>OY747104.1:8228679-9527971 GCA_963556455.1 Epiblema foenella | reverse complement strand
AATTATAACATATATCCCATGCAAAGGAGGGTTAAAAACGCTTTTGTACAAAATAACCTAGAGTCATCGTTCGCTTTACATTAAAACACACATTTTGAGACTCTTACGCGAGAGAAAGTCAATTTGTAGTTGCGTTTTACTCCTTCGCGAGTGAGTGCGGTTACTCCACTGTTACTAATTTTTGGGTACTATAATTCTTTAAATGAGAGAATTGTTAGTTTGGATTCATGATGATTTCATTCTCACACATCTATTTTTGCCTTTTACTTCTTTAGAAGCCACCACGGAACGTGCCTACAAGTCATCTTAATTTTACCCACGTAACCATAACATGCAAACACAATGGTGTAATATTGACCAAAAGTGGAGTCTTACAAAATATTGACGAGTGTATATCTCCGCCCAAATATTACAGCTCATTGTTTTACTATCGTGGTACTTTGTGCATAAATAAACAGTGCACAAGATCTGACCTCAATACTCGAATATTTATTCTCACGACGACGCCACCTTTAAGTAGGTACCTACAAGTCTTGACCAGTAAGTTATACTAGCATTCTATTGGATACTAGAGGTAAACAGTATGAATCCTGCGTATTTATAGACATTAGATAAAATAAATAGAAACATTACCTGGTTGGTATTGACGGAGACGTGTAAAGGTTAAATCGAGTCGCGACCGTCAAAGCGGTCTCTGCCCTTATGCTGTTACGTAAAGAAAACGTGTCTATTAGAGCTAAATTCGTTGTAAATCCCTTCACATTGTCAGGGGTCGTTGAACCGGTACCGCTCTGCTATTCCCCCGAAGAATGCAAGGACACCGATGGGCCTCTGGTGGCTGGCGCGGCGAGTCGAGTAGATGCGCGGCGCGAGCGCCTCTGACCGTGCGCGGACGCCGACGACGGATGTGAAGCGGTTGCGCGACTGTTTGCCTCCCAGCATCTACACACATTTCGAAATAAGCTTTTAGGCGTCCATCCTTAAATGTCGAATTTCATATCAGCAAACATTAATTTTAAATATCCATCGTATACCAGTGCGACATTTTCTTACATTACAATACTTATTACCCACCTTCTTAGAGACTACTCGATTAAAAATACTTTACTAATCAATTTGAACGAAGTGACTCGAGTCAAGTAAGTAATTGTTTGTTGGAAAACTAGCATCATGTAAAAGTATTTAATTAGGATCTATTATTGAATTGCATAATTTGCTCTATCCTATTGGCACTTTGCATAACAACTATTAGTATAACAGCGTTTGGCATAAATATCTATCCCATTCAATTGTTTGGCATAATATTTATACGCATAATCTTGTCTTGTGTATGACTTATTAGTCAATAGCGTAATATTGTTGTGATGTCGAGTCGATTCAAATAATTCCGTATAGACTAAAATCTAGTATCCTAATAATTGATCTACTAACATGCATGCTGTCTAATATTCACTTCGCATAACAACTATTACTATAACAGAGTTGACATAAATATCAATCCCAATAAATATTTTGGCATAATATGAATGCGCATAATCTTATCTAAACTAAGACGTGTTTGTCCTAATGTAATAATGTTCAGAAATCCAATCGATTCACAGTATTCATACGGTTATCTATAAATAATACAACTAAGATTTTTTTTATACTGAATATTAAAATTCCGAAAACCAAACGTATTTTTTTTTCCTTTTTATGAGGTTCATTTTCTATGTTTCCTATTTACAGATTTTTCTGTGGTGACAATTTTATTCCCAGTTGATTTAAAATCCATACATCTATTTGGAAAATATGTATTCATTATCCAGATATTTCTAAAGATATCAATGTCGATTTACGTAACATGATAGCAAATCATCAATATTGTACTATTTGCACGAATATTAACAACCCGTACATCGTCTACCCGTCCCGGGGATCCACGGGCTCATTACAATAGCTTGAATTTCAATAGAATGCTATTGTTCATTGTTTTCGCCAGGAGACCACGGCTACGAACCTATCTGGAAAAAACAACTGTCATGTTGAGCGATTCTGACCTGCCAACAGCATAGACACCGACTCGTTTGTATAATTGTAGTCTTTGACCGACTCCTTCGCGTGGCTATGGAAAACGGCACGTTGACTTTCTGTTACATAGAAATTCTGACATTTAAGCGAAATGACGCATTAAGATCTGTAATTTATTCTAAACAGTATTTACGCCATTCATGTTATGTCTCGTGAAAATATGACAATCAATTTTATGCTATAAGGATCATCCAGTGTATCACTTTAAAAATTAATAACTAAAATTATAACTTTAAACCTTAATATCATGCAAACGGATTCCTGAATCAAAAAATACCTTTAAAACGCCATATTTTTGAACGAGCTATCTAACGATACACCACATGATGGGGTTTGGAAGAAAAAAAAATCACCCTTACGTTACGTGTAGGGAAGATACCCTAAAAAATGTTTTTCAAGATTTTATTATAACGTTTTGTCACCGTAATTGATTTGCATACTCATGCAAAATTACAGCTTTCTAGTAATAACGGTTACTGAGCTAAGCCGCGGACGGACGGACATGGCGAAACTATGAGGATTCCTTGTTTACAGCGGAACCCGAAAGCAGACAATTAGGTGAAATGACGAATTAGGATACTGACATTTATTCTAAACAGCATTATGCCATTCGTGTTATGCCATGTGAAAATATGACAGTCATTTTATGACGAGGGCACCCCAATTTGATAAACTTTCAGCGGTTCATTTATAAATAGGTAGGTTAAAATCATAATACCAAAATTCGTTTTGTCTATCTACCTGGAAAACTTTCACGCCCGTAGGTATTCATAAACGTTTATCAAACCTATTTTAGATACAATGTCGTTAAAAACATGTGTCTTTATCTCTAACTTTAAACTTTATATTTCTGAGAAAGGTACAAGACACAGTTTAGTAAACAGAGGTTTGCTTATTCTCATGAATATGGGGTAATTTTTTGGTGTCGTTAGTTACTCGCAATAATGTGAAAATAGTCTGTACCTACCTAAAATATAAATTTCTATTTGCGAATTATTTCGCTATAATACAGGATGTTTGTTCCATTGTTTGCCAAATTAAAATAGCCAGCAGGTGTGATCATGATAATAAAAATAAAAATTTCAGTCTCTACTGCTTCAACCCTCTTTCTTAAATTTTTTTTAAAATATCCCAAGAATTCAAAAAAACTAAAACATCACATAAAAATGCATGGAATCCAAATTTTTTTTGGGGGCATGAATAGATAGAAAATTACCACACCTATCACCCATTTTAATTTGGCAAACGATGGACCAAACATCCTGTATAATTTCTTATTAAACACTAGCTTTTTGATGAAGGAAAACATCGTGATAATTTCAGCAATGTCAGTTTTCCCTCTGGGTTGGAAGGTCAGATGGTATTCACTCTAATAAAAATAGTTCCTATGCCAAATCTTGGGATAAGCTACGACCGGGAAAACGCCTGGAGGAATGTAAATGCAATTTAGGTTAATTCAGAGTACTCACTCATATTGACAATCTAGGAATAACTGAATACACAACCGCCTAAATTTTATAGCTGGCGCACCAAATACATTTCTTTAAAAAGTTGGACCTGTATAGTATAGTACATAATGTTCTGTGTAGACGTGTCTATTATACATATATATAAAATCTGTTATAGATTGAATATTTATATTGATTGATAAACCAAATATAAACTTAATTAAGTCGTATCTGTACTAACGACATCCGTATGAAGTCTATTAATAACTCAATCGTTAAGTCTCGTCCGAGACTTAATTATTCCTGGAATCTTCTCGACTATTGTGCAACAGCTGCTCTGGGGCAGCTAAGGCTTTAGCCTCGAATACGTTGACCCAACGCTACAACTGGTCGACCACCTTTTTCGCGCAAACTAAAAATAAAAGACAAACGACGTTTGCTGGGACGGCATGCAGGCATTCTAGACTCTACGAGTAGTTGCCAGTGTAAAAGATCAAAAAAGAAGCTAACCCGTTCAGTGGAGTGGACGACCGGACGCGCCGACTTTTGTCCGCGATGTGCGATTGAAAGTAAAAGATAATAGTTATGCTTCGATTGAGATCGGACTCATTGACAAGCGCGCCTCATTAGTGGTACTATTGACTTGATTGACACTGAATGTTCACTCGCTCCTCACTCAATAGAGATATTATTGAATTTAATCATCTGATCTCTTATTTAGTGTCTACGAGTGTATGACATTCCGCATAGGTCCTTGCTCTCATTATAACACCTATAAACTATTCTTCACCTCGACAAGAAGAGTTTTAATGTGTGTAGATGTGTGTGTTATTATCGATCCCTATACTATTAGTACCTACCCGTTTGTTATTCTACAGATTAACGAACCTCGAAGATGACACCCATATCGATTTTTAAGAACAGTAAAGATTTGCTCCCTTACAAACTTGGAACCCCCATTTCATCCCTTTACGGTAGCAATTTCGAAAAACGCTGTAACATGTTTTGTTGTATTTAAACAGAGAGTCTATTTACGAAGTTTCAAATCTCTCACTTCAAAAAAGATTTGCTCCCCGTACGAACTTGGAACCCCATTTTCATCCCTTTAGGGGAGAAATTTCGAAAAACGCTGCAATATTTTCTGTTGTATTTAAACAGAGACTCTATTTACGAAGTTTCAAATCTCTCACTTCAAAAAAGAATTGCTCCCGTACGAACTTGTAAACCACTTTTCACCCCTTTAGAGGAGCAATTTAGAAAAACGCTGAAATACGTCATTAATATATTTAAACAGAGAGTCTATATACAAAGTTTCAAATCTCTCACTTCAATAAATACGTGTGTTCATACAATCTTTCCACCCATGTGTTAGGGGATAAATTTCGAAAAATCCTTTCTTATCCCTAGACTGTGCCTAAATAAACACTTTGGCATTAGCAGTTTCGGTTGTGCGTTGATGAGTGAGTCAGTCAGTTCAGGACTTCTTTTATGTCTATAGATTTAAGTTTTTATCAAGGAGTACATTATCATCAATTCATCATACTCCTAATATTTTCCCAGTTTTATCCTAATGAAGCCGGGGTGCGCTTTGAGACATGACCCGATAATCTCAAGATTTGACGTAGGAACTAGTTTTACGGAAGTGACTGCCATCTGGCCTTTCAACCCAAAGTGTCAAGTGTAATTTAAATTTTATGGAACTACAATTGTAGAAATGTTGAAAAAGGAAGCAGTGAACTGCAGTTTATAGGGTAAAACCCTCTTTAGTTGAACATTGTCTGGGAATTCTCGATAAGGCACTGTCATTGTCCCCGGCAGACGAGCAGTCTTAGATTTAACCGAAGCTAAGCTTTAGTTCTGGCCGCCATATATTACGTATGTTTCTTGGAAATACCTACTACAAACGAGGCAAATATATTTTTATAATAGCAAAATATAAATGTACATATATAAATATTTTAAAAGATATAAATGTTACGCTCGGCGTGTAGGCGCCTTGATTTACTATTTAAATATTAAATCTAATCGATCACCGTCACATTTATACCATAATGCAAAGGTCAGTTGGATGCATTCGGTACTCGTACCAGTAAAATGTCCTTTTAAGTATTACGCAGCCAGTCTCGCGGGCGTCCACCTCGGGCAACCTTGCGTTGTGTCAGTAACACTGCAACTGGCGGCTCGGGATAACTGTCCGGTGGTTGAATGAGACGCGCACAGGGCCAGGGTGTTGACTCCCTTAGGGGCCCATTTCACAAAGGCTTGTAAAGCAAATAAAGCTCAATAAAACTACCATTTAAGTAATACTGACTTAAACGACTTTCATTCGAAATCTTGTCAAGCTACGTATTTTACACAAATGTAACCATGTATACTTTTTTTCTTCCTTACGTTTCGTTTTTTAACTCCTAACTTTTTTTTGTGTTTTGGAAACCAAAGACATTATTGTGACATATCTGTGTATAGTGAGTGTACCTTTTAAATGCGTCCTTAAAAAAATTGTTGAAGTGTATAGAAAAGGTACTAGCTGCGACCTCGTCTAGACTACTGATATACATATATGGCAACTGAACACTAGCATGGTAATGAAAACCTATACATTTATATTATAGATATCAAATCCTTATAAACATATATAAACACAAAACCACTTCAGACGCAAAAAGTTTTTGCACTGCAGGCTTAAGCCTCTCCGATGATTCAAATTATATAGGTACTTAAGGACAATCAAATACCTAGGATAGTGATCCTAGGTATTTGATTGTGGCTCAATCAGTGAATGATTACCGGAATCACCGGTCCGGTGTCTATAAGATTTTTCACCTCACAAGCTCGGGACGCCCTTTGTTATTATTTAAAAACAGATAGCAAAACTGCATTTTATCTACAAGAGTGCAAAGAATATTTGAAATCCGAACGTGATATTAGTTATTTTTTTAAACATAATAACATTTGAAGGCCAGTCCAGACTATAGAACAGTTTTCGCCCATCTAATCATCAGCCAATGGCTGACTGTAGGTACATAAGATTCCCTTCCTTTTTGTTTTTTTTTGTACCAGTTAAAATAAAGGCTGATTTTACAGATTTTAGTTGATTTTCTTAAGTAGTATTTTCCTCGTTTTAGTGAGGTGAAAAGATTTATGTTATACACGGCTGCAAGGTAATTTTGTATCTCGTGTGTTGCAACACTCTCTACGCTCAGGATTCTATTTTCGAACCATAAAAACCATACGCCAGCTCGTATTTCAACCCTAGAATGCATGCGCTAATAACTCGTGTTTCAATTCCACACTTGCGGTTAAAATACAACTTTGCACCCTTGTATACAAATAACTATTGTGACTTTTCGGGTCTTATTTTACTTCGTTAAAAGAGTCAGAGCCATAGTTCTCAGATAGTCAGATAGATTAGAAAATTGGTTTAGTTGGGTAATAACTTATTTTTTTTAAATATTTGATACTTTGATAAAGGAGGAAAAGTGTCTGGCCAGACAGGACGCTCACTACACCTACTCACATCGAATCTTATGTGCGAAGCCTTTATAAATGATCATTGCTGCATACCGAGAAGCCTTTTTTTAATCACGTCCGAGACACGTGTAACTGCCACAAGCCACAACAGAATGTCACATGCAAATGGAACACGATTACAAATATACCTACTCGTATCTCACTTGAGAATAGGGTTTTTGACTCAACACTTGAGTACTCCAAAAGAAACCAGGCAAAATGCCAAATGGTTGAAAATCTTATTCATATATCCAAATAATAACGAAGCTACAATCGTTTTATTGTTGCTGGGTGGAGAGAAAGCATGACGGATCAGTGACGTCAGTAACCTCAAGCGCCATAGTATATGACGATCGTGCCAATACAAAGGTGCATTTTGCGGAAAAGGGACATCCTTCCATTAAAACGGAACCTACCACTTTTATATATTGCATACTCGCATTTGTGACTTAGTTTCATTACTTATGACTTATGAAGGATGACGCGTCTTATGTATCACGATATTCACGATTTCTATCTAGGCGCATTTTGGCAAGACCTAATATGTAGCTCTCTGATTTAGAAATAGCCTATTTCATTCAGGTAGCAGCAGTACTCGATACACGAATTTGAGCTTTGTACAGGAGTCTTTGTACGCGCCACGGAGCACGTGTTGGACGGTTTCTCTCGATTCCAGGGGCTCAGGACCGGTGCGATCTTTCTCGATGTGGCGAAATCCTTCGATAAGGTTTGACATAACGGGCTGATATACAAGTTATATCAGCTCGGTATGCCTGACAGACTCGTACTCACTATACGAGATTTTCTCAGGGATCGAAGCTTTAGATACAGACTAGAGGGAACGTACTCGGACCCACACCCCTTTCGGTCCGGATTCCCGGCTCCGTGCTCTCCCACTCTTTGTTCGTTATTCACGAATGATATTCTCAGGGTATCAACTGAAGTTGTTCGCGCATGACACCGCGCTGTTTACAACTCATTGTAAGTACAATCACTGACCTAGGTCGTAGGTTTAATTGTGAGCGTATCGAAGTCAATCCGGAAAAAAGCATTACGATAGTCTTCCACCCGTCTGACCGCGTCAGGCTCCGATCCCGATGTTTGTTCGGCCTATCCCCTGGCTGACTTTCCGTAGCCACATCAGAAGGGTACGAACCGTGCGTCGTTCTTTCTGGGAAGGCTTGTGCCGATGATTAACAAGTTAAGTAAAATGTCACTTAGAAATAGCTGACACTCTACAAAACTTGTGTTCGTCCAATCATGTCTTATGCAAGTGTAGCTTTTGCTCACGTGCCTATGACATCGCTCAAGCCGCTTCAGGTCATTCATAATCGTTTTCTCCGTAGGGCGAGTGGTGCCCCGTGGTACCAGTCGAACCTGTCTGCACCACGACATGGAGATTAGCACCATGTATGGTTTCTTTGAGCAGACTGCCAGACGTTACTTTGACAACGCTCCCCATCATACGAATCCGTTAGTTAGGAAGGCTGTCGACTACGTTCCCATCCCCCCCTCTGTCAGTCCGGCGTCCTAGACACACTCTCATACCGGGTAGAGTTGGTCCGACGCAGGTCGGGCCCAGCCGAGTTTCTTGCTGCTTGAAGTTCAAGTTCAAATTCAAACTTAAACTACGGAGCTCAAGGCGATCCGTCAGTGACAGGGATATATCTTGAAAATAGGAGTCAAGGTGCAAGGACTCCGTTTTGCGTTGAAAATGCCTGTGTTTTGGCGGCCAAATTGAATGTGACCAAGTTGGCACCACCCTAATCAGATACAGCCTTCAAGGTCACGTCTATTCACTCCACCATATTTTCCCTCAGTATTTCGATCTCATCCCTTCTAGACCAAGCATCGGACAGATACCTCTCCGTAACTGTGCTGTCATCAGCGTACCCAATGGAGTGTAATCAGGTCATTAATGTGTAGCAGAAAGAGAGTCACGGAGAGTACTGAATCCTGAGGTACCCGACAAAAATCTACAAGAGATCAGACGAGCACCCGTCAACGACAACCCGAATTGATCAGTTCTTCAGGAAATCAGAAATCAAAGCGCGCAGACCAGAAGGGATCCCATACGCGGAAAGCTTGCTGATAAGGCCGTCATGCGAAACCCTGTCGAAGGTCTTGGAGATGTCAAGAGACACAAGTAAACGTGTATGTAAGTTATCCTCAAAATCTGTCACATTTGGGCTCATTAGAACCGTCTCAACGAGTAGTTGATAATTGTCAAAGCAAAAGTACAGTCGGCCAAAAACTTGTAACGAAAATGTTTTTTTGACAGAAACTTATTAGCCGTAATAACGTCCGATCCGATTGATACTTATGTGATAATTTTGCCATTTAAACTTTAGGTTTTCATGATACAATAACAAAAACAACATTAACTTACCATGACGATTGACGGTTAATCAAGTCATAAAGTCAGCGATCACTCGGTTAATTGACACTGTATAAAGATTGTTATTGCTCCCTTCCAATATCGCGTCTAAATGATCCCTCGAATAACGTCGTATCTCATCTGACGGTTTGACTGTAAACTCTATGTGTACCTAGTGACATGCGACATTGTTCTCGCAAAGGAGTGATAAGAACGCATTTGCTCGTGATACTCGTATCAATTTGCGTAGGTGTGCGTTTATTCAATTAAGTTCATGTGGGTAAAATGCATCTAGTTACGTATGTGATTGGTGGCTGCTAAGCGGGAATATACTCGTAGGAGATTAGTACAACCGTCAACCAGTACCATAACTTTACACGAAACGGTCTTTATCATAGGTCAAAATATTTGTGAAACAAGAGAGCAAAATTGTTTTTTGCGAGTGTTGATTTTGATTCCCGAAAAAGCGAAATATGCTAAAATTGAATCACGACCGTAGCGAGTGATTCAAAGTTAGAATCTTAAGCGTAGTGAGGGAATCAATAGCACGAGATCCAAATAACTTTGCTCGCGTGTGACACATACAACTTTTCACCTCAGCAGTGAGAATATATTAAGGTTTAATAACATCATGGCTTTTACGTACGTCTCTGATAATTAATCAGGAAGAAAACTTAATTCAACATTGAAATGAAATCATTTATTCTTCAATTTAGGCTTATTACATGCATTCATCAGTAAAACTTTGCTACAAAGGGGCTCGTGCAACTTGATTACCACGAGACCGAATTCCTTCTGGTCGTGATAAAGTAAGTATTGCCGTTCTCTCAGCGTATTTATTTATTTATACATGTACATACATATATATTTATTCATTTATTAAGCACTTAATTCTTTATCATATCTTAGGCTCACACACACGAACGTACGCACGCACGCACGCACGTATAAACTTTAAATACAACAAACCGTATTTCATCGTTTTTCTAAAATGCTCCCCTAAAGGGGTGAAGAGGGGGTTCCAAGTTTATACGGGGAGCAAATCTTTTATGAAGTGAAAAATTTAAATCTTCGTAAATAGAATCTCTGTTTAAATGCAACAAAACACATTTCAGCGTTTTTCGAATTAGCTGCTCTAAAGGGGTGAAAACTAAAGGCGGTTCCAAGTTTGTACGGGGAGCAAATCTCGACGAAAATTACATGCATTTACAAATTGCAGATGCATCCATTTTCAGATCTAAGATTGCGGACATTCATTTTTCTTAAAAATAGGTATGGGTGTCATCATCGAGGTTCCTCGGGGTGCTGATTACGAGAATGACATCCATTTTCTCCAAATCCAAATCCAACATGGTGCACATTTATTTTTTCTATTGAGTAATTTTTCACAAAATATTAATAGCATCTGACAACTGTCAGAAACAAATAAACCTCATTTATATCTTTGTTACCATCTAAAATGTATGCGCATGAAGTCGCGAGCGGCCGCTAGTGTATATATATATATACATATATATTACGAAGACGAACTTATCCTTTAAGGCTGTATAAGTGTAAGTAATTATGGTATAAGGCCATATAGAATTTTGTACCTATGCTGGATAGGGATTATTTTTTTATTTATTTATTGCAAACAAAACATATACAGCATTACAGTCGAAACCAAGGCACTATAATTTAGGTTATAAAACACATAATTCACAATAGGAAAATTCAAATATCAATCAACTCATCCATCATCTCACAGTACTGCAGACATATTCGATACACAACCGTCCATCGACTTTCAAACATATCACATTCTGGTGCCCATGACAGAAGCGAGTTCAGCAGTCGCAGAGCGCGTACAGTTGGCGAGCTTCTATGCGCCACAGTGCGTGTAATTGGGACTGCCAAAAGGTTGGGACTTCGCGGTCTTAGGAAATTTTTAGGCAGAAACGGGATAGCGAACGTCAGGGTGGTTGTAGCTGACCGAACCTAATTTATTAAACCTGAATTTTTGACTGAACGGCGACGAGAGTCAAGGCACTGAGTAAGATGATTGTATTGCACCGCAGCGGAGGCGATCAAGCGGCACGTGGTCACCGCAGCACACATTAATTAATCGGCATTAGGATCTTGTTACGATTGGTCCGATAAGGCGCGGCCGCTGACCGGCCTTCACACTTCGCGCTGCTTGCCCGCGACTACCCGACCTCGTCCGCTCTCAGCTACGTTCCACGATTTTTGTACAAATAAACTTATATATAATTAATATTTTATAAAATCTGAACAAATGAGTTCAATCAAATGAATAATAATGAATTTATTATTATAAACCTTACCTAACGCGAAATAAAAGACAAAATATTTTATGGTCAACGTAAAATTGGACATGACTATATAGGGTAAACCTATCTCCATTCCTATTAGATGTCTACACATATAAACATATTTGACTGCATAAAGTACCTAATTCGGGTTTTCTGGATTTTATTTAAATTTAAACATTTATGCGCGTCAAATATAAGTAGGTAGGTAAGACAGATTACAGACATAAACAGATTACAAAGAATTATTAAATGGACACTGCCGTGTTACAAAATGTACCTAACTCAGGATGATGCTGGCTTCACAGCAAGTAAAATGGTAAGAAAACAATATTCTATTCATTTACAGAACATTTATCTGGTACCAAGCAATTAATTTGCGGTGCTTGATTAATTGGTTTTCCCAGTACTTCCCCGGATCCCTCCGGCTCCCTTCCCTAAGGAAGGGGAACGGGGATCCGGGGCTCGTATTTAGAAATAAGCCTACCAACAAAACTAACTTTATTTGGGTATTCCATTGAATAAAAATATTTAACTATTGAAATGGGTAAATCTCTAGATGAGTATCGCATCACTAAATTGAACAGAATACTTAACATACCTCTATTACCTTTTCACATCCACACGCGGGCAGTTAAAATTGAAAGAGCGAGACTTACCAACTTAAAATGTATGCAAGTCCTGTAACTTTCTTACTTGTAGCTAAATTTTAATATGTAAATTGGGTCATCATGTGTGATACAAACACGAAGAATATAAAACAAAATATATAGTTGATATTCGATCATCTTAATTTTATTAGAGGTATGTTTGGTAATCTAGGGTTCTGTATATTATAACATAAGTATTCGCGCTTAGTTTTCATTATGGTTCCGAGAGGTTCCCAGAGGGTGCCAATGGCCGTCAGATGCTGTAAAGTATATTTGTCATGTTCGTATGTTGTTGCAATTCCCACCAATAAACCATTAATATCCGAGCGGTCGAAGTTCCAGGTAAAATCCCTATAATTTTACATGCGGACGTAAATGTAAATTAGCCCCACGCAGTGTTTATCTGGACAGGCCGGAATAAATAGTTCGAATTTGAAAATAAAATTCGTATTGAATTATTGAATAACAAAACCGAAATTTAAATTGTAAGGTAGCTATGTTTCCACTTGGCGTTATAGAGGCGCTGCGAGCAGTCGCCTTGAGCGGGGCCACGTGATCAGTGCGCGTCGGTACTCGTCGCTGGGCATCGTCCGTGCCCGCGGCTATCAGTAGCTGTATACCTGTACCTAATACTTATATACTAGTTACAAAGTAACAATACTATATAACTTCCCCGGCACGCTAATAACGACGTGTACATCCCGCTGTCTAAAAGGTGAGGTTTCCGTAAGCGTTTTATTTCCAATGACTAAATTTAATATTGTTTTTGTCAGAATTGACGTACAGTACGTCACGAGTCGTGTTTTAGGTTGGCGGCATTGCGTTTCTAAAGATGTATTCACTGTCGGCAGTCGAGCATATATTTTATTGACACTGTTTATTAGTTATGATCTCGTGGATTATCCTGCTTATCTTAGAAGCATTATTAGAGTAATGTAATGGGTTTCCTTCAACAAATATTATATCTAAGCCGTGCCGCCAGGTGAATGGAGCGCTTACGTAGATATATTTTTTAGAGGCGACCGCTAGATGGCACGCTGACGTGATCATGTCATGATAAGATAGTGTCAACAGTAAACCGTGTCATAACAAAAATACGGCCAGTTTGAAAAATTTCATGCGGTAATATGAAATACAGTAAGTACCCTGCGATAAATATTGAACACCAGTCTTGGAAATAGGCTCGGATAGTTTCGGTTTCGTAGAGCGTTGTCACATACTACCTATATCTGGCTTTTGTCAGTCTTTGTCATGTCATCGATTTGACGTAAATGGACGTAAACGAATAAAGTCCATAAAATGCAGTATTTTGTTGATATGAAACGTCAATTAATAAATACAATGTTTGATTGACGGTCGCTTAGTGTTCGGAAATCGTCGTAAACAGCCTATTGTCTCTTTCCAAACACCGATGTGTACATCGCCGGATACTGTACATAACAACGTGATAGGTACTTACTTATGTCTGGCAAATGAAAGATGAGAATGGGGTTTTTACGGAACTTTTTATATGACAACACAACCTGAATTGTCAAACGTCATTTTAGGGTACTTTTTAACTCATGAGTCGGTCAAGTTCACATGTGTCATGCGGAAGAAGTCGCAGGGCACAGATAGTTTATAATATTTT
Organism: Epiblema foenella; assembly: GCA_963556455.1. NCBI lineage: Eukaryota > Metazoa > Arthropoda > Insecta > Lepidoptera > Tortricidae > Epiblema > Epiblema foenella. Next base: position 9,513,977 of record OY747104.1, on the reverse strand, counting down.
AGTCTGTATTGTACTATGTATAGGTAAATTAATAAAATCGTTTTAAATTTTAAATATATTACAAGTGTCAACTTGACTACTTTTCTTGTTACACGTCAGGGATACCACACCCTGAATTTTTGAATTTGGTTCCATTTCGCATTCTCATTTTTCATTTGCCACTCTAACTGACAGTTTATTTGTTATGTAAAACAGCATATACAGAATTAAAAAAAAAACTGTTCTTGTAATTTATGTTATGTTTTACTCATGTACAATAAAGAATTTTACATACATACATACATAAAAAAGCTTATAACACGATTCGCTGGACAGACTACGAAATTTTAGGACTAGCGACATCAGAGGGCTTATTACCAGTATTACCTTACCATTAACTTCGTTTTCGGTTAGCGGTATAAAATTATTAAACTTAACAATTTTTATACCTACATTTGAATTCCTTTTTACTGCCATATTGTGACAGTTAAATAGGCAACGTGATTGAACATATTACACCAAAACAAAAAAATAATAACCACTTACTACTTGCATAGGTACACATATCTGGCGTATAAAAACGAGAAAACTAAAAAATTTGAAATAGATTTTAACCGGTTGGTATATTTGTTGCTGCTATAGTGCTGGATTAGGATTGGGATCTTTGGAGCGTCAACAAATAGCCTTTAAACTTACGCCTTACGTTTTAGCCTTTATACCTACTTGCTAGGCGTCTCTGGATAGGAGGTGGGAGGTCATTCCAGAACGTCACAACATTGCTGCACGAGTTTTTTTTAATTTTCCGCTCTTGGTCATTATTAATGTTTTTGTACACTAGGGTTGTCAAAAGAGGTATATAAATAAATTACGTTCAATAATTATGTTGCGTAGAGGCGAGAATTAGAAAATAAAACACAATGTTGCCATCATCACTGATTACTTTCAAGTCATTTCTCAAAACTCTTAAGCGGGGCGGGGTTAAAAAAAATTTGTATCTCTAAACTTAAAACTCAGTATGCGGATATTATACTTTCAATGGACGCTATGCCACCAGAAATAATTATGATAATATCCAGTTCGTTGTCTTAGCAAAAAAATTAAATATATCAGAACGTTGTTAAAGTTTTTAATGAAACATTAACGAAAATTCAAAACTCGCTTCCTCGGCGAGTCTCATGTTCTTTCACTGTATAAGTATCTGTATTGTTATAGGTGCCTACGTGCGAGTAACTTACTTTTTTTTTAAACCTATATTGTTGTACTAGGGTAGCATATTTTTATTTTCTGGTGTTGGATGATCATAATTAGGTACCTATTAGAGTCTGACTATACCGAGTCGTGGCACAAGCATTTTTTTAAATTCTGTATAAGGCAACAATTTTGCCTAACAAATAAGCTTTCGGTTATTACCAGCTTTGTTTGTACTAGGTATGTACCAGCCAGGTTTGTCACCAGCATGCGATTCTTTTAAATTTGCAGTCACTGTAGTCAGACTCTATGTGAGTTACCTTCAATATTGCGGATGACCGTCCGAAATAGAGATTAATTCATATGCACTTTTGTCTTTTGTTGGTCATTGAATTGAACATTAAAAATAATTTAATTGCAAATAAAAAAAACGATATTTATCCAATTTACTTGTTAAATTTATGAAACCCGTGTCTCGCACTGCTGAGTGCAGTTTTCTGATTAAGTTAATATTCAGATTAAAACCCAGTTCGTTAAAGCTGATGCCAAGCTAAAACGATGACGCAACCCCATCTAACACATTTGCATAGGAATGCCATCAACATAATGCACGCTTTTATGATTAAATTTAAGGAATACTATCATTCCTTAATAACCTTTTCGCAAAATTGTCTTTTTCCCTTTTTATGCTTAAATTAAAGCACTTAAGGCGCCGTAATATGTTGTTACAGAGAAAACATGGATTTTTTTTTCGTTTGGCTGTGCACGTTTGTTGTGGGCTTTTGGATAAGTAAGAAAATTCGAGAATGGAAAAGCTTACCGCCGGGGCCATGGGGCCTGCCAATTGTTGGGTATCTGCCGTTTATTGACCGAAACTATCCTCATTTGACTTTGACTAAGCTATCCAAGCAGTTCGGCCCGATTTATGGGCTTGGGATGGGCAGTATTTATGCCGTAGTGCTATCCAACCATAAATTAATCAGAGAGGCTTTTGCGAAAGATACATTTGCTGGCAGAGCTCCTTTATTTTTAACCCATGGAATAATGCACGGAAATGGTAAGTTAAAACAAAATACTTACACTTGTTTGAATACAGGACGAGGTGACACATTTGGTGACACGGCAAGCGTGCTACATGGAAACGCGATTGTCGCCTGACACTGTCAGCGTACTTACGTCTCGTGTTGCCTGTAAACCCTGATGTAAATAAACAAGGCCTTACTGTTTTTACTCTATCATAAAGAAGGAGAGGTATCGTATGTTGTTTTGTAATCTGCTATAAATTTATTTTATTTTTGTAGGAATTATTTGCGCTGAAGGTCCACTATGGAAAGATCAGAGGAAACTGGTGACAATATGGTTAAAGAGTTTCGGTATGGGCAAGCACAGTGCGTCCAGAGAGAAGCTGGAGAAACGCATTGCATCCGGAGTGTTTGAACTTTTAGAGGTAAGCAGGTATTTGTTCTGAATGGCACTATTTCAAGTATATTCATTTCTTGGAACCGTCACACATGTAATATGTAATGCGAACGCAGACAGAGCAAAGGATTTAGTATATTTGTAAACTTCTTCAGTTCAGCTACCTATAAATAGATAGACCTACACAAAATATAAGGTGTACGACATAATAATATTATATGCATTTGCATATATATAACAATCATTATACTGAGAATCCAGTGTGAAGGTGACCCGACCATATTTAAGTTCAGACTTCTTTTTAGCCACCTCACTAAAAAAACTACATTTATGAAGCGTTTCTTGAATGTGACCTTTTGTCAGAGACAAAATGCTTCTGAGATTGAGGCTGCAAAAAATATTATATATTTGTCTTTCATTTTTTGCGCTGTCGGTCCACAGTCCTTTATTTTTGGGCACACGTAACAATAAATCATTTGAAGAATATTTAATTATCAAATTCATATTTGAGCAAATATATTAATATTGAAGTACTCAAAATCTTGAAATGTAATAAACGGGTCACTCACGTCTGTAAGGTCGAGTTTCGCTCGACATGTTTCGGACCTATACGCAATAGTTCTTTGTGCCACACAAAGTACGGGAGGCCATCGAAATTAGTCGTTACCCGAATTTTAATCGGGATTGTGGATGGTCGGTACCGCCTAGCTGGAGAACTGTCTTTAATATTCCGTTTGTGACGAGTGCGGATGAGACTTTAGCATGTGACGTTGTGATCCGAAAGTGACGAAAATGAAGGTGGATTTTCGCCCACCGCACCACCTCCGCCGCCAACATCAAGCAGCCGATCGAGGCACGCGCGAGCGCGCAGTGCTAGACGCGCGGTCGTCGCGGCTGGTTCTCATGATTAAGGGCCACGACTGGTCCGAAACATGTCGAGCGATACTCGACCTTAAAGACGTGAGTGACAAGTTTATTACATTTCAATATGTCTTAAACTCACGGGAGCTTTATATTTAAAATTACTTACAATCTTTTAGAACGTGGAAAAATCGGCAGGCTCTCCCATGGATTTGACGCACATGCTTTCTAACTCCCTCGGCAATGTGATAAATGAATTAATATTCGGGTTCAAATTCCCTCCCGAAGACAAAACTTGGCATTGGCTAAGGCAGATCCAAGAGGAAGGCTGTTATGAGATGGGCGTGTCTGGAGTCGTGAATTTTTTGCCTTTTACGAGGTTGGTATCTTTATGTTTACTTGTTTGTTTCAAACGAGCTTACGGTCAGCCTGATTGTACAGAGACAGCTTAGCGCATGCGAATAAAGAAGTATAACAAGCGCGATGCCGACCCTTTGTTGACTTAAGGATTTTATGTTCAGTTTCATCCTATGAGCAAAAATGAGTAAATCAAGTTGGATTTTAGATTCTTTTCCTCATCTATTCGGAAGACTATGGAAGTACTTACCCGGGGCCAGGCACAGACGCACAGATTATATGCCAGTATAGTAGCCAGACGTCGCAAGATGTTGGGACTAGTCAAACCGCCCGGAGCTGCATATCCGCCTCACGATGATCTTTTTAATGAACATCCAGATGGACATATGAAATGTATCACGTACAGTAAACATATGGATCAAGCAGAAAAACATTTTTTTGATCCTGAAACGTTAATTGCAACTGAAGGCGAGTGTATTTTAGACAGCTTCTTAGAGGAACAAAAAAAGAGATTCGATAGTGGTGATAAATCGGCTGAATTTGTCACGGATGAACAACTCCTTTACCTGTTAGCTGACATGTTTGGGGCCGGCCTGGACACCACGTCCGCTACTTTGTCGTGGTTTTTATTATATATGGCTCTGTATCCGGAAGAACAGGTAAGACTTTGCGTATGGAAGTTGTGACCGGTAAGTACCTAAGGTTGATCTAAATTTGATTTTTCATTCAGTCAGGTTTATTTTCTTGTTGACCAAAAAACAGTATTTGTAGGTATTGTATTGTATTGTAAGAATGACATTTAGATAACCGTACATGATGACCCTGCCGATTGTGGTTCGTAGGTTTTATTTCTAGTTGTTTCAATAGTAGATTGTGTCTCAAGGGAGCAAAATGATATATTTACGGCGAGGGTGGTATATTGAATTCTGAGTGAAGCGAAAGATTCTACAATAGAATCCTGAGCGTAGCGAGGGATTCAAGTGTTCACGCCCCAGACGGAAATAATTTTGCTACCATGTGACACATACTGCTTTTCACACCGTCTATGAGGCCCGCTGTTAAAACCATGAAATATCTTACAAATGATTTTACTACAGAGTGTCACATACTGCTTTTCACACCTTCTATGAGAAAAGAGTCATTGTTGCCCTCAAATGAGGGAAGAAAAGTACATTTTTGATCCCTCATTCGAAGGCAACAATAACTCTTTTCTGAATAGCAGGTGTGAAAAATTGTTTTAATGTTATAGGAGCGTATACGAACGGAAATTTTAACTGTGTATCCCGAAGAAGACGAAGTGGATGGCGCCAGATTACCACTTCTTATGGCAGCTATTTGTGAAACCCAGCGCATCCGTTCCATAGTCCCAGTTGGAATTCCTCATGGGTGTTTACAGGTTCGAATTTAGTCAGACAAATTTGACGACTAAATCTCAGATAAACTGTAAAATATTAAAAATACATTAAAGAGTAATTTGAAGAAATTGTGGCAACCTATCTGCAGTTTAGGGAGGAGATGTTAGAACAAAGTGACGGGGGTATGTGAACCTTAACCGTGCACCGACTTAGCCGCAAATACTAAAATGTTTAGGGTAGGCGAGCTAGAAGTATTATGTTAGATTGGCACTATTGGGATGGTATTTGTTCTGATTGTAGTACCATGTTAAACAGTGTCGTTAGGTAGATGGATAGTATGGGTGCCCCAATTTTCAGGGATTCATTTGTGAGATTGTCTGGTCCGGCGTGGATAGCAGCATTCAAATTTATATTTGAGGAAAAGTCCCTTTTGCAGTTGAACCTGGGCAATCCTGCTCTCTCTAGATCTTATTGCTGTGTGACAAGGACTATTTCGGCCTGACTTTTTCAAAAATTGTGTTAAATTCCTCCCAGTTAGGATTGTTATTAGTCATCGTGTAATCTTCTGCAATTGATTTCTCATAGGACGTGAGATTCTTACTGACTTTATTTTGATAAAAAGCTAGATGTTTCGTACTCTGTAGGGCTTCATAGTTTACTTTTTTATGGTTGAACGGGATGTTCGTGTTGCATTTACTTTTTTGTGTGCAGTTTGGCAACTTATTTTTTGATTTTGAGTTTGTGGTCAGTTTTAACCTTCCTCGACCAACTGCCTTGTATAGTTTTAAATATTGCTACATTATTTCGATTGCATATTATATGATCAATCTGGGATATTTTACCTCCCATTGTCCAAGTTATCTTGCGTGATGGACGACCCTACTTATTTTTTACAACTAGGTTATGCTGTTCTAAAAAGTTCAATAATAAAGTGCCGTTAAAATTAGATATCTCGTGTAGGAGGTTTTCCTACATACATGTGATGATTGTTGCGTGACATCAGTCCTGCCTATGTGGGCCGCCAACAAGAATAGATATTGGGTTTTTTGGCGCCCGGTGAAGTAGCGCCCCTATCTTTCCTAGACATGTAGTGGAGTTGGCCGGCATATGAGTGTTAAGGAAGAGAAATTCTTCAGGACCTTTATGCAGCCTGATGTGTACTGCAACAATGTCGTTCCAGCTATTATATGTATTTATTAATTCGTATTGTACCGTTTTGCTAATAAGAATTGGAATTCCTCGTTTTTCGGTTGAGCGTGAGCCTCCATTTAGGATCTAAGTATAGTTGTCTGACGAGAATGTTCCTCTAGCGAGAGCTGTGTTTCTTGTATTCCTGCAAATGTGATTTGACGCGCTGCTAGTTCTCGATCTATGTTAAGTTTAACGTGGCGCAGCCCGCACATTCCATGTTGCAATCTTGACGTTCTGTATGTGGACAAGTGGATTTTAGTTGTTTTTTGACACTTGCCTCAATAGTCTATGCCTGGTCGAATCAACTTCCAGAGGTCCAATTGAGGTCAAATTAACCACAGTCCACTGTCAAGGCCTAACGTTGACAGTGGATTGTGGTCAATTTCTATAATGTAACTAGTCCCCTAACAAGACCGGGTGGTCGCAGGTAAGTTGTGGTCATGTAGATTAACACTGCCATAGTGATGAATTTTAAAATACAAATGGATTGGTCTTGCCGGGGCGATCAGACCCACCGGGATTTTATACACTATGGGATGTGCACATTAATGGGAAAAAAATTGAACGCCGCAATAATTATGTCTTCTCCTCCCCAGTTGCCCTCTTTGAATTGGTTATCAATATGTAGGTGTCGATTTGCTTCAAATTCGGCTGTGTGGTCCTCTATATCTAGAGTAGTTATGCTATCTATGACACTACCTAATAGAGCTTTCCTTATTCTTGGATCGTCTCGGTTCACTGGAACATAACTAGCCAGTTCTCTTCTGACGATTTTGTTGTCATATTGGTCTGGACAGGAGGCTATAGCCTTATTTAGTTGATCCGCAATTGACCTGTACAAACGTTCCCATCTTTTGGAATCAATACAATGTCCATTATGATCCTAGTCAGTGATGTTATATTCTATTTCTTAGTTTGTGGTGACCGTGAAGACCTTCTGTTGTTGTTTAGTCTTACGTACGCTCTGGCTAGTGCTATAAATGATCTTGAACTGGTCAGTGGAACATAGAAGTTAGTGTACGTTAGACTAGCCTACTTAACCTAAAAATTTTGTAGCGAGCGTATCTTGTGACACTTAATTTCAGAAAACGCAACAATGTTATTTACTACATTTATACTATTACGCTAAGGGTTTTATCTGTATTTGATATAAAATATGAATGGCACCACAGGCTTACCTAAACCTTTGCGAGTCTAGACTGGGCGTGTGGTTGTAGGTAAATTCCAAATGTTGGAAAACCTCTGAGCTGGAGTTTGCATTATTCTGAACAAATCTAGGCTAGACCTTTTACAAACCCGCACAGAAGAAAAAAACTAGTGTCTTATAACATAAAGGTTGTATATATTAACAATGTTTGTGTATAGGCTAAACATTAAGCATATATACCTGGCGACATGGGCTGATCGGCAAACTAATGGTTGTAGATATATTACAATATGCCGTCCAACCTCCAAGCTGAAGTTTGAATTATTCTGAGGGATTCGAGGCTAACCTATTCAAACTAACACAGAAAACTAATACCTTATAATATCAATATTGTATTACTGTTTTGGTTAGAGCGAGCTAGCTAGCTAATATTATTGGTGAGATTGACGTAAATGTGCTTAGGGTACATATATATAATATAGAATTCCTAGATCATTTATGGATGATTTATCGATGATAGTTTATATTTATATATTTATTTATTTATCGATATAAGTAATAAGATGATAATGGCTACAGACCGAACACTGTCCTCATGGATATTTTATTAATTATTTACTTACGTTAGCAAGTCAACCGTGTGAAAGTACACAGAAAGAGAGCTTAGTAACTATGTAATTGAATGTCAACTATTAATCGGGCTATTGTATTTTACGCGAAGTTCTTAATGCTCTATTTTGTAAATGGTGGCGGCTAACCTATTACTTATTGTCAGGCATACGTATATGTTTGTTGGTTTGTTCAAGAGGTATGTTGTGTAGAACTTAGTTCAGTTTTATAATGTATGCTAGAAAAAACGAAAAGCGAATGAAAGGGGTCTGATACGACCCTCCAGTGACATGTACTCGAATGAATGAATTGTTATTCTAAACTTAATGGCAAATTAATTCACTAATTAACACACCAACCAATATTGACATTTGACGGTCGTCACAGCACAGGCAAAGAGTATAATAAGTATGTTGGAAAAAGAGAGCCATCTCGCGAGTTAACTTGGAAACACGTCTACACTAGCGCCGCAAGTAGATCTTGTCCATACTAATTTTGCGTATGTGTGCGTGCACACACACATGCACATATATATGCATTGTTCGCACCACCAGCAGAGAGAACCAAACGAAGATCAAGTTGCCGGATTTGAGCAAAAATGGCAGTGTGTAGGCTTGTCCGGATCTCGTCGACTTGCTTGTGACAAGCCTACATACTGCCATTCTTGCACCAAATCCGGCAACTTGATCTTCGTTTGGTCGGAACTCGCCTGGTGATGAGATATATTGAATCCCAATGAATACAAAGATTCGAGAGTAATAAAAACAAGTTTTAAATGTTATTATTTAATTATTAGGTACATTATAAACTTCTATATGAATTACGCGAGATATCAGCTCCTTACAAAAACAGAACGGTCGCCACTCTTATACATTATCTAGTAAAACTTTTAACATTGGTAGTTTTTTTAATGAAATAATATAATCATAGTCTGCAAGTAGGAGGCAATAGTTTTAAATGTTATTAATTATTTATTTGCTGCCATTTTCACCCTCAAGTAAGTAAGACCGGCGGGGTAATCACGTAACTTTTGTACTACCGTTAGGTAGATTTTAATGTCAAATTGTAATTGTCAGCTCATACATTTATACTTCAAAATTGATAATAAAATCTATCTCCCGTTAGTACATAAAGTTACGTGATTCGCCTGCGGAACGTAATCTGAGTGCCGTTTTTAATCTGTTTCTAAATATAATATATAGGTATGCAGTCATATATATAACGTTGTTGTACATGGCGGTGTAAGGTTGGCTATCTGATTCTCTCACTTTCCATTCAACCCCTTAAAGGATAAGTTCGTCTTCGTATATTATCACATGAAATGTGACATGTATCATGACTATTGTTTTAACTTGACATATATACATACAATATTCATATTATACGCCTCCTTTCAGGATACCATATTGGGAAATTATAAAATACCAAAAGGTGCGATGATAATGCCTTTGCAATGGGCGCTGCATATGGATCCCGAAGCATGGAAAGAGCCAGAAAAGTTTAAGCCCAGTCGTTTTATTTCTGACGACGGTAGCCTTCTTAAGCCACAAGAATTTATTCCTTTTCAAACAGGTGGGTTAAACTTTTTTATTTAAGGCGTCTACTGAAAGAATTGCCTGCAGGGCCCTGCTTGAAATGCTACAGACAAATCGTATTGTGTGTAATCGTAAATATCGGCCCTGCGTGCATACACACAACACGATAATGAGTGAAAAAAATATTTTTTCTACTCATAAGATTTAATTTTTGAATTAAGACTTCGTAGACCAAACTATATAATCACATAATAATCTCTGTGGAGCTCCCGACTCAACTATTACGACTCATAAGACAACTCTTAAGAGAACTATAATGAATTTGACAAATCACGTCTCGCTTTTACTGAACTAAAATGAATTTGATGACGTCTCCACGGGACACTGGACAAAATACATTAATGAACGCTGATCCGTTGGGCGTGCACTTCGTTTCCCCAGGACTGGTTTGTTTAATTATTAGTATAACAAGTATATAATTCATATTTTAACATGTAAAAGTGCCTTTGTGGCCTATTTACAGAATAAATGTTTGATTTAGATTTTTGTAAGATTTCGATTAGCTTTTTAAATCTCGTAACTTACTTAGACCACTCGGCAAGTCTCGTGGTCTAAACGCTGTACTCGAATAGTTTACGAATATATAACGATAAAATACAATTTTATTTCTGTCTAATCCTATCTGGAATTGGGTATAGGACCGTATAATAAACACACTTCTTCTTCTGTCTTCATTAGGATTTTCATTTATCTTGTAGGAAAGCGCATGTGCCCAGGAGACGAGCTTTCTCGCATGTTATCGTGCGGCCTGGTGGCTAGACTGCTCCGTCGTAGAAAAATCCGACTCGCTTCAGATCCACCTTCCCAAGAGGAAATGAATGGAAAGCTTGGAATCACTTTAACACCTCCATCTCTGATGTTCTATTGTGATCCTTTGTAAAGACATTACAAAGGATTGTTTTCTAGGATTACGTGTGTAGTGTGATGGTGCAGTTTTATTAATAAACGATATTACTGACTTATCTTTTCTTCATTTATTGTTGAAATACAAACTTGTATTTTATTAATAACTATAATTAAAAGGTGAATGTAGTGGTGATATACTATTTAGCGGTGAGCTGAAAGTATAAATATTAGTTCAGTACAGAGCAACTTGGTTGCAAAAAATGAAATCCGCTACTTCCGACTAATAATTAAAGATCACTTAACTATTAAATAAAGACTAGTTACTGATTGAACCTAAGCTATAATGGAATGTTATGTTATAGTCTTGAAAGGTACAATACAATATCATGTTAACTAGAAAAGTTACAGATGAACACTTGCGAAGCCTATTGAAATACAATGTTTAGGTCAACACAACAAACATGAGATCACACTCAAACAGGCACTCATCTAAGTGATCTTAATAAATAATGACCTAGAATGAATATACAATTTTGGTATACTAGAACTTAATTAATGCTTATTTTAAACAAATTTTCAAAATGTACTTCGTATTGCGTAAATTCCAAAGACCTTACAGGTCGCATCAAGATATCTCTATATTTCTTTACTACCTTTACAACATACCTATACGAGAAACATTTAATAATCTCAAACGATGGGAGTTTTTATTACTTCTAAAAATCTGTTATCCACTAAATTGAACACTTTATGCACAGCCTCGACTGCCGCCGCGGCGACGCCGTTACTTACATTATAAAAATTAAATTAATGGTCGTCGATGCGCTCTAAAACGAGTGATCAGTGAATACTGGTGGGTAAAAAGTGGCAGGCAAGCCGCGTCGATTAGTGCGCACCGACGTGGCGCAGGTGCGGGTGGTCGGGCACGGCTGCCACAACCGGCGCAGGCGGCGAGCGCGGGATGAAGCGCAGCCGGAAGGCTTGCGGAGCGATCGTGGCGCCCACGGTGCCCTCCAGCGACGGCGAGTCCGCGCCTTCCGCCAGCTGCACGTCAAACTGGTGCATCACGCACGAGAAAAACATGAACATCTCCATGCGAGCGAGCACGTCGCCGAGGCACATCCGCCGCCCCACGCCGAAGGGCATGAAGTATTCCGGGCGCCTAATCTTGCCGTCCTCGTCAATGAATCTACTAGGGTTGAATTTTTCTGGTTCATCCCAGAGGTTGGGGTCCATGTGCACGCAGTTTATGAGGGGCACGACTTGGGATCCGGCAGGAATTCGGTATCCATTCAGATGAACGTCCCTGATGGAAAAATTGTAATTGTTAATCTTTGTCGTCATTTCCCTAATAGAACGTTTATCAGGAATACAATATATGTATGTAATATATATAATAATAGTCAATTCGGAACTTACTTTGTTGGCGAATGAGTTGTTGCAAGCGGAACAATGCTCGACATGCGCAAAGTCTCTAAGATGGTTGTCTCAGTGTATGTCAAGTTCGGCATGTCTTCGATGGTGGGGAGCCGCTCCCGTCCGACCACAGCGTCAAGTTCTTCTTGAACTCGTCTCTTGACTTCAGGGTTTCTGAGCATGAATACCAGCATCCATAACAGCGATGATTTGATGGTTTCCATGCCCGCGGAAAACAGATCGCCCAGGATTTGTTTTAGTTGTAGTTCTGTAAGAAAATAATACCATCAAAACTAGTTTTTCAGCAAGATCTTGTCGTGTACCCGTCCTCTCCTGGTGAAAAAAAAACAATAACATTGTTTCGTTTTGTGCACGGAGATATCCGTTCCTGGGAGATGACGATTTGTGGACTTTTTTAATAAACTTGTGACGTAGATAGTATTAAACGTACCGTGATCACGTCCTTCGAACAATTCTCCGGCCCTTCCCTCAAGTTTTGCCTTCTCGATCTCGATCAAGTAGACGTCGATGAGGTCTCGTGCGTTATCAAGATCCAGCGAAGCTCGATGTTCATCGATTAATGTTTGATAAAATGCAAACATCTCATCGCGATTTTGCATAACTTTCACTTGTGCTTGAGCTTTGCCGGGTAGATACTATGCGAACAAAAATAAATAAAAATTAATTCATGATACTTAAAAACCTGAGGTAGTATTGTAATTTTGCTGTGATAGTCAGTTAAAGTAACTTACATTGTAAAGGGGAATATATTCGCCGTAATGAATTTCTCCGAAAAGTCTCATCCCTTCTTCGATTAAATGGTTCAATCTGGTGAATCGAGTATCTCCGTGGCTGAAGCGGACGGACATCGTTATGCCGCAGATGACATTGGATACGCCGAGAGCCAAGAGAGGATTAGCATCAATAGGAGCACTTTCTGTATTACGCAGGTTGGTAATTAGATCATGAACTTCATTCTGCAAAAGAAAAGTCACATCAGAAAAGTGTAAATCAATTAAATACATTTAATTTTACACATTCACTTTATACAATGAAAAGTTTAAGTCTACCTTTATTCTGGCTTCCATGATTTTTTTGCCATTCCCCATGTATGTCATTCCGAACTCGCGTAGTTTTTCGTGGAGGAAACGGCGCTGACTTTTCCATAGGCGGCCCTCGCTGTTGATGATACCTGCACAGAGGGAGGCGGTTAGTTGCGGCGAGGGGTCGGTGGGCGGCGCGAGCGCTACGGCGCCGACGCCGGGAGCGGGAGGCGCGTGCGCTCGAGCACCGCCCACATGCGCTCATGCCATGTGCACCGTGATTCTATCAAATATACTAAGCCTAGTACTAATAACAGAAAATAATACTTTTCAATCGAAGAGGGAATAGTATTCAAATATTCGAACATTTGATTAGGAAATAAACTTCATTGATGATAAGAAGATAAATAATGCAAAATGACTAAAACTCGTAGTTAGACGTTAATATCTGATTACTTACCGAGACCGTCCAAAGTGTGCATCAAGGGTGTGCTGGGGCGGCCGGTGAATTCTTCCCGCCGGAATGCTTCTCTGATGAGCCGGTAGTCACTGAGCACAACGGTGAGTTGGTTCCCCAGGCGTGCGGAGAATAGCGCGCCGTAGCTGCGCGCGAGCTCCAGAAAGGTCTTGTGGCGGACGCCAAGGAAGGGCAGGTAGCCGACGACGGGCGGGCCCCAGGGGCCCGGCGGTAGCTTTTGCATGTCCCGCAACAGCTTCGCCAGCCGGGCGGCAGTCAGCGTCAAGCACGCTGCCATCAGCAGCGGCACTGACGTACGCGCCACACAGTAGTGCACCACTTGACATAGTCCCCACAAAAGTTTAGAATTTGATAGTATAGAAATCATAGTGAACCTTATTTCTTAACAAACGAATTAACTGAAATGTCCGTTTATCAGTCGGTCATAATATTTGTACGCGGACGTATATGCGACGGCGCGTTGGTAACAGCAGTGGCAGATACAGCGCGTTCGACCGTCGTCTGCGCACTGGCGCGCCGCTGGCGTGGCCTTGCCAATAAATAGGTACGCGCGGGGTGGTACGTGCTGGGCAGGAACGTCCCACCAGCGCACCTCTCTCTGCCAGCGCACGGCACTTAGTGCCAAGCTGGTTGTACCACCAGTAACATCATCCAGCGCTTTTATTTTAATATGCCCATACTAAGTTTTCTTGCGGAATCGTCATTGCGTCAAGCATCATAGTCACCAATGTACGATTAGGAACATACATAATATTATAGCTGACGATTTTTTTTCTCAAAATTATGTATTTAAGAGCCAAATTATGAAACAGAAGAGATTTGTTCCGCTACGTTACAGTTAATCACATTCACAGACTAGTCTACTCGGTCTAGTAGATACATACAAAGCTACTTTGATGTATTAAACAACATTCAAGTGAAGTTACTAAGCAAGGGTAATTAAAATCATGTCACTTATAAGCATAATCCAGGAAAAAATACCTGAGAGTCAAAAGAAAAAAGTTTCCATTAAGACTGAAAAGTTGATCCATATTTTCTACTAACAGTGCCGTACTTGGACTGGTGTTATACAAACAATAAAATGTTTCATATTGCATTAAAAAACTGGAAAAATATCTCGCGCTGCCGTAGTTAAAAACCGATAAGCAAAGCGGCTCAGTGATTGCATGCGCACTATGCAGGCACCAAATTTTAGCGAGAGGCTGTCGAGGTCAGGTTGTGTATGTATACGATAAGATTAACTAATTGCGTAAGTTGGCGCGAGGCAAGGTGACGGCGGGTCGACGACTCGGGCCGAGCCTTGGGCTAAGTTCCACGGAGTCGACCTCTAACTCATACCTTGTTCTTCAAAATTCGTTAGATGCTTATAGGATTCTTGTAATACTGATTGACTTGCTAACAAACGCACACAATGACTTAGAATAATCTCTACCGGAACGTCTGTGCCGTGACAAGCATTTACCACTGCAGTAAATGTTATCAGGAGCCTTGTAAAGGCGGTTCCTTGTCGACTCACTACGCTAAGATACCGACACACGGGAGTACCTGTCACATTGACTTAAACCTATTATTAGATTTCGCTTCGCTTCGCCCCGACGGTGGAAAAAAGATTTTCACACCACCTGCTCGACAATGGCTAATTATATATCATGCAAACCTTACCGAAAGCAAATCATTATAGCCCTAGGCTTAAGCTTGTTGTAGTATTATACTGAATTTCATTATAACCCGCCGGGTAATAATGTGATTTCACTTTTCATAGTTCTTTTTGTTATATCCTTAAAAGTCTAATTTCACGAAGTCCGTACGGTGCTCCGCGTCGCTCGCCCGCCGCCGCTGCGTTCGAAACAAAAGATGACGCCGGCCTCCGCTGCAACAGCGCGTGTTTCTAATTATTACTGAAATCCTTGAAATTTTATTTGGAGCATCCTTATATATTTTTTGTTTCCAATTGCCTGTGTGGTGCCGGGTTAGAATGGTAGTCGACTCTTTATCCCCTTGGTGTACACCAAGTGTACACTCTACTATTACATGATACATTACACAGAACTTAAATATGCATTCTAATGAAATACTAAATAAGATCTGGCATCATTATCTCAGGACAGTTGCATCCTGAAGGATGCCCGGGGTATCTAATCGCAAGATATGGCGAAGGCGAAGAGTTTTTGCGAAAGCGACTGCCATCCTACATTCCAACCCCAAGGGTGTTGTCAAGTGTGTGGGCAACTTGACTGTTAGAAGTTCTCAACCCGCCCGAAGTCGGCGGTGTCGGTGCGGAGGCGGTACGATATGAGAAAACTGTCAGCTGTCAGTCGAGTCAGTACTGAAGTTTACTGCGCTCGTACATTTAAATGAGTGCTTCCTGACTGGTGCGGGAGTGGGCCAATACGAATGCATGATATTACTACTGCGAAAACGCAATACTGTTCAGTCAAGTGAGGATAGCTCTACCATATTAATAAGCTCACGTCAAAGAATAAAATACCACATATCGATCCCTCGCTGCCAAGTAACTGTTACTTAGTGACTTTTGCTTGGCAACCGGCGATATATTAGCATTATCATATAATTGTTTCCTCGTCTAGTAAGACTCGGGCCACTTTAGATCCAGTACTATATCCGTTTATTAAACGAGAATACGCTATAACTATAGATAGATTCGGAGTGAAAAATGTTTCAATATTATAGAGACAACGCGATGCATTTTTGTAAGTAATATAATGTAGTATTATATATATACATATAATACTTATAATAATAGTAGATCGAAGGTTAGTCTTGGGACAAACAGCTTTATTGACGAAATTCATTGAAAAAGAACAATTATCATGCGCTGAATAGATTTACGTGAACTGTTTCCAAGTGAATTGGGTCATTGGTCTTGTTGCAAACATACGCATGCGCACAGCCAACGTCAATGTACAGGTGCGCTCGCATTGTTTAGTTATCCTCGATTACTTACTCCTTGACATGGATCTATGTGCGAATTGTTAGCGAATTTTCGGCTTTGCCGTACGTAACTGAAGCTGTGAAATTATATTTTATAGTTAAAGGAGATGTCAGAATTAATATTGTTCGATTGGTGTTGTCAAAAAAATTTAGGAACATGTACGAAATGACTGTCGCCTTATTCATATTTGATATTATAATCAGTGATCGGAATAGGTTGACCTTGTACCTCGGGAATCCAAAAAATCGTTTTTTTTATGATATTCGAATATTCGACTTTATTTCTTCACTTTTCGGATAATATTAGAATAATTCTAAACACTAACTGAAAATGAAAAAAAAAATGAAAAAAGTTTATTGTATAAGCGAAACATTACAATATAAATCACGACCCTGCGTCCTGAGCTAGGAAACCCTGTGTTACAGGACCCAGTTTTAGTTTTAGTAACTTAGACGTGATTTTAAGTATTTTTCTTACAATAATCTTAAAATTGTAGTCCGTATGTTCTATCCGTGTTTATTTACGCAAGATGACATGGTTATAAAAAATTTGCTATCATGACAGATAAATTAGGGTGGATCACTCAATGAATAAAAAAAAAACAATTTTTGCTTCCGTCCCTTTCGGCTGCTATGAAAAAGTTGTTATACCTACCTAATATTCATAATATAAAATACTAGCGGCCGAAAGGCAAAGATATAAATGAGGTTTATTTCTTTCTGTCAGTTGTCTGATGCTATTAATCTTTTGTGAAAATTACTCGAAAGAAAAAATTAATGTCCGCCATCTTGGATTTGAAAATGGATGCAATTTTCGGAATCGGCACCCCGAGGAACCACAAAGATGACCCCATATCGATTTCTAAGAAAAATAAAGTTCCGCTATCTTGGATTTGAAAATGCATATCATTTTCGTAATCGGCACCCCGAGGAACCTCGACGATGACACCCATATCGATTTTTAAGAAAAATAATTGTCCGCCATCTTGCATTTGCAAATGCATGTCAGTTTCGTAATCGACACCCCGAGGAACCTCGAAGATTACACCTATATCGATTTTTACGAAAAGTAAAGATTTGCTCCCCGCATAAACTTGGAACCCTTTTTTACCCCATTAGGGGAACAATTTAGAAAAACGCTGGAACACGTTTTATTGTATTTAAACAGAGAGTCTATTTAGGTACGAAGTTTTATATTTCTCAATTCAAATAAGATTTGCTCCTTTACAAACTTGGAACCATCTTTTCACCCCTTTAGGGTAGCAATTTTGAAAAACGCTGAAATAGGTTTTGTTGTATTTAAACAAAGAGTCTATTTAAGAAATTTCAAATCTCTAACTTCAAAAAAGAATTGCTCCATGTACGAACTTGTAAAAACGCTGAAATACATTTTGTTGTATTTAAAAAGAGAGTCTATATACGAAGTTTTAAATCTCTCACTTCAAATAAGATTTGCTCCTTTACAAACTTGGAACCCTCTTTTCAACCCTTTAGGGAAGCAATTTAAAAAAAACCGCTTAAATATGTTTTGTTTTATTTAAACAGAGAGTCTATATCTATTTTAAATTTCTCATTTCAAAAAAGATTTGCTCCCCATACAAACTTTGCACCCCTATTTTACCCTTTTAGGGTTAGAATTTTGCAAAACTCTGAAAACACTTTCTTTGGATTTAAGTTCGTAACCTTTTTGCGAATTTTTAAGTCTTCAGCTCAAAAAAAAATTCTCCCATACAAACTTTGCACCCCTATTTGATCCCCTTAGGGGTGGAATTTCCAAAAATTCCGTCTTATCCCTTGCAAACGTCATAAAAGCAAGCTCTGGGTCAAATTTGAAGTTTCTATTTCCAGTAGTTTCGGCTGTGCGTTGATGTTAGATCAGGACTTCTTCTTTTATATATTTAAGAAGAAGAAGAAGATGAAAGAGATATATTAATATTTAGTATTGACCCAAACTAACGAACTTCTAACGGACTTTTACAATATAACATTATTTGGCATAATTAACTTGGGGTCGTTAGCTTGGGGCAGTACTAAATATTAATGTATCTGTTTCATATTTTATATTATGAACATTAGGTAGGTGTAACAACTTTTTCACAGCTGCCTACAAGGACTGAAGCATTTTTTTTTATTTTCATACATTGAGTGATCCGCCCTAAGATGCATACTTGTGTTTTATGGGTTAGACAATTAATTATTTGCGTAGGTCGTCGTGTCACATCTCTAATAGTTTGTTTATCTCATTCTCCCACTTTCCACTCAGGCTCTCAAAGGTTAGCTGGAAGAGATCCCCCACAGGGAAAAAAAAACCTTAAAAAAATCAAAATATTTTATTCAGGTAACAAAGGTTGGAATTTCCTAGTAAGTGAATGGACACCTATGGCAGGAAATTCCGCTCTTCCATAACAGTTTAGGTACCCTTATTTATATTATTATCTAAGTATATAAATAAGTTCGCCTTATACTTTAATCTTATGTGACATGTATATAGTTAACTTGTTATTGTTTACAATAAACTACATACATACATGTCACTATCTTTCTTATAGATGAAATAAGGTTGAAACATGATTTTTAAGAAGCTGTAACTTGATAACGGTTACGAATATTAACATAGTTTATTTGACCAAAATAAGGCTAACCCTTATGCTTAGGCTTTATATATCTATATATATAAATACAACTTTATTCTAATATCTATAACCTATTAACCAATTCCTTATTATTGAATATTATTTACAATAAAGCACATACATATTTGTATAAAATAGGATTGAAACTTGATATTTAAGAGGATTTCACTTGAAAACTGTTATGAATATTAGCATAGTTTATGTGACCAAACTAAGGCTACATAAATAGTAAATACAATTATATTCTAATATATATGGACTAAACAATTCCCTGTTTGGATGAAATAAAACTAAATTTAACGTGATGGTATTTAAAACTTAAATGTCACTCAAGACCCAGCTATAATTTGATCAAAATGAAAAATATTGTAATTATTTTTAAAATCTGCAAAAATACGTATATACGGTACTTTGAAACGACTATCGGGTTTTCATAAATAACTAACATATATTCGTTTTAGAACAGTGTTGTATTAATTCTCCTGACAAAACTTCAAATGGACAAATAGTATTATTTTGTAGAAGTCAGCGTTTAGAGGTGGACTTAGTTATAGGTACTTGCAATTTATCGGGTACACTACAATTTGTTTGGTGGTTGATCAGTATAAATACTCGTTCATCACCTAGCCAATATTCGAATATTTTTTATAACCTGCCATTTTACTACTGGTCTAGGTGTAATTATGTAAAGGCTTAATAACGCGTAGTAGTAGTCGCTAGTGCCGAGATAGTGGTAAAACTTCGTTGTATTGTAAAAAAATAGCGTTTAAAATTAATTAATACGTGCATTTATTCGAATATTAAAATGAGCCGAATATTCGAATTGCATACTTGTACCTACTTTTTGAGAGAGGGCATTGTACATAGATGGTTGCAGTACCTGTAGATTGATATACGTGTATTTACTTGCGGTACTTTTTTCGGACGACCATCGAAAGATGGAACCATTGTTGCCAGGCCTTTGGGGACGTAAATTACGTTTCGTTTCTTGAAAAGTGACGCTTTTGGTGCAAAAACTGTGTTTGTACAATACGAGTATACATGGAGAGAGCATGATGATCTATATATGTAAGAACAGTCCTCATATTTCTATACCTGTTGTATACATATTTGTTGTTTACCAGATTTACTTAATAGGTAAGTATTGTCATTGTAATAAGTATGTTTTGGGAGAAAATGACTGACTGTCGAGTTTCTTTCGGCGTTTCTTCTCCGCAGTGGTCGTTTGTGTTTATTTTTGTAGCCTTTAGTTTTTGACTTGTAAAAGTGCCATTGCGGCCTAATTGCGAAAGTTGCAGTTCTGTGAGCTGTAGCATTCGCGAGTGATTTTTGAAAATCGCCAAAATGTGACTACATATTAAAATTCTATATAATTAGCGAACCTGCTCATAAAATTTCACGAGAATTGAAAAATGTGACTTCTAGACGAGAACAAACCATAGAGTTTTTAATTTTTTTATTTCCATAAACTGATCGACAAAAATAATACGTAGGCTGTTCCATAAGTGTTGCAATAGAAAGAATGTAACAAGTTTGGACATCGCAGTTTTCTTTAGAGAGAAAGGCATTGTCGCTAGAATTGTATTAGACAAGCAGAAGACTGTCAATGCTACCTGGTACACTGATGTTTGTTTGCCGCAAGTTATCCGCGAGCTGAAGAAACTGCGACCAAACTCGCGTCTGGGCAGTTGGCACTTGCACCATGATAACGCTCCTGCTCATCGAGCGACCATTACTCAGGAGTTTTTGAAGCGATCGGGGCTTACTGTGCTGGACCACCCTCGTTATAGGCCCGACCTCGCGCCGTGTGATTTTGGTCTCTTTCCGCTGATCAAGAGCCAGCTGAAAGGACGGCGATTTGCAACTGATGACGAATTAATAAGTGCATGGTATGAGGCCTGCGCCAGTGTCACAAAGGATCAGTGGGAGATTATGTTTAATACGTGGTTTGAACGCATGCATAAGTGTATTAACAGTGGTGGTTCTTATTTTGAAAAAGTTTAATAAATAGTTAGATTTTTGCAAGACTTATGGAACATCCTACGTATATATAATAATCGAACCGAACGTAACTTTTGTACTACCGTTGGGTAAATTTTAATGGCAAAAATCTATTGTCCACAGGCGAATCACGTAACTTTATCTACTAACGGTAAGTAGATTTCGCTGTCAATTTTGAAGCATAAATAGCTGACAGTTAAAATTTGACATTAAAATCTACCTAATGGTCGTACAAAAGTTACGTGATTGCCCCGCTCATAGATTTATACTTAAAAAGTGACAAGTAAATCTATCTACCATTTTCTATTATTCTTTATCTTTTATCTACTTCTTTATCTACCGCATTTTTGTCGAAGCTGAAGCAGAGACCTTCATTTTACTCGGTCAAAAAATAAATAAACATCCTAGTACATACTCTTACATGTGGCTAATCTGATGTTGAGCTTTTGCGTTTCTCATGGTCTGAAAGTGGGTCATTGCTCATCTAAGTGGCGCGCTGAGAATGATACAGTAGACCTACTGAATCACTACGGAATGGTAACGTTCTTTTGTTCAATATAACCCTTTGAGAAGCGCTTCCAGAAAATGGTTCTTTCCTTACATAGAAACACTATTAACATCAGTCAGCAGTTACCGCCCAAATGTTCCATAAACTAAAGATTTTAATATGGATTCGATAGGATCAGACTCTTAAGAGACTGTTTAACTCGGGTGAAACCACTCATCTCGTCTAAAATGGGAGGCTGACCAACCTTGGTTAGCAATCTACCTACTAAAAACACTATTTACTACAAGATTTACTCGGCACCTGCTGAACTCTACAGAAATTAGTTAAAACGCGTGAGTGTTCTACTTCCTTAGAAAAATACCTACGTGATCTCGATTATCCAAAATAAATTAATCATCATTTGTGACGGCGCCGGAGCGGCGGAGATGGCGTAAGTCATAACAATTGTACAACTGGGGAGGCTGGGGCACGTCGGCACCGCGACAAATGACTCCCTGCCAATAAAGTCGAATAAACAACAACGTTTATTTAGGTTTCGTCTGAGGATATTTTTTACTGACAATTTAGGTGACATAAAATTGTATTCTTTACGTATTTTCGCTATGATATGTAATTGCTATTTATACAATAATATATAAACATTTATTAATTTACAGGCGGTAATAATAGTTAAATAACAATAACTTAAATAATATTACAAGTAACTTAAATCTAAAACAAGCGCTTGGGGAATTGTACCGAGATTGCTGGCGGCATTTCCTCGCTGTATCGGCATTGCGATACGCCAACGTTGTGCGAGGAAGTCATAAGTTACGTCAACCAAACGCTTCGCGATTTCAATAGATGACTTGTGCGCGCTGGGACCCCATGGACCAAGAGTTTCGACACCAAAAAGTACAAAATTGTACTCTCTGCCGAGGCTCCTATATTTATTACGCTTTAATATTTCGCCATTTTCAGCCGCTGCACCCGTTTTTACTGTAGTTCGTTGGAGGTGGGACGGGGCCAGTGTGTCTACACAGGTAGCATTCCACACCAACATCCGTCCCAAACTCCAAGGAACTAAAGACACCCCATCAAATCTCTAACCATCACCCCTAACCATGCCAGTAGGCTCAAGAAGAGCAGGCAGGTTGACGGTGGCAAGAGACCTGCAGATTATGTCATTTAGTGACGCATGTCTTGAAAAACGGCCTGCACATTTTTGACAACAATCCATGGTGTCCCAGTCGGTCCACGTCTGTGCCACAAGAGTAAATGTGTGGGGTACATACTGCGACCCCGAGTCGCAACCCAGTCGCCAATCTAAGGGAGGTCAGATCCAGGAAAGTACCGGTATTTGACGAAGGCATGTAGCCAGTAACCAGCTTCCCGGGTTCCGACCGCCAAGAGTCTCGTACGATCTGGGCCTGTACTGCAATCAAGGAGGGAATTATAAGTTAAATCACAGTAAACATTTAGTTTTATAAAGGTCCAGTTCCAGTTTCAGGCCAAATGTCAGATGAAATTTTAGTGAATAAATTACATTTTTTATACATAACTAACCGACAAGAAGTATGACGGGTCTTATAAAACAAGACCTAGGCAAACGAAAATCGGCCCAATAATATTATTTGTAAAATTAAATAAGTAAGGCGCCACTTTTACTGAAACTACTCAAACTGATGGTTTTTTATTGTAGTGCGTAAACATTTTTCTAATTTAAACTGCGTTGGCGATTTTTTAGATTCTGATAGGTTAAAGTAAATAATTGTTGTTAGGCAACTTTGCTCACGTCTCATGTAATCTATTTCTTAGTGAGATGGATTATGCGTATTAAGTACCTACATACAGATAGCGGTTCAAATTATTTTTATATAGACCAGTCAAAATGATGTCTCGGACATTTTTATCGCCTTGTCCGTGACACTATAGTGTCATAGTTTAAATCAACTGACTTTATATACATTTTTTTCTTAAGGACTGGTTGATGCAGACTGAGTTATCATAAGAAATTAAAACAATAACATTTTGAGACCTTCAATGCTTGTAAAGTAGGTGACACATTTTTATATCGCCATCAGTGCGAGTATCGTTCACAATTGTTGGATGATAACTCTTGCCGGAGCATGCCCCGGGTCTGCGTCAACTATCGAGTGATTGACGACGTCAAATCAACTTGGCTGGCTTACTTATTTTATAATATTTATTATACTGGTCTACAGGTGATGTACATGTGAGCGCCGCAATTGCCTATCAATGATGTAAAGGCCGCAATTACGGGATTCGTAGTCGAAATAGTAAAAGCGGAACCCTTATAGTTTCGCCATGTCCGACTGTCTACCTGTACGTTCATACTTATCTAACTATAAGGTTTTTCAGAAAAAAACGATTACGTAAGTGAACATTTTCCGAGATAATTGCTCCGACAGTAACAATATTAAATACTTTTATCGAAAAATGTTTTGAACCAGATAGGTCCAATGGTTTTTGAGTTATCACTGAATAAAAGTCGAGCCCAGAAGATACGATCTTGTTTATTTTTCAGTAAAGGGTAGTCGTTTTATATGTCGATTAATAGTAGTAGGTACCGTAGAATCATATAACTTTGCCCGCTTTTTAAAAACTGTTTTCTTCACATCACATAAAATTTTTATATAATTTTCTTAGTACGAGTTAGCAGTACAAAGTAAATCATATACAAACATTTAATTGTTATTAATATGACCGGTGCATAATGAGAGGCATTAATGCACGAATGTTTTAATACCTAATTATGTACAGTCATATACATGACTCTATCTAAATGCATATAATAGGTTTTCTACAATATGTACAAATATGGCGTCAGGTAACTTTATTTTCTGTCTGTCATTTTTTGGGATTTTGTATTATAAACAATCTAGACGAGTAATATTCTCTCTCTATTATAAATCGATTGTAATATTCAAGATTCAAAAAAATGTATGGACAATCATTTCACATTGAATGAAAATTACAAATAGACTAAATCGATAATCACAAATCACAACCACATATGGTTCTTTTTTTAAGATGTCCGATATTTGAATGTAATTAAAGTATTGATAATCGATACTTTAAGATTCAACCACGGATACAGTTTCTTATTATAAGTCATTTGCTTAAATATCGTTTCTGAACATATTGTAGGAGAGTTATGAAGTGCAATGGATGTAGATAAAAATATTTATTGAAAACTATATAACTTTTTTTAAAATCTGTGTGTCAGACGTCGTACGAGTACAGACAGGTGGACGCGTGAGTGAAAGCAACAGGGCTGAGTTTCAACTATTCGCGGGTACGAAACCCTAGACAGCATTTAAGGGTAACCGGTCGATTTGTTTTTTATGGGCGAGTGTTATTTATACATCTTATTCTGCACATGTTATTATTAACAACGCTACCGCGATCCAGATGATTTGCCTTTCCCAACGAAGCCGTAAATGCATTTAGGCTTCGGAACAATGCGCATCAATTCTCTGGAAAAGAACGAGCTATTGTGCTATCTTTTCAGCATTCATCTTATCACTTTAGTTAATATATATATATATATATATATATATATATATATATATATATATATCCTTACTCAGCATCTAAAAGTCAACATGCACGAAATTCATTGACTGTTAAGCGTTACGAAGTTCGTCGGGTCAGCGTGTGTTATTATATTTGTATTTATGTGATGTTTGAAGCTTACCAAAGACAGATTAGATAAGACTGAAAGGAAAATACTTTTATTCTATCAAAACTGTTATATCATTTGCTTATCTGCAGAGCGAAGTCGTAAACAATAATGGTCCGATTGTGGTCTGATGGGATAATCAGAGCGACGATATTACTTATTTTCTTCTTACGATTTCACCAAGGCTTGAAATTTCATGTCGTTTTTCGTAAATCAACCCTTTGACAAGCCCTGCATAAAATAAAATTGAAATAACGTTTCAATTAACTTGGTGAGATTGCACAGTCAACTTCATGTACTAAGTTTATTGACACTATTGTAGCATATTGTCACATTGTTACGTAGGTATCTGGGGTTCGTATGTCGCTACGTGGAAGCAATGCCGGCCGTTTCGAAATCGTAATGTGTTCCCGGGACCGCGGACACGTAACCTGAAGGGCTCTTGTTACATACAATTCGACTGACATGGTATTTCGCATGTGATGCTTGATGTGATGATCGAATAGGTCTCTGTGAAACGATTTGGATAAAACCGACACACCGCGTTTCGGATATTTGCATAGTTAAGGTGAAATACGCTCAGGCTGCGCAATTTGTGGTGTTTTAGGTTCCACTTTCTATCTAACATATTAGGTAGTTTCACTAGTTCGGTACTTCAATTAGAAAACTACTGAAAATAGTATTGAATATTATTTTACAAAGCGGCCCGAACTAACAGAGGAACCCTTACCATTACAATGGCACATACGAGTATCATGGTAGAATGGATAAACTATAAAAGCATGGGAAATATTGTAACAAACTAATCAAGAATAAAATCACGTCCATTATGTTCTTTGTCAGTGCTCTCTATAAATATATGTTAAAGTGAAATAGCCCATCCCCATTGAGAGTGCGATATTGCAAGGTGGTTATTAAGGCATCTTAACTTAATGCTGTACTTTGGACATGCCAGTGATGCTAATTCGTTGCGAAAGATCACGCCGAAATGTTTTGCACTGTTGCATTAATGACGTCGTGATTAATGCCTCAATAAATCGCTTTTAAAGAAAAAATCACGTGTGGTAAAGCGAGGGGAATGACGTAAGTTAAAGTTAGTCATTTAAATATAATAAACCTTAACTTTCGGATTCAAAGAAAAGGGGATTTCAGTTTTATTATGTAAGGAAATTTCTCCTCAAAGAAGTAGTCGAAAGGACAATACAGAAAAAAAATCCGCACAAAGTCACCAAACCCGGGTTTTTTATTCACTTTACTATTTTAGGTATTAAATAATTGGGGTCAATAATGAAATAAACCCAATTTCAATGTGTGTCCCCAATATTATCAATCACGCATAAGTTGTATGCTTAATAAATAGCAATTTAGAGTACCAATCGAAGACGTACCTATTAGATAATTTGAATACATAGTCATAACTATGAGAATAGCTACACTCGGCTATACTTCAAAAACAAAAATTAGGCTCCAATACGTTTATCTTTCAGCGGCAATATGGCATTATTACATCCTATTTTAAAGATTTTTCTAAATACAAAATATAGTAGGGCAGACCTTGGGTGGTATGCACTTGCTCGGCGACAGTTCGTTATCGTCTTATAGCGGAGTTACCCGGTATTTTTATTGCTTGTACTATTTTTCTATTTGTGCCGCTTGCATCCATTACGATACCGTAGGGTCCTCGTTTCTTATTTTGTATAATATTTCTCCGCTTTAAGATGATAAAAGACTATTACCGAATAGTCTAGGTTTACCTAACGAGGGCTTTGTTATGCAATTCCGAATATAGACAACCAACTTTATGGGATATTAATAAGAGTTGCCAAGTTTTGAACAGTTGTGAAAACGATTGATCATAACTACGAACAGTACGAATATTTCTTACGTTCCAAGTAAATACTTGAGTTAAAAAGTAAACTGTCAGCATTCGAACTACCTCCACTATACAAATAATGGTGTGGAAAAATACGACCGTGGGTCTACTTACAACGAATTCGTAATTTCTTACAGCTAATACGAGTACCAAATCAATGGATGTAAACAAAGGAATCGGAGAGTGTCGTGTCTCGCATGCCTCTAATAATTTACCAGCATTGCGAATTGAATTGGTATGAAATGGTTCATAACGTAACGGGTGTCATAGTCTGAGTATCATGACCGGTATGTAACTGTACCTATAGATTTTTAATGAGTATTGGATCTCGAATTGTTGTGAACGCTGATATCTGAATCCTGAAATTGGAAGATCTAAAGGCAACCATAAACACTTTATGAGCCACTAGCTTGAAATAAACGTTTTTTTTAATAAAAATATGGAAATAAATTAGGTCCGTTTTTATAAAGATGTCGGTATGTTATGTCAAAAAATGGACTCATGTACCATGAATTTGATCTGAAATTTGGTTTAACGGATCTTTATAAATTAATCTAGCTATATATATGTTATAGAAAAATGATCAAAATTGAGATTTGATCAAATCCCTAAGGGATACGATCAATTCACGCAGAACATTAAAATGGCCACCTAATTCATTTCATCATTTTTCTTGAAAAGTCTAATGATTTGATCAAAACCCTGGTTCAGTTTAGTAAGTAACGAGCAATTTCTTCAACTCACTGACGTGGTTTATCGATTTTGTCAAATCACTAACACTAGTCTAGTGAAATGACGATATAACTAGTCGAGTTGAACTTAATTACCGATTTTGTAATTTTTTTAAACTGGTTTAGGGGTTTGATCGAATCACTGGACTTTTTTTGGGAAAATCATGAAACAGAGTAGAAGTGGTGGGAACATCATGTTCTTAAGGGATTTATGGGTACTAGTTTAGTGAATTCCCTGTGAAATTTATATATACCTGCTGTCTATGAAAAGCATTAGACATCAACGCTGTCAACCAAATAGGTAAGTAGTAATCTAAATAAATAATGTCCTATATTAATTTGATTGAACATTATATAAAGTATCGTCGTTAACCGAACTAATCGCGTATGTTTTCGGGTTACGCTCTTACGTTGCGATAATATTTTAGTGTTTGCCGGTGACGCATTGTTATGTTATAATTTTACGTCAATTATGTCAGAAGGCAGCTGCTTGCTGATACGGTGGCTCAAAATCTGTGTATATTGTGTGAATGGCTGGGGTCAACGGCCTGTTTGGAGTGGAGCGAGCGTTACGCAGCGCCGGTCGATAAAGGAATTGCGTAAGAGCGCTTACTAGCCCTCAGGTTCGTAGTTAAAGGACTGCTGGCTCACCAACGTCTTACAAAAATATTTGAAAATAATTTGTATTATTGAAATATCTTACTCACAGCATATCTCAATTTATTTTTGATAGTCTGTATTTCTTGGGATTACTACGCGCTTCAGTTTTTTGTCTTTTTAAGCTTTTATAAAGTAATACTAAGGTACAGGTGTTGTTTCTCCCTATATATAAAACTAGCTTTGTCCGCGTAGAACGGGGCTTGTATTACGAACTTCGTATCGTGGTTATATATTCAATCTCGTCTTATACACTGTATGACTGGAACAAACGTTCTCCTTTTGTAAAAATCGGTTAAACATGAAGATTTAATAGGTAACTCGTTTCACATCGTTTAAGTTATTATTGCATTTAATAATACGTTGATTGCTTTAAAATATGCTTACTCGCCAAACAAACTTTCGACCCCCTTTTCACCCCTTCAGAGGGTGAATATTCAAAAATGGTTAAAATAGTTTTCTTATACTTTAATGCTGGTCTATAAACGAAGTTTTAAGTATCCCACAAAAAAATACTTGCTCCCCTAACAAACTTACAACCCCCTTTTCACTCCTCAGAGGGTGAATTTCATTAAAAAAAATTAATGTTTTTGACTGTACATTAGGAGATAGTGAGCAAAGTTTTAAACTTCTTGCTTTAAAAACGATATGTGTTTCTCATACAAACTTTCAACCCTTTTTGATCCCCTTAGGGGATGAATTTTTGTAACAATCAAGGCAATAAAAGTCTCTTAGCAAATAACAGTATGAATCGTTGTGTCAGTAACGCAAGAGAAATGTATAGATTAGGTTTATTTTTACCTAGCTGTGTGACAGCTAAGCCAGGGTTGTCATTATATTTATTTATCTATGTAGGCATTATCCTTTATTCCCTCGGATCTTTAAATCTATTCCATCAATTTAAATGCTCGAGATGTCTATCGCTCTGTTATATTCTGTAATCGTGTTTACAACCACCTCACTTTCGTGGACGCGTTTTGACAAATGGGCTGTAATATTTTGGTGGCATTTCTGAGTTAGTTGGTAGCGGTCCCGTGCCTACTTCTGCAGTTGTCATAGATATTTATTTATTATCAGTAAGTTTTATTTACTTCACTTGTTGGATTATTTGGTCATTAAGATAATGCGCAATTACCGTCACTTTGTATAAATTAATAGAAATATTCCATTTTCCCACTCGGTGGAGACAGCCAATATTCTTTAAACATTAAAATGAGGTTTATTTGCGGAATATGGGTTATGTTAGATGTTTACAATGATAATAAATATATTGTATTAGGTTCCATAGTATATATATGTAGTATATTTTAATTTTGTGTTGTTTGCCTATATTCCCAGAAGATAAGCACCGAGTATGACGACCGGTTTAGCCTAGTGGGTAGTGCACCTGCCTGTGAAGCTGACGGTCCTGGGTTAGAATCCCGGTCAGGGCAAATATTTGTGTGATGAGCATGAATATTTGTTTCTGAGTCTTGGATGTTTTCTATGTATTTAAGTATTTATATCTATTAAATATATCGTCGTCTAGTACCCATAACACAAGCCTTCTTGAGCTTACTTTGGGGCTAGTTCGATTTGTGTAAGTTTGTCCTCTAATATTTATTTATTTTATTTATTTATTTAAGCAACAAGCAAGTTGTAAGCAACGCATGCAGTCCATCGGGTACTTTCCTGATGTATTCTTTGATAAGCGATTAAATATATTTCTTCATTAAGTATATCAAAGTCATATAATATAAAATATTTATTAGGATTAGTTAAGACAATTTTAAATTGTTTTAAACATGACATATTATTGTAAATTAAAATAATCATTAAATGTAGTGTTACATGTAAAAAATAAGACTATGAAAATAGTAACAATCGAGATTTGTTAGAGATGTACAAGGTCTCTAAGCGTCAAGATAAAAGGTAATAAGGCAGGTAGCGTCAACACGAAAATAATAAAATCATATACGAGTGAGTCCTCCAGAATTCGGACTAATGGATGTTTTTTTTATACAACGCCGGTGGCAAACAAGCTTACGGTCCACCTGATGGTTAGCGGCCACCGCAGCCTATAGACGCCCGCAACTCCAAAGGAACAGAAGGGACAAATTTAGATCCGTCGCTCTCAACACAGTGCATCCTCGGGAGCTCTGGCAACCTTGCTCACCTCCAGGGACACAACACTACATACTTGTATAGTAGACTAGCTTTTTCCCGCGGCTTCGCCCGCGTACTAAGAGTAATTTTTAACCGTCTACAAAAAAGGAGGTTCTCAGTTCGACCTGCATGCAGATATGTATTGGATGTCAATTTCGTAATCGGCACCCCGAGGAACCACAAAGATGAAACCCATATCGATTTTTAAGGGAAATAAATGTCTGCCATCTTTGATCTGAAACTGGATGTCATTTTCGTAATCGGCACCACGAGGAACCTCGAAGACGACACCCATATCGATTTTTAAGAAAAATAAATGTCCGCCATCTTGGATTTGAAAATGGATGTCATTTTTGTAATTTGCACCCCGAGGAACCTCGAAGATAACACCCATATTGATTTTTAAGTAAAATAAATCTCCGCCATCTTTGATTTGAAAATGCATGCCATTTTCGTAATCGGCACCACGAGGAACCTCGAAGACGACACCCATATCGATTTTTAAGAAAAATAAATGTCCACCATCTTGGATTTGAAAAGGGATGTCATTTTTGTAATCTACACCCCGAGGAACCTCGAAGATGACACCCATATTGATTTTTAAGAAAAATAAATGTCCGCCATCTTGGATTTGAAAATGGATGTCATTTTTGTAATTTGCACCCCGAGGAACCTCGAAGATAACACCCATATTGATTTTTAAGTAAAATAATTCTCCGCCATCTTTGATTTGAAAATGCATGCCATTTTCGTAATCGGCACCACGAGGAACCTCGAAGATGACACCCATATCGATTATTAAGAAAAATAAATGTCCGCCATCTTGGATTTGAAAATAGATGTCATTTTTGTAATTTGCACCCCCAGGAACCTCGAAGATGACACCCATATTGATTTTTAAGAAAAGGGAAAATTTGTACCCGCTCAAACTTGGAACCCTCTTTTCACCCCTTAAAGGGAGCAATTTCGAAAAACGCTGAAACATGTTTTGTTGTATTTAAACAAAGAGTCTATATACGAAGTTTTAAATCTCACTTTAAAAAAAATTTGCTCTCCGTACAAACTTGGAACCCCCTTTTGAACCCTTTAGGGGAGCAATTTCAAAAAACGCTTAAATATGTTTTGTTGTATTTAAACATAGAGTCTATGTACGAAGTTTTAAATCTCTCACTTCAAAAAAGATTTGCTCCCCGTACATACTTGAAACCCCCTTTTCACCCTTTTAGGGGAGCAATTTCGAAAGACGCTTATATATGTTTTGTTGTAATTAAACAGAAAGTCTATTTACGAAGTTTCAAATAGCTAACTTTAAAAAAGATTTTCTCCCCGTACAAACTTTGAACCCCCTTTTCACCCCTTTAGTGGAGCAATTTAGAAAAACGCTGAAATACGCCATTAATATATTTAAACACAGACTCTATATGCAAAGTTTCATGTCTCTCACTTTAATAAATACAGTTTTTCATACAAACTTTGGACCCCCGTTTCACCCCTTTAGGGAAAGGATTTTGAAAAATCCTTTCTTAGTGCACCTCTAGACCTTATAAGGAACCTACGTGCCAAATTTGGAATCTCTAGAACCAGCGGTTTGGGCTGTGCGTTGATATGTCAGTCAGTCAGTCAGTCAGTCAGTTTCTTCTTTTACTTGTATAGTAGATAATGTTATTATGGCTGTGGTCTTCTGCAAGGTACTTCCCCAGTTGGGCTGCTCCAAATTCGAGCAAGATGACATTTTGCTGTGCCCTACCTCTCTTACATAATAATGTCTTCGGTTACCGCGATTGTTTCCAGATGTTAAAATATATAACATGGTGCCACTATATAAATAGTTAACTATCAAAATATTGCAATAAATTGCCAATTGTTACAGTTTATCAAAATCATAAAAATATATGAAACTCATATGACACTTTTAAAATATCGATTTTTTGAAGCGCCCAAGTGTAAATTAAAATATACCAATAGAATCCTTATGCAAAAATAATATAAAAATGGTACGACAACTATGTACCTACTACCTAAACGCAGTATTTCATGACTTAAACCTTGATGTACTTATTTACCAAACAATGGCTGCTTAGAATAAATTATGTGACGTCATATAGTGTTAATTTGTAGGAACTGTTTTGAGGGCCTCCAGTAGCTACTCACGTTTGGACAAACGTAGGTAACTTTTTTTGATGTAATCTAATTGTAGGCACAACCAGCCAAGCCAACCTAGTTGGTCCTATATAAACTTTTTATCCTCTCTAAAAACTGCTTCAAATGACACTAAAAGAAAATAGTCGAATAGCCAATAGGTAAGATAAAAGGTTCATATTATATCAGTATCCAATGTATCCATGCTCGTTAATTGTACACGTGTTCTTGGGTTCTTGGGATTTTAATTCGGTATTTTTATCGGGGCACTCATATTTGTTATGGACTTTTATTTGTGATCATAAAATTAATGGCTGGGTAGCAGGTGTTTAAAAGCGACGATTTTGTTTTATTTAACTAGGTACCTATTTATTATACATTCTTGAACTAGGCAGAGAATGGTACCCGAAAAATAGATGTGTTTGTATCCAGTTAAGTAAAAAAGCTGATATAATACAGTAGACCAACGATAACAACATTGTACTAAATTCTAACACAAAAGCTGACGTCACCGCATATTGACGTTGTACTACATACTCATAGGTTAACCGATAACCTCCTTATGTAAGCCAATCTACTGCGTTGCCAAAATTGACGGATAATGCTAGCATATCGATAGCCATAAATAAACCATATTACAAATAAATTTTAAATAGCCATTTGTTTTATTTAGATAATAACAAATTAGATCCTATTAAGAAAACAATAAGGTAAATAAATATTAAAAAACTAATTACGTTCTAAATTAACATTAATTTAAAAATAACAAATGAAATATAAAAACCCTAGACCCGTCCCCAAGGTCGCTCATTGGCGGAAATGAACCTAAGATGCTGGCGGCGTTTCCCCGCTGCACAGCAAAGCTGAGCCTTTGTCCGAGAAACGCGCCAGCTCTGGGGTCACAGCCATTTCTTAACAGTTTCTTTCTCAACGCATTGAATAATTCGTGAGCTTCTTGCCCCCAAGGACCTAGAGTTTCTACGGCAAAAGGGACGAAAATGTAGTTAGTTATTCCCTAGACAAAGATATTTTCGGCGCTTAGCTGCCTCTGCATTTGTGGCCGCTCCACCTGGTTTTTGTCACGTATATGCTAATGAGATGATGCTAAAGTATCCACACAGGTGGAGTCCCACACTAAGGGCCGCTCCATATTACTCAATTAAAGAATACTAGCCATCAAAACTTTTGTATGGAGCATAGCGTTGTATGGGTGTGAAGTGTGGACCATGACTCAAAGAGATAGGGAATATTTAGAAGCCTTTGAAATATGGTGTTGGCGAAGAATGGAGAAAATGAGCTGGACGGAAAAAAATTACAAACGAAGAAGTGATGAGGAGCGAGTGGGGGAGAAAGGAAACTGTTGGAAATTATAGAAAATAAAAGAGGGAAAATGATTGGTCACCTTATACGACATGACGATTTTATAAAGAACATCATAGAAGGCAAAACTGAAGGAAAGCGAGGAAATAAAAGGAAGATTAGCAGTCGTGTCGTATGAGGAGGTCAAAGAGGCGGCCTTAGATAGTCAAATGGAGAGAGCTACACCGACAAGAGTCTAAAAATGTATGATGATGAAATAATACTAGGCGAATGTTTTAGATTAATGATTACCTGACTTTTAATCAATTTCGCTTGTCGTTTGTGATACAATATTATTTTTTATTTTTAATAATAACTAGGCTTTCTGTCTATTCTAAATTTTGATTTGAATTTAAATTTACATTAACTTATTTCCTATTGAACAAAGGCTTTTTATCTAATTGGTGCGGAATAGTTATTGACCTCGCTAAGGGCTGATTTGGTGCAAAAGTAATATAAAAGTTTAATGTGAGTTATGTAAGACTAGATAGTAATGAAGAGCGAATACCAAGATACCTGTCAATTAAAATGAAAAAAAAAAATGCATAAATAGATAAGCTTTTTTAACTGATAAGGACCCCTTAAATGGCAGAGCGGATTGAGATAAAATTTTGGCATGAAGATAGTAACAGCCTCCTGGCAGTGGTCGGTAACGCGATTGATGGTCCATTTGTGAGGTACTGAATGTCGATCCACGCACCAGTGCCGCTCTCAGCTAGGCTAGGTTTAGTGAACCAGCGACAAAACTCCCAGTAGCTCGATTCCACTCACACCTCTAATTCGGTTGAGAGTATTCCAGTGTTCAAAACCATCCACGTGGTCATGTCGTAGGTTTCCCCTGGATTTTCCCCAGGCTACTCTCCAACCGCGCACTCCTATCGCTTTATTGGGGCTGGCTTATAAAGCCACAGTCAGGTTAAAAAAAAGCACCAGTGTCGAATAATAGGGACAAGACATATTAATATTAGTATTTTTGACATTGTTTAATAATTTGAAATAATGTGGTCACAATTATAAATTATTTAATTTAATTTATTGACTTATAATTTTGTGATTTTACTTAGTGGGTAAAATACGAATTGTACTTGTTTTATTTGTTTACCGCTATCTTAAGGTTGTTTGGAAGAGATCACTCTCTAGCAATATGACCGCATGTAGTTTGCCTTTATGCCTCTACTCTACTTGTATTGATTATCTATAGTATTATGTCGAGTTTGTTGAGGTGTGCATTTATGTAATAAAGATTAGGTACTTGTACTATATATTCGGCTGCTCCAAATTAAAAACACGTACATTTTTTCCAAGTATGTCGTATAGTTCAAATAACTATAAAACTATAGACAACAAAAACGATTCCAAGTAAGTCAAATAACTAAGCTACCCAAATTAAATCCAAGTAACTTAATCTCAAATAAATAAAAAACAAGCAACTCAATTATTTGTTTGTTTATACTTTGGGAAAAGTTACTATCTTCAACTAAAGTATGGATTGAACAGTATTTGAGTGAAGTTAACTAGTGATCGAAGTGAAGATGAGACGTTAAGTCGCTAAATAAACCCAAAGTTATTAAACAGGTTTTTTAACTCTATCCCGTTCCCCACGCTCATAACATTGTTTTTTTTTTGTAACAACTTAAATTAATAAATTTGATGATTTTGGATTCTTAAATATACACCGCTCAATTTAGTAGCCACCCTGAGGCTCTGTGAATGTGGACAGCGTGCGCTGGACTCTGACGCGCTATTCTTTATAAAATCCAGCGGGGTAATCACGTAACTTTTGTACTACCGTTAGATAGATTTTAATGTCAAATTTCAACTGTCAGCCCATACATTTATACTTCAAAATTGACAGTAAAATCTATCTACCGTTAGTACATAAAGTTACGTGATTCGCCTGCTGCTGACAGAGTTGTTAGACATAACGTCATCTCTGCGCTGCCTCTGCCGTGCGGTTCGCCGTACTACGTGCCGGCGAACACAGTTTCGGGCCCTATTATTGGTGTGGTCCTAATTATTTCCAAGACAACATTAAACAATCACATGCGCACCACAGGTGCTGCGCTGTCAAGTCAAGAAGTCCTCCGGTCACAAGCACAAGCTTTGTTTTTATTTCGTGCAAAAGCGTTTTTAGTGTATTTAATTATATGTGATAATCCATATTGAAAGGGACCTTATGGCGGCCGGCACTTACGCCTTTATTGCCGCTGTTCCAATACAATAGTGAATAGCTGCAACGTAAGCGCCTGCCGCCATAAGGTCCCTTTCGATGTGGATTATCACATATCTATTTTCATTTATAAGTGCGTGCCCCAGTTCTTATAAAGTGTTTATTCGTTATCCGCGGGAACTACCAATATATTAAGTGCTGTGTCAAAGGTGTGCCTATTTTTGTGTGTTCTATGTATTTGTATTACTTACTGTATTTATTGTTATCCCTAGTTTACTCGAATGCAGACCGCGACCCAGTCTGGTGGTAGCACTGAATCATATCCTTGTATTTTGTTCACAAAATCATTTAAAACCAGTAGAGGCTTAAATATTCACAAATCAAAATCTCATCGTAACTGTTTAAGCTTAAGTCAAAATGCATCGCCTCTAAATTTGAATAATACACCATCTTTACAACAGCCTTTCCATCTTCGTCTTAGTAATCTTAAAAATAGCATCCAGATCTAGAATAGCGCTAGAATCACTGTATCCGCCAACCTTGTCCTCATCATAATAAAAATGTTATGATTTTAACTCTCCTGAAAATCGGCAGAATCTCCTACTTTTTCCATATTTATCCAAAAGAGGATGGTACAAATTTGTCCCTTACCCAGAAAATCAAGATAACTGTGCGCAACATTCAATTCCATTGTCTACGGAAAGACATCCCATACCATCTCGCCACCCGATCAAAATCTTCGATAATAAAATTAGCAACGGTGATCTGAAAGGTGCCGCCCGCCTACTATTCTCGAACGATGTGCTATCTCCAGACAACCCGGATACCCTTGCGGCGCTACTGACTAAACATCGCCCAGCTCCTTTGATCCTTTACTTTTTCGACCTTCCAACAGCAATAAAGTCATGCCTGCAGATCAAAAACACAGGCGTCTTCAATGCCATTATTTCGTTTAAAACCGGTTCAGCTGCAGGCCTGGATGGCCTTTCTTCACAACATTTAAAAGACCTTACATCATCGTCTGTGGATGATGCTGGTGAATAACTTGTCGTACTAAATTAGTAAACTGCATAAGTAAATTAGTAAATTTAATATACTCGGGCAGTATTCACCCGGGTATTGTACCCATTTAATACGGAGCCAACCTTATCGCCCTCACAAAAAGGACGGAGAAGTAAGGCGCAACATTTCGCCGTCTAGCTTCGAAAATAGCAGTTCGTTACATCTTAGAAAAATTACAGAATCTCTTTGATCCAGGCCAGTTAGGCTTTGGCGTTAGAGGGGGTTGCGAAGCCCCGTACACGCGCTCCGCACCTACTTTAACAACGACTATTGCGAAGTGTTGCTCAAAATTGATGTTAAGAATGCCTTTAATTCTGTAAACAGAGATGCCTTGCTGGCAGAAATCAAATCAAACATTCCCGAACTGTATAATTATCTTCTCCATTGTTATGCGGACTCAACACAATTTATGTACCGGTCAAATGAGTTGTCATCCGAGATTGGCTGCCAACAAGGCTATCCTCTGGGGCCAGCAATTTTCAGTCTTGCTATAAATCCAATAATACAAAATGGCATCCAAATTGAATGTGTGGTATACCTTGATGATGCGACCCTAGGAGGTGACACAGATTCTGTACTTTCCGATTACTCTTTAATCATTGATAAGTTGAAATCCATTGGCTTATAATTAAACTTCCAGAATTGCGAACTATACATTCCAAATTCTTCTAACGACACCAACAACCTGATATACAAGTTCAATCAACTTGCTCCAATCATTAAATTACTCAATAACAATATTCTTCACCTCCTTGTGTCCCCAATCTTTGAAGAATAAAATTAATTAGCCTTCCTATTCAGCGAGGAAATACTGTTGCAGCGTCGCTGGCAGCATTTCCTCGCAGCGTCTTCGGCACAATGCCGCAGGAGCCATTATTTTCATTTAGTTTAGTTTTAAAAGAAATGAAATGAAATGAAATGAAATGAAATGAAATGAAATGAAATGAAATGAAATTTATTTGCTTGAGACATGGTTAACAATAAGGTGGAACAACTTTGTTAAGGATCAGCACATCTCGCCAACATTTGGACATGCAAAATTTACGAACTTATGACTAATAGTATTACCACGTATTACTTTTCTCATTACAATTTATTATTATATTAATTTGTTCTATTATTATACGTAAAAAAGTCTTGTATCGAGTAAAAACATTTGTCTATTAGCCATTTGTGTAATGCAGATGTGAATGGTTTTAGGGCAAGCCGTCTTATGTCAATTGGTAAATTATTGTACAGTTTGATTGCCATGGCATAACTATTTTTGCTACATAGCTTGGTTTTATAAGTGACTGGCAATACCAGTTTTTCAGGGACTCTGACATTAAATTTACAAACACTGCTTAATTTAGTAAAAAGATCAGGATGTAATCTAGTAAATTTGCAAGCCTCAAAAATATAGAGTGAAGGTAGGGTTAGTATTTTGAGATCTTTGAATAAAGATCTGCATGAGGTTCGTGGTGGTAACCTGCAGATAGCTCGGACGCTTTTTTTTTGACTGACAAATACTCTATTTACGTCACATGAGTTACCCCAAAGTAACAGACCATACCTTAAGACTGAGGCTACATAACCGTGATAGGCAGTTAGTGCTGTAGTTTTATTTACCAAAATAGCCAGTCTTCTGAGGACATAGACAAAACGATTTATTTTTGTACATATTCTGTCTATTTGTGGTTTCCAACTACAGTTTTTGTCTAACAATATACCTAGGAACAAGATATTCTCTGCTTCTGCTATTTGTTTCTCGTTGTATTTTAAATTAATGTCAAGACTACCCTTACGGTTATAAAATTGTACATATTTAGTTTTTTCTAAATTAGGCTGTAAATTGTTCATTTTCATCCAAATTATCATATCATTAATTGTGTTATTTATGTCCACATTATATAATTCAATATTATTTACATTACAGGGAATAATTAAAGATATGTCATCGGCAAACAATATACATTCATGTCCGGTGACCATAGGCAAATCGTTGATGTACAGCAGAAATAATAAAGGCCCCAATACACTACCTTGTGGTACCCCGGTTTTAACTTCTTTATAACACGATTTTGAGTAATTCGCTATATTTTTCTCATTAATACTTTCATTTTTTTTCATTCATACAACACATTGTGTGCGCTTGCATAAGTAACATTTAATCCAACTCAATGCCAAGCCACGAATACCATACATTTCACATTTTTCAAGTAGGCTTTAAGTATTATTATTTTATTTTATAGATTTTG
Source organism: Epiblema foenella (assembly GCA_963556455.1). Classification (NCBI taxonomy): domain Eukaryota; kingdom Metazoa; phylum Arthropoda; class Insecta; order Lepidoptera; family Tortricidae; genus Epiblema; species Epiblema foenella. The sequence continues at coordinate 9,474,341 of OY747104.1, read as the reverse complement.
AGCCTTAAAATAGTATATATTAATTTGTTACAGTGTTTTATTATTGTTTGTTTATTTAAATAAAGTACAAGTTTACAGAACTCTTTAAGTAGGTATGGAGGTAAAATAGAAGATAGTAATAGAAGGTAGTAGATAGTCGCCATGCCCATTGTTTAGTAAAATAGCCACGAAACCCTTTGGCCAAAACAAATACCTCGACTTACTCGTTTCTAGCGTGGATTTTTAAGTACCTATTTTTTAACTTACCCAGCTAAATACTATTTTCAGCCGCATGGCCGTGATGGCTTCAGTTACAGGTGATTAAATAAGTCAGGTTATTAGAACAGTATTTTACACAAATATTTAAAAGAAAATCCACTTCGATACATCGTTTACTTTTTAAGAAATAGGCATTTAAAATTAAAAATCAGTTTTTCGCTTTTCTGTAAAATTTCCTAAAACGTACTTTCTTGTTTTAAAGTTTTAGCAGCTTTATTGCTTACTTGTAAAATGGATGTAAACTTTCCTCTGATCATGTGTTTGTGTAGGTAACCATGTAGAATCTCTAATTAGGAACTCTAATATTTGAGACAAACGTCCCAGTGCTCGACATTGACCCAATACTTGACATGTTCAATCCCATGTCATAATAATAGAGGTGAACAATAGGTGTCAGTGGCACCTACCGTGTATTAATGTGTGAAACATTTTGCTTAGTTTAGAGTTGTTTTAATGATTTATATACATGACTCCATGCGAATTCCGTCTAGCAATAAAGTAAATCAGATGCACAAAAACTATCCCGTTGAAGGTGCCCTTGAGATATTTCTGACAGGTCACCTCAAGATAAATCTTCGATAAAATGAAATCATGTTGGTGAATGAATGCACTAAAAGTAGAGTAGTATTTTTTTTAACTAAATACTTTAAACTCTCGCGCTTTGTAAGAAAATAAGGGACAGTTTACATGTCGACAGTCTTAGTCAGTTACATATATCCGTTGACAACTTGCTGAGGCGTCAGTTATCCGAGATTACAGCCGGTGCAACCCGCTTCGAAACGTCTGAAATATGGTATTTAGATCCGTGGTAGTAGACCTGATGCATGCTAATATTGATAATATTTTAAAGACTTATTTCGTATTCAGTTACCACTATCACCAGTGCAATGTCTGAATTTGGTTCATCTAGTTTGAATTTTGCGCAGTAGAAATCTTAATTTGGTTATTGATCTGGATCTCTTATTGCGTCAGGACCTTAGTATCTTTGGAAAATTACTGATAGTAAGTAACTATCGTAATGTTATACTAATTACTGATTGTAAGAAGGGCATTGCTCTAAGCACACTTGAGATAATTCCAAGGATGTTTTGGTAGTTTTACATAACATTCGCTATTCATCAACAATTAATTGATGAATAGCGAATGGTATGTTATGTAAGTTCATTGATTAACTAGCATAGCACTTATTGACGAATTTAGCGTCAAATGTAAAGGCGTTAAATGTATATACGACACGAGTAAATGAACATTTGGAGAAAACTATACATATGTTGAACTAGTTCCAAACCACGGAACTAGACTAGACACCGATATACATCTATACGTATATATATAGAGGTACAGTTCGTGACTCTCTAAGTTTGGATTTTTGTATAGATACTTGTAATTTTAAGTACTGCTCATTGCTCAATATTCATCGAAATTCAAAAATTCTTCACTAGTATATACATACCTATTTATTAGTGTCAAATGTTTCGTCAGTAGGTATGTATACTGGTAAAGAATTACTACATAGTAGATACTAGATAGTTATGTATATTGACAGCTCGCGAAGCTGGTGGATAGAGTGGATGATCGGGATGGGCAGGCTATATTTACGTACTACACGAACGGAGGCATAGTGGCTATTATTTTATTTATTTATTCATTAAAATATTGCAACTATGGTGTTACAATGTCTACATGGTGTATGTGTGTCTGTAATGGTGTTCTATACTTATAAATATAGAGTAGATACAGCATGGACCCTGTTAAAGTGTAGCAATATGTTAATCTAATCTAACGAAAAGCGTTAAATAAGGTAATAAGGTGACAGATTTTCCCCAGGATTGGCAGTTCAGGTTCAAAAGAAAGGTAATATGGTGTGTATAACATCGGTGGACAATTTTTAACAGATAATATATAATTAGCTACTATTAATATTTAAATGTAATTCGAGTAGGTAATATTATGTAGTATTTACTTATCTAACTACTATGGAATTTCATATTTATAATAATAATAGTAAATTGATACGAAGAACTGGTTAAGCTACATTGAATTTTGATTTAAAAGCTACCTATAGAATAGGTAGGTAATAACAATTTTGAATTCATACTCGTATCTGTTCATGTTGCAAGATACTCGGCGGTATTTTTTAACATATTCCCATACATCTGCAATATTGGGGTTTAAAAAAATGTTTAGATTTTGGTAGTACTAAGAAGTTCTTTGATCTCGTGTTGTAATTGTTAACATTGGTCTTTTTTTGGGTGAAAAGATGAATATTTATCGGGACAAATATTATTATTTACTCTAAAAATGTTTGATGTACTGTGAAGATTATGTTTGATAATGTGTGGTCTGCAGCTATCTCTGTCCTTCATGTTCACTAATCGTCTGAGGCATTTTTTTCAAGAGAAATAGATCATGTGTATGTGGAATTGGTACTTTTTGATGTTTGTGTAAGGTGATAGCGGCTAGATGATGAACATGGATCGTTCGGATGTAGTACCTATGCATTGTTTTGGAATGGCGAATGAGTTGAAGTACCTATGATTCACTGTGAGAGATGATGTGAACGACTTCAATAACAAGAAGATCTTTTAAGAATTTTTTGATTAATTATTAATTGTGTTACACTTGTTGCTTTCACTACAGTGTAATAACATACGTAGAAACGCCATCGGCAATCATTATACACGTGGCATCTGGAATCTTTGTTAGATGTTAAAAATATCATAAATCCAATCACGCATCGCTGAGATAGTCATAAGGTGACGAAGCGCGTTTTTGTCAATATATGTTATACTTCCCTATTTCATCTATAGGTATTATTTCTGCATAAATAGATAAACGATTTAACAAAGAAATACCGCATTAGGAGAGGTATTTTACTTTGGGCCGATATTCATGAAAAATAAAAAACCCTGGCTTTACTTCCGAGTATTTCATTACCTACTTTACAAAGTACGTGGGTACTTAATTAAGTTGTACTTTTCAAAGTACATAAAGTTGAGACATTAACAAATATTGATGATTTATTGAAAAAAAATCCTCAGCTCAATAAAACACATTATGTTTTAGACAAATGATAAAGTATATATATATATATATATATATACATATATATATAAAGAATAAATACAAAAAAAATGGAAATTCGGACTATAGACATGGCGTGGTCTGTATCATATATATTTATAGTTAAATATATAAATATATATATTTATAGTTCTTGACAACTGAATAATATGATACAGACCACGCCATGTCTATAGTCCGAATTTCCATTTTTTTGTATTTATTCTTTACCGAACTCGTTTCTGCAACTATTCTGAGTTACAATGTATGAATATTGCTTTAGATATTTATCCGTATTTATTTCAAAGGGTTGCAATATCTTAATTAATCAGTTTTATTTAAGTTTAATAAGCTGCCGATGTTCACTATATTTAACAAATTCTTATGTAAATAATGTAAATACAGATAAAATAAGAATTGGATTCGTATCCGAACGAACATTTTCAGGACGATAGATGTTTAAACAACTCTTCATGCTTGGCAAAATACAATAACCATCAAGTAATAGTATACTGGGTAGGGGTATCTTTCGTTACTGCTGCATTAATTTTTCTAAAGTAGTCAAAAGTCATCTCTCAACAATCATCTAGGAATTTTGATATCCATATCTAAGTTGTTTTGTAAATAGTACACCGATAACCAAAAATGTAATCATATTTTCATATGTCCTACGCAAAGGACATGTGTAGTATACCTAATTTTAACACGTTTTGGTACTCATTTACCTACATTTGTCCTTTACAGAGGGCATAAAACGTCAAGACATGATATCTTGTAGTTTGATGATAGTTTGGTTTAGTTTACAGAAATAAACATCTGGCATGGAAATATGGTTGTTTATTAGTGTGATACTGGACAAATAGAATGTAAATTGCCCTTTAATAAAAAGATTACATGTAATTAAACTTATCATTTTACGGGAGCAGACCTACAAAAAAAATTTACACCATTTTTCAAAAATCCGTTGATTGGTTTTGACGTTTAGATTTTGACGCTATAAAATTTGACATCTAAATAAGATGTTACAGGGTCAATTTCCCAAGCAGTAAAAAATGTTGGCAAGACTGAGAACGCAGGTGCAGAAAGTTTAAATAATAATTAACCATTTTTTTTCGGAAACACATCCCAGTTAACTACCTCGGGCAATAGCTAAAACTTAAATATTAATGTATTTAATAATTTAAAAAAATATATAAAGCACCAATTTCTCATCAAGGTGGGTTGTCCCTAACCTGGTTTTGTTTGCATAATGTCGCCTAACTCGAAAACTATGTATGATAATAAAAATATTTTAGCCTCATTTTAAGACCAGCTAAATAGGCAACAATAAATATAGCTTCCTTTAAATCTCATGTGTACCTAACCATTTTATAATGTGCGAAAATATTTGTCCCGAGAAACTTTTTCATTACCGCGGACCACCGCGGACCAAGCTTGTCAACGATTTATTTGCGAAGTTTGACTCGGTAAGCCCCCCGTCTCCTGCGCACTTCGAGAATCAGTTATGCTGCTGTGTTCGGCGAGGGAGGACACCTGGTGCGGTAATTCGTCGGCCTGCTATACACATGAGTATATCGTGGCCGTGATACGCGGACAAAAATAATATCATTCCGGAGTTTGCTATATCTTTTTTATTTTTTATCTGTTTCGATTGAAACTAATATATAACATGTAATATATATTTGTGATATCTAGAACCTTGTTAATTTAAGAATAAGTGGCTTGATCTTTTTTTAAAAATTAATTTTATCCTGTGTTTATCATTCCGCCGTTTTCATTCCGGTGTTTCCGGTGTAGTTAAATAGAAATGTAGCTTCACTTTGCTATATATAGGAATTAATGATTATTTTTACTGAGTATAATATATTTATTTGATGTCATATATGCCTATTACCTAGTATTTATATTTAAATATATGTTTCACTATATCGTGTTTTGTCAATTTACTTGATTATTCGCTCATTAAGATATAGAAAATATATTAAATCGATTTTAAATGTACTTCTCCTCAAGATTATTAGCGTAATTAGTTTTTCCGAAATGGATCAAGCATTTTACTATAAAAGATGGTAATAATTACACAGACAGGCGTCGGTTGGAAGTGCTAAATATGAAGTTTATTAATGAAAAAGATATTTCAAAAATTGGTGTAAAAAGTCATACGATAGATTTAGATACGATTTAGATCGACCAGAGTAATACAAAACATGATAAAAAGTAAACAGAAAAATAAATGCATCTTCCATTCGGAATCGTCAGTCAGATAAATAATAATATTGTCCATTACAAAATACAAATTTCAAAACACAAAAATCAAAGATAGTTCCGTAATATCATTTTAACATTACTGAAATATGTTTCTTATACTACAGATTTGTGTTTTCTAGAAAAAAAAGGTATAGGGTTCCAAACCACATGAACCATGATTTTTCTTTTTCTTTCTATCAAAATTTACAACTAGTTACGAAGTGTTTTATGAACAGGATGCAAGCCTCGGGACATTTACACTATTTTTAGCTTATATACAAAATGCTTGTGTTTTTAAATCATACACCTATTACTTTTTTCTATAAATCATAAAACTATAGTCTAAGAAGCCATTATTTATTATTATTCATATTTAACACATAACACAAATTAACATAAGTCCCGTTGTATTAACAGGCCAGTCAGTAGAGGTTTTTACTGGTTACGTGAAAGATTTTTATTTTTTTTTAGTTTTTATTACTTTTTGTAGCATTGCTGCTTGTAATGCGTTTTTTTTTGAGAAAAAGTGACTGATTATTTTTATTAGTATAATTATTAAATTGAAGTGGTCCACCAGTTTATTATAAAGCGGTCTTGAGTAGTGAAAATGATTGTTTTCAGGTACTAGGAGTACAAAATAAATAATTTTATAATTTTGAGGAGTTTTTTTTAATTCCGATGTATGTGCTCTAATTTTCATTCCTGTGGACTGTTATTATCATCCCCAGTGTATATTTATCATTCCGTTGTGAGTTTCATTTTTAATCTCAGTTATCTCAAAAACTGTTATAGATATCAACATCCCTTTTAGAAGATTTTCATAATATAGTCTGAAGTGTCTTTTGATATTAAAAAATCCACGAAAAACTCCCAAACAAAGAATCACACCGGAATGATAAAAAAAATCATGCACTGTTGAAATTGACCCCAAGTTGTTGCGTGTATAAAAAATGTCACTAGAATAATTTGTTTCTTATGTTCTACCCAAAGTACAAATGTTGGTAGGAGGTTATATCAGAAAAATAAATACACGTCTTAATTAGGTATTGAATCCTTGAAGTGTATGACATTGCCATTAACTCGTTAATATGAGATAAACGGCGTCTCTTAATGAATAACAATTACATAAGAACTAGTTGTAAAATCAGCAACGTAAACATTCTCTTGCGAATACTGTACGATAATATTATTATTAGAGATTAGTTAATTATAGAGACAGCCAATGTCTATACAGTTGAGTTTATCTATTAAGTCGTCATCTACCGATTCCGGAGATCTCCAACTACATAACAAAACAATGTGATCGTTTGTTTTTTTGCCGGTATACGACATACATAGACCTGGTGTAGCTAGTTTCATTATAGAGATGTCTCTGTACCATTAATTTGATATGGCACTAAGACCTCTGCTTAATACATTGGCGCCATTTATTGGGACCTTTCTCATTCGGTTTCTAGAGACACTATTGTTCTAAGTTCTAAGGTACAGAGTATGAATGCTACAGAAATATAATGAAACTAGTTACAGCGGGCTTATTATGTTAAAGAAACGCAACATTGCAGAGACATTAGCAGTTTTTATAATTTACTAGTCTTAGTTATTATTGCAGAAATGTTACAGGTCGCGAGATTACTCCAACACACTTAAAATGTGATAAGATGTTCTTCAGTGAGATGAAGTTTACACTAAGGTCATAGTTGTATTATACATACATATGCAGTATGCACCCCATACACATATTTGAAGTTAGTAGGTACATGTTTGGTATTGTGCGAATGTCAACTTCGCTATTAACTACGTACCTACATATAATGAATACTTAAACTAAAGACAGTGATACGTTTTCGAATGATAGTGGAAGCACTGTAAGTCGAAAACGTATATTATTATTATTTATTTATTTATGTTAATATTACGACTGACTGACATTTCTTAATCGTAAAACTTGATATCTGAAAATAATCTTAAATCACTATTTCCCGTTCTTTAATTGATCGCCATTTCTACCAATTACTAATTCGTATTGACTTAAAATAAAATACTGACCAGGTAAGATTAGTCACTAGTAACATTTGCCCTTAGAGTGCATGAAGTAAGATGGTTTTCCTTTTTCAAAACTTAGTTTGATGAGATGTAACTTATTATTATCTTGTACCTGTAAGATTACTTCCTTGATCTTATAAATTCATCTGAAAGTATAGTTATCGCCCGTAGTACCTATGTGTAACATTATCGTTGTGTGAAAAGCTATCATTGGCACGTACATAGCAATGCAACGTGACTCAAACCTATCTAGTATTACGCCAGCAAAGGATTTTATACACTGATTCACGCTTTACATAGGTAAAAGAGGCAAGATTAAACACCGCCTGCTGACATTTACGATATTTGATGATGCACGACGGGAAATTCTCCTTAAACCTAACACAATAACGACAAACCGCAAATCGTGTTACAAACTCAGGTTGTTGAACTCTTGTTGTTTAATTGATGTTTTGCCGCGTTTAGTAATCCAAGTCCCCATAACTTATACTTATGCAATGTCATTTGCTAGTGGCCTAAAGTGGTTGCAGTACAGAGCACTTCCGATTTTCTGTCGCAATGTTGTTTATTTGTTATCTAATAATATTTTCACCTCAGTGGCTCAAACACGGCGGTTTTGCTGCTTGAAACCAGTGAGCAAAATGCAATTTTGCTGCGAGCGTGAAGAAAACTAACTTTTTAATTTTTCATATCGTAGGTTAGTCACAGGTCATCTTTTCATACTACGGGTGTAATACAAACTTGGAACATTTAAACTTCATTTTCTCTGTCACTTTCACTCCGTTACAAAAAAGAGAGAGAGATAAACTATGTCGATTCGTCATTCGATTTCGAACTTCGTAGTAGGCCCCTAAAAAGCGGGAACGAAAAACTCGTTCCGAAACAAAATAAAATTCGAACTCGTATAAAAATATTAAACGTATATTAAATCTAATTATTATAATCGTATTAATATTTCATTATTCTTAAAATACAATGAAGAAAAGCGATATTGATCGCAAATATTAATTATTATAAGTCTTTAGTTTTTTTCATACACATACTTAGAATATAGATTTATATACAGTTTCAGAACGCATGTTATATTCTTTAAAAAGTTAGCGCGATTGAACTTTTTAAATGTTATTCGTATTACGTTTTCTTGGATATAAAACATAACTTAAACTAAAAACTGTACTAAATATGAGTGAATAAATTGACGAAGCCGATGTTTTAACTCCTCAAGTGTTGAGAGATGCCGTCAAAGAGGCTGAACTGTGTTTTATGCCCGAAAAGTCTCGACAGAAGTATTTAAAGGGACACGAAATATTTAATAAATGACGATCGGATAAAGGAGCAACCATTACATCGGAAAAAGTATAAGTATAAGTAAGTAAGGTTATCCCATAACAAACAACCGAAAAACATGTGGAACAATATTCGATGCTCAAGCGACGATGAAGACGAAACACAATATTATACATATTGAAACGTACCCAAAACTAGTTGCATTTCTAAAACGGTTGTCAGTGGGCTTTTTCTTAACGTCATATAAAGTGAATGTTATGGGAAAGAGTAATTGTAGTTAGATAGATAGATAAATTCTTTAATTTTGTAAGTAAGTTTTTAGTTAATGTTTGTTATTTCACATGTATTTGTTGTTTGATTTTTTTTCATAAAAATGATTTGATTTGATGTATGAGTTATATGTTCTCGCCGCTGAGGTGAAAAGTTGTATGTACGTAGTCTAGCCATAAATTCTGTCCCAACTTTTTCGCCATTTTAAATTTAATAATGGAACGTTCGATGTACTTTTGTTTCTTGATTATGCTTAAATAGACATTTGGCTGTCAGAAAAAGTATATTTGGCTCCAGGTATCGTTTCCCTGAAGATGGAGTGGGGCATCAAAGAGAATCGTGTCGCAGTGATAGCGTTATACAAGTGTATCAAGCAAGTGAACAACATTTTCAAACTGCTGAAACCTTTGAATATAACAAAGAAATTTATCTATCGTACCATCAAGCGATACAACGACATCGGTTTAGTCGACGACCGGCCCAGGAGCGGTCGACCACGGCAAACAAGGACACCGGCAGCGATTAAAGCGGTAGCTGAGCGAATTCGGAGAAATCCGCTACGCAAGCAGAAAATCATGGCTAGGGAAATGAAAATTCCCCCTAGAACTATGTCCCGTATCATAAAACAAGACCTTAAGCTTGGGGCTTATCGACGGAGCACAGGTCAGCGATTGACAGCGGCCCTACGGAAAATAAGAGCGACGAGAGCTAAAGTGTTATGGTCGCGGCATGCAAAGGGCGGATATCGTAATATTCTGTTTACAGATGAAAAAATCTTTACTGTGGAGCAAAAATTCAACCGCCAAAATGATAAAATATATGCTCACAGTTCCCAAGAAGCTTCTGAAAAAGTTCCAAGGGTAGAAAGAGGCCACCATCCTGCATATGTCATGGTTTGGTGGGGAGTATCCTATGAAGGCGTCACAGAGCTTCATTTTTGTGAACAAGGGGTAAAAATACGTGCTACGAACTATCAAAAAGACATTTTGAAGAGAGTTGTTAAGCCGCTAAATGATACTTTATTTGCCGGTAAGCACTGGATATTTCAACAAGACTCTGCCCCTGCACATAAAGCTAAGACAACGCAACGGTGGTTAGCGACGCATTTACCCGAGTTTATTGCGGCTGAAGATTGGCCCTCAGGAAGCCCGGATCTCAACCCCTTGGACTATGGTCTGTGGAATATTTTGGAGGAGAAAGCCTGCTTTAAACCTCATCGCAATGTTGAGTCTCTGAAGTTAGATTTAGTGCGGGCAGCGGCTTCAATACCCATCGATACCGTCCGTGCCGTCATAGACGAGTGGCCGGACCGTTTAAAGAAGTGTGTTAAAGTAAAAGGTGGACATTTTGAATAAATATTTTATTTTATACAATCTGTATAGTATAATTAATAAAAATAACCCTAATTTATTTATAAACTTTCTTTTATTTTCAAAATAAATGTCATTTCATATAGGACAGAATTTATGGCAAGACTACGTATCACACGAGAGCAAAGATATTTGCATCTCGTGTCTTTGAGTCCCTCGCTATACTCAAGATTCTAATTTTGAACCACTCGCTACGCTCGTGATTCAATTATAGAATCTTTCGCTTGCTCGGGACTCAATATCAACACTTGCAGCAAAAATCTACTTTGCTCTCTTGTTGAACAAATAACTATTTCCGGCCCGGAAAGTTGCCGGCTCAATGTATCTTTATTGCTCCAGCTCTTACCTAATAGCCGAGTGAGATAAGATAATAAATTAGTACGGTTAATACTTTGTTGCCAGTTAAGCCTTGTAACGTGATTGGTATTCGTGTGCTTGGGGTTAAAAACGTTTTCATCTGAACCAATTCCTAGATTCCTACGATAAGTCACATAATGTCAATAGAGATTAGTGTCTTATATTAGAAATCTAGGAACAAAGGAAAAGACACGCATTAGATGCTGTGTTTTTACAAAATACCCAGTATTGGAATCGTGGAACTGCGCACTGGAAGTGACTGGTTAAAGATGAATGCAAAGACAATTCACATGGCTCGTCGAGCTAATAGCACAGTGACCATGTCAATGAAATCTGTTTCAAGACACAAATTGTCCACGCTCCCGGCAGTGAAGCCAGCGACCAATTGTTTCTAATAACAGACAGGAGAACATTCGAGTGCAGGGCCACCTATCTTGATCACTACGTCTCGTGTTTATCCGTGAAATATTTACTCTTGAGCACGTGCGTCATACGATCAGTTTTAGTAGCAACATTAGGTACTGATCGTAATTAAGCTTTAAACGAGAACATCAACTGTGAGATTGTGATTACCGCATTTTGAATAATAATGACGTAACCGGACAGCGACAAATTCCCATATGTTAAATTGGTTCTTGGAAGTCGCATTCGAAACAGGTATCTAATTAGTTTTATTTTATGTTCGGAGCTTTAAGCACATGTGCCACTGATGCCAGGTTATTTTGTGACATTCGAAGACATAATATAATAGGTTTTATGTCCTCTAGACAATGATTGTTGGTTCGAATGCCTACGTCAACTCGAGGGATATTGTACTGGAACATAATCATTTTGATTTCAATCCTTCCTACAATTTTGTCTCTATCAACTTTACACATATTTCATACTTAAGTATATGTGTTATTGTAGGCCATACGATTTTTATTGATTGTTGGTTTTGCTATTTTAAGGAATATCCCTTATGTTTAGAGAAAGAATACTAAGAATAGGTAACTAGTTCAATAGTTGGATATAATTGAAAGGTTGCAGTGTCGAGGACTCCTACTCTGCGGCTGTTCACCAAGTGTGCGGAAAATCCAGGTGTCGCACTTTGTACCCTTTTATCCATTTTCGCCCTTACAGAAATTATGTTTTGTATTGGATATAAAATGAGTACGATGCTTTGATCGTTTGATATTACAGTGGATATTTTAGATACCACATCAGGTAAAATTTGAGCTCTCAATTTAACTCTAAACTCTTGTTAGGGTGCCTATGGAAAGAGCGTAGCGTACACTACGTGTACTATCAGCATCACAGTTAACCGACCTTTGATAGACCTTATGTCATTGCAATAAGGATCCGGGAAAAAGCACTTAGTCTTCCACCCGTCTGCCCGCGTTAGCACGGAAAGGCTACGATCCATATGTTTGGCCGGCCCATCCCCTGGGCCAACTAAGTCAAATATCTTGGAGTGACCCTCGACAGAAGAGTGACTTTCCGTTGCCATATTAGCAGGGTATGCAACTGTGCGTTGTTCGTGCTAGGAAAGCTTGGGCCGATGATTAACAAGTTTAGTAAAATGTCACTCAGAAATAAGCTGACACTCTACAAAACTCGTGTTCGTCCAATCATGTCTTATGGAAGTGAAGCTTTTGCTCACGTGCCTATGACATCGTTCAAGTTGCTTCAGGTCATTCAGAAACATTTTCTCTGTAGGGCGGCTGATACCCCGTTGTACCAGTCGAACCTCAGTCTGCACCACGACATGGCGAATAGCATCCTGTATGGTTTCTATATGCAGACTGCCAGACGTTATTTTGACAACGCTTCCTATCATAGAAATCCGTTAGTTAGGAAGGCTGGCGACTATGTTCCCGTCCCTCCCCCCTCTGTCGTAACTCGGCGATCCCTGATTAGGGGCCGCACGGTCCTGCGCCCTAGGCACACACTCACGGACCCGGACGTCGTAATTATAGCGTCCATCGAAAGATGGAACGCTGTGTTTACGGCGTCCAACTCAGACACGACGCGTACACTTAGGCATTCTCATCGGCGGGGACGTCTACGTCCGAGATCGTGACAACACAGACACATATAGTCCCTATTCGTCCCGGTACCGCCGCATACCGGGTAGAGTTAGTCTGACTCAGCTCGGGCCTAGTTGTTATTCTTGCTGGACTCTTCTCAGCTAGGCTAAGTTTAGTGACAAAACTTCCTGTAGCTCGATTCCACTCCTCACACCTCAGATTCGGTTGAAACCGCTCAACAAATATCACTGGAGCGCAAACTCTTTTAGAGTATTCCAGTGTTCAAAACCGCGTGTGCGTGTCGGAGGTTTCCCCTGGATTTTCCCCAGGCTACTCTCCAACCGCGCACTCCTATCGCTTTATTGTGCCCGGGCTGTAAAGTCACAGTCAGTTAAAAAAACGTCAGGTCAAATAAAAATACGGAGGTGGTGAGGGGACTTTCAGTAGAAAAACGAGTCTATATACAGATTTGATTGATTACTTCCGTCATTAAGAAGAAACCACATCTCAGAGTATTATAGGTATTTACGTTACGGAACCGGTTAGTTCATTGTATAGATAATGTGATTCGTATTCGTATTTCATTGTAAGAATGAATGAGTCATTTGTTTATGAGAAAGTTCAAGGCTGGTGTGCCCGCTGTATGTACCGATTCATCGCAATTAATGTGACGCACACTATGCCAGCATGTCAATGGTAATGGAACAAACAAATTATCTGTCGCGGTACTTATTATGTCCGTGCGTCGTTCTGTCATTAAGTGGTAACAATGCACGAAGAAGCACCCACTCCTACATACAATACATTAAAACAAATATGTATACATACAGTGAAACATAGAACCTCCTTTTTTGAAGTCAGGAATAAGGACAAAACACAAGATAGTGCAATGAAAAGGAGTAGTGTACTTACTCGTGGGTTGAACGATTTATATACAATAGATAAATTCACGCCTGTATCCCCAAAAGGGTTAAGCAGACTGCATGAATTTCAATTTCAAGGCCACTTTTAGAATTATAGGTTTAAAGAGTGGGAAAATGTGATGGTGCAGTGATAAATTGCTAGCTATCGTCCATAAACACGCTTCAACCCGGATCCTATAGTCGACTCTTACGACACCCATGGGTATCCTCCTGTGTACAGGGAGGTTGTCTCTAAATATAAATATCTGTTCCGCTCAGAAAGTTAAACAGGAACCAAATAAAAGACATCCATGGGAAGAAAAGCGGTGCTATTCCGACTCTACACCACACCCCACGAGGTCGTTGAACAACTATAAAATATAGAAGTGTCATGCAGTGTTATTTAATAATTTTCCCATGCTTCATAAATACTGACATAGGTATGTGTTAATAAATTTCAGATCACAAAGTCTTAGTACAAAGTACGAGTAAGATAGTTAAGTGGTACAATTGGTATTAAACGACGTGTGTCATTCATTAAGAGCGCTTTAATAAAATGTAGTGGGTCCACTAGCGCCACTCGTAAATAATTGTAATTATTTAAATTTAACGATATATAACTAAAAAAGGGGGCCGCTATGTACTGTAGTTTGTATTTAAGTACTTTTTGAATCCATCAAACTAGTTTTTACGTTGCTGGATTCGTCAATCTATGAGCTCAAAATTAAAACGGCCGTTTTAACTTTGGACGCATAGATTGACGAATCCAGCAACGTAAAAACTAGTTTGATGGATTTAAAAAGTACTTAAATACAAACTATAGTACATAGCGGCCCCCTTTTTTAGTTATATATCGTTAAATTTAAATAATTACAATTATTTACGAGTGGCGCTAGTGGACCCACTACATTTTATTAAAGCGCTCTTAATTAGTGGTGTTATGTCCCGGGTTCAAATCATATTAAAAGGCAAATACCTATTTGCGTGATGTGATGAACAATATTTATACTAGATTCTATAATTTTTCATATTTTAATTATATATATATATATATATACAAGCCCTCAGGTTGGCTCTCGAATACGTTCCTCCTGTATTCCCAAAAAGAGTAGGCAAAGTACATGAAATATAAATTGTTAGTTCCAAATGTTGAATTTATCGTAAAGCCATCGCAGGTCTCCGTTTGATTATCAGCTTGATCAAAAATGCTTTCGTATATCCGGATTTCCAGATGTCCATCTGGCTGTTCTATGATTATATAGAGATTTTTAGTCTAGTCAGTTTTTGGAATTTATTAAAAACAGATGAATAGATAGCTATGGGGGTTAAAAATGAAAAAAATGCTTGCGTGGTCTACAGTTCACAGAGCCATTATTTGTATACGTTTAAGATAGAAAAAATGTCATATGACAGTGATAAATTGCTATCCCACCGCCCGCAACATGCTTTCATCGTAATTGATTCTTTCCATATCTACGGGAAAATATGAATTGATACTATTCAAACCCGACACACACGGGTGAAAAAACGGGGGGGTACCTCGAATTCTTGATAAATCGCCGTGATTTGGAAAAATACGCTAACGATTGGTTACCCTTGTAACTTATTATGTTGACCTGTATAGGTAACCTTCAACTTCGATCTATTATTATCAAGTCATTACATCAAAAGCTACTCATGTTTTTGATAGCGGCGTTCAATGTCGGTGTTCGAACCCGGTAGCGATGCGACGGGACCAACGCGGAACAAATATCGTCTCGTTACTTACGCAACGACACTATTTGGCCGTGACCAATATTGTCTCTATTTATATACTTTATGAAAACATCCTCCACCCGATAAAAAATCATGACTGAATGTAGCTAAAAAATAAAAAAAAAACCAGCCACAGTACAAACAAACAATAGTTCATTAGTAATTCACTCATTATATACGTATAATCAGTCTAAAATACGTTTTATTTTTTAGTGGATTAGCCATAGCCAGTACTTCCTGCTAGAAAACAAAACTCTATTTGAGTCAAATCATTTGATAATTTAAAATTAGATTTAGTGTTCAGTTTTTCCTGTGGACACATACATCAAAACTTTTAAGCCATTCATTTTTGGCACTGGACCCACACAAGTGTGTAAAGTTTTGCAACATAAGACTTATATAATCGAGACGGAATATATTATTTTGACCCATTTACTATAGAAAGCGTTGGTGGCCCGCCACTTAATACTTGTCTATTTTTTCGATAGGTATAATTATGTCGATATGAATTCGTAGGTCTGTACCCTCATAGCAGTGACAAAATTAACTTTTGGAATTTTATTTTGCCGCAATGCATGTTTTGAATGGCTTGGTGTCAGAAAAAATACTAATTTCCTAAATAGTTTTGTACGGACGAGTGGATAGGGAAAGGAGGTACGTAAGACAGTGCTAGTTTAGAAACCTGCTGCAATATCGTAAAAATACTGACAGTGTTCCACAGACACGAGGTAGTGGAAAAATGTTATTAATTACCCCTTGCCGCCAGCCTACTAATGATTTTTTCATTAATAATATTATGAAGTACATAGGTACACCTTCATATGCAACTCATGGTCAACAAAGACAACAAAGGAGAAGAAATAGAGATATAAATTGGTTCCCAAGACACAAGGTCGGCCTAGTTTGTGATCCAGTGACTATCCTTATAAATGTGTTTAAGTCCTAAATATACGTTTTCAACTTCCAACACGATCACAAACACGACATATACTCTTAGCTCATCATTCCTGGGTTAATGGTAATGTTCTTACGTTTAGATGTGGGAAAATATGTGTTACTTAATCAATCACAGACAATTTATTTAAATAATTAAAGTGATTACTTTGTCTTAATACTGATTCATGATACAATAATCAATCATATGTTAATTGCCACTTTATTCAAATAGATTGCAGAATAGGTTTGGTAAATAAAAGCTTTTCCTTATACTATCTTACAAATATTAAACACGTTCCTAATACACTCATTTGTTCTAAATATGTCTATATTACTATACTTAATCTTACTTTACCTATTACCCATATTTAGTTAATAAATTAGGAAAAGAAACAACCTTTGAGAAGTACCTACTTACTTTGTTATGAACCAAAAAATGAAGCTTTATTGTTCTTGTATGTTGTGTATAGTGCTCTTGTATGTCGGTACCTATATACCTGTTTTTCTAACAGTTACAGTTGTATGAATGTTGAGTTGCATGCTTTTATTGTTTTAGGTATTAAACTACATGTAATATGCGCAGATGGGATATTATCAAATTGAGTACTGAACAGAAAGAAAGAAAAGGTTAATTCTATTTTTTACTTCGATCGAATCTAAAATAAAATCCCTACATCCTACATAATTTGTTACATATAGATATTATACCTTAATCAATAAAAAGTATGATTTATATGTCTCAAATGAAATATTATGATTAATAATAAGAAAAGAAAGAAAAAAGGCAGTGCTTATTTTTGTTTACAGAATAAAATAGGTTACTTTGTTTTACATTTTGGCTGCCATTTTATCAGGGTCGTCACGTATCGACCTTCAGAGGCGCATCTTTTTTTAGTATTCGGGAGCGAGTGGTTGCGCAACAACGGGTCAAGGGTGGGAAGGCGCTGCCCTCAATTCGGTGGTGCTCAAGTAATCATACTTAGCACGCATAATCTGCTCACTAACGGCGTCAATTTAAAAAGAGAAGCTACGTATTACTTATTCCATATCAATATTATAAAAACAAAAGTAACGTTGTCTATAAAAATAGCTAAGATCCGTCTCTATAGACAAGATTTTTGATTTAAAAAAAGTCAGTTTTAAAGTGGTTCGTCTCCTCGGGAGCTACGATGCCACAGACAAACATACAGATACTCATACACACATATTCATGCCGTACTTATAACATCCCTCGTTTTGCGTCAGGGATTACCTTATTAAGGGTCGAGAGTTAATAAATAAGTAGTCTGGAGAAACCTACATAGTGTCTTAAGTCATAATCCTATACTCTTAAAAAAATAATTAAAAAGAATGTTATTCAAATAATAATAATAAGATTTCTTTATTCAGGCAACAAGATCCATGATTTGTTAGTAATTTTATGTAGCTAGAGATATGGTATTCTTAATTAAGTGTTGCTTGACCGAGCACTCACTCCTTATGGCTACAGTCCTCAGGAGGCTGTTTGATATAATTAGGTACTTTATTATGTTGCTAATATGATAATACTATAGTAAATGTCAAACAACAAACATTACTAAGTTAGAGGGGTCATTAACCTCACGTGTTTACTAAGGAGTCTATTAGGGAGTAAATATTTACTCCATGTCGAAGCTCTCGGATAACAGAAGTAGCCTTTCACGTGTGAAACCGTCTACAAAAACAGTGAGTAGTCAATGTAGGTATAATAAGTGTTAGAATCATGCGGCAGTATATGAATGGCACTAGGATCAAGTATCCGAGCGTCTGAATAGTTCGGTAAACAACGAATCTGACACCTGTGTGACGGCAGACGCGAACAATCGTAAATTATACGTTTTCAAATCAATAATATTAGAAATAGCTACATAAAAGTGTGTATAACTCCAATAATTACACAGCAAGAGATAATTTATTGATTTCGTCCGATGTTTAAGAATATGCTCCGGGCGCAAAACTACTTTTTGTAAAGCTCGGTTCGGCCTTGACCTGGTCGATCGGTGATCACCGCAAAACCTGTTGTAACACTGTACTGTTATCACTTTCGCCAATAACGTAAAGAATTTATAATACCGTAAAATGGGGCTAATTAGGACCTGCGTGGCTATTTGGAATAAAAACAGTATAAGTTTTGAGTCCATGTATTTTTTGTCCTGGCAATGGTAGAAAGGTAGATCTTTGTTTGACAATCCTAAGTCTCAAGTAAAGTTGGTTAGTGGTTGCAGCGTAGCCAAAGAGTGCACACAGCTGCTTAAAAAAATCTTGATTGTGTCGTTGGGAAATCAGTGCAATTGAATACCGTCCTACTTCTATACAGAAATTGGATGTTTGTGGGGTAAGCTTTTTTCAATTATGAATACCTTAAAGTATATATTCTGGGGAGTGTTTTAAGCTGTCACATAATTTTTTCACTTAAAAAAAAATACAATTTTCTTAAAAAAGGCTATTTGGGACGGCTTTTGGGGTTATTTGGTTACTAGTACTGTAAAGATAGGTTGATTCCTTTTTTTTTCAACAGGACAATGGTGAGAAATTTCAGCCGTACCACTCCATACATGCCGATAATTAATCGATGGGGGAATAAAACCGACACGTAATTTACCCAACAAGCATGGCTTCTGGCAGCTGGCACGTCTTTAGCAGAAGATGGCTAAAACATAAAATATCCAAGAGTACGCTTTTAATGTGGGGTTGAACAATACGCAAGATAAAGCAGGACACCCAACTCAATTCACGCTTGCTGAGGAGAAAGCCATCGTTCGGTACATGAAGGTACTAGGTGTCGGGACTTAGACGTTTTAATTTTTTTAAGAGCGCACCGCAACCCTCAGCCCCTCTGCAATACATCGCGTACGGTCTCGCCGCGCGCGAGCACTGCTCGTTCGGTCGCGCCACTTTTCTTAGGATTAGAACACAAAAATTAATGGAGTCTCCAACTCGAGATATAAACTATTTACATATTTTTAGAATTATCATGAGAACGTTATTTATATTATGTATCATATTATTTTATAATTGACATGGTTTTAAACAACAAACAGATAAGCGGTGTAAGATGGTTATGAAAGATGCCCAGTATGTTTTATTACGCATCGACTAAGCTCTATAAAAGTTAGGGTTAATTTTAATTTGAGTCGATATATATTTTAGTACATTTAGTTTTTGCGTAAGAAATAAATATATTGCATCATTAGAATAGGTTATTCGTGAATAAAAACTATGTGTGTTTTAATTACAATCTTTTTTATATTGTTACTCTGATGACTTATGCTTCGCTGGGCAATTAGTTAGGTACTGTAGAGGTTGTTATGGTATGAGGCTGGCCGTGTAGGCCCAAAATCATAACGTATACAAATTGAATTTAGAATATGATCCGAGAATGCGTCAAACCGGCATTCTTCCGGAAACAATTGGGTTTCCAGGGACTTGTCCTCACGACACCATCGGAGTCACATGTTCTGTAAATCATTTAAGAGTTTGTTGTAATTATATTTCAGTAACAGTATGAAATAATATTGATGAAATAATAAAGATTGGTCTGAGAAGGCCAAGGACAGAAAAAACTGGCTGAAACTGGAGGAGGCCTTCACCCGAAGAGGGGTCTCTACGGATTAAATTGAAAATTTATCTTAAACTTTAAGTAAGTGTAAACTGTAATTTCGTAGGGAATCAATAAAGGCTTTTTATTTTATTTTTTATTTTATTTATTTTATGAAATAATATACTATATTCATATGTGCCCGTAACCCGTACCTCTCGTGCAGCATATCCCATTACATACTACAGTACTTAAGTACAGTAAGGTAAATGTAGCCTTCTCGAAACGCTTAAGACCTGGATGTGCGTTTGCTTTTTAATATAGTCTAGGATTTTCATTTGGTTATGATAAGATAGATATACTTACTTGTCATCATTTAAATCTATGTGGAAACTGATAATCTATTTAGACATGTATTTAATTTATTTTTTGTAGATAACACTGATTTGTTCCATTTAACGAACTAAAAAGTTGTATTTATTTGGCTAGTTCTCATTTTAGAAAAATAAAAATGGCCTTTCTGGTTTCAATTTCAATGTTTTATTTGCTTATAATAGTTATGACAGCGACTGTTCAAACTAAAATTATCTGATTAAAACTGACCATTTAAATGACCAATATACATACACAATATACATTACGCAACATAGGAGAGTCAAGCAACTCTGGGAGAATTGATTCCATGTAAAATTCTTTTAATTTTGGAATCATTACTTTGTTCCACAATATTTCGTCGCGTTGGAGTCTCAATTTTCTAACAAACAAAGACAAGACAAGTCGAGCAAAACAAAGAAGCACGGGTGTACCATCATTTCCTCGAAGCGATTCGGGCCATTTTCAACATCCTGTAATTTTGTGCTGGCTAAAGCTAGAACCCTGAATTTTGAGTAACTAGGGCATAATGTAGATCAAGTTACTTACACTTATAGATCAAGAACAAAGCCCGTCAAAGTTCCTTAATTTTGTCATTGACACACTGACTGACTGACCGATCTTCATAATTCTAAGGTACGTCTTGCTGACCCGCAAGCTTTAAATTTTAAACATAATTTGTTTTTAGCCTATCAACTCATAAAAACCAAAAAATATCCTGACTTGGCTCTACGCAATATCTCACAACTTTTTACGGTGAAAGAGTTTTAAGACTTGACCTATTTTTACATGGAATGTTTTTTATGGGTTACTTTTATTAAAAAATTGAGGTGGTGTGCACTTTCAATGATTTTTGGTTTGAACAATATAGGTTTTACCGTTTTTGAGTTTTCGCTTAAAAACTGTCTTGCCCAAACAAAACGTCGTAAGGGCCGTGAGTTCCCTATAAAGATACGACTTTTTTGGATTCAATGTATTGGATAGTGATTTTAAATGTGGACTAGTAGGTAACCCTTCATTGTGCGTGGTCCGACACGCACTTGGCCGGTTTTTTCAAACTAAATACGCACAATAAAGCCCAGAAAGACCTGTTAGGGCAAAGTCGACTCTAACGCGGATAGGTTAAAACAGAATATAGAATAGAGTTTATTTGTATGGAATAAGTAGGTACATTTTTGTCCTTAGGTGGTATGTGACAATAGGTAGTTTATCCTGCTATTTGTATTATATACTAGGATGCAAATATTTTTGAAAATGTTATTAATGAATATTTTGAGACAGAAAATCCTTCACACTATAGTAATTATTTTCAGTTAAAAGCTTAATTAATGCATATTTGAATTTATGTAAAGGTAGCTCTTGTATACATTTCGGTAACTTATTGTAAATTTTCATGCACATGACAAAGCAGTGATTTGAATATAGAGTTGTCCATGGAACATACTTATAAACCAAACGCTCAGGGTTCCGTTGGTTTCTGGTAGAATTTGTTCCAGCTTTTTTAAATGAATACATATCTCTTTACAAACATACAGATTTCCAGAATATACAAGCAAGGTAAAGGTAGTATATTAAATTTTTCAAAAAGCGGTTTGCTTGATTTATAAGAGGCTATACCACCAATGGTACGTACACAATTTTTCTGGGCTACAAATGCAATGCCGGAGTCCGTACAGTTCCCCCACAAAATAAGCCCGTATCTCAAAGTTGAGCTAATATACCCATGATATGCGGCTAAAGTGGCTTGCGAACCTGAAGTGCGTCTTAGCTTACGTAACACATAAACGAATTTATTTATTTTACAACGGATCTTCTCTATTCGTGCTTGCCAGTCCCAGTGTTTATCCAAAATTACACCTAAAAAAGTTATGCTTTGCATTTCTTGTATTTTTGTATCTGCATACTTTAAATTAAGCTTAACATTTTCACCTCTTTTTGAGTTAAATTGTACATAATTGGTTTTATTAATATTTATCTGTAGGTTATGTGTGTCATTTACTTTCCTTTCATGCAGAAGGTTAAGACGGGAGCTGAAGCGAAGCAAAGTCTTAATCTTCGAGGTTATTTTTTTTTATAAAAGCTCAGAAAGAACTGTTGGGCCAAAATCGACGCTAACGCGGATAGGGATAGATGCCCCCATCCCCCTACCCGACCTCCCCCCCTCCCGACATAATTTATGATCATATGGCCTTCAAACGATATTGACGATAAGTGAATTTTGTATGGAAACTTTCAATTTTTTTTTTCTGCTACTTCTCAATTTTAATAAATGCACTTAGGATGGCTTAATCTACCATACAAAAAAGAATATCATATTTGGCGATGGTACATAAAGTACAGTCGTTCCTATGGTGATATCAACGAGCACTGCCTGGCTTTTCGATCGATCTGTCAGCACGGTATCAAGTTTATTGGCTACAATAGTCCTGTCCGTAATGACTAATCGATCTCAATAGAGCGTGGCACGAACTTTTTCGAGAACTGGCGCAGGTGTATACTTATAGTACGGCACTAACTTTGTACGCAATTACACAGACAAAACCTTCAGTTTCCCCAAAGAGATCCCCGAAACGAGCAGGTCTACATCGAGCCCTGTGAGGGTCCTGTAGAACCGCCCGTGTAGCTCCTTACTCCTCCACTCCACCTTGCGTTCGTCGGTGCTCCATACTTTAAGTCTGCGCCAGTTCTCCCTTGCCATGGAAAGCGGAGTAAAAGATGCGTCTACTGCCAGTACGTCCCGATGCATCCCACACTCGCTGTTTAGGAAATAATCCCTGAGATTGCACACCTCACGGTTGTGGAGGTCTTTGGCATTTAGAAAGCCGCGACCTCCACACTTCCGTGGGATGTACAGTCTCATAACAGACGAGTGTGGGTGTAGCATGCGATGCGCAGTGATACGCACCCTTTACCCTTCGGTCCAGGGCATCCAGCTCAGTCTGAGTCCATTTTAGTATGCCAAAGGAGTATGTGATCAAGGGCGTCACCCAAGCGTTGAAGGCGCGCACCTTGTTGCCACCTGAAATAAGACTATTAAGCACTTTTGTCAGGCGACAAAAGAAGCGTTCCTTCACCACCCGCTTTACGCCCTCACCCTCAGTACCCAAAGACTATGACATACCAAGATATTTTTAGGTTTCTGCTTCGGAGAGAGATCTGAGGGACATTGTCTCAGAAAACTGTAAATTTGACGAATTTACAACTTTCCCCCTCTGTACATGCATGACCGCACACTTATTATCTACACCAAATTCCATTTTTATGGCGCTACTGAAAGCTTCTGTCGTTTTCAGTAGCTCCAACAGGTCATGCCTATTTGGTGCAAACAGCTAAAGGTTATCCATGTAGAGCAGATGAGAAATGACCAAATAGTGCCGTCGAAATCTTCCACGAAGCAACCGGTCGTCAAGAAAAAATGTGTTTCTTTCTTTACGACCGGAATGATATCTTAAGTACCTACAAGTATACCAAGAAAGTAAACAGTCGTACAAAAAATTCCTGCCCATTCTCTAAAAGGTACAAATAAAAACAAAGCGATAAATTATATGAGTTTAACAAACTTTGCTTAATAAATAGAATTATTTATCTCCAAGGACACTTTGGAGCAGCAAAGCGAGACCGATTCTGGAAAAACATAGTCGTAATATTAAATTGCCTGGACTTTGTTGACGATTATGTTTTTTTCGGTGTCGAACTACCTAGTAAATTTAAGATATAGTTTAAGATTTATATATTTATCTATTAATGAAACAGGATAGTGTGAGCATTTTATTAAACTATACATATAATGTGTTTAGTACATATTTTTAGTTAATTCTACAGTTAAGAGCAAATATCATTTTTTGCTCTTAAGTGTATGTATTCATTCACACGTGCAGTAACTAAAATTATATTCTTAATTTTAGAAACTAACTATTAATTTTAACTTAACACGAGTTCAATTCACATAGCACCCATGATATGTGATAACCATACATGAAGTCCTTTATAACCATTTATTTCTAATGTTTAAAAGACGAACAGGATTCTGTTCCAGCAACTATTTATCTAACTTTAGCTTTACCTTTGATTCAAGATAAGAGTAAAGCTAGAAAAGTTTTTTCCCTGTCATAGCCTTTTTGACATTGACATTTAAGATTTCACATGGCCCGCGGAATAGTTATTTGTTAGCAAGGTTGCAAAGTTGTTGTTCGGTGTGAGAGTTTGCATTGAAAGCCGAGCTAGCGAAGGATTGTAAAATTTCAAACTTACAATCCTGAGCGAAGCGAGGCTCCCATTGTACGAGACGCTGAACAACTTTGTTGCCGAGCGAAACACATTTTTCCACCTCACTACCTCGAGGAAATAGTACTATAGATGTTGTACTCATTACAATCCAGGAAAAACCTCCAACACGACCACGCGGGCGGTTTAAACACTGGAATACATTAACCCCCTTATTCATACAATTAATAAACCTTTGCAGATAAAGACCAACGAACATTAACGGCATTTTAGCTAAAGTAGGCTGCAGTGAGATTGGTTGAGCGGCCTCAACCAAATCTGAGGTGTGAGTGGAATCGAGTTACTGGGAGTTTTGTCGCTGGTTCACTAAACCTAGCCTAGCTGAGAAGATTTCAACAAGAAACTCAGCTAGGCCCGGCCTGGGCCGGACTGATTCTACCCGATACGCGGCGGTAACGAGACGAATACCGGCGATATGTGTCTGTGTTGTCGCGATTGCGCATATTTTCTCACTTCGATCGAGCGCCAATAATCCAATGATGAAACATGATTTTTATTTAGTTATTTAAACTTTATAGCCCAAATCATATAAGTACAAAGAGCGGACTTAATGGCATGAGGCATTCTCTACCAGTCAACCATAGGGCCAAAGCTAAACTTGCACTTTGTTAGTGGGGTGGGCAATGTGTGCGTGGGCTCGCATTCACGCACGCTGCACTATTCTGGCAGAACGAGAGCGCAATACACATTTATATCATGTTAAACTCCTGAATACAGCGCCTCAATTACGACATTAGTTATTCATATATATTATAGGGCTGTAAATTCAGCTGTTTCTTGTGTGCGCAACACCTTATTTTCTCAGTGTGTTATGTAACTGCGCACGCGCGCAGGCGGGTTCCGGCGCCATGCTGACATTAGCTTAATGTCAAGGTAAACGCTATTATCCTTGCGACGTCATCGCTCTCATCTCATCAGTGCATGTTGCAGTGAGTTATGGTCGGCTTCAGTGCTGCTGTACTGACTTTTCAATGTTATCACTGCATATCTTTTTATAAGTGTTTTCCGGGTGTAATAACTAATACATTACGCCTAAGTGCTCTAAGGACTTTTGTGGTTAGCACTTAATCGTTCATTATGGTTTAGACGAATCGGTTAGCTCGATATGTTGCGTTCATCATTCGAGCGAAGCAACTGCTAAAATCGTCATGAAAACGAGTTTTTATCAAAACGGGTCAATTATATTTCAAAAAGTAAGAATACCAGGTTATAGTGTACTAAATAAGTAATGAAGATTACAGTCTCATACTTTTCGATAAATAAATACAGTTAAATGGACACAAGTGGAAAAATAAGCATTACTTTAGCATTTTTTTCTCGTGTGTGCCTACGTCAAATCTTTGGATTAGGTAACTTACCCCGGAAATGCTTCAGGATGCAACTGCACTGGGAGACTCTTTCAAATACATAAAATTATTCTTCTTTCTTCTTTATTATTATTCTTGTTTATTTTTCTTTTGAGAAAAATAAACTTTAAATTCGAACAGAAAGTATGAGCACAAATAAAACTAATGGGGGAAGTACCCTCAACCTGATTCGCTACCGTAATACTGTATCAGGCCGGACACGAGCATCTCAGTGATAATTATACGCCATTGACCCGATTGTGAGCTGTATACACAAGCAAGAGCATTGATTTAAGAGCATAATCTATTTGTTATGTATGATTAAGGACAACCCGCAGACTTACGTTCACGTGATAGATACAAACAGCAATATGCTACACTGAGTATTAGTAGATCTTAAACCCGTTGCAATAAGGTTCACGAATAGACAATTAAGCATGTGGTCGATGGTACCAGCGCACGTGGCTTATGCCAGTGTTTGGAGCGTCTTGGGCTGAAATAGACTGAACATCTGACACGTGGTTCGGCGCGTGTGGAAGTTGAGTGAGAAAAAATATAAATTTTATTTCGATAGGAATCTCTTTATAATTGCTCGTATATTTTCAGAGTTCCCTATACTATTATTATGATTTCTAGTAATAGCTTCAAAATATTTACTATGTTATTTATTCCCATACATTACCTAGTACGTATTCCGCGTGATACGAAGCCGCAGACAGAAATTTGTTATAAGTACTAAAAAACTTCGAAGTCGAAGTAATGACATGACAGAAGGATAAACGTAGGTGTGAGTGAGTA
The DNA here is from genome assembly GCA_963556455.1 of Epiblema foenella. NCBI lineage: Eukaryota > Metazoa > Arthropoda > Insecta > Lepidoptera > Tortricidae > Epiblema > Epiblema foenella. The sequence continues at coordinate 9,447,488 of OY747104.1, read as the reverse complement.
CTCTTTAGTGTCCGACCGAATCATATTTTTTTGCCTAAACCGAGGTACGGCGTTGGCTCTAGTTTCAGCCGAAACCGAATTTTTTATAGATGTATTTAAATCGTGTCAGCCAATTTCGAAAAGCAAAAAAGGGCGTACAACGGCTGTGGGTTATATTACAAGAAGCATTTCGGGCCACTTTTGCCCCCCAATAACTTCAGATTTGACTTACACACTAGCAATTTCGCGATTCTTGTAAAACCGTTTTCTAATTAACGAATCCTAAATTTCAATAATAAACTTCTAAAATTAATGTTGTATTAAGTAGTAACGCTGCTAAAGCAAGTTACAAAAGAAGAGGAAAAAATTAAATTTTTGGCTCCGAGCAGGATTCGAACTTGCAACATTCTGGCATTCACGGCCAATCGCTCTAGCCACTGAGATACCGGAGCAACCTCGGTCCCGAAATTCCTCAACCAGTTTCTTCTTACAACCTAGACCTAGAAGACTCTGGCTTCCGAAAAGGCACCAACGTCTCAAATTACTTTGAGAAATAGCCAGTAACACAATTTTAGTATTCTATTTGAAATTGTAAAAAAACCTCTTACCTACTTAAAAAAACACTATTTTTTACTGACTGACAGACTTACCTACCCATAAAAATGTTTAACTACTTTCAGCTGAGTGCTGACCTAGAATGTTGACATTTGGTATCCAGCGAGGTAATTTTGTGTATACAAAGGGACATGAGAAAATCTAAGAAATGTGAATTTTTACTTATTCAAAATTTATTTATTTTCCCCGTACTGGGAATATATAATTAGTTATAGATTTTTTAGGCGCACCCTCCGAAAGGAAATCGTTAATTTTGATTTCGTACCTACTTATTTGATAAAAAATAATGATATCCCATCAAAATGTGCCAAGTTAGAGTGTGTCAAAGTTAAGGTATCAAGTAGAGGAATTTGAAGAACAGAAAACGTTACCAAGTAACGCAATATGGAGCAGCAAATAATATAATAAATCATTTTAAGGATTGAATAACTTTATGCGTGACTGGAGCTGTGCTCTAAGGAGCTTTGAAAGAACTTGGTCTCCAGTTCCTATTTTTTATTTATTTAATTTATTGGCGTATTTGTTTACGAACATGGCATTTTAATATAAAATACGTATTAGCTGCAATAAGATGTACTGATAATTGGCGGAGTCGAGCGAGCTACGCCATTGCCGGCTGTGCCGAGCGCACTCGGTGTTAGCCAAACGCGATCCGGAACTTACAATGTTTCGGCGCCGCCGAAAGGTTCGGCAGTTTTTTGGTCGAAACTGATCCTTCGGCCGAAACACGATTTTTAGGCCGAAACCAGCCGAACCCGAAACTTCGGTCGGACACTTGTACTCTTAGATACCATTAATTATTTATCTACATATAAGTTAAATAAATATTTGCTATCGCCAACAGAAACACATTTTTGTCGTTATGCTCGTATTATAATAGGTACTTAGGTTTACGCTATATTTACAAGTTTATTCCTGGTGGTATCTTCGGTTTGATAAGCAAAATATTTTGAAACACGTACCCATTATAACTAGTGGATCTGTTAATTGTAGACCCCACGAGTGTTTTTTTTAAATGTCCATAAACTGACTTGATAAAAATTCTATATAATTATTGAACCTGCTCACAACATTTCACAAGAATCGGTTGGGAAATGCGACCTGTAGAGGAGAACAGCCGAAAATCCGCCGGACATACGAGAGCATTTGTGTCGAAGCTAAAGCTGAAACCTTTGTTTCACTCGGTCAATGATAATTTGCGTTATTATGATAATCTATATCAATTCCGGAGCTAATAGAACCTCGCCATGTGCTGGCAATTACTTAGATAGTAAATGACATGCCAAGCGCCAAATCAATTTGCTAAAGTAGATAAAAAATGCTTTTTCCTTTTCATTAATATGTGTATATTTTTTGTAGGTATTCTCTAAAACTAGCTTGTAATCGATTAATGAAATTATTTAAGCTCCATAAAATTTGGAACATACCAACCTTTATTTTATGTAACAGTTCCATTTACGTTACAATAAATATAGTACCTAACTCAATTTTAATTTAGACATAATTATGTAGGTATACTTCTTTATTTTTCTATTCACGGCTGAGTTTCCAAAAGGGATCGACAGAGCAGGGTCAGGTGCTGAGATTGCTAGCCCATCGTTGACAACACACTTTAACCCTATTTCCATAGTCGACTTAACGACCCGGCATTCGGCAATCGGCACCCTCGGGCAGAAAGCGGGTGATGCTATCCTAACCTGAACCTACGGTGAAATAACGTTATCATTATGTAATCGTAATTATCGTAAAATTTAATTATTTATTCTTTACTAACCTTTAATAGTATTGTATAAGAATGAAGTGATAATAATTGTTTTAATGACCGCCGTAGTTCTCATTGAACTTTCGGCAATGATACCATAATCTCAAGTGACGTAGAATCACCTAAAAGTTCTTGATATGTAAGTGGAGTAAATAACAAGTTGAAGTTGACCTTGCTCGTTGAACTAGATTGGTTCACATAGTGGGACAAGGCAATTTACGTAATTTTTTCAGTTTTGTAAGCGTCACAAAAGAGCTAGATAATAGACTGGGTGGCGCCACTAAAGGGGAGAAATCGATGTAATATGTTGTACGTAATGTGTTGTTTGACTGAGCTGATTTGTTACTAATACCTACGTACTAAAATTCCGTGACTCTACCTAATGATAAGGGGTGCTAACTAAATTCACGGGACTTGTACCCCTTATCACAAGGACTAGTAGTAAGAAATAATAAGATGCATTATTTTTATATTCTATGTATATGTACATAATAAATCTCTAAACTTCCATCCAGTATTATAAAAGAGGATTTTGTGTCCCGAAAGATTTCAGGATCCGCTGCATCGATATGAAAAATTTTATGTTTTATAGGTTAGGTAGATTATTATCGTGGTCTTATCATAGGATAGTTTGTCATACATATAGTCTGCGGGCCGATTTTTCAATCCCCAGATAAAAGTATCTGTCTGACGATAAATGTTAGCTGTCCTTTTCTTTCATATGACATTAAAGAGTGACAGCGATAATTTTATTAGATATTTAGTCAGGGATAACATTGTATTTCTTTAAATATGTAAATTCAATATTAGTACGATCACGTCTAACAGCAAAAAGCTTTTAGCTAAATTAAGTTGTGTAACGGCACTGGGGGCAGCCCGAGTTACGCCACGGTGCGTAAGGTCACTACCATCGTTTAATTCCATATTCCTGAACGCAAGTACCCTAAATCCACTGGAATACTTACTCGATTCTGGGATATATGCCTTTAGTAATTAGTAGTATAATCGCGTGAAGAAAAGGAAGGACTTACGGCACCCTGGGGCTGAGGTATAAAATTTCGCACGCTTTCGCAACAGTTTGACGTTTACAGTCGCCGATACGACGTCATCTCGCGCGACATGAGACCGCCAAGTGTGGGCGGCACGTGAGACAAGGGTTCAGTAATTAATCGAAATGTTTAGTGCAGGGGCACAATAGAACATACGTATACTTACATTACAATTATATTTCAATATTTTTCGCACGCTCGATCTGCCACGTTAGCTCGGCGCACGCGGAAGCGAGCGCGTGAAAGTAATTTAAAATCAAATAAATATGCAGGAAGCATACCAGTTTAGCTCCCTGTTACTAAGTGGATGGGAAACTACTGGTTGTAAGAGTTAAAAGCTGAATGCCCATTTGGTTGTGTATGATGACCTACGCGGTCTGTGTCAGAGCCATTGGAATCGTAATAAGCATGATGACAAAAAAACCACGCCATTGGAACCAGTTTTAAGAGACGATCAAATGCTTATACGGGACCAACTACAATTAGAGCAACACAAGAAACAAAAATGAGAGGCAAAATACAGCATAGCTAATGAGCACAAAACGCTTCATACTGATTCATAGTTCATGGCCATACCGTTGTATGGAAAAAGGACAAATTGTCGTTTCTGTCGTGAAATATTTCGTTTGTCATTCAATTTCTTTTTTATTGAAACATGAGAATTATATTGGTAACTTTCAATTTACATTTGGCCAATAAACAAAACAAAATTACGTTTCTGTGAATCTTTATAGGCCCAAATCTTTTTATGATTTTAATGAATTTGTCTGATTTACTATTTATTGTGATAAATTGATGGTTTTCTATCCATATAGCCACACTGTGTTGTAAATAGTGACATGAATCATCATCCCTGTTGTAGCCGGTATGTGTCGCAGGCAATGTATTACAGATAATTCCAATATGACTTTATCAATAGAACCCGCGGGATAAACCCACGCTAGGGGTTTATACCGCAACACGCGCGCTGATGGCACTGAATAAGTAGGGGCGAGATACTACTTATGAGTCATAAATAAATGATATTAAATGAAAGTACTTTCAACGCGTTGACTTCATATCTTTATATGCAGGTAGGTACTGTGATTCTCTATTTTGAATAAAGTCCAAATCTCCCGACGCCATCAAGTAAACTTGGAAATGACAGTGTCCTTAATACGGATCTCTAATGAGATTGCAAATTAAGTTTAAAAAAGCTGAATTAGATAAGTAAAACAGTCGAACCTCGACCTAAATAGGCGGTCGGATGAGCATTTCATGAAGTATAGTGTATATCCTTCAATAATATTTCGTAAAAAAATATTTTATCAGTTATGCCACTTAAAATCATTACAAACGTAGGTAGGTAATAATAATAATAAAGCGGTCAACAGTCCAACATTTGCGTAATAACTGCTTGTGGGTTTCGAAAAAATATAAGGGTATAATGGGGTTGAACAAATAAATCTCAGGAAGAGAAAGAGAAGAGAGAAGAAGAGAAGATGTCCAAGGTACTTGATAATTTTAAAATACAAAGAATGCAAAATCATTTACAACTTCAATGTTGTTGATTAAATTATTGACGTTATATTTTTTTTCCAATTTATAACTCTCCCGAGTTTATACATTTAGGTCTTTTACTCGGAAACGAAGCTATTACCTAACAACACAAAAGGTTAATTAGGACACAACGCTATGTATTCATACCGAAATCCATAAGCTCGTTATAGTACGAGTAATCTGCGCCATGGCCGCTGGACCATTCGGTCATGCCTAGGGTTGCCACTTTATTTCGAATAAGAAGTACTGTATCTTAATCATCAACCATTGAATTTTTAAAATAAAGTAAACGTATCAGTGCTCGTACTGCTTCGCGCGATCCTTAATTCGTAACAGTAAAGGTGACGAACAAGGTTATACCACTCTGTTTTTATTAATATTAGAATTAAGGTGTCAAATATTGGTACGTTTACCTTAGCTCCAGTAAAATATTTCCGAGCAGGGAGTGTGTAAAGGGAAAATTATAAGGCACTTCTAATAGTAACTTGGTATTCGTAGAATTGTCGTAGTAAAATTCGACCAGTACAACTACAAAATTGTAATAATAACAGTATGTGTAATAACAGTGTGTGTGTGTGGTTGTATGTGTTTTGTCATTGTAATAATTCTCCATGTAGTGCACAATAAAGCATTTTATTATTATTATTATTGTTATTACTGCTAAATATTTGTATATTGTACGTAGAGCTACTACACTCGTAGCGTACTAAACTCTGTTCAATATAAGTAACAACTGTAAAAGAACTCTTGTCGTTTTTAACGACATTGTTAGACACAATTAGTGATAGTAATTTGCTAATTTGTAATTTACAATGAATTGCATTTTTTGAAATAATAAGAGTAGAGTATTTATTTAATAAAATGTGGCACTGGATTAAAATTCCATGTGCTCTGCCTACCCAGTTTTGGGAATACAGGCGTGAGTTTATGTATGTTCTGTATGTAAGAGTATTTACAATTGTATTTTGCGTCGTTCTCTTTGAATATCAATGACATCATACAATAATAGGTGTATTTAATAAAAGTCCGAGAGGCAACCCTTGGCGTGCGCCAGCGCAGCTCCCGGCAACGGCACGCATTCATTTAACGATAATCCATCCCCGCGACCTTCATGTTTTGGCTCAGATGACTTACACGTGGCAAACTAAAGGGCTGGTTCCACTAGACATATTTATGGATAACCTTCTCGATGATTTCTCTTAGCAGCAACTACAATTTTTATTCGACCAATTCAAAAGGAAGGGCTATGATTACACATGGCAAACTAGAGGCCTGGTTCCACTAGACATATTTAATTTTAGGGTAGTTTCTCGATCTGATTGCCCACAGCAGCAAAATGTTTTCATCCAACTACAGCAAAGGAAGGGTTATGATTTTAGCAATGTGTTTAACAAACTGTCAAGTTTTCTATTTTTTTCCTGCTCGGTGCCTAAATTTTTAAATTTTTCCTTCATTCTAAATTTTTGTCAAGTTTTCCCATAGAAATTTATTATTTCGTAAAAAGTTCAAGTGAAGTAACAGGAAAAGTTGTGGCAGGACACATGGAATTTCAAACATTTGCGATTAGGTCAAGTGTGAGTCTGACTTTCGGGCCGAGGGCTCTGCATGAGCATTTTTGATGATTAATGAAAACTAACCTACTTATATGGTTATATTATACTTTTATATTCATAAAAAACACACACATTTCACAGTGTAGATTCAACTAAGGTGCAGCGAGGCAATCTATGAGTAGACTGCGGGAAATTAAAACTAATCGCAATATTTTCCCTGTTTTACATCATTTAATAGAGTGCCATTTTGGTAAAATTGTGAAAGCGCTTTCCGCTATCCGGGCACAGGTAGTACTCTACTATTTAAATAAATGATGGAGAACACGGAAAATATTTTCGATTAGTTTTAATTTCCCGTAGTCTAGATTGCCCCGCTGCACCTTATTGCATGATTAGTTCATGAGATATTCCGTTGTGACCGATGGACGGACAGAGTCGCACGCATAAAGGCTTATATGTAAACTTTTTAGTACGGATCCCTAAAAAGTAGATTTAACTAGATATAAAGACTTACGATTTAAGCTAAAATGATTAAGGCAATATGAAGTTGTTTACAGAATTTACAAGTTTATGGACTGCACGTGACTTATTAATAGTAAAACGTCAGGGCTGTTTAGGAGTTCACACATTTTCAGTACATAGTTAAAGTTCCGTTCCGATGAAACCGTAGCCTAAAGCCTTGAACTTGCACGTTCAGGTCACGTTGACAAAATAAAATAACATTCAATAGGGTTCTTTGTGCTTTTGAATCCTTTAAATTTTCAAGGTCCACGTCATAAAGGGGACGACTAGAATTAATCAATTCATGCTTTGAAAAGCCCATAGGTATGATATAATCGGCACAAAGTAGTCGTGGGTACCAGCGGGTACGGGCTGTTGCAAAAAAAAAACTTGGCGTTTGGCGCGTTGCGAGTAGACCGTAGCATGACAAACACTGATGTAAAACCCGCAATGCGGGAAGAACAAGTCTCCAATCTATTTTCAATATTTCAATTTTCATTAATAAATTTTGTGTTGAATCATCAACATACATAAATAGGTACTTTATAATACTAAACTACTTATCTGTACCAATTATTTTTTAAAGCTCTAAAAAATATATTTAATAATACTATTATCATCATCTTGACATTATTGAGAAATTCTAGTCCGCTACGCAGGCTTCGTCAGGTGGGTACAATATGAATAAGCAACAGGCGTCGCACATATAGACATCCACACAACAATAAAACAATCCGCAACAGGCTTCGTCAATTAACCTTAATACATCAACTAAATAGGTTCGCCCCGAAACGCAACTGGCTCAAAGTTCCCATTACGCTTGCAGCATTACCGCGCTGTATAGTCAACGAAAACCTCCTTACCTAAATTACCTAAATTATACAGCCACGGCGATCTGATGAAAAATGTGTAGTGAAGTAGGCACCGATTCGGTCATCTGGGTTTTTTGACGAGTCTGTAAGAAACATTGCGCAATCTTAGAGAATTCACGTATGTTCCTAATATTAATATTCCGTCTCATTTTCCTGATAATGACATTACCTATTAACTATTGATGATGTTTCAATGATACAATCAATACTTACCATTTAAGGGCTTAATACGAAGTAACGACGTGGGTGTGAACGGGACGGATCGGGGAGATGGGGCTGATATCAAATTATAGCGATTTTTTAGTTGCCAACTGTGGTCCTGTTGGTAAACGTATGTAGGTGTACCTATGTAACTCAATTGGGTACTAATTATCTAAAATAAACCTTATGTTCAACATATTTAATAATAATAATCTAACGAAATGTATTAAATAAAAATACCCTGGATAATTATAATATATATTAGAGAGGTACACCTCGGATCAAAATGAAAAAGGTAAGGTCAATTAGAGCCCTTCCACAAGGGAAATCGTAATAAACTAAGTATTCAGTTGTTTAAAGTATTTAGGTAAGTGTTTTCTTTATTTTATTATATTTCAGTAGGATTCTAGTTAATGTATTTAGTACCTATTAGTACATGTAATATATTTATCTATCTAATTTTAATGAATAAAGTCAGAACGTAACCGTAACGAAAATAATGGTAATGTCACTTTAGAATAATTAATTAATTATAGTACTGACATAATTCAAATATACCCACAATTTTCTTAACTCATAAGTAGGTACACAAGTAGAGATCGAGTTTTAGTGACATTTCGAACAAAGAGTGCGGCGGAGTCGGCCGGTATTTAAAGTAATGATCATTTGTACGAGTTTTCTATGAATCGATTTTTGACCAGGAATCTCACGAATCTGCTCGGTGATTCGGTTTCGGGGAATGTTAATTTAATACCAAGTTCTTACCAAATATTTACATCATCCCTAAATGAACACCGGAATAATGTATTTTTCAGAAATTCTTTGTAGAAAATAATCTCATCATGTGATACATGGCCAAAAACTAATTATCAATATGTGTTTCTTATTCAGTATCAACGGCTCCGAGACACACAATATTCGAAAAGACATAAAAACTGCATGGTAACAGGAAAAAAACATAGTTCTACTCCTAATAAACTAGTGTACAATTTAAATATACAGTTCATTTCCCATGCTAATATACACGTACAAATGAAGTGCAATATTATTAGTCAATTTTATGATATAATTGAGATAACTCACATTAGTTACTATACGTACAAATTATGTACGATTTAACCTTTCTGAGCAAAGCAATGTTCACATCCCAATTTTTTAAAGCGAAGTTTGTAAGGCAATGGAGCGTGGGTAATGCCAAAAACACCTTCCATTCCTGGTAAGACTTCACCCTCTGGGGGAAAGAATTCGAAACTATTCATTATGTTTGCGAAGAACAGGAATAGTTCGATTCTAGCTAACTGCTCCCCAAGGCATACGCGGCGGCCGACTCCGAACGGAATGAAGTTGTCTGGGACGCTTAATGTACCATTCTTCAGGAAACGGCCCGGGAGAAATTTGTCCGGCTCGGGAAAGGAATCCGGGTCCATGTTGATTTTGTTCAAAAGTGGCACGAGGTGGGTGCCAGCTGGGATAACATAGTCGCCGACTTTCCATTCCCTAAAATAGAAGTATACATTTTTATTAATAATGTTGGCGACTTTTTGAGTTTACGGGGCGAGATCTTTGTCGTGATTTGTTCTTTGACGTGAGCTTACTTATGTTGCACAGATTTCCTCATATGGAATACTATCAATGTTACATTCGCACAGTAGTAAGTAATATCATGCGCTGAAGCGGGGCAGTGCTGTATTAGTATCGGTCCTAGACGAGCAGTAAAGAAGCGGTACTGAGTCAGTAGTCAGTGTAGTCGGATATACGTTTTATCTCTAGTACTGACTCGACTGACGTTGACACTAACGGCCTTCTGATATCTCCGCACCGACAAGTCAGGCAGTCACCCGTCTCAAACAGCTACGAACCATGACATCACAATATCAACACCCATGAAGTAGTGAAGTATAAGTTTGATTCAAAAAAATCAAAAATCAAATCAAAACCAAACATTTATTCTGTAAATAGGCCACAAGGGCACTTTTACGTGTCAAAATATTAATTTACAATTTAAGAAAGTCTGACTATAATAAGTAATATATTTTTCATGTCAAAATATAAAATTTACAGTTCAAGAACGAATAATAAATTCGAGTTTACAATTATAACAAAATTAATGTCATACAGTGAAGATAAACTTGAAAAGTTATCTATTACAAATATTACAACATCAGTAAAGTAAGAGATGTATAAGGTTTCAAGATTAAACAAGGAGTATAATGAAATTAATATAATATCCCAGTTATGTACATGTTCTCTGGGCGTCAAAATTAAGATTAATTTAATATTGTTAGAGATGTATATGTTGTGATGATGTGATAGAGATGTATAAGATGTGATGATTTAGTTAAAACAAGAACGGAGTTCGAAGTATTGCATGCATAATGCAATGAGTTAGATCCGTGCTTCAGCTTGATAATCGAAACTTAAAATTGTTAGTTCTTTTACAAAATGGAAAGGATCGAATTTGAATTTAAAATTTTCGAATCTTGATGATAGGTACTTAAGATGTGATGATTTAGTTAAAACAAGAACGGAGTTCGAAGTATTGCATGCATAATGCAATGAGTTAGATCCTTGCTTCAGCTTGATAATCGAAACTTAAAATTGTAAGTTCTTTTACAAAATGGAAAGGATCGAATTGGAATTTAAAATTTTCGAATCTCGATGATAGGTACTACGCAGGACCATAACTATTACAAGTAGGTATCGATCGACACGTTCTTAGCGTCAGGCACTCCGTCAGGGGGCTTGCAAGTGTGATTCCATAGATCAAAATCATCGTGAATTGTTTTTTTTTGGAATTAGTAATTTAATTTAGAGATCAACTCAATTCTTACTTTGAATTAACATGCGTTGTACCCAACGGTACAATCGAAACAATCCGCAGCGTTTCATATATGACAGCTTCAATGTAGGCTAACTTAGGGCGATGGTCCAAGGTGACCAGAGCTCCTGGTACGAGGACTTGTGCCAGCTCAGAGCGCACTCTTGCCGCTTCAGTTGGTTCCCGAAGCATCATGAGCAAGCTCCAGAGCAGAGCCGTTCGGGATGTCTCCATTCCGGCGGAAAACAAGTCGTTGAATACTTGAACTATCTGTTCATCTGTAACAATTTAACTTTACTGAGGGTGTGGTAGACAATATGAAGTTACACGAAATTCACACAAAAAAAAGGAAATTAAGTCTGACTGACTGTGTCTGACCTTTTTATAAGCCACTAAATTATGCAAATACAATACTTATTCTTATCCTAATACATTTCATTTGTTTTATCATCATTATCAATATATGTAATATCAGTTTCCGACTATATTTGGATATGCGTTGATGTAATAAAAAACCTTGAAACGCAAATTGGAGTGGTTACTAATATCAGTAGTAGGGTTGTTCTGGGTTGATTATATCTAATCTCCAAAAAATAGGTAGGGTCGCTAGGCCAGTTACGCGACCTCCTGAAGTACTAAGTTTTTTAACCCGTCGTGTACCGGTCCCGGGGATCCCCGGGCTCTTCACAGAAGAATTCTATTGTTTTTTTTTCGCCGGGACCCCACAAACACACATATATTTACATTTTTACAGGCCCTAAAGAAATAGTGAGACGTGTGCGATTTTAATTACTAGCTATTGAATGGAAATATACTTAAAGAAGCAAGAAAATATCCTTTCAGTTCATCAACTTATCCAAGTGGCCGTAAACTGCTGCATCAAATTGTTGGCTGTTAGGCCGTAAACTCACCTACCGACCATGGCATAAACCGACCAATAATGTGTTTTAGATGTCAGCGATATGGCCACCTATGCTGCCGAGGTGTGTAAAATGTACCAAAAGCCATCTATCTAAGTACTGCGACACGACAGGGTAAAAGACCCGCTTACGGGCATCTACCCTGTCCAGTGCTGCAACTGTTTTGCCTCGCACCCAGAAATGCCCCGCGCTGTCCTGCTGCCCCGTAAAACGGGGGTAAAAATACTAACACAACCAGAGGGAAAAGGGCCCCCCGCCAACTACCACACCCCGCCCCATCGCCTCCAAATGAGGTAGTAGCGATTAAAAATACAAGGGATTTTCCCTCCCTGCCTCACAGGGCAAATGTCCCTATGAAAACCGCAAATATAGCCCATCACACTCTCCTTTAACCTACTACATCGTATGCGGCAGCAACAACAAGTCATCCCCAATTACAACACTACTACTTCATCTCCGCCACAACAATCAACCTGCTAAATAAAAAGACGGAGCTCTCCTGCGTCCTGAGGAACCTCGCTTTGGAAGTCCTCCTGATTCCCAGTAAGTAAAAGGCGCCCAAAAATTTCCAATTACAAAATAGTTAGAAACGATGATTTCGCCTACGAAACTGACTCCTCGCTGCATGCAACCATCCATCGGCTAAAGTCGCCGCCATTCTGACGCATAAAACGTCAGCGCTAGGAGCCAATCACAGGCAGTCATTTTGAAATTGACTAATCATGTTTATTTGTCTTGGGTAATACAAAATCGGGTGATATTTTAGCCGATTCTTATTGGTACGACAACGCGCACGCGTATTTGGAATAATTACCCCGTTTTACACTGTAATTTAGTAGGAAGCTAGCCATTGATGTTTTTTTTTCATTTGCTAGGTAATGAGGAGTTTGTGAGTGGTTTTGTTACACACACTTTCTTGTGCAGATCAATTTACATGGAAATATTATAAGTAAATCGTATGTGACATCATGCTTAAAGTTTCCACCGCGTAATAGCATTGACATACTTGTTGCGATAAATCTTCCGAAGATTACAATAACACTGTTAGCATGTTTATGTATAATAAAAAATAAGTTTAGTTATTATTATTATTTAAAAGGAAAAATGCCAGTTTACTAAACCAAGACATGATTTTGTGGTTGTTTTACGTGCTTACGCGAGTTGAGGGTAGAGCAGACTACTGGCAGATTTTTTCCCAACAGCAAAGTACCTACCTATTTAGAACCACTATATGACCAATCTAAAGGAAAAAAAAACTTGTTGACAGAGATAAGTAACTACTTATTCAGTCGTCTACCAGTCACTGGGATCCCAGGGCACATTACAATAGAATGCTATTGTTTATATTTTTTTTTCGCCGGGAGACGACGGCATACCCGACGGCGCCGAAGCCCAAAAGGAGGGTTAAGTTTGACCCGTATATATGTACGTTACAATGCCCTTTATTTAAAACATAGTGACCCCGGACTTCATTAGGGCACAACCGGGAAAACGCTAGAAGGATGATGGTAAAAGCATACTTCTTACTATATGTACATATATTTGTTTTTGTTAGGAATAGGTGTTACAAGTACTTCATCTGTACCTCTAGTATAAGTTGTTCTAATTTTTGTATGGGAATAAATAGTTACCATCTAAGGCCACCAGAGGCGCTGCTTGCGTTGCGATATAAATTGAGACTAAACGCCAACGCGTTCGTTTGTGTTTTGTTTCGAAAAGACTTATACTTGAGTTAGTGAACTGACCTGGATCAACTCCATTAAACAACTTAGAGTTACTGGCGACATCCCTTTCTAGTTCGATCAGATAATAGTCCAGAAGGTCAGCAGGCTCGTGGCTCACCAAGTTGGTATTGAGAAGTTCTTTGCGTCGCTTAGCCACTTGCTTCACGTGAAACTCACTTACGTCTCGCAGGTTGCGACCGATTTCCTTCAACACTGCCATTTTGCCAGGTAGATACTGAAATAGAAAATATTCGTCAACCTATTACATCGTCTCTGTCTCTCATCCTAGTGTAAATTGAAGAATTGGGATGTTGACAATTAATAATCCTTTCCTGAAAAAAAAAACACACGAAAACACTTGATAAATCTCGGTCGCTAGCACTTGTTTTTGCTATTTTATATATTTTTGAAAGTCTTCCGGCCCTTAGTACTACTTGAAACCATTGCATCCTTATTTTATGTATTCTATTAATTGTTTTTTGGATACGCTGCATTGTATTTAACATTATATGAAAGTAGGTATCAATCGTGTACCTTAAGGCATATTTAATGACTATTTCAACCCCAATCCAACTGACTAATTGTGTAAAACAAAGACTATCAGTATTGAATTTAATTACGAACGAATACATTTTAACTGTGATAATTGTTTGCTTAAAATTGTACCCTAATCATTATTTCATTAATTAACCATAATTGGTATCACTATCTTAACCAGCCTAGCACATGTAGCGGCTCTGATGCGATATTATTAATGTAAGCCTTTTTAAATAATATATTTAATCTGCAAAGGCTAACCTTGGGTTTGCGTGACATACACACACTTTATAAATCATAATCTACTTACGTTACTCTGTATATATATATTGGAGGCAGCACTTTCCGTGAGAAAACATTCAAACTTATTCAAAACGAACAAAGATGTTGGTAAAATGAATAGTAAGTTCAAAAATCAGTTAGTTATACCGAATGCAAGGATGACTATGTGCAGAAAAGGCCCTTATTTTCGATGTACCGTCATAAAAAATAAGATTCCCGACCGGATAGAAGATGAATTAAATGATAAGAAATTTAAACAAAGCTTGAAGCATTTATTGATTAATAAAGCCTACTACTCATTAGATGAATTTTTAAACGATCAATCACTGAAAGGTTCTGTTTAGGATAAGAATTAAGTTTTGGCTTAGGTACTTAACTAAACTATATATAGATTTAGACTTATGTAATTCATAATATAAAAATACAATATATATTATCCGGTGTCACTTTATACGACTTCATAATATTCTAACCGGAAAATAATTTATAAAATGTCAAATAATTTAAATTTAATAATACAAAATGTCTAGTTATTACAATGAAAATTATGTAATGTATAGTTAATTTCTAGTATATAGTGCAATTATGTAATGTAATGTTATGTTGTGGTATTATTATTTAATGTACTCACTAGTTTAGGTATATCGAATTTTCATTTATTATCAGAAACGAATATAACCGGTTAGTTTAGATAATCTTTATGTGAATGCATGTTAGCCGTGTAAGGTAACAATTGCTGTGCCCTGACAGGGTTCATGTTTTGGACTGTAATGTATTGCTAAGATCTTATGTAACAACATGATGGAATAAATGAATATGAATATGATTATAATTAATTAAAGCAATATTTCTTTTCACACGTTCTACGAGGAAAAGAGTCATTGTTGCCCTCAAATGAGGGAAGAAAAGTACGGCTTTGATCCATGATTCGAGGACAACAATGACTCTTTTCTGAATAGCGGGTGTGAAAAGAAACGTGAAAAAAAAAAGTATTTGCCACTCGGTAGCAGAATTATTTCCGTCTTGGGCGTAAACACTTTAATCCCTCGTTAAGGTTCAATATTTTACGTTAGATACCCTCGCTACGCTCAGGATTCTATTGTAGAATCTTTCGCTTCACTCAGGATTCAATATACCGCCCTCACCGTAAAAATATCGTTTTGCTCCCTTGAGGCACAATATATATTGTAATCGTAAATATTAAATAATTTACTAATTTGGCATAAAAATAAAACATTTGACGTAGGTAGCAGGGGTAGCCAGATGCACTGTAATAGGGAGTGCCGTACTACGTAGGTCAGTACTCGTACTTACGAAGATAAACTGCCAACCACCAAGCACAGCCCCACCAAGCAAGTGCTACGATCTCACACGCCTAAGTGCGCTACGGCGTAGAACCACTACAAATGTAATTTAGTTACTGTAATGTTTTGTTTTTCTTGTCAAGCGTTACCTAAATAAGATTTCAAGCTTACATGGTCATTTACATTAGAATTACGATTTGAAACGGGATATTTACAATGTAAAACGAAATATCGGGAACTCAAAAATACAAATATACATGGTAAATATCCCGTTTCAAATCGTAATTCTAAAGCGGTACCTAAACTGCCAGCGCGACAGTTACTGTTCAACTGGGTACCTAACCATTGATATTAGGTATTTTTAGGTTTAGGAAACTCAATTTGTAAAGTAAATAGTGAACTTTTATATACTTACTAGGTAACTCATAAACTAGTTTCTTCACTTTCTAATTGGTGCTGATTTAAAAATTAAAATGTATAATAGACTGCCATCAGAAGTAACGTGTTTACCGATTTATAGTTTTAAGAAAAAAATATCGAATTATTTCAGGAACCATGCCTTTTACTCAGTGACAGAATATTTGTCTATCAATATTAATGCACAAAATTTTGAATAATGTTATACCTACAATAATGAAATTGTATTCTATTTTATTTTATTTTAATCTATAATATTTTACTCATAGCATATTGTATTGACATACCATGTAATGCCCATATTACTTTATGGTGAATTAAATAAAAAAAAAAAAAAAAAACTATTTAATATCAAATCAAACAATACATTCGTTACCATTAATCTACTTTTGCTCATATTTTTATTGACATTATTTCTGTAATTGTTTGTTTGTTATATTTTATTTATTGACGTGTACCACTATTGTTATTTTAAATTTATTGC
This sequence comes from Epiblema foenella, assembly GCA_963556455.1. NCBI lineage: Eukaryota > Metazoa > Arthropoda > Insecta > Lepidoptera > Tortricidae > Epiblema > Epiblema foenella. Next base: position 9,430,931 of record OY747104.1, on the reverse strand, counting down.
ATTTTACCGATCCTGACTACCGGGAGAGACGATATAATTTTATTTGAAATGTATTTGCATTTGTTTGAATATTTTTATATTATTTTTGACGATCGTGATGTAAATTCTTATAATTTTGACTTATGCAAATTTCACAAATCTGAATCTGTACAAAAGAAGATACCAAACAATTATGCCCTTTAATTTCCGAAATACATATTCCGATTTTGTCGAATCCAGCTTAAATAGCAAATATCATTACTTCTATACATACTTACTAGTATAATAAAGGCGAACAGTGTGTATTTGTAATATCTTGGTATGACGTGTTTACGCTTTGCAGGATCCCGTTGATGTTACGCAACTAATAAGCCTGTTTCCGAAGCATGTTGTGACGTCTCAGACGCCGTCTTGAATACCAATCAGGCAGTCTGCAAATCATAAGCGCAGTGCGGACAGGTTCCCTGCAGTGACGAGATATTGCGTCATCGAGTGGGAATCCTGGGGGCGGGTTGCGCTACGATCTTCTTACTACGATCATTACATGTTATAAAAGAAAGTCTCCCGCGCCCGCCGCGTCTGTGTATATCTGTACGCGAGAAAACTCAAAAATTACCTAACAGTGTTGCCAGAATACTCCCATCAAATAGTACGTTCGGGTATAAAAATAGCACATTTTTGGAATAAAAAACGTTTTTTTAATAAGTACCTTACATTCAGAGTATTAAGCCTATCGTAGAATTGTATAGGTACACATTGCACGACACGAACGATAGAGCTTGCAGTTGCTGGACAGAACAGTCCTGTCCTGCAACCACAGGTCTGACATAACTTTTAACTTGACACAATCGTAGTTAAAAAAAATTGTTTTAGTGAGTAAAAAACTAAAATTCCAGGCCGATTTATAGTAGTACAATCATAAAGCATCATAGCATTTTAAAAAAGACGATGTTTGCACGTTTTGGGGAGCGCACGTAAAAAGCACGTTCGTGTCCAAAATAACACGTGAAATCGTGCTAAAAAGCACATTCTGGCAACTGCGAATAGATTTTCATATAGTTTTCATCAATGGACGGAGAAACAACTGAATTATACGCTTACGAATTGGCGGGCAAAATCTAAAAGGCACGTCCACCAGCCATCCGTTACAATTACGTCGTTGGGGTGTTCAACTGTTCACCTGTTCAAAATGCGCTCGTACCTTCGCGTAAGCCACTTAAGAGCGCACGAAATAGTAGAACAATAACACTCCAACAACGGCCGAAATCGGTCAGAACATCCTCATCATCAATTAGCTATTAATTCGCCCCACTACACACCGCCACTATATGTACTAATTGGACATAGTTCGTAATGACGAACCGGTATTCTAGTTTAAAAAAAACCGGCCAAGTGCGTGTCAGACCACGCAAAATGAAGGATTCCGTACCAACACCTACTAGTCCACATTTAAAATCACTATCCAATACATTGAATCAAAAAAGTCGTATCTTCATAGGGAAGTCACGGCATTTACGACCTTTTGTTTGGGTAAGACAGTTTTTAAGCGAAAACTCAATAACCGTAATACCTATATTGTTCAAACCAAAAATCGTTGAAAGTAATGCACACCACCTCAATTTTTTTCAGAATTTTAAACTTTATAGTTTGAAAATTAGAGGGAGGGGGACACACTTTCTATGACTTTGACAGCTAATATCTCACCAACGGTTGACTTAAATGTACACGTTTTTTAGAAACCTCCATAATCATTTTAAAGGCCTATCCATCGATGCCCCACACGACTATGTGTATGAATTTTTTTTTTCATCCACCGGTTACATGTATGGAGTGCCCCCCCTAATTTAATATTTTTTTGTAATTTCTCATCACTTTTATGTAGTGGTTCATAGAATACACCTTCCTACCAAATTTCATAATTGTAGTGCTTATAGTCTCCGGGTAAACCGGCTGTGACATACGGACATCGGACGGACGGACAGACATGACGAATCTATAAGGGTTCCGTTTTTGCCATTTTGGCTACGGAACCCTAAAAATTAACATGTCCCCAAGTCCCTGTAAGTACCTAATCATTTTGAAAGATCGAGAAATGAGGGTGGAGAGTTTACGAACCAATTTAAAAGAGTTTTATTATATCCCGGAGTGTATATTGGAGGTGGATGTTTTTATGGAATTGCTAGCATTTATTAAGATTTATGCTGACGGAAATTGTGGGCTAAACGTATACATGCCTCGGTGTATTGTAGCGTGAGTGAAAAAAATGAGCAAAGTTTGATTGAACTACTATTTTACTTTAATTACGATATAGTGCGTGTCATCCATGAATGCGCGCCCTTCCGCCAACAGCCAATCCGTAGGTACGAGTACAATTGCGGATTGCGCATAATTTAGTATGAGAATCGCTGTGGAGGGGCGTATCGTCGTGGATTACCCTCAAATTTAATGTCTATGTTAACCTTCTCAGATTTAACTTTATTAGGAGCAAGGTAAGAACAAAAGGTAAGGCAAGCGTCCCACTGTTCGACATCTTAATGTCCAATAGTTGACACGTATCGTTCAACTCTGTCACCATGATATAAGATCGAAAATGCCAAGTATCAGGTCAGTGTCGAGCACTGACACATTACCACACCACACACCACATTTATTTTTTTACTTTACTTTATTGGACTGGACTATCTACTATAATAGTCTACAACATTTTTCTTAGTATTATTAAGCTATAAACCCCTACCAACCTAGTTCCCAATAACCTTCGATCTATAACTCTCAGTTTTCTCTTGTTTTTTTATGGCTTACTATATTAAGAACAACGAGTTTACTGAAATAGTATAGCATATTTACTTTAAAACTCATTGTCTTCGAGATATATGCCATCAAACTTTTGGAAATTTAAGGCCAAATAACCAGATTTTGGACGTAACTTTCGCGACGTCTTGCGTCGTCTCAGTTACATGTACATTATATATAGTGCATAAACAACATACTTGTATCGAAAATAGAGCTTTTTTGGACCATGTTTGAGAAAATCATAATAAGTAGTCAGTTATTTCTACATTTGGTTATTGCAAATGTAGGTAAAAGATTGAATAGCTTGGATAGCTTTAACGGAGCTATATCAACTCAAAACTCGTGAAAAATCGATGAATAGCACTTAATGCCGTTAAATGTGCAACGGTACGTAAAGTATGTTTATTCACTTAAGTTTGCATTTAATTTAAAAATAATTTGTCGTCCATACACGTAATGCGTTATTTTTTTTATTTGGAATTGAAATACTATACTTCAAGAATATAAAATTGTAGCTTGGTGAATCGGGCCACTGGACGTGGTGATTTTTAAGGAAATAGTCGTCGTATTTTACACACAAAATTTTGGTTACTTGAAAATCACTCGCATCGCATGGCTTTCCTGCTACGAGTAAGTTGATAAGAATAACAAAATCAACATACCAAATAAGCCGGTATGTGCTCTCCGATATGTATGCTTCCATACAGCTCCATGCCTTTCGTAACCCGCTCATTGAAGGTCTGGAACTCAGGGTCGTTGTCTCCGAAGCGGAAGCTCATCATCAGCTGGCAGATGATGTTGTGGATATGCCTGCCGAGGAGCAACCCCGGCTGTACAGGCTCGCCTCTCGAGTCTTCGAATTTTGTCAATAGTTCTGTTATCTCCACCTAAAGTTCACAATGTAATTTTTAGGGTTCCGTAATCTACAAGGAATAATGGTAATGTTCACCTGTCCAACTGTACGTAGCTAACTCATATATTCTTGGTACCTACTGTTAAGCTCATCATTCAAGCTCGTCATTTTGGTTATGCAGCTAGGTTTCTGACAGTATATCGGTATTGTAAAGGGAAATTTTTCAATCGCCAGAAAAAACTACCCGTCAGTTAAAATGATCACTGTGAGTTTCTAAGGGTCGGTTGCACCAACATACGATCACAGGCCGGTCATCGTCAAATATGGCGCCGGCAGCTGTCATCCCATAGAAACTTGACAAACTTTCCATACAATCAGATTTTAACAAACACCGCTTACGATTACAGACGGTTTGGTGCAACCCACCCTAAATGTTGTATGAAAGAAAAGGACAGAGCTAACATTTATCTGACGGATAGTTTAATACGGGGATTGGAAAATCGGCCCTAACTTTGGTAACTGTTATTCTAACTTTAGTAACTGTTATGCTTAGACCAAAAATAAATCATATTCCTTTTGAGCCTATTCAAATCCCTCCTCAAATCCTTCTTATTCAAATGTATACTTAGGTAATGTATAAAAAAGTACCCCCTTATTCATAAACGTTCATAAAACCTACTTTAGCTAAAATACCGATAATATTCGTATGTCTTTATCTGTCACTTTGAAATATTTGTGGGAAAGGGACATAACACATTTTACTTAGCAGAGGTTTGTTAATTTTTATGAATAAATAAAAACGATCATGTGGGACTTGAAATGTAGATATCGTATAATTCGTGAAAAATCTACCAACCTCTTTGCTGTGGACAAGTAGTACCTTGTGTAGTACACAAAGAAAAGGAGTGGGGTAGTTTCGTGTAGGTAAATTAAACGATCAAAACAGGCGCAGAGTCTATAGTGAGGACAAAATATTTCGAGTGAATGAATAAGGAAAACTAACCATTACATATTTTTGGAATTTCTGGTAGTTCGAAAGTTTGACTCCAAGAGCTCGGAATTTCTCATGCAGAAACTGCCGCTGCTTCCTCCATAGCAAGCCTTCGCTCAGAATGATTCCTAGTAATATAAATATCGCGTTATTATATTATGAATTATGAAGATATATTAAGTACCTATTTAGTTCTATCTATACAAGTACAATTGTAGGTAGGTAACCTGAAAATACATTTTTGCTACGTACCTACCATTTGATAAATCGTTATACTTTAGAACGAGTTCTTAAGGCGGGGTTCTCGTAAAATATGTAATTTTTTAAACAGTTTTATTTTTAAATAGTACGCATTTAAAAGGTAAAAAATTGAGTTATATTTGAGACCTTTACCTAAGTGGTCATCCGTTAAATAATTGGATAAACTTTGCTCTTTAAAAAATGCCACACTTACTAGGGTGGGTCGAAATTCACGAATTTTGGAGTATCGTAATGTAATAGGGCTCAAAAGTTGCTGTGTATTCTGTAGATTACAGGAAAAATATTTAAAAAAAAATCTAGATTTAGACATTTAACCCCCGGCACGGCTGTTAAGTATAAAAAATTTTTTATATTCTTTATTTTCACTCGATATTAAATATATAAATACAAACTATTTAAATCATTAAATAACACTATTGTGTTTCAAAATTATTTATTCTTTATAATATTTTATCCATATATCATATTTTGTCATCATGTAGCCAAACTAGAGAATTGGCCTTTTATGTAAAATGCATTTTGATGTGCTTAAACCGGCAAAATTATGATTTAAAGCTGCTAACGGATCATCAGTGGTCTAAACACAGACAATAGAAACAAAAAATATATCAATTAAAGCAACACGAGGCGAGAAACAATACTCGAAAAACACAATTTTAAGGCTATTTAGTACTATTGGGTACCATTAAAAACATGTAAATACCGTATGTTTTTGAAGAAAACAAATCTTTCCTGTAATATTTAGATTAGCTCTTACATTCAAGCTTGTATTTAAAAAAATAGTAGCAAAAATTTATATAAATATAGCATTTTGCTTTATTTATGCCATAATATTTTAAGTACTCAAACTTCAAAAAGCTATAATGTCGACTATTTTGAAAATAACAAAAAAGTAAATTAAACTACAATAAAGCTAAATTAAGCTTTATTGTAGTTTAATTTACTTTAATAAGTGATAACTTAGCGCTGTGCTCACACCGATTTTTCAATGTCTTAATTTTAATACCCATACTTACTATAGATTGAACATTGTAAAATTTTGAGAAATAAACCTTTTTGTATTGTTTTGTATTTGTATTTTGATAAATTATTAACATAATTGTCACGTACTTTATTTAAGTACTTATATAATCTAGGCCTTAACATCGATCTTTGGCGGATCGAATAGTGTAAGTACTCTGAAATTCGTGATTTTCGACCCACCCTAACACATACCTCTATTTTCCATCTTAAAACTCATTTTATTTCAATCTTAAGTAACTTGATGAGTAGAAAATTACATCAAAAACGTCTTTAAGGGTGTGAGTGATGTCGACCATATTATTGTTAATGTAAGACGTATTTTTCTCACACAAAATTAACGAATTTATGGTACAATTCATTCCCGCTGTCCCGCGCCAATCCTGCGCGTATCGCATTGAGCCATTTTTTGCGCCAGGGCGCACTACACTACGTTTGCTGACACGTGATCTGAACTCAAGAACCAGTCTGCCCTAACTGCCGTCGCTACAGCGGCATATGTGACTTGCCCACTGCCACTTCAGCTTACTTTGTCGCTGAGCTACGAGGGGCGTTCAAAATATTCTCGGTATTGGAATGAAAACAATCAAGTATGAACAGTTTGATATTTTTTATTTTTCAATATACTCCCCCCCTATGTTAATACACTTAAAAGATCGATCAATTTTTTTTTTTAATCCCTCATAAAAATATTTTTTATCCTTGGTATAAAAGTGCTCCTCTACTGCCGCCTTCAACGCCTCATCGTCAAAAAATCGATTTCCACGCAGATCCTTTTTGAGATTGGGGAACAAAAAGAAGTCGCTGGGGGCTAAGTCCGGACTATACGGTGGATGAGTTATAGTTCCGAACCCACATTCAGCAATAGCTGCCTTGGCAATATGAGCAGTATGGACAGGGGCGTTGTCATGCAGAAGCAGAATACCTTTAGACAACTTTCCTCGCCTTTTTTCTTTTATTGCGTCCCTTAATTGATGTAGAATATTCGCGTAGTACTGCCCCGTGATATTTACACCTTTTTCTTTATAATCGATTTTTATATATTTGTTTATATCAATGAAATCATCAATTTTGTTGTTTTAGCTTTTATTAATTTATAATTATACTTGATATTCAGCTAACGCATTAGCGCCCAAAATCCTACCCAAAACAATGGCCGTTTCTGCCGGCTATATTTTTTGACATCCGGCTGACACTGTTTCAGCCAAATGAATACACGTCATTCGTCCCCCTTTTAAATGGCATGACTATACCGACTAAGTAATGATATTAACTAACTTACTTAACCTATGTATAATGATTATAAATCTAATCGCTGAGGAGGTTTCCTGGTTCTCATAGACCTTCTAGGTTCTACGCTCGTCAATGGAGACGCAGGTGTATGAAAAGGAACCTCGGGAGCCTCCTCCAGTATTGGTGGTGACCTATCCAAAGGCACCACCACTTCTTCCAGTTCACCTCCATTAGTGCTCACACCGTCATCTACACTTTCATTATTTAAGTCTGTTTCTGCTGGTAGCGACTGTGTGACAACTACAGGAGCAGGTGTGATCACCACTGGTGGTCTCTGCCGATTTGTAACTGGGATCTGAGATTGATCTAAACATGGTCACAGATCAGACACATGATAATATTTTTGAATCCCATTTGTCTCAATTAAATATCTAATGGGACTCAAAAGTTTTACAATAATTGCTTTTGACCAACCTTTACCATCCTTTAAATTTTTACACCACACTTTGTCGCCTTCTTGAAAAGTTGAAATTTGCCTTTCTATATTGTTATCTTTTATTACTTTTTTTGACAATGCATTTGACGGCTTTAATAGTTCAAAGCGAGTTCTAGGTCTATACTTAAACAACATTTCATTTGGAGACACGCCACTAGAGTTTGGACTGTTTCGATATGTAAATAAAAAGTTCTGTAATAAAATTTCTTTAGAATACCCCGCTTCATGTTCAACTAACAATCTGTTTAATGCTTGCTTAACAGTCTGTACAGTCCTCTCAGCCATTCCATTTGACTCGGGATGGTATGGAGGACTCTTTAAAGGCACACATCCATTACTTTTCAAAAACTGTAAGAACTGTTCAGAGGTAAAGGGTGGTCCATTGTCACTAACTAAATATGCAGGAATACCAATCACAGCAAAGGTTTTGCACAATTTTTCAATCACTTGTGAGGCTGAAGTGCCTTGCATTATATGCACATCAAGCCATTTAGAGGTAGAATCAACAATTAACAAATAACTCACCGAGTCTTTCATAAAAAAATCCACATGAACTCTCTCAAATACACTTGCACAATGTTTCCAATTTACTGGCTGGCTTGATTTAGTAAAATTTCTAGATGACTGACATATATTACAATTACTAACTACTCTTTCTATGTCTTCATTCATATTTGGCCACCAGCAATAGCCCCGCATTAACATTTTTGATTGTACGATTCCTTGATGAGACTCGTGAAATAAATTCAACACTTTATCCCTCAATAAGCTAGGAATAATAACCCTGTTACCCCACAATACACATTTATGTTCTGTACCAAGCTCAGCCCTTTTATTAAAATATGGTTTTATTTTCTCATCATTAATGGAGTTTGGCCAACCTGACAACACATACTCATAGACTTTACTCAATATTATATCTTTTTGTGTACACTTAGCCACTTCTTGAAAGTCAATAGGCACATCATCCTTAAGACTAAAATAATTTATGCAATCTGCTACCTCCACATTTTCTGGCAATGGTAATCGTGATAGAGCATCAGCATTTCCCAATAATGTACCCTTTCTATAAACTATTTTATATCTGTAACCTGATAGTAACAGAGCCCATCTTTGTAATCTTGAATTTGCTGTAATTGGAATTTTTTTTAGTGGGTCTAGTATAAACTGTAAAGGCTGATGGTCTGTCACAATCAAAAATCTTCTACCATATAAAAATTTATGGAACTTTTGTACAGCAAATACAATAGCAAGTGCTTCTTTTTCCACCTGAGAATAATTTTTTTGAGCCTTATTTAAAGTAGCCGACGCAAAGCAAATTGGTTCACTGTCAATTTGATGGCTTAATACCGCCCCTAGACCATAATTGCTTGCATCAGCGGTCACAAATAAGTCTTTACTGCAGTCATAATGCACTAGCAGTCCATATTCTGTAATTAATTTTTTGCTTGTATTAAATGATTCATCACACTCTTTTGTCCACTTAAAAAAAACATCCTTTCCTAATAAGGCATGTAATGGTGCTAAGTGATCTGAAAGCCTAGGTAGAAATTTCCCATAGTAATTTAACAGTCCCAAGTATGCCTGCAATTGTGTGATTGATGTTGGTGCTGGAGCCTTTGCTATTGCTTTTACCTTATCGGGTAGCGGTTTTATTCCGTGTTCACACACCAAATGCCCCAAGAATTTAATTTCACTAGAAAAGAACTGGCACTTTTCCAAATTTACTTTAACATTATACTGCCTTAGCTTTTCTAATACATTTTCCAAATTTTTAAAACAATCTTTTAAACTTGTGCCAGTTATGATCAAGTCGTCTATATATGCTTTTACATTATTTACACCCTGTAACATCCGATCCATAACACTTTGAAACACAGAGGGGCCCGATGACACTCCAAATTGTAAACGAGTTGGTCTAAATAATCCCAAATGAGTGTTTATAGTCATATATTCTTGTGACTTTTCATCTAATAATAGCTGTTGGTATGCCCCACTGAGATCTAACACACAAAATATTTTAGCCCCAGACAACTCTGCAAATATATCTTCTGGCAAAGGCAATGGATAGTGTTCTGTATCTAGCATTTTATTTAAGGTAACTTTATAGTCTACACAAACCCTAATTTTTTTATCATTTTTTTGAACAACAACTATAGGACTTGCCCAATCACTATGTGTAACTCTTTTAATAATACCTGCCTTCTCTAAGTTGAGTAATTCTTCCTCAACTTCTTTCTTTTTTGCATAGGGAATAGAATATGCCCTATGAAAAATAGGTGTTGATCCATCCTTGAGCTGCAATGTAGCCTTCATGTTTATAATATGAGATGACCTATCTTTAGTAAACACTGTTTTATATTTATTTTTTACACAATCAATCAACATATTTTTTTCTAGTGTCATCCCTTCTCCATGCAAATAACATATTTTCTCATTGTCAATTTTGAATTTCTTTTGCCACCTGGGAAACAATAAGTTTAACCAGTTTCTACCAATCAAAGGGTTAAAATAGTGATCACTTTCAATAACTATAAGAAACAAATCCTTTTTTACATTCTTGGGCTGAACCTTTATGGCTCCTAACACCGATAACATTTCTCCTGAAACAGATTTTAATTTAGCATAACAATTTCTCAATTCATACTTAGAAAAATAAGTTTCATAGTCCTTTTTGTGAATAACTGATTTACAAGCTCCCGTATCAATCTGCATGTTCAGTACTTTACTGCCTAGTCACAATGGAATTTCAGCATTATCTTGTTCTAACACATTACGAATGCTACCCAGTACTAAATCTTCTTCCGGTATGTATTCTTTCTGCCTCTGCTGATTTTGAGTTTCCGCAGTACCCTGCTCAATATTTTTGATATTTCTAAATCTGCATATATGAGCCAAATGTCCTTTTTTCTTGCAAATGAAGCATACACAATCTTTTTTGAAACACCTGTCTGTAAAATGTGCTCCACCGCAACACCTGCATTCCAATCTTCTCGTATTGTTGCTATATCCTTGTTTAATTTGAGCCTGGTTCCTGGTCTGCACTTTGTTCCTTTGATTTATCATTTGGATGTTGTTTTCCATCTCGGATTGTATATTTTTTGTCTCCTTAGCTGCACTTTCCAAAGAAGTCGCTAATTTTACTGCTTTTGCCAGTGATAATTCGTCTTCTGTCAAAAGCTTACTAATAATTTGTTGATCTCTCAGGCCACAAACCAACCTGTCTCTTAAAGCATCATTTAAAAATGACTTAAAGTCACAATGTGCGGCCTTTCGTTTGATTTCTACCACAAACTCGTTTATGGTTTGGTCCAATTTTTGTTGGCATTGGTAAAATTCATACCGTGCTGCAATAATTGATTGTTTTTCTACGTAGTGGTCTTGAAGCACTTTCACGAGCTCCGCATACTTTTTTTCTTTAGGTATATCTGGAGACAGCAAATTTTTTAGTACTCCGTAGCATTCCGGTCCTATTAGAGTAATAAATAATGCCACTTGTTTAGTATCATCGGTTATATCGTTTACGATGAAAAATTGTTCCATGCGCTCAATGTACGCCTTAAAATCTTGCCCCGGCCGATAATTTTCAATGGCCCCAATCATCCTCGTCGCCAATTTTATATATTTGTTTATATCAATGAAATCATCAATTTTGTTGTTTTAGCTTTTATTAATTTATAATTATACTTGATATTCAGCTAACGCATTAGCGCCCAAAATCCTACCCAAAACAATGGCCGTTTCTGCCGGCTATATTTTTTGACATCCGGCTGACACTGTTTCAGCCAAATGAATACACGTCATCGATCAACAATACTCCTTCACAATCCCAAAATATTGTTGCCATGAGCTTGCCAGCGGAAGGGACGACCTTGAACTTCTTGGGATGAGCTGAACCCTTAATGTGCCACTGCATGGACTCCTGTTTACACTCTGGGTCATAATGATGAACCCAGGTTTCATCTCCAGTAACTATCTTTTGCAGCGCCTCATCAGGATTTTCACCACACAGGTCAATAAAATCGGAACAGCAAGCTGCACGCACATCTTTTTGAAGTTGAGTCAGCATTCGCGGAACCCATCTTGCACTGAGCTTTGACATATTAAGATGGTCATGGATAATGTCATGTACGGTACCAATAGAAAGATTGGTTACTTGAGCTATTGATTTTATCTTCACTCGACCATCTTCCAATATAAGGTTTTCCACCTGATCAATATTTTCTTGTGAAGTAGCTACTACAGGCCGGCCAGGTCTAGGGTCATCTTCAATACTCTCCCTGCCACGTTTGAATTCGCTTGACCACTTTTGAATTGTAGATAAAGAAGGAGCAGACTCACGGTAAACACAATCCATTTCCTCTTTTATGGTTTTTTGGTTTTTACCCTGTTTCGTCAAGAATTTTATTACGGAACGATGTTCTAATTTCGTTAACATTGTTAATTCAATCATTGTGTTCGTGTTTGTTCAGAAATTGCAGAAAAACAAAAGAACATCTCGGTTTGAATTATACTTTTTTTTAATGTCAAAGAATGAACCTTACCAGCCAGTAACAAAACAAATTCAAAAAGAGGTTATAAGATATCAATACCGAGAATATTTTGAACGCCCCTCGTATGTCAGTAACCTTGAAAAATTACTGTAGTTTTTAGATACTTAACGATGCGAACTGGTATGAAAGGCATTACGAACCAGATTTACATACCAGAGAGGTACATTACATATACACTTAAGTAATTAGCGATTGCAAATCGACTTTTAATTGGACATCGACTTACCACGTCCACATAGCAAATCATTAAGAGGCGTATGCGGCCTGTCAATTGACTCAGCTCTATTGAAGAGCTCTCTCAAGAGTCGAGATGAACCGATGCAGACCAGCAAGTTGCTGCCAAGCTTCACTGAAATGAGGTCTCCGTGTTTTGCAGCTAGCTGCAGGAACCAGGAGTGCGGTGCGCCGCGCCTCATCCAGGGCAAACTGCCAAGGAAAGGCACTCCCCATGGTCCTGGAATCAAGCACATTACGGAAATATTTTTCCAAGTAATAATTTTGTACCTAAGTGTTTCGGCAATTAGAATACTTAGGTAAAACTGAACTCTGGAGTCAACAATATACCTATCTGAATATTCTGAATATCAATTTTATGATTTTTATGACAGCAATAGTACCCATCACCTTTACAGAGTGAACATGATAAAATAGCATAAATATAATGATAGCATATTTTGTTGATTGCAGTTTTTTCATTAACCTGACCGTTTACAAACTAGAGTGCATCAAAGGTTATAGAAATACTATGAAGCCGGGACTTGTAAAATCTTTTTATCAAACACATCTTAACTAACTTTTAGCAGTAGGTACTTTTAGTTGGCAAACCAATCACTGTCACTTAGATTTGGCAATTTTTCATCAAATTTTATTTGGCAAAAAAAAAGAAAAAAACCCAGGAAGACCTGTTAGGGCAAAGTCGACTCTAACGCAGATAGGTTAGAAGATTAAGATGGGATCTGAAGCTAAGCGAAGCTCCCGTCTTAATCTTCGAGGTTATTTTTTTATAAAAGCCCAGAAAGACCTGTTCTATATGATTCAGTAATAAAAAACAGAGGTCATACTAGTGAAATTTTTTCATCATAATATCTAAGTCCCTGGCCCGTAGTAATCCCCATGGCGAACTAAGTTTTGGATGACAGTGACATTGTCATTGCATGACATTGACGTAGAGTTTGGCAAACATTCTGTACCACAATAAAATAAAATAAAGGAAATAGGTAATGCCAACATAACAGCGCGATAGGAATGTAACTTTGATGTAGTACGGTTAACGATATCGATATCGATAAATGATGATTAATGACGTCGTGGGTTCCCTGTTTATTAAAATCTCAGTTAGAGGGCGTCCATTAATTACGAGAGATGTTTATGGCCTAAAACAGCACACATTAATAATGGATGCTCCTTTATTAACAATTGGGGTCCCTACGGGTCACTACGACGTCCATGCGTTTATTCCACAGTGGGTAGGGCTAGAGTTAAATAAAATAAAATAAGTATAAAGTTGTGTTGCTTCAAGTATATTAACCATCTCTTTAGACGACTTTTCTTTCGGTTAAAATCTTTGGGTTGAAAGTGGTCACCACAAAGAAATTTTAATTGATTCAACTTCTCAATCGGAACGTAGGATAGGTCGTCATTGTCAATTACTTTCACCCACTGTCTGCAACTAAAAAATACCATGAGTCCTATATGAATTATATGATAAGCTAGTTATCGATATATGTTACTGCCAACACTAGTATGCATACGAATAAAACTAAATTGCAAATAACGCTACTTATTTTGCTTATATGTAACTTGCTGTGGTACATATTAATAGATAATCTCCCATTAGTTGCTTACCGGTCGTAATCTTGCGTGATCTACTTAAAGGAAATCTTGCCATAAATTTCCTTTTCTCATCTTTTCGACCGTCACGATAACCGCAAATAACACATACCCTATAGGGTGAAATAATCCGTGGCATGTTGAAAAACACACTGCCTTCTTACTACATGATTTTTCACTTTAAATTAAGGTTTCTACAATTTATAAATACCAAAATAACAAACTACAAACCACACTACGAACTGATCAACAAAGAAACAATATGGCGATCACTCAAGTTGAACGGAAGTGACCAGAGGTGACATTGACGTGTGACTGAGGTGGATTAACTGAGGGAGCGAGATAACAGTATCCGCCATTATTTTTTGGCCAAATTCCATACAAGTGTAATTTTGTAAATTTTGTTCCTAGTTGCGCGAGCCAGCCTATGGCCGTAGGTACTCGCAACTTTGGACCGTTCTAGTTCTTAAACGGGCAAGCTAATCAAATAATAATCATTAAAAGATGCTTATTTTAATGAAATCTTTAAAGTTCTAATCAATAAAGTAGCAAAAATGCGAAAAAGTATTTTTTTAACAAAAAATTTCTAAGTCCCATAATCGGGCCTTTTTTGCTATACTCCGATCCAATGAAGCGATAGGAGTGCGAACAAAAGTAGGATACGCGTGTAAAGTACTTGCAAAATATATGGTTTGAATAACCGTTTCAAATTACAAACATTCGAAATGAGTATGAAACTGAAACAAGAAATGAAATTGGGTTCCTGCATGTATAAGCAACGTTTGGCTCAATTCATTTAGGTAGTTTTAGATATTTGATGAAGGTTTCCGGCGTTACGACGAGCACTTACCAGGTGGGAGCATCCGTAGTTCATTAATTTTTGTAAATATATTCCAGAAAAAAATACTGAAAGCCAGTACAGTCCACGTTATTCTTATGTAGTTAATGGCGCTGATCTCCGTGAGTATCGGGCGGAGATACTGTTCTAAGTCCGGGTACATTGTAGCGTTGTATTAGAAGCCCTTTGCAAAAGCAAAAAATAGGTAAACACTGCATACAAGCGAACTGATTAGTATGAAGACTATAGATGGACGTTGGACTTATATACGTGGGCGGATGAAGCATGTCCTTGTATTATCACATGGCACTGAAGCTTCGATAATAATCGATCTTAATACGAGTAACAGATTACAACATGATTTATAAAAATATGGTGGAAGGTAGTCAGGGATTTTTTTTATTTACTTACCTCCTTTAATTATTTTTCTACGCAGAAATGTTGCCAGTGCTAAACCAATGCCATAAATTACCAAATGTTCTAAAGTATCTTGTTGATAGTTTTAATTGATAACCTAGTCACCTAGCCTACCAAATCATTACCTAATGATAGTACCAATATTCCAAAAATAGTACCAATTAAATTAAATTAACAAAAATAAATACCGTTGAATGGTTACCTGTTTCACTGGCAATGTTAATGTTATTAGATGTCGATACTAATTAAGTTATGTTTACTCGTATTCTGATGCTCCGATAACATGCACTTTGCAGCACGAACAAGACCGAAACGTAATGAAAAAATATATACACGGTTTATTGAATTCATTTAAATAATGCATTATCAGCTTATTTGTTAATCGAACCCGGCCAAAGTTTCGGACGAAGTCAACAGCATTGTATGAGTACTGTGTATATACATATATATTATATATAGGGACAAGATAAGTAAGTAAATATAAATAAAAGTGGTGTAGGTAATTTGATATACACAAATAGAAGTATCTGTTTAAAGTTTAATCACACCTAGTGCGCAGCTAAAAATTGGAGTAGGGAAATAGGTCATTAACCGATGATTAGCGAAGCGGGTATTGACCGTGAAGGTCATTTCACTATCAAATTATCAACTTACGTAAGCACGTGGTTTACCTGTAGAGATCGCGCATTATCGGGCTACTGTGTTATTCTCACGGGCGCCATGTTCCGGGTTCGACGCACGCGCAAGGACGCTCGTACAATCGTAATGACTGCCGTCCACTATTCTGATTATTCGCTCCCTCCCTGCCATTAGAAATTAGACTCCACATCCGAAGTTTAAGTCTCGATTTAGAGTGTACCGACTTACGATCTAAAACGCCTTTATTTGTAAGTATATTGCATCGGTGTTTGAATGGTTTTACTACCTAGAGTGTAATTAAGCTATCGGTCATTGCCTTCTATTACATAAGTGTTACATCGCGGTGTTTACAACATTAGTTCGAAGAAAATGAACTTGACTCTTCTATATTGCGCATGTGCTAGTATTAGGTATAGGCACTTAAGGCAGCATATTAATTAAAATTACCTAACGATCTTGTTAATTTAAATGTTTACAACTGAGTATCTAAATTGGGTATCAATAAGTCTAAACAGAATTAATAATAGAAGTTCGTGTTCAAATTAAAAAATGATTATTACCTATATGTACTGTATCTAGATACGGAGAGTAATCAGTAGTAAATTAGAATGTCTCTATATAATAAATAAAAGAGAATAGAATATGCATCATTTTAGGGTTACATACCAAAATGGTAAAAAGGAACCCTTATGGTTTCACTTTGTCTATCTGTCTGTCACATCGCTAATTATCTCAAGAACTATTTATCATATCGATTTAAAATTTGGAATAGTTATAATTATATAGAAGGATAACCTTAACCTGTATGCATAGAATTTTTTTTTTCTGTAAAAATGACCAATAATATATAAGAGGTGGTTCAAAATTTGAAAGTCTAGTGAAAATGTCAAGTGGGGTGTCATATGAAAGGGCGTGAGTTACACATTCTGAAACATTTTTTTTACGGCGAGTTATTTTTGATTTATGATGGAAAACCCTTATCTCAGAAGTTTACCAATCCAAATATGGAATTATTACATAAAATTAGTATCAATGTATATTTTACAGGGAAAATATAACTATAACTCTATCTAGTTTTTCCTATTTTTTTATCATCAATAAAATATTTCTATACTATTGTTTTATAAATTCCTACACGATTATGCTGAAAGTACCTTCTTTCAAATAATAAAAATAATAGAAATCGGTTCACGTGATCAAGAATTATCCTTGAAACACTACCATACATACTAAATTAGAAAGCCGTTCAAATTTGTAACAAAATTCGCCGATAGATGGCGCTGCACCTATGGCGTTCAATTTCTACACAATGTTGTTGAGATTTTCCTGAATGAACTGGGTCGTGACCGGTACACATCTGTGTACGGAACCCTCGGTGCGCGAGTGGGACTCGCACTTGAACGGGTTTTATTATGCCATTCGAACCAGTTTTAGAGAGGAACAAATGTGTACATGGAACAAGTACAATTAGAACAACACAAAAGACAAAAATGGATTTCAAAGTAGGTACGGCATATAATCCGAGCGCACAAAACGCCCTTAACATTCCCTTACTAATTGAGCATAGTAAGTGACGGCATATACTATGCAGTACTACCATTGTATGGAAAAATGAGCAATTTACTGCATTTTTTTGTTTATTAAAACATCAGAATCCTGATGATGATTCTTAATTCACTTTTAGTCAATAAAAAAAAGACATCACTTTTCGAAACTTTCAAGCGTCATATCTTTTTAAGATTTTGAGCAAATTTAAAGCCGTCGTCTCCCGGCGAAAAAAATAAACAATAGCATTCTTTTGTTATGATCCTGGGGATCCCAGGGACCGGTAGACGACGGGTTTTTATAATATTTTTCTGTTTTTAGTCATAATTTGATGTTTTACTACTCAATGTATAGTTACATTTATTAAGATGAATTATGAAGTGTGTAGTCACTCACAAGTAGCAGGGACTAGGAAAAAAAACGGGTAGTAACGAGCACGAAAATTCTGCTTTCTCAAGTGAGTTTCAAAAGCTGCCCTCACTCCAGTTTTTTCTTTGCCACACGTTACCCCAAGGATAAACTCGCTGAAAGCGCTATTATCCGTAGCACCTGTCAGATGTTTCAGCGAATTTGGTGACGCAAGACGGGATGTTTGCGAGTAGGAAACCTATACCTAACAAAAGTTACAGTCTGTCCATTATTCAAGAACTATAACCAAATCTCGAGGAAAATGTGACTAATGACTTAGATATAGAACCATTCTAAGCATGTACTTAGGTAGTTGCTTCACAATAATTAACAAGTAGCTTATAAATAATCGTCTTATTCGATTACTAATAATAGTTGTTGATGGTCATGCACCTTAGTCATTAAATTTATAAAGCCAAATGTATTCGTTCCCTCTTCCATATTAAGTTCGGATCGAATTTCAATGGTTTTGTTTTTCTAGAATATATTTACTTTTGTACGTTCACAAAATTACCTGTGTCACCGATATCGATTATTAGGACGCGATAAGTAGGTAATTTAACCGATAAGGACTACGAATCCGTCGCTCTCAGCGTCGACTTGAATATGCGAGCACGGGCGCAGCGCAACGCGGCTCGCGGGTTCAACGCCCGCGCTCACTGTACCATTGGGTCATGAGTATTTTGACAACGCAGCGCGAAAATTATCTAATCGGCACGCGGGCGAGGACACGGGGGCAACGACTCCGAACCGTTGCGCCTCCGGCGAAAGTGAAATGTATAAGGCACCCTCGGCCAAAGCGATCGGCTAGCGAATATCTTGACCCACTGTATTTAACTGGCCACTTCTAGAGATCTTAGATACATTCATTAGAAAAATTGAGACTGACCGGAAAATCTGTATTAGGATGTAATTTTGCGTAACAAGGGTCTAAGTAAATTAGAAAAACATCACATCCGCAGGTACCTACAGTATATCGGATATGGTTTTTCGCAACTATATTTAAAATACGTTTACCACGACGCTGCTCGGTCATTGACACTTACCCAAGCCTATTGCACTGGGCGCGGCGCGTCGCTTGAATGACTCACGCCTGACGCCCTCTGAGAGGGCCTGTCAGTCGAGGGCCGCTCGCCGCCGCGCGTGGCCGCGCGAACGCGTTATTATTTTAATACTCGTGCCGCCACAGCCGACGACCGAGCAATGGCAACAAAAAAAAAACAGTACACATCTACTGTGCTGTGTATGGATGTTTGAAGAAATGTTAGCCAAACTATAGTTATAATGTTTTTGGTTTACTTTTAAAAGAATGTTTAAGAAATGTTAGCCAAACTATAGTAATATAATTTTCTACACATTGTTGTTGTTGTTTGTTATTTTTACCCGACTGCGCTTAGCCAAAGGCTTAAAGCTATATATGTTGCTCAAAACATTTTCTATAAAAGTAGATACGGAACCCCTAAAGCCTCGTCCAGATTATGCGCGGCTGCCGCGCGAGCCAGTGTTCGCGTGAACATTGGCTCGCGCGGCAAATCTTCGACGGAATTTAGGTAGACCGCGGCTGCCGGGCGCGGCAAGCGATCCAACTGCGTCCTGCCAAATGCGTGCTATACGTCCAAACTGCGCGCACGGCAGCCCTTTGATGCGGGCTAAAAAACCGACAGCGCTCGGATTGCCCCGCGGCACGTTTGAGCGCGGCACGTTTGAGCGCCGCCGCGCGAGCCAATGTTCGAGTGTTTGCCGCGCATAATCTGGACGCGCCTTAAAAGAGTATCCTTATAAAAAAACACATGCTTCATGAACTTACCTACTTATGAAATTATTAAGTAAATACTTAAAAATTCAAATTTCAAGAGTTAAAGAGAGTTACCGTTCAAGTAGTAGATCAATTTTATGAGTGGCGTTATCAATGATGACACTGACATGCATACATACATACATATCTATGAAGAACGCACAGGGAAGTACTTAACAGTGGCGGCGCGTCAAAAATGTTCGTTTAGAAACCGGAAATAATTTACCTATCTTATTCTTCATGAGCCATAGTAAAAGAACTGGGCTGGCCAAAAATTAGGAAAGCCGGTGGAAATCGCGTTGTATGGATGCTCCGCCACTGGTATTTAATGAATATCGGTTCACTGCACTCGAGCGACATCTGGTGAACTAGAACATTTTTCGTCCTCATCAATTTATTGTTGGCGTGGCAGCCCTAGCGCTACACGTGCCGCGTGCGAATGAATACAAGTTATACGATAGACAGAGATGCGCAGAGTAGGCATGTTTTTGATGCCTAAACGCCGTTTTTGTTAGAGAGTGAAGCTTCTGTACTTGTACTATTACTTATTCTGTGACTTACCTTCAGTCAAGCTAACAAATTTTGCAATAGTAACTTGTCTTTCGCAGCGGTCGCTAGCTCGGGTTGGATACGGAAGTCTAACTTTAAATGGCAGTGGGTGTTCCGCCAACTCGACTGACCTATATGACCAAATAGTACATTATTTACCATAGTTTAGAAGCGTTGCTGGCTGTCTCAACAGTTTTAAGATGGCAAGTTACACCTACTTTCATTGTTCGAAAAGCCTTAAGTCACGACACGACTTCCTGCTGATTGACTGCAGATTGCGAGTCATCGTCATGTAAGTTCTTCAGTAAATTCAAGTAGGTTGGCAACTAAGAAATGTTAATGTTGTGTGCAGTGAGCGCAATAGCCGGCAAAATATAAAATTTACGGTAGGCACTTTTTTTTTTGTAGACGGATTTCACTCCTTGCTGAAGTTGGCATATTGTTGGAAATATTTACCAGTTCCTTTTTGACAGTTATGAATTGGCGTTTGTAGTAAAGAGGGTAAAACGAATCGATTGTCTTAATTAGCGATTATTAATGAATTGTGAATGATTATTCAAATCAATTTTATAACAATTTGTTTTTTAATGTTCCCATATATTTCATTCATTTGGTCGATTTCTATTAACTTACGAGAATATCATCTGAATCGAAACTAATGATTTAGTCACTACACTAGAATAAAAGATTAAGTACGTAACTATTTTCATGGTGAATTATTATCATAGATTACTACGCATCAGTGATAGAAAAAAATATACATTCATTTGACTGCTCCTCTAAAACGCGTATTACAACTACCTAACTACTCATGAAGCTCTACTTCTATCTTACTTGATTTTATTCACTGTTTCGACGTGTAATGCGGATTTACGTTATATGGGTATTGTGATGTGTCAAAAAGGAACTGGTAAATATTTTCTACATAGTCGTTATAGGATCAAGTAACCAGAGAAAAGTCGTAAATAAGGTCGCCGGAACTCCGAGGATGGGCTGTGTCGAAGGTAAAAAAGGAGCAATTGTGTCTTGCTGTAGAGGCGAGAGAATCCTCAAATCAATATTAAGGGTCAGCAAGCGGTACGTGTCTGGACTAGAGTATTGGGCCTCCATAGGCCGCTTACCATCAGGCGGGCCAAAGCTGGTTTGCCATCATCCCGGTATCAAAAAAGTTATGTAATAGTAATTGGAGGGTATATGTCACACATATTTTATGAATGTTGGTAAAGGAGCACAGCGGAAAGACAAACTTGCATACGAAGCCAAATCTAATGACTAGGGTAGACCGGGGACACCTGAAACACGTTATGACTGAAACAAATACAATTTCTCGAAAACTACAATACTTACGCGTATGACCATGAAGTAAGGACAAGACTGGAGCCGGAAATACACACATCCACAGATGTAAGCATAGACAATAACATACCTGGGAACGAGAGACAATGTATCCTCTCCATTATAGATGATGATACAATGTTATCTTATCTAAATGAGGGCCCTTGCGGATGCACTTCGCTCCAATGGGATCTTTTGTGCAATTGCTTCCTTCTTTATGTCTACTCCAAGCTGTTCTCCACCATTTCCATAAACCGGATGATAGAGCTCAGCGGGAGTACTCTGAATTCCTTTGGCTCGAGGTGGCCATTTCCAAAGTTATTCTCTGTCTGGCAAGGGCGTGACATTCACACAGTAAGTGTTCTATTGTCTCGTCATCCTCGCCACACATTCTACATTCTGTGTTGTCCGATAGTCCCATCTTGACCAAGAGTCCTTTGACCCCTAAGTGACCTGTGAACACCTCAGTTATGATCCTGAGTTGCTTTTTGCTGTACTTCCAAATCTGTTTGGGCCAGCTCCAGCCTGGGTCCACTCCTTCCATGAAGAGCTTTGAGTGCCTCAAGCCCGTCTCAAGCCTCCACTCATCTTGGTGTTTGGTTTGGCGTACTCTTTTAAGGCTAATGTTATGGTTCTCTGGGAGAGACCCACGAACGGTTCCGGACCTTCAAAACGGTTTGCTGATCCCTTTCTTGCAAGTTCATCTGCTTTTTAGTTGCCGATAAAGCCCTCGTGCCCCGGAATCCATACTAGTTGCACTTTGTTGAGTCTCCCCAGCTTATTCAAAGCTTGGACACCATTGTAAATAAGTCTAGAGCCCACTTTCGGCGCTGTGAGCGCCTTAACATAACTTGATACAATGTTACTTATATACAATGAAAAAGTCAATTTATTTAACACGACAAAAGTTGTACAAACCATAAGGTAAGGTAAGGTAAGTGTATAAACACTATGTGTACTTACCAGCATTAGAAGTAGCTATATATGCTTAAATGAAAAGATCAAAAGCTTTTATTCCCACATGAAAACTCAAACATATATTCTGCAAATAGGCCACGAGGGTACTTTTACATGTCAAAATCTTAATTTACAATTTAAGACTATAATAATACATTTTTTATGTCAGAATATTAATTTACAGTTCAAGAAAGAATAATAATTTCGAGATTACAAATATAACAAAATTAATATCATACCGACAGTGAAAATAAACTTGCAAAGTTAAGTTAAATAAGCTGCATAAAAGTAAAACCTCTCATATTTATGTACTTCAATAAAAAATAATGCGTAGCTACCTCATGCTGACTGTACCCAAAGAGAATATATAACCACTACGTTCTAAGAGACGGGACTTCGAACTAGGTTTTGGATGACAGTGACATTGTCATGCCAACAATAACAGCGCGATAGGGATGTAACTTTGATGTAGTACGGTTAACGATATCGATATCGATAAACGATGACTAGTGACGTCGTGGATTTCACTTTTATAAAAATCCCAGTTAGAGGGCGTCCATTATTTACGTGAGATGTTTTTGGCGGGAGGGGATCGAATTTTGCCAAAAACACCTCACATTAATAATGGATGCTCCTTTATTAACAATTGGGGTTTGAATCCATTCTCAACTGGTTAGGTTATGACGACTACACTACCACGTCCATGCACTTATTCCGCAGTGGGTAGGGCTAGAAATAAATAAAATAAAAAATGATTAAAGTTGTGTTGCTTTAAATATATTAACCGTCTCTTTAGACGACTTTTCTTTCGGTTAAAATCTTTGGGTTGAAAGTGGTCACCACAAACAAATTTTTATTCGTTCAACTTCTCAATCGGAACGTAGGCTAGGTCTTCTTTGCCAATCACTTTCACCCACTGTCTGCAACTGAAATACACCAGAGTTCTATATGATAAGCTAGTTATCGATATGTTACGGCCATCACTAGTATGTATAGTATATGAATAAAAACTAAATTGCAAATGGGTGGATCAACTATTCTTTGTTGCTCGTTACCATGGTTACGTCTCCTGAGTCACTCTTTAAAACTGATTTTATAGGGTTTTAATATACCAAACATTAGTTTTAGCTATGAACATAAATCCATTTGGACATGGATCATCTCTTAAGCATACTTGAAGTCCATATTATAAACATTTATCTAAGAAACTCGGTTACTATTGTCTCCTCGCTGACGGGACAGAATAACAACAAGAAAAAGTTGATTGGCCCAAATAACGCTTCTTATTTTGCTTACATGTAAATGTAACTTGCTGTTGTACATATTAATAGATCATCTCCAATTAATTGCTTACCGGTAGTGATCTAAAGGAAATCTTGCCATTAATTTCCTTTTCTCGTCATCTTTTCGACCGGCACGAAAACCACAAATAATACATACCCTATAGGCTGAAATAGTCAGTGGCATGTTCAAAAACACACTGCCTTCTTACTACATGCTTTTTCACTTTAAATTAAGGTTTCTACCATTTATAAATACCAAAATAGCAAACTACAAACCACACTACGAATTGATCAACAAAGAAACAATATGGCGATCACTCAAGTTGAACGGAAGTGACCAGAGGTGACATTGACATGTGACTGAGATGGATTAACTGAGGGAGCGAGATAGCAGTATCCGCCATTATTTTTTGGCCAAATTCCATACAAAAGTGACATTTTGTAAATTTTGTTCCTAGTTGCGCGAGCCTGACTGTACCTACCTACACACTTACAGAGTGGTGGCTACCTGCTTATAGAGTGAAACCAATATTAAAATAATTAACGCGCCTCTAATGTGTTTTACGCCCCTTTATTATTAGGTAGGTAGTTATTTTTTTACAAAAAGTCTACAGTACTCAACTAATACATCTCCCACATAAAAAAGTACAAACTTATTAGATATCTTCTAATACGTCATAAATTCGAGAAATCGAAGTCAAATCACTGTACTCTTAATGATGTAAATCCGCATAGTAGGATATTGCACTTATGCAGACAATGCACAATTACCAGACTGGCATGTTATTTCGATGAAGTAAATATAATACTTATTTTGTTAGAACATTAATAATGATGACTGGACTCATTTCAAGTTCACAAGTTCCTCCACCCAGGTTTTTAAATAGCGTGGAACAACATGAGGTCAACAACATTTTGAATAGCATAATAAAGTCAAAACTATCGCACAAAAAATGTCCCGATTAAGTACCTACTTTATCTGAATCATGAGATATTGCGTCTACATTAACTTACCTATAGTCAGAAGTACATAGGTACATAATTATATTGAGGTAGTAAAACTGATGACGGAATGGGAGTGCTTGAGATGATGCTTCATTCAGACAGGTTTCATCTAGCCGTATAAGTAGATAAGTTGTTTGTTATAACATAAAGTAATGTTCATCAAATATCGTCGCATCAATCCGCGTGTCCAGAAGACGTTATTTGGAAATCATACGCATCGTAACTTTGGTCATCGTAATGATGTAGTTTCGCAGGACGGATCTTATATATACACTGACCCAAAACATATATGCGGTATTTATAGGATCCCAAATGGATATGTTACCGACAATATGACTATCCTTGATTAAAATTAGTAAGTCAGTTTATCTAAATAGATATTCATGTTTATGTTATGAAGGACTGTGATATAAATGGGCCTTTCATGATTTTTCAAAAGTGAAATATTATATTTGATTACAGTTGCATAAGCTATTCATTTATTTTATCACGGAGATACCTATTTGACCAATCAGCACCCCCGTTATCAGTCGTGCCAAGTCAAATTCATGCCTGGGATGAATATGCACATTTACTAAATGGGTGAATACCCATTTAGTAAATGTGCATTTGATAGGATACCACATAAAGGCAAATTACAAATAGGATTATTTATGCGTAGTTTAGATAATTTATTACACTTTGCTACAGAAAAATTCAAGAGAAAAAAATTATAATTTGTGGTGATTGGAATATATACACAATATAAGATAACTTAACTACTAAAGACTTATTGTGTATATTACGCAACTATACTTTCAATTTTCATATAAATACACCGACCAGACAGAACTCGTGCATAGACCAAATAGCGAGTAACATCAAGGAAGTAGAGTCGGAGATAGTTCATTTAGGACTATCAGATCATGAAACAGCTCAAATTATAGACGTGAAAGCAAGTAAAACCAGGGCAATTGCCACTTGGTTCGAATAGAAAAGAGACTACAGCAGGGATAACTTGCAAAAATTTTGCTATTATACCTCTAAGTATGTTATCTTTTCATGATGTTTTTGCATCACGAACGGCTTCAGAAGCGTTCAATTTTTTTATGACATATTCTGTTTATTGTATAAGTTATGCTTTCCCATTATTAAAAGTCAAAAGAAATAATCGTCCTAAGCAAATAAAATGGCTATCATATGGGATAAAAAAGTCTAGCAGAACAAAACGTAAATTGTATTTTGTGAAACTTCGTGGTTACACAAGACAGGACTATCAAAATTGTGAAAATTATTAAAAAATAATAATTTGATTTCATACACAGGAATGTCTGTCTACGTTTTTTTTTTGAAATTTGGTAGGAAGTTTGTTTAATGTATATAATTTAATTGTATTTTAAATAAAGGGTATCCAGTTTTAATAATATAAGAAATAGAGCTAAATATAAACAGTATAACCGGATATTTAAATGGTGCCTAGTATAAGCAAAGCAGCAAACTATTTATACCTCGGCGAGAATATATCCTTCAGCAAACATAAATTGGACGAATTTGAAAAACGTTTATGAAACTTAGAAATCTCGGGAATTCCGGAAAGTAAAACTGAAAATCTCACGTCATATGTTCTGCGAATTGCTCAAGTCGTCGCTGTTGTAATAACCACCGAAACTATAATCCATGTGAACCGGGTGCGGCCCCAGGTGGAAGTCCCGGGCAGGCCTAGAAATATCATCGTCCAACTCAACTCTCTACTCATCAAAAACAGCATCTTATCCGGCATCCGCAGGAAAAAAGGCATAACCACCACTGATATAGGCCTGCCAGGTGAACCTGTTAGGATATACGTTAATGAGCATCTGATCCCGTCTTATAAACAATTACGCAAGCAAACGAAAAGTGCGGCTGACCCCGCGAACTATAAGTACGTATGGGTTCGCGATTGCAAGATTTTTACTAGAAAATCGGATGAGTATTCAATTATTTATTTGAGGAATGTGAGTGATCTAAAAAAGATAAAATGACTCCTGTGTTATTTAACTGTTTTAAGTGCAACCTTACAGTTAACCAGGCCCACATTGATTAAATGTGTAAAGCATATATATAAACACAAAAAAGGAACCAGCCTACTTACTCAGTTATAATTATTCATTCACAATTCAACATTCTAATTTAACTAATTACTGTAAACAGGTGTGTTATGAGTCATTTCACGCAATTCTGGCCTATAAACTTATGTATAACTCATTAGTCTCATTACTAATGCAACTGTCGCCGATGCTCGACCATGCCATTCATATCGTCGTAAACATCTTTTGTCCAAAAACTACTTATCTTCATTCCTTGTCGCTCAGACCGCCTTCGTTCATAATGTTATATGTCGCTCAACCGTATCAAAATAAAATCGACCTAATGGTGCTCACAATAATGACCACATTCAACACTAATAACTTTATAGCAACATTAATGTCGATTGAATACGTCTATAATAGTCAGTATCTGTGTTTCATTGCATCTTACGCGAAATCTGACTCAGTTGACTTTTGCGGCGAATCCAAACAACCACTATATATCATTTTAATCTATTCTTTCACATTTATAATTATATTATTCTACGTAAATGGCTAACACATTGAACTCAAATACCAGGTTAAATATTTTCTACCAAAATGTCCGCGGACTCCGCACTAAATGTCTCGATTTACATAATAACATACTTCATAATGACTATGATTTGATATTTCTGACAGAAACTTGGTTACAGAAGAGCGATATATTAGACTCGGAAGTGTGTGATTCCAGATATGATGTATTTCGCTGCGACAGGGATATCCAAGCAACAAATAAAAGTACGGGCGGCGGTGTAATGATATGTTCCCGCCGCACTCTTTGCGCCACAGCGATACCCGAATGGTCATGCACGGGTATCGAGTCTCTGTGTATCACCATACCTACAGACGAACATGAAGTCTGCAAAATACTCATGTCCTTAAATAATACCAGAACAACGGGACACGATGAAATCTCAACAATTGTTCTTAAGTTATGTGCTCATATTATCTGCCGCCCCTTATCGCACAAGTTAAACCACTCTTCAAGGGGGACAAAACTGATCCAGGGAATTATAGACCCAAAACAATAATCCCAATTTTATCAAAAGTATTTGAGACGTGTATATTGGGTAGAATTAATGAATTCCTGGATAAATATGACATCTTAATTCAAAACAATTTGGGTTTCGCAAAGGGAAATCTACTACACTAGCCGGGCTGGACTTGATACAAACAGTCACAGAATGTTTAAATAGAAAAAAAAACAATCATGGCTATTTATTTAGACTTGAGTAAGGCCTTCGATTTTATCGACCATTCAATCCTTTTGAAAAAACTAGAAATATATGGGATAAGAGGTAAAGCATATGATTGGGTAAAAAGTTATTTAACGGAATGAACACAATATACCGAAATTGAAAAAACTGTTCGCATAAATAATAACACCGTCATTAAAGAAAGGTATAGATCCGATCTATTAGTTAATCAAACCGGCGT
The DNA here is from genome assembly GCA_963556455.1 of Epiblema foenella. NCBI lineage: Eukaryota > Metazoa > Arthropoda > Insecta > Lepidoptera > Tortricidae > Epiblema > Epiblema foenella. Next base: position 9,402,627 of record OY747104.1, on the reverse strand, counting down.
TCCACGAGGAAGCATACTTGGACCACTACTCTTTTTAATAGCAATTAACGATATTCCAAAGTGTCTAAAACAAAACCAGGATTGCATTATTTTCGCCGATGACACTACACTTATAATACAAGATGACAGCAATTGTCACACTAGCTTTGAATCAAAAGTTAACATTACATTAGCATAAGCTATTAAATGGTTCGGAAGTAACAAATTGAGAATTAGCATAACAAAAACTAAAGCTATGCAATTCTGTTCATATAATTCAAACCCACTACCTGTTCAAATTCATTATGACAATTTAAATGTAGAATTAGTTGACAGTATAAAATTTTTGGGTTTTACTATTGACATCAATCTAAATTGGAAAAATCATGTCGACAAAAATTTCAAAAAACTAGGTCGATTTTTCTTTGCACTCAGAAGATTGAGACAAACGGTATCATTAGAGGCAGTACTAAGTAACAGCGTACCATGGCTATGTCTCCTCCATCTTAAACTATGTAATACTACAATGGGGAAATTTCGTAGACTCGTATCTAGAGCAATTATACTCCAAAAACGGGGCATTAGGGCCTTAGACAACGCGTGGTTTCTGCAAAGCTGCAAACCCCTATTTAAAAAATTTAATATACTCCCGCTTCCATGCCTCTATATAAGAGATGCATGTCTCTTCGTAAAGGACAACCCCAGTCACTTTACCAATCGATACGATACCAGTTCTAGACATACGAGGGCTCAATACCGAAATCTGTTATACCAGCCTCGCTGCCAAACAGCTATTTATAAGAAAAAATACTACAACATGTGTATAATTCTTTATAACAATTTGCCTGATGACCTAAAATTAGAAACTAAGAACTTGTTTAAAAGTAAGTTGACAAAATGGCTGCAGGATAAATGTTTTTATGATGTTAACAAATATTTGGCAACTGACATAGATAATTAATTAACTACTTGACATATTTATATTATTAATATACGAACTTATAATTATAGGATAATGCAAATAACATGTTGTAAATTGACGACTCAGAGAACGTTTGGCTTAAAGATACTTGTCAACTGTAAGGTCTAAATAGTACAAGTGTTTTGTCAAAATGTTAGTCTAACATTGTAATAATTTGCACACCTGCATGCAGGTTGAATATGCATGAACGAATTCAGTTGTAAGATCTCATCCTGTTATCATATTCTGGCAAATAAAGAAATTTTGAAATTTTGAATTTTGATTTTGAATATTCCCGAGCGGAGATTATTTCCAATTGAAATCGGATACATTTTACACAATGGCGCAGCGATCCTATTTTCCTTTTAGACAGCATTATTAGCTAACCTGAAAGGATTTTAAAATTGACCGCACGTAGGTAATGTTTTACAACAATCCCGTAGATAAGCCTACTTGAGTTAGTCATTAGGCTTTGCATCGAGTGTTTAGCATATCGAAATTGATCACTATCAGTTTACTTATCGAATAAACCAAAATGCACTGAGGTGGAGTAAACCCACGCGGTGACCGGCTCGAGGCCGGCCGCTCACCTCACCTCCCTTATGTAACCTAAACAGCCATAAAGTGCATTGCCCAGTTAGACGTAGGTAATTAACGCAGCACGGTATAGACGGGTCTTTGATCTGCAAATGAGCTACCCATTCAAGATAAACATTTGTTTTATATGATCGCGTAGATGGAGAATTGCATTAAGCATTAACTTATTTACCCCACGTGACTGATCCACGTGCTACATACTACGTGCTTATGTTACAGTCCCTTCCCATTGATTTACAGATGTATACATACAGTCCTGCCTGTATTCCCAGAATGGTTAGGAAGAGCACATGACATTTTATTTCAATGCCACGTTTAGCAACTGTAGATCTACAGGTGGAGACAATGTGATATTGCAGTGATAGGTTGCTAACCCATCGCTCACAACACTCTCTAGCTCTACTTACTCTTCGACTCTTAAGACACCCACGGGAAAAGAACGAATGGCACTATTCTAGCTCAGTAGGCAGACACTTTAAATACTAAACCCGTAACTATAATTATCAACAAGTCCCATTTACTCCATTTAGGTACCCAGTAAAATTGACGTGTGTGAAGTATGAAAGATTTCCATCTATGATTAATGCTTTCGGAAAACTATGTACTCGAATCTTTGAATCAATATCAAAATCAAACATTTATTCTGCAAATAGGCCACAAGGGCACTTTTACATATCAAAATATTAATTTACAATTTAAGAAAGTCTGACCATAATAAGTAATACATTTTTAATGTCAAAATATTAATTTACAGTTGAAGAAAGAATAATAATTTCGAGTTTACAATTATAACAAAATTAATGTCATACAGTGAAGATTGCAAAGTTATCTATTACAAATATTACAACATCAGTAAAGTTAGAGATGTATAAGGTCTCAAGATTGAACAAGGAGAATAATGAAATTAATATAATATCCCAGAGATGTACATGGTCTCTGAGCGTCAAATTTAATTTAATATTGTTAGAGATGTATATCTCTAAGTCACTGATAATAAAAACGAATCCACAACAGGTAGGCTAGCACAACTTGCTGCCAAGTCGCGCGACTCGGCGATTCCTGTCTCGCCAAACTGTACGAATTAGAAAGAGGACCGTAGACTTTTCTCTACTCGCATGGCGTCGCGGCGGCAGTTGTGCTAGCCCCGCTGGATGATGTCTCTCGTCAATCCCCTATAAAAAGACACTTTAACGTAGTCACTATGTCCTAGCAAGCATGAACAGACCGGTCTCCACAAACAGCACCCGATCACGAGTATGAGTAAATATAATTTAGACAATTAGGTAGTGAGGTGCCTTTTTGCCCGATAATATTCCAATTTTATAAGAGAACATATTTTCACTTGGGTTGAAGTGGGTTGGTGGGTATAGAATGTACCCTGAACTTGGTGCTTGGGCATGGGGTACATCCCTGTGAAAGCCGTGGATTGTTTGACCTCTAGCAAAAATTAAATTGGACAGATCGTTGTGGTGGCACGGAGTGAAGGCCTGATTTTACAGCGGCCCAACGTTTTAGTAGTTCAGAACAAAATTGTCGTTGGCCTGCCAACGCAGCAACTCAATGTTCTACAAAACAAATAAATAAAATAAGGGACGGTTACGATTACCTCTAGAGTTAGGTTTGAAAGAAAAACACATTTTGATACGAGCCGCCTCCGCCGCAGCAACCGGATTTTAGAAACAGAAATCCGGTGCTTTACGGCGCTCGTCATGGCCATAAACTTTTAAAACTGTAGGCTACTTATATAAAAATAATATAAAAAATATTTTTCATAGGCTATATGACATAATTAATGTGGGAACTGGGTCTTATCATAACAAACTTTATATACAAAATAAATATATATAAAATAAACTACCCGTGATATTTTATAATACGAGAGCCCCGTAGCGGCGTCCCGACGCCGCTAAAATACGGAAATTCCCATAGTTATTCAGAAAAGGAACAACTATGGGTACAGACAAATACATTTCTTTAATTTGTGCCTTTCTTAGGAACACCAAAAACATGTAAAAAGGGGGTCTTAAAAATCGTCAGTTCCTTTTCACTGTCACATTATGCCGGACCAAAACCAAGCCTAATAATTGTAGACTGCTAACTAAGTTAGTTATCCGGACAACGTGGATGCGGCACATCGTCATCATCAGTCGTTCCCTCGATGCTGAGGACATAATGTCCAATTCTTGCTGACCAGACTCCTCCATAGGCTCCTATCACCCACCTTATGGATGGCCTCGTGCAGATATAGTTACAGGACACCAGTGATTTGGGTGTTCCGTCTAGCGGGTAGTCTGCCCGGTACCTCTGGCCCTCAACTTTTCCCGTCATAATATTTATCTACTGGCTATCCGAAGAACGTCGTGAGAGGTGTTCGAAATATATGAGGATGCGGTCCTGACATACTGTCTATAGACGGCAACTTAACGTAGCTGGATGGACTGGTTTGTTCGCCTTGCAGTCCATGGTATTAGAGATTTTCTCTCAAAATATTGAATATGCGAAGAGTTTGTATAATAATAATTTTTGTTGAAGTAAAAAGGTCATGACAATTTAAATCTGACATAAAAGAAAAAAAAAAATTGTGACGTTGAATTAAATGACGATACAAACTGCGGTACAATACGTCTGTCATCCTAGATAAGAGTGTGTATTGTCTGTCATTCATGTAAACATTGTGAAAAGATCGTTTATTTTCACAATGTTTTGTTAATTTTCTTGGAGTTGTGGATATATGTCGCCGACTCCAACCGTATATTTTTTCATACTGAAGAACGTACTACAGGTGTGAGTTCAGTTATTGTTTATTTTTATACTGTGTTATGTCAACTCAAAACCGGAGCCACGTCGCGTGACGTCACGCGGCCAAAGTCACGTGGCGTGGTCAGCGCACAGTAGTTTTATAAAATCCATTTTTTAGTCCTTTTTCTAGAAGAATATGAAAAAATAAGAGTTTTATGCAACTCTCCAGCATGAGACGAATCTAATCACATATCATTTATTAAAATCGGACCATAACTGTAGATCTGATGGGGTGTACAAAAATCGGCCTCGCGTCATATATAATTAGATAGATAATATACCCTTTATTTAAAAAAGATAATATATTTAACGCAAAATATCTCATTCGTTACACTTAGCACAAGTAGGTACGTTAGCATACCTAAAACAGTTGACAAAGATGTTACAGTTACTAGAGGCCTGGCCTACCTTGTTCCTGAGGGCCTACTCCGAACTTCGTATCGTACCGTCCCTTACACTCTCGTGTTATACACCATATGAGTGAAAGGGAAAGCACGATACGAAGTTTGGATTTCGAAGTTCGGAGTAGGCTCTCTGACGTAAGAGGGGAGCGGGGCAGGTTCCTGACGTGACAGGGCGTAAGAGATGAGACGTCATAGGGTAGCGGTCGGGAGAACAGGGCAGGTCCTTGGCGTAAGGGCGGAACGGGGCAGGTCCCTGACGTAAGAGGACGTAAGAGAGGAGAGTTCATAGAGTAGCGGGCGGAGAAGCAGAGCAGGTCCCTGGTGTAAGAGAGAAGGCATCATAGGGTAACGGATATTATCCAATAATATTGTTGTATCATATGCTGCTCATTTTAATATTGTAAAGTTTAGACTTAGGCATAAGAATAAAAATAACTTACATGTAGATTGATTGAAGTTCGTAAAAATATTAAAACATCTAAATATTTCTTATATTAGTCAGGATCTGTTCAATTTGTTATTATTTCTACGATTTTTTAAATCATATCAAGTCTTTTTTTGATAAACACGACAGTATATATACAGGTATACAATTTCCAGACGTACATGAAATGATCATCATAAATGATGAATATTGCATAACAATATTTAAATAAAAAACATATTTCAGGCAAGTAGTTGATTTTTACCTAGTCCGGGCATAAAATTATTGACATATAAATAATTGTTTCCCTAAATTAGACCAAATGGAGCAAATGTATGACATTTCAGTTTCCGAATAGGTATGGATAGAGATACACTATTGAATAGAAATACACTTTGTCGGTTAAATCGGGCCCACGCTGTTTAATAATGACGCTCATCCGTCATCCGTCCGATCTCTTTTTATAATTGGGAAAACGCTAGGAGGATGACGATGATAATGGTAGTTTATGTGTTTCTTTTACGACCAAAGACCAGGAGGACAAGTCATTGGTATTTACTCATAAACCGTCCGATAAGCCCGGCGATACCTCCAGGAGGCAATCACTGACCTATAGGTCGTTGGTTTAATCTTTGGCGTATCGAAATCAATCCGGAAAAAAGCACTGCGATAGTCTTCCACCCGTCTGACCGCGTTAGTACGGAAAGGCGTGTGGCTCCGATCCAGATGTTTGACCGGCCCATCCCCTGGGCCAACGAAGTCAAACATCTTGGAGTGACCCTCGACAGAAAACTGACTTTCCGTAGCCACATCAGTAGGGTACGCAACCGTGCGTTGTTCGTGCTAGGAAGGCTTGGGCCGATGATTAACAAGTTTAGTAAAATGTCACTTAGAAATAAGCTGACACTCTACAAAACTTGTGTTCGTCCAATCATGTCTTATGCAAGTGTAGCTTTTGCTCACGTGCCTATGACATCGCTCAAGCCGCTTCAGGTCATTCAGAATCGTTTTCTCCGTAGGGCGACTGGTGCTCCGTGGTACCAATCGAACCTCAGTCTGCACCACGACATGGGGATTAGCACCATGTATGGTTTCTTTAAGCAGACTGCCAGACGTTATTTTGACAACGCTTCCCATCATAGGAATCCGTTAGTTAGGAAGGCTGTCGACTACGTTCCCATCCCTCCCCCCTCTGTCGTTACTCGGCGATCACTGATTAGGGGCCGCACGGTCCGGCGTCCTAGGCACACACTTACGGACCCGGACGACGTAATCACAGCGTCCATCGAAAGATGGAACGCTGCGCTTACGTCGTCCAACTCTGATACGACGCGTACACTTAGACATTCCCGCCGGCGGGGACGTCCACCGCGCGATCGCGACAACACTGACACATATAGTCCCTCTTCGTCCCGGTACCGCCGCACACAGGGTAGAGTCAGTCCGACCCAGAGGGGCTACCGCGAAACGAAAACGAACGAAGTTCGAATATCTCCCTCTCTGCCGCACGAACTAGCAAGTGCGATAGAGAGGGAGATATTCGAACTTCGTTCGTTTTCGGTTCGCGGTAGCCCCTCTGGTCGGGCCTAGCTGAGTTTCTTGCTGGGCTCTTCTCAGCTAGGCTAGGTTTAGTGAATCAGCGACAAAACTCCCAGTAGCTCGATTCCAATCAGATCTCAGATTCGGTTGAAACCGCTCAACCAATCTCTTAGAGTATTCCAGTGTTCCAAACCACACGCGTGGTCGTGCCGGAGGTTTTCCCCTGGATTTTCCCCAGGCTACTCTCCAACCGCGCACTCCTATTGCTTTATTGGGCCCGGCCTATAAAGCCACAGTCAGGTTCAAAAGAAACCGTCATAAGTAAAAAAGACAATCGAAGCAGAAGAAATGCTATAGGTACATTTCGTTTGTCTAGCCCGTTCGAGGCCCGCCAACGCTACTTGCGCTACGCCGTAGCATTGAAGGACCGCCACGCGTAGATTAAGTTGTCATGGGCCTTGAATTAGCTACTTGGCTTGATTTGGACAGGTACTAATTAAGTAATTTTAGATCTTAAACTTTCATAGTCGCGTAAAAGCATAACCTATGGAGTATAATCATACATTAAACTTAGGAACCTGAACTATTCGTTACTTTGTAAGATAACGCACGGTCGGTTATTATTTGCGTATTTTTCTATGTAGGTATCATTGCAAGTTGTATGTACATCAACAATCGCATTCAACTTGCACGTGCAAAAATACACGCATACGAGTATCACGTATTCACATTCATTAATGAAATAGGTTATCTATTGCAAACACGAGTAGATGAGTACTGTGGCATTGCTGATGGAAATTATTATATTGTATTGTATTTTATTCGTATGTCATATGAACTGTTTAGTTATTTGAATTATACTAATTATATTGACTACCCACGTCTTTGGATTAATGACGATCGAAAGATGGTGAATGGTGATCTTAATTTTAACATATTTACATTTTAAATATTATATGCTTGTAAAATATGGATAATTTTAAAGTAATTTGAAAATGTTGAACTTGTTTTCACAATTTCAGTTCCTTAAAAACTGACTATGTCTAATATAAATATATCATATCATATCTCAGTGATCGGATTTAGGATGTAATCTCCCGAGGTTTCAGGCTGTTGTCTTAACTCGTTGGCTGTTTCTTCTTGTTAACCAACTTTTGGAAAAAACATGAATAACTTTTATTTTAAGTAGTTTACACCATAAAATGTGATAATCCATATTGAAAGGAACCTTATGGCGGCCGGCGCTTACGCCTTTATTGCCGCTGTTCCAATACAATAGTGTAACGTAAGCGCCTGCCGCCATAAGGTCCCTTTCGATGTGGATTATCACAAATAACAAAATAAGTAGTAATAATATCAAACAACGTAAAAGGCAATTTTAAGAACTGACCAGAACAGAAGCAGAACTTACCGTAACTTGTACGTCTTATCTTTTGCGGTATTTATTATTATTTAAATCTGTTTACTAGTGTATACAAGTAAACAAAAATATTATTATTATTGAGTATACTATATAATTATTAACTTTAAATAACGTTGGGTATAAAAACCCATTACCAGTGATCGGTAGTGCCGATGCAAAACTTCAATAAAAATAGAGCTGACATATTATAGGAAAACTTACACCCAAAAAAATGCAAATAATTTTGGTAAATTAGTGTCTTGTTTAATTGTAGGTATATAGGAATATTTAAATTACAATATATGGTTGTAAGTGTTACATATAATTATTTTAATGGCTCTATATACCCTTACGTCCGCTTAGTTACGTGTAGAGATTTGCACCCATGGTACCGATCACTGCCCATTATTAATAGAAAATAATTTCAATTATGCAACATTACCTGCTTGTCTTATCTTTTATCTATTTACTAGAGTACCGTCGATAAAAGTTACTAATTATAAACAATAATCAAACATATGATTTTAAACTAACATGGTCGCGAACATAACAATTATTACTGAAAACGGGATATTTACCATATATATTAACTATATATCGGGAACTCGATACATCCAATATCAATGGTAAATATCTCTTTTTCAGTAATAATTGTTAACAAAAATTCATTTCTCAAAATCCCGGGAACTTACGAGTCATATCCATGTTCAGCATAATGTTTGAGGTCATTCACCCCAAATTGCATCCTAGATCCGATCACTGCCATATCATGTACACATACCTACACTGCATTTCAGTCTTTTAATTCAGACGAGATTCGCCGATCATTACAATACGATATATGCAATGCCAAGTCATCATTTGTTTGCCCTTTTACCCATTTATTTGGCGTCGGGTCAGCATGTCTTTTTGTTATCACCTCTCCATTCACATCCTTCTTATTGACACAATCCATCCACTTATTCTTTGGCCTACCTCGTTTCTTGCATCCACCCACATTCATATGTAATACTCTTCTTGTTACTTGGGTTTCATCCCTCCTCATTACATGCCCATACCATACCTACGTATATTCCAAATATATACTTGATATGCCATCAGTACTTGTATCTTGCTCAGTTTTGATAATGTTTGTGGAGTCCGGTCTGTTCATGCTTGCTAGGACATAGTGACTACGTTAATACTAGTGTCTTTTATAAGGGATTGACGAGAGACATCATCCTGTTGTGGATTCGTTTTTATTATCAGTGACTTAGAGACCATATACATCTCTAACAATATTAAATTAATTTTAATTTTGACGCTCAGAGACCATGTACATCTCTGGGATAATATATTAATTTCACTCCTTGTTTAATCTTGAGACCTTATACATCTCTAACTTAATATTTGTAATAGATAACTTTGCAAGTTTATCTTCACTGTATGACATTAATTTGGTTATAATTGTTAAACTCGAAATTATTATTCCTTCTTGAACTGTAAATTAATATTTTGACATGAAAAATGTATTACTTATTATAGTCAGACTTTCTTAAATTATAAATTAATATTTTGACATGTAAAAGTGCCCTTGTGGCCTATTTGCAGAATAAATGTTTGTATTTTGTATTGTATTTTGTACAAATCAAGTGTAATTGCCGATCAACGTAACTTGCCTGTATTGTTCTACCTTATATAAGCGCCTACAAAACTATGAATAGCCTCGCCGAAATATATTCATTCATTAGCTATAAAACGGCATGTTACTAAGCTCCTTAGTAGCTAACCTAGCTGCCCTGTTCAGAGTCACATTGCAATGTGTATGCAACGATTCCAAGCAGTCACTCTCCCTCTTACTCCACTTCGACTCCATAGCAACCGAAAAGGCAGTGCACGAAAATGTACACAGTAAACAAATAAGTATACACACTCTCATTCTCAAAGCGTCATTGGGTTGTTCCAACAAACACATGAAATTAAAGTTCTTATCGTCAAATAGAATCTTCTCGACAACTTCTGCGTTTTCCGGGAGATCTTGAAGAACAGTGATGAGAAGGCCGACGATGTTTAGCACGATACGGGGTGTTTTTGAATCTGAAAATAAGATTTTGATAAAGATATGTTTACTGTTTTCGGCCTTGTTCCATTGTAATAAGGCGATAAAAGTACTTATACATATTTTTGACATCGATTGTACAATCAACAGCCCTCATGCGGACGAGTATGTGAAATGATAAACATTTATGAGCTGTTTAATTAGGACTGAACGTTACCGGTCCCGGGGATCCCGGACTCGTTACAAAAGAATGCAATTGTTTATTTTTTTCGCCGGGAGACGACGGCTTAATACATATTGTAGTTTAAGTTATGTATAAAAATTAAAAAACTAGAACATTTCTTGAATGCCAAGAGCAATCCCGCGGCACGAGCACACCTCCAGCATGCGGCCCGTGCCCAACACTCTACACTTACACAAGCCGAGCAGGCGCGTGAAGACGGCGTGCGCGCGGTGCGCGGCGAGCGCGGCGGCCAGCTGCCGCACGGCGCGGCACGAGCGCGCGCACAGCCACGAGCACACCTCCAGCATGCGGCCCGTGCCCAACACTCTACACTTACACAAGCCGAGCAGGCGCGTGAAGACGGCGTGCGCGCGGTGCGCGGCGAGCGCGGCGGCCAGCTGCCGCACGGCGCGGCACGAGCGCGCGCACAGCCACGAGCACACCTCCAGCATGCGGCCCGTGCCCAACACCCTACAGTGACAAACGGCCATGTTAACCCTTTTAGAGCCAGGGACGGCTCTAGTTGTCAGCTTAAATTGCCCCGGACGCCAGAGCCATAAAATAATGTAATAAATGCCATACATCATAAAATGAGGAGTTGTATTTCATAGTTTTTGAACATTTAAATTTGGACGCCCGCTGATGACGATGGCTTCAGCGGCGCTAAACACGAAGAATTTCATACATTGACACGCTATTTCCTATCTTTATCGCATGCGCATAATTATAGTGCTGTCCCGCTCTCACAGTAGCATTAACCGGGCGATCAAAGGAGCACAAAGTCGAAAGGTATCGCGGTTAGGATGAAGTTCAAAGTAAAATTTTCGGCTCGTCGACACTCACTGAAGAGCAAGTGCCGCCGTGACGATCGAATTCTTACACTTTATTCGGTCTAGTGAGGATTTTCTAAAACAAGCGATTTGCTTGGATCAGACATCACAGTGCTGCCATATGGTTATCGAGGTCAAGATTGAGGCACCATCTCATCTTAGAAATGGGTTCCAGCTATCGTAATCATCATTACATCGATAATCATCGAACTTCCTGATGAACATGTCTGTACTTTATTTTTCATTACATTATTGACAAAAAACAGGTAAGTTTCACTAATTAAATATTTTTCCGGAGAAGTATAACTACCTACAACGAATGGGTTTTATTACCTGTCTTCCACGTCATCGTCATTTTTGCAGTCTTTCATCAATGAATTGATAGCGGCAATGAACTCGTAGACCACTTTAGCCTCTAGATACACCTATAATCAAGAAAAATATTAAGATTAGCCAAAATATACAACTCTATAAATGATACGTAAGATTAAACGGTATGAAAGTTTTATCAATTCATTCCTATTAGGTTGGCGTTCTCGTATAGTTCGGTCGTGCGCTGTAAAAAGGTGCAAGCAAGACCGTAAGTGACTCTAGTTAAATTTTTTTTCGAAACAAAACACAAACTAACACATTGCCCAATAAAACAATGTTTATTATATTTTCCTATAAGTACCCACATGGAAATTATATGTCATCTTATTACCAGGGATCGGATATTCGGATCGATATTTACCTAAATTTGGCAAAATACCGGAAATTGTTGGGTAAATATGGAGTCGGCTTCTTTTCTATTATAAGTTTAATAAATATCCTCCGGGCCTCCGGGATCGCACTGAATGGCTTAAGATGGTACAAATTTACCAACATGTTTAGTTTATGGATATTTTTAACTATTTTGTAAGGAAATATGTTGTTATATAGATCTAACAAGAACAGTGTATGTACAGCCGCAGCGTGAATTGGCAAAGTAATGTAAGCATTTCTCTATACATATCTTAAATAGGTATAGTAGTATTTTTCGTTCACTTTCCTTTTGACAGCTGTCATCTACATACATATTTTGCGTTTTAGGCACAGAATAAGTAATAGTACAAGTACAGAAGCTTCACTCTCTAACAAAAACGGCGTTTAGGCATCAAAAACATGCCTACTCTGCGCATCTCTGTCTATCGTATAACTTGTATTCATTCGCACGCGGCACGTGTAGCGCTAGGGCTGCCACGCCAACAATAAATTGATGAGGACGAAAAATGTTCTAGTTCACCAGATGTCGCTCGAGTGCAGTGAACCGATATTCATTAAATACCAGTGGCGGAGCATCCATACAACGCGATTTCCACCGGCTTTCCTAATTTTTGGCCAGCCCAGTTCTTTTACTATGGCTCATGAAGAATAAGATAGGTAAATTATTTCCGGTTTCTAAACGAACATTTTTGACGCGCCGCCACTGTTAAGTACTTCCCTGTGCGTTCTTCATAGATATGTATGTATGTATGCATGTCAGTGTCATCATTGATAACGCCACTCATAAAATTGATCTACTACTTGAACGGTAACTCTCTTTAACTCTTGAAATTTGAATTTTTAAGTATTTACTTAATAATTTCATAAGTAGGTAAGTTCATGAAGCATGTGTTTTTTTATAAGGATACTCTTTTAAGGCGCGTCCAGATTATGCGCGGCAAACACTCGAACATTGGCTCGCGCGGCGGCGCTCAAACGTGCCGCGCTCAAACGTGCCGCGGGGCAATCCGAGCGCTGTCGGTTTTTTAGCCCGCATCAAAGGGCTGCCGTGCGCGCAGTTTGGACGTATAGCACGCATTTGGCAGGACGCAGTTGGATCGCTTGCCGCGCCCGGCAGCCGCGGTCTACCTAAATTCCGTCGAAGATTTGCCGCGCGAGCCAATGTTCACGCGAACACTGGCTCGCGCGGCAGCCGCGCATAATCTGGACGAGGCTTTAGGGGTTCCGTATCTACTTTTATAGAAAATGTTTTGAGCAACATATATAGCTTTAAGCCTTTGGCTAAGCGCAGTCGGGTAAAAATAACAAACAACAACAACAATGTGTAGAAAATTATATTACTATAGTTTGGCTAACATTTCTTAAACATTCTTTTAAAAGTAAACCAAAAACATTATAACTATAGTTTGGCTAACATTTCTTCAAACATCCATACACAGCACAGTAGATGTGTACTGTTTTTTTTTTGTTGCCATTGCTCGGTCGTCGGCTGTGGCGGCACGAGTATTAAAATAATAACGCGTTCGCGCGGCCACGCGCGGCGGCGAGCGGCCCTCGACTGACAGGCCCTCTCAGAGGGCGTCAGGCGTGAGTCATTCAAGCGACGCGCCGCGCCCAGTGCAATAGGCTTGGTTTTAGGTTATGAATTGTATGGAAATGACAGCCATCGAAAGGAAAGTAAACGGAAATTTCTACTATAAGTCATATAATATAGTAGATTCAAAGGTTCTGTAATATAGGAGAATAATAAAACATTTTTTTTTTGTATAAGACATATGTTTATTAATAAATTACATATTCAGCAAGAGGTCTATGGAACTGGGAAATAGGTTGGGCCCAAATAAACTTATTTTAGTACCTTTCACTTCAATTCGATGTTTCGATAAAGTTTGCAATGGTGTTGTTCGTAAATAACTAATGAATGTGTCAGCAAACACCAATGCAACCTGCGTCGAAACGTCTAACCGAAAGGTTAAGAAGTTTAAGCACGATCTTTATCATCTATTCATTTGGACTTTGCTTAGAATAATAATAAATAACTACATTTTTTTCCAAATTCGACATATTAAGTCTGTTTCTGGATACTGTAAGAATCCATTTGTACAGTCGCCACCAGATATATCGGAGCGATCAAGGTGCTCACAAATATCTAAACACGACTCTATTGTCAAGGCGTTAAAGTGCATGTTCAGATATTTTTGAGCACCCTGAAGAGTACAGATATATTTGATGGCGACTGTACATAGAAAATGATCGTTCTACATCTACAGAAGTTAACGTACCATATTTGTAAATATAAGAGTCACTTTCCTTATTCATTTGCTCACACATTTCTCGGAGCACATAAAAATCGGGATTTCTGTCCATGAGTTGGTTGAGTTTATTTATGAATTTGTTATTTGCCGTCCATTACAAGGTCATCATTCACATTCCTTCATCGAATATTTGGAATGATTGAATTATAGATAAATCCCTACTTTGCAATTTTGTTATAGCAATTTGTATGATTTCAAAATTCTCATGTATGTACAACACATAAATTTGGTTTGGCTAAAACTTTCTTAGCTTCTTTAATAGAAACAGCTTCGTTACTATTTAACATTGAAATTACATTGAATATTTTTTCTAAATGTTTAGAATAATAGGATGCAGCTTCTAACCAGGTTCCCCACCTAGTTATTACGGGCCTTGGCGGCAAGGGTAAATTTGGATACATTTCTTTTAACACATTAACCCTGGTAGGAGCCTTTAAAAAATTTTTTTAACATTATTTATTAATGTATCTACGTCACTATAATTTAATCTTATTGTCTCTGTCAATCTGTGTAAGGCATGAGCCATACAAGTAAAATGCTTCATGTTAGGACAGGTTTCTTTGAGCATTTTTCCGGCCAGTAACATATATGCGACACTATCAGCGCTGAACAGTAAAACATTATGCACTTTGTTATGGAATTGCTCGCCCCACAAGTCTCTTAGACACTCAATTACGAACTCATATATACTACGACCATTCACTTTCTGTCGCGGCTTGCAGGCTAATATATATATTGGCCCCGAAAGTTCTTCATATAATGGCTATACTAACAAATGCACAACGTATCTTCCCAAAACGTCAGTCGTTTCATGTAAAGATATCCACTCTAACTAACTTCTGGTCTTTGATACCATTTTTAACGGCTGGCATTTTGGAATCAAACACTTTATCAAGATGTGTTCTTGAAGTGTTCTTGCATGGAATCGTTCTGTCTTTATGTTGGCACATACAGGTGTACCTTTCGAAAAACTGTCGAAAAACAGGATTTTCTACGTGTGTCCATGGTATATTGCACATAATGAATAAATAAGCGAGATCATAATAAAAACCTGTTGGGGGCTTGACTCTCGTTCCTTGATGCGTCTTTGACTTCAAGTGCCGATTTAAAATACCCTTTTGAGCATTTAAATGCACTTCACATTTAGTACTAGTACATGTTATAATTCCACTTGCCGCATCGTATAATATCTTCAGGAGATCTCGAATTCATGATTGAGTTATATCTTCTTTCTTTGTACTATCCGCCATTGCTATCGCCACAGACTGAGGAGTAAAAAAAAGCTTGATTGTAATATAGATTTATTTAATAAAAATATCTAATATTCTACTTGGCTCCAGCTCCATACAGAAGTGATAATTAAATTTTAATTTTGGAATGCAGTAATTTGTATAAAAGATTTTCCAAAACTTAATTTCGTATTATATGTAAAGTATTGCAGCTTGTTAGCTAAGAAAAAAAAACGATTATGTATGATATAAATAAATAAAAATGTGGTGGTTAACTAAAAGTATACGTAAAGGAAACATGATCTCATGATTGCTTTAATTTGACGTGCAAATCATAAAGTACCAATTGTTTTTCTATAGACACTAATTTTTTGGTACATTTTGGAAATAATCTTAAGAGTATTCTAGTAATAGTAACATAATTTCTTTTTTTTATTACTTAACTTTGAATAGCATGGGTACAACTTACCGTTTAAACAGAGAAGATAATCCAGTCCAGGTCACAGGAAACACAAAGGTCCGGGAATCCAAAGCACAAGTCGGTGTTGAAAAAAACATCGACAATCAAAAAGCAAAGCAGAAACCGTTGTTGAATAGCAGAGTAGAAACGTAAAACCAAAGTAAATATGACACCCGAATGCATGTATAGTACAGCAACGAATGATCTATGCACTTTCGAAAACTATTAAATGAATAGTATTAATATTACTCTCAACACCCCACTTAACTTCTAAGATAAAGCCCACGTAAGTATATACCTAAAGTACACGTGGTGATAAATTTTCTTTGTATTGCCCGCCTTTTTTACCTGCTATGAGTAAGACAATGGCGGCAGCAGAGATAGCGGAAGGGCAAAAATTTGAGACCACGGGGATAATGTCGTCCTTGAAACGTCGAAGGAAAACAATTTTTAAAGTGCTCGTAGTTTTAAAAGTACTAGTACTCATGGCAAGTTCCGTTAAACTAAGAAATGATAATGTAATGATACTTCGCTAGTTGAATAAATCTCAAGTAAATTTAATTTAAATTTTTCCCCACAGTAAAACACATTAAATACATAATAAATAAGCGTATTAAAATGTTCAAATATGAGTTTAGACTGCCTTGTTACATAATTAAGAAATTCCGGGAAATTTATTACGAAAATAAAGTCGAGTCCGTCTCCATACCGTTCACGCCGCCAAAGTTTAGGTAAATATCGATCCGAATATCCGATCCCTGCTTATTACTATTGTACGAACGGAATGGGCAAGCTGTTGAGACTATCATTTGTTATCACCAGCTTAATGTACACAGTTATACAATAAAGTTTATTTCTAATTTAATTTGTATGGAAACGCGAGCAGCGCCGGTGGCCTTAAGTTTTAGGGTAGTGGCGTTTGTGTTTTGTTTCAAAAAAACTTGTACTGGAAATACTGGCCTCAGGCCCCATGTTGAGCTTACGTCCTGTATGTTGAGCAGCGTATGTCGCGGTAATGCCGGCGAGACGGCGGGCAGCGCCAGCAACGCGGCCACCGCGCCGCACACGCGACCACCACGCGACCCGCGACCGGAACTGCCTACCACGCCCACCACCATGCTCACCTGCCAAAAATCATGCCATATTATATGTTAGTGTTCAACAATTAGAGTAGGTAATTAAAACGGGCCAGTCTGTAAGGAAAGTCAAGTCAAAGTGAAGTGTTTTTTATTCGCCTACAAACTGCTATGCAATTATATTTAAAAATGTAAATTTTTGTTTTAGATCAATAGAAAAAAAGTAATCGTGTAATTTCCGTTTAGAATGGAGGGTTTTAATAAAATCGTTTTCTCCTATTAATGACATCGTTAGCTAGGGTTAAACTGTAATATGTGTATAAAGATTGCCTTAAACTCAGAGGACATTCGCACCAACAAAGTGTTTAATACATCAGTTATGCATAATTTCCTACTATCTGTTTGAGATTCACTATAATCATACGTATAAAGTATGGATCATTTGCTTGTGTTTGTTAATAATTTTAATTAACATTATTTAAGACAGTTTTAGTCCCAAAATTGAATATAATGAATCATATACAAACCATGTTCAACTGTGTCAGCGATTCAACATCACCATCCATCACTTCACTGATATTGGAATTCAGAAAAGCTTCCCATTCTTCCAATTCAATTGCAGATGGCTCTTTAACTAAAATACAAAAAATCTAATTAAATATATATACCCAGCTACACTAATGATGTTAATGATAAGTATGTATATATCTGTAACTGTACCTTCTTGTTTTTCATCTGGTTTCACAAGATCATCATTGTTTGCTACTTCTTTATCAGATACCTCTTCAATCAATTCTATCTTTTCAATATCCTCATCCTTCGTCTCCTTCGAGCATTTTTCTTGTTCCGCGTCAACAATGCTTGGAATTTCAATAGCTGGTTCACTCGTGCGTCTCTGGTTTTCAGTTTTATTCTTATCCCAACTTCTACTAAAGTGAAATGATCGCTTGATACTTCTCGTCAATCTGTTTCCTCCACTACCAAATCTGAGTTTATCTCTTGAAAATTGAAGCAACTTTTGCTTATAAGACGGCGGCACACTTTTACTGAGCCCCGAGCTGACTTCACTGCTGCATTTTGTTGAACTTTTCGGATTTTCTAAACTGTGTGAAGCAGTGTCTACGCTTTTCGATTTCTGCTTCATATCAACTTCACCTTTCTCACTAGTAGTTGATTTAGATTCCGTTTTAGATTCAGTTTGTTTCTCTTCAACAATTTGGTCCATTTTCTTGACTGCTACATCTGTTTGTTTTTTATTCGCTGCCATTAGTTGCGCCATATTATTTTCTAGATTACACACAACGAGGTTCGAGTTGTTCATGACATTGTACTCATGTCTTAGGAGTTTGGCATTAGCAACGGTGATGGGTTGTGATTGGTCCTCGTCGTCAGTTTTGAGGCTATCGCGGACGCTGAAGGCGCTAGTGGCGCGGACACTGTCGTCATCAGACATGGGGACGCATTCAGTGACTTGTGTCACGCCTCGGATGTGACGGAGGTCATGTTCTCTCCTATTTACGAATTTTAATGGTTCACTGTCCAGTTTCATCGCCCTGAAAACATGATTCATAAGATTATAAAAGTTAGCTAGCATGAAAAAGCATAACTGTACAGTCTCAACGCTGTACATTTTTCCGTTTACGTTACGACCTACTTTGGGCCGTGTTATAATATGACGAAGTAAAGTAAAATACTGGAGTGCATACGAAACTCGCATACGATTAACATCAACTGAAGGAACGGCCAATTAACTTTACTATTATGTACCTACTTTGACGTAATAAAACAGTAATATTTATAACTTAACTTCTCCGTTCTCTCAACTTTACACTCTACGCACTCCGATACAACTTTCAAGTGTATGGGCTAACTGGCTCATACAATAACTGATGAACTTCACCTGATGAACGTGTTGCAAATTAACGCTCTTGTGGTTATGTACTTAAAGCCGCCTATTGTTTATGTTTTGGGAGTGTTATGGAAGTGTATATAAGTGATGACAATATAACGTTGCCATCTTCATCTAGCTGTCATAATAATGTTCATAAATTACCTTGCATTACTGCTAATCTTGTCCCTCTGTAACTGTTTCGCCTCCTGCTGACTGTGACTCAGTGGTTGAGTGAAAGGGGATTCACTCTGCACATCTTCAGGCAGGATGAGAATGTGTCCGACTACAAATGGGTGTCCCAGTATGTCCGGCCAAGTCATCCTTTTCATAGGATCTTTATGTAGCAATCCCTGATAAAATGTATCAAAAAAGAATATAGGTAACTATACTAAATGAAAATTTTGCTGTTTGTGGGTCCGGTCTGTTCATGTTTACAAGGACTAGCAACTTCGTACTAGTGTTCAGTGGAATTCACATGATAAGAAACTTCACTCTGTTTTCATTTGATTTTATATTTAGACTGACACTCAGAGACTTTATACATCTCTGAGGATATTTATTTATTAGATTTTATTATTTTCATGTTGACGCTTAGAGATATATCTCACAATATTTTATTATGATTAGTTTACCTTATTACTTTTTATCTTGACGCTTAGAGACCTTATAATACATCTCTAACAAATCTGGATTGTTATTAGTTTCTTAAGTCTTATTTTTGATATGTAGCACTACATTTAATACGATATTTTGATTATTGTATTATTTTTAATTGATATAGATATATGTTGACTTGTAAAAGTGCCCTTGAGGCCTATTTGCAGAATAAATATTTGATTTCTTTTTTTTTGATGCACTGGATGTCATGCTCACTCTTGGATTAAGAATTGTATTTCTTCACCTGCACTCCCACCAAACTAAGGCTGGCAATCCCTGGGCCGGATTAAACGTAATTTCCAAAAACTCTATCACAGGTCAGATATTTTTCATTTTCTCACTTGACAAAAAGGAGTATACATGAACATATCACCTGAACTTTCTTTAATAACATAAATGCATACCTGCATTATCTGCTAGAATAAAAACATGTAATGGAATTGATATTAAATGGCAGCTTCAATAGCTTTTTCGCCTGTGAGCAAATGAGAGACTGGGCCGCTAAAGAGCCTATGTGTGTAAATCTGTAGGATGACATTTATTCTGTCTCTGCAGATATTGATAGGTTGATATAGTGCAGATCTGCACCAATTCCAAGCTGACAATAGGTGAGGAACTTAAGAGTGGTGTACACTAGAATTGTAGGCTAAAATACACTTGGGGTTGTTGCATCAGAAGTAAGTAAGTAGTAATATTATAAAGATAATTTTAACTTGGGCCTCCTATGTTCAAACTCATAGTCGTTACTAAGCTTTGTTTAGCTAATTTTTTTAAATTATCGTATGGCAATTTTACGAAACGTGAGATCTTCGAGAAGACAGTACAGTTGCCAGTTTTTGTTGCACTTTTAGCACCACCCAGGGGTCACGTGTAGGATAGCGGTAGGTCACCGGTGGGTATTCCCTACGGACATGGTGCAACTTCGACCCCCCTTGTCAAATGAGTGGGCAACTTGATTATTAGAAGTTCTCCAGCCGCCCAGAGGCCTCTAACTCGGCTTCAACAACTGCTATCATAGACAGCAGCCGGGATCAACAGCTTAATGTGCCTTCCAAAGCACGGGAGAGCTCAGTTAATAACCACTCAAAGCGGTTTCCCATCCAAGAACTGACCTGGGCTGGCGTTACTTAACCTCGCATACCGCACGCGGTACGCGGCCGCAGCTCGGCCACGAGCGCTCCAAAACTAAATGATAAAACACAAATAAAAAGTAAAAATGAAAAGTAATCATGAATACCTGTAAGAATGAGCGGGCCTCTTTGCTGATGAAACTTGGCCACTGCACAGGCTTGTGACGAATCATTCTAACCAGCTGCAGGATAGACATGGTGCAGAATGGAGGCTGACCTGCCATCAGTTCATACACTATGCACCCTAGTGACCAGAGGTCAGCCTGGAATGATAACAGACAAAATATATATAATTGTACTTAGAATCACAAAATTATATGACAGACAATATTATAAGCAACAAATGCATTCACGTAATCTACTACTCTTTAACCCTTTACTTTGCAAATTTAAATAAAATGCAGCAGGCTCATTATTTTAAAGGTACACAACAGTGTATAGACATTGGCAATCTATGTTATTTACTAGCTCTGCTACTGTACTGTAATAATTATACCTGATGATCATAAGGCTTCTCATCAATCAGTTCCGGAGCCATGTACAATGGAGTTCCCTTGATTGAAGTTAGGATATGGGTTGAGTTTGTCATTATTCTAGCCAGTCCAAAATCACAAAGTTTGGCACAACCATTACTGTCCAGCAATACATTTTGGGGCTTCAGGTCTCTAGAAAACATAAGTTTCAAAATCAAACATTTATTTACAAATAGGCGACAAGAGCATGGCCACTTGTTAATTCTGCCCCTTCCCGCCCAGAAAAATAAATTATAGCATTCCTTTGTTATGTGCCCGGAGATCTCCAGCACCGGGAGATCACGGTATAATGTATAAGTGGGTCATTGACAGTTGTAAAAACAAGAGTTTTCCACCCGAGGGTCAATAGCTAACGGCTTATGTACACGCATATATATGCATAAAATAATATACATATAAGTTATGTTTTTATTACATGGATTTAAAGTTATGGAAACACCGTTTGTGCAGGTTACTAGACCAATCCAAAATTAAGCTTTGAGGCCCTTAACTTTTGATATGTCCACTGAAAAGACGAAGAACCTAAATCTGACAATGACCCAAGTCCATGCAGTCATATCATTTTTTTATTTTTTGATACCTATACCAAAATATAAAAAGTCACTTTAATATTGTTAATTCTTATGAAACCTTAATGAAAAACCAATTTACCTTTATGGAAACAATTTAAATCTTCACAATAATGTTATAAACTCAAAAATCATATCATACCGTAGTACCTTTTTTCCCATTGTTACAATAATAGCTATCTAGCAGAGTATTCTACTTTGAAACACGAGAATTTAAATAGAGTTATGTTATTTGTCAGTACTAATTAATATAAAACAGTATTTAATCATATTTCAATACCTATGTAGCACTCTGTGAGAATGTAAGTAGTACAGTGCGGAAACCAAGTCCCAAGTAATCTTCTTCACTTGTTCCTCATTTAAACATCCTTCTTTAGCCAATATGCTATGAAGTTCCTTCTCAGCATATTCTGTCACCACCACCAGCTCAGATTCAGTGTCGAAGCTATCAATCATTCGAATAATATTCGGATGGTCGAGTTGACGTTGTATATCGCATTCTTGTCTTAAGTTTTTCAAATCTTTAGACGAACGGCCTTTCTGAAAAGTGCAAAAGGAGCGTTAAAATAACCGTGAGCGATTCTGTGATGTTGAATGTTAGAAAATACAAACACCTTGCGTATAACTTTTAGGGCCACTACAACGTCGGTTTCTTTATTCTTTGCTTTAAACACTCGACCAAATGAGCCTTCGCCTACAAACGAAATAATGTCATAGTTTTCCATAATTACTGGTATAGCTAGCTAAGATAAACTTAGCATTGGTTCAGCTAAATGTACACGAAACAAAACAAAACTAGAAAATAACATCTTTAACAAGTAGGTACAATAATAACCATTTGTTGCCACTGTCACTGTCATTGTCATTGTCAAGTTGAAATTTGGTAGTTGGTATTCAACTCTGTTCGAGACTAGCTTTAAAACGCTAATCTAAGAGTCCTGACGATTTAACGGTCCAGCGGATACAGAGGGACACAATTGAATCTGAATTAATGAGAGCTATTTGCTGATTAAGGTTGCGCCCTTTAAGGCAAAAAATAAAATTAATATATTAGTATAACATATTAATAAGTAATAGTCGAATTTATCAAAGGGCACAATGCCTGGGCGCACCACGGGCCTAAGTAGGATGTAAGTTTCACTTTCGGTTTCGGACGCACAACCCTGCATTGATGCCCACATTGACATTTGTACCGAAGGTACCGATTAGTGCCGACACTACCCACACCTATCAGCGCATGCGCACATACTTTCATGATCAACTATCATTTCGAGTCAGAGGTGTGCCTCAAGGTCTCTTATAGGTTTGGACGAGGTCGCAGTGTATGCAAAATGTCTATTGTTGTTCTTCGCGCCCGAAGATGCAGGTTGGACGCGCGAAACACATTGTAAAAGTATACCAATCAAAAGCAAAGTTAAATTGCAATGTTTAAAGTATGTCTCCAATCGACCCTTGGTCGGTAATTTTCGTGAATGCCTGCCCTGAGAAATTGTGCCACACCCAAACTCCTATAATATCACAGGGCGTAGGCGCCTGCATCTCGAGAGAGCGTCACTCCGTGTAATCGTAGGCGACATCATTGAAAATGTTGGTTGTGGCTTGTTTTGTTTTCAGGAAAAAACAGATCCGAAAATGAGACCTAGCTGGTTCGTTGCGTAAAATGTCTGCAATGGAAAGTTCTTTTTTTCATTCATTTTAACCCGTTATAGGTACTTATATTATTTTATGTTTCATCATCATCACGTCGCCTTCCTATACATAGGTATAGGAACGTAGGTCCTGTGTAGGATGTATGTCCCTCTCGACACAGACCTAATCTAATCTCATATATGACATGAAATGGGTTGTAGTTCTCAAGCGGTCCAGTGCGGGTTTCTGAGTTCACGTAGGCACCAGTGCCTAAGAGTCCAGATTCTTCGCATTGCTCTCTTTCATCAGCAATGCTAATGGTAAATTAATATCATCCGATATTGAAAACTCAATAAAAGTCGTTCGTAAATGTTTGATCCACTCATATGTTTAGTGTATTTAGTGTAGAATGGCTGTTACAGTTTGTACTAATTTAAAATCGTAATAAAATGAACGATCTGCTCCTACTGACAACATTTATTTTCCAAATAACACAGTAGAGTCGTGTCTGTTATGTCAATTCTAAAATGCAGGACTAATTAATTGAACGGATTTTCAAATCTGATATCAGCTGAAAAAGTGTCTCAAAACAAATCTTCATTTCAATTGTTCGTTTAGAAGTAAGTGCCCATTAGCCAATCGCAGGCAGCGATCTGGGTTAGAGCAATCTAAACAACGGATGATGGAAGCATAAAATAGAACAATGGTATAGAATGCTCGTAAAATAAGCTAGGCGGGCCGCAAAACATCGACAGCACAGCGTCCGCTATTTATACTCGATTATCCGGCAAGCAGCTATACGAGATAAAGCTCGGAATCGCTTGCCTACACACAATAAAACACGAACCGGGCTATAGCTTCAGATGTAGGGGCATTATATTCACGTTAAAACATATTATTCCACAGCCGTGCACAATTCTATAAACAAACGAGACAGAGCGTGGGTGTGTGTGTACATTAGGGATTTAGTAACTCGCAGTTTTAGCGTTCGGCGACTCGCCGGGAAGACGATGGGATGGGGTTTCAAGCGTTGCTCATGATTTTTGATATTCGAGTCAAATTTAAAACTCCCTTTGATCAGTTTAATGCAAATCATGCTAGTGATCTTTACATTTTGAACAGTAAAAGTAACTTTAATTTGTGAAACTGTGATGAAGGGCACCTAAAACTAAGATGAGCACCTATGATGAGTCTTTTAGGTACATATAAATCGAAATGCTCCTTTATAACCTTAAAAAAACGTACATATTGGCGAAGCTTCATTCATAATATAAAGTAGGAAAGAAACTTACGGGCGCTGGAGAGAAACTGCCTTAAATCCTTAAGTTAGCTCATTTTACTTAGGTACATCAAATATTCTTTTATTTTTAAAACGCAGAATAGATATTATTTGCTTGTCTCACCCGGGAATCAAACCAGAAACCAAAATTTAAAAAAAACACGCGCTCTTCTATTCCACAGTCGATACAGGTCAATGCTAAAGATAAAATTTCTCCAAGAAACATTGAGCCTTACACTCATATATCGTACAAGATATCCATAAAATCGCATATTTAGTACACGAAATCTTAGAGAACCTTAGAAAATTTTTGAAAATCTTTGAATGCTGTTTTGTTCCTTTTTAAACATAAAAGAATGTTTCCTTTAAGTAAAATGATCTAACATAAGGATTTAAGGTAGTTTCTTTCCAAAGCCCACATTTTCCACCCTATTCATCCCACTGCTGGGCACAGGCCGCCTCTTAGGAATGGGCAGTAGGCCCACACTGACTCAGATTGAATTTCTTCGCAGATTGTACACAGACACACGACAGACAAATGGTGTATCCTCACGATGTTTTCCTTCACGGAAAAGCTAACGATAAACATCAAATGAAAAGTTCTGAAAAACTCATCGATACGCTGTTGGTAAGAGCCGGGATAAGACCCACAACCGCTGCTTGACAGCCAATCCACTAGGGTACCTTAGCCATTCTCAGTCGAAGCTTACCTACATTAGTCCAATTAATACAGAACCATTAGAAGTTAAACCTTAAGTAACCAATCGATAATAATAGCAGATCTATTTCGTCTAGGTACTAAGGACCGGTCGTCTTACAAAATAACACACATATAAAGTGACAACAATACCAAAGATGTAGCACAATAAATGGCCTTTTCACTCTTCACTTGATGAGATCCGCCAGATTGTACGTGACAGGGGTATGTTTGCATAAGGAAAGATGAGGCAAAGTGCGTCGCTAATAAATTAATAACGTAAGGTGAAACCATTACCCACGCCTGGACATCCAATTATTGAGCGAATCAAGCTAAATCACTTCATCATTCTCCCAGCGTTTTCCCGTTAGCCCGGGGTCCACTTTGGCACTAATATTTAGCGTAAGCACCAGTTTTACGAAAGCGACTGCCATTTGACCTTGACATTACAACCCAATGGGAAAACTATGTGACCTTGTGGGGAATAGACCGATATCCTCACGATGTTTTCCTTCGCCGAAAAGCCGGTGTTAAGAATCAAATGAGCTCGCACACGACCGAGACGAGTGACGAAAAATGAGGGGAGGTATTTACTAGCAGAGGGACACAATATAGGCTACTTAAAATAATAATAATAATCGTACATAAGTTTTTTTAGAAAAACCCAGATCCAAACCACTACCTCCAGATTAACACTTTCAATGCTAAGAACTCCCCTGGGGAGTTCTCCGCTCATAGAGGCATAGCCGATAACATGCGTTTTCCCGTATCTCAAGGAAATTGTGAACTACGAAAAGTTTGGCAGCGAAAGTGTTAAAAGTCGCGTGCCTTGCCGCTAAATTACATAAAATCGTATATTTCCTGAACGATTAATGTACCTATAATACTTAGGTATGGTATATTATATCTAGGCTTATGTTTTGGCCTCTTGAATAATTTTCAAGAAATAGAACTCTGCAACTTTATAGTAGCCCGTAAAAGAAGCATAAAGAGTTTTATGTAAGAGCTAATAAACCGTTTACTTTACGTATGTTGGTGCGTATTGGAATTCTCAAATCGAAATTCAGTCACTATATAGCCGTCTCGGATTTAAAAAGTTTTACGGACGGCTGAGTTCATAACTGCAGCTGAAAATAACCTGTCTTGAGAGTTCCAGTGCCCACAAAAATACACTTGATTTATTTGATACATACCCGGAGTAAGTACCAAACTACATTTGTTTTAATGGCAACTATCCTACACAAATGTTCTAGAAGCTAAGTATGTTGAAAGACGCGTAGAAAAGGAAAAGAATAATCAATTTGAAATCATACCTACTATCCAACTAATATTATCATATCAAGATTTCAACATAGTTCCACAGCTGTTGGCGCTACAGCCACAGCAGAATATTGTTTTTTACGTTTCTGCACCATAATGATTAAGAAAGTTTCTGTTAATGCCAAGTGCAAGAAAATCTACCTTGGTATGCTTTTTGACTATATTATTACCTAGATACTAAATTCCCGCCCGGCTGTAAGGAAATAAAACAAATTTTTGTTGGTGTCACCGGCCGCTTTGTTTTGGATCGCGTGTTCATAATATCCAGTTCGAAGGACCATAAATATAAAGGATTCGATAGCTGGAGAGCAGGCTAAATCAAAGCAGCTGTTTTGTGCTTAAAAATATATTGACAACTAGAAACAAATTACAAACTGACAAAGAACAAGAATAGTAAATAGAGATATAGAAATAGGTAGAAACCACGACACTTCACAATTACAAACGCAAAAAGAGCACACAGAATAATCACGTTTGTAGATCATACACACACACTCCGCAAACACACGTAAATTATCATGTATTTGTAATTTTATTGTAAATTCTTAGGATAAAACTTCTTGTGTAAACGTTTGTAAACCACCATTAAAGACCGCCCTGGTGACCACAGGCGTCACTGAAAATCAGCGTCACGATGTAAAACCACGGTTTACTTCGCGACATCAAGCTGAGTGACGACTTTTTTACCATCTATCGCTCTATATAATGTCTGTTGTTTGTATTTCTGCTAAATGTTATTTAAACTTATTTTCTTTCTATCTTTCTTTAAAAATATATATATAACTAGCTTTTTCCCCCGGCTTCGCCCGCGTAGTAAGCGTAATTTTTAATCGTCTCCAAAAATGGAGATTCTCAGTTGCACCTACGTATGTAGGTGTGAATTGAATAATGCATGAAATGTAGGATTATTTTATTGTGTTATGTTGGTTTATTTAT
This sequence comes from Epiblema foenella, assembly GCA_963556455.1. Classification (NCBI taxonomy): domain Eukaryota; kingdom Metazoa; phylum Arthropoda; class Insecta; order Lepidoptera; family Tortricidae; genus Epiblema; species Epiblema foenella. Next base: position 9,374,966 of record OY747104.1, on the reverse strand, counting down.
TGTGTTATACTTCTGTTTGTTTTAGTATCTAGTCTGACTTTACGAATGAAACTTGATAATTTAATTATAAGGAATAATAAATGACAATAATATAGTAATAATTAGGCAGGCTCGTAAAGAGATGAAATCTCGTGATATAAAATTTGTACGCCGTTTAATCGGCAAAAAGTGGAGATCTTTTAAATTGTGACATAACACCTGTTGTATAACATTACCTACTTTTTGGACAAATAAACTATTGAATTGAATTGAATTGAATTGTGTACGTATAGGTACGGATGTCAATTTCGTAATCGGCACCCGAGAAACTACAAAAATAACACCCATATCAATTTTTAAGAAAAACAAAAGTCCACCATCTTGGATTTGAAAATGCGTGTCATTTTCGTAATCGGCGCCTCAAGTAACCTCGAAAACGACACCCATATCGATTTTTAAGAAAAGTAAAGAGTTACTCCCCGCAGAAACTTGGAACCCCCTTTTCACCCCTTTAGGAGAGCAATTTTAAAAAACGCTGAAACATGTTTTGATGTATTTAAACAGAGAGTATATGTACAAAGTTTTAAATTTCTCACTTCAAAAAAGATTTGGTCCCCGTACGAACTTGGAACCCCCTTTTCACGCCCTTAGGGGAGCAATTTCGAAAAACGTTGAAATACGTTTTGTTGTATTCAACAAAGAGTCTATATACAAAGTTTTAAATCTTTCGCTTCATCAAAAACTTTCTCCTTTACAAACTTGGAACCCCCTTTTCACCCCTTTAAGGGAGCAACTTCGAAAAACGCTGGTATAAGTTTTGTTTTATTTAAACAGATAGTCCATATACGGAGTTATAAGTCTCTAACTCTAAAACAGAAGTTTCTCCCATACAAACTATGCACCCCTATTTTACCCTCTTAGGGTTAGAATTATGCAAAACGCTGAAAACATTTTCTTTGGATTCGTAACCTTTTTACGAATTTTTAAGTCTTCAGATCATGAAATATGTTCTCCCATACAAACTTTGCACCCCTATTTGATCCCCTTAGGGGTGGAATTTCCAAAAATCCCGTCCTATCCCTTGCATAGGTCATAAAAGTAAGCTCTGGACCAAATTTGAAGTTTCTAGTTCCAGTAGTATCGGCTGTGCGTTGATGGTTGATAAAAACCTAACCTAGGGTGCCGCCGGCCTAAGCTACCGGTGGTTAGGGCGACAGAGAGAGGAACCTCCTGACTATCCGCGCCGTGTCCAGGAGTACCGCCTTCTGTATCTGACCCTTGACCCAGCCATCTAGCGAGAGTTTCTTGAGGTGTTGGTCGAAACTCTTCGCTATTAGACCGTTCGCAGAGACGACTATCGGGACAATGATCGTTGAAGCAACATCCCACATGGCGGTCACCTCGTGTGCCAAGTCTAGGTACTTGCTGACTTTGTCCTTCTCCGCCTTCACGAGGTTCTCGTCATGGGGGATGGTGATGTCAACGAGCGCTGCCTGGCGCTTCGATCGATCTGTCAGCACGATATCAGGTTTATTGGCTACAATAACAATAGTCCTGTCCGTGATGACAGATCGATCCCAATAGAGCGTGGCACGACCATTTTCAAGAATTGGCGCAGGTGTATACTTATAGTACGGCACTTCGATGTTAAAAATTCCAGAAAGGTAGAGTTCAAAACTCCTTCAAATATTACGACGCCACATTATTTCACAAACAAGTCGAACAAGAATTATTTACAAAAGATCCATGTCATGACTGTTATTTACTAGCAATAATAGTGTCATTGACCCCTGAACTATGGTAAGGTCGATTGGGTATTTACCTCTAATCCGGTGCCAATTTTCCGACATTGCCGCCGACGTATGACGCGATGACAGATTTATGATGCGTCGAAGCGACTCCGCACTAAATGACTTTTTCAGCTCATATTTTCTTGCTGGACTCTCCTTACAAAGAGATTAAATACTTATTTAAGTACTGTCACTGGATTTGTGCAGCATAATTATTTTATTTGCGATTGTTTTTTTTTCGATGTTCACATTAGACTAGATTATTTTTTTGAGTAACCGTACCTACATTGTACTATATTGGCTACGTACCTACTAACGATATGTATGTAATACAGATCAAGCAGCAGGGCATTTAATGCTTGGGGTGTAAAACAAGAAAATAGCTCACATAGATGGAGATCCGTCTTAATCCTAGAACAAAGCAGTTAAATACTGCAAATATTATTGGTTACGCCTCCGTATATCATCATTCAACCGATTTGGAGGCTTCTTCCTCTATACCCATAAAGCTTATTAAAAACACATGACACAAGTCAAGTTAGTTGAAAATATATTGACACAAGTCAAGTTAGTTGAAAATATATAACTCGTCAACCGCCGTCGACGTTACTATTATATATAACATTATTCCGCAAATTAATCTTAATATTGCCGCATATTATTCTTCCGCTTCCCGCTACGCGAATAACAATCACCCGCAATAGTCGTCTGCTCATAAAACCAGCCACCACCAGCATTGGCCACCGGGATACTACAACAGACACCACGGAAGCTGCATCAAAACCCAGGTAAGCAGTTTCCAAGCCCTAAATTCAATTTTTCTATCTTGCGTTAACCAAATTATACTGCGGCGTAACCGTTGCCACATTTCGCTCAACATTGCCCGCCTAGTAAAAATTGCCTATTTACACGGCATAATCAATTATATTTCTACAATATACGTTCTTTTTTTTTACCCTGACTGTGGCTTTATAGGCTCTATAAAAACTGAGAAAGCACGGAGCCTTTTCTGTTTATTAACTACATCTACTTAGTTACAAAATTCACGGACTTTTGCCCGCGACTTTGTCTGCATAGAACTCGTTCATTACAATAGAATTTTATCCCTATTTTTTATATAAGGCGCTTACCTATTGATCGCTCCTCCATACAAACTGCCACCCCCTTAAGGGATTATTTCCGTGATAAAAAGTAAGTAAGCTTTGCCGCGGAAGGCCTCGGGACTCAAACTACGGAGGTATACCAAATTTCATCTCAATCGGTTCAGCGGTTTAAACGTGAAGAGGTAACAGACAGACAGAGAGACGCACTTTCCCATTTATAATATTAGTATGGAAGTGCGGATAATATAATAGTACGGATTTTTCTACGTATTACGTAAGACTAAACGGTAAAAGTACATTTATTTATCGCTGTCTCCAGCAAACGAGTACTTAATATATTTTAGGGTGGTATTCCACTTATCCAATATGTTTGTCCAATTTATATGTCCAATCTTTCATCTTTTGAATATTTTTATTAAAATTTGATGACAGAGGCCCATTTCACTTATCCAATATTTTTGAACAAAGCACATTGGACAAGGTATTGGCAAGTGGAATACCTGCCTTACTGCCTATGTAACTTTTCGAAATTACACACACACACACACACACATACGTACACACTACTGGTATGTTATAGGCGCAAAGCAAAATGATAATAGATGCACAACGTCTCAGAGGGACTTCGCTTACTAGACGCGCTTAACGGGATTTCTTGATTCTGTAAACCACGCCCCACGGGTAAGGGACATGCTTATGTCTTCCGTGCACGAGAAAATGAGATGCAACACTTTTCCGGAATGACTGTGTTGACAAAGTTTCATTGCACGAATTAAAATTGCATCATTTCAACTTGATTGAGTCGCTCAGTAAGAAAAGTTTGTAAGTAGTAGTTAAAAAAGAAAAAGATAGGAAATTAGAGATTCAAGTTTATATTCCTTTTTGTACGCTGTAGTTTTAAGCAATCATGTTTCGGCTCTAATCAGAGAAACAATCATATAGTCAAGAATTACATATCTGAAAATCAATCTCTGGTCAGAACAGCATTTCAAAGAACGCAATTATGGCACTCCCTTAATTGAGGTAACTTCACGTGAACGGCTTAAGCCGTTTCAGTTAATTTAAGTCAAAGCAAACTAGATAATCATTAGTATTCTCATTGTCTCAAACGGCTATTTGTACGAGTAAGGGACGCAAACTATACTTAGATTAGATCACAGATCTTTTGTTTCCACGAACAGTGAGGGTCCAGTGCTCGACTAGTAGACACAGACCCGAAACTTGACACTTTCAATTTTGAACAGTGCTGGAGGTGAACACGTGTCCGAAATTTCACAACGGCTACCTTACGAATTTGTCTGATACCATGCACGAGCAATCACTTGTATCATGATGTTTATTATTTCCCGCTAAAGAAACAGAATACCTACCGTATCTCCCGGTCTACGTTTTACTCAAATATATGAGCATCAGATTTTGCTTTTTTAGTGCACGCCATGAGTGCAAGCTAATGTTTAACAAGATTATACGCAACTTTAAAACCCGCATTGTCGCAAAAAATGACTTCACTCACGATTACAGCCGGTTGCACGCTTAATGACCCAGCGGGCGGGGTCGCGCGCGCCGACGGAAAATTATACCTTTTTCCCGTGTACACACTACGCTTGTTTACGTTTTCCTTCCACGTTTCTGACTAAAAATACGTCATCATCCTGCCGTTTGGGACGCGCGCCATTGGTGGCTAGCGCAGGAAGCCGGGGAGGACTCGCGCCCCGCACCCCGCACCCCGGTCATGAAAAACCAGACAAACTTGCCGAGCAGCAGAAATAACCCTGAACGCTGGAAACGCCGAAACCGCTGCCAGTCGTGTTGTGCGTCTCAAAGTGGTAACAAGTGAACTGCAAACATGGGTCTGGACACAGAAGACTGGGTAGGTGTTTTCTGTTTTTTTTACTAAAAAACTCAAATCTGAAATCAAGTTGTAGCAACTTGATTTCAGATTTGAAATTAAACGGTTTATTCGTATTAACGTTACTACTTCTTGTTATGGAAAGTATAAATAATTGACATTGATCTGGTAGATGCGCACGAGTGGAAGCTAGCAGGAGCTGTCACTCGCCCTGTAAGCGTGATGTATGTGGATGAAAGTGAGCCAGTGACTGACTGGAGACACCTGCTGAAATATCATTTCCACTTTCTTGTTTTTTGACAGTGTGGCTAAATAGAAAGTCTTTTACATATCCATCGTGAAATCACGATTCGTAATTGTTTTCCTTCTTACTCTTAGGTTATTTTATTGTAACTCAAGCGTAAGTAGGCATGTAGTTACCTATTATTAACAAAAACAACAACCCGCCATTTTATTAAAAGTACGAAATACACTGATTCTTGTATCATATTAGGTACTTAAAAAACCGGACAACTGCGAGTCGGACTCGCCAACCGCGGTAGGCGTTGATTACATACTTTAAGTAAAGACTATATTTTTAATCAATTTAATAATTTAATTACAGTTAATCTCTTTGCACTTTTACTATAACACGATATTACTTGCCAAATTGGTCAACGGAACGTACCCTATAAATCAAAATATACGTTTTTTGGGGCATAAACGCCCGCCTCTTTTTTACGAAACTTAGAAGCTAGAGTTTTTCACAGCTTCAAGGGACTGTAGATCTGAGTATATGGTTTTAATATCAACTCAATACCTCCACGCATTCCCGAAATAAAGGGTCTTGAGAGTCGTCTGGACACAAAGTGATCCTACAAGGGCGGAACCCTTTTTCCCTCGGAACCGGATTTTATCTTTTGATGTACAGAACCATAAACACACATACTTCGCAACCCGCCTCTACATGACTGTATTTCCTAAATCTATTTGCGGTCCAATAACACATAAAATAATGTTATTGCCCTTTTCATCTGGAACTGGCCACATAAATCGTATAAAAGTACTAAGCATGGACAATTACATACTTGAGTTCACGTTGAACCAACACGAGTTTAAACAGGTAATAGCACCAACACAATACCTTATTTAACACCAAAATTAATTCCAATCCGCATTTTGCAAGGAACGCATGCGGAGCCGGGGGATAACAGCATATGTCAACCTTGAGGGTCCATTCCGGTAAAATATTTTTTTTTAAATCGGATCAGTATTTCCGGAAATTATCTCCAACATGCAAATTTTACCTCTTCCTATATAATAATTAGTGTACGTACTCGTATAAGTAGATTTATCTGTTCTGTTTTTTGAATGTAGTCATATAAATTATAAATAATGCAATTGTTCTCAAAGTCGTATTAGTACTCAATAAAACGAGACTATCATAGGTATCTTGACCTATAGGTAGGCGGTAGGTACCTATTTAAGTACAGCGAACCAGACAAAATCTTGCAAGAAATATATTCCATAGCTTCCTACTTGGTGCCCATAAACAACGTAACATATAGTGTGAAACCACTAACTGAACGGTGATGTACAGACCGTTAGAACCGTGTGCAAATACCGGTTCGGAAATGATCATTAGTAATAACTAGATGCACAGAGTGCTGACTGCACTTAATGCATTTCTTTGTAACTATTCGAGCTTGAGGTCTTAGTAGTCCGATTAGCGCGCAGTGCTAACACTGAACCTGTTAAAGCCCGAACAGAAATAAATGACCATTTTCAAGAGGGCGCATTTATATAGTAACAGATCAGTAATGTCAGTAAAATCGGAATAATGTCTTTTCATCTTGTTTACCTACTCAGTACTGATGTTAATTTTGAAATGTTTTGTAGCGAAATAGTTTCATTTCATATATAATATTAATAATGTTCCGCTCATGACAATAAATCGTTTTAGACCTTTTTTTCATTACTATTGTCTGAGTAATTGAGTGAAATCGTTACATAGCTTCTTTAGGCTCGGTTTTATAAAGATCCGTCGATTTGTTATGTCAAAAAATGAACTGAGTTACTGACATTTGATCTGACATTTGGTCTAACGGATCTTTATAAAACCCGGCCTTTGTTAAATGGGGTTTGTTAAATACTCTCTCTCCAACTAATCACCACTTAACACTGGCTCGGCAATGCGCACGTATTGGAAATAACTCCTCTGCTCAATTGTAACACTCTTGCCTCGGCTCTCGTGACAATGACAGTGACAGTTATCTTTCCCGCCAATACAGAGACACACAAGATAGCGTATTTATGCTGTTTGAGCTACTCGCATACACTACACTAGCAAATTCCCCAAAAAAAACTGACTGCTTCCATTACTCCTTCACTACTTCTTCTCTCTACTCTTCTCGGTGTTACAACACGTCGGTGTACTAGTTCAATGCATGTACCTAAGTAATCTTATGGTCAATTTCACTTCAAGCGAACGCCATATCGCGGCAAACCACTTCGCTAGTTATTGCTACAAAGTAGGAAACATCTACTAGAGGCCATAGCACGAATGGAACCTCGCAGTAAAATTATGATTTACAATAGATAAGGTATTAAGCTGTCCAGTGCTCGACACATTAGTGCCCAATAGATGACACTTATTAATCACCTTTGTCATCATGACATAATATTGAAACAGTGTCCAGTACACGGACGTTTACGTTACAGAGATTTTATATCAATATAACAATTTTTTGTTCGACCTCGTGCATAGTTAATTTAACTATACATTACTTAATCAATAAGTATCATATTATCAACTTGAATTAAGGACATACACATTTCATATTTAACTACATGTATGTAATACTTTTTTACAGGCGGACGAGCTCCCTGCTGAACAGATTGCCGGTAAGTACCCTACCCACGAACAAACGGAAACATATTTTCCGACCTCTACACGTTATTCAATTTAATACTAAATAATATGTATGTGCCATTACTTTTTAAGAGAGATTTAATATGCTTGATTGTTTTAATTACAAAACGAACCATTTTATATCCTTTATTGAACAAAACAGACCTAGTCACAAAAAGTGAAAAGTTAATAGACGATATCGTATCTCTTCGAGAGCAGAAGTACGTAAAGTTAGACAAATTTAATAACAAACAAGATACAAAACAAGCAATTCAGATATACAGTATTTGATTCGTATTTTTAACGCTTAGTTTTAGTTAGTTTAGTTAAGTATTAGTTAATCTTACTTCAATTTTTATTTTTAATATATTTTATTTTATTATTTTCAATTTAAGATTCTTTATATTTGACATTTTGCACAATTTGATTTCCTGAAATAAATCCTTTCATTCTCAAACAACACAATTTCGGCAAGTGTACAATAATAAGAGTAACACCGGAATGTACTTTGACTCCCAAGGTGATTCAGAACTGCATAACATTTCTTCATAATCGTAAGAATTTATTCCACAATAAACACAGAGTTCCATTTTCAAGTAAAACTCGCTGTTGCTGAGGAAAATTGCGAACTCGCCATTGGATTGCAGCCAGTTTTATAAAAGGCTTCTAAAAATTGATACATGTGTGGGATGAACGTTACAAATTTATAATTGTTTCAAAGTTTGTGCGTGCGTCCCAGAATGTGGTGCAGATGCTGAGCCTAATGAATAATATCATCTCGAAATAAACATTCATTCACCTTATAAAGCGTGACCTGAAAAATAAATTGAGACTATTTTTAAAGAGAAGAGTGGAAACACCCGTCTTTAAGACGGATAAACAACGATTTGAGACATGTAAATGCATTCATTTTGTAACTACCAAATTAATTTAATTCCAATAGCTTTTGATTGTGTGTGCGCTATCATGGGTGAGCACTAACGTAAAAGGGGGCATATACCAATACACCAAGTTGGGCCATTATGTATAATTGTATATTACTACGTGTACAACCTAAATTATCAATTTCGTTCCATTGAGTGTGTTACCTTATTGCGTAAAATGGAAAACATGTTACATTCAGTATAGCCGGATAAATAAATTGAGTAATGTACCTACTCTTTTCCACACTCCTATATGTAAAATACAAAAAAATCTACATAAATCTTATATTTTTATCAGTACAACCAATAGTGCAACGGCTTGAGCTTAACACTTTCAGTGTCAAGATCTTCCCTGGGGAGTTCTCCGCTCGTAGACGCATAGCCGATGATAACATGCGTTTCCCCGTATTGTAGAGGAAATTCCATAGCGCTATGAAAAGCTTGGCAGCCAGTGTTAAGCAAGGGTGAGCATCCCAATGCAATGCCAAGTCGTCAAAACTACGTTCCATGTTTAAGTTCTACTATATTTGGTACGAGATTTCATTTTATTACAGTATGTAAAGGAGAGAATACAATAAAGGCTACTTTTGTTTCACAATTATTTTTGTGTACATAATAAATATTACAGTCACTTGTAAGGCTGAACTTGTAATGCACTGGCAGAAAACAAAAGATACGCACGTTTGTTTGGGCGGACAGCGTGGTAACACGGTTGGAGGGCGGCCAATTCAGCGTGGAATTGGATCCAGTGTATCGTCATTTTTTAATCAAACTATGAAAAAGGGCTTTATATTATGCCACTTCAGTTTTATAACTATTACATTAATATTATTTGTCTGTGTAATGTGTAACATATACTGGGCAAGAGTTAAATGGGTGTTAATTGTTCGCCAGCAAAATGTGCAGTACTTAATTGTTATATTAAGTCAATAGGTAAAGTAAATGCCTTACCCCCCGTGTGCTTAATTGGAGAAAGGAAAATGAAAAAAAATGTACTTGAAATTTGTGATACAATAGTATGTGTTTTAAGTATATGTTTTACGTTATTCTTGCAACGCAAAATAATAGGAAAAAAATTTGTTACTAAGACTGCACTCGAGCCAACAAAGATTTTCGAGTTAGAAACAATACTAAACCCTTAGTGTGGTTGCATGGCAAATCCATATACTTAAAATATTACATAAACAACGTTGCTTTATGTTGGCTATGGCTCTATTTCTGATACTAATCGCAAACCATTATAACCGTCCCGTATTGAGAATTAGAACATGCACAATTGATCTAGATACTATCAATCGATAGATACTAATTCAGGGCTGATTAACGTTTAGAAATAGAAGTAGTTAAGCTGTTATAATAACGTATGCACCATATCGTTGTTTATTTGCTGATTGGCCATTATAACGTATTCATTTCTAAAAGTGTGGTTTTTACCCGTATAATAAACTATTTGTATTGTTACTAGCTTCAAATTCATATATAAACTTTATTTCTGAAACTTAGATACCTACTCAAATATATTAGATATAATATCCACCAAATTCATTCACGTATGAACATGGGTCGCCTATTTTCCACTAATGTTTTAAGTACTCCGTCTGTTTACAGATATTTGCCAAGTAGCACAAATCATGCGGGTCCGACACTAAATATTAAATATGAATGTAAGCCAAACACACAAATCGCTGTTCAATTACAAATCATGCTCTTACGCTCTGAGTCACACTCGCAAATATACGTGTTCTTGTAAACAAACAACCAGAAGGAGAACTTCTCAATATTTTTATACTTGCAAGTATTTCTTGTAGTTGTTTGATAGGTATAGCTACTTCTTAATGTTTGGTAGCATGAAAATATAAATTCTAATCGTGTTTGAATAGAAACTTGAGAATTGTATCAAGGGGTCTTAGAATTCGATTTTCACAGTATGTTGACTTTTTTCATGCGCTGAAATGGCATTGTCTGTGGGATCTTGACGATGAAGTATTTGCCCACTGGAAGTGCCCTTTATGATTTATAGTTTTCAGAACCATTAATAAAAAACCTGATAGTGTTAACTGATAAAATGGAGCCAAGAGAAACAAACTGTTGATTTCAGCCTAATGAATTCGTTAATGTTCTCAAATTAAACGTAATGAGTCCATAATTATTACTTATCAACTGACATCGACGACTAATTATGAGAAAATGATAAAAGAAATGCGATTTTTATTATTATTCAGGAAACTTTCTTCCAAACAGATTAATCAAAAGCAGACACAATAGTGTAAAAGCTCGCGCTAATTTCGAAACCGACGCTTTCACGTCCGAGCGTGTCCCGTGCGTGGGTAATTAATAAACAGCTAAAATCTAGGAAAAATAGCAATAAAACTGGGTGGGTCTTTGAGACAACTGCCAAGATGTCTTGACGATTAAAATTAACATGCTGGCATAAATAAAAGTTGTGGTTTGAAAACTTTTTTGTTGCCAAAATATCGTGGGACAGCTGCGCGGTGCTGAAGGGGCGACATTTGTTCCGCGCCGGGTGGACTGCTGGGATATAAAAAATGTTTCAAGATGCTTATCAGATGGTTCAGTTCAGAGCGCTTTACGGCCTTGACTCCAATTACGCCTGTCGACAGATTGAACACGAGTTTGCGTCAGTAATTATATGAAGAGGCGGAAACTGTTAAAGATGCCATTAAATGCCCCCGGCAAGGTTTCGTGTTACTTCAATGCAGATTTTCATGACGTACATTCTTCATTTATTTTTATAACACATTCAAGCACATTATGCAGCCTATTTAATAAACTAATAACGTAACTTTTGAATTAGGACACATCAGATGCACCCTCGTCTTAGGTGGGACAATTCTACCTACTAAGCTTTCACCGTTCACCCAATCTCGTTAGATGAAATCATGAAAAAATACTTGTTCACACATTTCCGCCGTCGTGTTAAGACATATATACATATATATTGTTAATATGTATCATTTATAAGCAGACACCTTCGAAACTACTAACTGGAGTCCGTTTATCTATCAAGCTCGTCATTAAAATCGAGAAAAGTTTATTTCGGTTCCAGGCTAGATATTTTTATAAAATACGTAGTCTAGCCATAAATTCTGTCCCAACTTTTTCGCCATTTTTAATTTAATAATGAAACGTTCGATGTACTTTTGTTTCTTGATTATGCTTAAATAGACATTTGGCTGTCAGAAAAAGTATATTTGGCTCCAGGTATCGTTTCCCTGAAGATGGAGTGGGGCATCAAAGAGAATCGTGTCGCAGTGATAGCGTTATACAAGTGTAACAAGCAAGTGAACAACATTTTCAAACTGCTGAAACCTTTGAATATAACAAAGAAATTTATCTATCGTACCATCAAGCGATACAACGACATCGGTTTAGTCGACGACCGGCCCAGGAGCGGTCGACCACGGCAAACAAGGACACCGGCAGCGATTAAAGCGGTAGCTGAGCGAATTCGGAAAAATCCGCTACGCAAGCAGAAAATCATGGCTAGGGAAATGAAAATTCCCCCTAGAACTATGTCCCGTATCATAAAACAAGACCTTAAGCTTGGGGCTTATCGACGGAGCACAGGTCAGCGATTGACAGCGGCCCTACAGAAAATAAGAGCGACGAGAGCTAAAGTGTTATGGTCGCGGCATGCAAAGGGCGGATATCGTAATATTCTGTTTACAGATGAAAAAATCTTTACTGTGGAGCAAAAATTCAACCGCCAAAATGATAAAATATATGCTCACAGTTCCCAAGAAGCTTCTGAAAAAGTTCCAAGGGTAGAAAGAAGCCACCATCCTGCATATGTCATGGTTTGGTGGTGAGTATCCTATGAAGGCGTCACAGAGCTTCATTTTTGTGAACAAGGGGTAAAAATACGTGCTACGAACTATCAAAAAGACATTTTGAAGAGAGTTGTTAAGCCGCTAAATGATACTTTATTTGCCGGTAAGCACTGGATATTTCAACAAGACTCTGCCCCTGCACATAAAGCTAAGACAACGCAACGGTGGTTAGCGACGCATTTACCCGAGTTTATTGCGGCTGAAGATTGGCCCTCAGGAAGCCCGGATCTCAACCCCTTGGACTATGGTCTGTGGAATATTTTGGAGGAGAAAGCCTGCTCTAAACCTCATCGCAATGTTGAGTCTCTGAAGTTAGATTTAGTGCGGGCAGCGGCTTCAATACCCATCGATACCGTCCGTGCCGTCATAGACGAGTGGCCGGACCGTTTAAAGAAGTGTGTTAAAGTAAAAGGTGGACATTTTGAATAAATATTTTATTTTATACAATCTGTATAGTATAATTAATAAAAATAACCCTAATTTATTTATAAACTTTCTTTTATTTTCAAAATAAATGTCATTTCATATAGGACAGAATTTATGGCAAGACTACGTAGGTAATGACGCACGTTTAAAAATATAGCAAATTCCAGAAAACTATTAAGAAAGTTTTATTACTTTATAAAATAATCTACTGAACGCTTAATCGTTATCATAATATAGGATGATTCGATCATTAAGAATTTATTCTGTGATGATTTGACATTTAGGGGTACTACATTTTTCATGTTTTACTAAAAATGTTACAGACGTTGTGGTTTGTTTGTTATTTATTGTCGGCCTACATACAAACTATACGGCGCGCGCGCCGACGATGCACCACGTTGCTGCACCGAAATAGCTACATTGCACAACTTATTCGCACTAGGTGCATCCCAGAGCATTGAACTGCTGTCCTAATCCCATCGCACCCCGCCGAACGATCAGTTTGGCGCTTTTTATTGCCAGTGCAACACCGACAATCGCATCTCTGCAAATTGCATTTGTGTAAATTAGAGACTAGAAAATTACAAAAATTGTGTCTTTTTATAGGATTTCTTGATAAAATTTGGGATGGCACATCACAATTTAAATATTGAAGGTACTCGCCGTGCCAGACCATTTCATCCACATCTGCACTAAGATCGTTATGTAATAGATAGTTTAAAAGCTGGTGTTGTTGATTCCAGTTCTTCGCAAGGCCTTCGATGGCTTCGACCACAACCGCTCGGGCAGCATTCCCTGCGACTTCGTCGCGGACATCCTCAGGATGATGGGTCAGCCCTTCAACAAAGCCATTCTTGAAGAGCTCATCGAAGAAGTAGATGCTGATAGTAAGTACAATTTGAAAAGTAGAAACCACTTAACTGTTTAGTTAGATTATTATTTCAAATATCAGTATAATTAATTGGATTGCATTTGCCTAAATTTAAAGTATAATCGTTGATTTCATGCCGTAATAAACCAAGCTTTCAGTGGTTATTTTCAGTACCTCCCTACTTATCTTGCTACCTAGTCTCTATTGTGTTTTGTGAAGGAGAAATGAAAATAGATTGATACTTGCTTTATCTCTATGTCTGTGTTCACGATATCTTTGATTCTTAAATGATATTTGTTATGGGTACTTTCATGACAATCGGAAATATTTCTTAATTTCAGAGTCCGGTCGCCTTGAGTTCGGTGAATTCGTAACCCTAGCCGCCAAGTTCATCGTGGAGGAGGATGCTGAAGCCATGCAGAAGGAGCTGAGGGAAGCGTTCAGATTGTACGACAAGGAAGGTTAGTAGCCTTTCTATACCCATGATTCTTTATGTAATAAGTTAGGGTAAAAATATTTTTTTACAGCACCTAGCACTTCTACGCCACTTGCGCCATTATTTTGTACTTTTCCCGGACCAGATATTTTTGGAAACTATCGGGACAGCTTGAAGAGTGATTGTATTTAGTCATTTTCCATCTGGTACAGATCTAAAAATACTGAGAAATTTCCACCTTTCCGTGACCTTTCTCAAATTTCTCGTCACTATTCATTATTTTTAATTGTATGTGACTTTGTAGTCGATTTTCATGGTATCTACTTGTAGGCAACGGTTACATTCCCACGTCGAGCTTGAAGGAGATCCTCCGCGAGCTGGACGACGCTCTATCGGAGGAAGAGCTCGAGGGCCTCATCCAGGAGATCGACACCGACGGCAGCGGTACCGTGGACTTCGACGGTAAGTCATCATTTTCACAGTTATATCCTTGTATCCCCAAGCTATCGCCAAACAAAGTTGTAGGTATTGTTCCCAAAAACTCTGAATGTGTGAGTATAAATGTCGCTCCAATACATGCGTTTTTGTTGTTCTAGAATTCATGGAAATGATGACCGGGGAATAAACAGCTGCTCTCTTCTCTTAAACTTTTGGATCAATATAAGGAATCTCTGTACATTTTTATATCGGTCCTTCAATCTTTCGAACCTTGAAGCATTGGACATGAGGACTTTAATAGCAACAAAATGGAAGTAAACACCTAAACTTCATTGGTTAACACGAAAGTATTATGTATGTATTGTACAAAATAATCTTGTAATATTTGATGTGTGTGACTGCGCTATGTTTATACTTATTAATAAATCTTTTATTCTATGATATTATCTATTTTATTTACCTAGCTTGTCATCTCTGATATGTAATACATGAAATGCTTCATAATACGAAAATATCATTCGAGTTGAGCAATATTTATTATATTCAGCGTGAAGATTTCTGCTCAAGATAAAAATAATGAATCCCGTGTTTTTAAAGCGGACGCAAAATTGTCCTAGATAATTTGATGACATCAAATTGAGGAAATTTGGCTTCTGGCCAGCAGAGGGTAATGAATCTATTTGAGGTTCTTTATTTACTACTTTCTTGTAAACTCACAGAGTTATACAAATAAATTATTAATGAGGTCTAATATTTATTGTAAGATATGTAAGATTTGTGTCGGGTCTATTTTATTTCCAATAGATGTGACAATTAATATTTCGTGGTAATGGTTACGTTGAGGCAGCAGATCGCATGACTCGAGCAAATGTTATACTGTATTTGAATACTGTCGAATACAGGTGTAAGATATATGAAAGTTTCTATTAGTGTTTCTGTTTCAATCATTTTTTGGTACAATGTTTTTTTTATTTTGATAATAAAGCACGTGTTTGAAATTTCTTTCCTCTCCTACATTAATTGATGTATTAGGTGAATAAAATAACAGAGTTCTTCAACAAAATTGCATTATTTATTTATTCCTCGTTTACGAATTCAATAGTCACTGTATTCTATTAGTTTCTTGCTGGATCAATTATTATTTATGTTACGCACTTAAAATAGAACAAGTAACTGTGTGTAGTAAACATATTACATTTTATTACAATTCCATAATAAAGACAAAGACCCATTTGATATAAATAAACAATTACATTTATGGCATATAGGTAAAGTTTACCCATAGAGACACCTACACTATAGAACAGCATACCTACACTGATGTCGTAAGAAAGTAGATATAGTCATAAGAGAGGGAATAATTTGTAATACCTTAAATAATTTGTCAGAGAACGGAAAGTCGCAAAATTATATCCACTAATAAAATAACTTACGAGCCTACATAAAACGTAAGCCTTGAAATAATACGTTAAAATTAAGAAAATTCAATTCACTATTTTAGCTGCTTTCATTCAGAAAGTGGCTAAAACAGAACTAATTAAACAAATGAAGATGGTTTTTGAAATAATTTCTAAAATTTTAGAAAGAATTTCGCGTAATAAATAAAAGACAATAAAGAAGACATTTATACAAAGACTATAAAGAAGAAATTTAGTCAATAATATGACACGTAGACACTGACTGTTTTAATTTCCAGATTATCCTTAATGGATAAAGTATCACAAGCATACTTCAGCCAAAACTCATAACATCTACAATGTCTAGTAGAATATATACAATCAACTATTACAGAGAATAGAAATTACTGTCACCAGCTAACATTAAGTAAAATGTCGAGAAGCTAATGTGTAGTATACAGGGCTAAAAGTCAAGAATACAATTCATTGGTAACGTATTTAACAACTAAGCTCTAAAACGAGTCTTCAATTAAAACAACAATTAACTAGACGAACGAATCTGATACTACTACTTTCAAAGGATTTATTTTTTACTCTCAATCTCATAGCTTCTTGGCTTCGGATAAATATGTTAACTAAGCTTTTGTAAACACTAGGTACTGATGAGATCGCAATTTGAACTTTACTTTCCCGAACGCACTTCCATAACACAAGTCATTATCAATTAGGTATCACATTTCAGATACGCTAAGAATTAGCATGATTGTAATACATTGCTACTAATTTAAAGTGACAGCGTTTTTAACAACAACCAGTGTTCCAGTAGAATTATATGGAGAATCACAATACACTTAAAACTACCAGTAGACAATCATTACCATCAACCATCATCTAATTTTTTGGGCTTTTGATCGCACTGAACGCAGGATTAAAATAATGAAACGAAAGATGAGATAGAACATCCAAAGGTTTCTTAGCTTCAATAATAAACGCTGGTTGATGTTCGCCAGGCAAAAATGAGCTGTATAGGTGGTCAACGAGTTATTCTATGACATTAAATATATTATGTACGTACATATCTTATAATAAGTAGTTATAATGAATACTGTTCGTAGAAAGATCTTCATTCCATTGATGGCTGGTTGCATCTTTGTCGAGATGCAATCCCGATTCGGTTTTACTTCATACGTCCTTGTAATACTGTAAACAAAAAGACATAGTCAATATATCTCCTTTGTTTTTTAAGCCCACTTGTTACAATGCATGACTTAGTTTCAACCGAATTTACTCAATATTTGGAAAAATGTTAATGTCCGGAAAGTTCGCTGCGAGGCAGTTTCCTGCCTTGGTAGAAAGAGCTATACCTGGGGCCCCTTTCACGAACTACAAGTTACAATTTTATTACTCATACTCTTTAAATTGATAATATTGTTAAATATTACATGTCATATTGACATTTTGTATATATATATAATATAATGCTTTGTACTAAATTGCATCGAAACCATTATAAAATAGGCTTTCCACCTTCATCACATATTTTATCAATATAGGTACGCAGAAACCCCATTCACATCTATATAAGTCACAAGTCCATCCCCACACAGAGTGCTGACGATGGGCAGTTCTGATTACTGAACTCATTTCACAATACGTATCACTTGAATATTGAAACAAAATGTACATAATTTTATATGCCACGATAATATAGACATCCCAATAAACTGTGACACCGTGTCAACGGAACGGTCCCTCGCCTTTACAATGGGTTGCGCTCCGAAAAACTATTCAAAATGATGCCCTCGGCCGCTATACCACTAGCCGTCGACAGGGCATTCATCTTCATATCCCATCCGGTTGCCGAATAAGCTCGCATGCCGAGGTTTTCCCCGACTGGCAGTATGGAGTTCTTCAAAAAAGGAGTGTATAAGTTTTTAAAGGGCAACGGGTTCAGCAATGCGCATGTGATACCTTTGGACTCGCATGCGTCCATAAGCTGGAGTGACCACTTACCATCAGGCGGGCCATATGTCTGTTTGCCACCGCCGCAGTATAAAAACCCATCGGTAAGCGTATCAACTAATTAATTTCAAAATGTTTCAAAGCCCTAACTGGAAAAGTCAAAAAGGCAAACGCCTAAGAGTCTTAGTTCGCATGTGGCTTATACCGTCACGTTTTATGGCCAAAATGAACTAAAACCTCACATAAATAGAGACAGGTTACAAAATGCATATATTATGTCGATGACAGATATATTTTTACCTCAGTTCAGCACACTGGCAGATTTGACTAGTAGATGCGGCCGCTCACAAGATTAATGCAGGATCGGCGGTGGTGGGCGAGTGCGGCCCGAGCTCGGCTTGGGCATGGTGCCGGGCAGCACGAGCGCCGCGCCGCGTGTCGCGGCCCGGCCGCGCGTCGGCCACGGCGGCGCGCTGCCCGCGCACCACGCCTCGCTCTGCCACGCGCGCGGCGCCGCACCGAGCCGCGCGCATTCGCGCGCGTACGCGCCGTACGCCGCGCAGTGGCACCGCACCCCCGAGCAGTTGCACGCATCCAGCTCGCACGCCTCCCTGGTAAAGTTACGGTTTTGTAAAACATAATCTAGACCTTTTTGAGTCACGAGTGAATAGGCATCTTCTGGGTGAGCTCCGTCGGCCTCATCTCTGCCCTCTGGCTGGCCAAACCAATGCCGTTAAAAAATAACATTCATTTATTAGTCTGTTTTTGTTTATTTCATTCTAAAACATTAAACAGTGTCTATGAACAGGTGGTGTTTATTCAATAATCCTACAAACTTTCCATCGGGAAGTGATAATGAAGCATTACGTGTTGTGGGCCATATGCTAGCATCCTGAGGGCCTACTCCGAACTTCGTATCGTGCCGTCCCTTTCACTCACTTGTTATATAATATGAGTGAAAGAGACGGCACGATACGAAGTTCGAATTTAGAAGTTCGGAGTAGACCCTCTGTAACTGCGTACCCATATGTTTATTTATTTATTTGGCTTACCAACAATTATTTACACTAATATATCAAAGTTTAAACTTGCAATTGCTCTAAAAGCGACAATGAACCATTAATTTTTATGTAATCTGCCTGTCTCTTTTGGGAATACAGGCGTGAGTTTTAATAGTTGTGTAGAGCGCATGTTAGCCATAGTTATAGTTGTGACACATACGAACACAGACAATGTGAATACATAGCTCCTAAACTGACGCACACACAGACAATTATGCATGTATATCTCAATACACATCCATGGCTCACCCGCGTTCGTAAGATAAAAATAGTGTATGTATGTAATGAGAATAATACCTATAATTGTGAGGGTTCACTTTGGTCGCACACTCGGTGAAGGCCTCGTACTTGTCGAAGCCGCTGCAGAGGCGGCGCGCGCGCGTTCGGCGGCCGGCGCGGCACCGCGCGGACGCAGGCCGCTCGTGCCGACGCGTGCACGCGCGGCGCCCACCCACTCGCCACGACGACCCGAATTCCCAGGCATCGGTCACCATCCTTCCGTCGCGCGATCTCATATCGTCCTTTGCAATAGAGTTGAAATTGCCACACAGACCGCACAGTTTTCCTTTGTACGCGCTCGACACTGTCACTTCCAAGAAACCGTCCCCGTCCCATAACATTTGTACTCCGATATCAGCCTTCAGAAGAACGGAGCCGTTGCTGCGGATCAACTCGGCCACACCACTCTCTCTGTGGGGTAGACTGATTCTATTCCCGTTTACTTTAATTCGCATCTTTTTCCCCATATTTATTTTTGTAGATCCAATCCGAAGCGTAGCCGTGCGGGTCCAGGAGGAATGTGACGTGTTTCTAGCGTCATTAGAAATTCTAATCGAGAATGAACCGTTTGCACAATCGGACACTAATTGATATTTACACGATCCTTGGAAACTGTAGAATTTTCCATCGAAGGTCTTGTAGTGGGGATCTCCAAATACGGTGCATATTCCGTCGATATCGACACACCTCGCGCAGCACTGGCCCGGCATCCGTCGTAGTGTCTGATCTGGTAGACACGTCAGAACGGGACAGCGCTCCATGGCACAACGTGGTTCGCCGCCGTGGCATTCACAGGACGCGCACGCATCCAACTGCCATGTTTCACCATCCTGAAATTTGAATTACGTGATATTATTATATTATTCTACATGACTTTTATTCATAAGTACTTATGTCTAACCATGCTATATTCCACCCACCTGATAGGTTTTTCCGGATATAACACAAGAAGCCTTCACTTCCTGAACCTGCGGGCACTCGGGACAGCACTTCCCGGGCGGCGGCGGGACCGCGCGCGTGCCGCACGTGAGCACGGGGCAGGTGTGCCGCGCGCACACCGCCGTGCCGTTCATGCACGTGCATTCTGTGCACGGGTCAACACGGAACGATGTAACGTTGGAACGGTGGTAGCTTTGGCCAATTATACACGGCTTTATGTGCATGTGACCTGAAATTGAGAGATTTTATTTTTAGTGCACTGAAAATAATATAGGCACCACTAACAATCGTTGTAGTATTTCGTCTACACTCACGTAGTGAATCCTTTTTAATTTATTCGAAAACCATACGTAAATACCAGTTTTTCAATATACCCCGCGCGCGGACCATAATAACATGAAATACGATGTTATTATAAGATCACGTACAACTTTATAGTAACGTATCGAACTATGGAACTACTAACTTACTGGGAAATATTTTGTCAACGGTGGGCTTGGTACATCGCGGGCAACACTCGCCGAGAGGTGTATGCTGGTTCTCAGGCGCGCATGGCAGCACGGGGCACGCGCGCTTTGCACACGACAGCGTGCCGTGCACGCAGCGGCATGAGAGGCACGGCTCCTCTGGGATTCGCACGTCACGGCCTTCACCAACTCTTTGACCGTTTATCACACATTCTGAAAGGGTAAGACACTATGCTAAAATAAATTAGTTTATTTTTAATCTATAACATAGATCTATCTATCTATACTCATACATATAATAAAGCTGTAGAGGGTCGAAAATCTGTACATTGAAGATATTAGCACAATAATTGATTGAGCGGTCTTAGGACCGAGGACAGAACCCTTTTCAATACTTTTTAGAATTTGTGTATGTGTGTCTGTCTGTTTATTTGTCTAGGCATCACGAAAACTAGAGAATACATTTTAGTACAACCTTCACTAATAAAGGTTTATTGAATCTTCGGCCAGATTATGGCTATAAAATCATAAAAATTGGGGATGAAATGAGATGAAAATCGGAGTTGAACTTTGTATGAGAAGTCCTTCAATTCGTAATGAAAAGGCTTGAAATTCGGCAATCTTATACTTAGAAGCAAAGTAAAAAGAACTCCATTCAAAACCTGAACAATTAATAGATCTTTGGAACAAATAATTATGTGAAAACATGGGGGGTAAATAAGTGCTTAGGCGGCTAGCGACAAATAATCAAGAATATCTCAACCCATAACTGTTTGAAATGAGAGATTTAATTATGTTAGTCAGTCGCTGTCAACATTGACAAACCAATAACTGATATATCTTCAGGGCCCATATAGCTATTTTCGGTCGCAGATTTTTCAAAGTAGCCACAAGTCGACACAGTTTCGTAACCGTTACGAGTCTCTGCGACTGTGTTGGGTTTGGTTTTTATATGTGGTAACAGATCATACACAATACGACCGAAATTATTTTAGTAACTAAGTGTAGTCATCGTGTCCACACGTTTCTGAAACATTTGTGTCGAAACATTTTATACACATTTGCGTTTAAATTATGACTGGGGTACAGTTTAGGCATGTGACGTAACTGTTCCTACACTTTGTAACTAGATTGAAATGGAAAAAGTGACTACAACGTCCAAACCTTTCCAAACTTTCGCTGTCAGTTTTACTTCTTACCATGAAATCATTGAATGATATAAAAATGAATCGTGAACCAAAACGTTTTCGTCTCACATCAACTTTTTACCGAAAAATATTCGAGATTCAAGAAAGCCCAACTTCAGGTAAGTGGTTTTTGTTTATTGTTATGCACATCCAAATAAAATTATAACTATGAAGTGTTATCAGAATTCTTTTTTCGGGCTCTGTAGGTTACATAGGTTATGACTACTACTTAAGCCTATAATTGGGAGGTAGGTTTCTACTCTGCATTCCTATGAAACTAGATGACTTTGTTCGGATTTCGGTAAGCGGAATTTATTTGTATCATAAGCACAAACGAATATTTGTTCCTGATGAATAGTAACTTTGCTTAATTTTTTGAAACTAGGTCGGTGTGTGTAAGACTGTCGGCAAACATTATTATTATTCACGACTTCAAATTATGACGCTCAGGGACCTTATACATCCCGGTGATATTTTAAACATTTTTTATTTATTTAATGCTTTTGACAGATCATATACATATCTATTTTCATTTGCAACGATTTTATTTTTGTAATGATATTCAGTTTGTTAATTAAGTAATTAATTACTAATAACACTGTAGCTTTGTGATTATTGTTTATTAACTACCGATGACATGCAAAAGTGCCCCTTTGGCCTCTTTGATTTCAATTATTTTTATTCTTAGGTTATATATAGTTTGTATTATATTTCTATAAAGTAAGATGTACAAAAACATTTGGCAAGCATTATTATTATTCACTTTATTTATCTCCCTTGACCCATGTAGTCGGCACAAGGGTAATCATTTTACCGGGACCTTCCTTTGTCAAAACTACGCAAAACGGCATTTCGTACTTACATATTAATTTATTTTTTCGAAGTTTGTTTTGAAAAAGTACATGCCACCATTTTGGTATTTTCGTAATTTTGTTACTACTTCAAGTTACGAGTCGACACGGTGTCGACTTAATGTAGTAATTGCTTGACCATTTGTGACGACAATATACTCCCGTATAACATCACTTGTTTTTGAAATTGTACTAACTAAACTGTTTGTTTAAAACATAATAGCTTATTCTTATTATTCACATTTGTTTCTCTACTAAAGGATAGGCATCTGAGGCTAAGAAATCAAAAAATATTATGGAGTAAAATTTATGTTATATTTGTTTACAATTGCGATATATAACGATGTTATCTGAGGGCCTACACAATTTAACTTAGGTATTGAAGGCACGTTGACATTTCCTCATATCAAAGCCAACGACGACATGGAAATAAGCACCATGCATGATTTCTTTAAGCAGACAGCCAGCTGATGTTATTATCACAACGCTCCCCATCATAGGATTAGGTATCCGTTAGATAGGAAGGCTGTCGACTACGTTCTCATCCCTCCCCCCTCTGTGGTAACTCGGCGATCACTGATTAGGACCATCCTAGACACGAACTCACGGACCCGGACGACGTAATCACGGTGTTCAACTCGGACACGACGCGTACAATTAGGCATTCCCGCCGGCGGGGATGTCCACCGCGCGATCGCGACAACAGACACTTACAGTCCCAATTCGTCTTGGTACCGCCGCATACCGGGTAGAATCAATCCGACCCAGGTTGGGCCTAGCTGAGTTTCTTGCTGAACTCTTCTTAGCGAGGCTAAGTACAAAACTCCCAGTAGCTCGATTCCACTCACTCCTCAGATTCGGGTGAAGTTGCTCAACGAATTTCACTGGAGCGCAAACACTTAAAGCTTTCCAATGTTTAAACCGCCCGGCCTATAAACTATTCAGGTTTAAAAAAAACATAATTATCGAGCATTTGAATTTGTAATTGTTTGCAAAAAATGTTGAGCCCTAAACCTGTAATATTTTTTAAATAGGTTGGATTGGCCACCTTTAGTGGCTTTCTGTATTGACAGATCAGCACTTTGATCTCTTTCTACCAATAAATAGGTAGTTATCATTAATTTAAGGCGCAATTAAAATAGATGTAGTAGTTAAGTGAAATTTAATTAGTTACTTTTGATAACACGAAGTATAATACTTATTTAAAAGCTGTTCTACCTCTATAAGTTCGCGTTTGATATCATGTCAAATCACTGATAGGCTACGAACAGATTTTGGACCTTTGGCTGGACCTGGCACCGGAATTTAGTCTTGAGCTGTACTGCATTCAGTTCGCCCTTCTGGCTCTCAAAAGTTACCTAATTGCTTAGAGTTTTCTAAATAAGAAAGCTCTCTGAGTTTGATCTCTGTCTTCGTATATTTTCTATGGCTATACTGTAGCTATATAGGTAAATAGGTGAATACTTGGGAGGACGAAAATAGTAGTAAGCACCCCATCTTTGGGTTTACAAAATTTGCCAAAATTGCCGTTACAAAATATACCTATATTACCGTTATAAAATATAAGGACACACAATATGAGAAAAAATGTGCATTTTGAAAAAGGTATATTTTTTTATTCGTCTGTTACTTATACTTCGACATCTAGAATCCGGTGTTGTTTCTTTCCGGCCTGTCGCTGCTATCAGTAGAAATTGTAACATTAACAATGTTTATCCAAGAAATTAGCCTTCCAATTTTGATTCTTATATACTTATGTAAAATGAGGTTAAAAAGTGGTAGACCACTTTCTTGGTTGATTGTACGTAACCAGGTGGAATACCATTACAAAACTTAGAATTTTATACCGCGCCGAGTCTGCGGTCCATGCGCCGCCCAGAATACTTTTTCAAACATTTTTCCAGTGAGAGCCGAACCACTTCAGTGGGTATGCCAGCATAAAGTTGACCCCATCAAAATAGCGTAAGTAGGAGTCGGTATAAATTATCAAAGCGGACGCAAACACGATATG
The DNA here is from genome assembly GCA_963556455.1 of Epiblema foenella. Taxonomy (NCBI): domain Eukaryota; kingdom Metazoa; phylum Arthropoda; class Insecta; order Lepidoptera; family Tortricidae; genus Epiblema; species Epiblema foenella. Next base: position 9,350,256 of record OY747104.1, on the reverse strand, counting down.
TGGTCGGATTATTTGTTCCTAGAAGATCTCACGATTAGAAATAATTGCCATATCACTACATAGTATAGAACAAAGTCGCTTTCTCTGTCCCTATGTTCCTATATCCCTATGTATGCTTAAATCTTTAAAACTACGCAACGGATTATCCTATATTAAGACAGTAAGGTTGCCAGTTTGTTGCACTTTTAGCACCGCCCAGGGGTCACTTGTAGAATAGCTAGCGGTGGGTACATGGGTAATTGAATTGTGTCAGTAGTACATATTGATGCAGTTAAATCTCGGGAAGTAGGGAATGGACCAACATCATCAAGCGCCGATGTACGTGTAAATGTAACGAGATGCAACGCTTAGCAAATTTACGTGACGTAGCATGATGAGCCTTATATATATACGAGTAACAATACTATTGAATTGCAACATGCTGGAATCATTTTATATTCTAGAAATCATCTCTCAATTGTATGAAATACGGAGTATAAGTTGACATGGATGTTCACGCGAACGAAGTCGCGGGCAAAAGCTAGTCCGCAATAAAAATTATTTATCCACTAACAGCTAACGTCTTTAAGAGATGATCACCAATAACAGTGAAAATATTATTTATAGGTATTCAATATCGGTTCGGAAAAAAGCTTGTAAAGAAGGGATTACCTGCAGAGGCTATTCTGTCACATAATAATAAATGACAGAATTTTAGCAATGCCGCGTAGTTATACGAGATAGGCAACATTAGTTCCGACAGAGCTACTGTATAATAAGGTATAGTGTTTACCTGAAATTTTTCAAGAAAAAATTGCAGACAAATATAAATTAAAACCTTAAATGAAGCATAATTGTATTGAAATGTTTAGAATATATCCTAATAAAGGTTTAAATAATGGTATTTGCTCATTCAATAAATACCATAAATACTAAATCGTCAGCCATTGTGTAGCTTTTTATGTGTCAGCAAAATGAACAATTTGGCAAATAAGAATGGGAAGGATCAGCAGCGAAACTGTGACGAAGGGTAAAGTCCATAAATTACTTTGGCTGTACGATGAATCAATCAGGGCCTAATGATGGAGTCCGGCCGCACACGGCGCGCCCGCCGCGGCGAATGGACTCCAGAGGCCCTACAAATAGTTTTCTACGCGTGTTACTAACACTTCCCTTCTTAAAAGTAATTAGGTATCCTCGCTTGGTATTCATTAGAATCGTCCTCAGTCTTCTGTCATCAAGTGTTTGGATATGTCAGTATATGAATGTACTTCAATAGCGACGAGCACTCAATTCTAAGAGCGTGCTCGAGCCCGCTGCGTCAGCGCATGTGACAATCTAACAATGGAGGAAGACACTCAAGTGTCTGTCGTAGAACTAGAGATGACTACACAAAATAGGCTGCCCTTTTGTAGACAAACAATTAACTATTCATCGTTAGTCCGCTATGTTCATGTAAGACGCGAACACTTTAAGTTTAATTTATACAGACGAGATTTAAATTGATGAATTACAAATCGTTGGCAACTTTACGCATGATGTAGCCTCGTGCAGCTACGGGTAGACTCATATAAGTATGAAACAAGGATTAAGCATCACGTGAGCACCATTGTATTAACAATTCATGACGCGCAGCGGGCGTTCATCACTCGCTAATTATTTCAATTTCTCAGATTGTCGTTGCAAGCATACCTAATAATAAAGACGGTTCTCCAAACACTCTCAGAATATAAATGAGTTTGTTACCGAGCTTAAAACAATCAGACAATGAACTTAACATCTCGAGTCACACGGACAGACTTCGACATCCTAAAAGGCCTGGCGTTGATAAGGCATCATGATTATCTCGACATTATAAAGAAATAATAAGTAAGTAGAAGAAGCAAAAAAGCTAATGCACCGTGGGGATCGTAAAACAAACAAACACGGGGTTCACCGCGCGCGGGCCCAGCCGCGCCGACGTCGGCCGCTTTGACCGCACACAAAAACCCTCCCATCCTTACCTTTTAAGTAGGTTGTTAACTTTTTGATTTATGATCAATAATAGAGCCGCAACGCCGTGGGAGACTTTTCGACCACCACAAATATATAAATTTAATGAACCCCTGTGAACATATAATAAGATCTTGTTGGGTTTAAGGCTTCCATCCCTAAAGTTTAAGTTTGTAGCCTTGCTGTGTTCTACGGTAAGGTAGGACTCTGTGGCTCTGCGGCGAATGCCTGCTCTGGGTGGTCCGCTTTGCACAAATAAATAATCCCGCAACCTTCCATTATTAAAGAAATAAGTAAGAAAATAATCTTTTCGATTTGCGAGTTTCTTATTTAGCGAAGAGTAATAAACTTGGTTAATCAAACTTTACAATCATTCAGACTTTTGTTGGCGCAGTATTATTGCTTTATGTTCTTCATTATTTAATATAAGTTTTGTAAAACGAATCTGAAGAGCATTTTTTTCTGGGTACAGCATGACTGGCTAGTACTTTTTTGACCTCAACTATGTGTGTGTTATTATTGAAGATAAAACCAAAACAATGCATCATTTTGATAGCAGTTATTGCCAACAAATATTAGGTCCAGAGTTGCTGTAGGTAAGCAAGCTATTGTGTGATGCAGAACTACTGCGCAACAAGTCTTCTTTTCATTGTCCACAGTGCGTGTGGGCGCTGCTACCACGGCCACGGCGTCTAGATACATTAAACTATTCTTATAGTGAATTATTCAAGATGTGGTTATCAGATGGAAGTCAGTCGTAAACTTGCAGGCACCTCTCAAATAGCCTTTCATTATTACCTAGATATTCCTTGAAGATGAGAATTTGAGTTTACGTTTTCACTCACTAGCAAAGTTTGTTACAAAATGATCTATGTATGTATAAAACGAAAAGTGACTAATTCCCAGCATAGCAAGAAACGCGTACACAATTTATAAAAAAAAACCCCGATCAATACAACTTATAGGTCGGCGCCTTTCAAAAGAATTTTGAAGTCGTCATCTTGTAAATTACTATTATTTGTTATGGAATTAATAAACTTGTTAGAGTTTCGGAGGTAAATTGTTGATGGGTTTTGGTTTTATTAGATCTGTTGCCGGCTCATGTTTGTTTTTGTCCGGGGTTGCGCTTGTTGGTCGTTTTTTGCCGCGCATACGTCTGGGTGGGCGCTGCACGAGACACGGCTGCGCCTGCACCGGCCTGTACGCCGGGCAATTATAAACATTCAATATAAGTATCGTGCTGCTATGTCATTCACTGCCTCTTTCAACTCCACACCTATCCCTAGCATAACCAGACCCAAACATTTGTAAACACTGCGTAATCGCAGGTTAGACTTATACTGGTTAGTCTGAGGAGAGTGGTCGGTAAGTGCTGTGAACACCAGCTACACTCGCGGTGGGAAAAGGCGTCAGTATGAAACGATCAGGAAATTCCTTTGTCTGTATATTACCTTATGAATGATATTTCTTTTTATGGGCTTGGTAATGTTTAATTTCTTATACTGAGCTCTGTTTGTACCTACTGGCTTTGCTGGAGTTGTATTGGAATGGAGATAATTATAGGTTTCGTTTTCTGCAATAAAGGATGCTCTAGGTAATCAATTTTTTATGGCCTTAAGGATGGCAGTCTTTCTACCTGTTTCCAGTAACAGTAATAGGAAAATATCAATCGGTGAAAACAGAATCTGGTTAAGCCATCATCAAACCTTTGTAGTCCTTAAGAAGTAAACTTATCATTGCTACTAGCCCTATTTTTTTTTAAATTCTGGCCCGTTCTAAAATAAAATGCTTAATTGTCTAGTAGTTTCAAAATCCAGACTGACAAAATATTCATGTTTTCTGCTACCACTTGATGTGAAGTATGTATATTAATGCGGCATGCAACCATCAAAAGCTGTAAGTAAATAAACTGATGTGTTTATCTTAGCGGCTATCGTAACGGCTTTAGTGCTTGGGTTTGTCACCTTGGTGACTACCATGGCCCAATCAGGCCTCGTAGCGTAGAACTCGTCCCTCCTCCTTCCACTTAGTGTGCAAATTTGGTATAGTCTTACTAAAAACCTATTACGCTGTCTCAAGCATTTGAGGTAAATTATGAAATGACAATCTTACCACCACATACAGGACAGTTGTAATGCGTATGCCGCTGGTGCTTGGGCTTGTTGCACGGCGAGTAGCACTCCGGTCTCGTGATGGTGACCACGCCGGCTTCGCAGCGCAGGACTTGTGCCCCCTCGTTCCACTCGGTGTGCGAAGCGTGTTCAGTCCCGTTGTACCAGCAGCCCTTGCAACGCGCGCAACATCCCTGCATGCCCTCGCGAGGCATGACGACGGCGCAGTCCTCCACCTGGCCGCACTCTTCGACGCCGTTGCGACACTCTACGAATCCGTTCTAGAAAGAAAGAAAATTAGCAATTTGTCGCCAAAGCCTCTGATACAGCCCAGGGTAAGCTATCAAGTTAAAGAAAGATTGGAAGGTAAATAATTACGACACAGGTAACAAACTGGCCGAACCATCTTGAAGTACATTGCTTATTATAACATTATATTGTACAAAGGTACAATACATACTTAAAAAATAGCAGTAGGTATACGTAAATAACATAAAACATATAATATCCTCCCGATATCGATCGCATCAACCTACCTTTCACCTGAAAGTGACTTACTTAAGACTGAACTCCACTCACTAGCCTCCCTAGTTCCTTCGGTCATCGTGGCGTAAGCATATTAACTGGGGTTGCATAGCAATCAATCCCAACGGCAATCGGTTTTATCACCTTTTGTTCGGCAGCCTCCCTTTCGATCTCCTCGCTTCCATAAAACCAACTCATTTCCCTCATAACGTAGAGCACCGACCTGACATACTCGACATAGCACTCCTCAAGAACGTAGCTGCGTTATATAGAAGTGATACACGCACTTAACTCGGACCATAGGCCAGTTCTTTTGAGACCAGGACCTCACCCTAATAATACACCTCGTACGAGAACACTCGTGGCCTGGAATAAGGTACAATCAGGTCTCTTACAGACAGATCCTCCCCTGCTTAGAGACATCGATTCATTAACCAACTATCTCAACACTGTTCGAAGTGAGCCCCTTCGAGCATTCCAGTGTTTAAACCGCCCGCGTGGTAGATTTGAAGGTTCTATATTTTATTGGCCCCGACCTATAAAACCAATCAGGTTTTTAAAAAGTCATAATTTTCGAACAAATAATTTGTAATTGGTTGTAAAAAAAATGTTGACCCCTAAACCCGTAATAATAAATTTAAATAGGTTGGACACCTTTAGTGGCTTTCTGTATTGACAGATCAGCCAGCACCTAGATCTCTTTCTACCAATAGTTATCATTAATTTAAGGGAAAGTTAAAATAGATGAAGTATTTTAGTGAAATTTCATTAGTTATTTTTGATAATATGAAGTATGACACGTATTTAAAAGCTGTCCTATGTTTTACTTCTAATAAGTTCGCATTTGATATCATGTCAAATCACTGATAGTTAGGCTACGAACAGATTGTGGATCTTTGGGCTGGAAGACCGTGGGAGAAAGAACGCACTCGACTTTCAGCCCTCCGTAGGGCTCATTCTTCAGCTGTTCGCCAGGACGCATTCTATAGCCCCCACTGGAATTTAGTCATGAGCTGTGCTGTATTCAAGTTCGCCCTTCGGGATCGCAAAAATTAATTGCTTAACGTTTTCCAGATTAAAGAATGCTCTCTAAGTTTGATCTCTGTCTTCGTATATTTTCTATGACTATACTGTAGCTATATAGGTAAATAGATGAATGCTTGCGATGAAGAAAATATTAGCAAGCACTCCGTCTTTTAGTTTACAAAAAATATTTTTACAAACTATACCTAATAAGGATGCACAATAGGAGAAAAATGGCAGTGCATTTTGAAAAAGGTACATATTAATTTAAGAATGTACCTCTTTTATTCGTCTCTTACTAATACTTCAACATCAAAATTCTAGAATACGGTGTTGCTTCTTTCCGGCCTACCATTGCTATTAGTAGAAGTTGTAACACTAACGAGGTTTGTCCAAGAAAGTAGGCTTCCAATTTAGAGTCTTTTATATTTATGTAAGTTCAAAAGTGGTCGACCACTTTCTTGGTTGACTGTACCTAACCAGGTTAAGTATATATTCCATTGCAAAACTTTGAATTTTACGTGCGAGTCCGCGATCCATGCGCCGCCCAGCAGTTCTTCATACATTTTTCCAGTTAGGGCCGAATCACATCAGTGGACATGCCAGCAAAAAATTGAACCCATCTTAATATCGTAGATAGGAGTCGGTGTCAATTATTAAAGCGGGACGCAAACATCGCTCGGCTCGGCAAAGTGAACCGAATCGTCATTTAAGTTTTACGAGTTTTAATTCGAGCATATTGAAGTCTATTTATTTATCGTATGGCAATTATTTCGAATCGTGAGATCTTTTAGAAGACAGTACGGTACGGTTGCCAGTTTTTTGCACCCAGGGATCACGAGTAGGGTAGCTCGCGGTGTGTATGTGGGTAATTGAAGTCTGTCTATAGTATACATTGATATAGTTAAATCCCAAGCAGTAGGGAATTGACCAATTTACGTGTAAATGTAACGAGATGCAGCGCTTATGATGAGCGTTAAAATATATACGAGTCACAATAATATGGAATTGATTAATACATGCTGGAATACATTTTTTATTCCAGAAATCATCTCCCAATGGTATGAAATACGAAGTATAAGTTGATATGGATGTTCACGCGAACGAAGTCGCGGGCAAAAGCTTGTATGTATGCAGGCATGCATCAGCTTTGTGCCCGTGCGAAGCCGGGGCGGGTCGCTAGTAAGTAATAAAAAAAAACAGTTAGCAGACGTATTATCCATAAATAAAATACTGAAGTATCAATAGCGCGATTTTTCAATAAAACACAAGCTTATAAGTTCAAAAGAATACACTTTAAATACAATGACAATGAAATTATTTTTTGTATGAACAATGTTTCATTCGTTAGGTACTGACAATAAACTATAATGTGTCAATTACGCCTACGCGTCGTGGCAACCGCGATTGTGGTTCGAAACGATACGTACGGAACTGTTTTTATACGTTTTCCTAGTTCCCTTTTGTTTTGTTCATTTCAAAAGTAACAGATGTGCGGGAGCGTGGCATTCGCATATTATGAAGGCACCATAAAATTAATACAGCGTCAGTTTCCTGACACGCCAGACGCCGAGTATTAATTACCTCCATTTGTGAGACAACATTGTGCTTGACACTGGGTTATTCCCATTCTGTCCCACGCCTTCTATCCCACGACTTTAGCGAGTAAAAACTGAAGTTCTATCATGCGTCATGCGATAACCATAAGGATATGACTTTATTCCATTCCGTTTGAGGGTTTTTACGCGTGGGATAAAATGGGAATAAGCTGCGCGTGACGTTAAGATAGGGTTATCCATGTTTTTTTTATTTTATTTTACAAACAATTGTGTTAAGTTACACAACCCATTAATGGGTACTAGGTATTTGTTATACGTCTTACTAATAAAAAATACATTAACCGCCAAGTTTTGCCAATTCGAAACCTAATATAAAAAAAATCTATTGTTCTTTGTTTTATGAACATCAATCTACTCGTATCTATTCCATTGCGCGATGCTTGTTCACGGGGAGTAGATAAAAACGAGCGACATTGACATTTTTGTGACCGCATTGTTCTATTGAATTGTAAGCAATAGATAGGCATGTCGTGCCTATGATTACTCTATTAAATAATTTAACGATAAAACATAAAACGTAGTCATAAACTGTAGCTTTACATATATAGCTGAAAACGTGTGCTATTACTTAGTACCCGACTTTGCAAATGGTCCTATAGGGTTCTATCAGAGACAAACTTTTCATATTAAAAATCGATTGATTGCGACGGCTCGGTTTGACATGTCAGCTAGGCGTGCGTGGAAGCGTGTTCGAAGCTCATTAATATCACATTGGAATGTAAGACATATGTTTCAAATTACCCCCAGGAGTATTATTTAGTTTCGAAGTGCGAGATAATATTTCTATCGATTAGCAGGAGTGATAAAATTGCAAGCGGTGCATGTGCGTTCGATGTGCAATAAGATCAAGCTCATGTACATATTTAACGAGTTTTTAACGGCTCTTTGTTCGAGGCGCATTTGCAGGAGCACGTGTTCGGTTTGCATGTAACGTAGTTCACTTTGGATATGTTAATCACTTTTCTAAATAATTATTACTCGTCTGTGCGTAGGTGATACATATATATGTAATGTAGGTAGGTACTGATATCAAAACAATGTGGCTGTAAAACTTTTTAAAATTTGTCTTAAAGACAAATGAAATATCTTGTCATATAGGAAATTAATCGATGAAGGAGACAACCAATATTGGCTAATGATGATGATGAAGTCAATTCATAAATCATTCATGTATAACATAAACCCAAAAAAAAACCTTTAACCCAACATATTATAAATATATTGATAGAGGTCCATACAAATTACTTTACCAGTAACTAAAAGAATGAGCCAGTTGTTACCAAACTGACGAATAGATTTTTAAAGGAGGAAATAGAGGATACTACAGCCGTCATCATATTACATTTTAGCAGTAAAAACCTGCCAGATATCGTACTTAAATATTAACTATCAATATTTGCACAAATCTGTACACTTGTCATACGTTTTAACACCCAACAGTATGGCGTCCTAATTTGTATGTGGCCCTGGCCTCCGCGCTGGCGCAGGCATGGTTGTGACAACTGGCGTGACTTATGTATGTGGTGTGGTGCTGTGTCTATGTACCACAACCACGACCTTTGTACGGACGGTCTCCTGTGGTTCATTAACTTCATAAGCATATAGTGTTTACTGTTTCACTGAACTAGTTTCAAACATCGAAACTTCTAAAGTGGCCACTTCTAGTTAGATACGCAACAAACCACGCTGTAGCCTAAACTCAAGATATATTTGCCTTTTATTTAGTTTTAATATGGTTTACGCAAGGTCACCCATTCTGTGTTGTTTATTGTTTTTCGATACTTCGGCCGAATTTCATGAGCCGCCTCTTTGAACTAGCCCTCACATAGCGAAATATTTACGTTACACGTTGGATAAAAATAACTGTAAGTCTGTCGACTGGCCATTACTTGCTATAATGCATGCCGCAAATAAAATAGAACAGATTACAAGGCTTAAGGCAATTCTTAAGAATCATGCTGGAGTTTCAGGTGCGTTATAGGTACAGCGTCGATGGGATCGAGATTTTGGTGTTGCGAATGAGAGCTATACAAATAGAGAGTTAAACAGTAGGAAACCATAAATTTCCTTAGAATTCAAGCAAAATATCCCTACTAGTATAATAATTAAATGCGCCGTCAACAATTCCCAAAGTATTTCTAACCTAGAAATATTTTCCAGTTGATAATTGACTTGGCAATTTAGTAATCACTAAGACCAAAGTAAAAAAGTAACTTAAACGTATCCTTTACTTAATTGACATAGCTGTTAAGAAGCACTCGGCGGACATATGTAGCATTTAAAATGTTACTAACATTCGTTACGCTGCTTTATATTATTCTGTTCCATATTCAGAACGGGAGTTCGCAAGCCTGACTGATTAAAATAACTTGATCATAAATAGTAGTGATTACATCTTAGTATTCACACCTCATCATTCCATTCAATGAATTAAAGATACTTAGGTACACAGCAACTGGCAAGATTTTTTAATTCCGTCAAACCTTTTCCCTGCTAGGTACTTGCTACAAACTGAATTTTTTCAAAACCAGGATAGGTACATCATCAGGTGAGATAGTGGTTAAATACTGTATTAAAAAAACGTTCATAAAAGCACTGCTAAAGCTCTACCAAATTAGTCTACAGATACGACTAAGAACCAGAATGCATGGAGAGCAATTTCATGCTTTTACAATCCTCAGTCATAGGATGTTCGACTTAGAGGGATCGACAACAATCCTTCCTTTAGGTATATTACACAAAGTAAACCTAGGGCGGACAGGACGCCAGAAGCATCATACAGTCTATACTAATCAAAGTCTTCAATAGGTTTAGTAATTTCTTTCACAATAGGGTACCTTCTTAGACCAAGACCTGTCCTGTACGGAAGTTCGCGTATTGAGATATTTTTTTTCGGGAGAGTGTAGTAGTCTACCTCTAGATGTCACCTAGTACATTTTCTACCTATGATGTGAATATTATTAATTATTATGGCTGACACTATTTTATTCTTACTATTCTATAGCAGTGATATATATAATTATATATTATATGTATGTATATTTTTATGTATGTATATTTGTATATTATTTAAGTATGTGTATTTATATTGAATAATTGTTTTGGATTTTTTTTCTCCTCATTGTAATAGTTTATGCATCACCTACTTTTCAGCTTTATATTTCATTTCTCCACTACCCAAAGGTTGTCTGGAAGAGATCGCTCTTTAGCGATAATACCGCCTGTTGTTCTGCCTCTGTCTCCCTGTATCTATGTTTTTTGTGCTATTTTATTATGTGAGGTGTGCAATAAAGAGTATTTGTATTGTATTATATTGTATTATTTGTATGGAATAAAAGCAAACAAGAGGGGTATCAAATGAAATGGCTTCATGACCAGATTCCAAAAATATAGGTATTGTCATCATTGCATTTCAGCCAGTGGCTTTGTAAAAAATAAAAAACATTTTCAAAACACACCGAATTTGGGCTCTTTCTGATAGAGAACGGCTGAATGTTTATTTCTAAAATATACGTCGAAGAAAAGTTGTGTAAAGTTTCTGAAGTAAATTTTTTTTTAATGTAAAAATGTGTCATACGCGAACATCATATCCATACGCGAACTTCCCTACAAAATGGTAGTCAGGTCCTGGATTACCGTGGATGGATATGATTGGGTCATAATCAACATTTGAACATTTGCACTAGTAAAATGCAGCATGAAGAAATTATAAAATTTATAAGTACTTATACAAACATTTACCACAATACACAATCCAATCTAAGTAATAAAGTAGGTACCTAACTTATTAATGTTAATGTTATAAACATTATTACAATACAGGACTTTTCAATTGATTGAGCTGTCATTCATTTGAGACACAGTAACGGCTCAATTTTATGACTAATTAATATGACACGTTGACAGCGGCAATGAGGCTGCGTGCCGTGGCCGACTTATCGCCCCGTGGGTTATTAAACTCCTAAACTATTTTCCTTGTCCATTCTACCTTCCGATATGATTAACACATCTTATTATTTTGCAAACCCTAACCGATTAAAAGCGAAGCGTAATTTTTTTAAATACCTAGTTTAATTTACTATTTATTTACTATACTCGGGATTAAATCGGGTGACCAGATTATATTGATTGTATTGATGTTAATATACTGATTCGATTTAACATTGTGGTATAATGAGATATGTCCTCAAAACAATTATTATTAATCGGATTATAATATGTGTATAGGCGTCAATAGCGCGTAAAAAAGGAAGCGTATCTCTGTTTTGGGGCGACACCGCCACGCCACTTCCCGTTGTGCTGATAGTCGCGTCCTCACCGCTTCCTAGCTTGCGCAACGCCACGTGCCACCTTCAATCTGGATTAATTAGCTACCTAACCATTTTTAAAAGATTATATCTTTATTTAACTTCATTTACAACCTTTCTTAAGTAAAACTATTAAGAACGTATATTGTATACAACGGGCCAGAGTAAAGTGTTATGATTTTTTGCCATTTAAATTTATTAACTGTCTAATTTTCTTGACTTTACCAATTTACAACTACATTGTCAATTTACAAAAACAACATATTTTTTATAGACGGTACGGAACCCTTCGTGCGCGAGTCCGACTCGCACTTGGCGTGTTTTATTGCTAACATCTTCCTAATATAGATGACTAAATTAACAGAAAATAAAACATTATACTATGTAAAGGTTGTAGATATTCATTATGTTCAATTAAACCTGGATTTTAAAACTAAGTATGGCGCTAAAACTTACACTATCTGGATTTAAACATGTTAGTTGTGGAATCACCTCGGGGTGTTTTTCCTTGTCTGTTTTTGTAAATAAGTACCTATACTAACTTTTTCCCGCAACTCCGTCTGCGTGGAACTCGTTCATCATGTTAGAATTTTATTGCTATTCTTTTATATCAGGCGCTTACCTAGTTATCGTTCTTCTGTACAAACTTCCACCCCTTTAAGGGATTATTTGAATGAGATAAAAAGTATCCAATTTCCTTCCTGGGACGAAAACTACATACCTCTATACCAAATTTCGTCTCAACTCGGTTCAGCACTTGAAGCGTGTAGAAGTATATATTTAAAGTAATACATATAGGCATCTAGGATATACTCATAGTGCCGCACTAACATGATATTCCACAAAGCTGTCTTAAACATGCAAGTTAAGATTCATTTTAAATGTTTATCTCTCAATTTACATACATAATGAAGCTTGCGGGGTGTAGCTGGCACAGACAGCTCGGAGACTTCTCATACTTGCCGTCGGCGCGTATTGAGGACCGAATAAGTGTTTTTATATATTTACTATCTTCATGAATCCGACGCATATAACAAAGAACGCAAGCAGAGCCAATAAATACCCCATATGTACAAATTTTACCTCTTTATAATATGTATAGTTATATGTAAACGTTATATACAACGCTCGTATTGTATTATTTCTTTATTACCAATGGATTACTTACTGCAGCAATTTGCGCACCAACGGACAAGCGATTAATATTTATATATAGGTAATTAAGTTTATTCGAGTTGGCCGAATTGTGTCAGTCATCGCAAAAAAGCGACTTAATTTTGTATGGAAGAAAATTCACATCGTCGTAGTCAGGTGGTATTATGATTGGGTAGGTTTCAAAATTTTTTTTATTACAATGTTACCACTGGTTGGCAAAATTTCACTCAAAATTTACCATAAGGCTATATATATAAATAAATTATGTTGTGACTCCTTTTATACAGTTTTGTAAAGAAATCTCTGTGACGTTTCACTTCTTTCAAAGATATTACAAAGACATGTAAATCCTATTTAATTTTAGACATTATTATTTATTAACATTAGTATAAGTTAAAAATTATAACTAACCAATATGGACCTGGGTCTGAAATACATGTTTCATTACACACACCCCTTAAAATAAATAAATATAGAATACTGATAATATGGGCAGGTTATTTATGTTAATGATTACATTAATATTTTCGTTGCTGAGATTATATGCAGACCCTAACATTTCACGTCCGTCTTTATCTGTATCTGGTAAAATATTGTGCTCAAAAAAGTACCTGAAGGCGTTTTCGATAATACCCAGATTATGCTGTTATGTACCCGTTTAACGCTTAAACCTTAACAATCTAATTTTTACCAGCTTGGATAGAAAAGATAATAAGTTGCCTAGGAGCAACGTCGCTTTTAGAATCGCAATTGGCTATTTGACTAAATTTTTTTATGGCGTCATTCGAGTCAGTTTTTAGAGAGGATCAAATGTTTGTATGTGACTAACTACAATTAGAGCAACACAAAGGACGAAAATGAGAGCTAAAGTAAAGCATAGCTGACGAGCACTGAAAACGCTCTATACTGATAGGCAGTGGAATGTGACGTCACAGTGTAATGGCTTCGTAATCCCGTTGTATGAATAAACGAGGAATTTGCCATTTTAGTCGTCAAATGTTACGTTTAAGTACATAGTTGCCATACAATTTCTTTTTTATTGAAACATGAGAATTCTATTTCCAAATTTTCAATTTACATTTGAAAGCAGTAGACCGCATTGCGTTCCATAGATTTTGTTGCGATTTCTTAAAATCACAAGTGATTACTTCAATTTGAAATCTAAAATAATACAAAACCCTAATCCTACAAATTTGCTAAATGTAGCACTAGCATTAAATTCCATGTACCTCTGCCTACCCCTTTTGGGAATACAGGCGTGCAGCAACCTCTAAAATTATTACGTTTATTTATTTTAGAAATCAAACTCTTGATTTAGGATTTTTCTGCAGATGAATATCGAGTATTAATTAAGAGTAGCACCTTCGTCACTGCAACATACTTTTTGAGGACCTAATTAATTCAAATCCTAATTACTACACATAACAATATGATCTAACTTAAACAGAGGTACTATAACAACAAAGGGAAATGGACTTCGAAACCCTACCAATTTTCTCCTAATTTTCTCAAATAAACAAACAGCATTCGTAATTGTAATTCATTAAATATATTCTCGATTAAAGGCTTTGAATCAAATATAATGCTGTAAGTGCATTTATTACGAAGGTAAAGTACGTTTTTTTTTAATGGAGTGTTAATTGTATACCTTTAAAGGCACTTTAAAGGTAAATAAGTAGAGGTAATTGTATCTAGGCGAGTAAGTGATCCCGGGCGGCGACACCGACAGCGCAAGGCCGAGTGTGGGCTGGCGACGCGAGCACGGCGGCGCCTGACTTCTTACCACGATACTACATTTTTTGCACACAACACGCGCGGCATATCGATTCTATTCACTTCATACGGCCAATTAACATCGTATTAAGCGATGCGACTTCATCAACAGTAATCGCACAGACTTTTAAGGCAGCTATTTGATAGCGCACATCCATCACATTTAAGACAGGCGCTCGTCCGGCGCTTACACTTTCGAAGAAAAAGTTAAACGTGCTCAAGAGGCGTGATAGAATTCTAGATGTACGAGCAATTACGTGTTAAAAGCAGGTAATTTTGTAGAGGAGGCGACTGGGAAATAATACAGCTTTGTAATTTTGTTAAGCCTTTAAATAGAAATAGTAACGACTGGATGAAGAAAGCACGCAGGACACAATGATTACTGTTTACTAATAAATAGGTAGGTACCTACAAATAATATTCGCAAATTGACTGGATTGTCGGCTAACATCATTAATCATGTACCATGGTGCAGAATGCTACTTTTTCGCTGAAACACACGAGGAACATCCAGTTCACTAATAAGTAATTTTACTAACAGACCATAAGTCAAAGTAAACATCATTCCTTATATACAAAGAATTTGCATTAGACTTGATTTTTTGCATTATAGCAAAACATAATAACAATGTCGATGATGTGTGGTGTGTAAAAAATACGCTTTGCTAGAAGAACCGGTGCGACCGCATACCGCGCGCTTGCGGCAAGGCCCGGCGACGCGGCGGGCACCTGCGCACCCGCTCTCGACACTCACCCACTTTCACATTTGGACCCGACATCCACATACACTCCACACATAAACCCTTATGCACCTTACACCTAACAACTTAAGAATTAATTTTCCTAAACGTCTCCAGGCAGTACATGCAGCGCGTGGCAACCATCAACAATTAGGTATACCAGACAGTGGCAACGTCAATAAAGACATTGGTGCAATTATAATTCGTATAAACTGAAGCTTTCAGTTGTGTTACAAAAAATGAGGTTTATGAACATTTAATTACAGTAAGTGACTACAAATTCAAACTTTACTTAATCGGACAGCTGTGATTAGTTTGCATAAGTACAAAATAATTTGAATTGCGAGATAAACGCATCTTAAAATAGTACCTCATTATTTGTTACCATATTCTAAAGTTTGTGCGTAGCGGCTTGGTGTAGTCTACGGGCGTACTTCGATCAGTGCAGGTACTTGACTTAGCAATTTACTTGTAAAGTACAATTTATGAGATATTAATAGACTGCAGGGCCTCGACCAAAATAGTTAGACGCGGAACATTACTTAATTATTGACCAGCCTGTGGCCGTCACTTCTAAGGTTAGAATTGCCGGCTTACTGGATTCAATTAAATTGTCATGAAGGTTCCAGTACCTATTATTACGGTAGCAGCATTTTACTGTTAAATTATGAACTCGCTTTTTGTTGCATAAAATAAATTTGCACATAATAGCTGTCGTGGTCGCTAGAATTTGTATTTGCAAGAGCTTGACTAAAATTATTCAGCAACCGCTTTTAAAATCAAATAAGTCATTGTGATTTGTATTTATTTCTAACAGTACTACAATCGGGTTTTAAAACGGGCTCATATTTATTTACAGAAGAATTAGCTGAACTACGGGTTAAATTGGTAGGTAAACAAACATGTCGACCCATTTTGCGGCTTACTTGGAAGTCGAAGAGTAATAGCGCGCGAAGTAAAAATGCGCCTCTATAAATAACACGGCTCATTAAGGTAAGCGTTGCGCGGGAGCCTCGAGATGCTATCAACGGGCTACTAGCCGTATATAAAACGGCTAATGGCACCCCCGGGTCAACTTGACCCGCGACGCAGCCGCGCTAGCGCACCGAGCTCACGCAAATTAACTACCTGCCTACCTACCAGTACCTTCTCGTGTATATCCAAGGCTTGGCTTATCTCCTAGACTGCAAGCACGATGCCTAGATTATAACGCAAACGAGCTGTTCTCCTCTGCATCTTCTGTATAATTTGTCGCTCACTATACAATCCTGTAGTTGCCTTTAATGTCATACACTTATGGTCACTGTTTACCTAAAACCATTAACTTTGTAGACTCTCGAGTTCAGAACATAATTTGTATGACCTGAGCTCACAAACCCTCCCGTTGCACTTATTGACTTGTCTAGTAAGCAGATTGATAAAACGTACAAATTTTACGGGACGGTGGCCCATCGTCGTTATGTGGCACGTGACAAAAAAGCCTGTCGTTAAGCAAATGTATATTTTAATACAGAATAAGCGATAAATCTCGCAATGGGCTTTCGAATTCCGCGCAAGTCATCCGGCGAGGTGAGATCGGCTGGGAAATACCACTCGCATGTAGGTACTTACGTGCGCAACCTTGCTCATACATACTTATGTCGTGTCGCTGACAACTATGCAGTGATAACGAATTAATATGTGACAGTGTCTTTTGTAAATAAAATAAATCGCAAGGATTTATAGAACTATCGATTATATCAGGGGTATTCAACTCATGCGCAGAAAATCTTGAGGATTATTAATTGACTAATTATGTTGGGTCAGGTAAAAAAGAAAACAGGTTGTTGATTGCCCTAGAATTTAAAGATCTGTTATTAGTTCAATATCTTGCCATGTCAAGATTTCAGTACTAAGAGAAATACAGTAAAAAATGTAGCGGTATCTATCGGAATATTGTAGATATCTAAACATCTAGCTTAGAGTCCGTGCAATAATGGAATGCTCGTCGCAGCTGCGTCGGATTGCCAGTGTATGCGGTTCATTGCGGTTCCGCATTGCGAGTTTTTGCGCGAGCGCTGCGCTCGGCACGCGCCGGGCCCGGCCGCCTCGCCGGCACCTCACCGGTTCACTGACTAGCTTTGCTCAACTACCAAAAGGACCTATGACCCTTAAGATCCGTAGGTACGTAGGTAGACCCGTAAGATCCTTTACTTCCGCTCGAGAGATTAGTAGGGTACATTTCATTACCCCCATGGAAACCTGATTTAATTCCACTGCTGTTAGGAAACTAATCAATCTAGTCGTATCGACCCCTTTCTAAAAGTTACCAACCCTCAGCACTGAGGCGAAATGTGCCTAATGATATTGAACCAAAATAAAAGTTTCTTCTTAACTTCTTTTGTTGATTCTAGGGGCAACATAACATAATCTATCTATGCTACAATTTGACATCTCCTATGGCATATTACAACAATACAAAAGTCTTCAAAACATCACAGCCATCTTCCAAAATAAGGTTAACGAACATTTTTGTAACTTTATTCAAAACGATCAAATTGGGTTGTGCAAAATTTTCATAGAATTTTCCTGTAACAGAAAGCCGCTAATCAATTACCTTGTTATAATGGCTATTGTCTAGGTGTGAGTTAGTGTTTTTTTTTTGAACCTGACTGTGGCTTTATAGGCCGGGCCCAATAAAGCGATAGGAATGCGCGGTTGGAGAGTAGCCTGGGGAAAATCCAGGGAAAAACCTCCGGCACGACCACACGTGTGATTTGCAACACTGGAATACTCTAAGAGTTTGCGCTCCAGTGAGATTGGTTGAGCGGCGTGTCTGAGTTGGACGCCGTAAGCGCAGCGTTCCATCTTCACGCTGTGATTACGTCGTCCGGGGCCGTGAGTGTGTGCCTAGTACGCCGCACCGTGCGGCCCCTAATCAGTGATCGCCGAGTTACGACAGAGGGGGGAGAGATGGGAACGTAGACGACAGCCTTCCTAACTAACGGATTCCTATGATGGGAAGCGTTGTCAAAATAACTTCTAGCAGTCTGCATAAAGAAACCATACATGGTGCTAATCCCCATGTCGTGATGCAGACTGAGGTTCGACTGGTACCACGGAACACCAGTCGCCCTACGGAGAAAACGATTCTGAATGACCTGAAGCGGCTTGAGTGGTCCTAGGCACGTGAGCAAAAGCTACACTTGCATAAGACATGATTATGCAAGTGTAGCTTTAGTAGCTTTAGCTGTAGGTTTGCGTTCTACCTAACCCCTCCTCCTCGCTTCGCTCGTCGTCGTACCTACACCGATCTGCCTGTATTTTAATTATTGATTACTGAGATATAAAACAGACCACCATGGGTTTCGTGAAAAAAAAAATACTTATAAATCACATCTCCTGCCATTACGTGTCAAAGAATTCATTTAAGCTATAGAAGCTTTTTTCATTTAGCCATCGGTACAGATACTTTTTAAATGACATAATATGCAACAACCGCAAATCGGCAGGTATTTTATTATAGACCTTCACACACATAACTAAACAACTTTTTTTATGTTTCGCTAAGCGTGAATGGTCATCCGGCAAAAGTCTGTCTGGACCTCGACAGGCACGAGGATAAGTTTCACATGCTCTTTTGAACATCCATTTATGCTTTTGGACAAAAATGACTTTCTTAACTTTCGGCATTTCTTATGTAGATATAAAACGACCACTTGCCTATTTGCAAAAACCAACCTATAAAGCCTATGGTAACCTAAGTAATAGTGCACTTTAGGTATATTAACTGTAGGTATTTTGGCCGTAGTTATATATCAAACTTAGGCAAATCATCCATTAGTTATTTCATCCCTTAGGCGTTTTGAACATTAGGTATTTCGTTCATTAAGCTATTTTAATGTAGGTATTTCAAACTTCGGTCTTTAACTGTAGGTGAAATGGTTGTTGGGATTTTAAAAATAGGTATTTCGTACACAGTTATTTAAACAGTAGGTATTTAAATTTTAGGTATTTTCGTGTGTCTAAGTAATTGATGATTAATATGATTATTAGAATGAACCCCTTTAGCTCACCAGATACATTCACACTTGACTCATTTTTAGGGTCTCGTAGCCAAAATGGAGAAAAGGGAACCCTTATAGTTTCGCTATGTCTGTCCATCCTTAGATTTGTCACAGCCGATTTACTCGGAGACTATAAGGGAAGGTGTATTCTAGGCACCGCTACATAAAAGTGATGTAAAATTATAAAAAAAAAAATTGGGCAGGCATTCCATACAATTGAGCCGTCGTCTCCCGGCAAAAAAAATAAACAATAGCATTCGTCTACCGGTGCCGGGGTTCCCAGGGCTCATTACAAGAGAATGCTATTGTTTATTTTCTCGCCAGGAGACAACGGCTTAAGAACAACGAGGTTTACCGAAATAGTAGACCATATTTAGTTTAAAACTCACTGACTTCGAGACATATGGCATCAAACTTTGGCAATTTTAGGCCAAAAAACTAGTTTTTTGGACGTAACTTTTGTGAAGATGAGTTAAAAATAAAAATCTCTCGTGCGTTGTTACAGACGTCAATAAGGAACAGTTACATGTACATTTCATATACATAAGTGCATAAATAACATACTAATATCGATTTATAAAAAAATTAAACCACCTCCAAAAAAAAACAGTAAAAGATCAAAAATAATTGCCTTACTTCTAATATGAGACTTTACGCTTCTTATTGAACGATGCAGACGTAACTATTTTAATTTATGAAGTCGGTGCCATCCTAATAAATAGTTTTTTTTCCAAATCGGTACATTAACGACGGTGTTATGAGGTAACACACATAAAAAAATTAAAAAAAGAACATGTACAACCGAATTGAGAATCTCTCCCTTTTTTTGATGTCGGTTAAAAATAGAGCTTTTTTGGAAAATGTATGAAAAAATCATAAAAATAAGTAATCAGTTTTTTAAAAATTGCCTATTGCAAATGGAGATAAAGGATTGAAGAACCGATAACCGTTTGTGCCATAAATATATCCGATGGCTTTGACGGAGGTATATCAACTCAAAACTCGTCAAAAATCAATGAATAGCGCGTGGAGCCCCTTAAACTGTCCATATTGGAGATGTTCTTGTATTGAACGGGCGTGACGCAATTTATCTCACTTGGCTGCTAATTTGGAGGCAGCGTGACAACGAGATGATTACGCACTGTAATTTGTAAAAATTGTTTCGTGACTATTAACCTATTCCCCGCTTAAAAGTGAGCTTAGAAGCATATCAAGGTAACATATTCGTCCTCATAATGCCCCTAAGTTGTGTCTACAGGCGAGAGTGACATATACATATATTTATGTTATTTATATATTAATTAAACTTAATTGCACGTACAGAGGGCGGATTAAGGTACCTAATGCCAAGAGGCATTCTCTACCAGTCAACTATAGGGCCTAACAGAAACTTACAAATCGAATATTAAATATATATTATAGAATATTATGCAAATTCCATAGTATCGTACCACAATCAGAATTATAATCTATAACCACCAGGGCTTACCTTGCAATGACAGCGAAAGCAACTGCCCCAGTTCTGTTCCAATCTCTTGTCTAAAAGACGTACTGGCTCCCCTTCGTTTGAGCACGGCTCGCGCCTGCCCTCTGTAACAACAAAACACAACATAGATCTGATTAGGTTGTTTATGTTATATTTGGAATTAAACAGTCTTGTAAAATCAGGTTAAATGTACATTAGTAAACCATTAGCTCACTCACAAAAGTCACAAAGAGCTCGTGCTAACGCGTGCTGTGTATAAGGGCTTATCCAGAAATCACGCGAGGTTTTGTGGGCCACTTTTAGGCCTCCACCCCCTTGGTGAAAAACGTGATCAGTCGTGAGCTTTTCGTAAGGCCCCCGTCCCCCTTCGGAGACTAGCGTCATGTCCGGATAAACCCTAAGGCCCACTAAGATTTTGAGAAGTTGAATTATACCATGGAAAAGTTGTATACATTATGATTGATATGATTAACAATACCCTCTCCATGATATCTGACTGGTTTGCTGCCAATAACTTAGTGTTGAATCCGAAAAAGACGAAATGTATAAAATTCTCACTAGCAAACTCATCATCATCAAATATCAATATACATTCAAATATAAAACTTAATGGTGAAACTTTAGAATTTGTTAAGACAATTGTATTCTTAGGTATTACATTGGACTCAAAATTGCAGTGGGGTTCCCACATAACCGCTATAGGAAGCAGGTTGAGCTCTGCTGCTTTTGCAGTCAGGAGAATAAGGAAGCTTACCAATGTGGCAACGGCACGGTTAGTTTATTTCGCTTACTTTAATAGTATAATTAGTTATGGTCTTATCTTATGGGGATCAGCTGAAGATATCGAAACTGTGTTTATATTGCAAAAAAGGGCTATACGAGCAATTTATAACTTGGGGTCGCGTGAGTCATTGAGAGAAATATTTAAGGAAATAGATATCCTAACCCTGCCGTCGCTGTACGTATTTGAAATAATTATGTATGTTAGGAAGAATTTATATAATTTCCCAATGAACACTGATAAGTTATTAACTACCAAAAACACTGTGAAACTCAAAATAACTTTTTACAGACTAGCAAAGGCGAAAAATCGTTCTTGGGAAATTGTATAAAATTCTACAATAAAATTCCAAGACACATTACTGAACTTACGAATTCCAAATTTAAATTTGTCGTGAAACAAATACTTATTTCAAAAGCATATTATAAGATAAACGATTACATCATAGATCCCTATCTACGATGGACTATCTCGGGACGATCACTGGCCAAACATCCCTATGTTTGGCCAGTGATCGTCCCGAACAAGCAATCTAACACAGAAATATTTTGTCCTAAATTTTTTCAAAGCATATATATATATATATATATATATTCTATTGTAGCATTGTAATTTTGTGGTATTATGATAGTGTTATTTTATATACATTGTATATTGTTTTGAAAAAATTACACCTCGCCGAGTTTCTTACGCCGGTTCTTCGCGAGGCAGAGGTTTATTTTATGAACCGGTGGTAGTATTTTGAAATTTCATAGGTGCATATAATATGCCTAAATTGAAGAATAAATAATTTCATTTCATTTCATTTCATAGGCCCTCCCCTTAAGTACGAGCAAAGCAACAGCATTTGCTGACAGGCCTGATTAGGTCAGGGAGTGAGTTCTGCAGTGAGGCAGTGACCACGCGGAGGAGTTGTGGTCGCGAGACGCGTGGGAAGCGAATATCCTAGTATAGACGTCGGTAGCGCTGCACCAGTCGTGCACTTGCACACGCAAATAACAAACAACTCGAGTTTACATGTATTGGTGAAAGTGAGTTTACTAACTTTTTTCCTCTACTGACTAAACAAAGAATTTAATTTAATTATTTAATTTTCCTTCTGAAATACAATGTGTAAGAATCGGTACAATGAAACCTGCAATTAGTGGTATTTTTTTCGGAAGGTCAACGTAGTTCCCAGTACAACTGCTTTCGTGTAACATTCTAAACCTTAATTTTTTTTTACATAGTTCAAGGAATATTTTATATCTAGGTAGTGGACCCCGGGCATCCTTCAGGATGTAAATGTACTTGAATAACACTAGGATGATGATGATGAGTCCAAGAAATATTTTATATATGTATTTTTATATTCAACTGCATAGTTTCAGGGAAAAAAATAAAAGTGTTCGTTGCGCTGTCACTAAGTACACGGCATAGTAGGTAAGTAAGTACCTAATGATAATGACTATATATTTTGCACTATATTCATTAGTTATTATTATTGAGTAATTTGCTTTAAATATAGGCACAATAATCGTATTTGTCACAAACTGTGGCCATCTATATCTTTATCAGCCGGCCATGTCATATTAAATTAATGTATGTATTTATTTCGTAGTGCTACTCGCGATGCTTCGATTAAATCCCATTCTCGCAAAGAGGGATATGTTAGCATTTCTGTTCTGTTAACCGACCTCCAAAATTTACATTTAACATAATATTACGGTTCAAAATTTATTACCGGCCTTGGTGATAGTTTATTTGGCCTTGAGGAAACACGTTACTTAGTTACCTTCGGGCTTTGATAAAATAACAAACTTTCTAACGAACTATATCTATACATACTCATAAAAATTTTAGACATGCATGTATTTTTATGAGTATGTAGACTCATAATAATGTTAGACAAAAGTTAATTCAATCCCAGCTCTTCAAATATTTAAGATATGTAAACTAGAAATAAGTATTTATTAGCGGGTTTTTCATTTAGAACTCATTGCCAGAATGTGGTTCTTGTATATATTATACGTATCATGTGTCATAAAATTATCACACGGCAGCTTTTCGCAGGTTTTATTGTAAATACTTATGGAATCAAAAGTTGTTAAAGGCGATACATATAATATTATTTATAGGAAATTGATTTTCTTAGAATTGCGATGTTCCGTGGCGATCATTTGACATACCTACATGAATTAAACTATATCGTTATATGCTATAAGGAAACCAAATGATATGCACACGGGAATAGAATTATTAGACGTAGTACTACGCCCACGCGCGACGCTAAGAGGTTGTACCTAGCTTCAGACTAGCCGCCATGATCGCGTTTATGTCTATTTAACTAATGTTTTTTTTTTACTTCAACGTATAACGAACAGTCCAACTTACAAGGTGCTTAACATCTTTGAACCTTGTCGCTTTAACGTCATGTTTAAACTGTGATACAAAACATTTGCAACGGGTGAAAACAACAGAGTACCAAAGTGTCCCGCTACTAATGAGTTCAACTGAACATAGATTGATAAAATCATTACTCTTACTTTTGGCTAGCCGTAATCGAGTAACAAAATCAAAATCGAAGTGATTTATTTGTAAATATTGGTAAAAATAATATGGTGGTACAAAAAGTATGTCAGCGCTGTTTAGCCGTTAGGCATACAAATTCATTTTGAAATTATACATTAAATGTAAACATGTTAAGTATACAATTAGATTTGCATACATAAAATTCAAATTGCTTAATGTCAATATTACAAAAAAAGTTAAAAATAAGAAAATTTATTTAAATTGTCAGAAAAATAATCCGGTAAAGAATAATAACATTTAGAATTACGAGTAAACAAATGTACTGGTGTCATTCTTAAATCTAGTGGTAATTTATTGTAGATCTTGCTGGGTGAACAAAACATGCTTTTCCGCATAAGGCAGTGCGAGAAAACACTGAGCAAAAATTATGAGACGGATAGGTATTTTAATTGTCAACATGTATCTTCTATAGCTACGAGGTTTGAGCAAACTGTCGCTACACAGCCACATGGCACAGTATAAACATTGGCTCTCGGAACACTCTGTCGTAGAGATGACATCGACGTTACGTCGATGTATCCGCATTCTTATTACGTGGCCGCCTCCGGCCCCACCGGCCTGTCCTGCGTAAATATTTTGGTAATTAATGTTTGCTCGCATGCTAAAGTGCCCACAAATATATTTATCACGAATTTTAAGCAAGTCTACACGATGAACCAGGGCTTGGAGTTATCAGTTAAACCACAACTACTGTGGGTGTGCAATCCATAGGGCAGATACCGATGGTAGTAAGTTAAGCAGGACAAATAACAGTGTAATCTTTATACCAGTTTTTACCAATCCACGCGTCACTTAATTTAATACAGTCAACCGGGGTGGGGTTACTTTCAAATTGAGGGGCGACTTTAAAAATCCAGTTTTTATACCGTACGTTAGTTTTAATTTGATTAGCATGAAGTCAGTGAAATATCTTGGTAAATTTCCTAACCATTTACTAAACTGAATCAGAATAGAAATACTTATTGATGATTATATAAGTGTTCTAAATCTATTAAAGTGGCCCCATTTTTTCCTAAAGTCATCCCAGTTTACGATACCTAGGTATTTAGTAGATACTTATTGTAACTTAACAAATGTAACCTTACTCAAATAAAAGCCATAGAAAGAATAATCATTATTTTTATTTATATATTTCAGTATCAGTATCAACTACTCAATGATACAGGTTATTAACAAAGGAATCAAGAATTGGAGCCATTGAAAATATTTCATTATTATTTTTAACAACCATATAAATAAATACACTGCGTGATTTCAAATAAAATAAAATACGGACAAGTGTGAGTCGGTATCGCCCACCGAGGGCTCCGTGAAAAATTAAGGGTATTGATTAGGTACTTTAAATAACTAATTTTTAATGATTTAATTACAAATGTACAGTTTCCAGATTAATTCATGTACTCGTAGTATAAGACGATATATTACTTGCCAAATTTCATAGTTCTAAACCAACGAAAAGTACCCTATAAATGTTAATTCCCTTGAGGGTGTCGAAATATAGGTACGTTTTTTGCGCCATAAAAGGCCGTATCTCTTTTTTACGTTAACTTAGAAGTTTGATTTATTTCACAGCTTCAAGGGACTGTAGACCAGCGGGGTAATCACGTAACTATTTTACTACCGTTAGGCAAATTTTAATGTCAAATTTTAATTGTCAGCTCATACATTTATACTTCAAAATTGACATTAAAATCTATCTACGGTAGTACATAAAGTTACGTGATTCGCCTGCTGAGTATATAGTTTTAATTTCAACTCGATACCTCCATGCGTTGCCAGACAAAGAGACAGACAGATGGACAACAAAGTGATCCTATAAGGGTTCCGTTTTTAGGGTTTCGTAGCCAAAATAGTAAAAACGGAACCCTTATAGATTCGTCATGTCTGTCCGTCCGTCCGTCCGTCCGTATGTCACAGCCGATTTACTGGGAGACTATAAGCACTACCTACAATTATGAAATTTGGTGGGAAGGTGTATTCTATGAACCGCTACATAAAAGTGATGTAAAATGTAAAAAAAATATTAAATACACGGGTCACTACATATATGTAACCGGTGGATGAGAAAAAAAATTAACGCACAAAGTCGTGTGGGGTATCGATGGATAGGCCTTTAAAAATTATATAGAGGTTTCTAAAAAAACTTTTCCATTTAAGTCAACCTTTGGTGAGATATTAGCTGTCAAAGTCATAGAAAGTGTCCCCCCCCCCTCTAATTTCCAAACTATAACGTTTAAAATTGTGAAAAAAATTAAGGTGATATGCATTAGACGATTTTTGGTTTGAACAATATAGGTTTTACGGTTTTTGAGTTTTCGCTTAAAAACTGTCTTGCCCAAACAAAAGGTCGTAAGTGCCGTGAGTTCCCTATGAAGATACGACTTTTTTAGATTCAATTTATTGGATAGTAATTTTAAATGTGGACTAGTAGGTGTTGGCACGGAACCCTTCATTATGCGTGGTCCGACACGCACTTGGCCGGTTTTTTAGATTCAATGTATTGGATAGTGATTTTAAATGTGTACTAGTAGGTGTTGGTACGGAACCCTTCATTGTGCGTGGTCCGACATGCACTTGGCCGGTTTTTATTTCCTTTTAAGGTACGAAACCCTAAAAAGTGTATGTGATTTGACTGTACCAGTTTGTCACTCCCTATATTGTGGTTTATAAGAACCGTAATATTGTTTGCATACATTACGGCGGTATCTTCTTCGGTTGTGGTCAAGTTTGTATTTCATAATACGCTTTTAATCCCATAGCAACCGAGTGGTTTTCAAGGCAAACGAATTTTTAAATAAATTTCTGAATTGTAAATTAACGAATCAAGCAATTCGTATTGTTGGAGATTTTACGGACTATCAGTTATGGCAATATGTTTGCTTTGTCTGGACGTTTTGACAAATGTATATTTAGAAATTATGCGACGCGGGCGACGGACACCTAGAACTGGTGCTAATAAAGTGTTCCTATAATAGGAGGCAGTGCCGTATCCAGGTGGTCCATCTGACTCGACGCAATGGTACGGTATTGATAAGTAATATGTTTTCGCTTTCTCGTGCGTCAAGCCTAATGTGTTAGAAAGAGCGCGAGCAAGATATATAATATCGGTATTGTATCAATACGCCAAGTGATATACGTAGACCTCCAGCTCGGTATAATGCGCGGCACGGCCAGCGGCTGTCCTTAGCCGTTTATGTTGAAATAGTGCTACAAATAAGGCTTGACACTCATAGATAAACGAATTTTAATCGCACATCAATGTCAATATACAATTGACATTGAACTTGGTCGTTACTTAACAGTAAGCAACGATACGTGATTTGAAGTTACTATGTCCATAATGTGAAGGTCATACGTTGCCTAGCAAGTTATTGTAACTGGTATCTATTATTATTGGTTATTTAAACAATGGTGTCGATAAACTTTGAACGTGGCTTTTCGTAAATAGGTAGGTACCCACATGATCTGCAGTTGAAATATTTTAACGAAAATTCCCGCAATACGACAGTGGCTAGTTGATAAAATTGGCATCGACGAAAACATACTTAGTTAATGAGTAGAAAATTGGATCATCTTCTGGCAGATAAGATATGTAGAGTACTCTACAATATTGTATTTTCACCGTCAGACTTCATTAAATTTAAAAGAGCCGATTAACTTTGGTTAAATAACATCCCTGTAACCGTTAAAATGACATTACACACTCTAGTTACTAGAAATTATGTAAATGTTGAAAATATACGCCGCTTTAAACACTTTACACGCAGTATGATTGCGGTGTTTTAATTTTAAAGGCGCGGTGCAAAATATCCATAAAATAGTTATAAACTGCACGATTATTGGTCATTTCAGTAATGACGGCTAGATGAGGATAAGTTTTAGAAAGCCGCTCCTGTAAGCATGTTCACTAGCCTTAGGGGTAGAGTAAACACGCAGTATAATATACCACAATGTCCGCTGAGTATGAAAATAAATGTTGGTTGAAGATATAGAGGTCATCAACATAGCATGTGATGGGGTTTATGGCGGACGTACAAAATTCTTCGTTCACTATAAAGTATGTACCTAGGGGAGAGATTATAATGTTTTTTGTCGGAAGTAGTCGTGATCATACTACCAATGTTCTTGATAATTTAAGCACGGATTTTATAGGAACTACTAAGCACAATTGCGCTCACTGAGCGCTTAAAGCGTTGAATCCTATTGATCCTAAATCGTGATACTAAACTTTAATAACTAAAGTAAATGAGTGAAGTATCTATCTAACGGAGTTAATGCATTCAGTGCGCGGGCGCCGTTGAGGCTGTGATCTATGTGGGACCGTTCGTTTCGCAACCGAAGAATTGTCGTCGAGTACACCTTGTGCAACCGGTAAGCGACGAGAGCAACCCGTTTGTTGTGAGGTTCCTTGTGAAACTCAACCGCAATGAAAGTATGCACCGTAACAGCATTTACAGGTATTGTTAACGATCAAGAACCTTCGTAATCACTGCACTGCGCCACATATTCCCTAAATATTCCTATTATACATATCCACTTTCATCATATATATGTCCTTGTTGTTAAACGTTAATATTATACGTTTTTGTGAGGTTTAATAAACAGTACACATACATACATAAACTCACGCCTGTATTCCCAAAAGGGGTAGGCAAAATACATGTCATTTAACTCCAATGTGATATTGCAGTGACAGGTTGCTAGCCCATCGCCCACAACACATTAGAATCCGGTTCCCATAGTCAAAGGTCATCTCTATTAAATCATGTAGTTAGACAGCAAAGATCTTATTCGATGGTAGCATTATTAATTAAATTCTGCTTTAATCAGCTTCATAAATAAAAATATTTATGTATAGCCAGTCTGATGTGGCTTTGTTTGTAGGTATGACTTTGTACATTATACTTTAATTAAAATTGCACTACTCACTGATAACAGCAGTGGATGCCAGCACAGTGTCGGCAATGACGGCTAGCACGAGCAGACAGAGAGCGGTCGCGCGCGAGCCGAGCATGGTCGGAGCTACCGGCGCCGGCGCCCGCCGCGCCGCCTCCCTCGCATCACACTCTCGCGCTACGCCACGAGTGCGCACCACCTGAAACAATGTTCAACATTTTTTATGTAGAAGTATCACACGTATGTATAGATACATTTCTATATACCATAATGGCGGACAAGAGACCTTCCTTCATGATGGTAAGCAGAAACCGTAGGTGATTTAAGGGCCGCTGCAACTTCAAACGGTGGTGACAAAAACTTTGCCGAACCTATGTTTACTTGAAGATACGCTGTTATGGCAGCAAAAGACAAGACTAAGTGTGGGTTGCACCAAACCGTCTGTAATCGTAAGCTGTGTTCGTTAAAATCTGTTTGTATAGAAAGCTTGACAATTTACTATGGGATGACAGCTATCAGTGTCATATTTAACGTTGATCAGTCTGTACTCGTATGTTGGTGCAACCCGCCCTTAGTGCAGGTTCCTCAATCCCAACACAGCGCTATTAAATAACTACTTATTAGATACACTGACGCAGGATTATATGTAGATACTTACATAAATAGTAATGTGCTACTTAGTGTTGCTATAAAAATCTTTATACAGGCAAATTGCCTGAAAGGGCTTCTGTATCATAGTAATTATGTAGTAGGATTAATAATAAACTAACAACCTGCCCTGGCTTCGCACGGGTGCAATTTTGATGCATGTATTTATGTATAGACCTTCCTCTTGAATCACTCTATCTATTACAAACAACCGCATCAAAATCAGTCACGTAGTTTTAAAGATCTAAGCAAACATAAGGACAGACAGACAGCGGAACGCGACTTTGTTTTATACTATGTAGTGATGTAGTGATAAATAAAAAACAAAATATTCATCTATCTACGTTATGCAAGATTCGTGAAAGCATTTTACTATCGTATCTTCAGCTTCATAGTGACGATACAATACATAGACTTGAAAATATCATTTCAAAATGAACTAATTAGGCAACATGCTCATGTAGGGACTTCAAATTAAAATCGTGATAATTATATTCTAACAAAAAATTATTAAACATGGTGCGTCGAATGTGATGCGAGGCAGTCAATGAACTCCAAATTATCTAAAGTGAGTGATAAGTAATTTATTTATTGGGATTTTTTGCAGTGCCGACCCAGATATGGTACATCGTTGGTGATTGATACACCAGGATGCGCGACCTGCTCCTCTCAGGATCATGTTTTGTGTAGTGCAAATAAATTAGCGTAGCAAGCTAGCGTTTTCATTTAGCAATCTCGGGTTGATAGGTTATTGTAATTCATTTATTTATTTAGGTTATTGTAAATATTGTACCTATCAATCATAGCTGTGCCGTGCCCAGCACAAGCGCTGACCGGTTGTCGGTCTTTGTGTTCTTCATACATTCGCCCGTGCCGGCCGTACCGTGTTCGTGCATTCGGTGACACCCGTCAACATCGCATAGAAAACCGAATGTCAATAACATTTTATTAACTCGGGTTATATGTTATCCGCCCCAGAGCTTCGGACGCACGGCTCCCGCACGTTTTGGTCATGGTCTGTGAGTTACCACTGAGTATGACAGGATTACAATTTCTGTTTATCTAAATACCTACCTTAGTACACAATACACCCGTATAACGCGTGTAAATAGTTATAGAAGTTTATGTATAATTTTCAGATAAAGGATGACCGTTGACTATCCACATACACTCACAAGCAAAAATAACGGGTACACCTTGTATTGAATTTCCATAGAAAATTTACCCGTTATATCTGCTCGTGAGTATATTATGTAGCATGACAGAAAAAGTCGGAACATCCATTATTATTACCCACAAAGGTTTCGGTATGTGCCTCATTACAAAATTTAATATGGAAGAATGCAATTAAATGGTAAAATCAGCCATAACTATGGCGGAATTCCATTAATTTCTAGATATTATTATTGTTCTAGAGATTTATGGAATTCCACCTAATACTGCCTTCTGCTATTCTGCTAAAGAACGTGCACGTCTCCTACTTACTAATAATGAGGTGAGGTGTACTTCTTCATGCAGCCAATATTTTCAGTCTACATTCGCAGATGCAATCTTGCAATAAAAGCAACGAACCAGCACCAATACTGAAAATATCTCTATACTTGTTTCTCTCGTCTCTCTACAAGGTAACATCAGAAGATGCTGGCAGGATATCTTGCTTGCGCCACACCTGGGAGCACATTCACACGCCCGTGCCTTAGCAGTACTAGCAAAGAAAACTGTCCTAAAAAAGGAATATTGAACAAATTTTGCCTCTGTAATAATAGTTTTCGGTTATTAACAGTAATAGCATCGAAAGAACATGAAAATGCGGGTTAACTTAGCAAAATATATTTACCAGCTTTTTTATATCACTACTCTCTGTAGGTCTACGTCTCTATCTCTATTTACCCAGGTCTACTGTTCAATAGTTCAGTTAAACGTAAGCAAACAAGACAGCGCGTGACATTTAACCAACAATTAAACACGAATATCGTAGGTACGAAAATCAGCAGTTGATTATTACAAACTATACTTACATATACCCAATTCTGAATTAATTATTCAAAGTTAATAGGAAATTTAATGACCTCTTGCAGCCTCGCCGTATCTACAGTTGATAGCGAACTAGCGTCCTTAGCGCATTTTTTACAGCATTCCGCGCGATCGTCGACCTCGAGTACTCTCGGACATATACCATTTTATTCATTAATAATAACAGAGTGGAGCAAAAAGTGATACATATTAAGTGAGTTTACACGACGCCGCACGCGGCCGCTCGTAAGTCTCGCCATATTGTCAATTACGCTAGTTCCGGTTTTATATCCTCTTTGGTAATGCATTTTAAACATAAAGAAAAAAAAACGAAATTACCTCACTTCAATTTATACTTTTTGTAGTTCGTGAAATGAAATCGCCTGCCTTAAACGGAGCTCGTTCAGGTTAATGGAGCCTCGTACAAAAACAAACCCATATCAATGATAGATTGAGTATGTGCAAAACAATTATCGGTAAGTATAATCATGTTAATAATGTTTCAATCGAATTGCTGTGTGCATAATTACTGTATAATTATGGGACAACGTATTGAGATCTACGGGTACGAGATGTTCCCGGCAAGTATAAATAAGGTACCTTAATTATGTTCTAATCCTTAGAACATAAGTAATTAAGGTACCTAATTTTATTGAGTAAAACTTAGGAAATCGAAGGTTTTACTCAGCCGGTTAGGCAGCTACAAAGAACATAGGTATTTAAAATTGTAGGTAGTTGTTAGGATATTCCTTTTATCTACACAAATAGCCCTATGAAAATTTTATTGTAATGTTTCAGTATATTATAAACGCTATGTTATATCTGACTCTCACGGGAGTCTTTTTATTCATAAAATATTTTAAGTCTTCTTAAATGCGTTCAGAAACCGTTGGGATAGACCCCCGTTCTACAATTGAAATTCAAATTGTGTGGATACGAAACGTCAGCTCCGTATATATTTTTTCAATTCTCGAAAGTGTGTCATATGAGACTTACATTTAGGCTATTATATCCACCAGGACGTACCATATCCTGGTCAACGAAAATTCAAATAAAAAATTTAGAAATAAAGGATGTTTCCTTAAAAAAACTGAATTTAATTGTAGTTTGCTTTAGCAGCGGTACTGCTTAATACAAAATTAAGAAAATTTAAAAATTATAAAAGCCATCTTGTTCAAACCAAACATCGTTGAAAGTATTTATTAATGCACACCACCTCAATTTTTTTATAATTTTACCCCCTTATTCATAAAACTTAACAAACCTCTGCTAACAAAAATGTTCTTTGTCCCATTCTCACAAACGTAAATGTCAAACTGACAAATAAGGACAAACGAACTTTAGCGGCTAGTTAACTAATATAGGTTTGATAGACATTTATGAATAAGGGGGTTAATTTTCATAGTTTCGAAATTAGGGGGGAGGGCGACACACTTTATATGACTTTGATAATATCTCATAAACGGTTGACTTACTGGAAAAGTTTTTTTAGAAATCTCCATATAATTTTAAAGGCCTATCCATGGACACCAACAACACACGACTACGTGTGTTGAATTCTTTTTTTATCCACCGGTTACATGTATGTCGTGGCTCCCCCTAATTTTTTTTTTGATTTCGCATCACTTTTATGTAGCGAATACACCTTCCTGCCAAATTTTATAACTGTAGTGCTTATAGTCTCCGAGTAAATCGGCTGTGACATACGAACGGACGGACAGACATGACGAAACTATAAGGGTTCCGTTTTCGCCATTTTGGCTACAGAACAAATTGTTTGAGCAACGTTTTGAAGCGCTCAATGGAAGGTCACTAGCTTTTATTCGCGCGTGAATGTTGCGATTTAGTATTTTAGTACATATCGTACGACATTTGACTTTTGGACTTTATTAGTTTATCTATGACTATAATATATATTATATATATTTTTGTTTGTTTATTATATGTTTATATATTTTCATGTTCGTGACACAGGCTTGATCGTCAGCAATTTTAGTTGTCGTTTGTTTGTTGTGCAGATGATATCGTTCGTATTTTTTTTTACTTCGATAATACTTGAGGTAAAGTAATGTTGCAACTGTATATAATTGGGCCTTAACCACGAGTGTGGTTTTATGAAACGAGCTGAAGGCGAGTTTCATAATGTAAGATCACAAATTTTAAATAGCATTTAATTTAAAGTTATTTATCGATATGGGCGTGGCGACAAGTTTCATAGATAACTGCTTAGAAAGTTACTTCGATTTGCAAGCTTTGCATTCGAATTTCATATCAAAGCATCAGTGAACGTGGAACCTTAAACAAAACACCATAAGTATGTTAAACAAGTAATGCAAAAAATACTACTTAACAACGCAGGTGTGTAATGCTTAATTAATTAATTGGATTGAAGTGTTTTAGTTAGAGTAATTAAGTCCTGATTTTCAATCATTTGGTCATAAATCAATTGGCGAACTATGTAGGTACCTGTCCCTAGCCGCGTGGGTGACGACGCCTAACAACAAATCGTTCGCGGATATTTACATAAACAAGTTCACTTACAAAAGACGCGACAAAATACTATTTTGACAAAACACAAATACTTCGTGAAATTATATAAAAACGTCGTCTTTAGTATGAAAAATAGTTTTTAGATATATAGTGACAACATTAAACATATCTAATCTTGTTCTCTAATTTCAATAACATTAAATAATGTGTAATTAATGTTATGGAAATGCCACATCAAGCTATGTTAGCATAGGAAATTAGTCGAATCACTAAGTTACTTCGCCGTATTATTTTTTATCAAAATCGGTGATGATGTGTTAGTTTATCGTAAGTACATATCGTTGATGATCGCTGACATTATAATTGTTATAAAAACTTTCGGTATAGGTATTGGCCTGTAAAAAAATATTCTGGAGGTATAATTAGCACCCAAATTTTACGGATGCTTATTTCTATTGTTATTACAGGACATGAATTTTAAGAATAAAAAGTGGACCCATATGGTTTTTAGTAAAGTAGTACCGTTCCTCTTTAAACATTTAAAGTTAAAAACTAACTACCTAATATGTACTCGTACAAATACGTTATGTAAAACACTATGTTGTTCGTTACACTATTTGGTAACAAGAAACTATTTTTAAACATAGTAGGTATCGTGTAACCGCATTCAGTGGATGTCTTTATCGGTTTTGTAGCAATTTTTTTTTAAAGAGAACATGAAATGCTTAAACTGCCTAAGTAACACATAAAGCATAATTAAAAACCCTACATATGCGTACCTTACAGTAATAAAATTGAGGCGGAGTAACCCTGTTCATTGCACTGTACCGGTGGTAGCACTAAAATGACTTCTGTCAACTTGAGATATCGCTGATTAAATATGTTCCAGGAAAAGTTTGTGTGGGTCCGCGCAATCCAGGAACCCACGCCTAAGCAATCCCATTATGTAGTCGACTTTATTTCTCCAAAGCCGATGAGTAAGCTATTGATAAACTTTTATAAGAATTATATACGATACCTTCCAAGTATCGTAACTAAACGCAAATTTCTTTGTCATTTTCAGATAAAAAATTTGTAATATAAAATATGGGAAGAGCGCATTTGAAATTATTAACGTCGCGTATATTTTGTTGCTTGGTCTAGATAGCGGATAAGACCTTTATTGTCATCGAATACTCCTCTGCCCGAGCCACAAAAAAGACAATACGCCGCAGAAGAACGTTTAATTAAACATTCTTATGCGCATTGTACTCAAGTAAGAAGTTAATTATGTGCTGAGTTCACATTTATTAATTGACGCTGATCTCTTAGTAATTAAAACTCACAGTTTTTGTCACATATGTATTCTTATTGTATCAGCTACCCGACATTTATTTTTCCGTAGCGATATTTGCTCTCAAAGAAACACTAATGAAAAATAACGAACCTAACGAAGCTTATTAATTAGGCGTTGATTTTCAATCTTTTACTTTTGAAGTATGTCTTTGTATGTTAAGTTAGTTTATTGAGTCTTTTTATAGTTATTTATTAATTATTAATCATTAATTACAAGTTCATGCTTGTATTTAAAAAGATTTATAAGTACATAACGTATAACAAGTACTCGGTCAAATATTTATTAATTTTTGTACACTGCAAAATATACAAGCTTCGCTTACCAAAACATGTTTTTATAAGGCCCATCAGGCGAATAGCTGGCGCTAGATCGCGCCTACTTTCATGGAGGCACCGCACCGCATCGTGCCGCGCCGCGCGAAGGCTGTGCAAGCGCAAGGTCGCCGTGAGGCAAACCACTCCTCGACCGAATTTCTTCGTAGCAGCGACACACGCATACCAGTCCAGGAGCGGAACGCGGTCGCAATTAAAAGGCTTGGATATATATTTCACGCGTGCGTAACATTATCTCGCCGCGCGACTCCGATTACTCAATGCACGGCTAACTGTACATGCGGAGCGGAAGAAGATAGAAAGGTACAGGTTTTTTTCTCAGTAAGTTCGTCGATCGACTGGGGCGGGACCTCCGGGATGCAGTTCCGCGTAGAGAGTCGCGACCGGCAATGACCACTTAACTCTGGACTAACCGATGCTTAGCTGGTATATAAGTATGTAATAGTACTCATATAATTTACGACGTAGATTTAAACTTATACTTACATACCAAGCTCGACGAATTTGGAAATGAAAGGAATAGAGTAGCAGCAACGTACCAATAATTTATGTGGTTTACTGACCCAGTAAAAACTACCTATTTATTTGTCAATATTAACATAGTGCACATGCATTATTAATTCTATCAGTTTAAAAAGAGTAGAGGCAAATAAATTACTAATTAGTTAATTAAGGCGCGAGAAACAAAAAGATTGCATTTGATGAAAGACTTGTGACCAATTATGGCAGACCAGTGTTTATGTTAAGTAGGTATCTAACTAAAACTGACTAATTAAAGGCAACATTGAAGTTTATCAGAACATATTATCTGAATGTTACATTATGCTGTCTACACTGAATAAAAAGGCTTGTGTCTAGATGCCTAATTGGATTCCAACGAGGGGCAAAAATCTTTTAATTTATTTAAAATTATCCTTATGCGAGTACGAGTACAAGTATTTGTAGCAGTAGATTTGTATCAACGGGCACTTCAGTATGTTAGCACTAGTCCTAGTTGTGTTAGGCATAGTGTAAACCCGAACGGAAATATAGAACGCATTTTATCTTATAATGCGTAACGATTACCGTCTGCCACTGTTCCGCACTTATCTAAGGCAAACATTGGATTTGAATACGTAATTATACTGTGTTTACCAAGATTAAACACCTAAAGTAGACAATCATCTATTTGGATCGTAACAATAAGTGCTGTTGCTCGGATTCGCTCGAGATGTTTTTTTTTGAACCTGACTGTGCCTTTATAGGCCGACCCCAATAAAGCGATAGGAGTGCGCGGTTGGAGAGTAGACTGGGGATAATCCAAAGGAAAACCTCCGACACGACCACGCGGGTGGTTTGGAACACTGGAATACTCTAAGAGTTTGCGCTCCAGTGAGATTGGTTGAGCGGTTTCAACCGAATCTGGGGTGTGAGTGGAATCGAGCTACTGGGAGTTTTATCGCTGGTTCACTAGACCTAGCCTAGCTGAGAAGAGTCCAGCAAGAAACTCAGCTAGGCCCGACCTGGGTCGGAATGACTCTACCCGGTGTGCGGCGGTACCGGAACGAATAGGGACTATATGTGTCAGTGTTGTCGTGATCGCGCGGTGGATGTCCCTGCCGGCGGGAATGCCTAAGTTTACGCGTCGTGTCTGAGTTGGACACCGTAAGCGCAGCGTTCCATCATTCGATGGACGCTGTGGTTACGTCGTCCGGGCCCGTGAGTGTGTACCTAGGACGACGGACCGTGCGGCCCCTAATCAGTGATCGCCGAGTTAAGACAGCGGGGGGAGGGATGGGAACGTAGTCGACAGCCTTCCTAACTAACGGATCCTTATTATGGGGAGCGTTGTCAAAATAACGTCTGGCAGTCTGCTTAAAGAAACCATACATGGTGCTAATCCCCAAGTCATGGTGCAGACTGAAGTTCGACTGGTACCACGGGGCATCAGTCGCCCTACGGAGAAAACGATTCTGAATGACCTGAAGCGGCTTGAGCGATGTCATATGCACTTAAGCAAAAGCTTGAGCAAACACTTGCATAAGACATGATTGGACGAACACAAGTTTTGTAGAGTTTCAGCTTATTTCATATATTAAGTGACATTTTACTAAACTTGCTAATCATCGGCCCAAGCCTTCCTTCCTGATGTGGCTACGGAAACTCAGTTTTCTTTCAAGGGTTACTCCAAGATATTTGACTTCGTTGGCCCAGGGGATAGGTCGGTCACACATCTGGATCGGAGCCACCCGCCTTTCCATGCTAACGCGATCAGACGGGTGGAAGACTAGTGCTTTTTTTCGGATTAACTTCGATACGCCAAAGATTAAACCAACGATCTAGGTCAGTGATCCTGGAGGTATCGCCGGATAAAAGTGTACTTACAATGATTCGTAAAGAGCGCGGTATCGTCCACGAACAACCCCAGTTGCACTTTAGAGTGCCTGGGAATGTCGTACGTGAATAACGAATAAAGAGTGGGAGAGAGCACGGAGCTTTGCGGCACTCGAGATGTTTAATATGGTTAAACTTGACACTGTATCGCCGCTACCCGTGTTGTGTAAAAATACGTTCATTGTAGGTATTTCAACGTTAATTTTCAGAACGAAAATGTATATTTTCATCGTATTCGATTCGATATGGACTTGGAGTGCTTTAGTTAATTTAATAACTTTATTTAGTTACGTTACGTATGAGGATTAATAGTTACATTCTTTTTTATCTAGTAAGGAATGTTTGTGCTGTTTTTATTATTCTTACTAAGCTTAATATTTTCTTTATATCGTAATTTTTTCGTCTATTGACAACTTATTTTGAAGTTCACAATCAGATACCTCCTACCGATTGCAATTATGTCACTTATTATCTAGCTGAACAATCAGTTAAAACGAATAAAGAGCTTCGCATAATCCCGACGATCACACGCACAATGCTGACGAATTATGTGCACATTGTTAACTCGGCGCTCATATCATGAATATTTTACTTGTTGAAACAATCGAGAGGCTGTTACCAGAAGACACACGCCACGCCGGGACCACCTGCGCCGCTGGGCTGGCTGGGATTCACAACGCTTCTAATAACGCAGCTCAAATACCAGTATAACTCTGACCTCTGATTGAGCATGATTATTACGAAACTCGGAATTAGTTATACTTCAGATACACTTCAACACGTTATACTCCAGATTCACACAATTGCACAATTTAATGTGAAAAAGTGAGTAAAGACCGACCAGAAATATATGACCATTGTCAAGAGGGCGCTATTGTTCTCATTTATTTTATATGGCAACAGGTCAGTAATATCAGTATAGAGGGAATAATGACTTTTGACCTTGTTTGCCTGTCAGGAGGTCTGATGTTAATTTTGAAATGTTTTAATATAGTAAAATAGTTTCGTTTCCCGAGCGTTTGATTCCAGAATTTAAAAAAAATGCATTGTTATTAATGTGCCGCTCTTGACAATGAATCATTTTGGTAATATTTATTATTTAATATTCAACACTTAACCTAAACCACCACAGTGAAATTGACAACAGTGACAACTTATCCTTACAATTATTGCCAGTGTAAGAAATTAGTTCCAATGAATTTTTCAACATGGCGCACGGTCATATTATATTTCTGGTGTCGAAAAGTTACTCATGACTTGACAATCATGTTATGATTTGCTTGTGATATTTCAAAGAAAATATTATGTAATCTTGATGTGTTCTTGTCAATAACATTAATTACCTACTATAAATGAAAAATGTAGGAATAGCACCAAGTTATCAACGATCGTGTCTGTCGCACCCACATTAAGCCAAAGTCTACCCCCGTATTCGTTCGTTAAATGCTATCTACCTACTGTACGAAATAAAGCAAAAGTGCAGTACAAAATTACACATCGAGTTATTAAAATTCAACTCGATGTTGACATAAATTAAGAACATTTCAAACCAGTATTGTTAAGACGAAAATAAGAATGCAGGGCGGTTGGGAGTGGCGTTGTGGCGGGGTGCATCGGGTGGGGTGTCACTACGCCCACCTGAGCACGCCCACTCACCTGTCACCCTTTGCACTTGTTTGCTCAACACCGAACATTGTATCCAGTCGGAAAACTAAACCTAGATAATTAAATAATCGAATATATAGGATCAAACTGTAATTAGGAATTTCTTTAGTAATACCTAGGTATTTCTTTTTTGTAAAAATATCAAGATCATTTATTACAATCGGGTACAAGTCTTCTAGATCATAGTGTTATTTTCTAGAAACAGTTACTTACTGTAATTTTATCTCACGAACCAACGCGATCGAGCCATGGTTGTGTGTCGAGATATACATGCACATTGTATATGTGTACGTCAGCGTAGGAGCTATGTGTCACAACACAAGTATGGCTAACCCGCGCTCGTAAGATAAAAGTAATGTACTTAAGAAGTAACGTTGAAAGTACGAGTAAGTAAATATGTACCTACAGAATAAAGCAAGCGTCCGCAGTAGGTATGTTAGCTAAATATCAAAATAAATGACAGAATAGTTGACAGAACAACAGAACAAAGTCAATACTCGTATACTACTCAGTCAATTTACCTACTTTAGTTAGTGTATTTATAAGAACGAATTAGCACCTTATATATGAATCATCAATCTAAGAAAACTGGTACAATGTGTAAAGTATGTAAAGGATGTATTGTGTGATTGTTCTAATACGGGTGAGACAACATCATAATGTACGTAGGAATAATGAAAGAACACAACCCTAATGTCTGAGTATCTACAAGTCACTACCTTTATTTATAATCGATTAATACCACCTTACGTGTTATTAAATGAATACATAACCATTATTTATATGTCGGAGATACGATACATTGCATAGCAGCCTGTTTAGCAGATCAACGCTACGAGATCTAGATTTAAGAAAACGTAGTTTAATGTTGGAAACGCCAAGCGGTGATAGCTTGGGAGTCGTCTGCGTTTGGTCCGTGCGGGTACTTGCTAAAACATGCATTGACAACTACCCTTTTCTAAACTAACTATAAGTCACATTGACAGTATAAAAGGCTCTGTTCCCTTGTCGTAGGATGATTATTCTTTCTGACTTTGTGGCGCACGGACGTAAACCGAGAATGCGCGTTTCTGACTGTACTGAAATTGCCTGAAGGTTTATCCTGAAGGTTTATAAATCGTGATCAGTTAGCTTGTTTCATAATCACTGTTTGTTCGACTGTTAAACGATGAAGTGTCTATTTAAAGTTGTAACCGATCCAGTGCTTACTTTGAAATAACCAATACAGCGTAATCAACCCTATTAGTGACGTTTTATTCCTTATTTCCGTGCGTCAGTGTGAATATCTAGTTACGAAGTAGTGATGATGAAATGTGCTCGATGCCATCCCTACCAACTACTGGTCTATTGCGTACACCGCTCGACCAACAACCAATGTATTACCCATCGATCCGCCCTCGTCGATATATATATTTCGTGTGATTAAAAACACAGCTATCAATGTGTTGTACCAACCACAAATCGTTTTAGATGCATAATTCGCTATAACTAGGGTTAGTGACTCAAAATTTGACTACTCCAAAAGAAACAATGCAAAAATATATGCCAAATGGTGAAATCCTATTCATTAATTTCAAAAAATAACGAAGCTACAACAGTTTTAATGATGCTGGTTAGAAATAAAAGCACGACAGATCAGTGACGTCACTCACTTCGAGCGCCATAGTAAATGGCGATCGTTCCAATACAAACGTGCATTTTGCGAAAAAGGGGCAGAATATGCCCCCTCTTAAATGTTTGAAAACTTATAATTATGTAATTATTTATTCTTTTAAGTTACTTTATTAGGGTTCCGTAGTAAACAAGGAACCCTTATAGTTTCGCCATGTCCGTCCGTCCGTCCCCCGCTTTTCTTAGTAACCGTTAGTACTAGAAAGCTGTAATTTGGCATTAGTATACATATCAATGACGCCGACAAAACGGTAGAATAAAATCATTAAAAAAAAATTTTTTTTAGGATACCTCCCCTACATGTAATGTGGTGGTGCAATTATTTTTTTCTTCCAAACCCCATCGTGTGGGGTATCGTTGGATAGCTCTTTCAAAAATTTTTTGATTCATGAATCGTTTGGCGTGATATTAAGCTTTGAAGTGATAACTTTTGCTATGGTCAAGTGTTCCCCCCCGCGGCGGCGGGGGGGAACACTTAGCTAAACGGCGGCTACTAGGCATGTGAAACTAGCTAAACGGCGGCTACTAGGCATGTGAAAAAATCATGGTAGTAGTATATACGATGAATTTAAAAGGAAAACTATCACAGCTAAGTAGACATTACCGTAAAGGGCAAAAATATGTATACAACACAACATCTCAAAAAAGTACATCATCAGTACTAAGATCAGTAAAAACCCTTCTACGGGTTCGTAATTCCGCATATTATGACTGGTGACGTGATGGACAGGCAACTACGGAACCCTACACTGTGCGTGGCCCGACACGCACTTGGCCGGTTTTTGCACTAGATGTTACTATATTATTTAAAAAAATACTTTACGTTAGGTACATTCAAACGAGACTAAAACAGGGGGATCCATCATTTTACCGAAAATTGTTACATCGATTACCTATCATTTCCCATAACACTATTCGCAGAATTGTATTATCACTTAGGAATCATTCATCGAACTTCGTTAGATCGCTCAAACATTTGCTCGAATTACCTTTTACACAAGAATCAACTCATCGAATTTTAATTCATTATTTTATTTGTTCATCGACGTAGTCGTTCATCGAATGGCCTTTAGTATAATTTTGGTTTAACGAAGGTTTCAGTTCCCAAAATTCTTATTACCTAGAACATCATTTCACCACTGTTTACTATTCTTGATATAAGTAAGTCTAAAATTATTATTTTTCTCAGATTCTTGGTGTACTCTGTAAAAGTACTCATAAACAAAAATACTCAAAAACAAAAATACCCAAAACCTAAAATGTACAAAAGACCTGTTAGGGCAAAACCGACTGTAATGCGGATAGGTTAGAAGATTAAGACGGGAGCAAAGCTCCCGTCTTAATCTTCGGGGTTATTTTTTTATATAAGCCCAGAAAGACCAGTTAGGGCAAAACCGACTGTAATGCGGATAGGTTAGAAGATTAAGATGGGAGCTTTGCTCCCGTCTTAATCTTCGAGGTTATTTTTTTTTTATAAGACCAGAAAGATTATACGCCTTGAAAAATCATGCTTGCTTGGTTGTTCGATGAAACATTGTTCTTGGAAAGAATACTATATGGAATGTACTATCTGTTAATCAAGTTTCGTTAAATTAATACTATGAATAACGAATATTTCGATGAAAGGTAAAT
Source organism: Epiblema foenella (assembly GCA_963556455.1). Classification (NCBI taxonomy): domain Eukaryota; kingdom Metazoa; phylum Arthropoda; class Insecta; order Lepidoptera; family Tortricidae; genus Epiblema; species Epiblema foenella. The sequence goes on along the minus strand of OY747104.1, from coordinate 9,307,092 downwards.
TCGATGTACCGTTACGCTACGATTAGAGACGGATTCGAAACGATTAACTATGAAAAGTGGTTCGATTATATAAAATGCAATGAATTGATGATTATGTGATTAGAAAAAAAAATCTAATGAAATTCGTTGAACAGTTTTCGGTGAAATGAAAATCGATGTAAGATATTTCGATAAAATAATAGACACCCCTAAAACAGAGTCCGAACTTCGTATCGTGTCGCCCTTTTCACTCTCCTGTTTCGCCATTTGTTTAAGAATTTGATCCATTTCCGAGATCCTTTTTCGAACTTATTGATTTTCTTGTTAAAATTAATACACTACCACTCCATTAGGTACACTGCCTGTTGGAATATACGTTTGACAATAATCATAACATGAAATTATTTTGTAATTAAGCAAATTTGCCCCAAACGTTATGAAATTACTGCATACAACATTTTGTTATGCCGAAATTGTTCTAGGGGTAGGTACTATGGCTTTTAAACCAGAAAATTATGGGAGTAGAAAGATTCGCCAAAAAATTTTATAATTTTAGCCTAAATATAAATCGAAAGTTAGCAACAGAATTCTCATATTTTAACAAAAATAAATTTTTTAATAATGAAATACAACCGATTCCATTATAAAACACTAAAAAGTATAAAATAATAGCTTACTTCTAATATGAGACTTTACGCTTCTTACGGAACAATGTAAACGTACCTCGTTTAATTTTTGAAGTCGGTGCCATCCAAATAAATTGTCTAACGTTCATGAAATGGCACCGACTACAAAAATTTAAACGGGTACGTCTACATTGTTCAATAAGAAGCGTAAAGTCTTCCGGCTTCAATTAGCAGATCAGGTTGATGGTGACATTACATCAAGACCATTCAAATTGACTTAGTCATAGTCGCGTCAATATCTTGATACCCATGAAACACTAGAAGTTTTGGATGACCATCCGTGGTCTTCTTCATCGGTTCCCGTTCACCAAATGCTACTTTCTGAATGCAAATGCTTGATTTATTACCGAAAATACTAAAATCGCTATATGTTTCCCTCGAATTTTTGAGGAGTTCCCTCAATTCCTCATGGATCTCATGATCAGAACTAGATTCTGGTAACAATGGGACCAACCTTGAAGCGTATGCTTTCGAACAAAGAATAATATCCAAATCCGTTCATAAACGACGAAGTTCTGAAGTAACACACATTAAAAAAAAGAACATACAACCGAATTGAGAACCTCCTCCTTATTTTGAAGTCGGTTAGAAAAGAAATTGTATTAAAATGGCAAATTAATCGTTTTTCCATACAATGGTATTACGAGGCCCTAAATCTGTGACGTCACATTTCATTCCCTATCAGTATGGAGCATTTTTACTGCTCGTCAGCTATGCTGTACTTTTTTTTAAAGTAAGCAAGTTGTTTATTTGCAGAAAATAGTGTGGGTACAATAATGTGGCGGATTGAAATTACTTTCGATACCTACAACTATTTTGCTACATAGCAGCATATAAATAATTTTTAAAGAAGCATTTAATTGAAGTTAAGCATTGTATACAATATGATTACCTAACTAACAATATGATTACCTAACAGCCTCTCGTTTTCCTCTTTTGTGTTGTTCTAATTGTTGTTGACCCCATACAAACATTTCATCGTCTCTAAAAACTGTTTCGAATGGTACCATACAATTTTTTTAGTCAAATAGCCAATTACAATGTATTAAAAATGTTCAATTACGGAAATAAATAAAAATGTTACCGATACTTTTAAATGCTTTCATAAAATCATAAGCATTCTTTCATATACCTTACAGATGCGCTTCCAGGAAATGATCAATATACAAACACTATTATACATACGTATACATACTATTAACATCAGCCAACAAGTTCCCGCCGAAATGGTACATACACAAACGATTTCAAAATGGATTCAATAGAATTTGACTTGACTGATTCAGACACAATGTTCTTGCAATTTGGACCTTTTGTTTAGTTTCCTCGTATTCGAAATGAAAATCGGAGTGTTTAACTCGGGTGAAACCACGCATTTCAGTCTCGAATTATTAGCGCTCTCACTACGTTAGTTCAAAAAGTAGGAAAATATTTCGTCTGAAATGGGTGACTTTCAACCATTGGTTAACAATCTACTATATTTCACTTGCAATGTTTGTATGTTCAGGTCAAATCAAATTTAAAACATTTATCCTCGACCGATTAAGCTAATATTTGGTAAACACACTTAAGTACGTTTGGTGACAATGTAATATTATGGTACCACCGATCTGAGCTGATGATGGAGACAGAAGGAGGCCTAGCAACTCCTAAACTACACCAGATAAAACCGTTGTGTTTGGGCTCATTGGAACATCTCAACGAATAGTTGAATACTGTGGAAAAAGGTACAGTCTGCAATAAAAGCTTGTACTGGTTTGACAGAAACTTATTTCGACCAACCGTCACGTACATGTACATAAACTCGATCATCCTCGTCGTCACTAAAGAATTGGGGAATACTAGAGGTTTTGGAACTAGTTGGAGAAAGTACACGTCTATATGGTAACAGCATTCATTCTAAAGAGAACACTGACATTTGACAGCTACTATTGGTGAGAGGGAAATCTACCCTCATTATCTGATCTGCATACCTTACAGAAGTGGAACTAGATGGCTTTTGATTACACCTTTTGCGTATGATATAGATATTCATAAAATATTACTAGCCACCGTAAGTAGTGGGTAATATGGAACATGCCAAACAATATCTGTTCATGAACGTTAAGTGTAAAGTTCGCATAAATACTAGTATAAGGGTGCTCATTTAATTATAGAGGTAACGAGCGAGATAGCGGGGTGAGCGGCGCGACCTCGCAGTGATATACCCACGCAGTCTGATTGTCGCCAACCGATGCGTTTATCGCATTGATTTAAAACGCTACAATTCGCTAATAATTAATTGATAATGTTTAACCATACAGGTTAACGTTGGATTGGGGTGGCTCTATGAGCTTTAGACCTCGTGAGTGAGTTTTTTACCATTTCCGAAATCTGACATTATAAAAAAGATCTATTATGAATATCGAACCTGCTAACAAAATTTCACGAGAAGCGGTTGAGAAATGCGACCTGTAGAGGAGAATAAACCGTTGCACAAATATTTTTTTTTATTTCCAAAAACTTGTTCGACAAAAAAAATCTGTATATTTATCCAACCTGCTCACAAAATTTCACGAGAATCGGTTGAGAAATGCGACCTGTAGAGGAGAACAAACCGAAATTCGCCCGCAGAAACTTACAAAATCATTGATAAAAAAAATGTTCTTGGAAATTTCCAAAAACCGTGTCGACAAAAAAAATCTATATAACTATCGAACCTGCTCAGGAAATTTCACGAGAATCAGTTGAGAATTGCGACCAGTAGACCAGAACAAACGGAAATCCGAACATGCGAAAGCATTTTTGTCGAAGCTGAAGCAGAGACCTTCGTTTCACTCGGTCAATAAAACCCAAATTCTCAATGCGTATAATGTGTGCTTTATTTATATTTTCGAAATCATATTCGAGGATCTAAAGATCCATATCTAATTAATAAAAATAACTGGAGTAGGTATATTCAATTCACAACTTTTTATGTCAGCTTGTGCATGATATTTTATAATGATTATACGTTGATGACCACTTCCTCTAATGTTGACTTTATTCAAATTTGTATTTCGAATTAGAACATTACAAAATTGATTATATGGCTTGTCACTAGCTGCTATCAAAACGGTTCGAAAGCGGCAAAAGCAAGCACGAAACATTATATTTTAGGAGCGCTAATTTGGATACCACACATGTAAACCGGGATTTCTATTGTTGCTACAAAATTGCTGATGCCCGCCGAAAAGACATTATTTATTTAGCATTAAGCCCGCGGTTTGTACAATTTCTGTTTTATGCAATAAAGTTTAAATAAATAAATATTCATTTGCTCTCGGTCATCCGATTATACCCTCGGCCATTCAAAACATTTCGTTACTACAAGAGCTATTGTATAACAGAAAAGTAATGAACAGTGAATAAATTCTTCACCTTGACGCCCATGTGACGGTAGCGAAACGGCCAAGCTGCATATTTTAACTACGGTGTAGAGTTTGTGAAGTTAGGGCTTATAATATGGCGTGTATAGGGTTAGAAGCTTGGCTCTACATAAGATCTGATAACTTTTTGACAATGCGGGTCTCGTCTTGGGGCAACATTTTACATGAAAATGTTATTGGTGGGATTTCACTTCTTTTCCTGAGTTGCTTATATGAGAAAATCCATACAAACTTCTATCGCCCTAATTTAAAGGGTGGGGAGTGATTTACTAAAACATTCTGATATAAGTGCTTTATCAGTTATAACAAGGAGTCCCTATATCAATTTTCAGGACCCTAGCATCAAAATTTGGGGAAGTCTCATACATTCTCCATCCCCTGGTTTAAACGGTTGGGGGGTAAAAATCCTAAGTTTTAGAATTATTTTGTTGATTGTGTACTAATACTAGCTTACATGCCAAATTTCACTTACTTCAGGAAGTACCATGAGAATTTTGATGATCACCAGTGGGTAACGAAATCGGGTTTTTTTTAGATACGAATAAAATCTAAAGTATAAGAGCTATGCAATTGAAACTTTACATGCATAATAAGTCTACTATTGACATCATATTCCGAGAATCTTGTTTATTTGGTGTAATCCAAACCCAAGACATGAGGGTTCAAAAAAACGACGAAGCGCTTCGAGAAAAGGTATTGGCTCATTTTGCCAGGGGCACTACCGTGCCCCCATTTCACATTCCGCAAGCAATCCTTTCTTTGTTACTACAGTATGGCTAAGGCGCAGTAACAATTAGATCAAATAATCTGGGAAGGCGGATATAACAATGAACTATATATAATTATTTTAATGAGGTTGTTTTGCTTCCTATATTAATAATATAAAATTGAAGCGGAAAGAGGAAACACGCTGATTTAAATTTACTGCGTGTCAAAGATTCAAAGGCAAATTGACATAAATATTTAAATAGTACATTATTCCAGAGATAACGGGGTAAAGTAGTTGTTTACATATAATTTTAAATTGAACTTAAATATTATACTCCATAGCAGCTTAACATTTAAGTACCTACTTATGTTGTTATTGTAAAATGGCAGCGAATGGTTAGGTGCATCGGTGGTAAAGCGTCCAAGTAAAATATTGCCTGCTGACTACAAACAACGCTCAATCTAACATATCCACGTGGCGGCATATGATTATGTAAATTTGTAAAACAAATTTCATAATTATTTCACATTTATTTTTATTGAATTTTTGAAGTAATTTTTGCCTTTAACAATAAAGTAATTCTACAACTAATTCCATAATTATATAGGTAACATAATATGCAGTATCCATCGTATAAATGGTTTAATCGCCTTTGGAAAGATTCTGAACTAACCAGATTCGCATTTGGCCATTCTAGCGATTAGACAGCTCTCATGTGGACATAAGCGCACTTCACCCGTAACGCACCTGTACAGAAACGTAATTATTCATATTTGCTTTTGACCATAATCGCATTACGACAGCTCTCATGTGGACAGAAACGCACTTCACCCGAAACGCACTTGTACTGAAACGTAAGTAACCAAATTCACATTTGGCCATAATCGCGACTGATCAACACTCATGTCGCCAGAAACGCACTTCACCCGAAACGCACCTGTACTGAAAAGGTGAGAGTCAGGATGGCGGGTGTACCTAAACAAATATGTAAATAAAGTGTACCAAAAATTTGTACTAAATTACTTGTATAATTTGTTTGACATCCCCATACATGTATTACTTAGAATAACCGTATTACCCAGCAGTAGAAAATCATAAAATGTGTAAAACTCGCAAACTACGAATTAGATGGCGGAAGTTTTTACTGTATATTTGAGTACAAATTTGGTACAAAAAATTGAGATATTAACATTGGTTGATAATTGGTAGGATCATAATTTTCCCAGGTACACCCGCCATCCTGACTGTCAGGATGGCGGGTGTACCTGCACTTTGTAATAACTTTAAATATGGAAGGGTACAATTTTTTTCTAAAGTGGTACAAAATAGTACAAATTTAGTACAAATTTTTGGTACACTTTATTTACATATTTGTTTAGGTACACCCGGCATCCTGACTCTTACCTGAAAAGTAAGAGGACATTTGACCGTTGTCGCGATAGATTGGCACCCATTTTGACATAAACACAATAACATCTATTGCAGTTGGCCAGAAACACAAATTGACCCGAATATTTAATACGTGGGTGCACATATAGTGGGGGATTCAGGAATTTGGTTGAGGGGGAGGCGGGTTTAAATCACCGAGGTGAGATTTTATTTAGTTATTGTAAGATTTTTCCCGGACGGACATGTTGTATCTAATACAACATGCCTCGAATAAAAATAAATCCAACTTCAAGCAGACTGACTGAATGTTCACATATTTCTGGTCGAAATGGTCATATGGATAATTTTTTTCTAAAAGATATTTGACGCTCTGGGAACGTATATATATTTATGCCCTTGCCCTTGACTGTACTTATTTTCCTAATCTCATACATAATTTTTTTAGACTGTTTTATTATTAGAAAGTTACTAAAAATACATGTAACTGGTGATATACCTAAGGGTAACTTTAATTCATAAAAAATATACTTTAACAATTATGGAATAATCACGTCCGATATGTGCTCTTTGATCTCATATAGACATTTGATAGCCTCTTAAAACGGGCATTTTCTGGGTTCGCATGGCACCATACTTTTTTTCAAAAACCGTATTGAGTACCTATAGCCTTCGTGTGGTATACGGTACGTAAGGCATAAGAAATTCGAGATCAACTGCGTATCTGGCCTTTGAGTATCTGTCCAGTAGCGTTTTGGCAAAATACATATATGGCCAATTGAGTTTCTGGCGTACAAAGTTTATGGTCAACTGCGTATCTGGCCCTTTGAGTTTCTGTCCAGTAGCGTTCTGGCCAACTGTGTACCAGGTGAAGTGATTTCCTGGCCAAATTCGAATCTGGTTAGTTCAAAACCTGTCCAAATGCGATTAAACGATATAAGATAACTTACCCAATAACCAAATTGACCAGGCAGATACGTAATTAATAGTAACAGTAAAATATGCACCGAAACTATTATTTCGCACCTACTAGATTAATTAAATACCAGGTTAATAGTTAGTTCACAATAACAAACTGATTAATTTATGCGGGTATTTATAAACTGATACCGTTATATTAATGTAGGTACACCACACATAAACGTGATATTTAATTATGTACTTACCAATTGATTTTTCTTTGCTTTTCCGTTAATTTCCAATAAATATTACAGTTTTGTTTGAACTGAAACGTCTGTCGTGCAATGCCTCCCTCAACACTATTAGAGTAAGGACCGTCGGTCGCTACGTCATCAATGGACTGGTAATCTTGGTATGCGACGGTATCAGAAAGCAATTAAGATATCAATAGGAATCGGGCTGTTCGATACTAATTGAATTCTTCAAATTGCATAGATTATGTGATAATACGTCATCTAAGGATGCCATTCATGTGACACATCCATTGATAAGCAAATACGGTTATGCACTATTACTTTCACAATGATGTCTTTGTTCGATATCATTGTCCGATAATCTTTTGTCTACGATGAATCAATAAATTTCAAAGTTGGATATTATTATGTCCACTAAGAATGGTTTTGAAATTAATGAATTGTTTTACTTAGATATAGGCGAACAAAGCTCGCGATGAAGTTAGTTCTATTCAACTGAAGGGTAAGTTGCAAGGTTGCACCACATGCAGCAACCCGTCTGTAATCGTAGGCGGTGTTGGTTAAGGCGACGGGGTAGGCAAGCGCTCTCCATACAAATTTGTGCAAATTTTTTTTCGTTTGTGTTTGCACTACAGTTATGATTTTTGGTCAGTATGCTTATTGTTCTGTTATTATTTTTTTTGTATTTTTTTGGTAGTCATTATTTAGTTTTTTTTTATATCTTCAGGTTTTTTGTATATCCAATATTTACAAGCAAAAAAATAATTATTTTCGGGAGTGCTAAAACCGACGAATAAAACTTGCAGAGATTTTGTATGGAGTAGGCCTTGCCGTACCCTGCGCCTTAAGTTCTGGTTGTTTCATTTATTTATTTAGAACACAGACATTCGCATATAGGGCGTCCAGTACAATAATGTTGTCAGGATGTTGTTGGAGCTGCCTCGCCTTTGCAGTGCACCCATCAGTTATTTAGCGTGGTTGTATGGAAAGTTTCACAAGTTTCTATGGAATATCACTAATATCAGCTGCCAGCGCCATATTTAACGTTGATCAATAGGTAGTGTACCTACTTACGATTTAAGACGAAAAGTCATTTCCGAAAGGATTTGCATCTCGTTTTCTGGTGCACCGAAGACATAAGTGTGTCTTTTACACGGGGGTTTAAAGAATCGAAGAATCTCCTAAAGGACAGTAGAGAAAGATGCCTAAATTAGATAATTAGTTGCATATATTCACAGCCAAACTACCGTAACGGCACTATAATTGTTTAATTACGATTTACAGACTTCCGCTGAAAACTCGATTCGTCACACCTAACCCGATTCTGAGTAAATTACATTTTCAGTTTACTAGAATTAAATCAACATATGATAAACGACAAAATGATTCTAGGAAACTGCTTTTTAGCGCAAGTTTTAAGAATAATCATTTATTCAATTACTTGATGTCTGTTTACTTTACCTACGTGGAAGATGTAAATACACCATAACGCTTTTAAATTAGATGGATAATGATGATTCTTTACATTAGTAGTCAAATACTTTATAGCATTTATTTATAGGCTTTGATAAAACTGTCTCGTCAGGCGAATTACACTAGGTGTTCACAGCGCTATCCGAAAATCATGGCAATGAGTTGAGATCGCCTCCAACCAAATACAAACAAGCCATTAGCTAAGTACTTACAGTCTAGTTCGATAATATATGCACGGAGAAAGTGATCAAAAATATGTGAATACGACTCTGACATAAGGTTGCTCAGATATTTTTGAACCTTTGGAAACGTACATATATTTATAAACTCGAGTGTAAATATATTATAATTTCACTAACACCTCCAACTTCGGTACTCGAGAAAGATTACTCAAATATTGTATATTATTATTTTATAGCGGTGGTTTGGTAACAAAAGGGCCGTAAATATCATCTCGTCGGGTACTAACTAATTGCGCAGGAGACGACGACGAGCCGTAAATAACTATATGCCCACACAATAAGGGCTATATTCAATTATCTAGTGAATCATGTAACTTTTATCACCGTATAGGTCTCTAATTAGCCTCACTGCAATCGCTACTCGCTAGCCGTGACTTCGTGGGAAATGTCTCCACTTCCTGTGAAGCTCTCTCTAGAGTTTAGAGAGACCTCTAAAGGTTATCATTGATTTATGAAAATACTAATTAAAACGCAACTACAATAACACTGGCCCATTATTTAGCACGTTTAATTAGAGTGCAAACAATGGGACGTTAACTTGTATTGAATTGATTGACAATTTAATTCCCTTCATTCTGTAAACTGTTGAGACCTTTCTTACTATTTGTTCAATCATCCAGTAAAACAATTATAGTATTGTTGTAGAGGTGTTTTGTGTCTATAGATAAGTATTCAAGTACTTTTCCACAAGCAGAATGAGTAATTTCATTCTACTGGAAATAAATAACAGACATGAAATATCCCTGTACGCTAGATAGCCCGATACGTCCACGTTACAGGAAAATAACAATATGAATCAGAGATCGATAATGAAAGTACTTGTCCATTCATATCATAATCGTAAGAAACCTACAAATATTGTGTCTTATCACGATCAGTAAATTGCATAAATAGGTACTTACATTAGGAAATGTTTTGTATACAGAATTACTAACCAGAGCTCGACTGTTAGAGTAATAGGTACTATTATTTTGTCTGGACAATACTATTTACATGAATCAGAGATTGACAGATAGTTGGAAGCTTAACATTGTAAATAAATGTGGAAAGAGCTGAGTCATACGCACTTCGCTGAAAACGATGAAACACGCGCCGACGTCACGGGGGTCTAGTCGTAACAAGTTAAAACCATTCATGTTTCTTATCTTTGCGTCGAAAACTGTAACCACGTGTGTACAGTCAGCATCAAAGTAGCTTGGCATATGAAAAAGTGAAAAATCTTTATAGGGAATAAGAACTATTGACCTCTTCATATGCCAAGGTACTTTTGATGCTGACTGTACACACTGAAATATATGTAGAGTTATTGCGCCAATTAGGCAATCAACTTCAGTTAGTGGCAACCTGGAAAACAATTTAAAAATATAAAATTCCAGTCTCTAAAAAATCTGCCAGTATATTATTTAATGGATATGCTAACACCGATCCTACCTAATTTTTCTCCAACATGCTCGGGAAAAACTACGTAGTTGTGAAATAACTTTTAGTAAGTTAGTGCTTTTCTAAAGTAATATTTCATTATTTTTCTTGGCCTACATAATTAGGACCACTAACTATGTAGGTACTTATTTATAAGTAAAAGTTTCCCCATTTTTTATTCGGTCTTTAGCTTTTTCGATACACTTTGAATATGGCCAGCCCCCAGCCCTAGGAGTCCATGGACCACAGTATAAGACATAAAATTCAAGAGTTATTAATTCAGAAAAATGTTTGCGATTAATCGTTGAAAATTTCGAAAAATGTGCGTAGGTAGGGTACTACAAGATATTTTTGCTTCATCTGCACTTCGTAAGTAGGTACACAACTCTATACAGTACGTATAAAATGTACATAGTATAAATGTAGAATAAAAAAATAAACTGAAAAGAGTGTAATTTCCTTTCAGTTCAAAATTTGGATAAACAATGAGACATCCTAATAGGTACCTAATATCTTCTTTATCGAGGCTAAGAACAACGGAACGTAGACATAATTAGTAAATAAACTTAAAATTACGTTTTTTTCTGTTTTCTAGCTTCTAGCTTCTCATATAATAACATATTCTAAAGTATTTGGGGGATAGTTACATTATAATGTACTTACTAGTTTTGCACGTGACGCGTACACGTCTGCGTAGAACTCGTTCATCGCGATAGAATTTAATTGCTAATTCTATCTATAATTATATCAGGCGCTTACCTAGTCGTCGCTCTTCCATACAAACTTCCAAACCCTTAAGGGATGATTTCCGGGAGTAAAATTATCCTAAGTCCTTCCCCGGGTCTCAGAATATATCTATACCAAATATCATCTAAATCAGTTCCGCGGTTTAAGTGAAGAGGTAACAGACAGAAAGACAGACAGATACACTTTCGCATTTTATTTATGGACATATAACTTGTAAGTTTATGTCGTTTCACAGCAAAATCATCACGGTCACCCATCCCGGCATTATAATTATTGAACACTTCAAATAGAATATGGTTACAACTCTTAAACACGGCTATTAAATTAACCCCTATTCCCTCGGTTACCGTAACGCAATCCGTAGTTTTTATTACTCTCGCAATTAATTATCTTTGATTAAGTACTGTCCGCTACTATATTATGAATTATGAAGCAACAAATGTAAATATTTTATGATGCAGAAACATTGGCGCCTAGGCGTCTGAAGTGTAGTATATGTACAAATGATTGAGCATCCATATACCTAATCGATTACCTTGTTACTATCAACTGTTACGTATGTACGTAAAACTGCCATGATATTCTTATTACTTTTAGCTAACCTTCTGATACCTATATTCAATGGTTGTAGATGGACTTCAATCATTGATTCTAATTTATTGCACGAAATACCTACACAGAAAAATAAAAAGCAAAGCCGGAAAATAAATAAAAACATATATTTGTGGGCAATCTTACACAAATCAACCTTGTCCCAAACTAAGCAAAGCTTGTACTATGGGTACCAGGCGACGATATACATACTTATATGGATAAATAGGTACTTAAAAAGATAGATACTTAAACACAAGAACAAATATTTGTTCTCATCACACAAATAAATGCCCTGACCGGGATAATCAATTCTGTTTGAGTTATAAAAATAATTAAAAGTAATTATCATTATTTGATACATAAATAAAATATGTTAGCACAGAATAAAATATTAATTATTTCGGTAGCGCTAAGTATGTGCATATTTGAAAACACAAAATTTGTGCTCCAGTGTCCTAAATTTTTATGAACAGAATTCTTGTCGTGTAACCTATTTCAGTCATATAATGCAAATACCTATTTTGTAATCATGCGAAGATTTTGTTTTTTTTAATAACTAATAAGGTAATCATACAATTTATTATAAATAGATGCTGTTTTCAATGTTATTTTATTAAAATTTAACATTTTGAGACAATAATTCGTAACATACTTTTCTCATATTATTATTATATTAATAAAAATACCTACCTAATACTTACATTAAAAAGATACCTCGCCTATTTTGGTCACATATTAACAATAATATGATTAAATTTATTGTAACCAGCAGTAGCTTAAATGTAAATAAATTACCGAAAAATAGATATGTAATAAATTTACAGATAGGTACAGCGTGGGGAGATATACATTGGTCACATAGCCGTGAACTCGCTTAGGAATCCTGCGCCTGACGGTGACATACACATGGTAAACTGAACTACACTTAGGTCAGTTATTTTTGCTCTTGGCTCACGCGATGACCTACGGTTTTCACCAAAAATCCATTTAGTTTTATTTAATTTAAGTACAGTTTCCTTCGATGAAGCGGCTATTTGTAATATTACGAAGGAAGTTCCGAGACAAGTACCTTGCGGTTGAAAAAACTTGATTAGTTGCATAACATAACAGTATGGAAATAATATATAACTACTCACAATATTGCGTGATACCATACTAGCACGTGCAAAGCATAAGATCTAGGCCAAAGTTGGACTTTTTTTTATGTTGATCCATAGACACGTACCAGTCGAGCGGTTAACTACGCAAGAACCTTGCACGTTTGTTACTCTCTAGTACTTATAAGTGCTAAGAAATTTAACTTGTTCTAATGTTACTCAACTAACTTTCTAGGCATGCGTACCCTTCAACGAATTTAAATAAATACTCTTCAATAGGCCTCACTAAGTGGCCAATTATAATCATGCATTTAAATATAAATATGTTTAACAGGAACTTGTAACGTACATAAAGTGACTTACCTTTAAATTCAGGTCGTAGTTTTCCAGTTGGTACCGTTCAGAGAATTAACTTCACTCGAGAAGCACTATTGAAAAAGCAGTTCAGTAATAACAAAAAATATGACATGAAATAATGTAAACAGTCAACGCACACGTGTGGAGTAATTCGAAAGTTGCGATTTTTTTCGAATGTTATTTAAAGAGTATTGTTTATGGTGTTCGTTTGTGCGTAGGGTTACGTGAGGTCAGCGGGATGGGTCGCATAGAGGGCCACGCAAAGCAGGCTTGCGGCAGCGAGGCGGCCCGTGCACTGAGTGGCAGACCATGGCCGGTGCCGCGACTGGCGGCCGGCGCGACTCTGCCCCGCGCGTGCGACCAGTTCCGAGAGCCTCCCGCCACCCTGCTATCGCTCCAGCGACCCGAGGGTATCGGCGAGAGTTGAATGACAGGAACCATACCCAGAACTGTCGTCTCCTCACATGCACGTATACGAACTTTCACACCCTACTCCCTAACTTTCATCCAACTACTGAAACTTTGGACACTGTTCCTTATTTTGTCTTTAAACTTACACTTCAGTTACAGTTAGTATCTATAGTCGCCTATAACCTACCAGTTTTACTTGCTCTTGACTATACAGGCCAAACAATAAAAATGGTCCTGTAATGAATTATTGTATGGATAGTTATAAAACTAAATGTCCTACCAAATGTTTGACCAAAATGTTATTTAAAGATTTTCAAAAGAAACTGTTAAATATGTTAAAGTACCGGGAAATCACTTTACCACTGAAACTGATAGCGTAGGTTGTACTTATATAATAACAGTTGCCATGAAATCACTTTTAAATCATGTACATATTTACTAGTATCTACTCGCAAATCTCGCAATTTAATTTATGATACTGAAGCGATGAAATATTTTTTGGGGTTTACCTGAGTAGGTACTTAGATTTCCTTATCTCCTAAACCGCTATCATCGTTTTTTTGTAACAAAACAAACTAACCCGTCTTTTTGCGTTTCAAGTTATTTGTTCAACAACAATATAAATTCTGATTGAATCCGTACAGTACGAACATGTGACACTTCTGGAGTTGCAACCGTCCATAGGCTGCAGTGACCGCTTATCATCAGGCTGGCCGTACACTTTTTTGCCACCGACGTGGTATAAAAACAAATTATACTCAAAATAAATAATACATCGACAAAGTTTAACATAATTAAACATAACTAGTAATTAATTATTAAAATCCAGTAATAATAAGAAAAAAAGGCAAACGAAATATACTCTTATGTTAATAATAAAACAAGTAACACGTGTTTATAATAATGTTCAATAAAGAAAGATTCTTCAAGTCAAATAGCATTAATTTTTTTAAAACCCTAATGTCTCTTATTGAGATATTCAATAAATACAATATTATTTGTAGGCTTCATATGTATATTATCGCCACCTACTATGAATTGTTATGATTAGATTTCATTGGCGCTGGCCTAAGGTTGTCTGGAAGAAGTCGCTCATTAACGATAAGACCGCCTCTACTCATTGTGATTTTATACTGAACTTGTCCTTTAATTGAGGTGTGCAATAAAGAGTATTTGTATTGTACTGTATTTCCTATTTTTATATAAACTACCCGCGTGGTCTTGTCGAAAGCATTCCCCTGGATTTTCCCCAGGCTACCCTCTAACCGCGCACTCCTATTGCTTTATTGGGCCCGGCCAATAAAGCAACCGACCGGTTGACGACCAGTTTAGCCTAGTGGGTAGTACACCTGCCTGTGAAGCTGACGGTCCTGGGTTCGAATCCCGGTCAGGGCAAATATTTGTGTGATGAGCATGAATATTTGTTTCTGAGTCTTGGATGTTTTCTATGTATTTAAGTATTTATATCTGTCGTCGTCTAGTACCCATAACACGAGCCTTCTTGAGCTTACTGTGGGGCTGGTTCGATTTGTGTAAGATTGTCCTCTAATATTTATTTATTTATTTATTTACCGTCTGATTAAAAAAAAATATATATATATATATATATAATCTGCATATATAAGCTTTTGTTATAGGTATTTAATAATTATGTGTTTAAATTTAACTTATGGTGACCAGCACGATTTTCGAATAAATTCGATTTACAAATCAGTTCTGAACGGCGACACCCGCCCGCGGGGTTAGGCTTTGTGCCGTGTGGACTTCAGCAAAATTAAACTATAAGAACAATAAGAACTATGAGAAGTGAAATCACATTATTACCCATCGGGTTATAATGAAATTCAGTACGATATTACGACCAAGCTAAATCCAAGGGTAATAATGCTTAGAAGATTTGCTTCCGTGGTTTTCGGTAAGGTTTGCATGATATATACAATGTACTCGTAATTTGGTATTATCGAGCAAGTGGTGTCAAAATATATTAATTAAACGGCATTCGGTATCTTGGGTTCATTTGTCTATTCAGTTGTCTGTTGCATTAATTTTTTTTTATAACAAGTAGGTACTCTAACCCCCCGTGTGGTTGCCGGGTAAGAATTGCGCCACCCCATCTCTTCCCGTGGGTTTCGTAGGAGGCGAATAAGGGAAAATCGGAGGGTGGGCAGCAGCATCCTTCGATCATTACCACCATCAAACTGCGGTCGCCAACCCGCTTGCCAAGCGTGGCGACTATGGCAAATCCCCCCCAAATTGGGGGAGGCCTATGTTCAGCAGTGGACGTCTTTCGGCTGAAATGATGATGATGATGAGGTACTCTAAAAGACCTACGTAATGTGGCCACCATAACACACTCTTTTTTCGATTAATTAATTTTACGAATTCATGCATGATACTCGGGTTAGCGCGGTTTTGAATCCTTCTTATTTTCATAATAAGTACTTGTTCTGATTGCTCGTATAATTTATGGACGAGTAATATCTAAGGACCAAAATACGTTGTAGAACTTTATTATGAAAAAGAAACACTTTTCTAAGCACAGGTAAAAGTGTAGATTATTGGTACCTACCTGATTAGTAATAGACATTTGATAAACTTTAGTAATTGTTAGGAGCAAATTAAAACACATAAGTAATTATAACGCGCAATGAACAAGGGCTTGTGATACGTAGTTATATGTAGATGTGGTTAGATCCGACCTAATTACTAGGATAAGTGGCATAACAAGGAGCTTAGTCACCGATAAGTTAGGTATCTTACTCAAAGAGAGGCACGAATACCATCATATTTAAATTTGTTCATCATCATCATCAACTTATATGTAGTACGGACGATCGGTTTAGTAGTGAGCACGAGCAGTGAACCGACGGCTATGAAGCTAGTCCTTGGTTCCAATCCCGGAAAGGGAAAATATTTGTATTATGAGCATGAACATTTGTTTACGAGTCTTGAATGATTTCTATATATTTGAGCCTTTGTACGCCAAGAACACTTTAATCCGCCGTCTACAAAGCCCGGTAATTACCGTCCACATGTTATTATTAGTATTGTTCTTTTATTCTAGTAGACGAGGGACTAGGTATTGCGTGTTGTCGTAACATTATGGGCGTATGTAGTTACGTTGTCATAGTCTTCTTGTGTACTTTACACTATGGTTAATATTCAATATCTTGCGGAAAATAAGTTGGCGTGTTGGTGTTACTACTGTACATAAACAATGGTGTGCAATGGGTTAAGTAAGGCGTGTACTTTGAAGTATTTTCATGTAATATATTATTATTAGTTTGTATCTCTCCTTTGGGATATCACGGCACAATGTCCGGTCCTTTTGGAAGGCGTTAATGGGGATACAGATCCAACACGAAGAGGCCATTTATGTTATTAAAAGATTACGCCCCAGAATGTAGAAGAGCTTTTCATTTTGTACATGTTAGTGCCTCAGACGTAGTAAAGGCATTTAAAACAATTAATGTCAAAAAAACTAGTGACCTCGGTCTCTGTCCATTCTGTCAAATTTCTAATAGAAGTCATAGCGCCTGATTTAGTGGTTGTATTTAATAACAGTGTTGATTGTGGTGAGTTTCCTGATCTAATGAAACACAGTAAAATAACCACTTTATTCAAGTCTGGTAGCACTTTTGACCCCACAAATTTTAAACCAATATCTGTGCTACCTACATTTAGCAAAATTTTTGAAAAACTAGTTTTGTCCCAATTAATAAAACATTTTAATGCTAACAATTTAATGCATCATAAGCAATTTGGTTTTACGCGGGGTCGCTCAACCGACGCTGTTGTCGAGCTAACAAAACATATATTCGATGCCTGGGAGGAGTCACATGATGCCTTGGGTATCTTCTGTGATTTGTCCAAGACCTTCGACTGCGTATGTCATGAAACTTTGATCAGGAAACTACACTACTATGGAGTTCGAGGTTCGGCACTGAATTTGCTAAAGTCTTACTTACATGATAGAATAAAAAGGGTAGACGTGAATGGACAGCGATCACCGGGTTCATTGGTCTCTATGGGTGTACCGCAGGGATCAATATTGAGACCTTTCCTATTCCTTATCTACATAAATGACTTGCCATACCTCGTAAAGAACCACCATGATATAGTATTCTTTGCTGACGATACCTCACTCATATTCAAAGTCACACGGCAACAACAAGCTTGCAATTATGTAAACAATGCCATATCTAAAATAGTTAATTGGTTTAATGTCAACAATTTATTGTTAAAAGAGAAAAAGACTAAATGCATTAAGTTCGTCACGAGTAACGTAAATCACATGCAAACTAGTGTCACTGTGAAAGATGAGGAATTGGAACTAGTTGATAGTGCTGTTTTTCTTGGTTTGACATTAGATTCAAAACTCCAATGGGGTCCCCATATTGCTAAACTCTCGAATAGACTGAGTTCTTCTGCATTTGCAGTGAGCAAAATCCGTCAATTAACAGACGTGAAGATAGCTCGGTTAGTATATTTCAGTTACTTTCATAGTATTATGTCGTATGATATTTTACTCTGGGGCAGTGCTGCAGAGATAAATACTGTCTTTATTCTGCAGAAGAGGGCTATTCGAGCAATATATAAGATGAAACATAGAGACTCACTTAGAGATAAGTTCAAGAACATTAATATAATGACAATGCATTGTCAATACATCTATGACAATATTGTGTATGTACACAAAAATATTGTAAATTTTAGGCAGAACTGTGACATACATAATAATAATACTAGAAACAAATATAAGCTTGCGGTACCCTCCACTCGGCTCCGAAGAATAAGAAAATCATTCATGTATAATTGTATAAAGTTTTATAATAAACTACCTACAAACGTGACTCATTTATCTATTAATAAATTCAAGACTTATGTAAAGCGTAAACCTATGTCGAAAGTATATTATAGCACAAAAGACTACATGAATGATAAAACACCGTGGGTATAATTGTGGTTGAAATACTAATTATTTTTTAATAATTATGACATTACATCTCAATGACTATTTTCATAACTATGACATTAGATGTTGACGTTAAATTTTCCTCTTGACATTCAGATTTTATTCTAGAAACTGTATAGATTATACTATTTTTTATGTTGTATTTTACATATTGAAGATCTTTTCGTGAATTTATTATACTCTCTTTTGACATACATTACAGTAATTCATGTCTTTTTTAAATTTCATATGCATCAATAAATTGCTCTGAATAATTAGATTCAATTTATGTAATATATAACTGACGATTCAAAAGTGCTTGTTGCTAGGCCTATTTGAATAAAGAATATTTTGAGTTTGAGTTTGCCACTTTGAGATACGATAATGTATTGGGATGTGTACACCTAGCGGATACTATATCTGCCTGCACTATTGAGATACAGTCAGAAACAGCACCCGCTACGTGCAAGGGCTATGCGGAAAGAAGGGAAACTACACCGGTTTTATGGGAAAAAACTTGAGGTACTGGTATTATTGTTATTCTCTTTATTTACTTTAGGACTTTATAATAATTATACAAAAAGTAAAATATAAAGCAATATTTACAAAACATAAAATCATTATAAAATCCTAACCTAGGGTGTAGGGCTTGCATTCCGGAATTCGGAATTTCGAAATTCGGGAATCTCAGACGATTTTTCCGATATTGCAATTCCGGAATTGGTACACTCGGAATATCGGAAGTTCCGGAATTGGAGTTGATGAATTTCCAGAAGGTTTTGTATGTTTATTCTTAAAGTTCCTAATGTAAAACTGAAAAATTGTTCTCGTATCACCAGACTCATAAACATTTTGTGAATAGATTTCTATCCGAATTTTGGATACGACGATCGTTGAAGCGATCTGCCGTTAGCTGCGTTCGTATTCTCATGCACTCGTGTGGCTTACGTAGTCTTTCTTATCTACGAAGACCCATGCACGTGCACGCAGTGGGTACGTAAGCACACCATTGACATAATTGTAGCTGATCCGCTTCATCGCTGGTGGTCGCACTTTAAGCTCATCTCTTTCACCGTCCCGCTATGTACGGTGACATGGGTCATAGTTGTCAGTAGTTTTTTTCACAACGGCGGTGGGTAGTTGGCTTCTCCCACAGGAAAGGGTGAATACAATTTTATGGGGCACTTAATAAATCACATACTTTTATGCTAAGGTAGTTGTTTACATTGCTTCTGCTTACTCTCCTCTAAATCCGAGTAAAGGATGCGCTCATTAGCCGTTCGACTAACTAGAGCAAGACTGAAGAAAGTGAAATTCAGTCACAAGCTGCTGAAAGTGGTCTAGACATTCCACAAGGAAGCAAAAGTCATCTGCATACAGCATTACACTTATGAGCGCATATGACACTTGTATGCGCGCTTTAGACCTGGCCAGGTTGTTGAGGTTGGCATCAGTGCGATAACAAACGAGACTTCCTTTTGAGGAAGTTCATCTCCAACCGGCAGCATTATCCACTCAACCAAGCAGTACATTGATTACAGTTTTCAGAATTTCATTTTGGTGGAGATCATCATATCGGCCGCAAGACATCCACTGCTGGACATAGGCCTCCCCAAAGAGTGGCAAAACACAAAGACCAGTCCTACGTTACCCGCATCCATCGGACTCCCGCGAGCTTTCCTCACTTTCAAAGTCACTTCTTATGAGGCCCATGGTGAGCGACCACGTTTAAGTGCCATATGTCATCAATGGCAACACAAGCTGATTAAAGACCCTCGTCTTGAGATGCGGAATATTGGATGAAAGTGGTTTGTGGTCTATGGTACTAAAGTCTCTTCGGAAACCGGCTTTTTCGGGAGGCTGGAATTCATCTAGCCTGCGTGCGAGACGGCTCGGAATGACTCTTGAAAACAGCTTGTAGACATTCACAAAAGCGTGATGGTTCGGTAGTTGTTCAGTAGGATGTTGTCGCCATTCTTGAAGAACACCACCTCACCTGTGTTTATATGCTTTTGATGTAATGTGGTAAAGTTAAAAAGTGAGATTGCCTATAAAACGATAATCATTCATATTTTTAGTACATTTTTGTGACATCCATTTAGTTGAAAAAAGCAAATCCCAATTCCGGAACCAGTTCCGGAATTCCGGAATTGAGGAACAATATCGAAAACAATTCCGGAATTGAAAAACCGTCCGATATTGCATGCCTTACTAGGCAGCATTCGCAGAGCCGACTATCGGGACAATGATCGTTGAATCAGCATCCCACAAGGCGGTCATCTCGTGTGCCAAATCTAGGTACTTGCTGACTTTGTCCTTCTCGCCCTTCTCGTCATGGGGGATGGTGATGTCAACGAGCACTGCCTGGCGCTTCGATCGATCTGTCAGGTTATTATTATTATTTTATATCACGTCGGTGGCAAACAACCTGACACCTGATGCACTGGGCACCTGATGATAAGTGGTATTTATTCAACATTTACGGCAAGTGCATTACAGAAGATGTTACAGGTTAGTTGGTTAGTTGCTGACACCCAGATACGGCACATAATGTTTGCTAGTGTTCAGGCACATAGTACACATTTCAGACACATAGCACATTACTTAACTTAACTATATCTGACTGTTGATGTTTATGGAAGTGATATTAATATTATGGAAATCTTAACGTCAACCTTCAGAATCATTATCTCAGATTTAAAAATAAGAGGACTAAACAACTTATAAAATCGGAATATTCTCACTAGTTAAGTACGACCCTTTTGTTACCACTAGGAAACAAATGGGAATTATGGTCTCGGTAGTTACCACTACTAAAGATTATGTACTGACTGATGATGACATAATATGCTTCTAAATGAAAGCTCGGTTTATAAAATATAAAAACAGATGAACTTTCCAGCAGTTACTGCAAAGAAAAATCAATCCCATTCGTATCTAAACTAGTACTAGGGCGGTTACAGGTGTAATACCCCATAAAGCTGAATTTAATCATTCGTTATCCAAGGCCATTTCCGCTTTCAGAATAATAATCGTTATAATCAAATTGTGTATTAATTAAAAAGAGTTTTTATTGTTATTAGACTTTCCACCTACGACATAACATGATTTCCTAGCATAATATAGTTTTTCGCTCGTATAATCGTTATAAGGAAAACCGACCTCGATAATGGGAATCTCATACATTTATTTGAGGTAGACGCAGGGCAAGAAACTAGTAGGTTTTTCAAAATATTTTAGATCAGCAGGCAGCTTTGCTTGTCGATGCATTACTGTTATTTTAACTATTATTTCGACCGTTGTTTGTCCAAATAAATTAAAACATAAAACAATGACATAGCTCGTCACCTTTTTCCTCTTGAATTTAACAAGTTTGCGTGAGTCAACTGGCTGATTCTGTTTTAATCAATGTCCATACATACAATGCCGGCGACAACGAGAAATAACAGCAATTATGAATAACATCAGTAGACTGCCATGTAAAACATACGGCGAGGCACCTAGTTAATGCCAATGTAAATAGCAGGTGGTTTAAAATATAAATACTAGGGTAAAAATATTTACATATAACAACCTAATCGAACTTAAGTTTTTCAATTCGTAGTTTGCTTTAATATTTACGAAGTAGGTACTTACAATCGCAATAAGATATATCGGGGTGAACAAAGTACCTACTCATAAATATTTGTACAAGATGAAGAAATAAAAATGATTTATTCCATAAAACACACAAAACAAGACTTTTATATAAATATAAATATGCTACATAACAAGGAGTTAGAGTCCATGTTTAGATATTTTTGAGAACGCAGAAGAGTACAAAGATACCCATATTTGAAGGCATCTGTACACTACAATTTCATTTAACAGACGTTTCGGTTTTGGATATTTTCGTGAGAAGAAATACCGACATCTTAAAGACTTGATTGAATAAAATATTCGTCAAAATTCCCTTTTTCATAAAATATGAAAGATATTACAATTACGCAAAATTTACATGTTCATTAACTGTTTTTAAAACGTTTAATTAACATACAGCAGAAACAATAAATTTTATGTTACTGGATCATACCCGCTCTAAGATTTATTTAAGCTCCCCGAACGGTGAAGCAATCACTTGTCCCGATACCTTGTAAGACGCAAATCATTATCTGATATTATCGATCGGTGTGATTAACTATACTAAAGTGATAATGGCTCCATAATAACTGGCCACCGAGATATACGCGAGATAGATCATTCACGGCATTATTATCTTTATTTACGCGGCGCCAACACCGACGCGTGCGTCACTACCCTTACTGCAGTTTTGACAATAGTTAACAGATCCATTCATTCCTGTATAAAGCCTTTATTGTTGCCAGCCCTCAGATTTAGGCCTCTTTTAAAATCATTATTATTTATTTATTTTGGACTTCATTGCAATAGAAATGGGTCATATACGGATTTAGGTTCGCGCCTTTTCTGCGGACATACCAAAAGGGCTACAAAGCTTAATTTTGGATTGGACCAGTAATCGGCTTAAACCAGGGACTGCATAACCGGAAAATAAAGGTAGCGTTTTAAAACGGTATGACGTCATACCGTTTCGTTTCGGTTAGGTTTCGATACCGCAAAAGAAGTTTTTCGGTAGCGGAATTTAACGGTACCGCTATTTTTTTCGATACCTGAACCGTTTTCATTAAAGTATCGTTTGCGCTTTACGAGGGTCCCGGCAACGGCGCCAAGTAATCAGCGCTAGTTATTGGGTGAATGCATAAAATACCCATTTTTTTAAATTTCGTTCGGTGCTATAGATTACTGACTTGGTCGCTGTTGGCTGTTGTTTAAGTTTACGTACCCATCGTAAGAGTTATGATCGAAATTTTTCGGTACCGAAATAATACCGGTTGGCTACCGTTATAATAAAGGTTTGAGTACACTTATGAAAAATAGCGATATCGTTATTTTATACCGGTAGCGTACCTTTATGTTTCAACCGGTATAGTTTTACCTTTATAACGAAGGGGTATCGATATCCAATACCGCTACCATACCGTTTATACCGTACCGACAACGGTCCCTGGCTTAAACAGTGTCTCCGTTTCTATAAATCCCTGTAATAAAAACATAGCTAACATGCACATAAGCCGTTAACTATTGACCACAGGAGGGACGACTTTTGTTTTTTCAACTAAGTATGACCCAAATAGAGTCAAAAAGTGACTTTATATTCAGTTTCCTTGACCGTGATTCCCGTTTCAAAGGTAAAAATATACCGCGAGATTGAGTTAGACACTGGAATGATTGTCCAATGGATAATGTTTCATGTGCAATGTATGAAGAAAGCCTTGATGTTGTTACCAGCATAAAATTAGGTCCCTCTCTTAATATGTAATTCACTAGAACCAGACACTTGACGATCACCTCGCAATTTTCGTGATGACTTATCTATTAAATGAGATAGCTTTGAAATTGCCTCTAACTTACCTCGCACCTGGTTGTGATTACTTCTTTATAAATTTCTATCTGAGCCCGACAATTATCCATGAATCACCGATATAGTGATAAAACGACAAATTGCAGTTGTTATCTTTTGGCGCAAGACTGCAGCGAGCTGTAAACGTTTATACGAGTATCGCAACGGACCAGATTAAGTACCATCATGGTCACCGTATACACCATACGTATAGACATAACACGCTTTAACAGTACAATAATCTATATGGCTATCGTTATGTTAATTTTGCAATGTACCTACATTTAGGCATCTAAGCCTGGATTAATGAAAATGCAACAGATCACGTTAATTAATTTATATTGCTGGGACTAATTAAAAATAATCCTAGAAATCGATAACAACTTCAGTTACGAGATAAATTGAACCGTATATCGAGCATATAATTTATTGCATCAGATTAATCAGATTGTACTTGCGAATATGGAATAAAATAACGAAGCGCGGAAGTGTTCAAGGGTTCAATCTGGCACTTGCATTTTGCACTGTGATTTGAAATCAATATTATGTCACGGATGAAAACGAGCGCGCGAAGCATAATCAATATCAGATTGAATGTAAAATTTCAGTGCCAGTTTGACCCCCCAGCCTGATAACGAGCTACAAACTTCCTCGCAATATAGGTAACATAAACATAGCGAAACGATCCCTTGATTGATGAACTGCTGTGCAACTGCGTCTAAATACCTATCGTGATTTTTCTCGTGCTACAATTATCTAGTAAAGTGTATAATAATATTCATAGTTATCTCAACAAGCTATGTAATTTCCCGTGTTCTAATGTGCTTGGCGCGACGCGGCGCCATGCCCGGCGGGCTGCGCAAAGGACGTTAATGCTAATACGTCACTAACTAGCGACTTCTGAACACGACATTTCTCGACAATATAACAGCTTATAAATTATTAAATAAATTGTAATTAAGATTATCAGACCAATCAATCTGAGAGCACCTAATAGGAACTTATTTGCTCGATTTATGTATATAATAAGTCTTTTTAATACGCCGACTTTGCTTCGACTTCTGAGAAATAGGACAACGCTTTTTACTACCTAACAATCTCATAGTCGTGCTGGAATAAGAAAGCAAAGTATTTTCTGAGCGCATACTTTTGTAAAATTCCGTTTGCGTAAACAGGAATTCTATAGCTAATTGTTTTTGTTCCTTCGACAGTTCGTCCCTCATATTAATGGCTGCAGCAGCAAGACATATTTCTTCGATGTGCGAACAATAAATTAAATTATGTCTCTATTTATAGATTACTTACTTAAGGTCTACAAAGGAAACCGTCAACAAAAAAAAACAATACACCCTAGGTCGAAAAATTAGGAATTATTCGCTCTTTTATCGTTAGTGAGGATAGAACCCATATATATGCGTTTCCCGACATTTCTTATTCTGATTTGACCGAAGTAATAATAAGACTTTGAATTTCCCCCATATTGGTCTGTTTTTAATAAAATTTGAACAGAGCCCTCCTATAATATAAGGGTTCCTCTTGTACCTCACAAATACTGGCCACGTTTAATACATATTAACTCGTAATTTAATGTCGAATATTCGTCATGTGTAACTAATGTATATAATTTAAAAAAAAAACTTAGATATCATTGAAAACGTTCTTGAGAAATCGATCACTAAAAAGTATAAACGCACCTAAGTACGAGTATATATACAATTATATTTGTGACATATAAACTATAATATTTTTGTGGAATATGCCATAAGTGGCGTAATTACCTTAGTACGTATTGTATGTAAGTACGTTCTAAAGATCGAAATCTCAATGGAATGTCGGCAAAATTTTGGGTACAGCAGTTAAGTGTGCGTGGCTCACATACACATCGCCTGATAAGATGAATGGCATACCTACATTATCTATTTAATATATATGAGAAGCGACGAGCTCCCACAAACGTGTAGGTATAATATATTATGGGTTCGTGAACCAATGGACAGGAGTTACCTGTAGGAATGTAACCATTTCGATGCCGACGACGGATTTATCCGTCACGACCGGCAGTGCGATATCAACCTACATGCATTTCTATAGGTTGAACTTCGCGTTTGACGTTCCGATGTCATGGCGTGTGAGTAACAGATTTTGTATTTGACATGGCGTTGAAAAGGTTTAAAAATTATTAAGCTAAAATCTAGTCTATATTTAAAATCGTGTATCTATAGGTTAAAATAAAAATGAAGTACTTACTTCCGTTTGGTAAGCTGGAGCGCTTACGGATGGAATTAGCATTTTTTTTCTAAAATATAGTTTTTGCGGAAAGAAAATCTGATCAAGTAACCTTCACTACTTACTTTACTCAGTGACTGAAATGTCAAAAGTAATAGAAGTAGGTATTCAAGCTCACACTGTTTACAACAAAGATTGAAACTTGTATGTCGCCAATTAAATGAATTTTTATCATACTGACAAAAAGCAATTTTTCAAGAAATGCTAAAAATGTTTCAATGAAACCTGTAACACCGTATGCGAGTTTAAGAGCCAAATAAAAACCCAGCGTCTTTTTCAGGTACCATTGCTGCTTCAACGTTCGCGACATTATCTTTAAATACCTTTTCCATTCGGAATACTCCAATCAATAGAGGCAATTTTTATCAAAAAATCTTAAAGGTAAAGGTCTTCCTCGAATTTTCACGGCATGGCTGTATCGATTACCAATACAGAGTTGCAGCTGAATATGTCTCTTTATGGTGTCTAACGAAAAGATTGACAAAAAATACTTTACAATTGTCAATGATTCAAATAATTTATTTGCTCAGAATACATGATAATAAGATGTTGAAAATAAAACATGTCCAGTGCATTGAGTCTGCATATCAGGCGTGCAAACATTATTTAGAAGTGACGTAATTAAGTCAATATAATATATCCACATAATTTGCGTAATTTAAGATTGAATGTCAAGGTAGGCAAAATCATAATAATGATATCAAATAAAATAAATAAATAAATAATGATAATAAACACGGAACTGTTATAGTAATATTAATTTTCAATAACAATAATTCATTAAATAACAATGTCAACTATGGTCCAAATATTTTCTTACACTCTAGAAACATTTGTCCAGACCAGAAGCCAGCTAGTCATTTTGTTCTTATAACCTCGCAGTAATTTTATGTCGACCTTGTCTTCTTGGTAAGTACCTATTTGTTATGCAACTATTCCAAATCACCACCGTTGCCGTGAATCAAGGACCAGCAGAAGTTAGAGATGCAGTGATTCCAGATGCATTATGTGGCCGATTTTCACAAGAACAAACTTAAAAAAAAATTGAAACTTCCTACGTTTATTTTTCCAGGAAGATTCAATATGAATAGCCTCCATTGTAACGTTAACTGGACTATATACAGAGGTTGGCATGCCGACGATTCGCGCGCTCTTTGAACGCGATTGTTTAACGCAAAACAATTAGCAGTGTATTAAATTTAACTGCTTTTTATTACTTTGTAGGTACCATAATATATTCATTTCGCGTGTGGTGGACGGGACCGGATGGCGGCGACGTGTTAGTCCGCGACACTTGCGCGGATCGCGGACCAGCGGCGTAACTACCCTCTAATTGCTCTAATTAGCTCTTAGCTGATCAATTTGCCGATATTAATTCTTACTGCACCAGAATATTTTATCACATCAGGGGTCTAGTCGCATTGCAGGGATTGTCCGATCGTGGCGTGATCGAAATCGGTGATGAGGAATCGAATTACCTACTTGATAATCTATGTAATTTTTATTTTTGCTGTGATATTGGCATAGTGCATGTGAAACTATCGTAGCAATTATAATTATTGTGATAGACGCATTGACCATTGTTATGCTTCAATAATGCCCGTTCCTGATGGGCCTCCTCTAAGTTGCGTAAGAAAATAACAATGGATTAATTGTATTTGTTTTATTAGTAGCCATGACTAATCGTAGCTTAAAATGATTAGATAAAATGTGCAGCTATTTCTGGATTGGATATTATTCGTTCGAGCGTAGTTCATGCATGTATGAAATATCTGACGACCGCTTTAGCCTAGTTGGTTCGAATCCCGGTCAGGGCATTTATTTGTGTGATGATCACGAATATTTGTTCCTGAGTCTTGAACATTTTCTATGTATTTAAGTATCTATTTATCTACTTTAGTATGTATATGGTCACTCGGTACCACCTCGGTACCCATAGTACAAGCTTTGCTCAGTTTGGGACTAGGTTGATTTGTGTAAGATTGTCCACAAATATTTATTTATTATTTTATTTTATATATATGATGATGTTATGTTTTAATAGGTATTAGAATTCTGAGTATAATTAGACTTTACAATACTAACTCACTTATATATATGTATATATATATATAATTATACTGTAGGTATACATATATGTCATTACGTCACTATACAAATGCAATGACTACATATCATATCATATCATATCATTCATTTGCATTTATTATCATTTATTTATATCGTCGTACATAATACATCCTGAAACATAAATTACTCTTCCAATCACCATTGTGGCATGCATTATATACAATTTATATTTTCCTAGTCAGCATTATGCTGGCACCATACGTAGCGCTTTCGTCTTATCGTGTATAGGCGTGGGTGCTCTGATTCATTCATATGTACTCGACTAATATTCATAACTTTTCACCTAACCTCACCCAGTGTAAGCCAGACCTCCGTTTACGCGTTGATGTTACGAATACTGACGTCTAGATAGATTAAGAGTTAGTGGTGAAGAGAGGTTAAACAAGTTGTGAATAACATGACTTCTCTGAATGACGGCAGCTGGCGGCGGCGCGGCGGCATAGGACGAAGTAGCGGCGCAGCATCGCGAGGGCGGGCGGCTGTTTTGGGGGGGTTCGTTATTATTACGGCCTTTGTATCAATGAAGATTTTGTCTCGCTCGCTCGTTAAGGCAAGCCCTACTACTACTACCCCCTAGTACTTTCCATTACAAAATGTGCATTTTTATAAGATTGGTCCTTGCCTTAGTCAGTCATCATCATCATCATCATCATTTCAGCCAAAAGACGTCCACTGCTGAACATAGGCCTCCCCCAAGGCTCGCCATTTAGACCGGTCCTGTGCCGTTCGTTTCCACCGGATTCCCGCGACCTTCACCAGGTCATCACTCCACCTTGTCGGAGGCCTACCGACAGCTCGTCTTCCGGTGCGTGGACGCCACTCAAGCAGTTTCTGGCCCCATCGACCGTCAGTCCTGCGAGCAATGTGCCCTGCCCACTGCCACTTAAGTCTCGCAATTTTGAAGGCTATGTCGGTGACCCCAGTTCTACTACGGATAGCATCATTCCTAATTCTATCACGCAGAGAAACCCCGAGCATAGCTCGTTCCATTGCTCTTTGGGTGACCTTGAGCTTTCTTATGAGGCCCATCGTTAGCGCCCATGTTTCGGATCCATATGTCATCACTGGCAACACACACTGGTCAAAGACTTTTGACTTGAGGCACTGCGGTAAATTGGACGAGAATACACTGCGAAGCTTCCCGAACGCTGCCCAGCCGAGTCGGATTCGACGAGTGATCTCTTTCTCGAAGTTGGACCTACCTAACTGGACTGTTTGTCCCAGGTATACGTACTCGTCAACAACTTCGAGCGCAGAGCCGCCGATTATTACGGGAGTTGGTACAACATGGGCATTAGACATGACCTTCGTCTTGTCCATGTTCATTTTCAGACCAACTCGATCGGAAACTCTGCTGAGATCAACGAGCATTGTACTGAGGTCCTCCATGGTCTCAGCCATGACTACAATGTCGTCAGCAAATCGAAGGTGAGTGATGTACTCGCCATTTACGTTGATGCCTCGTCCTTCCCAGTCCAGAAATTTAAAAGCATCCTCCAGTGCAGTCCGGGTCTTGAAGAACTTGGACCCGACCGTATGGACAGCTTCCACAAACCCATCGTTGTTTTCGTCCACGTCGCTCCCTAGGCATTCGAAACGGTTTTGCAATTCGAGTTGAAAGCTCTCGGGGTTTTGTAGTTGGGCTGGTGCCGGGCGGAGCGTAGACTTTATCAATCGACTTCTCTCTAGCTTAAACTGAATATTTAATGTGCCTCGTACCATACGGTGATCACTGCCTGTCTTGACCGCGTTGATCACAGAGACATCATTAAATATATGCTTTTTCGTCGACATGATAAAGTCTATCTCATTCCTCGTTGCACCATCCGGGCTCATCCAGGTCCATTTCCTATGCTCACGTTTCCTGAAGAAAGAGTTCATCATGTAGAGTCCCTCCTTCTCCATGAAACCAGCCAGTAGATGTCCCCGGTGATTCCTTCGCCCTACTCCAAATTGCCCCACTCTCAGCTCGTCACCGTCCCGTTTGCCCAGTTTAGCGTTGAAGTCCCCCATAACAACTGTGAAGTGAGTTTTGGAGCTATGAATGGCTCTGGAAATATCCTCGTACATAGCTTCCACCTCATCGTCGGAGTGCGTCGAGGTCGGTGCGTAAACCTGTAACCTGTAAACCTGGTGCCTTAGTCAGTAAGTTTATTAAATTAGATACCTACTTTAAAAAGAAAAGAAACAAAACATAGCCTGGTGCCATCAAGATTTTCGATTAAAAAACCCGCACTCAAATTGGTTCATAAAGCGGTTGGAGCTACGATGCCACGGACGACACACATTTAAAGACATACACATGTTAAACTTACACCCCTCTTTTGCGTTGCGTGTCGGTGTAGTGTAGTATAATAAAATAAAAATAGTTCATAATTTAAATCACGATGCTCTAAATATCACTCGCCCCGCCCTAGTGATATTTACAGCATTGCATGTTAATTTGTTAACAGCGAACAAATTCAAAAAGTGGGATACTGGCGCCCTGCCCAAACTGCCTTTAAGCCTCCCAACATACGTCATAGCTTTATAGTGCATGAAATATGGTACTCGTATTTGCATATAAAAGTGACCAAAAAATAATATTCTCAGCGAACTCTGCCAACACGAAAACTATTTCGAACAATTTCTCATGTTAACTGCTGCAGTCGAGGATAAGTGGAAATACCTAACTAGACATACATATTTTAGCTGCCGCCCGCGATTTCGTCCGCGTAGATTTTAGATGGTAACAAAGATATAAATGAGGTCTATTTTTTCTGTCAGTTGTCTGATGCTGTTAATCTTCTGTGAAAATACTCAAAAGAAAAAATAAACGTCCGCCATCTTGGATTTGAAAATGGATGTCATTTTCGTAATCGGCACCCCGAGGAGCCACAAAGATGACATCTATATCGATTTTTAAGAAAAATAAATGTCCGCCATCTTGGATTCGAAACTGCATGTCATTTTCGTAATCAGCACCCCAAGGAACCTCGACGATGACACCCATATCGATTTTTAAGAAAAATAAATGTTCGCCATCTTGGATTTAAAAATGGATGTCTTTTTTATATATGCATTAATATATTCTATATAAGAAGTTTTAAATCTCCCACTTCAAAAAAGATTTGCTCTCCGTACAAACTTTGAACCCCCTTTTCACCCCTTTAGGGAGGCAATTTATAAAAACGCTTAAATACACCCGTAATATATT
Organism: Epiblema foenella; assembly: GCA_963556455.1. NCBI lineage: Eukaryota > Metazoa > Arthropoda > Insecta > Lepidoptera > Tortricidae > Epiblema > Epiblema foenella. Next base: position 9,275,407 of record OY747104.1, on the reverse strand, counting down.
TAAACAGAGAGTCTATATACAAAATTTCAAATCTCTCACCTCAATGAAATACGTGTTTTCATACAAACTTTCATCCCTAGTTTCACCCCCTTAGGGGATGAATTTCTAAAAATCCTTTCTTATCCCAACTTTATAAATCTAACCGACTGTGCAAAAATCAACTCTCTGGCGTTAGCAGTTTCGGCTGTGCGTTGATGAGTCAGTCAGTGAGGACTTCTTCTTTTATATCTATGGATGTGGTCAGGGTATACTTAATTATAGCTCAAACTACTATTTTGCAATGTAATCTTTACAATGTTTGAACTAAACATAATTGAAGATTGGGTATAAGGACGCTTATGATTATCATCTCTTGGAATGTGGCGTTTCGTAGAATTTTATTTTTTGATAAATCTTTGTTTTTGGAACCAGTAACCCTTAGAGCGTTCCTTTCCATTTTAGGGTTCCATACCAAAATGGTAAAAAAGGAATCCTTATGGTTTCACTTTGTCTGTCTGTCTGTCTGTCACATAGCTAAATATCTCAAGAACTACTTATGCTATCGATTTGAAATTTGGAATAGTTATGAAGAAGGCTTATTAAAAAAAAATATTTAAAAAAGTCATGTTCTATGTATGTATACATAGAACATGACTTTTTTAAATATTTTTTTTTTAATTTCTGTGAAAAATTACAGAGAATAGGTGGTTCAAAATTTGAAAGTCTAGTTAATATGTCAAGTGGGGTTTCATATGAAACGGCTTGGGTTGCACATTCTGAAACAATTTTTTTTTACGTTGAGTCATTTTTGTTTTATGAGGGTAAATGTAAAAAAAAATACCGTTACCCTCCTTATCTCCGAAGTTTACCAAGAAAAAAATATGAAATTATTACATAACAGTCAAAAAACATTTTTATACCAAGTTTGTAATTTAATTACCTTTGCATGTATTTTTGTTTTATAAATTCTTACGTGACTATGCTGAAAGTACCTTCTTTCAAATAAAGAAAAAAAATTTAAATCGGTTTATCTGATAAAGAATGATCCTTGAAAAGTTATTCAGACGCTCAAATTTGTAACAATAGTCGCCGATAGATGGCGATGTACCCATGGCGTCCAATTTCCACACCATGTTGTTGAGATTTTCCTGATTTAATAGGGTTGGAACCGGTACACACCTGTATACGGAACCCTCAGTGCGCGAGTCCGACTCGCACTTGTTTAGTACAGGTTCTTGATGAGCCGTAAAATTTTAATGCACCTATAGGCAAGGAAATTAACTAAGTCGATAAAAATTCAAGTTTTTGTGTTATTTATTTTGCGCAATGTAAGTAACATTTGTTTTGAGTGCAAGCGGCATTAGAATTTAGAGATTTCCGGAATTTGCGCTGCCTGTGTTTGCCGGGTCATAAATACAAAAAGCAAGCGGATCATAAATCAAAGTCTTAAATTTATGTTAATTTAACAAGCAAGATTAGATCAAGGTTTTATTAATTTTAACCTAAAGTGTAAATTAAAGGTTGTTCTATTTTTGACACATTGCCGATTACTATTAGGTTAGGTTAGGCTAAGTACCGAATTGGATGCGTGGAGAGGATGGCGGGAGTGGCAACACTGCTGACCACTACAGCCTACTAGCCTCCAGAGGGCCCGTATTGATCTGGCCCTCGTCTCTGTGCTCTGCTAGGTCCGACCTGGGTCGGACTGATTCCCGATATGCGGCGGTACCGGGACGAATAGGGAACATTCATTCATCGCTACGTTAATGTCCCTACTGAACTAAACCAAACAAATTCTGAAAACGAAAAGTCAGCTGTCAATGAGACCAATAAAAATGTTGTAACCAAAATACTTAACGTAACTGATAGCAATTAAATTAAATGTGTCAACCAACCGCGCACTTTAACACCGCGCCAACAAAAGGGCTGATATAGCCCATCATACAGCTTATTAACCTCAGGATCTATGTCACTCCGGCTATAAAGGAAAGAAGCCTTGATAAGTTTCAATTGACCGAGATCATTTTACTTGTATCGTCAAACGACATTGGATCATTGTGCGACAGGACTGCAGTCCTAAATTAAGTCTGTGATATTGAAGATTGTTTTACCCATTAAAACGTTTACGCTTGGGCAAGTTGGATGTGCATCAGGCAGAACCGTGCGTATGCGATGAATTCCATCGTCTGCTGCCTCAGACTGGCGTCCAGACGACCGATACATTCCAGTAGTTGTATTATCTAGCCATTATAATTTGTAGCCGTTTTGTAAATATGCCCATTCACTGCTTTAACCCTTCTTAGCACGGCATATGAATTAAAGGTACTTTTGGAGGTGATTGATATTTATTTGTAAGACTGGCAACTGAAAGTACACATTGAAAAGGAACGTAACTATGAAAAAAAACATAATTTTGATATTTCGAATACGCGGGTTCGCCGTTACGCGCCAATGAGAGCTATCGTGTATGAATTCGCCGCTAGAGGCGCTAGTGTAACGTGGGGTCTCAACGGAACGGAAATGTCACTCTTTGCGGTTGCACTACGCGGGTTAATATATAATTGGAACAATATAGTTGACTATTTTGCAGTACCTGAGCTTGATTATGGCAAATATGAGTTAAGGGTCAATGACTGTCAGGGCTTTGAGGCAGTTTTGTCTTTCGGAAACTTATTTCCTCCTTTTTCCGAACAAAACGGGACCGCGCTACAATGCGGTATGTTCGATATTTTTACGGTACGGTTTTAAGGTATTGAATATGATTTAAATGTAAACTTCGTTCTCATGTCCATAATAATCAATAACAATTTTTGACAGCTGGACCTTACTCGACAGTGGCGCCAACTGGTGAACACAAAAACGATAGCCCCCATACGAAAAGTTTGACTTTCATGGAGGATTTTACTGCGAACATATTGATTTACGTGGAATAGTAAATGTGTATCGGCTATGCAATTTTGTACTAACTTTATTACTTCTTATGCATACATTTTCGAAATTCGAACATAAAATAACTAGAAAGTATGTGACGGAAATCTACATCATTATGCAACGACTTCGCTCGTAAAGTATGGCGAGTTAATAAATTAAAAATGTTTAATTTATTTAGTACTAAGCTTAAGACTTGATTTTGCATAATTATGGATATTTCTATCATAATCCCATTATATAGATGACTTTATAATATTCTTATTACATATAAAATTTATTTATATTTTTCCCTTAATCTAGAGGTCAACTCACATTATCTTGATTTATTTCACCAATAAAAAAACATGCAAAGGAGGCTTAATGATAACGCTGTTTCCAATTGAACTGAAACATTTTTTTTTGTTTTATTCAGCATCGCCATTAAAAGCTGGCAACGCTAGTGTGCATCGTGACACTGCAATTTTTGTTTTACTCGGACGGACACAAAAAGCTTTAGTAGAGGCACTTAACAGACTTGTTTGATGAATTATTTGCAATATAGCAAAGTATATAGTTATGATGGAAAACTGATAAAATGCAGGGTGAGCTTGGGTGTCCGGGAAGGTCGTCTGAGCAAAAAGACTTTATTTCCCTTGTGAGGATGTGAGGACAGTGCTACATGATTTATGGATCCATCAACAGATTACGTAGGCGGTTGATTGTTCAATGTACCACGAATGAGGAATATCAAATAGGACTGTAACCGAGGTTATAGGTGCCTACAATGGGGAACTTGCATGAATATTACATCGAGAAATTATATTAGGAATGCAATAATGATACCCATTACAAGTGTTGCTGGAAGTTCTATTCTGAATTTACTACACACAGGGGTCGCAGTTGCGCCACGTCCGTAGAGAGTAAGTTCCCACCGTTAACCTACATGTGACCCCAACAAAATTGCCATACGATAAATAAGTTTAAAACACCTAGTGACCTCACTCCATCAATCACTTCATTAACTTCAGTTGAAAAAATTGAAAAATATCTATAGAATAGAAAATTATTTACTATGAATGATTTATTATATTAAGTGAAACTGAAAATTATATTATTACTGTGATGTAAATAACATTCATGCGCCATGAAATGTTTGACCTGTCATGCAACGACGTCACGTCACGCCAGTGAGCGTTTAAGCGTCAAATTTGAAATGTCAGTTTTCATTTGAATTAAATAAATGATTTGTGCATATTTTTTACTTTTTCGTGTCTGGTATCCTTAAATCTTTAAAGCATACTAGATCAATGAAATAATGCAAGGTCCCTACAATGCCATTAAAATGTGGGGCAGTTAGGAGGAAAAGGAAAATAATAAAGCGACTGAATGTGGGATAATTTGACAATACTAATTGTTATATTATACGTATCTACCTACTTACATAATATGCTAAATAACATTAAGGCGCACATGTCTGTATAAGTATGTTGCTACATAAACCACATCTGTATAATATGTTGTCTGTCATCTGTCAATATGATTTTCAAATATGAAAAAAGTTCAACAGGGTTCGTAAATTGATCATATAGCAGCTAAGAATTCAGACATAAAATAGGACCAATGAACAATAATCCGATCCAATGTATGGATAAGGACCCAGCGTCACACGAATGACGTATCAAGTTAACTCATTTCTAAACACGCATACACAATTTGCCCGAGCATATGAAGTAATTGTAAACAAAAGGGTTAAACAACGTTGTAATTAAGTATCTGTCTTTATAAAAGCTTGTGACGACAATATAAAGCAAATTGACGCACGATCGCGCTGGTAAATACGCCCGTGCAATCCCACCCACGCCCTCTTCACTGTAACAGTCGCTAATCGTAATACAACGTCACACTGGTTTTATTTTTAGATAGGTAAACTCCATCGACAAAGCGAAAATTATTCACTGGTTAACCCTAAATTACCTCTACATTAATTAAGAACCATATCTCCACGGCTAGCACAAGCAACAATACTAAACTGTGCATTGGTTGAACCTACTCTCGCATCAGGCGCCTCTTGCGCTAGCCGCTCGAAGCAATAGTACGAAAATCTATAATACTATTATGCATTTTTAGTACTTTATGCTACTCTGGCCCAGTGAATTATTCACTTACAAAATGCTGTATAACATTAACGAGCACATGTTATATTGATGATACTAAAGGTCAGAGTTGACTCCATATCTCATGACTTTTTTCTCAGCTCTCAATGACTTGATAAAATAACAATTCAACGTCCGTCTTATCTCTCATTTCCTTTAGATCCGTTATATGTAGGTACTTGTTTTAACAGGTCACCAAACTCACGTTATCTTTGTTACATACTTAATGGATAATGGAGTTAGGAATTATTTCGTACTTGTTTGGCACTTGCAGTAGGTAGATTTATTTCATCAATCTAGAAACAGAACAACTTAGATATGTTCTTCGCGTGAACATCCGGCGAATTGCCGAATACTATCTATCCTACCTACCAACATAATTATGTCTTATCGGGACCTTTGCCACCACTTCGAAACTTCTAAACAACTGAACTAAAATAGGGCTAATGTTAATATGTTATTTACTGTTCGCAGAATAATGTCAATTCGAATAATTGGATGCGTAGATTTGTACGTATTCGGTATTATTATTTTTCCTGGAGCGGATAATCGCAACTTTATAAGCTGTTAATATTTAATTATAATAATAATCATTTATTTCAGTCATCTGAGACCCCTATTACAAATACATTAAAGACTAACATAATTACATAAGTATAATTACCTACTTAAAATTTGTGAATACCTACCCACCATAAATAGATAGCATAAAAGAACAGGATGATGGGTAATTGAAACACAAAGTACATCGCGTTTAAATCCTAATTATTTTATTTCCAATTGGCCGACGTTCATTAATTAAATAAAAATATAACATCTTATTTATTAAGACTTCTTATGGAAGAACGACTCCCGCGGAACCCTGTGGACTCGCGCTCTGCAATGCGCGGTCCCACGATGCTATGCAGTTTTCATGTAACTTCTAGGAACCATTAATCATTTAGTCACAATCTTGGACCGCATGATATTTGATAATTGTTCTACATGATCAATTATTAATGATAATTGCCTTACCATCGGTGATACCCGTTCTCAGAGCTATTTTTTACCGCATTATATTCAATTAATCCAATATAATACTGACGCTATGATGTACGCGCTCGATATACCTAAAAAAGTAAATGTCTCTTCAGAGTTTTTACCGATGCTTAACTTAGCACATACCCAGTTATGAATGAACATGAAGAGATAAAAATAAAGTTTATCCATAGGTTAGTCGGTGGACAGCGTAAAAACGGCAGCGCTTATGAAAGTAGATGAAGCATCTGAAGTGAAAATATTGATCGATTTATACCGTCACACAGTGCAATGCCCTGCTTCAGTCGCCAATCGTCGCAAAGATAAATTACTGTATCGTGCCAATATTGTATGCACCTCAATTTGCTAAAAAAGTGTTTGTAAAACTAAAGTGGCCTAAAGGTTTTTACGATTCCAAACTTGAAGCGAAAAATACAAAATGGTAAATATTAATAGAGTGTAGTGGTATATATTAGTAGGTACGTATGGGTAATATTTACTCCCTTAATAAAAACTAGAATTTATTTCGCACGAATAGCTAATACAATGTCAGAACTCTGGCGCCAGTTAAATTTATTCTGTAGTTGGTCCTAAAGAAAAAAATGTGTTCGGAGTCGAGCTGTAAATATCACCCACATTCCATAATATTATTATAATTTTTGTAACAAGTCCGTTGACAATCAAAGATTTACGATGCACAAGGTAGCTTTTTCTTTGTCGCGCAGCACCCGTTACGTCCACAAAGTGAGCGAGATAAGTGTTATTGATTCTGTGCAACAAAAGTTCCTTCGGCCTTTGTAAATTGGCGCTAAGTGGCAACCCACAGCGCGCTGCAAGGGATGGCACATTCCCCAGATAAGATAAGCGAAGCGTCCCTGCGCCTGCTCCGCATTGCGATCCGCACACTCATCTAATACCGCCCAGCGTTCACCTCCCAGCATCCTGTCAACTCTCTAACGTCTAATTATAATAAGCCTGACACAGTTGTCGCCTTTGTGCAATTAGGTATATGATTCTTATCGCAGACTAAGACTTTGTCTTTGTGTCGGTCTAGCACAGAGAGCATTCTAAACGGTCATTATATCGTCTAGAGCGGCGATGAAGTACGTACTGATAGGTTGTATCTGGCGAGAGCCGAGTGACTTTCCTGAAGCCCCAGGGTCACATGCAAGTCTAATAAAGATAGCCAAGTTATGCAGCTGGTTGAACTCGTTAAACAACACAACCAAAGCTCTTGTGCTGCCAGTTTTATGACTCCATAATAATGAATGAGTTTATTCAATTATTGATACTAAGAAGTCGATGTCCAAGATGTGAACTCGGCTGATTGATTTACGTCATATCAACAGTGACAAAATGGCTATTTATAAAATAAAAATCTACGTTTCGTTTACGATTGAGATACAAATGAAGAAATATTGCAATATTTTCTTCAAATGAACTCGAGTGTCCATAAAGAGCAACATCTATTCATACAATTACTATTTTCTAAGTTAGATCCTAGTATAACTTAATCTCTTGAATCCTAAGAACTAAACATAATTCAGTCGTATTCAGAGATCAGGTTTGCAGTGGATGGTCTACAGCGAAGCGAAACGAAGCGAAGCTCCGTGAATCACCCTCCAGATGTGCGAAGAAGAATACGAGTTAGTCTGAAATTAACTAATTGACTAGGTTTCGTCGCCAGCCAATTGCCCTTGTCGCTGTCGCACTCAATTCTTATTTATCGTCGGCGACACACGGCTCGTTATTTCACCCCAAATTATTGGATTTACGTTTTGACAATTTCCACTTTATACTTAGGTAATTACAAAGAGACCTGAAAGTAATTTTTTCAACACATTTGCTCGTAACGTGACTCTTATTACTTCGCTTTTAGGCTCATAATCCAGGAGTGTTATGTGATAACACACGCTTGCTGTAATTTTATTGCAATACTTGTGCTGTAATATTTATGTCCCTATCAAGATATTATGCTTGTACCTCGCATCAGAGTGTAAGTAAGAACATGGAGCATTCTTAAATTAACCGGCTTTTTTAAGATTTCGGACAATGGATTTTTACACGGCTAAAACAATAAAAGGTTTGAAGATTCCTTCCTGTAATATATCTGAATGCTTAATTTAATAAAATAAATAATTTTGAATAACAATGAATAACAGAGTGAAAGTGAAATCGCATTTAGTACCTATACATCTATTTTTATTATGCAATGGCTGGCCGAAGATTTCCACCCGCTCCGCTTTTCACCTGCGTGTACACTAGCGTAATAACACTAATAACAAGACAAAAGTTACCGCGCGCCATTAATTCATATATATTTGTAAAACATTGTTGTTGAGTGCTTAAGCTTACGCAGCTTAAGTATCTTCAAAAATAGTGAACTCATGGAGAAAACAATTGTGATAATAAACAGTATTGATGTAATGACATCACCGAAAATACTTTTGGTGATGAACTGATAGTACAACACATAATCTGTATTCATCAACTACTACAGAAAATGATTAATGACATGTTTATGTTATATAATTGTTTTTTTTCCTAGCAAATACGTTGAAAAACATCGTATAACACTCTTGAGGGAGGATCATTACACTCTCGGCTCACTTATCACTAGTGTCCGACCGAAGTTTCGGTTTCGGCTGGTTTCGGCCTAAAAATCATGTTTCGGCCGAAGGTTCGGTTTCGGCCAAAAAACTGCCGAACCTTTCGGCCGCGCCGAAACTTTTACAACATTGTACTTTCGGATCGCATTCGTCTAATTTCTGGTGCCTTTGGATGGCCAAGTTGCCCGACTCCGCCAGCAGAATACATTTCATTTTAGTTATTTTATATCTTATGAAGCAATAACATTGTTTTATTTTATATTAGGGATTACAATCTGGTCCGTCAGATAGGTACGGTAATCCGGAAGGATCCAGTATCTCGATAGGCACCGGATCCGGCAATATTCCGATATAGATAGATAACTCCGGTAGGGATGAAAAAGTGCGCTAAAACACATTACGAAAATTGATTTGCTTTTAAAAAAAAAAAAAAAACGTTCCCGCGTATTTTCAGAATTCGTGCGCTGACGAGTGATCGTTACAACGTGGCATTATTACTCGTAATGTTAAATGAATATATAAATAGCGTTTAATTCACGAAAAGGCAGCAATAGTAGGTAAACCGCCAATCACAACCTGCAATTCTTCATCAGGAGGGCACTAATGCGAATCAATAAGACGCTTCAATCAATCATTCAAAAGATTTATGGCATGGCCATGACTGGTTTTCGCTTCCGTAGTAGTAGTCGACTTCGTTAAGCTTAAATACTAATTATGCCTACCTAGTTAAATGGTCCATCTTGGAGTCGAACCTTCGGTTTCGGTTTCGGTTTCGGCAAAAAAACGTGTTTCGGTCGGACACTACTTATCACTCTCGCCGTACAGTTCGCGCCAGCAATTATACTGTGATCAACTGACCAAGCTTGTATCATAATGTACTATTAAGCCAAATGCATGGGCAGGTACTCGTAAATTGTGCATCTAAAAGATAGATAAATTAGTATTATTGCTAGTGTAATTATAAACCACGACATATAACTTTTAATTCGTTACTTTTACGTTAGATACATTACGATATATAGATTATAATAAATAAGCATTTAATTAGTTACGAATATTTCAGCATATTCTCAAAAAAATCCTGCCTCTAATAGTAAGTAATAATTTTCCAAATATAATTTTCCATTTACATTTTGGATATATTTTGTAGTTTGTAAATGAAGTGTAATTATCGAAATGTTTTAGTACAAGGATAGGTACAGACAGACATGTGGGCGGCATAGATTTTTTAACAATAGGGCCCGTGGAAACTCTTTGGAGACTTAGGGTAACCATGAACCCATGCACTCATACAATTTTATAGTACGTGTGTACACTGAGAGTAGAGCCGGCGCGAAATGATCGTGTGAAACCAGCCTGAAACCCAAACCTATAAGTGTTAATAGAATCCCATCAAACACATAAATGTAAAAAAAATCCAAGCCAAGTCCATTAACGGTTACACTACTAAAAGAAGTGACGACCAATTTGTTTTCAAGTTTCTAAAACTACATACGAAATTTCAAATCTCGCGCTTTAAAAGAATATTTCTTTCCATAAAAACTGTACACTCCTATTTGACCCCTTTAATATCAATTCTTATCCCTTGCCTACGTTATATACGCAAGTTAAAGTGTAAATTTCAAATTTCTAGCCCCGGCAGTTTCGGCTGTGCTTTTTGGCGCTAGTGTGGTGACGAATCATCCAGGGCATCTATTATATATATATATATATATAATTGTGCATGATATATTATGTACCTAATTAAATGTATAAGTAAAATCTCTTACAAGGCTTCAATCTAAAACAGGCCCTTGGAGTGTACCGAGGATACTGGCGGAATTTCCACATCATCATCATCATCATCATTTCAGCCGAAAGACGTCCACTGCTGAACATAGGCCTCCCCCAAGGCTCGCCATTTAGACCGGTCCTGTGCCGTGTGTTTCCACCGAATTCCCGCGGCCTTCACCAGGTCATCACTCCACCTTGTCGGAGGCCTACCGACAGCTCGTCTTCCGGTGCGTGGACGCCACTCAAGCAGTTTCTGGCCCCATCGACCGTCAGTCCTGCGAGCAATGTGCCCTGCCCACTGCCACTTTAGTTTCGCAATTTTGAAGGCTATGTCGGTGACCCCAGTTCTGCTACGGATAGCTTCATTCCTAATTCTATCACGCAGAGAAACCCCGAGCATAGCTCTTTCCATTGCTCTTTGGGTGACCTTGAGCTTTCTTATGAGGCCCATCGTTAGCGCCCATGTCTCGGATCCATATGTCATCACTGGCAACACACACTGGTCAAAGACTTTTGACTTGAGGCACTGCGGTAAACTGGACGAGAATACACTGCGAAGCTTCCCGAACGCTGCCCAGCCGAGTTGGATTCGACGAGTGATCTCTTTCTCGAAGTTGGACCTACCTAACTGGACTGTTTGTCCCAGGTATACGTACTCGTCAACAACTTCGAGCGCCGAGCCGCCGATTATTACGGGAGTTGGTACGACATGGGCATTAGACATGACCTTCGTCTTGTCCATGTTCATTTTCAGACCAACTCGATCGGAAACTCTGCTGAGATCAACGAGCATTGTACTGAGGTCCTCCATGGTCTCAGCCATGACTACAATGTCGTCAGCAAATCGAAGGTGAGTGATGTACTCGCCATTTACGTTGATGCCTCGTCCTTCCCAGTCCAGAAATTTGAAAGCATCCTCCAGTGCAGCGGTGAAGAGCTTCGGAGAGATCACATTTCCTTGTCTGACTCCCCGCTGCAGTGGAACAGGCTTTGTTTCCGGAATTTCCACGCTGTATCGCAATGCTGATACGTTGTGAAAGGAAGTCGCCAGCTTTTCGATCACCAGTTACGTCAACCAGACGCTTCGCGATTTCAGTAGATAACTTGTGCGCGCTGGGGCCCCATGGACCAAGAGTTTCGACAACAAAAGGTACGAAATTACTCTCTCCCGAGGCCCTTACATTTATTACTCTTTAATATTTCAGCATTTTCCGCCGCTGCACCCGCTTTTACTGTGGTTCGTTGGAGGTGGTACGGTGCCAGTGTTTCTACATAGGTAGTATCCCACACCAACATCCGTCCCAAGCTCCAAGCAACTAAACACACCCCATCAGGTCTCTTACCATCATCCCTGACCATACTAGTCGGCTCAAGAAGAGCAGGCACGTTCGCGGTGGCAAGAGACCTGCGTATTATGTCATTTAGCGTCGCATATCTTGAAAAACAGCCTGCATTTTTTAACAACATAATTCATGGTGTCCCTCCTGTCCAAATTTAAAAGCATTATTGGCATCCTCACAGTATGTCGCCAAAGCATTTAGGATATCTCCTATGAGATCAGACGTGCTATGAGTGGATGCCAAAAAGGCTTGGAAGGCCACATTGGAAATTTTGCGGATTCATATGCCTCCGTACTGAATAGCCTCCCTCACTTGCTTTTGGCAACTCTGGTTGCCAGTCGTCACCCTTATTACAAGGGAATGTAGAGTTCAACTCAAAATTCCAAAGCAAGCGACGAAAAGGACGGCAACAGAGCACATCTGTAAATTTAGGGACGAAAGACAAAATATAAGAATCACAAGAACATAATGTGAGCTTATTTCCAGTAACCGATTTACGTTTGAAGTTTGGAAATAGTGTTAGAAATATAATCGGGGAAGGATTCTTCAAAAATAGGAACACCCAGGAGGCAAAGTGAATATTTGTTGACTATTTTGATGCTAGGAGCGATATAAACAAATTTAGGTTTCAAATCGGCCAAACCATAAAAATCTTTTGAATAAAGATTTCACGTTTGTCAAAATTTAGTTCTAAACCAATATTTTCGAAGACAAAAGAGACAAATCAGAGTACACAATATCCACGTTGCCTCCAAGGATTCCGTCATCTAAGTACCTGACATTAATTTAGATTGTTATTTTTGAATTATTGGGGTTATGCTGCTGCAGCTTCTGCTCCTGTTGCGCTAACAACCAACATCAGAAGATAATTCATGTGACTTATATATTATTTTAGAGGAGACTGCATAGCAGAGGAGAAGATAGTTGTAAAGTTCTGGAATTTTGTCTTTTACTTTCGTCAGCAAAGAGTCCCCATTTACCGAATTAACGTATTCTTCACATTAATTTTGACTACAATTTCACAATCAATACACGTAAGGTAGGTCCTTAAGGCATGGATGTCTGCTTCGCAGCCGCACCCACTCCTTCGTGCCAAAAACAAACTGCACTAAAAGAGGTTTTAAAAGAGGCTGTAATTTTGATTTGATGTGTCTAACCACAATTTTGAATGCCAGACGTCGTAAAGTTGACCCCACAGCGATAGGTCTCAACCCTCCGTTCTTTTTGGTTAGGGCGATCAGGTTAGCATCGTATAAAAGTGGGACAATATCAAGAGTTTTCAATTTGAGGGAACAGGGGAGCTGCTCAAGTGCTCACCTGCGTTACAGGCTGATTGAGAAATAAGATCCTTCAAATGCTGGGATGAGAACCCGTCCATGCCGGCCGCTGAACTGGTTTTGAACGAAAAATAATTATAGGGTCAATAACGTCTTTGCCTTCGATTTGAAGGTAGGCCTGGCCCCGTATTATGGTTGCGCGATAGCATGTTAAACGACAAGACAAGGTATGTGTCAGTATCTATCAAGTGGTATCAGAAAGTGACAGATGCTTTATCTTGTAACGACATTCGACATTGATGGTCGCGTGATAAACGTATCACGCGACCATCATAGATCATAGGACTCCTGATAGGTCAAGAAAGTAAGGTATTGCAGGAACCGGGGGGTGTTTAGAACGTAAAGCCTGGAGGGTATCGAGAGTATTTGGCGACAGCACGTCGTTTGTAAAAAGAAAACGAGCGGAACCTTTAAGAACACCGTCGTTAATTTTACATTCAATCAATTTAGTTTTATTGAAGGCGGATTAGGCGCACACTTTAGAAGGTAGAAAAAAGTATGGAGTTGTATTCGAAACGCAAATTCAATGATTTTTTGGGTTAAGGAAATTGACTCATCTTTTATTACATACAAAAGGAGAAGATCATGCCAATCATCAATTTGTTTGTTTTCGACACCTTTATTATTTTTTAAGTAAGTAAATAATTTGATATGTAGTAAAGTATTTATATCAGTCATGTTAACCCACATTGTTCTTCCCTCCAGCTCCATATCCAGTGATTGTACAAACATTCAATTTGTAGACAATTTTGTCGTTTGGAAGATCTCATTCCTACAGTTTGCGCGAAAATGCACTTAAAATGTAAATATGAGCTAGATAAACCAGAAAAAAATATGTTTAAAGTAGGTACATTATTATTTATTAAATGCATGATTAATAAGATTCCGCTCTTGACTATGAATGGTTTTGGGCATCTTTTGTGAATTACCTTTTAATTTTCAACACTTTACCCAAACTTAACCAAACCGCTAGCAAAACTGTGATGCTGACAAGACTGAAAACCTATTATTATAGTTATTGCCAGTGTAAGAAATTAGTTCCAATAAAATTCCGCAACATGGCGCATGGTCATATATTTCTGGTTGGGCTTTACCTACATTTTATTTAACAATCGTATAAATCGCATATATCACAAAAATATTATTCAAACAATACGTCATTACTAAATTAATTCGTGATATTTTGAATGAAAGAGGCAGGAATTAAAAAGTCGGTTTAACTTTTAATTCTTCAATATTTTAAAACCATGATTAGCACTAGAATAAACTTACAAACTTATAAAGAAAAAACCGGTCAATTGCGAGTCGGACTCGCGCACCGAGGGTTCCGTACACGGATGTGTACCGGTTACAACCCTATTAAATCAGGAAAATCTCAACAACATGGTGCAGAAATTGAACGCCATGCGTACAGCGCCATCTATCGGCGACTTTTGTTACAAATTTGAGCGACTGAATTACTTTTAAGTATGTAGTATGTATGGTGGTTTTTCAACGATACTTCTTTATCACGTTAACCGATTTCTATTTCTTTTTATTTGAAAGAAGGTACGTTCAGCATAATCTCGTAGGAATTTATAAAACAAAAATACATGCAAAGATGATTAAATTACAAACTTAGTATAGAAATGTTTTTTGATGATAAAAAAAAACAAAAAACTAGATAGTTATATTTTTTCTGTAAAATATACATTGATTTCAATGTCACGTAATAATTTCATATTTTTTTCTTGGTAAACTTCGGAGATAAGGGGAGGGTCGGTATTTTTTTTTTACATTTTCCCTCATAAAACAAAAATGACTAAACGTAAAAAAAATAAAAAAATGTTTCAGAATGTGCAACTCAAGCCCTTTCATATGACACCCCATTTGACATAGTCACTAGACTTTCAAATTTTGAATGTCATTTTTTAGAGGTAAAAAAAATAATTAAAAATGTCATGTTCTATGTATTTAGATTAGCCTTCTTGATAACTATTCCTAATTTCAAATCGATAGCATAAGTGTGTTCTTGAGATATTTAACGATGTGACAGACAGACAGACAGACAGACAAAGTGAAACCATAAGGGTTCCTTTTTTACGATTTTGGTACGGAACCCTAAAAACTGAAAAATGTCTGTTTCTGAGATGGCGGGGAAAGATATATTGGCCTTTACTACAGTATATCAAAAAACCATAACAATCGGATAATATCTACTAAAGTAGGTGCTGGAGCATCGATTTTTTACTAAATGTACGATCGATTTTTTACTAAATGTATGACGATTGCTGTGCAACCGGGATTCTCTTCTCATACTCATTTTGATGAAACATGAGTTTTACAACAGATTTAAGTATCTATGTGTTGATGAAAATTTGTATCTGAATCTTATTTTCTCTATAAGTAGATAGGCATACATCTACATATGGAGTACAGGTGTTTAGTTGGAGACTAAAAAGGTTAATAAATATGAATCTGTTGGATTGTGGCATATAATGAACACTTAAACATGACCTACTAGTGAAACGATTAAAAAATCACTTTGTTACCGTACCGTGACCTAAGTATCAATTGAGTAATTCTAAAGAAATCTGTATCATACTCGTAACCCCTATCAAACTGTGTCATACTATCGTAATTGTACATAAATAGTTGTGCCATAAAAATACGCGCATTATTCCTCTATCTTTGCTATTTATCGTTTTTATTAACATAGCATTCATAAAGTGTTCCGTAATGAGTAATAATAAAGAAGCAGAGTTGGAAATAACAGACTAACCAGTTCAGATTTTTACAACCTCTCTATAGCGTGTCGTAAAATTGGTTTTATCGTACTTATACGTTTTATGGAACGCCTTCGTCGCGTAAATGGCACACAGCTCCTTGTCGTCAGAGGTACCCAATACAGTAGGTGGTTGGCAACATAATGAATTACGTTTTTAAATACATTAGGTAACACAACGGAAGACAAATTTTAACCTTTTAAATTATGTGTTAAGGTTTCATGTTAAATATAGATACCTAAGTCAGGCGATTTCACTTCATACTCTCAAACTATCTTCATTTCCCAACAATGTACTTAAACATTAACGTTTCTAACCTCATCAACATAAAAACATCATACAGATTTATTTTAAATATCTCACAGTGACATTAATGTCTCGAAATTAATGTCAGATCTCTATAGCGGCTTTCATAATATACATATTCATTGTGACAAAGGTGACAAAGTACGAAGTGACTAGGAAATGTAATTGGTTAACCGTATGGTACTTATGTATCAGAAAAAAAAACGTGTCA
Organism: Epiblema foenella; assembly: GCA_963556455.1. Taxonomy (NCBI): domain Eukaryota; kingdom Metazoa; phylum Arthropoda; class Insecta; order Lepidoptera; family Tortricidae; genus Epiblema; species Epiblema foenella. Next base: position 9,259,007 of record OY747104.1, on the reverse strand, counting down.
ATATTGTGCTCATATACGTGCTAACTATATATCGTAAGGTACTCACGCAATAGGGATTGCATGCACTAATGGACGATGCACATATTATTTTGACACGATAAAATAGCATTCCACAGTCGCGCAGAGACTCCAATTTAGGTACCTACATCGTCCACATCAACAATCTTCTACGTTTTATGTGCACAAATAAAATACTCTACCTATATATATATCGATGGTATCCAAGCAAGAACTTAGTTGTTACAGTAGCATCAAACAGCCAAATAATAAATCACGGAACACCGTCAACAAAATATATCTTAAGTATCCTAACTCCTCTCTACCTTGGCCTTATCCTAGTGTTGGTAAAGAAAGACTTCGTTTCTCTCGACTATTTTTTTTTTAGACTAGACATTAGTCAAATTGTAATTAGTAAGTTATTTTATAGTTACCTAGACCTTTATAGGACATCGATGAATTTATGACATTAAAGCTAATTGGGGGGATGGTCAATTTATCCGAAAACAATACAAAACATGCTCTAGTCTCTATAAATAAGATGATAAGAGGACCGAAAGAACACGCGGCGGAGCATAATTTCACCCCCTCCCCGCCCCACCAGCCGGGCGTCCGCCTATCTCCCGGGCATTTTCAACTCTAGTCCACGTAAGTAACAAGTGTGCCAAGGCTCATGCTTTAATATCGATAATATTGGTGTTGTCCTATAAAGCTCTAGCTCTTTTTGTTAGGAGACTTGATTCTTCTGTAGTGATTCGAGTCGTATATAAAGATTAGTGTTTTGTTTACACTAAAGCTTTTAGAAAAACTGTGTTATGATAAAAACTTAACTTTACTTGTACAGACTCTTAATAATCCGCGACTTACTAAGTACTAGGTACTTAGTAAGTCGCGGACACACAGTACAAACAGAAGATTTTTTTGTACCTACTTAATTCTGTGGGTTTATTTATAAGTTTTTCTCTTTTTATTCATTTATTACTGCCCATAATATCATATAAATTTCTAGTTTGACCTATATTTACGGGACTCCGAGCTTGAGTTGTGAGTACAGGGTTAGGGTAATCACGTAACTTTTGTACAACCGTTAGATAGAATTTAATGTCCAATTTTAAGTGTCAGCGGGGTAATCACGTAACGTTTTTACTTCCGTTTGGTAGATTTTAATGTCAAATTTTAATTGTCAGCTCATACATTTATACTTCAAAATTGACAGTAAAATCTATCTACCGTTAGTACATAAAGTTACGTGATTCGCCTGCTGCTCATACATTTATACTTCAAAATTGTCAGTAAAATCTATCTACCGTTAGTACAGATTCGCCTGCAGATCTTGATAAGCCTAGAAAAAGGACTCGATTTTTATAAGCTCGGAGTTCCGTAAAAATAACTCGAATTCTTGAAATGTAGACTCAAAAGACTTGAATATTTACCAACTCTACCTTATCCCGTGCCTTTACCATGAGTTTACATGACCGTACTCGCTAGCGACTGCGTAAAAATTTGTACGGGCAAAAGTACAGCGCCTCTGGCGGTTACGCAATAGAACTAAGGATCGGCATACTAAATCGTTTACGCAGTCGCTAGCGAGTACGGTCATGCAAACTCGTGGTAAAGGCACTGGTGAGAGTCTACCGGCACCTAAACCCAAGTAGATACTTATCGGTGTAGACACCAATTTTCGCAAAAGCAACTTCCCATAACTACATTTTGCAAAACCAATAAGTAGATGATGACATTGAGGACTAATTTTACAGATTAACTTTATATGAAATAAACTTAATAACCATTTCAAAATATTAAAGCCAATTTTCCTAGCATATTTATAAATGCATTAGTCAGTATAATGTGGTTTAATTGAGTTTATGAATGAATTAGTGTAGTGAACGAGTGCATTCGTCACGTCGGGTGTATTAATAGTCAGACGGGCGTAATGGAAACTCATTGAAGCAGATATCGCGTTTCCAGAACGCCGCTGACGCACACTTTCTGGAGCCCCCGTTGAGTTAAACCCTGGGCTGGGCTTACTAAGATTTGTGGTTGTTGTTTGACAAGACAGTAATTATGTTTGTTTGTCATGCAAGTATATCAATTGCAGTAGGAAACTAGTCTACTCATATTACAATATTATGAGGATTTAACATCACCTATAAATATTTTGTGTTTTAATCACCATGCTTACCCGCATTAGTATACCTCCTCCAATTACGCATCTATCTACTAGATTAGGTATATTATCAGTCAAGACTTTATACTTAAATGATTATATTTCTTTTAAGTATAGTTAAATAAACAAACAGGGGGACCTGATTTATTTTTAATATAATCACACCTCATTTGAACGAGATCTAGGGTAAGGACAGGGGAGGGTTTTATCCAGTAGTGCTACTCGAAGTGAAACAACGAAAATCTATTGTGCCCTAGACACGCTACCTCCACTAGTTTATAACTAATACCACAAAGTCTACAACGCTAACTAAATCATACAAAGAACAAGACATATAGATACTAACTCACTTGAAAAGATGCAATGCTCCATCATCTTATTCAGCTATAATTTATGCTGTCGTTTTATTTGTTAATTGAAGGCGCTGCAATTCAGGAGTTATCGACAACGTAGAGATATTAGGCTGCATTTATTCCTGAAAACAAATATAGAATGCCTCTTATTATTATGCCTCTTTTATACCGACGACGGCCAACAAGCATACGGGATAGGTGATGGTAAGTGGCCAACAAGTGGTGAACATTTAAAACGACTAAATATAATATATCTAGGCTAGTTTATAGCCTCAAGGGCTCTTTTTATTATATAAATGAGAATCCGTTGCGGCGATAGTTAATAAGACAAACGCAGGTCGCTCACTCACTATCACATTTTTTTTCAGACGCACAACGCCCGCGTGCTTTGGAACTTATAATATTAGATAGGTACCTAAGGATTAAGAACCTAATAAACAAAAAAACCTACATCAAATGAATACTTTTTTAACCCCACCCAGGCGTCGTAGTCTCCCAACACTGAGCTATCCCGTGATTCACTTCTTTCATAGATACAGTTTAATTTTAACCTACACTCAATTATAGGATTAAAGACTGGGGTGAATCACTCACAGGCCGACAGGCGCCGGTGATTCGTCACCGCACTTGTCATGCGCAATAAAAATAAACTTTGGATACAAATCTTTTATTATTCAACTCCCGAATAAACAAAAGACGAACCACAAAATAGTGCGTACGCTTGCACCACAGTAGAAATATTGAAAACGATATATCTTTGCCGGAAGTCGTAACTAAGTAAAAGCGCAGGGTAGCAGCTATTTATTTCTGTTTCCAAAAGAGTTTTTGGTTTCCAACCCAATTTGTCAATTGATACTTACCGTCATTAAATAAACATGATAATGTTGAACATGCAATTCTCCTAACAACCCATGAGACCTAACAGCCCAATATTAGGACTGGAAAGTTGTCTGAATTAGACTTGTTCTTTTATTTAATAGTCGCTTCGTGCTATGATGCAACTGCCATGGTATGCATTGGTCCATTGCGGATTTTTCTAGGTGAAAAATAGCTATGAAATGGACTAATAAAGAATGTAGACACACGGCATCGTGTCCAAGCCAAGTTCGGCCGTGTGTTATATTACACGAACTGTTTGGAGCCACTTTTGACCCCTACGTAACTCAAAGTCCGTTGAACGTAAATATATGAAATTTGGTATATTTATTAAGATCCTTACTATATCTCCAAATTTCATCAACCGGTTATTAAGATACAAATACTTACTTATCTAAAAGTATGATTTATCCCACTGACCTATATAGATAGAGGAATGACCTAATATCAAAAACCTAACCCACTTCCAGAAATGGAATATGGGCATCCGGTTGGGTAACCTAAGAAACAGAAACAGTGATTGTTTTTACGGTTTGTAATATTTTCCAAAAACAGTTTTTATTTGCACGCCAAGCGCCTACCGAATGTGTAATAGCAAAATAGGGATTTTAGTTTCGAAATCAAATAAAGATTTGAACCGCATAGTATAGTATAGTACCGTCAGAGCTATATTTCGGTAGAAGTAAATAAATAAATAAATATTAGAGGACAATCTTACACAAATCGAACTAGCCCCACAGTAAGCTCAAGAAGGCTTGTGTTATGGGTACTAGACGACGATATATTTAATAGACATAAATACTTAAATACATAGAAAACATCCAAGACTCAGAAACAAATATTCATGCTCTTCACGAAAACAAAATGAGAAAACGTAATGATATCACATCAAAAACATAAATGTGAAATGATAGCCAAGTTTTTACCTATAAACCAAATTTTAGAAAAATAACTGACTGATACGTAAAAACCAGCCAAGTGAAATCCTGACCTTGAAATACATCCCATTTGAAATAAATTTCAGGATTTTCTACACAGAACTTGGCACCCATATAGATCTCAATTCTTTTGTTCCCTCTCTGTCGCACTTGCAAGTTTGCACATAAGTAAGACAGAGAGGGAAAACTTCGTTTGTGGTTCGCGGTAGCCCCACTGGTCTACATCTAGGGCGCTACCGCGAACAGCAAACGAAGTTTTCGCTCTCTGTCGCACTTGCACGTTCGGACGTAAGTGCGACAGAGAGGGAAAACTTCGTTTGCTGTTCGCGGTAGCCCCTCTGGCGTAGTTTACATAAGTACATAAAGCGTGACCAGAAATATATGACATATGACCCTTGTCAAGACAGCGCTATTATTCTGATTTATATGGCAACAGACTAAATGTAGAAATTTAATTTTGACTTTGTTTACCTGTCAGTTCTGAGGTCAATTTTGAAATATTTGGCAGCGAAATGGTTTTATTTTCCGCCTTAGACTGCGAATGGTTTTGGGCATCTTTTAAAAATTATCTTTTAATTTTCAACAATTTACCGTTACTGAAACAAACCGTAACTGTGACACTGACTAGAAATGACAAAGTGACGGAAAATTCGTCGTCTACCTGTGCCGAGGATCCCCGGGCTCATTACTAGAACGTAGTGGTTATATTCTCTTTGCTCATTACAAAAGAATGCTATTATTTATTTTTTTCGTCGGGAGACCAAATGTCGGTTTAATTTTTAATAGCATTCAGCCAAATCACAAAAATATTTTGGGAGAGGTTTTATGTCACATGGTAGTTTAATTACATTCACATTACATTTAAACATGAAAAGACATATATTTTTAATATTATAATTAACCCGTCGTCTACCGGTCCCTGGGATCATAACAAACAAATGCTTTATTTTTTTCGCCGGGAGACGACGGTTTGATTTATTTGTAAATAAATGTGGGCGAAAAAAACAAGCGTTCATTCATCCGGGCGCGGTGGCGGGGCGGAAGGTCTCGCATAATACTCGATTCCGGTTGTTGGTTACTCAATCAGCTAACTTTTTAAAAACAGTTTTAGATTTTTTAGTATTTGATAAACTTTTAACTTGTTTAATATGTAATTTAAATGTTTTAAATATAATAAAAGCAAATTTTTAAAGCCAAACGCTTTATTATATAAATAAGTAAACTGATAGAACAGAAAACTAGACTTCGCTTAGATGTATGGCTTGGGCCAACAATAAATTTAAAAAAAATGTAAAAAAACCAATAGCACTAATGCGAGAAATGCAACTTTGCGCAGGATATACAGCTACATAAAGTACCACTTTTTGAGCAACTGTATTCAAAAGATATTTATTTGTATTTAATGAATGTATTATTAGATGTCTTAGATAGCTTTAGCTCACTGAGGAGTGTTGCCATGTGAAGTCATATTGTACATTTGTTTTTTTTTCGTAATATCACGTCGAAATCGCTTACGTTTTTCTGCATTGCATTCAAACTAAATTAGAAGATTTATCTTTAAAACTTTAATGGTGTAATATATGAACGATTAAGTCATGGGTTACATCTCATGCAATAGATTCTTGGTAAAAATAAATATTTTTTGGATTTTAATATTTAGGATACTAGTAACTCCTACTAGTACTAATGTCAATCAAAAGTGACATTGTAAATTCCAACAGAATAGACTAATAATTTTCCCGCTTGATTTACCAGCCTGGGAGCACAATAATTAATATTGGGTTCCTTCTCCCAAAATTGATAACAAACACTTTATCTACGCCAGGTGATTTCCATCAATATTCACTTAGATCAACTATAGCACGGAGGTAGGTATTTAAATTGTTAAAAGTTTAGTTTTTGTTTCAGGAACCCGCGTCAGTTAGCGAAACACAAATTTTATTCGAAACAATGGACAAAAGAATACAGTTTGGCAAACCACCTATAAAGAGGTTTAAATCTAACGACGATGACGAGAATGAGCCTCCTTGTAGCTTCGAGGACCAACTGGCAGGAATGGATAGCCACGATTTTGACTCGCCAGAAGTCATTGGTGAAGGGCCCGAAAATCAGTCAACAAATATTAAGTGGTCGCGACCGCTTCCACCGGCTATGGACCCCAATCATGACAAGTTAGTGTTTCAGCAGTTAGACATAGACCACTACATAGGGCAGCCCATCTCAGGCATGCCTGGATCTATACTGGGACCAGTTCCCATCATGCGAATGTATGGCATAACCATGGAAGGTAACTCTGTTTGCTGTCATCTACATGGCTTCACACCATACTTTTATGTAACAGTGCCTTTGAATTTTACGGAATCATCATGTCACAGTGTGAAAACAAATCTAAACAAAGCCCTCTTAGAAGACTTACGGTCAAATAAGGATAACATTAAGGAAGCAGTTTTAGAAATACGTCTGATTAAAGCTAGATCAATCATGCACTATAAAGGAGACAATGACATAACATTTGCAAGAGTTTCTGTTGCACTGCCTAAACTCATTGCTGCAGCAAAACGGTTAATAGATAGGCAACCTCCTTCATTTGGGTTGATGGACCCTGGGTTCTATGAAACTAACATAGATTTTGATATTCGCTTCATGGTTGACACCTCCGTAGTGGGGTGCAGTTGGATAGAACTCCCAGCTGGAAAATGGATGATGAGAACTCAAGATACAAAATTAAAACCAGAGTCTAGATGTCAAATTGAAGTTGATGTTGCATGGAATGCTTTTATTGCTCATCAGCCTGAAGGAGAGTGGTCTAAAGTAGCTCCTTTCAGAATACTGAGTTTCGACATTGAATGTGCTGGAAGAAAAGGAGTATTTCCAGAGCCTAATCATGATCCAGTGATTCAAATAGCCTCAATGGTTATAAGGCAAGGAGAACTTGAACCATACCTCAGGAATGTGTTCACACTTAACACTTGTGCTCCCATTGTTGGATCCCAAGTACTCAGTTTTCAGTCTGAGGCTGAAATGCTTGCAAGGTGGTCTGACTTCTTTAGAGAACTAGATCCCGATATAATCACAGGTTACAATATCACCAATTTTGATTGGCCGTACCTCATCAACCGAGCTAAGCACCTGAAAGTCGAAAATTTCGACTTTTTGGGTAGGATCAAAAATGTTAGATCTGTAATTAAAGATTCAATACTCCAATCAAAACAAATGGGACGCAGAGAAAACAAAAGCATTAATTTTGAGGGCAGGGTGCCTTTTGATTTGCTGCTTGTACTTGTAAGGGATTACAAATTGAGGTCATACACACTAAATGCAGTGAGTTACCACTTCTTGCAAGAACAGAAGGAAGATGTGCATCACAGCATCATCAGTGATTTACAAAATGAAAATGAACAAACCAGAAGGAGACTGGCCATGTACTGTCTTAAAGATGCATACTTGCCTTTGAAACTCCTTAACAAATTAATGTGTATAATAAATCACATGGAAATGGCTAGAGTGACAGGTGTCCCCTTGCTGTGTTTGCTCACTAGAGGGCAACAAATTAAAGTGGTCAGTCAACTTCTTCGAAAAGCTAAAGATGCTGGGTATCTTATGCCTGCTTACCATGGACAAGGATCAGATGATCAGTTTGAGGGAGCAACCGTTATAGAACCAAAAAAAGGATATTATGCTGATCCTATTTCAACTTTAGATTTTGCATCTCTGTATCCCAGCATAATGATGGCTCATAACTTGTGTTACACCACATTGGTGCCACCAAATGCACTAAAGGATTTAAATCTGAGCGCTGATGATATTACAACAACACCATCTAAAAATATATTTGTTAAATCACATGTCAGGAAGGGCCTATTGCCAGAAATATTAGAATCTTTGCTAGCTGCTAGGAAAAAAGCAAAAGCAGATCTGAAAAACGAGAAAGATCCCTTCAAAAGATCTGTGCTGGATGGCAGACAGTTGGCTCTGAAGATAAGTGCTAATTCTGTGTATGGCTTCACAGGGGCACAAGTTGGGAAGCTGCCTTGTTTAGAGATATCAGGCAGTGTAACATCATATGGACGAACCATGATAGAATTTACTAAATCAGAAGTTGAGAAGAAATATACAAAAGCCAATGGCTACAAAGAAGATGCTGTAGTCATCTATGGAGACACAGATTCTGTTATGGTGAAATTTGGTGTGAAAACCCTGGAAGAGAGTATGCAGCTAGGTAGTGAGGCTGCTGAGTTTGTCACATCACAATTTGTAAAGCCAATCAAGCTTGAATTTGAAAAAGTGTACTATCCATACTTGCTCATTAACAAGAAAAGATATGCAGGTCTTTATTTCACAAGACCAGATAAATATGATAAAATGGACTGTAAAGGCATTGAAACTGTAAGAAGAGACAACTGCCCTCTTGTGTCAAACATGATGAGCACATGCCTTCAGAAATTACTGATTGACAGAGATCCAGATGGAGCAGTAAACTATGCTAAACAAATTATAGCAGATTTGCTTTGTAACCGCATAGATATATCTCAACTTGTGATTACAAAAGAACTGACGAAAAATGATTATGCTGCAAAACAAGCTCATGTTGAATTGGCGAACAAAATGAAGAAACGTGACCCAGGAACCGCCCCAAAACTCGGTGACCGTGTTCCTTACGTGCTTTGCTGTGCAGCAAAAAACACTCCCGCATATATGAAAGCTGAAGATCCTATATTTGTTCTGGAGAACAGTGTACCTATAGATTTCAATTATTACATGGAGAACCAACTGTCAAAACCTTTGCTAAGAATTTTTGAGCCCATTCTTGGAGAAAAGGCTGAATCATTACTTCTTAAAGGTGAACATACTAGAACTAAAGCAATGGTGACATCTAAAGTTGGTGCCTTAGCTGCATTCACTAAGAAGAGAGAGAAATGCATAGGATGTAAAACTGTTATGCCCAATGATTCGAAGACTGCCTTGTGCAGTCATTGTACTCCAAAAGAAGGACAACTTTATACTACTGAAATATTCAAATTAAGAGAACTTCAAGATAAGTTTTCAAGACTTTGGACAGAGTGTCAAAGATGTCAAGGCAGTCTTCATGAAGAAGTGTTGTGTACAAATAGAGACTGCACCATTTTCTACATGAGAAAAAAAGTGGGAATGGAGCTAGATGCCCAAGAAAAAAATGTTTTAAGATTCGGAGTACCCAGTTGGTGATTAATTGTTGATCTGTTCACTAAGCTCTGCTCTGAATATCATGATTAAAACTGTTTTTAGTTTCAATTTTTCGTTTTATTATATTACATTCTTATTTTACTTAAAATTTAGTTTTTATCTGTATAAAACACAAACCATGTTATTCAAATTACATAGTCACATTCACGCCGCAATCTAATGTGTACACTTGTAGTCAGTACAACCAGCATCATATAGTTGAGAATGGTTGAAACAGCCAACTATAACATAATCCAAAAATATACAGAAGCAAGGCTGTTTGAATAACATAAGCCTCTAGTAGAGTCCAACAAGAATATACATATGCTTTCTGGAATAATGTCAAAACATAAAGGTAGGCACTACGAACTATGGTATTACTATTTATTATGAATTATAATAGCTTGTGATTGTGTTAAGAACTTAAAACAAGTTATACTTACAGTTATCACAGAAGTATATTAATTATGCACATGTGCAGTTGTGCATATACAGCAAAGAGAGATCGCAAAGAATATTACATTCAAAATAGAAATTTGAAATAAAATTTAAACATTAGATTTCAATTGAATAGCGAATTAAACTCAACCACAATTAAGCTTCAAATAGTAACAACCAATAATTATTCTTTGAATTTGACTTCAGTGTCAATTAACAGCCCTGGAATAATGTCTCGCAAAATACTAATTTTATTCTAAGTAGGTACCTATTTTTTTTCCTATAAGTATTAATATACAACTACTAAGAAATTATTTTTAATCGTAAATTTGAATAGGTATCAGTATGTTTGTAATAAAATTACAAAAACATTTTTTGATTATATAAGGGTTCAATATGTAATGAAAGCAACCTTGTTACATAATTTCCAGAATATGTTGCCACCAATTGTTCATATACTTTTTATACAAATTGATTAGTCTTAAAAACGATTTCATCTATTTTCTTGTGATACAGATCTGGTTAAACTTTGTCTAGGTGTTTTAACAGATACTTGTGATTTGCTAGGGCCATTTTTATGCATGGTAAGATTAGGTATAGGCATTTCATAAGGTGCTGTCATGAGCGTAGAGGGGCCACTGGTTAACTTCATGATATCTTCCAGAGTTCGGATGAAAGTGTCGCAGGTGGCGGTCAAGAGGCTTGAGGCATCCTCAAGGGTCTGAAATTATTAGAATAATGGTTAAGTACTAATAAAAATTACATTTTGCCAGTGAAAATAGGTTTTAATTATACCATAAAATATGGCAATGGGCTACAATAAAATTGTAACTGATAAAGCCGCGATATTTATGTCAATCAATTTCCGTAAATCCTATTTGGCCCAAAATTATACCTTGATAATAATATTGCGTAACATAAACATAGCCAGCAAAACAATATATGTAGTAGATTTGATGAATTACTCTTCGATATGGTGACAAAAATCAATATACTAGATACATATATAGATAATTAATGGATTTTAAGGCAAACACACCAAAGACAACTAAGTTTTGCTCAATGGATCAAACTCTGGAAAAAGGGACCATAACACCACTGCCGCTTACGCCATTATTAATGATACTCTAATTATTACGAATGCAGTGATTTGAACTATAATGTCCACAAACCAAACTGACGACCGAATTGATATTGCTATCTTTTGCATACTTGCATGGTATTACGAAGTGTGTCTCACATTTCTTATGACATCAGTTGTCAGTTTGATTTGCGGGCACTATAATAAATTGACTTTTACGGGCGCACATTGTCGTGATTCTTAAATAATTGTTAAAGTACACTATTTTTTATTAATTAAAGTTACCCTTATATCGCCAGTTACATTTATTTTTATGTGTATTTTTGTTAAATAATTTCTAATTACGTAATATTAATGCGGAAATCTGTGAAGTTACTAGCTCTAATTTAAAATCTGTGTGTGTATTAAAAGCACCACCTGTGCAGGTAAATAAATACTTGAATTAATAACCTGCACTTCAGGGCCACCCTCAGTAATGGCGGCACTCTTCACTGCATGCACCTGCTGCATCAGCAAGTCACAGTATAATCGTAGCTCTGATTTCTTGTGGCCCAGGGAATTTGGGTCTTCAACTCCTACAAAAAAAATTGTCTTTGCTAATTGAATTTAGAAAGTCTCCAAACAAAAGTATATTCATCCAATTTAAAAAACCTTACATTGATATTTAGAGCTGGACTTTTGGGATGGACATAGGCTTAATATTATCTTGAAATATTGTGAGGGACCAATAAAATAATTCGGAAGGAGCATTGACAATATTAGTGATGTGCTGGGCATCACTAATATTGTATTATCTTATTTATACAAGGGCTAAGCTAAGTACAATTTTACAAATTTAGAAATAAAGGAAAAATTTAAAAATAATTGTGATAGCAGCGGTACTGCTTAATACAAAATTAAGTACGATTTTAATGATAGGTAATCAACTCACAGGTATCTTTAGGTAGATAAGACAATATCAGCAATATTCATTTGCATGAGTGAACAGTTAAAAAAGTTCAACTAAACAGCCCTAGGTTTAAAAATGTCATAGTAGCAATATTGTCATAGTTATTCATCACAAATTATTATTTTCTTATGACTTTAATTTTGCCTAAATAGCCGACATAATTAATCTAAATAGACAAAAAAAGATAATGAAGTATGTACACTTTACCTTTGGAATCACCTTTTGAATCAACACAGGCTTTGGCACTGCCTAAAGCCACAAGCCATTTCTGCCTGTCCTGTGGGGAAGGAGCTCTCAGATACATGTGCTGCTGGCCTGGTATCACCAGATCCATTCGCGTTGAATCTATCTGGTTCACTGAAAAGGAATGATTGCACGGTTAACAAACAAATGTGTCAACAAAAGAACTCAGCATAATGTTAAATACATTGTAAGGAAGATGTTAGTATTGAAAATTAATGGAGTCTTATTCAGAGATGCGATTTATTTGAAATACTTCTATTTAAAATGCAAATACAAAATGCAGAATACCTATTTTGTATTTTGCATTTAAATGCCTTTTAGTAAAAAGCATTTTGTATTTTATTTGAAATACCTTTCGAGATGTATTTTGCATTTTTAATATTCATTTCAAAATGCAAAATACTTTGTGATTAAGTTTAGCCAGATTACCAGTCAAACAAAATGAAATGAACGAATGACGCTTGTATTGCCGAATTTGACCGATAGAGGCGCCTGCTAGCCATGTGTGCCCTTTTTAGGGCTCCGTAGTAAACAAGGAACCCTTATAGTTTCGCCATGTCCGTCCGTCCCCCGCTTTTCTCAGTAACCGTTAGTACTAGAAAGCTGTAATTTGGCAAAAAAAAAACATTAAAAAAAATTTTTTTAGGGTACCTCCCCTACAAGTAAAGTGGTGGTGCAATTATTGTTTCTTCCAATCCCCATCGTGTGGGGTATCGTTGGATAGCTCTTTCAAAAATATTATTATATAGGTTTCTAAAAGCATTTTTTGATTCAAGAATCGGGTGGCGTGATATTAAGCTTTGAAGTGATAATTTTTGCTATGGTCAAGTGTCCCCCCCTGCCGGCTAAACGGTGGCTACTAGGCATGTGAAAAAAATCATGGTAGTAGTATATACGATGAATTTATCTCAGCTAAGCAATATATTACCGTAAAGGGCAAAAATATGTATACAACACAACATCTCAAAAAAGTACATCATCAGTACTAAAATCAGTAAAAACCCTTTTACGGGTCCGTAATTCCGCAAATGACCGGTGACGTGATGGACGGGCAACTACGGAACCCTACACTGTGCGTTTTTCTTCTTTGGTCAGAGTGCGCTCCTTATGTCTGTCTAGTGTCAATGTCAAACGAAAACGACGAATATTATCTATGGCTATAAAAACGCAACGCCGCTGACGCCGACGATTCGATTTCACGGATTTATTGTTTGCTGGTGCTGGTGCTGGTGAAGTGGTTACTGATTTGATTTGATTACCTACTTTTATGATATTGAAGTTTTGTTGTTATCCCTACAATACTGGAACGGCTATGTACTGTACTACAACAAGATAATTTAGATAATGTAAACAACTTATTAATAAAAGACAAGTGTAATAAAAATAAAATAAGAACTAGATGCACAATCAACCGAAATAAATGGCAACACAATTCACAAAATGAAGCCATGGCTATCTTTTCGTTAGTCTAGTTTTTTACATTATTTTAAGTGAGTATTATTATTATTAATAACATAACAGAATTTATTGATACGCATACTGATAAATATGACCAAAATGTCATGCATAAGGTGGCATTCGGCTCGGCATTGTATCTCTACGTAAAACAAATAAAAATATCATTCGATTTGGTCAAAAGGTATTTTATTTTGAAAAAGTATTTTGAAAATACCTATTTTGCATTTAGCATTTGAAATACAAAACGCAAAACTATTTGGTATTTTGCATTTGAAATAGTAAATCTGAAAAGCATTTTGCATTTTGTATTTAACTGCTTTTTTAAAACCATTTTGTACATCTCTGGTCTTATTTGACCCCTGTGTCTATACACAGCAACATATAAAAATTAAGAACATATTAATAGAGATTTAATGATTATAGAAGGAAAACAGTTACGAGATTAAAGACTAATAGTAGTGTGAACTCACTTGTTCATGCTGTAAGACTAAAAAATAACATACAATTAATTTGTAATTACCTAAACAATATACTACGAAAAATGTTTGTGAAACATATATGTTAAACTCGAACTTTAACCTTTTGTTAGGTATAATCATTTCCAACTCACCATTTATTTGGCACACTGATACTTTCACTGACCCTTTGCATCCTTGGATTACTTCCTCTTGCGACTTATAATACGAAAGAATACCATTGTCCAGCACGAACCACCTCGTTTGCCAACCTGCAAAATATTAGCAATAACACAATTAATTTACATTTTTGCACACATATGTTTGATTATTAGAGATAGTTTTGGAGTCCGAATGAGCATAAAATTGATTAATACCATTCCAGTAATTTGTCCACTTCCATAAAATTCCTTCCATGAGATATTACAAACCACGAAAATAATTTAAATAGTTTTGGTTTTGTTTGGAAAATTTTATTCTTTAATAAATTGAAAATGCACCGAAAACCTAGACTGCCAAAGTTACAGAATCGAATATATCTGTCAAAATAAAATATTTCACCCGGTGTTGCCAGAGGGGCTACCGCGAACTGGGGCGCTACCGCGACAGCAAACGAAGTTTTCCCTCTCTGTCGCACTTGCAAGTTTGCATATAAGTGATGAGGTTTTTACTTTTAAGTATTGTCTTTGGTTTGTAACCTAGGTTACGTTATTGTTGACTGTCAAGTCTTGTCAGGGTTCAGTTTGGGTTTTGAAAATAAAGTGTATGGTGTACATGTTGGTTTTACTGATAGTAATAAGGAATATGCAGACTTCCTTAAGAGACAATGTTAATAGAGTTATAATAGGTTATGGGCCGGCCCATATTCCTGATTTTCAGTGATTCAAATGCATATTTTACAAATTTACGATAATATTTTTTTTTGTCAAATTCATCATTGATATAAAAATACACTAAAGTACGATAAGTGTCTACAATTCCCTATTGGAGCTAAAGGCCTGTAAGAGAAAAATATGGCTCAATTGAAAACACAAAACGTGATCTGTCGGTTAGAAGATGGAAACAATTTTCATAATTGGAAATTTAGAATGGAGATTTTAATGGAGGAGAAAGGCCTTGGTGATATAGTGGCTTGTGCTAAGGTAAAGGAGGAAGATAAAAAGAAGGATGCAGAAGCGAGATCACTCATAGTACAATGTATAGGAGATAATTTTTTAGAAATTGTAAAAGGATGCAAAAGTGCAAAAGATATGATGAATTCTTTAGAAAATATATTTACACGAAAAAGTATAATGAATAAATATAATTTGAAAAAGAGGTTAATCGAGTTGAAATGTGAAAACAATGAAAAGTTACAAGATTTTTTCTTGAAATTTGACAAGTTGGTGAGTGGCATTGAAGTGATGTCAAAAATGGACGAATCTGATAAAGTGGTACATTTGCTACTCGCCTTACCCGGTAAATACAATAATGTCACGACAGCCTTAGAAGCAATGAATGAAGAGCTGACTTTGGAAAAGACCAAAAGGACTCTACTTGATGCAGAAATTAGACTGGATGACATGATTGTACCAAACCAGGATAGTGCATTTCATATAGAATGCTGGAATTGCAATGGAAAGGGACACACAGCAAGATATTGTTACAAAAATGTTCACAACGGACAGTATTATACATCCCAACGGGGAGCTCCGCTCCGAGGTGGTGAATTATATAGAAGAGGTCGTGGCAGAATGCAGGGACGCTCTCGAGGTGCGAATAGAGCATGTACATCAAGGGACAATGCCATAATAGTTCATGAAGAAAGTACCGAGGAATTGGGCTGCATGATTGATGGAGAGTTTAATTTAACTTGTAAGGCATTTCTCAATGAATCGATTTCCTTTGTAGTAGATTCTGGTGCATCGCAAAATTTTATATCTGATCTTTATACACAGTATATGACAAATATAAAAAAATTAGAATATCCCATAACAATTAACACAGCTAATGGTGAAAAATTAATTGCATATCAAAGCGGCAGTTTACCAATACAATGTTGCAATATTAAGTTTACTGTTGAGGGACTTATAGTGGCAAATTTAGCCTATAATCTTCTATCTGTACGAAAATTACTGGAAAAACCAAACGAAATCATATTTGTAAATGAATATGCAAAAATTACCTTTCATAATGGGTCTACTATATGTGCTTACAATAATGGGAAACTTTATATTTTACAGGGTAGAATTGTAACAGACGACGGAGTTGCGGCTATATATTCAGCGGAGGGCATGTTATGGCACAGACGGTTGGGACATACCAGCTCTAAAACATTACAAAGACTACAGCTACCACTTAACAACAATGTATGTAATGCGTGCATGAAAGGTAAGGCAACACGGTTACCATTCAAAACGTTAGAGCGACTAGGTCACGTCAGGTCTTAGAACTGTTACACAGTGATATAGCGGGCCCATCCAACACTCCGACCATACAGGGTGAAATATATTTTCAAACGATTATAGATGATTATTCCCATTTTTGCGTAGTTTTCTTGTTAAAAAGAAAATCTGAAGCCGTTGATAATATTATTAACTATATTCGTCGATACGAAAACGAATTTGAGAAAACGGTTAAAAGGATAAGATGTGATAATGGAGGTGAATATACCTGCAGTAAACTACGTGAATTTTGCGCTCTGAAAGGTATAGCTTTGGAATATAGTTTACCATATTCACCAGCTAGTAATGGCGTTGCAGAACGAATGAATCGAAGTTTATATAACAAAGCAAGGACAATGCTTGTTGAAACTCAGCTGCCGAAAAATTTGTGGGGTGAAGCTATAAAATGTGCTGCCTTTCAGTTAAACCGTTGTACCTCTATGGCTATTAATTATAAAACTCCTTGTGAAGTTTTATATGGAACAAGAGACTTAAATAAACTACGTACATTTGGCGCAAAGGCATGGGCTTACATTTTACCTAAACGTGATAAACTTTCAGAAAGAGCACTTGAGTGTAGAATGGTTGGATATAGCAGGACGGGGTATAATTTATGGGATCCTAAAAACAACAAAATAATTGTGTCTCGAGATGTAAGATTTGATGAAAACAATATTATATACAACGAAACGAATCAGGCTGATATAGAACAAGCGTGGCAAAGAGGAAGTATGTCAGAAATGATCCCAGAAAAAAATAATAGGATTACTGAACCCGAACAAGGTAATGAAGATAGAGAAGAAGTTATCGTTGATAATATGAATGTTGATGAAGAAATTATGGAACCAGAAGAAATTTTTGAAGATTGTACTGAAGAGAATTTAAACGAAAGAAACGAAGTTTCAGACGAACATGTAATAAAAACAAGAAGTGGCAGAATTGTTAAACCTCCCAAAAGGTTAGAAGATTATGAAACACATGTGGCCTACTGTTTGTGTACGGGTGATCCAGGTTCTTACAAAGAAGCTGTTGAAAGAGGTCAAGAGTGGCAAGATGCTATAGATAAAGAGTTAAATTCCCTTAAATCTTTGGGAACCTGGGAAGAATCAAAATTACCTAAAGATAAAAAGGCTATAGATACCAAATGGGTATTCACTACTAAAAAGGATGGTACAAAAAAAGGCCAGATTAGTGGCGAAAGGATTTCAAGAAGAAACACTATTTAATGTGTATTCCCCAGTAGCTCGTATGCCTACAATTCGTATGATGCTGAGCCAAGCAGTACAAAATGATATGTATATGAAACAATTAGATGTACCTACGGCGTTTTTAAATGGTTTTTTAAAGGAAGATGTCTATATAAAACCGCCTTTAGGAGTAAAAATTGAAAAGGGTGTTGTTTTGAAACTAAAACGATCGCTCTATGGGTTAAAACAAGCACCTAAATGCTGGAACGAAAGACTTCATTCCTTTTTAATGGAGAAAGGGTTTGTACAATCGAAACATGATTTTTGTTTATATGTTTTGGATGATGTGTATTTATTAGTATATGTTGATGACATCATTCTAATGTCAAAAAGTGAAATAAACTTACACAAGGCACATGAGTTCTTAAAAACTGAATTTAACGTTAAGGACCTTGGAGAAGTGAGTGCTTACTTGGGATTGGATATAGTGAGAACGCCAGAATCAATTACAATTTCTCAAGAATCAGCAATAAATAGATTGCTTGATAAATTTAACATGACAGATTGCAAAGGAGCTGAAACGCCAATGGAAGTAAATTTCACAACAGATGATAATGAAACTGTTACCTTGGATATACCATATCGCGAGCTTATTGGTAGTCTACTATACTTAGCTACTTCGAGTAGACCTGATATTTGTTTCGCAGTATCTTTCTTAAGTAGATTTTTGGATTCGCCTACTTTATCACTGTGGAAAGCAGCTAAGCGTGTTTTGCGGTATCTAAAAGAAACAAAGTCAAAATCTCTGGTATATAAACGGGATAGCAGGTGTAGCTTAGTTGCCTATACCGATGCTGACTGGGCTGGTGATAAAAAAGACAGGAAAAGTGTGAGTGGTTCTGTAGTTTTCTTCGGCAATAAGTTGTTAGCCTGGTTCTGTAAAAAACAAAACGTTGTCGCCTTATCAACAGCCGAAGCTGAATATGTAGCTGCGGCTCTAGCGTGTGCAGAATTAATTTGTTTAAAGGGTTTGTTACATGATTTTAACTGTCCTTCAAATTCAATATTATTTGTAGATAATCAAAGTGCGATTAAGCTAATGGAGTCAAATGAAAATAGTAAGAGGTCAAAGCATATTGATATAAAATACCATTTCATCAAGGATTTAATTAGTAAACGGGACATAATTGTAAAATATGTAAGCACTAATCAAAATGTAGCGGATATTTTGACAAAGGCATTAGGGAAACTGAAGCACAACTATTTTGTACAGGAACTAGGCTTTATTTGATGTTTTTTTTTTGTATATCGCTATAGTAGTTGAGGTTGCTAATTATTAATATTAGTATCAAGTTCTTGAAATTGAGGGGGGATAGTGTTTATTAAATGGAAAGACATTACCTAATGTTTTGTTTACCCTTTTTTTTTTCATTTGATAATAATGTTTAGTAATGTTTTCGTTTCTGCTTGTTATATCAATTCTTATTCTATCGTGAATTAGAATTGAGGGGGGATGATGAGGTTTTTACTTTTAAGTATTGTCTTTGGTTTGTAACCTAGGTTACGTTATTGTTGACTGTCAAGTCTTGTCAGGGTTCAGTTTGGGTTTTGAAAATAAAGTGTATGGTGTACATGTTGGTTTTACTGATAGTAATAAGGAATATGCAGACTTCCTTAAGAGACAATGTTAATAGAGTTATAATAATAAGTGAGACAGAGAGGGAAAACTTCGTTTGTGGTTCGCGGCAGCCCCTCTGAAAACGAACGAAGTTCGAATATCTCCCTCTCTGCCGCACGAATCAGCAAGTGCGACAGAGAGATATTATCTGTCTCACTTATGTGCAAACTTGGAAGTGTGACAGAGAGGGAAAACTTCGTTTGCTGTCGCGGTAGCGCCACTGAGCACTACCCACCATCACAACACGTGGACACAGGGGCGCTACCGCCATGCTCTGTCGCACTTGCAAGTTTGCACATAAGTGAGACAGAGAGGGAAAACTTCGTTTGCCGTCGCGGTAGCGCCCCAAGAGTGCTACCGCGATGGAAATGATGGATGAGTGTGGATGGCACGATACGAAGTGTAAGCAGATCATAACGGTATTCGAGTAATGATTTAAAACATTGAATTCAGTTTTCATTAGACATTTGTCCCTAACAAACCCTATTTCGGTGCTTTTGCTATTGCTGTTATGTCAAATGTCAAACAACTTACAAACTCAAACAACTTACTACAGCGGCTCGCGGACGCTTGATTTCGGGTGTGGCATAATTTAATGAAATATTGTTTTATCAATGAAATTGTGGTACAAGTGATCAATATGAATTCACATAATGTCATTGCAGTCATTTCTTTGCTGGTTATTTCGGTTATCGTAGGTAAGATTAACTATTCATGTTAAATGTCATCACACAAAAGTTCGGTTATTCTTTATGATTATTTATTTACAGTATACGGGTTGGAATGTTACGTTTGTGAAAACCAGGAAGATAACAATGAGAAATGTGTGAAAACAATTATGACTTGTCGGGATTACGAAGATGTGTGTCTGACTAAAATCAAATGGGGCAGTCCGCCTTATTGGTCTCAAGGGGCCAAGAAGCAATACTACATATCGAAGACTTGTTCAAGCAAGGCTGAATGCGCGGCCACCAGACAGCGGTACATGCCCACCTGCACCCATATATGGTACCAGGATTGGGAGTGTTCAGATTGTTGTCAAGGAGACAGATGCAATTACTACATTATAGTGAGTGGCTATGTTATACTTCTTACCTTTATGGACATAACTCTAAGGCTCGTTTTTATAAAGATCCGTTTAAGGTCTAATGGATGGTAAGTTCTGTCAAAAAACTGTACTGAATTATTAAACAAAAAAAAAACAAAAAAAAATTAAAATTTTAAGATGTTTTAGAAGGTTTTTATCTAACATTTCGTCTAACAGATCTTTATAAAACATGGCCTAAGTTTGTGCCTACTCTTCTGCAGGGTGTGACATTTTGTTACAAACATTCCTTTTCTATTACAGAGTGGAAGTGATGCCGTCAAGCCTATGTATGGAGTGCTTCTAGGAGTCATTCTTATATTGAAACAGTTAGTTCTTAGTTAAAATGTCCAAATATCTTGCAACACTTCCGTCCAATATTTCTAATCCACTAGATAATAATTAAGTTTTTGTATGTATAAATTTTGAAGTAGCCACATTTTATACAGGGTGGCTCATTGAGATCGGTCAGTATGGGAAAGTCTGAAACTATGCGATTTTGTTCTTAGGAACCATGTCATCGATTTTAATAACAAGAAAAACTGCATTCATACATTTAAAAAAAAACTGTACTCAACTCGGGAATCGAACCCGGTCGTTTCGAAAAAAAAAAACTAACACTATTTCTATTTAGATATTGGTTGTGTAGGTCTTAAGCAGTAAACGTTTCACATATTTTAATTTATTTTAGTTGGTGTTCGAAGTGACCACCGTTACAATATTCAACAAGTCCAGGAATGTGAAATTGTCTCTACGATTGTTTGTACCTCTTTGCTGGTGTCGCAACTTGTTACATACACTGCTTTAAGCCTGTCACACACTGCAGCGGCCTGCGGTGGCGGCCTGATGTCACTATGACAATCAGGCTGCGTGTCTCTGAATGAATGTTAGGACAGTTATAGAGTAAAATGTATGTGAAAACAATGCATTTTATTCATGTTAGACATCATGTCTCATAAAAACAATTACTGCTTAAGACCTACACAATCGATATCTAAAAAGATATTATTATTATTATTTTTTTTTCAAAACGGCCGGGTTCGGTTCCCGAGCTGAGTACAGGTTTTTTTTTTGTATGAATGCAGTTTTTCTTGTTATTAAAATCGATGACATGGATCCTAAGAACAGATCTTCGTATATCTTATAGTTTCACACTTTCCCGTCAGTATGAGATATTTATATATTATATACAGTACCCAAGAAAGTGTGTGCCTTAACACTATTCAAGTAAGATTTCATTAAATAGCACGTAAACTAATTAGATATAGGATTAATATTAATAAACTTATACATAAATAAAATACAATAATGACATAAAAATGACATTTGTTGATGTTCTTTTGATATAAAGAAATCATGTTAGTAAATTAGATTTCAGCAAACTAGATTAGTAGGAAATAAAATAATGTGTTACTATTTAACCTCCGTCCATATTTAAATACGATTTTGTATAATATATATTATACTAGTACCAGTTTATAGGGTTCCGTGAGGACAACCCGTTATAGTTTTGCCATGTCCATCCGTCTGTCCATCTGTCTGTGCGTCTGCGGCTTAGCTCAGTAACCATTAGTACTTGAAAGCTATAACTTAGCATGAGTATAAAATTATAGATATCAATTACGCAGAGCTGGGCATTAGTTCGTTAATCCGTTAATTAACGAAGTTAACCATCCGTGTATGGGATTAACTTTTAAAAAGTAATTTAGCGTATTGACAACTACGGAACCCTACATCGCGTGTGACCCGACACACACTTGGTCGCTTTTTTTGTATAGATCATGAAGGAGTCAATTTCAGCTAATTAATAAAAATAGAATGTGATTCCTGATTATGTTTATAATGTACTGAATATGTTGACTTATAATAAATAGCAATCTCATAGGTTTTCAAATATACCAGCAGTTTTAGTTTATGTATAATGATTCTATCAAGAATAAAATTTTGATCGTTTATTAAATTCGAAATGTAGTTTTATTACACAAATACAAGGCTATATGCTTCGAAAATCCCTGTACTCGCTCCCGCCCGCTAAAACGAATTTTAAGACTCATCGCTACAAGTGGCTAGTGTCTTAGCCCCTCAGTAGCACATTTAATCCTATATGTAGCAGATATTTGTTGCAGTTAGAGCTGTTCGTCTGCTCTGTACTACACTGGTACACATAACATAACTACTAGTCAGTACCAACTATTGTCCGATTTTATACTAGTTCCTTTTTGACAGTTATAAATTGGCGTCTGTAGAGTAATGAGGGTAAGACGAATAGATTCTCATAGTTAACGATTATTAATGAATTAAAAAATCGTTTGGAATCATTATTCAAATAATGTTCCCATATATTTCATTATTGGACAGAGGGGCTACCGCGATCGAAAACGAACGAAGTTCGAATATCTCCCTCTCTGTGGAACGTATTAGCAAGTGCGACAGAGAGGGAGATATTCGAACTTCGTTCGTTTTCAGTTCCCGGTAGCCCCTCAGGAATCTAGAGAAGAAACTGTTGTCATAGGTACGATTTTTATTCTACGTCAATTTTGTACCGTTCAGAAATCGACAGGTACCTACTATATTTTCAAGCAGGCTCGCGCAACTAGGAATAAAATTTATTTAATGTCACTTTTGTATGGAATTTGGCCAAAAAATAATGGCGGATACTGCTGTCTCGCTCCCTCAGTTAATCCATCTCAGTCACATGTCAATGTCACCTCTGAGCCCGTCCGTCCGTAAACGAAGTTTTCCCTCTCTGTCTCACTTATGTGCAAACTTGCAAGTGCGACAGAGAGAGAAAACTTCTTTTGCTGTTCGCGGTAGCGCCCCTGAGGGGCTACCGCGAACAGAAAACGAACGAAGTTCGAATCTCCCTCTCTGCCGCACGAATAAGCAAGTGCGACAGAGAGGGAGATATTCGAACTTCGTTCGTTTTCAGTTCGCGGTAGCCCCTCTGGTCACTTCCGTTCAACTTTAGTAATCGCCATATTGTTTCTTTGTTGATCAGTTCGTAGTGTGGTTTGTAGTTTTTTATTTTGGTATTTATAAATGGTAGAAACCTTAATTTAAAGTGAAAAAGCATGTAGTAAGAAGGCAGTGTGTTTTTCAACATGCCACGGACTATTTCAGCCTATAGGGTATGTGTTATTTGTGGTTTTCGTGCCGGTCGAAAAGATGACGAGAAAAGGAAATTAATGGCAAGATTTCCTTTAGATCACGACCGGTAAGCAATTAATTGGAGATTATCTATTAATATGTACCACAGCAAGTTACATGTAAGCAAAATAAGAAGCATTATTTGCAATTTAGTTTTATTCGTACACATACTAGTGTTGACCGTAACATATCGATAACTAGCCTATCATATAGAACTAACTCTACGTCAATGTCATGCAATGACAATGTCACTGTCATCCAAAACCTAGTTCGAAGTCCCGTCTCTTAGAACGTAGTGGTTATATTCTCTTTGGTAGGTACCTCAAGTACCTGTACTAAAAAATGGACAGGAACGCTTTAAAGGTTAAGGAATGTAAGCACTGCTGCTTACATGGGTGTTATTTACTATTATAATCATAATTTCTTGAATAAATGCTAAAGCCGCGTCCGAACCGCGTTAGTCATGCGTTAGTCACGTTACTCGACTCGTGTGAACAACATTTATCAAACTGTAGACATTTATGACCATTATGACGTTTCGTGCAAGCTGCCAACTGCCAACCAACCGGGGCGAAGGGGTTTGACACCGCCAACGCTGTCGGGACGGAATTCTGAACAGAACAGAATATTATTCTGGAAATTGGAGCTTAACTTCAAAAAATAGTTCTAAAATGAGTAGACGTGGTTCAAATTTATTTAATTACAAATTTTTAGCATGTGTTCTAGTGTTGGTAAGTTATAAAGTTCTTAAGGAAAAACACATTAATTTCTTCTTAGGTTTCTGCCATTTCGTACAACAGGCCACGGTTTAATTGTTGATTTTATGGTTTTAATACGCTAAGTAATTGGTATGTCATCGTTTCACATTGTTATGTTTTAGATTTGCCACTGTTTTTACAACCCAACCGATAGCGGGGCAGTACAGATTACGCAAAGTAACTTGGATATGGTATTAGGTGAGTTTTTTTTTACCAAATATCTTATGCCGTGGCTTCTCAAATATCATTTGAGTAAGCATAATTGAGAATTATGAATGTCGCACCATGTGATTCTAAACTTTCTAACGAGATGGGATTACTTGTGTAAAAATAGTCAACCATCTAAGGTGCAAAATAAGTGTGAGTCTGTTTCGGTTTCCTATAACCGCAATTTATTACTGGATAACATCTATTATGAAATTATTATTAATAAAATCAAGAATGTCTTTCTGGAACTAATATTTTCATGAAGTAGAGTGGACTTGTCTTTTGAGGATATTTTGTATTATTTTAAGTTTCACATTAAAAGTTTCAAAGCTATCTGTATTAAGTCATAATTCTTTAGTTGCATGATTGTTTATGTGATAAATTCAACAATTTCATGGCACCACTTTCATAGCCAAAAACATGGGAAAGACAATCACCCACCTAGTGTGTTCGTGACACTGAAAGTGTCAAACATTTAAAGTGCTTAAATACTAGGTTTATATGTTTTGATTTTTTGGCAAAATTGCCTACAAGTGAAAATATGGACTCATAAAGATTCGTTTCTTTTAATCGAAAACTTCCTCCTGATTTGTTGCTATTATTTCATACACAAGAAAGAATTACTAAAAAAGCAAAATGTATAAACCTAGTTAAGGATGTAACAAATTGATCAAGGCCAATAAGTCTGATAAAGGTTTAAGGGGCGGAAAACGTTTCAGCTGGAAGCACTAAGTCGAGCCTGATTACGGCACTAATTAAGGCCCCAAATGGCAGACTGTGATGACTCTATCGCACAATGGGCGCAAAAAATGCCCGTTCTCGCCCTTCACAGTAGGTTCACAATAGTCTTAAAGTAATACTGTTATATTTTTTAGCTTCCAATGAGGTGGTATTTGTAAATTTCTATGCGGAGTGGTGTAGATTCAGCAACATGCTGATGCCCATATTTGATGATGCCGCTGATGAAGTCACCAAAGCCGGGTATGACACCGGAAAGGTAGTCATGGGTAAAGTGGACTGTGACAAAGAGGGTGCGGTCGCAACCCGGTTCCATATAACAAAGTACCCCACATTAAAACTCTTCAGGAATGGGTTGCCTGCTAAAAAGGAGTACAGAGGTATGTTACAAGAGTGATATAGAGATTTTATAAATACTGTACAAATATTTAAGCTAAGGTCAATGAGGGCATTTCCGTCATACTTTTTGATAAGTTCACTTTGGCTAGAACTAAGAGGATATTTACTTTTTAATAAACCCGATCACTGTAATAGATTGGGCATTAATTTAACTATATAAATGTACTCATATTAATATGCTAGTACTGCTGGTTATTTAAACATGTTTTTTTTTAAAACATGTCATGTTGACGGATTTTCCCGACGGTTTGGGGACTATTCCGTCAACCAACGATTTTTCTTGTATCGTGACGCATTACAATCATATACGTCAAGTGAACAAATACCGCTGAACTCTTAATCGATACTAAACTCTAGCGAACTCAATTTAAGGTTTATTTTAGATTATATTGCCAAATAAAATTTTTTGAGGCATTTCCGGCCTATTTTTACAATCAGGAGTAGTAAACCTTTTGAAACAAATTTCCAAACCCTAGGGGAAATCCGTCAACTGACAACATGGTTTTAAAATAATGGGCTATTGTTTTTGTGCTCACTAGTTGGCGCCACTGTTGCGTAAGGTCCGAAGTACAGTGTCAAAGTCATTGTTATTATGGGTGTGATGATATTTTTAATTTCAAATTATATTTAAGGTGGTCCGATAGCCATACAAAACGCTTGATATTTTAAGAAACTTATATATTTCATAAAATGGCTTTCCTTTTTTAAAATATTAAGCCGTTAGCCTGCAAATGCCTAAAATTATATATCTGTAGCAAGGTGATTAGCAACATTGTATGTAAACTGTATGCTGGCAGTTGCTATGAGTTTTGTATATTACCCACTTTATTTTTAATGATATAGCTTGTTTACCTATTATAGGATTTATAGGTTACGAACTAACTTATAAATACCTTATGCTTTGTGTAAAACTGCTTTTGATGCATGATAATTTTACTTATATTTTTTTCTCATTAAGTGAAATGTAAATTTCTTTTGAGAATAAAGTTCTATAAACTGAACTGTCAAAAGACGTTTTGTATGGCTATCAAACCCCCTTAATAAGTAAATTGGACATTTCATAGCATAAGTATTGAACAACCAATTTAGCTAAGACCCTAAATGCTCAACAATCAAAGAGAGTGATTACCACCATACTGCTGTTTTGCCTATATCGATCAAAATTAATGATTTAACTTTGGAACCGTGCTTAACATTCTTAAATAAAAATACAGAGTAAAAAATCAACAAGTTTAATACGAGCCCCAATGCAAATGAGTACGTCTGGTAGGAAAAAAATGTACTAAACTAACGTTAACCTAAAAATTCTGGGGGACGAAGGTGTTTGGAAGAATTAGCAATATAAAAACAGTATAAGTTATAAATCGTATTTTATTTATTCAATGAAAAAAAAAACGAACTTTCCTTGGTAATAAAAAAAACATTGTTTCACCAATTGTACTAAAATGCAAAAAAGTTCGTCTTTAGTGTTACCGACGCAGATTAGAACGTCTACCACTTGGTGGCGTCTCCTTTTGCATCTAAAACGGCTTTAATTCTGAGCGGCATTGTATCTACCAGCTGTCGACACTCTTCCGGGGTTGTTTCATTCCAAACACAGGTAAGTTTCTCTTTAAGATCAGCTTTTGATCTGGACGGGTCCTTTCGCAACTTCTTCTTCATTTTCCACCACAACGTTTCTATGGGAGACAAGTCCGGGCTGCTGGATGGCCACGACATGGTAGGTATTTTTTTCTTTTTCAGCCACGCCATCGTTGCTTTAGCGGTATGGCATGAGGCACCATCTTGTTGAAAAGTATACGCATTTTTATACTTTAACTTACGTATAGACGGCAGCAAACTCTCTTGTAAGATGCTTTTGTATTTTTCGGCATTGACGGTTCCATCTATAAATTGCAGACAGCCGACACCCTGTGCCGACATGCAGCCCCAAATCATTAAGGAAGCTGGAAACTTTACCTTACGCTTAAGACAATCTTTTTGAAATGCCTCTCCTTTTTCGCGAATGACTTTACTTCGTTCATCGCCTACTGTGACTTCAAATTTAGATTCGTCACTCCATATAATTTTACGCCACTGATCGACGGTCCAATTTCTGTACTTTTTGGCGAATTTCAACCTGTTAGTTTTCTGCCGTTGTGTAAGTAACGGTTTCTCTTTAGCAGTGTAAAAACCGTAGCCCATCCTCTTCATCACTCTCTTGCAAGTATCCACTGAAATGTTTTTTTTAATTGCGTCACGCCATAGTACCGTAAGTTCTCCAGCTCTTGCACGACGATTTTTCTTGATGATCTTCCTCAGAATCCTGTTTTCTGCTTTAGTAGTAATTCGTGGGCGGCCGGATTTCTTTAAACAAGAAATTTTGTCGTGTTTTCGATGATGCTCGATGATAGTTTGGATTGTAGACCTTGGCATAGAAAGGTCCTTGGCAATTTGGTACGTAGATTTGCCTTTATTGTTACTGGAGATTATAATTTTCCGCACTTCTTCAGTCACTGGCTTACCTCGTGCCATCTCGATAGAAAAACGATTTGGAGTAATAAAAAATTAGGCTGAATTTGCCCTTTTATATAGTGGTTTGTCATTTTACATGACAGAGAATATTCCGTATTCAATTTGAAAATAATATTTTATATTACGAACCCTGGTAAACAGGTTTTATTTTAAATAGACGACCTATTTTGCCTTAAATATGAAGCAGACGTAATTATTTGCGTGTGAGATGTAATATTTATAATTAAATTATTTTAAAATAAATAACGAGATGTACACTTTGTACAACTCAAAACTAAGCTAGCTTTAGTGACATTGCGTCTAGTGTATTCCATTAATCATCAAAGTCGATTCGGGTAGAAATACTAGTTTTTGAAAAAAAATACGCATGCAGAATTGCGACTAGACGAGCTATTTTGCATTGGGGCTCGTATACCTTTTGAAATTGTATAAAGATATGAACTAATTAACACACGCTAAGACGTATACACACCAGATGTGTATGCGTAGACAGGCATGAAAATGTAAACGTCTATCTTAAGTATTCCCTCGTAAAGCTGCTTGTCCACCGGAGGGGCGAGACGAGACGAGGCGAGGCGAGTTTTGAAATCGTATGGGAGTTACTACCTATTTCCACCGCCCGCATATAATTTCTCACCATTTTTACCTGTGAAACAAAAGACATATTTCTTATACTCTACGAAAAAAGTATCAGTGTCAAAAGCTCGGTTTGGTTATAGTTGGCTAGATAGAAATAATCACGAATTTAACGAAATAAATTAAATGCGAAGTGTCAATTTGCTAAAGATACATTTGGGAAATGAAACTACTGCGATAAGTTTATTGGAAAGTGAAATTTGGCGAAAAATATTTGGCTCAAAATGCAGTACCATCGCCCACACTGTTAACTGTCTATCGGTAGACCTTATGACTTTTGTAATAAGGACCACCTATGTACTGTTAAGTGTGTACACTGGACTATACTACTTAGTCCGTTTTCTATTAATTGGGAATGCTTCTTTGGAGAGGTATACAACTTTGGGTACAGCAATGCCATTTGGTACAGGTATTATACACGTCCACCTGAGCCTAAAACGTCCGGTAGCCAGTTTGAGGAACTCCGCGACAGTCGGGCGCCATCTGTTTTTGACTGCGGGTCTAAAAAATTATCTCTGCTTTACCGATCGAGTCAGTAAGCGTGTACTGTTGTTTGAATAGCCGTAAACGCCGTTTGACGGAAATGCCCCGCTGACGGGTTTGGCCTCCCTGACCTTAATTAAAAGAGAAAAACATTTCATCAAATTATGCTTTTTTTTGTCTGAATTACATTACTACATAAATATTAATATCTGTAGAGTATGTTAGCAATTTTTCCTTAAAATGTTCAAGTGGTTTAATATTGGGTGTAAATTGATAACAATATTAACTTGTTGAACATTTGAAGTTATCCTTAAAAAATATGAATAGGTTTGATTCCACTTCAGAAATTATACTTTTGTGTGAAAATATTTATTAGAAATTTAGAATATGTATTTCATTAGTATCAGTAAATCAATTGATTGTTTCATAAAACATTTCATTCATATGATAAATATGCTATAAAAATAAATATTTATGGACAATCTTACACAAATCAACCTAGTCCCAAACTAAGCAAAGCTTATACCTACTATGGGTACTAAGTGATGATATACATACATATAGAAAAATAGATACTTAAATATATAGAAAACATTCAAGACTCAGGAACAAATATTTGTGCATCACACAAATAAATTCCCTAACTGGAATTCGAACCTGGGACCTCCAGCTTTGAAGGCATGGTCACTACCAACTAGGCTAAAGCACCCATCAACTATTTCACACTTATGTTCTCCATTCTAGGTCAGAGATCAGTAGAAGCATTCTCAGATTTCATCAAGAAGCAGTTGACTGATCCAGTCATCATGTTCAGTTCCCTCAAAGAGCTTCATGATCTTAGTGAAGACAAGAGACACATCATCGGCTACATGGATCGTAGAGACCAAGAGGAATATGAGGTCCTCAGAAAAGTGGCAGCAAGCCTCAAAGATGAGTGTCTTTTCCATGCTGGTTTTGGAGATGCATCTCAACAAATGCACCCATCAGGTAATATTAACAGCAACAGAAAGTTAATTAGACGCAACAAAATTATGTCCTAACTTGTAGCTAACTCCAATAATTTTACATTCTTATTTAAGGGTCCTTATCAGTTAAAAAACGCTCATCTATTTACGTCATTTTTTGTTTGAATTGACACATATCTTGACATTTTCTCAATGTTACTATCTAGAACAGGACTATTGCGACCTTATGTCATAAAGTTTAAGTGTATTTTCGGTTTTTTCATTAAGAAATATCGTTTCAAACATCACTCCAAATCGACCATTTTCAAGCTAAAAACTTGTTTTTTTCCGCTTAAATTCTACTACACGCAATAAAGCCAAAAAATGGCTATGTTACTATCTAAAGCTTCAATAGAGTCATCTTATCCTTTAATAACTTTATTGGTATCAATACTTTTGTAATAATTTGAAATCAAAACATTTTAAAACTTATAAGGCCTCTTAAGCTCTTGCACAGAACAATAATGGGGAATATGCAGGCGAAATGAATAAATAGTACATGACAAATTATCACGCAAAAAGGAAATTAATAAATCAAAATCTTAAAAAGATATGATGAAAGTTTAGAAAAATTGTGTACTTGACTAAAAGTAAATTAAAAACTACCATCGGGATTTAGGATTCTTATGACTTAATAAAAAAGAAATCGTATGACAACCATGTACTTAAACGCAATATTTCACGACCAAAACCGCGAATTACTCGTTTTTCCATACAATGGTATTACGGGGCATGTATTATGTGACGTCACATAACACGTTCAATTAGTATGGAACGTTTTCAGGGCTCGGCAGTTAAAGCTGTACTTTGATGCCCATTTTTAGGGTTCCGTAGTAAACAAGGAACCCTTATAGTTTCGCCAAGTCCGTCCGTCCGTCCCCCGCTTTTCTCAGTAACCGTTAGTATTAGAAAGCTGTAATTTGGCATGAGTATACATATCAATGACGCCGATAAATGGTAGAATAGAATCATAAAAAAAAATTTTTTAGGGTACCTCCCCTACATGTAAAGTGGTGGTGCAATTTTTTTTTCTTCCAAACCCCATCGTGTGGGGTATCGTTGGATAGCTCTTTTAAAAATATTGTAAGGTTTCCTAAAGCATTGATTCAAGAATCGGTTGGCGTGATATTAAACTTTGAAGTGATAATTTTTGCTCAAGTCAAGTGTCCCCCCCCTGCCAGCTAAGCGGTGGCTACTAGGCATGTGAAAAAAATCATGGTAGTAGTATATACGATGAATTTAAAAGGAAAATATCACAGCTAAGTAGACATTACCGTAAAGGGCAAAAATATGCATACAACACAACATCTCAAAACAGTACATCATCAGTACTAAGATCAGTAAAAACCCTCCAACCACCAACCCCATCTACTAACATATCACACATTGCTGTGGCATTGGACCTTAACTTGAACAATGCACCCCATTACTCATGTTGATATAATTTAACCCGGTATTTTCAATACGATTTATTCGCGCGTGTCTATCTCAATAATAATTTTAATTATGGTATAGTGACTCATGGTACTTGAGTATTCATTTACTAGCTGGAGTAATGGAATCTGTTATAAATAATGTACCTATGATGTCACATAGCAAACACAAAATGGATTATTTTATTTGATAATAGTCTAAGCATCTAGGCTAGGACTATGGCGTCAGCATTGTCAGCATTGCAAATGGTATATATGCTAACTGACTTTATCAAGTCAATGTTAGGTCTTCCGGGTAACTGCTTAAAACACTGCATTTTTTATGGTTTATCTCCTGAGGATCAGGTATTAAAAATATCGTTTCAAGGAAAATAGCACTGTCTTAAGGAACAAAAACAACAAAAACTTGATCAACCCCTATAAATCTATTTCTAAATATTTTTATTTCAGGCCAGCCTATAGTAGTCTTCAGAACTGACAGGAAGAGATCGGAAGAGCCCGATGAAACCTACAAAGGTTCCCTTAAAAACTTTGATGAACTGTACAAATGGGTGCAAGAGAAGTGCATCCCACTAGTCCGGGAAATCACCTTTGAGAATGCTGAGGAACTCACAGAGGAAGGACTGCCGTTCCTGATTCTGTTCCATCATCCCTCTGATACTGAAAGTGTGAAAAAGTACAAGGAAATCATTAAGAGAGATTTGGAGTCTGAAAAACGTATGTACACTTTCTCACTTACATACTTAGGTACTTTACATAAGTACCACTTTTACCATTAAATTTCTGACTTACCTTTAAAAGACCAGTATCCGAAAGTTATCGTATAAACTTATAGTTATTTAAGTTTACATTAATTTTAACAAAGCTGCAAAATTGCGTTACCCATTAGGTGCCATACAATCGGATTTTATCGAACGTAACATCCAATTACGTTGGAAACAGCCAATTACTTACCGTAAATCATTTTAAAAGTATGGCTACACTTCGTTACATGGATAAACAATAACAACACATCTTTGTCTTTTAACCAAAATGAAATTGTACTACTTACTACATACAAACATTGAAGTCTCTACATATATACTTGTATAGTTAAGCATTTTTTGTGCAGGCCAATATTTTATAAATCTGTTATTGCATTTTGATTTTTCTGGCACGTAAAATTAAGTATCTTTTTGTACGTATTACTTTGATACAACTCTGCTTACTCAAATAATCGTAGACATATGCATATATCTAATTGTGCTAGACAACTGTCATAGGTAAGTACAACCCTATGAAAAAAAACAGTAATAAAATGAATAAATAGAATTGTAATATATATTTACAATTTAGTACAGACATTTTTTTTATAGCACGTCGGTGGCAAACGCGTGCGGCCCGCCTGATTGTAAGCGGTCACCGTAGCCTATGGACGCTTGCAACTCCTGGGGTGTCACATGCGCATTACCGACTCTTTAAAAATGTATACACTCCTTTCTTGAAGAACCCCATACTGTAGTCCCTCGGGAAAATCTCGGCAGGGAGCTCATTCCACAACCGGAGCGTCCGTGGGAAGAAAATTCCTCTGAAACCGTACCGTACGCGACCATTTCGGTTCTAAGGATTACATTGACAAGGTTATAAACAAAAATAACAAAATGGACGTTACGTTTGGTCTAACGAATCTTTATAAAACCCGGCCTTAGTATATCGACACATATTTTTTGCGAAAGTCACTGCTGACTTTAACCCAGAAGAGAAATGTGACGTTATTGCGATTACACAATAAGCGAGTAGGCAGTGTGTGAGTGTGGGCATTCGCTAGTTTTCAAGCCTCCCGAAGGTCTTTAACTTGTCTCTGCAACGGATGCTGGAACAGTTTAGTACGGTCGCCATGAGGGATAACAGCGAACTCTCGAAGAACTGAACTGAATTTTGTCAGGGCATAAGTGCCCATATTCGGGTATTTTTCACCACGCTACAGACATATTTGATGGCAACTACCATCCAAAGCACGAACATTCTCAGCAACCACACAAAGCATATATACACCGTCGCAAGGCGAAATATAATCTTCTTGTTAGACTATATTTTTCCTACAGTTGAGGCTTATCGCAAGGCGAGACTATTAGTTTGTTTTTTTTTAAAAAGATCTGTTATAATTTTTCAGAGAACATCAACTTTTTAACCGCGGACGGTGTCCGCTTCGAGCACCCGCTCCACCACCTCGGCAAGTCCGTCTCTGACCTTCCGCTGATCGCCATCGACTCCTTCCGCCACATGTACCTCTTCCCCAGCTACAGCGATATGGACAAGCCTGGGAAACTCAACCAGTTCTTACAGGACTTGTATTCTGGGAAGCTACACAGGTGGGCTTCTTTTCAAAGTATAGCTCCTCCTTCGAGCAGCTATTACAACTCTCATTCATGTTGGATATGGCCTTGGCCGATGGAATTAAAAAACGGTTGAGGCTTAATGAGAAAAGTCAAAGGTACGATCTTATACAACTTGCAACAAAAACAAAGGTCAAAGAAGTTTTTATTTTTATTTTAGTAGCCCTGAATTCTGCCATTGTTATACAAAATTGTATTATGACGATATTTCTCCTTCAGATTGCTTAATTCTTGTAGATTATTCCTGCAATTACTTGTAGGTGGATCATCAAATGGCATTTCTATAGCAATTTCACGGTTCGGTAACTTATCACAATAATATTTATCTGTCGATTCTGAATTGAGTTCGAATCTGAATATTAGTGTATTTACGACTAGTCTATTTTCCTGCATATTGTATTCGTTGACCTCGTTGTTTGATAGGTTTGCTATGAGAGATAAATACGACTTGCTTCTATAAGTTTTATAGTGTTGGTTAACAAACAATCGATTTCAGTTTTGTGCTTTATACTTGAATATTATAATGCCAGCCTATGTATAGTAGTAGGTAACAGCGTAATCGTTCATAAAAAATACATATTTTCCTTGTGACATTTCAGGGAATTCCACTATGGCCCGGATCCTAATCAAATAGCGGACAATGGCGACGTCAAAATGACTACACCGCCGGAGTCCACCTTCAAGAAGCTCGCGCCCTCCAAAAATAGATATACTCTCCTCCGGGATGAGCTATAAGGTTACTGTGACTAGCCCTTACAATTTAGTTTAAGTTTGGAGCCATCCAGTTTCTTTCAATTTAATTTAATTCCTGCGCATTTTCTTTCTTCTTATGTATCAAGTGATATTTATTTTAATTAAAAGCCTGTTGTTGAACAAAGTTATCAATTGAATTAAATAATGCGTGCATTAACATTATCATACAGATTACGACGCCTGTCTGCATATTGTGCAAAGTCGTCAGCTCAACATGTAAACTCGCGGAACATGAATTTTAACGATGTCTCGTTTTTGTAGGCAAGTGGAAAACTTGTCTTAATGCAGATAATGTTTATTACTAGAACATTGGTGTCAGAGCATCAGATCTAATATTCTCACGAGAAGGGAATAAACTTAAAATTTTGTGAAACATTCTACGGAATTTGGCTAATTAGATTAGACGAAACTTAGTAGGCCGGTCGTTACTTTTTTCTTGGCGTTCAAATGTAATAGAAAAACGAACTGTGTTTGCGTTTTAAGCTGATTATGATATAGGCTATCAGAATTATTATTCTTATATATATAAATATTATATCAAGCGGATTTATAAATGGTTTTTAATTACGGTATACAGTGTTTCATCAACATGATGTCCTATAAGTTTGAATATTTGTCATATAAGTTTCGGATTTATTAGATTTCGGTTGCATTGTATAAATAAATCATCAATGTGTTTTACATTAATTTATATATACAAAAACCACACAAATTGTACGAATAATATTTGATTTGTATATCTTGTGTATTTACGGTATTATGTGTTGATAAGAAATCTTGTATTTTAACCACTACTATATTCGATTTATAGGTGTATGTATTTGTATTTTTCGTTATTTACACTTCTTGTTACGCATGTTTCGTATATGAAGTTGAAGAAACGGGAAAAGCAATCAAAAGTTACATTTACAATTGGCTGAAGTACTACACGATGACAATATCAGTGCACGTCGCCGCGTGACGTCATTACGGTGCTTGCGCGGCGTCGCTTTCCGGGATATTGTGACCGAGAACTAATATGAGAAATATCATTGGACAAATTCGCTTTTTACACTTATTTTTAATTATAAATGGGGATACGTAAAATAGTGTAACTTTCATTGATTAGTATTACATCAAGCCAGCTTACAAAAATAACAAATATGCGTCCACGAATGCTATTACAGTAGAGAAATCAGCTAATTGAAAATGCTACTTTATTACCCATAAGAGTTAATTGCCATCCAAATGTGAGATGGATGCGGTTACAGTAACAGCCGATGTACTGACCTGTTCAATTTCCTCATAATCTCGGCAATCATCAAGTCCATGATAAAGATTTATCAGAAATTAGGTTTCCGTACATAATTCTGCACATAAGGATAGTACTTTTTTACTTTAATTTTTTCACATTTCTATCAAAACAATTAACTGTAGACCGCCAACAGATTCTGTATAATGATATATATGACGGAAAATATATTGCCGTTAGTCAAAAACAAGGTAATTTTGTCTCATTATTTGTTAGCTTATTACTTTGTAATTATATTTGAGAAGCCACTTTAATTCATTATGCTATTCGCTTTACGAGATGCTACATTCCTCGAGTTAAAGGAAAAAGTCACTATTATGTGAAAAATTTGTACAAATTGTATGTCTTGTGTCGCGTGTTATGATGTAATAAATTGTCTAAAACTTAGACTTGGTTTTTGTTTGAGAAATGCAGATAACCTGACGGTCATCTGTGGAAATTATACATCAAATTTCTAATGTAATAAACTAATACCTATTAAGGCTCAAAATTTACTGACTTGGCAGCAGACAATCTGTCTACAAATAATTCCACACGGTAAGAAAGTACAAATAATGTGAAAAAAGTTTTCCTTTACAGTCTTTATAACATCGTCATGAGAGGGTACGATCGTTTCGTTCCAACTCGCGATCGCCTGCGAGCGGCCATGTTTAGCTATCCACACTAAAACGATTACTGTGTGCGTGCGGTTCGAGTGCTGCCGGTTAAATTATCTAATACTAGGTCCGTATGTCCCTCATAGGCATCGAGGTACTTTTCTTCCGTCAACCATTTCTGACAAAAGACGTTTTTGATAAAATAATATTAATTTTGGCACCATTTTCTCCTTCCAAAAGTGGTCATCTTTATAATTTTTTATAGTCTTGAGCTGGAAGTCTGCACCTGTCCACACCGCAAATAAACATACGTTTATTTGGCTGAAAACAAAATAATGATTTATTATTATTTTTATTTTTCTCACGTCCTTTCTTGACATCACTATACTAAAGTAAAATAACCGATCACTCATGTAAAAACGTCGAATATAGCTCTAGCACGAAATGTCCAACTGTTCGATTGCCTATGCAAGTCGAACTATACCTATTCGACGTTTTTTACGCGAGTGATTCTTTTATTTCACTATGACTGGATTTCACGGTAGTTTTACTTGCATTGTCCTTCGATCTACATAATCGATTTGCTAAATTTTGGCTAGATAGCAAAGTAGGTACCCGGTAAATTGACTTTCAAATTTCAATTACCTGATAACATATGTTGTAACCAGTAAACATATGTTGGGACTCTATACAAACTATTTTTAGAGGTGCATGTACACGAAATAATCAACGAAATTGGAATAAGTTTGTCAGCAAAAGGTCAAATTTGGAATGATAATTACGTGGAGTCCACGTGTTTCGGGGACTAGTTTTACTTTAAATTACTTTCCACAGAAACTACTTCGCCTAAAAATCTGAAATTGCACATACATATAATTCGGTAAATAGTCTAAACAACTCAATCATAAATTTTCGTTAAAAACAAAAATTATTAGTTTGAATGTTAGACGGGGACTAGTTTTACTTTAAATTACTTTCCACAGAAAGTTCTTGGTCTAAAAATCTGAAATTGAACATACATATAATTGGATAACTGGTCTTAACAACGCAATTATAAATTATCGGGCGCTCGTTAAAAATAAATCTGAATCTAGGTTGAACTCGTTGGATAAAATGAGAATTACAGAGTAAATTTACACAAAAAATAAGCAGTAACCTTATGTTGGGAGACTATACAAACTATTTTTAGAAGTGCATGTATACGAAATAATCAACAAAATTGGAATAAGTTTGTGAGGAAAAAAATCAAATTTGGAATCATAATGACGTGGAGTCCACGTGTTTCAGGGACTAATTTTGCTTTAAAATACTTTCCACAGAAACTACTTGGCCTAAAAATCTGAAATTGCATTTACATATAATTCAATAACTAGTCCAAACGAGGCAATCATAAATTATCGGGCGGTAGTTAAGGATTAAAAATTATTGCAGTTTGAATTTTACAATTAGTTTGGTGAGGGAGATTATGGAAACAGTTGAATAAAATGGAAACGAATGCACTCTGCTTAGTTCTAAAAACTGATCTGGAGCCCTGGTTAAATTGCGCATCTCACTGTGGCGTCAGAAATAGCCGCGCGATTTTGATTTTCATAGACTAACTTCTT
Source organism: Epiblema foenella (assembly GCA_963556455.1). Classification (NCBI taxonomy): domain Eukaryota; kingdom Metazoa; phylum Arthropoda; class Insecta; order Lepidoptera; family Tortricidae; genus Epiblema; species Epiblema foenella. Next base: position 9,220,540 of record OY747104.1, on the reverse strand, counting down.
TGTTTTCTAAAGGAAAGATCCAAAATTTTCACAAAACGTCAAGAATATAGAGGCACATATCCAAACATAAAAATATCACTAGCAGGAATAACATGGTGAATTATAATTACCTTTTAACTTGTGTGGCCGTAGTATTGTCGGATTGTTTCGTCCCAAACAATTCACGTTTAGGGCCCATTTCTGTAAAAAAATCATATCGCTTCAGTGCATTGATAAGAGATAAAATAAATAAATCTAGCATGTAAACATACTTACACAAGTATCAATCCGTAGCGGACGCGCTACATCTACAGAATAGGTGAGTGTCGGTGTACGCTCGGTCACCGACCTTAACGCAGCGACGAAAGCGATACGTCCGTTCCTTGGGAAGGCCCGGCGCGTAATGAATCGAACAACGTTTACGCGCGCGGTTATATAGTGGTTTTAAAAAATCGTCTAAATTAAGTGGGTTATCCATAAGCGTTAAAAAAAAACAAGATATATCAAGCAAAACCTGCAGTTTTATAATAAGATGTCTTTTTTTCCAAAACTTAATCAAATACGTGAGGAAAAAAATGTTGAAGCAAACCGAAGTAGACATTTTGTAGTATATTTTTTAAATAGTAAAGTAAAAACCAATATTTTAGAATTAGTGCGATCGCTATGTACTAGAAGACTATACATTCTATTGTAAAAGAAAAACATCCAATATCGTTTTTGTCAGTTTAAAATGTACCTCAAAGATAGCTCTGACGCGTATTTTTGCAAAACACTCCGTCGAAAACGTGTTTTTTTTTAAATAACCGTTTATAAAAATAAAAGTATAGCAACGCTATGTTCTAGAATAAGAATTTATCTATACAAAACAGAAGTTTACTTTAACAATATAATTACGTTAACAAAGATATGGCGTTTGAAAAAAAACTTACTTTTTCTAAAATAAGTACCAACTTCTCGTTCGTACCCTCATAAGATCGAATGTCACTTGGTTGTGTGAAAGGTGTTTTCACTTTACGTGTAAACATACACACTGCGAATGATGCTCGGCGTTTTGTTCCCACTTGGACGATCTTTTGAGCCGAGTTCTTGTTTTAACATAAAAAGTCAGTGAATTACTACACTTGCATTGCTGCCAGAGATCCCTTATGTACTTTTCTAGTTATTAGTATAATATTATTATAAAGTACTTACGGGTGACGTATTCCTTTCTGTATATGTTGGCGATCATATCATGAGACATTTTCCATAGTAGAGTCGAGGACTAAAGTTTCGTAAATTTTCGATTTTAATTATGTTAAGGTCCAAAAAGTGACGAACATTTTATACCGCGACTCTAAATTACTATCAACAATGGCCGGGATAGACTAGACGGCCTCGCATACGCTCCTAATAATACGAGCCAGGCAATCCCTATTCCGATCCAACTCAGACACGACGCCGTACACTTAGGCATTCCCGCCGGCGTGGACGTCCACCGCGCGATCACGAAAACACAGACACATAGTCCCTATTCGTCCCGGTACCGCCGCATATCGGGTAGAGTCAATACATCCCAGGTCGGGCCTAGCTGAGTTGCTTGCTGGACTCATCTCAGCTAGGCTAGGTTTAGTGAACCAGTGACAAAACTCCCAGTAGCTCGATTGCAAACTCTTAGAGTATTCCAGAGTTTAAACCCCCCGCGTGGTCGTGTCGGAGGTTTCCCCTGGAATTTCCCCAGCCCACTCTCCAACCGCGTAGTCCTATCGCTTTATCGGGCCCGTCCTACAAAGCCACAGTCAAGTTAAAAAAAAAAACTATCGAGTGGTATCAGAAAGTGACAGATGCTTTATCTTGTCGTTTGTCATCGATAAACGTGATTATCATAGATCCCCTGCTCACAAAATTTCACGATAATCTGTTGAGAAATGCAACCTTTAGAGGAGGCCAACAATAAAAAAATATTTTGAGTTTTCCAAAAAATGTGTCGTCAAAAAAATCTATGCCTAAAATTACCGAACCCACTCACAAAATTTCACTATAATTGGTTTAAACTCTGGAAGAGGAGACCAAACCGAAATCTGCTAACAGAAACAGACGAAATCATTGAAAACAAAATAAATAAATAAAATAAATAAATAAATATAAATATTAGAGGACAATCTTACACAAATCGAACTAGCCCCACAGTAAGCTCAAGAAGGCTTGTGTTATGGGTACTAGACGACGATATATTTAAATGTTTTTGAATATTCCAAAAAAGTAACTCACCAGAAAAAACTGTATAAGTAACGAACCTGCTCACTAGAACCAGTTGAGAAATGCGACCTGTAGAGGAGAACAAACCGAAATCAGCCCACAGAAACATAAAACATAAGATATCATTGAAAAAAAAAATTTTTTTTGAAAACTTTCTATAACTGTCTCGACTAAAAAAAATATATACCTGACTAGCGGCCGCCCGTGACTTCGTCCGCGTAGATTTTAGATGGTAACAAAGATACAAAGGAGGTTTATTTGTTTCTGTCAGTTGTCTGATGCAATTAATCTTTTGTGAAAAATTACTCAAAAGAAAAAATGAATGTCCGCCATCTTGGATTTGAAAATGGATGTCATTTTCGTAATCGGCACCCCAAGGAACCACAAAAATGACACCCATATAGATTAAAAAAAAAAAATTGTCCGCCATCTTGGATTTGCAAATGCATGTCATTTTCGTAATCGGCACCCCGACGAACCTCGAGAATGACACCTATATCGATTTTTACTAAAAAGTAAAGATTTGCTCCCTGCACAAACTTGGAACCCCCTTTTTACCCCATTAGGAGAACAATTTCGAAAAACCCTGAAACATGTTTTGTTGTATTTAAACAGAGAGTCGGTATACGAAGTTTTAAATCTCGCACTTCAAAAAAGATTTGCTCCCCGTACAAACTTGGAACCCCCTTTTCACCCTTTAGGGGAGCAATTAAAAAAAACCCTGAAATGCGTTTTGTTGTATTTAAACAGAGAGTCTATATACGAAGTTTTAAATCTCTCACTTCAAAAAGATTTGCTCCCCATACAAACTTGGAACCCCCTTTTCACCCCTCTTAGAGGAGCAATTTCAAAAAAAACTGAAATGCGTTTTGTTGTATTTAAACAGAGAGCCTATTTACGAAGTTTCAAATCTCTAACAATCGCTTGAGAAATGCGACCTGTAGAGGATAGAAATGCGTACATAGATACGGAAGCATTTTTGTCGAAGTTGAAGCAGAGACCTTCGTTTCACTAGGTCAATTAGTATGGAGAACGGGTAACAGGTAGTTATATCATGAATAGTTTCAAAATTCTCTACCGACCTATGCTAATTTATCAATCTATCAGAATTTCGTAAAATATGCACAAAATAGCCTATCACATATCATCACAAAAAAACTGAACTTTTCATCCGAAAAAAAAGGTACCTAAGTGCTTAATGAGAGAGATACCGGCGTCAAATGTGTCATTAACCGTCGTCATATCTGTCCAGCCTTGTTGTGTAAAACAAACGGTCCAGTTTTTGCATATGTAGGGCAATTTCGGCTGTCACTGTAAAGCGGTTTGAACGATTGAACGCGCCGCGACACGACGGGGCGCCTGATCCGCAGAATTCTATCTTCCAAGTTTTTATGACAGCGGCGACCAACTTTGCTTACTATGTTTAGATCCAGTTTTAATTGTGTAGTTTTTGAAGGTTCGAGATAGTTTTGCACTTATTGTGTCTATAGGTGTCTGCTTTCGGCCAGGATCTTAAATTCTTTATGGTCTTTTTAACTAGATCAGAGGGGCTAAGATGATCGCGTATATGTCCAACCATATAGCATTCGTCCCTTACTGTCAGTATGTAAGTGCGAGAGGGACGAATGCTATATGGTCGGACATATACGCGATCATCTTAGCCCCCCTGAGGGGCTAAGATGATCGCTTATATGTCGGACATATAGCATTCGTCCCTTACTGTCAAGTATGTAAGTGCGAGAGGGACGAATGCTATATGTCCGACATATAAGCGATCATCCTAGCCCCTCAGGGGACTGCCTTTAGGTATTAAATGCCTCTAGTGGTTTTATTTTATACGGATTGATATAATTTGGAACTACCCGGTTATAATAAATACATCTTATGTATAAAATGGCGAGTAGGTATTTACTACCCTTTAACAGCGCCATGTAGTAAAAGTGTTCACTTTGATGTTATCTGCTGGTAGAAATCCTAGGTGTAGAGTTTGTGAAGTTAGGGCGTGTATAGTTATAGAAGCTTGGCTCTACATAAGACCTGATAACTTTTTGACAGTGCGAGCGATATGGTCTCGCCTTGGCAACATTTATATAAAAATGGTAGGATTTCATTTCTTTTTGTAATTTCTGACTAAAGCCCCATATTATACACTTTTATCCCCTAATTTAAAGGGTTGAGGGAACATTTTTTTGTAAACCTGAAACACGTACCTATTTTTGGATTTGTAATATGAAGTAGTGTACTTGTATAATTTTCAGGTCTCTAGCATGAAAGTTTGTAGGCATGTGAAAACCCATACAAACTTCCATCCCCTAATTTCAAGGACGGGGGGTGTTATGCTAAAAATCCTGAAATATTATTTTATTATTTATAACAAGGAGTTCCTATATCAATTTTCAGACCACTGGCATCAAAAAATACAGAAGTCTCATACAAAATTTTATCCCCTAGTTTAAGGGGTTGGGGAGTAAAAGTTCCAAGTTTTAGGATTTTTTTGGTGCTTATATACTAATACTAGCTTAAATAGCAATTTTCAGTTTTCTAGGACTTCAGGAAGTAACCTAAGAATCTTGATGATCAACAGTGAGTGACGAAATCGGGGTTTTTTAGATATCTACAAAACCAGAGGTATGCAATCGAAACTTTATATAGAAAATAAGTCTACTATTGGCGTCGTATCCCGATAATTTTGTTTATCCAAACCCAAGTTATGAGGGTTCACAAAAACGATGAAGCGCTTCGAGAATAGGTAGGTAGTGCCCTTGCGCTTCGCTCGCCTCGTCTTACCAGATAAACACAGATTTACTAGATCCATAAAGCTGGCGCAATTGATGTCATGTCATGATAATGAATACTAAATACACTTTTCCTACTAAAAACATCACAAAAACACAACCTTTGACAAACCGTGTCGAGACACTTCAAAAAAGTTACACTTTTTCACAAAAATGACAAGGGATCCGTGCGAACCTGCGGCTCTTTGTGCGACAGGTACTCGCGTGATCTTGTTACATTTCGCCTATTCATTTAAAATGCAATCGTATATCTCCCTCAGCGGTATTATACAAAAGAAACTATACTGTTTTCAAATTAAGGATCAGTATGCTTATGTTCGCTATGTAGATATACGAGCATGTAAAATAATTGGATTTAAACATTTCGACAAAAGCAACACCCGATGTTCACTCCTTTACGGCTTCTTGCAAAACCGAGCGAAGTTCCGATCAGATAACATCGGATCCGCTTCGATACAATGCTGATATTAAATTTATTCACGATTAAACTTGAATATTGGGTTTTTGTGCTCTTTGTGACGGATTTGAGATCAAATTTCATGAATGCAACATGTCTGAATGTCTCCAGTTTTTTCCACACTAGGTATATAAATAGATTTGTAGCTTTTTTACTCAGTTACATTCCTTTCTAATTAAAGCTCTATTTCGCTCGCATTTAGAATCCTATATTATTTTTCGTCTCGCAGTAGCAGACTTAAAAAGAGTTATGCTCTTCTTAAGTGAGCTACTTATCTCATTATACAATTTTACAAATAAATATAATTATGTGGACAATCTTACACAAATCGACGTAGTCTCAAACTAAGCAAAGAAAATGTCAGCAGCTCGATCCAGAATTGAGAGGATGCAATGTGTTAATTGTGTACCTACTATAATGTCGTCTAATACGTAACGTTTATGATCCTTATTAGTTTTGTCGGTTTGCTTAGTGAGGGGTTCATGAGTAAACGTAGTGAATTAAAAACAACTTAACATGTGTTTCACACGGTCGTTTCCATGCGTGTCTAACCTCGAAGCTCGCAACAAATATGGTTTCAAACCAAAACGTTTGAGTCATGATCTAAGAGCACTCGATAGCTCTACCACAACCTTTCTCAAAACATCTAATTGGCCGGGCCATCGTCGTGACTGCCAGTTTCCCTGACGGGACACAATGGCAACCTGACACCACCACGTCGGTACTTTGTGCAACTCTTCGTAAAAATCCCCATTCATACCGGCAAAAGACAGGAAGTGAAGCTGTATGTGCAATAGCACTAATTGCCCGCCCACGACATTGGAAACCTGTAATTAGTGTAAAATATCCGAGGATTGGCGGAAATTACCCGCAGCTTCAAATGCTCATATGCGTTTATTACCAATATCAATTCATTACGAGCCGGCATGAGACTTACGATGAGCAGGTTTAGGTTTACCCTTGTTAGATTTACAGGTACCTACAACATTTTTGACCTAATGCGCTTAACGTCACACTTCATTAAACCTAATGCATTTTTCTTGAAAATCTTTTCAGGAATGCTATTAAAACAAAGGTATAAAAGCATAGCGGGTTAATCAAAATAGTAAAGTAAATTGGAATAGATTTTGTTTTTATCGGGAACTTGTTTACACATAAGGCTTATAGAAATCAATATCCTGCATCGACCTTAGCCTAGGCTTGACGCTTCTGAAGACCTACCGCGAACCGCAAAAGAAGTTTTCCCTCTCTGTCGCACTTGCACGTTCGAACTTAAGTGCGACAGAGAGGGAAAACTTCGTTTGCTGTTCGCGGTAGGCCTTCTGGCGTGTAAGTCTCATGCGTCAAGCAAGCGTATCATCTACCCTAATTAGTTAACGGAAAAGTCAGAAATAAAGGCTATAATAGTATAATACTAGGCCCTATAGTTGTAGGTAGGTATGTACCGTGCACGATGGCTCACACGCACACTATAGGTCAAGTGGCTCTTGAATTGGGTTAATACTTACATGTTTCCAATTCATGTAAAGGTTACAGAAAGCTTTAAATTTCTTAATTGCAGGTTATAACAAGCATTGAAATCGCAGCAAAGTTTAGTGTCGACGTCAATTAAAGGAAGGCGGCGATTCGTTTCATCATATATCGCAACATGCTGTCCTTGTAAATGATTGAAGATGTCGCAAGTGTCCAAGGGCCCGCGTTTTTTTCGGTTCGCACACTTACAAAAACGCAGTAGCCCTCAAGATTTATGGCGCTGGAGAGCGATCATCGCACATTAGTAGCCTTTATGCTCCACTGTATGTGGGCTTTTGTAGGCTCGGACACTGACTAGGGCACAGTAGCGAAATGGGGCATTGTCTAGCCCCTGTACCGACGGCTATTGTTCTATACTGTCGTAAACATGTCGACAGGTTACTGAGGCATTCGTGACACAAACGACTACTGTAGCATTCTACAGTACAGTAGCGATTTCGTGGAAATGTATTTTACGGGCTGTAATAAAAGGGTGAGACGGCCGCGAGGTGATTTAAGATGTAATGTTTAAAATATCGAATGGCGGATGATGATGTAGTGTCGCGGTTGTGAGGCCATTCTGTGTTTATTTATTTTTATTTGTATAAATAATAAAATTAAACGAATACCCATAATCGCAGAAAAAGACATGCAAAATGACATTACATAGTACATACTTACTGAATACTTGTCTGTTAAGCAATGGATTCGATTGTTTTTTTTAAGAATTGTAAAATAGGTATTTTGTAAGTTAATAGGAAGTTGGGTTGGGATGGGATTTATGGATCGCGTTTAAATCAATTAGGTATCATAATTGTTAATCTGTGTCTGTCCGTAGGTATATGAATTTCTTGGATAACTTGTTGCGACGTCCTATGAGCACCGAATGCAGAGCACGGCATATCGTAATGGCTATGAGATATATCGGGGCTGGTGCTCACAAAAATCTGAACACGCCTTTATTGTCAAGGCATTAGAGTGCAAGTTCAGATATTTTTGAGCAGTAAAACTAGTCAACTATAGTCCAGTCCACCCAAATATGGTCGGAATGAGCTCTTACATTACTCTTTAATGTAAAACGATTTGTAGAATGGAACTCTGAAATCAATAATTTAATTAAACAAATTAAAATAAAAGCGTATAAAACCGATAGATATGATAAAAATTAGGCAGTTATCTTTGAAAAATAGTTGGGTGATTGGACTAGAGTTGGGAGGTTTATGGAACCCATAAAGAGTATATATTTGACGGCGACTGTACCCTAGTTTTTCAAGGGCACCTGGGCTCAGAAGATCTGAACGTAGGTATATTCGGCTAGGTTGTATCGTTCCTAAATATGAACAAATTAAGTATCTATACGTTGGCAACTGGCATTTTTTACCCAGCTAGGATTACATTTTAGATGCGGTGTGCTGTCCGTGATCTACCAAGCATTTTGCCTTCCTTTTTAGCTATATAATGTACTTACTAAGGTACTTTTTACCTTTTTAGTAGACACTTCAAAGATCAGGAATAAAACCTTTTTGTTACATAAGTAGCTACATTAGGTAATGTAACTAATTGAATAGAAAAAAAAATTAACAAACCAAACCATTAGTATAATAATAATAAAACGAACCGACTCGGCAGGCAAACTTAATAAGCTCGACGGAACACAGGAAAAGTAGTTCTCTCTAAAAGAGCGGCGTTTAGTAAAACAAAAGCACCTCGAACGATTTAACAAACTGCCATATTTTAACAACGTGTAATTAAAGGTTTGGCCTCGGATATGCATAAATCATACTGCTGTGCCGCGAACTGCTGGCCGAAATAGAGAAAAAATTAAAAACATTAAGCGCTGCGTGAGAGTCAAAACAGAAGAATAATATTGTGTAGGTAGATGGCTATCCGAACAAACTTGACCAGATCGGCCGCGAATTAAATAAGTAAATAAAATAAAAGCTTTCGTAACACTTGGGACCTGTCGGTGCAGAGAGTTGTGGAGAGATGAATCATTTTATACCTACTGCACTGCTCACACGAACTTGAATGCACCGATTTTTATAATTATCAAGTTTCTTATTCATATATTTAAGCAGTTTTTGAAGAAAGTTGATTAACATTGGTATCTTTTGAAGAAGCTTGTTTAATATAAAAATCGTTTACTTTCGACACGTAAGTCCACAATGTGAATATTATTTACTTATTGTAGAGCCGTTATTATGTTTAGCATTAATACAAAACTCTACACAATATGTAAAGTAAAATATAATTACAGAATATTTTAATAATTTATAATCATGTGGCTTTAATGTAAACCTTATGTGAATGAGTTTTGTTATTCTTATAAGAATTAGAGGCATAAGTCACGTGTGGGGTGGGGTGTCGGAGGCTGCGCGCGCGCGGGCCGGGGTTCGGCCGCGCTCGGGCACCCTCGGGCGGGGGCCGGGGCGAGGCGACAACCGCTCGTTACCTCCATCCGAAGCCAGTTATTAAAAACGTCTCGACGTGAACGGTGCGCCGCCCTGTAATTATCCAGTTGAAGGCTCGTCGCGCTACGTTGTCACCACCGTCACCGGATATGCAATACGTGGACCCGCCCGCGCAACAGGTCCGCCCTAACTCTATTGCCTCCCTAGTTTACGCATAGCTTTTGGCAATCTATTTTTTTTCAGTTTTGAGGTTGGATCGGATATTTAATTTAGTTTTATTTGCGAAGCGTTTAACTCAAATTTATCTGATCCAACGCTTTTGTGAATTATGAGTTTGCGAATCTCGGAGCAGATACCTTATATCATCCGGACTTCGATTAATAATGAATACTGACATTTATTAAATTCGGTATTACAGTCGTGAAGAACAAGTTTGTTAAAATAGTGAATTAACATTTCATATTTTTGTGTTTGTTGCAGATGATGAGTATGATGCCTGGTTACGGATACGGGTGTGGTCGAGGTGATGCGATCTCACCAGCTTCAGACCTCTCGTCCTGCAGCAGTGCGTCGTCAGGCGCGTGGTGTGGCTGGCGGGAGTTGCCTGCTTATCCTCAGTACCCATACTGGCCGCCGGCCGCCGCCGAGGAGGCACGGGACTTGCAGCGCCGCTGCGCCAAGTGCCGCTGCCCCAACTGCCTCACAGAGGCCGCCGGCCTCGGCCCCAACTACGGCAAGGACGGCGCCAAGCGCGAACACGTCTGTCACGTGCCTGGCTGTGGGAAAGTTTACGGAAAAACCTCCCACCTGAAAGCGCATCTCCGTTGGCACACGGGCGAGCGGCCCTTCGTGTGCAACTGGCTGTTCTGCGGCAAACGTTTCACGCGCTCCGACGAGCTGCAACGGCACCTGCGCACGCACACCGGGGAGAAGAGGTTCGCGTGCCAACTCTGCACGAAGAGATTCATGCGCTCAGACCATCTCGCCAAGCATGTGAAAACTCATTCGAACGTCACGAGGAAAACCAAGAAAGCTACTTCAGACAGCGAGGAATCTAAAGTTGCTAGTGAGAAAACTGACAAGCGATCCGCCGAGCAAGCGCCGGTTGTATCTATTGGCAGCGCGAATTATGGTACCGTGCCGGCAGTGAGCGTTGCGTCGAAGCAGATGTCTTTGAACTACGGGGCTGTAGCGCCGAATGTGTCTAGTGCCAGTTATAACGGTGGAGTGTACGGGAGAGGCGCGGGTGTAACCTGGGCGCCGGAGATGAGGCAGGAGGCACTGTACGCGCGGCCCCTGACTACTGTAGCCTCTCGCCCTGTGTACCAGTACCCGGCGCTGCCAGACACTACCCGGCAGTACCCTACACACTTCCCCGCCTACCAGTGTGCTGCAAAGGACAATTATACAATGTTCCAGGGACACTATAACTTACAACCGCCTGTAGCGCTCGGACAATAAGTGAAAACCCGGTTTAGCACTTAAGCGTAGAACTAAAGTTGTAGTGAAGTTTTGGATGGTTGCATGGAACGTTTACTTATAGGATGGGGTTGTTTTGTCAACAGTTTATTTTGGTATGGAAAGTACGTTTGTCAGAAAGATTGTTGGAATAATTTTCTGAGTTACCACGCAATTTATTGTGATGTACGTATTTTATTGTATATAGTTAGGTTATTCATTGACGTGCCTTGATGGTAAATATAAGTGTTATGTTAAGTAGTGCATTTAAAATGATATTTTAAATAAACTTTGGAAAAAATTAGTAGTTGGTCTATATGTTGTCTGTGTGTGTAAACACCCTGATACAATCCCTATACCAAGCTCTCACGCAATTATGGATACGCTCAAACGTCCATCTAAATAGACTTGATAATTTAAACATCGGCTCGATTTGACATTCAGAATGTAAGTCTTAGGAATATCCCAACTTTCATTACCTTTCCTTAAAAATCAAAACGAAACGTAAGACACTAAAGAGAAGCAATATTCTATTAATAACATCCTCCTTTATTTAAAATTGCGATCGGATATACATTATAACCTATATGTACTACATGCGTGTAGAAAGAATATAGGTTATCTAATAAATAATATGTAGCCATTTTAAATTCACTGGATAAGACCCGGTCATTTGGTAGGCGTGCGTTGGGATATGTATCCAACACGTAAAGGCCCCTTGGAGACGAAGTTTAATGTAATGTAGAACCATATTATTAACTTAAAAGTCAAGAACAGGAGCCAATCCAACTCAACACTTATACTAATCAGTAGATTAAACATGTCAATTATAAAAAAATGTGTTTAAATGTCACCCATTACGTGAAAAGTAGGCAACGCAGTAGCAGCCCCAATATTGTGCAGTCTTTACCGCAAGCTGGGTTTCTGTTTTTGTAGAATAATAACACATGCGGCAATAATTATACAAGTATTCAGCGTGTATTTTTTATATGAACGCAAACTCTAAGGGCAATCAACATAATTTCATAAGTTTACAGTACAATAAAAATACTCAATATTGCACACCTCAAAAAGAACACAGCATAGAACAAGGACTAAGTAAGTTAATTCAATATTACGAATTGTTTATTAAAAATCGGCGCACAATATACACCCCTTACCAAAATAAAACTAGATTCGCTTCTCTCATGCGTGAAATTAATATACTGTACGCATTACCTTACTGCTACAAAAAAAAACTATGTTAGTTAATACTTAACTTAAAATGTATTGCAACATCGCTTTTTAGCACTAAAATCTGGTAACAATTCCTTGATGTCAAATTGCTGTAAGTACTTACACATTATACATACATATAAGATTCTTTCTTGTAAGCAGCTAGCTACGGCTGTACTATTACTTATTCTGTGCTACGGCCTTCTCCGTTAATTTCGTCCCGCGCTACGCAGCGTCTACGAACTGCTACGAGACTCGTAGCGATGTTTTTTGTTAATTATAATATTGCATTATGTAAGTCTAAATATTTCAATATGAAGCGTTTTTACACGTTTGTAAACGTAATCGAAAATTTCCCATTTTTATTAGTAAAATGTTTGAGCACAGGTAAGTTTTTAACCTCTAGCATACAATTTTATTATTCAACAATTCAATGTATGGCAACTGTTAGTTTCAAAATCTCTATTACTTATTTACCTGCTTGTTGGAATATTTAAATCACGTACTTAATATTTGGAATGAGCGAAATCTGTTTAATTACTGCGATAAGTAATTCAACATTCCGTACATTCAGCTTGGAAAGTTGTCAGTCGGTTTGTATTGAACATTATGATTAATGATTAGTTTGCTCATACCTAATAAGTACAATGTTTAGTTTGTACCCAGGGAACTCCGTTAATATTTTTCGATTTAAGTAACTGCGCTGAGTACCTATCTAGCAGTAGGTTTGTAATTTAGTATTTTTGTTATGATTACTTATCCAACCGAAAATAATTTCCCGACTTGTTAAGATATATTTCAGTGCGTACTATCACTTTTGTAAATGTATATGATTTAGTATCTTTACTAAACATTTGCAACTAATGGCAATGTCTAGTACCGCCTCTCGACACGAGATGGCGCTGACAGTCGCGTCGCAGGCCGGCCGCGCTCGCGGTAATTGCGCGCGGCTATTATCTGGGCGGCGCTCGCCGCGCATGGCGGCCGGTGCGAGCGGGATGCACTCGATAATACGTAAAACAAAACGAGGGAGTAATAATGGTAAAAAACGAGCAGCACGCAAATTATAGTGAGAAATGAGGCAGCCGGTAGCGGTGGGGGCTTGGGCTGTGCGGTGGGGGCCTTCGCGCGGCAGTCGTCGCTCGGCGCACGCAGACCGCCCGCGCCGCCTGCGCCGCCGCGAGTGCTGTGAGTGTGTGACATGACCCACCGGCCGGCGACATGAGCGGCAAGGGCTCCTCATCACCGGACCTGCTCATGAATGTGAGTCCGGCGTACGCGCCGCGGCGGCCCCGGTCGCACCTCCATACCTTACACACGTTAGGCACACTTATCGCGCAAAGGGCTCATAGTTTACTATATCGCATATTGAAAGGCCAACGAGCATAATAATAGGTACACTTAATCATAAGCCAACTGTGTAAACAATGACAGGTTATCTAAGGCTAACCGATTTCCATATTGTTTATAGAGGACCTCACACAATAAAAAAAACTATATCCAATCGTAAAATGATATCCAGGCGTGACATAAACATGAAGGTTCTTCACGGTATAAAAGTTTGGATTGGAGCTGTGCCCAAAAGAGGCGTTCGTAAAACAGTTTGTTAGCCGGCCACCCCCGAGTATTGTCGATTTAGCACGCACCATAAGCGGCGCATTATGGACCCAACCTCGGTCCTCGTCCCTAGAGCCTTCACCTCTATTACTATTCATACGATCCCAAGGGTGACCGGCCCCATATAAAGTTCCGGCCACATGAAAAACAAATAACTGCTAGTACTCGTATCTTTGTTACGAATACATCGAGGAGTTCAGCTTTGTGGTTCATGAATATTATATGTTACAAAAGTTGACGGTAGTGACCACGATTAATTTATGTGGAGAACTTTTTACTTATTAATCAAAAGTACTGGTACACAGTATCCTAATTTGGTGAAACGTTTACTACGGAATGATTTAGATATTTGAACATTATTTTGATATACATATTATTCAATGTAACTATGTACATGTATCGTATATTATCAACCCTGTAGGTAGTTAGATCTTTCAAAATAAAACATAAAGGCAATTAATATAATAATACCGACGCTCACCCACATAAAGAACTTAAGGCAATTATTTAGTCAGCTCGGTCACATAAACGTTATTGTTATTAACCAAAAATAGCCCATTAAATTCTGTTCGGAACATTACTAGTTCATAAAAACTACCGAAATGCTAATTCAATTAAGTGAACTCAAATAAGATAGGTCGAGGCGGCGCTTTCGAGCGGCGTAACCAATCCTTAATGACACATAGAGCCTTCGTCCATTTTCTACTCAATTTCCTTTTCATATTAGTTTAATCTAGAGGCAGGACTACTGGCGCCAAAAATTATACCGCGACGGCCGTGTCGGGCGGCTAATCTGTTTAGTGTGTTGTGGGGCGCCCGGCTTCTTTGTGCAGTGAAAAAGGAAGAAATTTATGCGTTTCGGCGTCGTGTGTGCGTTTTTTGTGGGAATGTAATTAATAATTCAGCGGCAAAACTAACAGTGTTTTCGTTGTTGTTGGTGGTTCGTGATTGATGCGTCTTGGACGGGTTCAATTAGCTGTGCGGTAATCTATATGTACCGATCCATTTGTACGCGTTGTCTACGAGCCGGCAATTATTGCAGTGGTATTTGATGATTGGCGACGTCAGCGGCAACTTTTAATAATTCTATAATAGTGAAACACTCATTTCAAATAATGAAAACGCGAACAATTACTTTTTGTAATATTTTGTAGTTGGAATTTATTATTAACATTTTAAACTTGTTGATGGGTAGTCATTAGATTACTTAGGGTCGGTTGCACCAACATACGATCACAGGCCGGTCATCGTCAAATATGGCGACGGCAGCTGTCATCCCATAGAAACTTGTCAAATTTCCATACAATCAGATTTTAACGAACACCGCTTATGATTACAGACGGTTTGGTGCAACCGTATAAGGGTTTATATCAGAGATATTATTTGGATTTGCCTTGTTGCAAAAACCTTGCTATTATAGGCATAAAATGCAGTTTCAAGAAAATGCATTATTTAATGGCTTTCACATGTCAATTCTCATACTTGTACTATTCTATTCTATAATAACGATTATCTTCATAAAGGAAAGGAATAAAGGAAGGTCAACTTACTCTACTTATTAAATTAAATAAGTTATTCTTACTTACCTATTTCATACAGAGGTGTATGACATATGACGCACCAACAAGAGTTGGTACTCGTAGAATGATGATGATAGCGTAACTAACTCTCAATGTAGAGGTGCAAGAAAGATCTTTTTTCCAATACAAATCATTTACCTACACAGTTAGGCTGAAGTCTCCTATATCAATAAACATTTTGGCATATGAACTCGTCCATATGATTATGAAAATTACTTCTTCTGTCTATTTCTATAGCTGAGGTAAAATGTCTCCAGCAAAAGGATGAAAAAACTAAAATCTCAATAATGGAACTAGAATCAGTGTTCATGCTCTGAGTTTAGTTTTATATTGATTGGGTCATGATAGGTAGGTACTATATGTGATAAATAAATATTACGTACAGCCGCGAACAGGGATTGTTAAGCCACTTGTCCGTAATTTAGCTATGTAATTATGGTCAATTCCTTTAAGGATCCGGATATTTCGGATCTTAAAATTGGTGTGTAACTAACAGATACAAATTATTATTTAAGATATTGTCAACAATTTATCATCAATCAATCAGTCAAATCACAGTCACGCACGCAGGAACACTAATAACATTCCAGGTACTCGTAGACGACCGAAAAGCAATGTGTACCTGCACTTACATTATTAGTGGATTGCTTCAGCAAAATTAAATGAACCAATTAACGTTAAAAAGGGTGCCGGCAACTGATATTCCAACAGATGTGACTGAGATTAAAATAAAAGGCCTAGTAATAATACAAAGGTTAATAATATTTATTTTATCTAGCGAGCGAGCGAAATAAAGCTGTAAAATTGTTGCAAGAGTCTATAGGCCAGAGTTAGTTGCAAAGCTGAGGACAGGATGGTAGAATCGTTTTGTCCAAACCTGGACTCTTGAGTGAGATAGAGGGTGTTTATTGACGGCTGAACACGTCAATACGTAAACCCGTTCCCAATCTAGCGAACAATCAGGCGGAAAGCTAATCCTTATGGCGCTTCAAAAGCTTTTCGGTTCCGCCATACTCAAAGGCAGAATGCCAAAGACATGGAACAGGAGTGTGGTTATGTTCTTCTTCAAAAGGGATATAACACCATGCTGAAGAATTATAGGCCCAGCTCATTTCTGAGTCATGTCTGCAAATTGTTTCCGAGTCTTTACGAACCGTCTCACACGTAGGTTTGACGATTTCCAGCCTCCCGAACGAGGTGGTTTCAGGAAAGGATTCAGTACCGTAGACCACATATACACGCTTCGTTAGATTGATACTAGACTGAGGAGCATAATCTGCCCATCTGCTTAGCGCATATGGACTACGAAAAAGCCTTTGATTCGAAAGAGACGGGCTGTGCTGTAATACAAGCTCTCCAGCGGTGCCAATTAGACTACCGGTTTATTGAAGTGCTAAAGTATTTAAAGACGAGAACGCCACTATATCAGTGTGTCTCCAGGACCAGAACTCTGAACCAATCCCACTGCAGCGGGGAGTGAAGCAAGGAGATGTTGTCTCTTCGAAACTATTCACTGCACTGGAAGATGTTTTCAAGGTTCTGGACTGAAGGGGGCTCGGCATCAACATAAATGGCATCACAATATCACTAACCTTCGGTTTGCTTACGATATAGTGGTTATGGTTGAGACCATGGAGAACTTCAGTACTAAGCTCGATGATCTGAGTAGGTACCCTGAAGAAGTTGGTCTTAAGATGAAAATGAAAAAAACGATGATAATGTTTAACGTCCATTTAGTAGTAACTTCAGTTAAGATCTGAGACTTACGCTCGAAGTTATCGAGGAATATGTGTATCTGGGACAAACGGTCCAGTTGTCCAACTTCGAGAAGAAGATCAATCGTCGAATCCGTCTTGACTGAGCGACCGAGCCGATCTGATGCTGGAGGCCATAGCAACTTATAAATTATATACAAGATACACACGTCGTGTTTGGGCTCCTTATAACAGAAAACCGAGTAGTTGATGACAGTGGAAAAACGTGCAGTCGCTAATAAAAGCTTGTACCAAAAACTAAGTTTTGCTAACCGATTCTTGAATCAAAAAATGCTTTTAGAAACCTTATAATATTTTTGAAAGAACTATCCAACGATACCCCAGACGATGGGGTTTGGAAGAAAAAAAATGAAATTGCACCACCACTTTACATGTAGGTGCGGTACCCTAAAAAATTTTTTTTTATGAGTTTATTCTACCGTGTTGTCGGCGTCATTGATATGTATACTCATGCCAAATTATAGCTTTCTAGTACTAATGGTTACTGAGAAAAGCGGGGGACGGACGGACGAACATGGCGAAACTATAAGGGTTCCTTGTTTACTACGGAATTCGGATATCCGGATATCCGGATTGCAAACCCTATGTGTAATGAATGACAGATGTTACCCGATGTAGTGTCAGTCCCGGCTTGCATTGCACGACCAAGTTGCCAACATTGTCAAGTGGCTCAATGAGCCCTGTTCGCGATGACGGGGAAACACAAGGTAAGTTTTTCATATTTAAATATTATGTAAAAAATATAATATATGTAGAATTCAGGAACAACTTGAACATCATTTGATTTTGATTTTGAGTATTTTATTTCAGTACATCTACTCAAATAATACCATTGTCACGTGAGTGTACCCAAGCTACATATTCCGCCGGTGCAGGACGTTTTGGCACCTACCTACTTTATTGATTTACAGGCGGTAATAATAGGTAAATAAAAATTACTTAAATAATATTACAACTAACTAAATCTAAAACAGGCATTGTACCGAGGATGCTGGCGGCATTGTATGTTCCATTTGAAAAAGCAATCGATAGTTCTATCGATCGTACAATCTCGTCACAATAAGTCATACCCTGAATCGCTGGGCCTTGTAATAAATTAATAAATAGCTACTTCATCCACGCTAACAGATGCAGGAATGTGAACCTATTAAACCGGACTCTGTTAGTTTTTCACCTTTATATAACACTGTACAATAGTATTAAATGTAAATGCCTTGTCGCAGTTGTCGCATTCGCCCGGAAGTGCTGTTGTTTTTTAAAAGATCGTAAGTTCTGAGGGTCCACCCAAGACTTACATTTTGCATTTCAATTTGATACAATTGTGTTAAGCTTTCGTTTGACGTTTCAGCTCGGCTCGTGTGGAAGCAAGCACGCGAAACACATTGATACCAAATTGGATAATTTAGGAATACCTACCTACCTAACATGTTGTCATTGTCACTATATAGATAGTAAACCATCAAAATATCACAATAAGTAAATTAGGTGCAAAATGATAAAAAAAACCGTAAAATTAAGTGTTTTCATCGTCCATGAGTGGTAAAGTTACCATTAGAATCCTTGTTATATTTTTGTAACGTCATAATATTATGTCAGTTAGTATGAGCCGTTCCTATGGGCGCTGTTTTGGAATCATTTTGACTATAATTTTGCCCGTTGTTGTGCGCTTAGCCTTTAATAGTTTGTGCCATACATACATTATCTTCCCTAAAAAGTACTTCGAATGCGAAACGTTCGTCTATGATCGTCCCCCCCCCTCCCCCCGATAGTGTAGTGAAGCGTACAGCGTTTTGATTTGAATGAATGGCAGCCGTGGGCGCAGCCTCAGAGCGATCTACTAGTCACGCTGGATCAAGTGTAATGGACCACCGAACGGTGTTTGTTTTCTAATGGCCTTTGATTCAATTGAATTAACATCGACAGATATTGATAAATGATACTTCATCATTTTACAAAGCGGTTATGTAGGTGTAGCAAAGTAGTATTTAAATTCGGTTAATCATACGGTGAAATATTTTTGCTGATCGCTCAATAATTTCCTTTTAATTCTTACAACCTTCAAGATCCAGGACTTCATAGAACTTAAACCTGTAGTTTGATCTTTGCTTAATGTTATAAACACCACAAGGGTAAAAGGGCAGGTAGAAAATTGTAAGGGAGTGCGACAGCCAATACTACGCCTGTAAGAAGTCTAATCCCCTTATTTGCTATATAGGATTTTCTATAGAGGTACTATTAATCTCTTGAGGCGATTAGTAGCATAAGTAGACGACAGGCTTAATCACGATGATTATCAGGAATTTTATTGACGACCACCTTAGCCTTTCTTCATTCTATTTGTTCCTGCTGAGTCTAAGTATTTAATTATCTATTTATTTATACAAGTATGTATATCGTCGCCTAGTATCCATAGTACAAACTTTGCTTAGTTTGGGACTATGTCGATTTGTGTAAAATTGTCCCCAAATATTTATATTAAGTATTTTATCTATTTATTTTAAACACGAAATGAAATTCCTAACAAATTTCGACTGTGAATTCATAGCAAATTTGTTCACGGCGCAGCTCAGTCAAAAGCGGCAGTGACAACGAGTTAAATAAAGCTAGTTACAGTACCTTATTTAAATAGCGGAGGATACGAGCAATTCCGTGGAACTGGACGGAGTTAATTTGCCGCTTTGTACGTGAAAATACCGTTGGCCGTGGCGCAGCAGCCGAGCGGCAACATTTTAATTGACCACGCGATGTTGCGGCGTCCCGTCCGACTTTTTCTCCTCTCCTCAAATTGCTCTAAAGTGCTTAATGAGTGATGCGTGCAATCGCCGTTTCCCCGTACGAGAGGTTGCTCTTATTTTACATAAATAGTTCAGGTCGAACTAATGCCGATTCTCGGTACTGTAATTGCCCCTGTGACAGGCTTCCGTCGCCTTCCGAGCCGACGGTTAGCGACGCAAAACGCGCCAAATTATAGTTGTCGTGTGTTTAACGCACACGTCCAGCTAGTCGTGCGACGTTTGGAGACTATCTGCAGGACCTCTTATTATAAGTCTTAGAGGAAGTAGTCTCAATTGTAAGTTACTACCTACTTAATATCCTAAGGTCGTAAGAAATATCTTGTTTTTACCTGTCTCCCAGGCTCATTCAAATAGCAAGCAACCCTATGCCACTCAACACTGGCTGTCATTTAAATTTTTATTATTCATGTAATGTAAAAATCATGGTTTATTCAAATAATGTATCTATAAAAAATCTTTATCCAATTTTGAATCTCAATAGTAATCAATAATATCATTAGTACTGTATAGATTAATAGGGATGTTGACTAAAAAAATATGCCATATGGTGAAAGTTTCCCCTCCTAGTCAAATATCTCAAAAATTAACAAAGCTACAACCGTTTAATGTTGCTGGTTAGAGAGAGAAAGCGTGACATATCAGTGACGTCATTGACCACGAGCGCCATAGTAAATGACGATCGTTCCAATACAGAGGTGCGTTTTGCGGAAAAGGGATGGACAGAGGATACCCCCTCTTAAAACTTTGAAGACTTATAATTATTAATATTTTTGTGTTACTTTTTTCGCCATTTGATTAAGAAATTGATCCTTTTTCGAGAAAATTCAAACTTATTGATTTTATTATTTGCTGTGAACACCCCTACTATTAACTTACCTACTTACATTTGGGTTAAAGTGTTCATACGCAATGTATTTTTAATCAGGTATAACTTATTGAAAATTATTTATTTCGGTCTCGCCGACGTTAAAAAAACTGTAATTTCTTTAAACGAAATTATCCCTGGTGATAATGAAGATGATTTCACGGCCAAGTGCATAATCGTGCCATTTTTCGCGTTGTCAGTTTCCGCCCTGCCAACTGAACTTTGCCTCGGAAGGATATACTGGCTAGACACGCGATGCAACGGGCGGGTTAAGGCAAGATAACTACGTTACTAGGACAACTAATTGGTCAGGGCCATTATTTACACTTTAATTGATTAACATGCGGGAAAGGCCTTTACCAAGTTTTCCAGTAGGTAAAGCGTTAAATAAATATCTATTTAGTGAAACTATATTAGTAACATGTAAATAGGTAGTTAAAAGTAGTATTCTAGTGACCAAAGGGAAATGACTATAACAATCAATCCGAACTCGTTTTAAGACTCAAATAAAATGTACCTTACTATGTAATGTCGATACGTTCTGTCAGTCCCACATTCAGGGTACCCGCTCGCAGGCCGGCGCTGCGGCTGATCAGGCTCAAGTCCTCAAGCGCCGCAAATACTCATCTTTAATTAGAGATTATGAATTTGCGGCGCTTGCGGTAGAAACCTTGGGTCCCTGGTCAGCCGACTTGAAAAGCTTTATAAAGGCATTGTCGTCCCGGTTGATCCACGCATCGGGAGATCCCATGGCTGGCAGGTACCTGTGCCAACGGATCGCCATTGCGATCCAAAGGGGTAATGCAGCTAGCGTCCTGGGGTCCATGCCACAGGAGGGAGAGCTGGACGCTGTTTTCTTTTTATAATTATAATTTTTGTCTCTATTTTATATTTATTTTTTAAACAGTTTTATTATGTTGTTGTTGCAAAATAAATGTTACCCTTACTATAAAAAATTTAATAAATATGTTTGCTAAACTGAACTACTCGTACTTCAAATTAGCTAAGTGCACTGAACTCTCAAGATATTTTCTTCGTTCTTTGGATTCGAGGTGTACATTTTTTTTGTTGATTGATATTTGTATCGATTGTTATCAATTTATATTTAATATTTTTAAATATAAAATGATCTAAGTTATGACTGGAAGAAGTCATATCGACTTAGCTTATTTAAAGTTATGCTTACCTTACAGTGTATGTAGGTACCTACTAGTAAATCCTATGAAATCACGATAGCTAAATGTATAACTGGTATTTAGCGGCATTTGTGCCAAATGGGCTGACAGTCTTGAGTAATGTACCGAGCCACATTAACTCCTTACAAAGTTACAGGTTGTAAATTTCACTTTATCGATGCACCTTACGAAGGTACAATGTTAATGGTGTCCGTCTTCAGTTAGTTTCGACAAATATATAACACAATTTTATATTAGTACCTAAACAACAACGTACCTATGAACGTACCACAGTGCCTTGGTGTCTCACTGTAATAATATGGAATCTGTTTGGACTATAAATAAATGTGCGAAAACATGTGTTTGTAAAATCTATAAATTAACTTTGTATATTCCATTCGTGACAAAAGGTATACTCGTATATATTCTTTGTTAAATGTATCTACGCTTCAATGAATTCCATAACGCATCACACATTTCACGTCTTTTCTAGCTCCCTATAGACGTTGTACCCTTTTAGATGAATGGAGATAATGCATGCAGTCTTTTCCGGGACAAGTTGCTTTGTCGTCAAGCATATTTTACGAGATAAATGGTGTTATTTCCATAAAACAGCCATTTGCTTTTTGCTAGGAGGCTGCGGCGAGCGCAGCGCACGTGCGGCTACATTTCCGCGCTCTCCAAGCAGATCCGGCGCACTCAACGCACGATACGATTAATCATTACTTTAATGGCCGAGATTTAACGTAATTCTTAACAATGAATTGCTTTACACATTTAAATAGAAAATACGCAACCATTAAGTTGTTAGAAGGTGTAATGAGCATGAAATATGTAACGAATGAGTTCACATCGGAAAGCGAATCGCAAGAGACACAAAAACAATAATTCTGTTTGGGATTTTAAAACTCTAGGTGTTATGGGAACATGTAACAATCGGAGACTACAGTGATGCGTGCTGGATGGCATTAACTTTCTGAGCTCCTCTCGGCCCCGATGTTTCTACATCATTAAACACGGCATGTCGTTTCCGCACTTTGACTTGTATGACGACATTATGCACTTTTTATTAGTTTTTTTGCACTTCATTTTACTTGCTTATTTATTAAGTATTTTATATTGATATAAAACTGTAATGAAATAATGTAGTTAATGGACCTATACAAAATATTGTGAAACCAAATTATAAAAAGGGTAACTATAGACATGACTCGTGGGTAGTGCAGTGCACCTGCCTGTGAAGCTGCCGGTCCTGGGTTCGAATCCCGGTCAGGGCAAATATTTGTGTGATGTTGTTTCTGAGTCTTGGATGTTTTCTATGTATTTAAGTATTTATATCTATTAAATATATCGTCGTCTAGTACTCATAACACAAGCCTTCTTGAGCTTACTGTGGGGCTAGTTCGATTTGTGTAAGATTGTCCTCTAATATTTATTATTTATTTATTATTATGATAACTATATATGTTAAATACTTGGCGTTAGCGCACGAACCTTCGTTTTTCTAATAGCAATATACTACTGTACTGTTTGTAGTACTATTAAATACTAATATTTCTAATAGACGAAAGTAAAACAAAGTTTTCAAGTTCCGTCACGATCATCAACCTTGAAGCGTTTTTTCGGCCGTAAGGAGCTGGGGGCCGCTGTGGCAGCCATTTCAAGATTTGGCGTAGGCACTAGTTTTACGAAAGCTTCCTAAAGTTTTCCTAAGGTTGTTCTACCAACCTAGAGGGAAAACTGGATGTTGTTGGGATTAGACCGGTTTGCTCACGATTTTTTGCTTCACCAAAAATACTACAAGATAATACTGGCAAATGAAAAAGGCATTGATTTCATAAAACAGCGCTGAGATGCGCGGTGAACTCCGACTCGCTGGGCGACGCGCGCGCCGGCTCGCCGCGCCTCGAGCACGACGATTATAATTTCGAGCGCCGATCAACTCGAAAATGAAGGCCCATAAATTTATTAGACATAGTGTCGGCCAACTTGCCTAGGGCTTGCATTATATAAAATATGTCAAGAATTAACCATTATCATAATGTTTTACCTAGATACGATACTTTAACTTTTACCCGTTTTGCCTGTGTAAGTACTTACTCTTATAAAAGAAGATTTAAATTAACTTTTTCTCGAGAAATTGTGTCAAAGGTCGAATACGGAATTCTGTTAGTAGCTATTTAACAAGTAACAATTTTAATATATAGGTATTTCTTATATATGTTACAATTCTGTACGGTTTATTTCTATTTAGTTTCCCGTGACGTTATACGTGTTGCGAGTAGATAGATATTGAATAATATACTTAGTCAGGAATGATTGACTTAGGCACGTCACCGATCGATCTTTACAACTGCCAGATACGAGCTTCTGATTTTAAACAGAGATATCGCGCCCACGTCGGCCATGAGGGACGTATTAAAATGTAAATTTATTGCGCGATATTTTACATAAATTCAAATTGGTCGCTGTATTTTGCTGGCCTTACTACATCAGGTAATTATGGCGCACACAATTATTATAATTTTCGTATAAATACACCCATAAAGAAGTGCGAAAAAACAATTTCATAGCGTACCTCAACAATATTTATGGCTTTTGTCGAAGATAAATGGTAAATTTAGACGTATATCGGGATTCGACTGATTTGTTGCTCCGACCTGATCGAGGTCTGCTATTTCTCTTCAGTTTCTGTTGCTAAGTCGATATTACTGATGTAACATGTTTATATCATAATTTGATATATTACCTTACGTGATCACTATTATTGTACCTAGGTACATAGATACATATGGTAAATATTTCTATGTACAGTTTGAGGTATGTTTTAATAAACTAATATTTTCAACCTAGCTATCGGCGATGGAGGCGCCATAGACGTCCATTTTTCCCGGTGTATTAATGATTTCAGATGTTGACCGCCGTCTCGGATCATTAAGTGTAACAGCAATTATAACATAAACATCTGCGCCCGTACAAGTGGTCACGAAATCCTTGCCTTGTCTCTAATCATCGGTGATTCATCTACGAAACCAAAATTAATTATACACTTTGTGCTCCAAAATCTTACCTGTATTCATTTTAATTACAGCCGACGTTTGGTGATTTATCGTAGGCACATGTTCTAATGATTTATTAAATCTGAAACTGTTGAAACCTGAAATATTTAGTCAAGAAATGGATCGTCACCAAGATTCTATTATTTATCAAGAATAAGTGGGTCCTACAGTCGAGTTTGAAAATATGTGAATACGACTTTATTGTTAGGGGCATAAGATTGTTCAAATATTTTTTGAACTTTTAGGAACGTACATATATTTATGAACTCATTTAGGTATGTGTCCGTGTCACCGCATGGTCGTCGTAGACTTTTCTTATGTGTGTGTGTCTTGTGTTTTAATTTTGGTACAATAATTATAAAGAAGGGGGCGGTAAAACTTAAGTTCCTAAAACTTCCGCTTCCCCGCGGTACGCGTGAAAGTGGACGCCTTTATGATCTAGCTTTAATTAGATTCAATAAACGTGTAATTATGTCCTTTGCCCCATTTGTTCGGCTAAAATTATTCCTTGATTATAGACTGCGACTTTAAATCCGCTCGGTAGAAGTGAATAAAAAATTGACTGTCCATTCGTAGAACCTTATAGTACAGAACATAATTGTAAGGCGGTATTTTAAAATTTTAATCAAATAACACCTGAAATAAGCTTCAGTACCAGTCGCGTCTAATAGCTTGGTAATTAAAGGATGTTATTATTTAAATGGTTTACCCGAGGTGTGCTGGCTTGGAGCTCGATACTTAACTTACTTTCATATTCTGTTATATTTCATGAAAATACTTTGCCATCCATAAATCTGTAAAGTGTACAATTGGAACTTTAATAACAGGCAACATAATATAGAATATTATATACTAACGTGTAATCAAAAGCTACGCTGTTTTGGTGTGTAGTGAATTATTATACATATAAATAAGCTTAATTTTTTCTGAAGCAAAACACAAACTGTTTTGTATACATTGTCTTGGCAGATAAATTCAATCCAATCTGCGCGCTGCGTCACGACATCATCTCTCTCGACTTAATGTGACTTTTATTGCTTTCCACTTTCAATTCATCGCTGGCGTTCCCCTCTGTATACAGTAAACGGAATGTTTCAGCTCCTTTAAATGTCCAATGTGATCCTACTCGTATATTGCTACAGAATTCAATAGATTTATTTAAGAGTACAAACGGTACAATATCTGTTTTGGAAACGCACTCGTGAAAATGGAATATATAAATGACGATAAAGTATTTCTAAAAGATAATAAAGCAGTAACATAGTGTTACGTTTTATATGACTCAACTCTTTCAGATATCACTATCACAGTCCCATTTCGTCATGCTAGTTTTATTTTAAATCGATGATTTCACAACAATCCGGAATAGAAGTATGAGTATGTGTGAAAAATGCGATAAACGTGAGCGTTATTTAGGTAGGACTGCAGCTATGCAAAACAAATCAACGGTAAAATGGCTTATCTATTAGCCTGTCGATACAACCGTCAGCCTGTGTTACCCTGTTACCTGAATAAAAACCGACATGAACTCGCCACAAAACAAACAATAGCTTAACCCCCATACCCATACAGGGACAAATCAGCCATATGCTATGACAACTGTAATGGGGGCCGGCGGGAAATGCCCGCCGCCATTTATCATGTGACCGCAAACGCCGTTTTCATTTTCACAACACGAAAAAATAAGCTCTTACAGCACAAGAAATAAAGGTGTTAATACTCCATCCCTTTTGGCACAATTCACCAAACATGTGAAATGCAATATTTTACACAAAGGGGAGCTTGCGGTCGTAATGACGAGCGAGTAATATTTGTCTTCCGGCCGGCATTAGGTAATGAAGCGTAATAGGTTTATTAAGGCTCGTCTCCGAATATACGCGGGTGTGAAAAAACTTACATGGTCCCTAAGCAAGCCACTTCCGGCTTCCAAGTCGAACATCATTAAAAGAAGGTAAGTTAGTTATTTTGTTCCCTTCGGTGTAGAGACCCTTGGTCCGTGGGGTCCAAGAGCCCAAGAGTTCTTAAAGGAACTCGCTAAATGGTTAGTGGACACCACTGGTGACCAAAGGGCAGGCAGCTTCCTCGCACAATGCTTATGATTGCTATACAGCGAGGAAATGCTGCCAGCATATTTGGCACTATAAGTACATTATTTTTTTTAATTACACCAATTAAACTGACAGAATCAATGTGAATGTTTCGGAATTTAGTCATTATTTCATAAAAATATACACTAAAAATTCATGTAATGAGTGATATAAGGATAAATTTAATGCATGAAAAGTACTGTACTTTAACTATTATCGAATAATTACGTCCGATGTGCGCCCATAAACGTCAGTTTACTTCGTCTAATTAAAAATTGGACTGTATGAGTATAGGAGCTGAAATTGTTGCAACGGCACGGCTTACGCGTTATTGTTTTGTTTCGCGAAGGTACCGGTTCTGCGAGCAAGGCTGGGTCACTGTTCTCGGAAGATCTACCCACTCTCCCTTACCACCTTAATTTAGGTACTGATGCGCTTGTTTACTTTTTATAAATACTTTGTATAACATAATGTCTGATGTTATAGAGCTGATACGTATTAGGTAAACAGCTATTCCGCTGGCTTTGTACCTACACTGAATAAATGAACTGAAGCGCATAGACGATGTAAATAGGTACAATGAAGTAAAGTAGGTAGGTACCTAGAGGAAAAACATTAATGTAAAGTTAAGAGTTTTTGTAATCAAGTCTTACTACGATATTCAATACGTAAGTGCAGGACTTAATTCCTTCTTACAATAGACATACAAATGCAGCCTAATTGTGAAATGGTCATCACTGTAGTTTTGTGAAAGCAGAAGCCACTCTCAAAAGTTTCATTTTCGGTTTGTCCAGACAGTTTTTAAAACGTAATATTCTGTAGTGACGCCATTGCCGGAGACTGTCCTCGTTTGTTCGCAGCAATTTTCGCTCCCCCGGCGCGCCCTGCTCAGCTGAGAGCGAATTAATTTTCGCCACAATTACCCGCTCGCGTTACTAATTGAGACATCAAAGACTCCGCGACAGACAGACGACTCACAATTCAGTGCAATAAGAGTTTATTGTTTCACTTTTTACACAAATGGTTAAATGGAAGAAGAATAAGAAAATGTGTTTGAACAATTTAACGTCGAAGGAAATATTGCAAACCACGCCTGTGAGTATTCTCATCTGATATTCTTTTCAACTGAATGTCAGATGAGAATACTCACAGTCACTTTGACTTTGCGTTGTCATTCGAGACAAAATTAACGTAAAAATCGAACGCACTGAGGTTTATTGAACAGAAAATTTATTAGTCACGTCGTACGTTCCGTTTCGCACAAGCCGTGCGCCCGCGGCGACCGGGACCGGTCAACCGACCGCAATATGGGGTCACCTGATAATGCCTGCGTAATTACGCCACCATTACCTCCCCGAGCTTGTTGCCAGCACAAACACTACACTCCTAGTTACACGATCAAATGTCTCGGACGTGACTCGGAATACCGATGCCGCCACTACAAGACGCATTATCTAGATTTGAAATAAATTATCCGCAAGCGCGACCACTGGGTGCCTTTATAGCGTACCTCAAGGGCAAATGCAAAGCTGGATCGAGGAACAGCTGCGTAATTATACGTGCCAGAGAAACCAATAGCGGTAGATTGAGACATGTCAAACCGCCTTATGGTTGCTTAACATTGTTATCAGATTAAATAATCTAACCTAACACTAAAATATGTAATAGTGAAAATTACTGATGTTAACATATATAAGGTGCAGCGGGGCAATCTAGACTGCGGGAAATTAAAACGAATCGAAAATTAAAACTAAACGAAAAAATTTCCGTGTTTTGCATCATTTACTAGAGTGCCATCTTGGTGAAATTGTGAAAGCTTTAGTAAATGATTTAAAACACGGATATTTCCGATTCGTTTTAATTTCCCGCAGTCTAGATTGCTCCGATGCAGCTTATAAAATTAGCTTGACTATGTTTGCACGCGTAGCTGTGTGTATAGAAGTTCGATCAGGAAGGTCGGCAATTATCCAGTAAACACGGGCTGGCGAGTGAGCGGCAGGTCGCGGCAGGAAGGACGAGGCGGATGCTGATCTTCGTCGGGAACAATCGATCGCGCTCTCCCGCGGCCTACAATTTGCGCAGTGGCAGCTCATCTCGCAATTTGTGTCCGTCGCCTTCGTCTGCCGTTACTCGGTAAACGCTACTGGAATATGTAGCCTGTGGTTGAGGTCCCAGTTTTAAACGCACAGTCGTCCGGAGTGAGATACATGCTAATTATGGGCAATTTTCAAAATCGATGGTCGAGCTTTTACTGACTGTGGCTTCCTGCGTTTGCTCATTCTCGAGATAACGTAAGCAAATATGCAGCGAAAACAGCTTTGTTATATGCAGATGTACGTATCGATGTATTGTATCAGGCAGATACTTGCACGTTTTTGTGGTTGTAGCCACAATACACGCTTGGGTTGTTAGTGATCCAGCTTGTTCTTGAAAGGAGCTAGGTTATTTTTGAGTTTTATTGAATGCAGATTTTTTGTGTGGATAGATTTACGTTATTTCTAATGAAAAGTTTTCATTGAAATCTTTCAAAGATGAATAGAAGTTTCAGCTACCATTTAATAAAGGTATCATCGAGATATTGAAGGATGGATCTGATGAGTGGTTGCGCAATGGCGCGCGTGCAGTTAGGCGGCTTTATCGGCCGATCGATGGCTTCTAGATTGCATCTCAATAATCCTCGTTGAAGATATCGTTCGAGATTGCACAGTGAGCGTGCTTTTAGCTACCTCCTGTACGCTTTCCGAGATTCAGTATGTCTAATAGTAACAACTTAATGTGAGGAGATGAGCTCAGTACAGTTAAAAGTCGCTTGAATCATGTCAGGTTTGACATAATTACAAGTTGTTTACTACCTTTTACCTGAACCCTTGTAGCCCGAGAAGTTTTCCAGTTCCCACATATTTTCAATATCAGACTATCGTGCGTCTGTGATCGCGTTAGTAGAACTGTAGCATTCGAGGCAGAGTGTGTTGCCTTCAACGCTAATACGTTTAGGTACTATTGCGATATTAACTAGAAGACTTATGGAATTTGGTTCTAGTTTCTGTTTAATAGTGATAAAATTAAGCAGGCACATTCAGCCCATTTCCAATAATAGCGTGGTCGCATTTAGAAAAGATATTATGCACTGCCGATGCCGTCGAGTGCGGTGGTGACCGTCGGGACGCGGTAATTGATGACGTCGCGGGCAAGCGGTGTCCGCCCATTTTCCGTCAATTTTCGTCACTTGAGTGATGGCACCGCGGCCCGCCCATTACTCCCCACCCCCCTCCTCCCCCGAGACGCCCAGAGACGGCACGCGCCGTGCTAAATTTAAATGGGATGAACTTGTAGCGGGCGGCCGCCGCCGTGGAATGTGAGCGGCATGACACGTTAATCATACATTTGTGACAGGCACACTTTGGAAGATGTCGTATGCTCATCTTGAAAATTGGCCATTGAACTTTCTTTATGGGATGCTGCTACATTCAGCTTTGTCATTCCTTTTCTTTAATGTCTCACTAATACTTTTGTATGAGCGTCCAACATAAATGTAACAATAAAAGTGAGTAACCAACCTTATGTATTAGCAGTCCTTGTTAATTATCCCCTGAAGGGAGAGCAAAATGTAAAGTCGGCAATATAGACAAAGAAGCCTGAACCCCTTGTCCGCAGACAATTGCCATGGGGTATAAATAGGCCGGGGGCACTTAATGAACACATAAACTGAGAGTGCCAAAGATAGAGACCCAAGAGACAGACCCGTTGCTATGGTTACGATTCTAAATACGCCGTATAGCGTAGCTATGTTTCCCCGGCAGATTAGAAATTAATCCAGACACCTGTAAATTCAGTTTATTTGTATTTAGGTTGTAAAGTAAGGAATTATTTCTAAACTGTCGAAGACTTACACAATTATTGTTAATTAAGCATTCATCTGTTTATTCATATTTTTTACTTAACGGACCAATATTAAAACTCATAACGCCTTGATTTTTTATCTGCACCTCAACTAGGTACCTATAGTACTTAAATCTTCAAATTATTTCGGCTATAAATCAAATAGAAAAGGGTTGGACACATACTCAAAAGCACAGCCAAAAAAACAAATGCTGTTATCATTAAAACCTAATGCATGTAATACCTAGGATCTTATACACAATAGTGCTTAGAAAAACAATGTTCACCAAACTAAAGCTGACATGAACATGAATGAATCTATCTTTTAAAAGGAGTAGGGTCGCTAGGCCAGTTACGCGGCCTGCGTCAGTTTGCGGCCTTCTGAAGAACGAAGTTTTTTCAATTAAAGATATTTACATTTTTACACGCCCTAAAGACATAGTGACTCGTATGTGTTTTAATTAGTAGCTATTGAATGGGAATATATTAAAAAAGAAAGAAATATATTCTTTCAGTTCATTAACTAATCCAAGTGGCCGCAAACTGGCGCATCAAATTAACAGGCCGTAAACCCACCTACAGACCCTATATCCAACTTGAGAGCAATTTAATAATTTTATACCACTAGAACAAAATCTCTGCGGTCGTTGATTAATATGAGTAGTTGATTCTAAAAGCGGTGTCATGATGCGCGTTTTTGCTACCACAGTCAGGTCGGCCGCTGATGAGAGCCGGCATGCGATGCCGCACGTGTTGCTTCTTGTGTTCTGTCATACTATCCGTCAAATTCCGTTACTGTCCGAACTGCAATTACCTACCGAGACTGGTTCGGTACCTTTTTTGTATGGAGTAAACTTATGAAACAGATACGTTTCTGTTAGTTAAGTTTCTGAGGAAGACTAGATAAGGTCTTTCTACACACTAAGGACTCCACGGTGCGAACACCATATGCACTAACACAGCAGAGATTCTGCCTGTCAATCTTGACAGGCAGAATCTCTGCTGGGGCGAATGCTCTTGCCTCCTGAGACCGACCATATAAATAAAAATAAAATTTCAATGTAACAGTTCCGATTATAAATTTGAATTTTATTTTGAATCAAACGAACGAAAACAAATGCAACTCTGTCACTTCAAAAATTGACTTATTTTCCATTGACCATATTTGCTCCTTTATCACTCAGGCTCTCAGGGTCTCAGGAAGTCAGATCAACACTTCTAGGGTCTAAGTGTTCATGTCAAATTCATTAGATATAATTTACCTCTCACCCTAAATGCATATACCTTCTGTGCGTTCCGTCGTGAAGGGTGAACCAAATAAAAGTCATGAAATTGACATCGAAATGAAATGAAATTTTTAGTTGAAAATGATGTGCAAACGGAATGTGAATTATATTATGACGACGTAATTGCGTTTGATTTGACAGGCCATTAGCTGATTTCGTAACTGTAGCAAGCAGCAATCGCGTAGATAAGCCACAATTACGAGCATTCTACAATTGCAAGCTGCCTATGCATAATTGAAGGTATCATAACTTCTTTACATAAGTTCATTAGAGGTAAACCGCTACAAAGACTACAAAGTGGACGTTTCTGCACGCGACGTGATTTATAGATGCCTTGCAATCTATGAGAACGCTGGCTCTGTCTTAGACACAAATGTGTTTAGGTGTATGTCTCCCAACGACGCCGCATGCTGGAATCAAGTCGGGTA
Source organism: Epiblema foenella (assembly GCA_963556455.1). Classification (NCBI taxonomy): domain Eukaryota; kingdom Metazoa; phylum Arthropoda; class Insecta; order Lepidoptera; family Tortricidae; genus Epiblema; species Epiblema foenella. The sequence goes on along the minus strand of OY747104.1, from coordinate 9,187,932 downwards.
GAAACAATATAGCATTTTTAAAAACGTGAATTTGTACGCAGTGTACAGATAGCACCAATCGAGAGAAAAAAAAACCGGTCAAGTGCGAGTCGGACTCGCGCACCGAGGGTTCCGTATACAGATGTGTACCGGTTCCAACCCTATTAAATCAGGAAAATCTCAACAAAATGGTGTGGAAATTGGATGCCATGGGTACAGCGCCATCTATAGGCGACCTTTGTTACAAAATTGAGCGACTGAATAACTTAGTAAGTATGGTGGTTATTCAAGGATAATTCTTTATCACGTAAACCGTTTAAAATTTTTTTCCTTATTTGAAATAAGATACTTTCAGCATAATGTCGTAAAAAATTATAAAACAAAAATACATGCAAAGGTGATTAAATTACAAACTTAGTAGAAATGTTATTTGACGATAAAAAAAAAAGAAAAAGTAGATAGAGCTACAGTTATATTTTTCCTGTAAAATATACATTGATATCAATGTTATGTAATAATTTTATATTTTTTCCTTGGTAAACTTTAGAGAAAAGGGGGAACGGTATTTTTTTTTACATTTTCCCTCATAAAACAAAAATGACTCAACGTAAAAAAATGTTTCAGAATGTGCAACCGAAGCCCTTTCATATGACACCCCACTCGACATATTAACTAAATTTTCAAATTTTGAACCACCTATTATCTGGCATTTTTCGCAGATAATAAATAAATATTTAATAAAGTCATGTTCTATATATGTAGGTAAGCCTTCTTTATAACTATACCAAATTTCAAATCGATAGCAAAAGTAGTTCTTGAGATATTTAGCAATGTGACAGACAGACAGACAACAGACAAAGTGAAACCATAAGGGTTCCTTTTTTACCATTTTGGTACGGAACCCTAAAAACTGCTTATTCGCATTCGGTAGGAAAATACATTTGAAGACGTTTACGTATCAAGAATATATTATCTTATGGAAGTGGATACAAATGTTTTTATAACAGAACTGCATACTTGGGAAGTGACTGTGTATAAGTAGTCTGGGAAACCTAAATATTCCTATTGGTTATATTCCTACTTAGTCCGGATTTTTATAGCGAGTATTCTTTACTTCCTTTATTCCAATAAATATTAAAACCTGTTTCTTTTAGCGTAAGTTATCATTACGGGCACTTATCTATTTTTACATTCACCCTAATCACAAGTTAGATTTTGCCAACGCAATAGGTAAACGTTTGTCTTGAATATGTATTATGCTCACTGAATACGTTAGGCTGGTGCAGCGTGGGTTAACATGTGTGTTCGTGTTATATGTACGTATGGTGTTGTTTGACGTTATGAAAATTTACCGTGGTGGTAGAGTGTACCAAGAACATGGTCTATCACTTTTGAACCCTAATTGACCGAGTGAAACGAAGGTCTCTGCTTCAGATGGACGAAGAACATGACGAAGCGTAGTTCGGTGTTAAGTGATATCGTGCGACATCGCATGGCCTGGTAACTATAGCATTATGTGGCGGTGATATCACGTTTTGTCTCTCAAAGAGTGATATCACCGCGGGCCGGTTGACGCAAGCTGTAAATCGCGCGGAGGCGTGGCCAATCGATACAGCGCGCGATAGCGAGCTATGTGATTTACCTTCCAAATAATAAAGTAACATCCAAGAATCGAATTCTGTTATCGATTATTAATTTTATAATTAACTTCGTGAGATTGTAGGCAGCTAATAGACGTTTAAGGTTATTGGCCGTTAGAATGCGTCTTTGAGAGTTGCGGTATCCGAAAAAGTGCCAAAGAAGCGTAGGGTCGGTCGGCCGGCGTCATGCTGCCTACACACGACGGAAACGCTCCGCTCATGAATTATTCAAAAGCGAAGGCAAATACAAATAAATAGGCACGAAATAAATACAAACAGGCTGAATGGAGCTACGGTGGTGGGCGGGGCCGCGCGACATAAATATCGACTGCGCTGTCATAAGAGCGGCGGATACCTATCTCTGGCTATTTTGGACTCGCTTTCGACGTCGAAGGCGAGTTGTCGCACCTAACTAATAGCCCATCTAGACACTTGCTTAATACAATGATATTTACATATGTTTCGTGAGACAAAATATCGCACAGCTAGTTACTTTTTTTATACTACGTCTGTGGTAAACAATCTGACAGCCTACCTGATGGTAAATAGTTACCGTAGCCTATAGACGCTTGCAATTCGCGCGTTGTTGACCCGTAAGAAACCTTTTCACGCACTTTTTTTTATTAGTTATTTTATTAAAATCAAATGATAGGTACTGCAAGGAAACTTTTTGTTTCGAATGAAATATTGACCACGACTTGTCGTAGGTAGCCTTTCGTCAACGATAGAATATTCAAACGTACAGGCGTTGCGTGACCACTAACCAGACACGTTAATAATTCACTTCCGAAATTGGAATATTAAAAATGTGTTATTCAAAACGATTTTATCTCCGGTTAAGGTAAGTACATGGATCTAAAAGACTTTCGTTGTTGTAGGTTTCATTTAGTAGTTGCTACAGCTTGGTGTAATCCTGCAGCCTAATCACATACATAACTTTATATTATGAATCTATGAGCTAACGACGATAAATTACATTAAAATATGCCTAATGTTAATACATAAAGTTGCATGATTACCTTGCTGGCCGGATTTATCTTGAATAAGTAATCCCATCAAAAACAATACTTGTCAAAAAAACCAAGTCTCGCAACTCAGTTGTTCTACGGTAAAAAGTTGTGCGATCCATGTAATACCAAGTCGGTTATTAATTTATTCAGTCCCTACTTAAGCGACTTTCTGTCCTAATACGTCCAGTCCCTAAGACCACGATCGTGGTCCATAACAATTGAAAATCAATTGTGTCTGGAATCTCCGTACTCGAAGCATTAAGTTGTTACGTAATAATTAACAACATCTTATAGTGACGCATATCAATATTAAAAATCTTTATTGTTTTATATAAATATACTAGCTTTTGCCCGCGGCTTCGCCCGCGTACTAAGAGTAATTTTTAATCGTCTACAAAAAAGGAGGTTCTCAGTTTGACCTTCATGCAGATATGTATTGGATGTCATTTTCGTAATCGGCACCCCGAGGAACCAAAAAGATGAAACCCATATCGATTTTTAAGAAAAATAAATCTCCGCCATCTTTGATTTGAAAATGCATGTCATTTTCGTAATCGGCACCACGAGGAACCTCGAAGACGACAGCTATATCGATTTTTAAGAAAAATAAATGTCCGCCATCTTGGATTTGAAAATGGATGTCATATATGTAATCTGCACCCCGAGGAATCTCGAAAATGACCACCCATATTGATTTTTAAGAAAAATAAATCTCCGCCATCTTTGATTTGAAAATGCATGCCATTTTCGTAATCGGCACCACGAGGAACCTCGAAGACGACACCCATATCGATTTTTATATAAAAATAAATATCCGCCATCTTTGATCTGAAAATGAGTGTCATTTTCGTAATCGGCACCCAGAGGAACCTCGAAAATGACACCCATATCGATTTTTAAGAAAATAAATGTCCGCCATCTTGGATTTGAAAATGGATGTCATTTTTGTAATTTGCAACCCGAGGAACCTTGAAGATGACACCCATATTGATTTTTAAGAAAAATAAATCTCAGCCATCTTTGATTTGAAAATGCATGCCATTTTCGTAATCGGCACCACGAGGAACCTCGAAGACGACACCCATATCGATTTTTAAGAAAAATAAATGTCCGCCATCTTGGATTTGAAAATGGATGTCATATATGTAATCTGCACCCCGAGGAATCTCGAAAATGACCACCCATATTGATTTTTAAGAAAAATAAATCTCCGCCATCTTTGATTTGAAAATGCATGCCATTTTCGTAATCGGCACCACGAGGAACCTCGAAGACGACACCCATATCGATTTTTATATAAAAATAAATATCCGCCATCTTTGATCTGAAAATGAGTGTCATTTTCGTAATCGGCACCCAGAGGAACCTCGAAAATGACACCCATATCGATTTTTAAGAAAATAAATGTCCGCCATCTTGGATTTGAAAATGGATGTCATTTTTGTAATTTGCAACCCGAGGAACCTTGAAGATGACACCCATATTGATTTTTAAGAAAAATAAATCTCAGCCATCTTTGATTTGAAAATGCATGCCATTTTCGTAATCGGCACCACGAGGAACCTCGAAGACGACACCCATATCGATTTTTATAAAAATAAATATCCGCCATCTTTGATCTGAAAATGAGTGTCATTTTCGTAATCGGCACCCAGAGGAACCTCGAAAATGACACCCATATGGATTTAGAAAATAAATGTCCGCCATCTTGGATTTGAAAATGGATGTCATTTTTGTAATTTGCAACCCGAAGAACCTCGAAGACGACACCCATATTGATTTTTAAGAAAAATAAATCTCAGCCATCTTTGATTTGAAAATGCATGCCATTTTCGTAATCGGCACCACGAGGAACCTCGAAGACGACACCCATATCGATTTTTAAGAAAAATAAATGTCCGCCATCTTGGATTTGAAAATGGATGTCATTTTTGTAATCTGCACCCCGAGGAACCTCGAAGATGACACCCATATTGATTTTTAAGAAAAATAAATCTCCGCCATCTTTGATTTGAAAATGCATGCCATTTTCGTAATCGGCACCACGAGGAACCTCGAATACGACACCCATATCGATTTTTGTAAAAATAAATATCCGCCATCTTTGATTTGAAAATGAGTGTCATTTTCGTAATCGGCACCCAGAGGAACCTCGAAAATGGCACCCATATTGATTTTTAAGAAAAATAAATGTCCGCCATCTTTAATTTGTAAATGAATGTCATTTTCGTAACCGGCACCCCGAGGAATCTCGAAAATGACACCCATATCGATTTTTAAGAAAACGAAAAATTTGCTCCCCGTTCAAACTTGGAACCCTTTTTTCACCCCTTAAAGGGAGCAATTTCGAAAAACGCTGAAACATGTTTTGTTGTATTTAAACAAAGAGTCTATATACGAAGTTTTAAATCTCTCACTTCAAAAAAGATTTGCTCTCCGTACAAACTTGGAACCCCCTTTTGAACCCTTTAGGGGAGCAATTTCAAAAAACGCTTAAATGTGTTTTGTTGTATTTAAACAGAGTCTACGTACAAAGTTTTAAATCTCTCACTTCAAAAAAGGTTTGCTCTCCGTACAAACTTGGAACCCCCTTTTGAACCCTTTAGGGGAGCAATTTCGAAAAACGCTTAAATATGTTTTGTTGTATTTAAACATAGAGTCTATGTACGAAGTTTTAAATCTCTCACTTCAAAAAGATTTGCTCCCCGTACATACTTGAAACCCCCTTTTCACCCTTTTAGGGGAGCAATTTCGAAAGACGCTTATATATGTTTTGTTGTATTTAAACAGAGAGTCTATTTACGAAGTTTCAGATATCTCACTTTAAAAAAGATTTTCTCCCCGTACAAACTTTGAACCCCCTTTTCACCCCTTTAGTGGAGCAATTTAGAAAAACGCTTAAATACGGCATTAATATATTTAAACACAGACTCTATATACAAAGTTTCATGTCTCTCACTTTAATAAATCCGGTTTTTCATACAAACTTTGGACCCCCGTTTCACCCCTTTAGGGGGTGAATTTTGAAAAATCCTTTCTTAGTGCACCCCTAGACCTTATAAGAAACCTACGTGCCAAATTTGGAATCTCTAGAACCAGCGGTTTGGGCTGTGCGTTGATAGATCAGTCAGTCAGTCAGTCAATCAGTCAGTCAGTCAGTCAGTCAGTCAGTCAGTCAGTCAGTCAGTCAGTCAGTCAGTCAGTCAGTCAGTCAGTCAGTTTCTTCTTTTATATATTTAGATTGAGACTCGGCCATCGCATGAAAACACGTGTAAATTAAATTATTTAGTGCGATGGCCAAGTCTCAATATATTTATATAATCGTGGTCTTAGGGACTGGACGTATTAGGACAGAAAGTCGCTTAAGTAGGGACTGAATAAATTAATAACCGACTTGGTATTACATGGATCTCACAACTTTTTACCGTAGAACAACTGAGTTGCAAGACTTGGTTTTTTTGACAAGTATTGTTTTTGATGGGATCTCATTCCTTTTTGTATTTTGTAGACAGTCTACTTTTTTCCTTTTCGGTACCTTCTACTTATTGTATATATGTATGTATATTTACCAGCAACGAATTCGTCAAACTAATATAGCAATCGAAATTATCAATGAAAATCGCAAACTTATAGGTAAGAATTCTGGGCACATCCGAACAGCATTGGGGCGCTCGCGCGAATAAGCGCGGCTGCTGCTCGCTCGGCGACATTCACCTTTCCGCGCGCCCCGCCACTGACCCCGCCCCGCGCCCTCGCGCTAGCACCGCAGCGCGTAGTAACGGCCCGCGCTCACTCGCTAGCATCGCAGCGCGTGGTAATTAATTTACAACCTTACGCACTCGTAATAAGTACGAATACGCACGTAGGTACGTTTTTTGCATTAAATAATTTAATTTACACGTGTTTTCATGACGGGAATACCCATTTTTTGCTCGATTTGGCAGGGGCACTACCGTGCGCCTATATTTATATGGGATTACAAAGTTAGCAGTTATGTATCTAGAAAACTGGACCGAAATTTTGAAAAATTTTACTCGACTTGGCGGGGGCACTACCGTGCGCTTTTATATTTATATGGTATTACAAAGTTATTTAAGTAAGTAGTTAAAATCTATAAAACTGGACGGAAATTGAAAAAAATTGCTAGACTTAGCGGTTGCACTACCGTGCCCCCAAATATTTTAGTTTTTCCTTGATTCATACACCAAACACTACTTATATTCCAAATTTGAAGCTTCTAGGTCTGCTAGAAGTGCCTTAGAATTTTGATGATCGGTGAGTCAGTCAGTGAGTGACAAAATTAAGAAATTTGACCCGTTATAATTCTTAAAATACTGGTTCAAATTGAATGAAATTTGAAATATACCGTGTCTTTACAATGCCTGCATGGTTACTGAAAATTCAGTCTTCTAGTTTTATCCACAACGAAGTTACAGGGGGTCGAAAATGGCCTGAATTGCTTCGAGAAAAGGATGGTACGGCCGTGCCGCTTTTTTGCTCGACTTGGTGGGGGCACTGCCGTGCCCCCTGATATTGTATTACTGACAATTATGTCAGCGCAGCGCATAAACTTTGCTTCGATTCTTTATAAAGTATTCATTTATTTGACCAAATCAATATTTTTGTATGATATTTTTGTGTTTTACCTACTTGATTCCTCAGTATAAAGTTATACATTTCAATTCTTAGTACCTAGTAGTATTTAATGATCCACTGATGATAATTAAGATTTGTCTAATATGGCCACGTGAACTACCGACGAGGACATAATGACCCAACAAGTCGCTGATGACCTTTCAGGCCACTCAGGCATTCTTAACTATTGTTACATGATGGAGTGTGAGTGACAGTGACAAGGACTAATGATTTGATTGTGTTATGGCTATATAAAGTATGCTAACAATTATTTACTTAGATGCAGCTGTATCTAGTTATAAGCAAGAAAGTATCATTATATGCAATATTTATCTTGACCGCGCGCCGCCGCGTGCCTTGCGTTCCCGCACCGAGCATCGCTTTAAATTACGTGCAATTTATTGCCGAAGGGCCACATTAACTTAACATATAATCATTTACAAACAATTATTTCATTAAAGTATTACAAGCTGTGTCACAAAATTCCATTTCGCATAGGCTCTCGCGGATCGGTCGTCTTGAATACTAACTACGCGATCGACTTTATTTCTCAAGGCTTATATGTTTAATGAGTAACATAAACATAAAGGACATAACGAATAAACATACGTCCTTTACGATAAGGACGGCGCCTTGCACGTAGATGTACGGGTCGGTTTTTACCTAAATGAGGTCTGATGGAAGGTCTTAGTAAATGTCTTTGAATAAAACTGTCAGTGGAGAATTCGAGGCTCTACGCCTACCAAAATTACCGCCATTAAAATTAAATTGGCTTCTATGGCTTATAAATATAATACATAAGGTTGCAAGCGGCATGGCGCTTCGTATTATTGGGGAATAAAAGTAATTCACAGGTAATTTGCGGAACATAAAATTTTAATTGAAACCTCGGTTCAATTTTGCTTCAGCCGGGTAAAGAGTCGCCCACTTGTCCGCTGCTCGTAAATTGCGCGGATCGCCATAAATTACACAAAATCACCAATTACAAGGATAATGTCGGGGAGCGGTGCGTCGGCGCACGTCCTTACAGAACCTTACAGCGCCGCACTAGCTCGCACCGTGCGACGCGGAGCCGCGCTGTGTCAAAAGCTACCATCTTATTGCGTGGCAGACACCTTCGCTCACATCGCGTCCAAGGCACAGAATAATTAATGAGCAGTATCTAACCTAAAGGTATAGCCCATCAGCCTTAGTCAAATGACGTTAGCTGTCTAATCCTTACCATCGAGATTACTACAGTAAGTATATATAAGCCAGGATTATCGACAAGTCAAATGTAAATAGAATCCTCGAAAAGTAGATAAGGTAAGATAAACGTTTATTGTCATGAACTATGTACATTAATAGGATGTCATTTTATACAATTAGTTTCAACAGCTTGCCCAATATAGATTTAAAAAAATCGTTTTTATACTCCTGTACTATTTTCTCAACTTACGCAATGATGAACTCTAATTTAAATACATGCTTTATTTATTCTTTAAAAAGTCTATCTAGTCTATTGCCCAGAAACATACCCCTTAACCTAATTTAATGAAAAATTAAAGCAGAGTTAGGTGCCACAGACTACTACAAATACTATCAAATACTATGTTTAGTATAGTCATTCTTAGGTGCGTTCAAGTGGAACTTTTAGGATTAAAATCAGTGCTGCCAACTTAACGCAATTATGCTATAATTTTTATGAATTAAGTAAGTAATGCATAATATAGGGTAGACCGGGGACAATAGAAACACATCATGATTGAAACAAGTTAAATTTCTCAAAAACTATAATACTTACGCGTCTGACGCAACACTCAGAACACGCGGTCGGCCATATTTGAATCCTTGGCCATTGGCGCTCGAGCGCCGGTACGAGACAGGAGTGTCCATGAATTAAACCAGTTTTTCGCGGTAAAAAGTAAATATTTGTGCTCTCGTATATTTTCTTATAACTTCGTTTACTCTCGTATTTTGACTAATCAAATAATTTTGGTGTTGTAATTAGGAATAAACGAATGTTTTTAATGGCCATTGATCAGCGTTCGAGTCTTTTTTATATATCATATTTGATCTTGAAGCAGGCACGTATCCAGACTTGGTTCGGGGGGGGGAGACAAACATTGAAACAACGATGTGAACTGTGTAAAAATCGCTGTAATCACTACTGGCTAAAAACGTTTTCGGGGGGGGGGGGGGATAAATCCCAACTATCCCCCCTCTGGATACCTACCTGTCTTGAAGTGAAAAACGTAGTGCGGGGACGATAAAAACAACTTGCTTGTTCACGATTGAAACGTTTCAATCGTCTTCGCGTTTTAATCGTCCCCAAAAGTAACCGACTTCAAAATATAAGGTTCTGTATTCGATGTACATGTTTGTTCTATTAATGTTCACATTTATTTGTGTAGTTCTTGACCTAGTTGATAAGTTATGGATATAGGAAGTTTTTTTTTTAAATCTGCATTTTTTTTTATTCGAGATTATATGAACATTTGTTTATAACCGACTTCTTAAAAAAGGAGGTTCTCAGTTTAACCCGTAGTTTGTATTTATGTTTGTTTGTCCACGATCATCTCGCGTTCGGCTAAATCGATTTTGATGCGGTTTTCAGAAAAGTGTTTGTTACATTCTGGAGAAAGTTTTTGAGTATTTAACAAATGGTTATTAACAGATTTCAAAAAAGGAGTATCTCTATTTGACCCGTATGTTTGTAGGTATACAATACAACAAATGGTTAGTAATTCATGCAGCTGCTCACGAAAAAATCATTTAGTGATTGTGACAATAAACCGATGATGAAGAAAGAAAATTAAAATAAGAAAATAATGAAACTTAAATAAAATCATATAAATGGTTATTTTATTGCGTCTATTCGTTTTCTTGTAATTTTGACACATGTGCAAATTTATAATGTATTGGAATGAAATAATAAATATAATAATAATAAATAGATAGATAATTTATTTCACGACTTATCGTGAAATAAATTATCTATCTATTTATTATTTCATTATACATCCCGAAGTCTGCAACACTCGTTGTCACAGGGTGTGTGGGAATGGTTATGATTGAAACATTGTTATATTGACAGTCATGTGAGGTCAATTGAACCATGCTGCCCCATTCTCTTTATTACATTATTGCCAAAAAACTATAGATTATAGACCATCCAAATACATTTTATTTAGGAACCGGATAACTAACCTTGAAATATTTTGAGCGTACATCTTTCTACTCATAAAAATATAACATCATATGCGGTTAAAGGCAAATTGTTTCAATTGTCCCCGGTCTACCCTATTATTTACTAATATAAATACATACATTTATCATCTTTTTTGTGTTGTTTAACAAGTTTTATCTATTTTCGGATATATTAATTAAAACGAAACAGTTGAGATTCGATCCGGATTTGAATTCAGTTTAGGCCGGATGCCAAACCTAGCAAATTAAAAAAAAACAAATCATAGACAAAGTGTCATATTTATGATGTCCCACCAAACTAATTGTTCTAAAACTAATTAAAACGAAAATATTCAAGCTGATAAATCATGAAGAAAATGTGTTGATTCTTTTAAAAATCGACGAGGAAAGTTACAGCATTACTGAAGAAATTGAGTAAGTAAGTTGCACATTTACTAAGGGAAAATATCGCTCATGAAAAGTCTGAAAAACACTTACTTTTCATTTGAAATGAGTCGTAGAAAAAGTATTGTATGCAACGGCGTATAACTGGTATAAAGGCTCGTGGTGTCTTTATCTGCGCCCACACCACTCGCCTTCTTGTACATCAGTTGCGTAATAATAAACTATTTAATTATAAAAATATTTGAATGATAGCCATCCTCTAAGTTTGTTTTTGAATTTGGGTCTAGTAATTTAATGCATTGTGGTAAATGTTTGCATATCTTTATTCCAGTGACAAAAGTGCTCTTATTAACGTACATAGCTAGCCGGCCGAACTGTACCTACACAAATCATACTTGTACTGTGGTCGTCATTTTTTTACAGTCACTTTTTTTGGTAAAATATTCCTTAAGAAATACACAAAAGTCTAATAACTATATGCATATCAATGTTAGAATTTTATTTTCTATAAATACATCTCTTAAAGAATCAATATTATTAAGACATTTTTTTTGGAGAACGAAAGTGGATTGTTCTAATCGTATCGCATCTTTCAGAAATAGTATCGCGCCAAAATGACAGATAGATAGGCCTATTTAAAGTCTAAACGTCAATTACCGAATTTTAACTAAGCTAAATCTTCTCTCATTTTTGAAATACAAATTTTTGAACATATTTTCAAATCAAAACTCATTTGCCCTAAATGACTTGGACAACCATATAAGACGTAATATATTTATTAAAAATGGGATTGCTCCTTACCAGCATCTAGCAAAGATGAGGCCCACGGTAAAGCTAGCTGACTCAGAAGATGCCTATTCACTCGTGCCTTAAAAAGGTGAAATTAAAAAGTATATCAGTCCAGTTCATTCTGTTTCTCATTATTAAACTGCGTCAATAATATCCAGTTAATCTAAATTATATTTTTACTTGCACATATCGATGTTCTGAGATTTATAAACAAAAACACATATTTGACCGTAAAATAAGGGCACGTCCTTAGCATTAACACCGTGGGAAAAGGAATAAGCATTGCGAATTTACAAGTACGTGAATCGCATAAATTGCACCAATTGCCAATTACCTATCCTCGTTACTAGGAGACCAGCGATGTTGTATTAGGCTTAATGATGTTAATGATCTAATTCAAATGTAGACCATTTTCGTTCATCTACGTAATAATATTTATGGGTATATCTATATTATTGCTCGCTGCTTGAATTGTAGATGTTTTAGATGATCTGGATTCGATTCATAAAAGGGTGAAGTTCAAGTTTATGGACCATAGTTGGACGAAAATTTGACATCCAAGTTGTATGAGTAACTTTTTATTTTATTTACTGTTGCGGCTGATGTCTGTGGCAGAAGTTAGAGGCCTTCGGGCGACTTGAGAACTTCTAATAGTCAAGTTGCCCATTCACTTGACAAAAGGGGGTTGAAGTTGCATCACGTCCGTATGGAGTACACACCGGTGACCCACCGCTACCCTACCCGTGACCCCTGGGTGGTGCTAAAAGTGCAACAAAACTGGCAACCGTACTGTCTTCATGAAGATATCACTGTTCGAAATAATTGCCATACGATAAATAAATAATTCTCGTTTCCCAATATAATGTGTGAAAATCGTGTAACTTTAAATCAATATATTTATAGGCACGGAGAAACCATTTATGCGAATTATGAGTCGAAACAAAAATTAGACAGGAAGTAACCTATATCTGTGTTAAATCCTGTCACAGACTGCAGCGTCCTGCGGTGGCGGCCGCGGCGGCGGCTAGTTGTCACTATGACAATCAAGGCCGCGTGTGTCTGAATGAATGTTAGGATTGTCATAGTGAGTGTCACAGGCAGTGTGTGGCACGCTTAATCCACATTAAGCACTATCCGACATAAATTGACCAAGGTATACGCTCAAAGAAGGTCACACGTTGCGTCCAAAATGTCTTCTTCATCATATTTGGAGTCATGCATTTTAAAAAGGACTCGATTCAAAACTGGTTTATACTGGAGATAGAATCGTTTTTGGCAGAATAATGTCTCATGCGGCTGCAAAGACTAGTTTCATGAACGTGTAGTAACCTTATTCACGAAACTTAACAAAACTCTTCTAACTAATAGGTGTTTTGTTCCTTTCTCACCAACATACATATCAAAGTGACAGATAAGAACAAACGAACTAGCGGCTAGTTAAAGCTTAAGAAAATAGGTTTGATAGGTAAACGATTATGAATAAGGGGATATATACAATACATATTTGTAGCGTGATACTCACAGTTACTATTCAATTGTCAACGTGACTCTGCGCACCTCATCAGTCACCGCTAGTATAAATTGAACTTGACATGCTGAACAACTATGCATAATCAGCGGTCAGACTTATATTGAATCACCTGAGAGGATTGTCGGTAATTATGAATACTAGGGCTTCAGACCGGGTGCGCGCTCGGTGACGGCATAATGGACAGCTCACGAGCTCACCATTACCGCTGACCAAACTCACCGATCCACATTAAAATAGGGCTCATTAATGGTTTAATTAAATGTAAAATGCAATTTGATTTAACGAGAGACTTGGCTGGATTTGTAACTTTCATCATTTTCTTGTTTGGGAGTTCTTGGTAATGTAGGTATGTAATAGGTATTTTATTTTGACTTAGGGCTCATCTGGCAAAACATTAGGAGGGAAAAACATAAACGTCCGTTGTGACAGGTACCTAGCATAAAATATTCAGCGGATAATATGATTGTTTCATGTAAGGTTAACGGCCGATTTGACCGCAGTCTTAATCCTCAACGTTAAAAACATAATGAGGCCAATTTAGTCTTAAATTTTTAGCACGAAAATCTCATCAGCCCACGAAGGATTGTCCTTTAAAACACGAGGTCCTTCGGCCAGGATTGCCCGAATAAAAGGCGGTGTTATTATGTTGGTAAAACAAAATTCCACATAATGGCCTCATTATGTGGCGAAAATTGTTCGAGAGCTTTTTTGTGTGGTAATATAAATGTATTTGTAATAGCTTTTAGAAATATTGCGAAGAAGCGGGACAGGATTGGGCCGGCGTCTGATTACCGAATCCTGATTTATTTTCCCGCTTTAATTATGTTGTCGGGTCAGCGTACACTGGGTCTAGTGTTCGTATCTTTTACGGAAAATATTATCTTAAAGCCCGACCAGAAATATTTGATCATTGTCAAGAGGGCGCTATTACTCTGATTTATATGGCAACAGACTAAATGACATTGACTTGTTTACCTGTCAGCTCTGATGTTAATTATGAATTGGTTAGGAGAGATATAGTATCATTCCTGAAGCGTTTTTTAAAGTTTATTATTATATATATTATTTATTTTTCCGTTTTTCACTAGGAATCGTTTTGGGATATTTTTGTTATTAATCATTTAATTATCAACACTACTATTTTTCTAATAAGCCTCAATTGTGACATTGACAAGTCTGACAACCTATCATTTATTTTAAATAGCCTATATAGTGTCCAACTGCTGGGCAAAGGCCTCCCCTCTTTTTCGCCACTCGTCTCGGTCGTGTGCCAGTTCCCGCCAATCCGTACAAAACGTATCAAGGTCGTCCCGCCATCTCCTTTTCGGTCTGCCTCAACAACCTATCATTAAAAATTAAAATTATTGCCAGTGTACGAAATTAGTTCAAATGAAATTCCGCGACATGGCGCACGGTCATATATTTCTGGTCGTCGTTTTACACGTACATTTCAATACTAACTTTCAATCAGTGATAATTGAAAAAATTATCACATAGATGGGGGATTTGAACCCACGACCTCTGGAATCCGTCCATTGCTCTTAACCAACTGAGCTACCGTGGGTATTCCTTGTGTTGACGAATCTTTCAATCATTATACTCTTCTAATTACGCCTTAGGGAGGCTCTTAGCGGGACATCTACCGTAAGTTATTATAACTTCAGAAACGGCACCATCGTCTCAAATTACATTGAGAATCGTTAATAACAATGTGCAACCCCATACATACTAACTTTAAATTTTGTCAAGCGGATGCGTCCGCTAGCTAAATTACAATTTTCAATCAAAGTGAAAAATTGAATAATTTAACACCACAGGTAGAACTTGAGCCCACGACCTCTGGAATCCATCCATTACTCTTAGCGTATTTCAATAATGCAAATATAACATTTAGTCCGGTGATAAAATAATGTACTTTTAGTTTAGTTTAAATTTTTGTCATATATGTTATAGCAGTTCCATGCTACCTATTTTTATTTGGGACAATAAATAATAACAAATAGATTTTTTGGAATTCGGAAGATCTAATAATTATTAAGTAATATTATGTGTTTACCTACCCCAAACATATTTGTATTTTAGCGAAATAAAGGTGACCCTTTGGATGGAGGATGCGTTTTACCTCAAAAGAAAATTAATTAATAAAATATTTCAAGTAGTCTTTCAATTAAAATTATTTTATGCAAGTATCAACGTAATTGGGTTGTAATTAAATGGCGTATATTAAAGCTAAATAGCTTTAATCATTTTGAAAAATTAATTAATACAAACATGAAGCCTTGAAGTTTGAGGTGCAGCCAGTGTGCGGCGTGGGAATCGGCCCCAGTGCCGGCGGCCTCTATTACGTCATTATTTTCTATATTAGATCCTACACTAAATTGAAGATTAATAGTAAATCGATACGGTTAATGATGCGATCAAATTATGAGATGGTTTATCGAATAAATCTTAATGCGGCGGGTAATTTGATTTTCAACAGTTCTAACTTACGGATGTAACAATGAATAGGATATTGTTTAAATTGAAACATTGAATTGTATCAAGTACCTACCTACCTTTCACAACGTTTGAATATCAGGTACCTAAGCTTTGAATGAACAAATTATATATTCTTGGACTTATATGACTACTTTATGCTATGCAAACTTGATACATCGTGCCAAAATCCATGCTAGATTGCCTGACCAAACCGCCGCTGGCACGAAAACTTCACTTTTTACCTAAATTAAACAAGTTTTGAAACGAAAATCTTCTTCCTTTTTGAATATCTAAATATTGTTGTATTGTTACGCCAGAAATACATTAGAAGTTTTTCATATTGTGTTATTGCGTAAAACAGTCGGCGGTCTCAGGCAGTAGACGCAGCGGTTCCTACCTTATTAACCTTCATGTTAATCAAATAATGGTTAAAAGGATGACTAATCAATATGATTACGTGCATAAATCGGTTAGCGTCAATTGGTCGTGATAAACTGAATGTTAATGAATCGTCGGTGAGATGTGTCATAAAACGAGCCACTGGTTCGGCGCCGCGGGGGGCCGAGGGGCCTAATTGATTTGTGCCCCAGGCCACAATCAAAACAGATCGTATTTTATAAGACGTATCCTAACTGAGGGCGAGGGTGCGCGGAAGTCGACGAGCGGATTGGGTTGGGGAGTGCAGTGGTTGTAGAGTTGGACGGTTGAGGTTCGATTCTGTTTATTATTGAACCTACTAACGAACTATCTGATGCTCCTAATCGGCAAACTCTTCAAAGTTATGATTTTAGCCTTTAGCTACAAGCTTTAGCTTTAGCTTATGGAGTTAATTCATAATAATAAAGAGCTTTATTCTTCAAATAAACAAACAAATATACTTATTCATGCAATAGTTTATGCTCTTGCGAATATTTTCCAAATAACCAAATCTAATGAAAAATAAGAATGATCTACTAAACCAGATAAAAATCATATCATCTTTAAACTAATTAGTAATAAAGTTTAAGGAAGCTAAAAGCTATAAAACATACTCTAAAACCAGAAGAGTTTTAGTTTAGCTAATTCACATTTACAATGCTCCGAATAATAAAAAGTGAAGCTACCAAATTTGCACCCGCGCTCTGTCGCAACTTCTAATGTGCTCAGTGATCAAACACAAGAAAATCAAATGATCATTTGATAAATGGTCCCAGGGGAGCTCCCCGCTTTGTCGCGCTCGTAATGCGGTCAATTCGCGAGCTGTGTACCGCACCCCACCGAATAGAATACTCCTGCCCTATAGAACTCGGGTACCCCACGAGAGGACCATGGGAAATGTCCCTTAATCTGGACTTTAATCTGTATTGCTGATTCAACTTGATTTTTATGGGCCAAATGTATTATGCGTTGTTGTTTATCCTTCTTTAATTGTTTGCAAATGTCAATGTTATGGTTCAAAAGTTAGGTTGATAGTTACGGGCGATTTCTTAATGTGTGAATTGTCCTATTCCCAAAACTAATCGCTGTCCAATAATATATTGAAGATTTAACACGCCGTAGGTATATTTATATCATGGCCTCCAAATTTAAAGTTAATAATGTTAAAATAGATAAGCTTTTTTTTCATGTCTTTATCATTCTCATTTTCAAAGACTCTCTGTCTTGTTGATTGATATCGCTATGACAAGCCTAGATATAACATTTTGCCATCTCGAATAAAGTAAGGGCTGTGCTTGAATTTCACATTCTGTCAGACTTTGTAAAGCAGTAGAATTCTTTAGGCCGGTTTTTATAAAAATCCGTTGCACCAAATGTCAGATCAAATTTCAGTAACTCAGTATATTTTTTGACATAACAAACCGACATAAGGTCTAACGGATCTTTATAAAACCGAGCCTTAAGGTATCAATGATGGCATCGGTCAGGCGTCTAAAAGGCCAAACGGGAGTAGTTTATTGGAAGTATTGAAACTATCTATATGTTAATGAATTAATAATAATAGTGTGTTTGAGTGTGTTTAAGTTAATATAAATGATTAAGTAAAAAAAAATATGTATATTAATATATTAATATTTTTAAACCAGCACTTCTTGTACCTATA
This sequence comes from Epiblema foenella, assembly GCA_963556455.1. Classification (NCBI taxonomy): domain Eukaryota; kingdom Metazoa; phylum Arthropoda; class Insecta; order Lepidoptera; family Tortricidae; genus Epiblema; species Epiblema foenella. Next base: position 9,170,217 of record OY747104.1, on the reverse strand, counting down.
GGTATTATTTCGAAGATCTCGGAAACGGCTCTAACGATTTCGAGGAATTTTCTATGGGGGCGGATTTAGGGGCGAACAATCAATTTAGTCAGGACTTATGCCCGGGAAAATGCCGAGCAAGGCTGGGTTTTCAAGGTAGGTACCGTCACATAATCTGCGATGTGCGGAGCTGTCATTCAAGACACATCGAATTCGTATTCGAAATATTGGTCTACAATGGCATTCGATATATCGCAGTCACTTGGCCAGTAAATAGATCAGGCGGCACATTAATCAATGTGCGTGATTCGATGCGAACGTCGAGGGAGAGCTCTTGCGTAATAAATCTCGCGGGGAGCGGCTATGCAGTCCGGCTTGGCTGAAAACGGACGATTTAGAGTGAAATACACGGACGTTAAACGCAAAGTTTCATAAGTCACATTTGGAATATTTAGTTAAAACCCACCATTACTGACGCAACGTTTCGCTAAAAAAAATTTGAAAACACCGACAAGTGCGAGTCGTACTCGCCCAACGAGCGTTCCGTACTGTAGTAGGTACATGATTGATTACAATGATTACGTACTTTAGATTTTTCCCTGTACTTGTAGTATAAGACGATATTACTTGTCAAATTTCATAGGTCAACGGAAAATACTTTACTTATACATCTTGATTCCCTTGAGAGTGTCGAAATATACATTTTTTGCGGCATAATCGGCCGTACCTTTTTTACTTTAACTTTGAAATTTGATTTTTTCACAGCTTCAAGGTATTTGTAGACCTGAGTATATTGTTTTAATTTCCACGTTCCCGTGGTTTAACTTCTTTCCCGTTCTTATGGTTTAACTTCTGTCTGTCTGTCTGTCACATGGATAATTATCTCAAGAACTACTTACTTATGAAATTTGGAATATAAAGAAGGTTAACCAAGATGCATAGAACATGAGTTTTTATAATATTCTATATGAAAAATTACAGATAATAGATGGTTCAAAATTTGAAAGTCTTTGAGGGTCTGATATGAATGGGCTTGAGTTGCACATTCTGAAAAACCATATATTTTTTTTGTGAGGGAAAATGTAAAAAATACCGTTCCCCCCTTATCTCCGAAGGAAAAAATATGGATTTATTACATAACATTAATATGGTATGGTGATATACGTATATTTACAAGAAAAATATAACTACAGCTCTATCTAGTTATTCTTTTTTTTAACATCAAAAAACATTTCTATACTAAGTTTGCACATAATTTAATCACCTTCGCATGTATTTTTGTTTTATAAATTCCTATGCGATTGTGCTGAAAGTACTTTGAAATCATGAAACTCAAGATCAAAACAAGAAAAATCATTGATATCGGTTCACGTGATAAAGAATTGTCATTGAAAAACCACCATACATATAGTTATTCAGTTCAAACATCGTCGATAGATGGCGCTGTCTCATGGCGTTTAATTTGTACACTATGTTGTTGAAAATTTCCTGAATTGATTGGGTCGGAACCGGTATACACCGGTGTACGGAACCCTCGGTGCGCGAGTCGGACTCGCACTTGACCGGTTTTTTTTCCTTTTGAGGTACGGAACTCTAAAAAATGTCGGCATATGATGTAGCGAAAAGAGAGAATGAGCTGAGACGTTTACAAAGATGGAAAATATACACTTCTTTTTTTCCTCATCAGAGAATCCTAAAAATATCCTTAGCATTCCGTAAAATCGACGCTGGAGTATATTTATAGGTACTAATTATCTCTACATAGTGTTATTAACATACATTAGTTGCAACAAAGTGTATGATCTGTGCAGATGAAAGCAAGCAAGTAAAGGACATGTTGTATTTCCGGTATTTATCCAAATAACTCCATTAACTAACCACAGCCTTTGGTCAATTACTGACTCATAATATCCATGTATTATCCTAAGTCGTAGCGTAGATGTTAACTAAGTAGGCTTATGGTTTAAACTTGGGGGTTGGGCAAAGAAAACAAATTGCGACACTGTCACTCATTTTTTACTAATGGACGTATGTGAATGTGCCGTGACGTTTACCGCAGGCATGTAGCATTTGTTTGTAGGCTGTCTAGCGCACGCGCGGGAATGCGTCCTGCGCCCACGCGCGCATTGTATGCAAATAGCGGGTCGCAGGTCGCCATTGGCGCAGCCGGCCTGGCCCGGCCCTCTCTTCTTTTTGGAAAGTCCTCTGACACGATTTATTTTATTGATGAAATAAAATAACATTCTTTTATACGTGCAATTGTTTGTGTTACTTTGGTGTTACGTTCGTATTTTCTTCGCATACGAATAAATAACATTGAATTTGAAATATGCTGGTATCTGGAGCAAATAATGTGGTCGAAGTATATTTCGTTTTCGGGTGTTGGTGTACCTAGTAGTTTTCTACCAGTTTAGTCATATTTAAAGCCTTATTAAAGGATGGATGAATTATCCATGAATATAGATCTGGACGGAGAGAAAGTGACTTTCCGCCTTGATCACCTTGTGTAATTGACGAACAAGACCACTTGTGCCACATGCATGTGTGAGCACCTAGTTCGAGGCACGTGTGTATGAATGGCTCGACATTCCGCCGAATCATGGCGGGAAGGCCATTGTGACCAAATCTCGACAACGACACGCTGCGTGTCACGACATGAGTCTAATTGTGAATGAATGGGGGTCAGAGATCGACACGCTTCAGCGTAGATATGAACTATCTACCCATTTCCTGTTATGAATATCGACGAAACTTTTCTAACGAGCTATTTATTGCGTATCGATAACGCCCCCTACAGTGCGTGTACATTTTCATGCATAAATATTTTCCGCACTTGTCTAACAAGAAAATATTGAAGTATGTATTAGGTAGTTGATTTTTTGACATTACTTCAACTATACGATCTAGACACACGGCAGTGTGTCAGCCAAGTTCGCAAAGCAAAAAAGGCCTTTCGAGCCTTTGAACCTCCAATAACTTAAAATCTATTTGACCGAGGTACACAAATTGCAATTTCGCAAGTCTTGTAAATTGGTAGGTCAAATACAGCCATTGAATGTATACATACTTATACAAAATAACAATTCATATTAAGCAATGGATTACCGGTATGCATGACAGGAGGTGTGGTCTAAGGAGCTTACAAAGAAATTGGGTTTCAGTTAGATCTAATTTCTTTTAAGAGCAAAACCGTTTTCGAAAGTGGAAAGTTTTTGATGGTATACCTATTCGTTACGGGAATATAACGTTGTTAACTGTAAATTTATTGATGGGAGTATACCTAAGTAAGGACATTTATTATTATTATAACAAAGAAAGAGTGTGCTTCGAATTTGGGTAGGTAGAAATTTCTATCGCCAGCCAAAGTACATTATATATTAGAGCCTACATAATTAAATTGATACTTTTAATTACGTATTTGTTTATACCTACACATACATATTATCATTATCAAAGATAAGGTACGCATCAATAGTATACGGTATTGATGCGTACCTTATCATCGTCATCAAAAAGTAGACGTAAGAAATCATCACTTAAAACAAAGCTAGAAAGTACTTATTAAAATGTACATAAACTCACGAAAACGTAACGTATATGAATATCAAACATCTCGTCCCAAAATTATTTAAATAGGAGAGACAATTAGGAGGCGGCGATGCGGTCGCGATAGTGCCCTCATGTAATTAACCTTATAGTTTTTTCAAGCTAGTCCACTAGAAGTTTTCGACATTTTAACGGTTAATACGTACTCCGCGATGGGGGAGCCTATCTACTAGCACGAATGATAGCTGTAAAATTAATGCTAATGTGAAAATTAAAATTTACCTCATTATTCTTATAATAAGTTTAATATTGTAGGGAATTGTTTGTTACGTCTTGGTTTTTCTTACAACTTACTTATTTTGTTTACGAAACGTCGATCATTGTTGCAAGTAGGTAAGTATTGGTTGCTAAATGAATAATCACGCCCCCTTGTTCGCCCATTTGTTCAAAGAAAATGTAAGAAAAGTGTCAAACGTGATTTAGTCAAAAAAAAATACGAATCATGAACGTCTCAAAAATATTTAGTAGAAGTCAGTTATTTCATGTTATTTTTTAGTTGGACATACAATACATTATACTTCCTTGAAAGTTTTTAGAAGATATGAAATATTCAAATTGTAACTAAGAAAAAACCGGCCAAGTGCGAGTCGGACTCGCGCACGAAGGGTTCCGTACCATTATCTATAAAAACGGCAAAAAAACACGTTTGTTGTATGGGAGCCCCCTCAAATATTTATTTCATTCTGGTTTTTAGTATTTGTTGTTATAGCGGCAACATAAATACATCATCTGTGAAAATTATAAATGTCTAACTATCACGGTTCGATACAGCCTGGTGACAGACGGACAGCGGAGTCTTAATAATTGGGTCCCTTTTGACCCTTTGGGTATGAAAACCCAAAAACACGATTCGCGAGCGATGTACGAGAATATACGCTGGTAGAAAAGCATGAAAGTCAATGCATACAGTCACACAATATAAGACCGTAATGATCTCGAAATGCAAATTTTTCAGCTTAATCTAAAAGTTTAAAAGCGTCCAACGGGTGAGCTAATCCTCTCGCGGCAGATAGAGGTACCCGCCGACGCGTCCTGGCCGCGGCGTCCAGAAATTTACTGTCCATAATTACAGGGTTGGCTCACTTAATTGCAGCGAGCCCGTCCCGCCGTCGCTGCCCGCTTTTTTCGACTAAATAAAAATTGACTAATATTCCTAATAAATAATGAACTCTCCATTCTCAGACCTTCAAAGGGATTACGGTGTAGATTTTGGCCGATTAAAGTTTGAAGGGTAACCAGACGGCTTATTTCATTAAATAAGCAAATAAGATTATGTATATACATATTGTAAAATATTATTAGGTTTTGATTAGAGATTGACTTTTAAAATGGTTTCCGTAGGTAAGTCTTGAGTGAATTTATCAAATTTCCAAACCAAACGATTGCCACCTCATAATTTAAAATGCAAAATAATATCCTTAAATGAGAAGAAATTTTCCTTTATGCAACGAATGTGGCGGGAACGAATTTTAGTAAATATATCATAATTTAGGGAAGGAGGCAAAAACGCGCGCAGCTCGTTGCAAGTTGCTTGAGGCTCTTCTTATAATTGCAGGGTTTCACGCAAAAGCCCTCAATTATAAAATAATAGCAGATGTGGATCATAGTAATAACAATTATTATCACGCTCGCCCGCTATCATTACTGTTGAAATATGGGCGATACGCGGTGTATGCAAACTTCGGCACTCGGCCGCCTTTTCGATTGCAGGCTCGCGTCCCGCATTGACCATTCAGGTATACCTTTCCCGGACATTGGAGATTTCTCATCTAAACGTAATCTTATATAAGTAGGTGCTACTTTAACACAAGATGGCACATGATGATATAGGGAACTAATAAGTGGAACAACATGGTTCGGTCTTAGATTTGATTTTAGGAGACGGATTATACAATAAGTAGTTATCAGTCAATGAAGTAAAAAATTTAGATTTCAAATTAGTTTGTACAGTTTGGTTCGAGTTATTTGCAATAACACGACATTAAACTAGCTTTTTGACACTAATAATAGTAGCATATAAGCACTAACTTCACAATACATTGTAATTATATCATGGAATCCCTGTATTATTTTGGCTCTAACTTAATAACGTTCACTTGTAATACGCCAATTATTCAAATTCTCGAACAAGTGGCATGCCCCGCCTCTTTGCAGTCGCAATCTTAATAAAGACTTCCTAGATACACTACAAAAGTATTTTATTTACTTTTATGAAATATGGTCAGGCGCGTGTAATTTTAATTAAAGATAGCGTTTAATTAAAGTTAATCGTTGAACAGTTACAGCGAGATGAGATCATGTCGACTGCGCTGAATGAGCAAGGGCTCGTTTTAATATAATTGCATTCTTCTGGCGGTATCGACTCGCGGGGATTGTGCTGAGGATCTCCCAATGCCAGGCCCCACTTATGTCGGTCATTTCTTAAGACTAGCCTGTTTTATTATTACACGTCTGTGAGTAGTTCCTACGTAATATCAAACATATAACATATGCAATACAGCTACGCAGGTACTGCTAAATTTATGCAATTGCTATTAAGAATTCTGTCAAAAATATGGGCGGGACGTATTTAAATCCGAGTGAATTACTTATACAATGTTTATTGTTTACACTTAAATATATTTGTACCTTCTTATTAAAATGCATACTTACAGTTTTTCTCGCGTACTATTAATATTGATAACCTGTATTTACGAACATATTATTATAATATCTGATCACATCATTCGAATTTAGTAAAAAATGGAAATGTACTTACGTCGTGGTTTGCAGGAAAGTTAAGTTGACCTTCAAGGCGGCATGACTGGCCGGTGATTTTATGTAGAGCGCTCTATTCGCGACTGCGAGCGCCATTACCCCGGCAGCCTGTCGATTAATCATGCCTCCTCTACCGGATAATTCGGCGGTTGATTTACTGAAAAACAACATGTTATTACGGGATAAATCTCTATCTAGAAAAGCTAAGAAGGCCTAAGCGCGCCTCTGATTTATGGAGCCACCGGCCATCGGCAAGTTGCATTTGATTTGTGTTCCACGTTCAACTTTGTTCGTCTTTAGTTGAATTTTAATGAATGGCTACGAAATTATAAGCTGCAGTCTGTAATTATAGTTTGTAGCATCATTGACTATTTCTTTTAGATCTCAAAATTGGGATATATGGTTTTAAATCTTTTAAATATACGTTTGGGTGCAAGTTTATGATTAATCTGGACACCAGCATTTGAAATAAATGTAGGTAAATTTAAGACCTTATATTTTCCGAGTCTGTTATTCGTTTTACTCATTTATGTAGGCACTTAAAATTCACGGACTCACACGCAAGCCTGGCATAAGGCATGCGTATATATATATCTGCCAGGGCCGGCAACATACCCTTTAGGATTCGCGAGGTTGTACCTAACGTAATGCTCGCACGCAGATAATAATCTTGATTTATTGCGGCTATCGATCCCCTCTTGTCGCTTCCTCCACCCCCACCGCCGAGCTTGTCTTCTTTAAACGTCCTAAACTTACCTTCACATGACTGCGGTGTAATATTCGATAGCGAGTTTTTAGGTTATTCCGCTTTGGTCACTCCGTTTAAGTTAATCGTAAGCCAATAAAGCCCGTTTGAGTCCAAGCAAACAAACACGGAGCGCGTTATTATGACTCCGCTACATACCTACGCGTAGTTGTGAACAGGGCCAAGAAAACCATTAATGTAATGAAATTGATAAAACTATAGCCGCTTACTGCAACACAGGGCTGTAATGGTTGCAATCTCCAACTCCGAGCGTCTTTTATAATTAATACATGGGCTGGCTACGATATGGGACTATAATGTTTAATAATTAATAAATCTATCGCTGAGCGATCTCGGGTATTTGGAGGCGTAGTCTGTTGCGGTAAATTAATAGTCTTCCGAGTGTTGTACGGTTTAATGGCCGCTAATTTTATCTCGACAAACGCGTTCGTCGCGTCGCACCGTCTATCTTCCACTCATTTATGTAGGTATAGGTAGGTACACTATTGGTATACATATACAAGTTATTCTGTGATACAAGCTCGTATGGAATTTATATGATTTATATCACAACATTAATTTACTTTTTCGATGTTAAAAATTCATTGCTGTAAGTTTTCGTAACAAGTCGCAGTTCGTGCCTATAGTAGACCGACCTCTATGAATAAGCTTGCTTTTACTTTTCGTGTTTGATAACGTAAGCACTTAATAATTCAATTTATTTTTCCCCGCTAACCGCTATTACATGTTTAATGGTCCAGTTTATCTTTCCTTATATATTGGTTGAATTAATCACCAGTGCGGATACGACAGGCCGTCTCATATTGACCGCTTTTATGAATCGTGTTCTTATATGGCGCGGGTGGTTTGTCACTGTCTCTGGCCACGGTGGGATGTCAAGTTGTTACACCTACACCATTGTATTTAAACTAACTATTACTCGATAAATGAATTATGACCCTGTATCACCTTTAGGTAGGTATGTCCGAGAGGAATGATGGAGCGGAGACACAGCGGAAACATCGACATCGTCAATAATCGGTTTAACTAGGTATCAATATAGATACCTACTCATCATAGTGGGGTTTTGAGCTCATAAGTATCAATCAAGACGAATTTCACTTCAAAAACGGGAGTGCACCTAAGCATCCAATAAATGTAACTTTACAATCATAAAATATTGTGCGAAATCGCGGAGACCAACACAAAAAATGCGAAGTGGAAGCTTCGACAAGCTCACAAAAGCTCGTAAAAGCTCTCGACTATTATGTAGTTATTGTTACAGGGTGGAAACACCATTATTACACGGGTTGGCTGGTTTATTTTGTTGTTTGGCACGTCGCGGCGCGCTCGCTGTCATGTGGTGCACTCGTCGAGTGCGCCGGGCCAGCCGGGCGATGCACTGTTCACGCAAGTGATACTACTAGCTACTCTGTACTCATAAAATGCGTATAAGTACTTATACGCATTTTATGAGTACAATATGCCTGATTTTAGCGCTGGTATCTACATGCTTCGAGCTTGCTTTTCAAGTTGATGCAATGTTAACTAGCAATGGATTTATAGTATTTACTTCTGCATACATGTACATATTGACTTCTGTTGGATTTACAATTGGTTTTTGCCATTCGGATTACGCACTGACGCAAAATTTTATTTTCTTACAAGATGCTTGAAACAAAAATAATGGTTTCAGAGGAATTTCCTCTCTCGGACGCTCCGGTTGTGGTAATGAGCTATGTCGAGATTTTCCCAAGCATCTAACACTTCTGGGTTTGCAGGCGTGCATAGGCTGCGGTGACAACTTACCATCAGGCTGGCCGTACGCTCGTTTGCCAACGACGTGGTGTAAAAAAAGGTATTTATATGGAAACAAAAATATATACCTACCATTGAAAAATATAAAATTGCTGAAACCAATTTTTCATGTCTTTTTCGATGACAGATAAAATCTTAATATTACCTACCTATAAGCAATTTTAGTGGGTACTTAAATGAGCAGATAAATTTAATATCTAAACGAAAGGAACGTATTTATACAATTTGCTCGAATAATCCCAGGAATAGGTAGAATTTCGTGAGAGTAAGGAATGCAAAAGTATATTGTAGGTAAGTACGATGTTTCGAAAACACAATTGCTCTTAACTCTTAATCCTATTATGCTTGTAAACACCCGGGATGACGTTTCAATATCCCCGTCAAGTGAACATCTAGTGTTCGACACGTCATTGTCTGCTGTCCCATTCGCCTCAGCGGAAGCATTCATATGGATATCTGATGGATATCTTTATTCCGGGATTACAAGAGATTTTGCATAGGAAATGGTCGTCAAATATCCAACCGTTTACAAAGATTTGAATGGGGCTAAGCGGAATCCATGGCAACAATACGCCCGAAAGATCACACGTGTTTTGAATGAATATTGGACGTTTAGGTAGCCAGTGCCTTAGTGTATCAGGAGGTTATTATCTACGGTTCGATAAGATCGAATTGGAAATCACAATATTTTGCCTTAATATAATCGTTCAATTCATCTTGGAAGCAGTGACACTCGTTGCACTTTTAGAAATTGAATTATAAATTTAATGCAATATTTATATGTAACAGAACAAGAACTTATTGCACCTTTTGCATAAGGCATAGTAACATGAAACCATATTGTTCGTGAATGCAGTGGAAGTTGGTGTAATATTGCAACCGGACGCACCCTTTCAAACCGTTGGAAGTTCTACCAACAGTAGATAAACCACTTCTAGATTGTATTATTGTTATTTATTAAGATTACCTATGGATACATGATCAGGGATGACAAAACGTGATGGAGAATTGGAAGATACCTAAACTTAATGCAATTGATATCAAAGTTTTCTAGCTCTGATTATTTTAATTCCAAACAAAAAATGCATAACATCACACAATTATAATACAATACAAATACCCTTTACACCGCAATAAAATTGACCTATTGAGCTCATGCAAGCGCATAGTCGAATAACATTGCACTTATGATCAGAATGTAATTCAATACCTATGAATTGCATCAGCAAGCTAAATGAGTACCTACCTATAACTGCCTCACTCACTCTGAGTGTTACATTATTTTAAGGTTATGTCAATGTTACTGTCTCACCTTCGGATTTAAGCAAGCAGGTATTCAATGTGGGAACCAACTAAAATCGCAAATGTGATACAATCCATCGCATAATTATAGAAACCTAATCAATTATTTTACCTACACACAAAAAGTTATCAAACATGCCACACCTACTTTTAATTTATCCCACACACACATACACACAAAGAATAATCATTAACATACGAACCTTTAAGAGAATCCCTCACGCCTCATCAATTGTGATGATTTTTAATCCATAAGCTGTGTTAGGATTGAGTATTGAATGCATTTGTTTTTCCGTTCTAAGCTCTATGGATCTAAACAACATAAAATAATAGTAATGGCCCAGAAAACAGTGTCATATGTGGACAGAGATTTGCTATTAACATTGGACATTGTGGTTCTAAGGCTGCGTTTTGCACGGCAGTTGCGAGGCTGGGCGGAGGGCGGCGCGCCAGATGCGTTCGCGCATTGTGCACGCGCCCGCGCCGAACTGTGACGCATGTCACTAAAAACAAGTAACATTCAAAACATTCTGATTGGGTTTTGTTACCAATTAGTAAACGTACTCGCAACTTGTTTTTTAAAACAAAAAACAAAAGTTCCAAAAATATGGAAGTCCATACTTTTGGAACGATATGTTTACTGGCTTGAAGATTGGAATTGATTGTATTTATAGTTTCGAAGTTGAAACAATTTTTTTTATGAATTTACATAATTGTTTTTCTTATATCAATTTGCACGAACTAAGTTATTTTTTAGTTATTTAAATAGTTTTGTAGATGAATTCAATGTAGATATTTTTACATACACGTAAGTAAGATAGTATTTATAAATATATAAACAGGTAAGTATTAATAGGACTTAGATATTATAAAGTCTAGACTAAGCTTTACCTACATGTCGATGTTTTTTGATTCTATATGTAGCTTATTCATTTCTGTGAGGTATGCAATAAAGAAAATTGTATGGTAGTGTATTGTGTAGCAACCTCTGAGATATCATAAAGTATCTTATTAGCGTTTTAGTGTGTTTCACCCGTCCACTTCTACATGCGTGCGAATCTCATAATGCCAATATGACGAAAGTAACGAACCAAAGCCAGTGGCTATATACAAAGAATTTTGTATATAGCCCTTGGTGAGTGGTGACACACAACATATAAGCACCCTGAAAACCCCAGCGGCGGCCCATTCAGCTGCGTTTTCCCAAACCTCGTTGAAAGCATTGTGAATAAGTGTTAACCGTAACAATAGAGTAACAGTAGTGTTGGGTGCGCCGGCGCAGCGTGCGCGAGATTACAATAATTACGACGCACGCGCGGCACCCACGGCTATGTAATCACTATCATTTGCGCATGTTATTCTGTAATCCATACAAAATACTCCCCTATCGCTGGCGACATCTACAGATATTTCAGTTGCCCGTGAGCAGGAGGCTGTTTATGAACTGTTGTTAATTATATAAAGTTACTTATTGGACAAGGGCTGAGAAGCCTGGACAACTAAGGTCATTAGATCAGCGGAGTTAACACGTCTGATGCCACGAAGCGAGTGAGTGATATAGGAGTCGCTGAGTTAGGTTAGGGTTAGGCGTAATTTTTTTAGCAACTGTTACTTATAAAACTTTTTATAACGCATCACGCATTAATATGGTTGAAGTTAATTGACTTGGTTAAAATAGCTACCTACATAGTGGTAGGTATACATAAATCATAATAGGAAGCAAAAAATCAAGGTCCTAATATAAAGAAGTCGTTAAAGTTAATTGATGTGTTTACCGGCCCGAACGTTAAGTGAAAGTTAAGGAAATAAGAGTGCATTTTAAACATTTTTTTGACTCCAGTTTACTCTATACGTGAGTCCCTAAGTGTTAAAATTGTTCAAGACAAATATAATCACTCAAAAGTCGTTAATAATCCGGGCCCGGTAAGGACAAATTAAGAAAATGTTAAATTTAAGAATGAGAATGTCCCAAATAGATCCAGTTCCAAATAAGTACTTAAAACAAAAACTAAAACCAACGTAAGATAGATTTCCTTGAAAAGTCGAAGAATAACACATCATTCATCTTAGAAGTAACATAATTTAATGACATCTTCTATTAAAAGCAATTTGTACACCGTAAATACAAATCAAAGGCACATCTGTCACGAACGCGAGTAGATTTCGCATGATATCAACAATATCGCCCGAAATCTTAAAGTAATATGAGCTTTGCGGGTCCTAGTCACATGTGACGTTTAGATTTGGGCTGGAAACTAGTAGAGGAAAGTTTATCCTGTCATATGAGCCGTATCCGCCCTCGCACAGATTGGGGGTGATAAAAAATGGATCAATTTTTATAATAGTCGCGAGGGAAACGATCCCGATTCTTTATTATCAACCGGAAACATTTATTACCTACTAAATCTAAAAAAGTACATTCATTATCTGCACTAAAATTATTACAATATTTTTGAGGTCACCCCAGAATCACACAATGTCTGTAGGATGACTAAGATGCACGCGTTCGTTATAATATGAAATGATTACGAGGTGTAATCTACTAAAATGTAATTTCATGGTCACTTATTTTATGGGTAATTTACAGTTAATGATTTAAAGTGTGTCAAACAGTCAAATCTATGACCAATCATAATAATAGCAAGAACTTTGTTTGACATATGAAATACTACGATGACCATATAATCAATGATACAAGAATTCTGTACAATTTCAACCACTTCCACTTTTTATTATTTACCTACTTAGGAAATAGAAATGGGTACCAAATAACGTTTCCATGCTTGTATAGAATGAAACGATAAATCATGTTCTTTCCACGTGCAGTTTTCATTATTTATGAAGTCAGAGTATTATTCATTTTAATTACAACTTTCGGCCCAAATTTGTGCTAGACTACTTTTTCGTTTTTTAAAACCCTTTAGGACTATAAAAATATAATACTCTGTTTTTGGGTTAAAGTCGTCACGATCGTTTATTCATAAATGTTTACATATTGAAATTGGCTGGCAACGGAATGTTTACACGCGCTCTGCGCAAGGAAATTACGAAGTAAGCGAGTAGCAACAAAGTGTGTGTGAATGCAACACAGTAAAATTTGGTAGTGTATTTGTATTCGCAACTCTACTGGGATAACGTTAGGAGGATGATGATGATGATTTGATGATGATTGGCATTGGCATATATACTGTAAGGAAACAGAAAAGCCGCACAATGAATAACGGTGGTACCTTTAAAACATTCCATATTAAAAGGAGACAAATTCTTAAATAACAAATCTACACTCTCAACTACAGTTCCTGAAGGGTTAATACAAAAAACCCTAGTCGGAACTGTGATTATATTCAAAAATTGCATTATCTAGGCCTCCGCCCAGCGTCGGCCGCCCTACGGCCCGCCCCGCGCGTAAACAAACACGTAGAGGGGCCACGCGGCCCGACCGAGACGCACGATGTGCAAGCGAGAACGCCGCTCCAAGCCCGCGCAACACCAAAACCCGAACCCTACAATTAGTAGGCGAGATTCGTTCGCCGCATCAATTCGTTAAGATAATTGCTCCGAATTTTCTTCGAATTTTCGCGTGTGATGTGACGTCATCTGTGTGGAAAGTCTGATGGGCTGATATGCATTGTGCGTACTATCAGCAACACGGGGAACACCCCGTGAACCATAATGGGAATAATCATTATTTCAATGAGGTAACGCTTTTAAATAAAAGTAGGCTTTGTTTACGGAGGCGATACTTATTTTGATTTTTTTATGTGTTCTTATTGGAATCCAGCTACCTCTTACGTTAATGTAGCTTTTAATAACTGGAATTTACGTCCATTTAAAACATAAATAAGTTAGATACATGAGCTACGAAATAATACTGCAATTTTGATGCAGCAATGCGATTTTTTTCGCTTTCTTTTTTTGGATTCAAATGATTCCTAACTTTTTAATATGTACCTGTTTAACGTAAGATAAAGTAAGGAATTATATTTATCTAGGACATTTTTTGTATTCATTTTAAATGGTGTTTTATTTAATATCCAGTATGTACATTAGGAACAGCTCTCTCTCCTATTGTTTATTATTTTATAATCTCATGTTGCTTCCTGGCGGTCCTGAAAATCAGAGTCATGATTTTCATGACACTATGCTAAGCGGCACCCACTTTGGTATTCAATTAAATACTTGTATGTACATCTCCTAATGTAACCAATTTATACCAAATATTTTTTCTTTCTTTCAGTACAGTGCGATCGATGTTTTATGTTTGGCAGTACCTATTTTAAAAATGGGCGATAATATAGTATCCTATACGAGTATTATGTATTTACCGTTTATTTTTATTTTGCGATAATGGACCTACCATTATTGCAAAATAGTAATAGTATAGGATTATTCAGTTGCCCAAATACCAAGCTAAAAACGTGTAGGTAATTTTTCCCATCAGCATAAAATATTTTGACATTGCATTTATTGCAATTATTTCTTTATTATTCTGTGAGGTGTCACATAGTCAAATAAAAACAGCATCACAATTAAGAACAGTTACGAGTAAAACTGTTAAAAAGCGTACAAACGGTAAAAAACTGCCTAGTCACTTCTCTGCCACCAAACAAAAGAAGCCCGTGGAAATGCCTACAAAGGCACAAAGCAGGCAGCAGCGAGGAATAAAACTAAAGAGTTGAGGGGAAAAACGATGAGAGTCTACTTCATTTTACACTTTACACGTATTGTAATAAGGTCAGTTTTTTTAATCGTAAAACGAAAAAACTTAAGCTTTTTTTCCTCTGGATGCTTCAAATATTTAATTGGTGTGATTACAGTACAAACACCTCCCGCGGTCCACAGTGCGATCGCGTTTCTTTTGTCCAATACTGCTAATCTAGCATTTCATTGAAATAATCTCACTATTTTGTATTGTTGAAAGGTGATATTGATTAGAAATTAATAATATATGTTGTTAGTTTGTTTCTTTATTTAGCTGTATTTGTCGTTTTTGTTTAGTAACAATAAGTAACAATGAGTGATCTAAAGTAATTTTATCCGATTCAGTCTTAAAGAAATCTGGTTTAATTTAATATACACGGCTTAATACTTACTTTTAAGTATTATTTACCAATCCTATTTTATTAATTTGTTTTGTGTACGTAATATTCAACAGTTTTTCTAGATTTTCAATGAATGCCTGTATTCTTTCAATTAACAAAAATACTTGTAGTGTAGAGGCCTTGCAACAGGATTTTGCTACAAATAACCACTTTAAACCGTACCATATAGGTATTGTAGATATCCAAATAGTTTCAGCATGGGACTAAAATTAAATGGCTCATACCGAGTTCTTCAGAACTTACAGAGTACATATCCATTGACATTGGTATCCGATCATGTACTCATCGTTTGTTACCCCCAGACAGCCCCAGATCGTGTCAAATAAACGAAAACAGCTTATGACGTCTCCAGTAAACCCTTAAGGGTTTAGGAAAATAATGGTGATGAACCTAGTAACGGTGGGTTGCACGAAATCTTCTTCAGGTAGTAAGCGAAGTTCGGTAAAATCAGATCGTTTGACAGGTTTGTTTAGGATGCTTCTGGCGTTTTTCTGGCATATTTAGCGTTAAGGCAAGGCCATCCCATGGGAAATGACCCCCTCTAATACGCGTGAGTTTGAAATTAACCATCTCGCTCTCTACGGAAGTTCTGTGCGTAATTTCGTAGATATATCATCATCATCATCACCATCACCATCAGCCTGTAATCGCCCACTACTGAGCATCTAGGCCTCTCTTCTTGTATGCTACTCATCCCGACCCCTTGCTAGTCTCATCCAGAGTAAATATTTAGTACATGTTAATTGTACTTAACATTTACTCTTTACAAGTATAGTAACACAATTATTGCAGCCCGGGCATATCAGTGCCACCATATAGATGCAGTGATAGCGGCAATAAATGTCCAAGCAACGCGCTTGACGTGTCGGTAGATTTATCTTTATGGCCATCTTTACATTTCCGGTTCGCGCTTACGTTTCGAAATGTCAACATTGTTGCAAATCTGTTGTAGGTGCTGGAAAGTATTAGGTACCTACATGAAAATACATTGAAGATGTGGTGTAGATAAAACCTTAACAGCGAGTGTAATGTAATAACCCGCAGTGGCTCACCCGGTAAATCTCCTAATTAACTTAAATTTTCGCAAAGGGGGAATAACATTTAGTTAAGCATGGTGTTAGTTATCGCCTCAATGCGAGATGCCGAAACGTTTCGTGTGTTATGCGACTCAGAGCGCTTCGCACAACTCGCAACACAATAAAGATATTCGGTATTCTAAACCCCGCTTGTCTGACTACGTGTAGAGACTTGTGTTAACGTACGAGCATTACAGTCTTGAGAAAACTAAGGTCTATCATGGCTTGACTTTATATAGCGGGACTTTACGACGCGTTACGTGAACGTTTGAAAACGTACTTACCTACCCGACAATACAAGGCAGAGTTTAGAGAATTGATTGTGTTCACGGCGGTTATTTGCTGCGCTCAAAGCCGATACAAGTATTTTAACTCTAAGCTCTATTTTTAGCAGAATTAAAATCATTTAGGAAATATTTCATTATTGTACTGTTAGTAATAAAGTGTTAATATTAAAAAAAACTGTCAATAAACCGTCGAAGTATTACTGATTTATCGTAACGTACCACTAGATATTATATATTTTAGTTGGTTTGATGGTATTTAAAATTTTTTAGCAAGTAAATCAACTTTTTTTCGCCGCCTACTCAGGAAATAACGATTTAACAGGTGAAAATAAAACTCACCAACAAAAACCTTCTCCAAACAGTAGATAGGTGCATCAGTAGTTCATATTAGTCATCCGTCTAATCTATAATTATTATAATGTATACTTAAAATATTTTTTGACTCAACCCGGCGAGTCATCGTTATTAAACACAATCCTTTTAAATAGTATTAGAAAGCAGTGGTCCGAGTGCATGGGATTACCTAAAGGGCAATTACTATACATTAGAAGTGCTATTAATACTTAACTTATTGCATCGGTATCATGATAATTATATCCGGTATGTATGAGTATTGTTCGGATGCCTATCACGATGTAAAATTTATTCTATTTATTGCTTTGACTATAGTTGCAAATGAGAGCACATTAAAAAGTATATTTGAACTTAGACCTTAAGTAACGTAAAGTTGGTATTTTACATATAAAATCTTATTATGTATTAGTTTACATCAATTAAGCTTTGTAAATTATATTATTTATATTACCTTAAAATATAACGCAATGTACGACTGTTATGTAGGTATACTTACAGGGATCTACTAAGTCAAACATTAATGTTTTGTGTCAGATATGCTGAAAATTTCTATGAAATATATAGTTTGTAAGGTCTTAGAACAGTATTCGGATTCGAGCGACCCGATTCCTAATTAATTGATCATATATCGATATACAGATGTTTATAGGACGTAAATGAGACGATGGATGACTACGACACGCTAGAAAAAGCACTAGAGCTTTTGCTTCACTACTACCAAATTTACATCGAAACACAAATTGTACACCAAAAAAGACTAATACAATGTAAATCCGTCGCCGTCTAGTTTCAGTGGCTCGGCTAGGATACACTGGACGCGCCGAGCGCTCGCAATTACCGGTCCATAATTACAGGGCGGCCGCCGCGGCGCCGAAACCAGCCAGCGAACGAATCTCCCGCCATAATTAAAAACGCTCCAAATTAAATTCGCTCGTGTGTACGCCGACTTATGATAGGTTTTTTTAGGGACTTTCTAATTAGTTTTTATTTATTTTTTTGGAACCGGCCTGTGGGAAATGCACTATTATAATGTGGATTGTTTCTAGATCTACTATAAGTACATGAAATACAGTTCTGTCTTTAAACGCTTTAATCACTTTTTCACTATTTTCTGGATATTTTCTTTTTCGTGGATTAATACTCCGTGCTAGAAGTCTTCGTAATAGCGACGACTTGCCTGGTTTTATTAAGACGCTCACACACTTCTTAAAACAGCATTTTTTCTTACTTTTTTCCCGCCTTTAACTGTTTATTTTCCATACCAAATATTTTTTATCTGCGATTGATAATAACTGTTGTTTTCTTCCTCAGGTTAGTATCGACCCTGTGTCCGCGGATCACAAGGACATGAAAATCTTAGTAAGTACCACCATCTTATATCTGTTTATATATTTGTAACGAGTCATTCATGCATCGTTACGTTTAAATAAAACGTTTTAGTGAACCCGTCGTAAAATATTTTCCAACAAATGGACTATTGTTCATTAATTATTTGTATTATTACTTATACGCATAATTATTTCATTATTGTACATTTTTGAAATTAGTATCTTGAATTGCACTCGGTTTCCACTTCATTTACCTCTAGTTTAGGTAATGCTGTGTTTAAAAGATCTTACGGTAGTCCCAATATTATTACTAATACATTTTTAAATAAGTATTATATCGAGACAACTGAATCAGATTACACAGTCGCTGTGGCCGAAATCGGTCAGGAGGGGAAATCATCATCTTAGGTAATGACACAAATTCTAAGGCTGGTTTTATTCACTGGAATAACACCATAGAAGCAGTCGAAATAAAGGCATTAAAAGCAGTAGGTACCTTTTATGAACGCTTTACAACTTAAAGTTATAACTAAAAATGGAAACATTTCCGCAAAGCAATTTAAGCTTTCCACAATTGCGATTTTCCAGACACGATAGCGGGAAATTATATCGGAACGAATATCGAATGACGAAATCGGTAATGCCGATCATCGATTCGAGCCATTGTGGTCGATGAGAGGCGCGAAATGCATTCGTCACGCGCGCGCCAGTGTCCATTCGAGATATTGTCATGTCCAAGCTTTGTGCATAATAAAGCGAAGAAAGTAGAAATTTATAATAATTTTCTAAGTATTTCTATTGTGTTATTTTTATCCCAATAATGTGATAACTTAGAAGATGTGATCTTTTAATAGTAGATTGTACACCAAGGGGATAAAGCACTGTTTTATGTCACGGACATGATATTGAACCCCGCTCGGAACGAAGGACTCCAGATTTTACTCCCAAGCTTAGCGTGGGTGTCATTAGTTATTAGGGTTGTTGACTCAAAATTTGACTACTCCAAAAGAAACAACGCAAAAAATTTCCCAAGTGTTTAAAATCCTATTCTAATATCTCAAAAAATAACGGAGAGAAAGCGCGACAGATCAGTAACGTCACTGACCTCGAGCGCCATAGTAAATGACGATCGTGCCAATACAACGGTGCGTTTTGTGGAAAAGGGACAGAATTAGCCCCGTCTTAAAATTTGAATTCTTATAATTTACCTATGTAATTATAAATAAGTAAAATAATAATAAACAGATATTTGTGGACAATTTCACACAAATCAACCTAGTCCCAAACTAACCAAAGCTTGTACTATGGGTACTAAATGACGACTATTGAGTGATGATTATTGATTACGAGTGATTATTTATTCTTTTGGGTTACTTTTTTCGCCATTTTATTAAGAAGTTAATCATTTGTCGAGAAAGTTTGAACGAATTGATTTTTTCACCTGGCGTCAACATCCCTATTCCCGGGCAAAGCGAGGGAATTCAGACTGAGTCCTAAGTGTAGTGAGGGATTTAAGCTCGCCCAAGATAAAAAAACAACTTTATCTCCGAGGAGTATACTCTACTTTTCTCATCTCTTGCGAGACAATAAATACGGCTGCCCCTTTTTTCAAATCTGACGTCAGTTTCGTTCTAAGTGGCGTCTCGACCGCTCAGATATCGATTTAGAACGTACCTGATCAGACCGTAAATAATCAAAAACACCACTAAAAATGGGTGCTACTTTTTTTAATCAGACGTCAGATTCTTTTCAAGAACCTATCGGATGCTCAGTTATCATTTGAACGTAATCAGACTTTAAATAAACAAAATCAAGATGACCACCACTTTAAAAATCTGACGTCAGATTTGAGCATTCGAGAGGTTACTCTCGGATGTTCAAATATCAATGTTGCGCGCAATCGGACCGTAAATAAACAAAATCAAGATGACTGCCACTTTTTAAAATCATGACATCAGATTCGTTTGAAGTGACCTCTCGGACGCTCAGATATCAATTTTGAACGTAAAATCGGACCGTACATAAACAAAATCAAGATGACTGCCACTGTTTAAAAATATGACATCAGATTCGTTCTAACGGCCTTTCGGAGGCTTAGATATCTAATTTGCGAGTAATCGGACCGTAAATAAACAAAATCAAAATGTCTGCCAATTTTTAAAAATATGACGTCAGATTCATTTTAAGTGATCTCTCGAACGCTCAGATATCAATTATGAAAGTAAAATCGGACCGTACATAAACAAAATCAAGATGACTGCCACTATTTAAAAATCTGACGTCAGATTCATTCCAAGTGACCTCTCGGACACCCAAATAACAATTTTGAATGTAATCGGACCGTAAATAAACAAAATCAATATGGCAGCCACTGTCTGAAAATCTGACGTGAGATTTGTTTTAAGTGACCTTTCGAACGTTCAGATATCCATTTTGCACGTAATCGGACCGTAACTAAACAAAATCAAGATGGCCGCCGCTGTTTAAAAATCTGACGTCAGATTCGTTCTAAGTGACCTCTCGGATGCTCAGATATCAATTTAGAATGTAATCGGATAAGGATTCAGTAATAGAAATACACGCTGCAGCAAGCGGCGGTCGGTGTCGTCTTTTATCTAACATTCAGTCTAACATTCAACCCGGCTCAAGCCATAATGATTTCCTTTCGGTAAGGTTTGCATGATATACAATCGAGAATTGTCGAGCAGGTGATGTGAAAAAGTACTTAGGACTTCATTAGGGTAAATTAGAAATAAAAGGATAAAGGTGTTACCTATTTATTAAACTGCTAAAGTGACTAAAAACCAATTGAATTTTGTGATGGTCAAATAATGTTGCTGAATATAGTTAAATATAAATCCTTATTCATTATACATACTTATACCAAAACCTCTTACGGCCAAAAAAACTTTTTAGGAATATTTATTGGTCTCCAATGGTAACCAAATACGTTTTTCAGACAATTTAAATTCGTTTTAGTGGTGTGAAAATTGACCCCAGCCATTCGTACTATCTAACCCAATACCTAACTAACGAACAATTTACGAATTCGTTTGAATTTTATTTTATGTAGTTAATGATAAACCCTCCATTTTATGAGAGTTTGAACTCCTTGCCGTTCATTTGCCATCATATTATACGGTGGCTTGTCACTCTTGCCAGTCCTCGCCACAGGGCGTCGCGGGGTCTCGGCTACCACGAGTCGATCTTGACACCTATTTGTCACCGTTTCCCGACTTTTTATTTAATTGTTTTTAATTAACCAACACTCCAAAAGCAATACTGTTTTTAGCGCTTTTTTACTGTGCCGTACCTAAGTAATTTACTATTCTAAATTGTAGGAAGGCTTGTTCT
Source organism: Epiblema foenella (assembly GCA_963556455.1). NCBI lineage: Eukaryota > Metazoa > Arthropoda > Insecta > Lepidoptera > Tortricidae > Epiblema > Epiblema foenella. The sequence goes on along the minus strand of OY747104.1, from coordinate 9,148,509 downwards.
TTGTCTAATGAATATTCTAATTGTACCAGTCTACTTATATATTTTTTAATAAAATTAATTATTTGATTATACGTTTCAAATTCGTTGTAACTGTGCGTGCTCAAAAAGCCAATTTTTTTTGTTTTGGTTTGAAGTATTGTAAAGAAAGTAGAAAAGTATAGAGTAGCTACATACCAATATGATTTCCATATCAATTTTGCAGCTAGCAAAAGTTATGGAGTACTTGTACTGAAGGAGGGCATTTTCTATATGTAAATACTTATTATACACCTCCTGAGGCGACTTGAGAACACTCAAGTTGCACACTTGACAAGCCTATTACGATCTAGTTCGGGTTGAAAGGTCAGATGGCAGTCGCTTCCGTAAAAACTAATGCCTACGCCAAATCTTAGGTAGCGAACCCCGGGCATCCTTCAGAATGCAACTGTATTGGGAAACGCTACGATGATGATTAAATACTGAACTTACATAGTTCCATTATATCGACGCAGTATATTCGTACGTTTTTATAATATAATATTTTGTGACGTAACTCTATAAATTACCAACTTTTAATTATAAGTATGTAGCCGTACATTATCATGCATAACCGCGTTGAAAGCGTTCTGTATGAATACAATCTTCGATTGGAATAAGCATTAATGTTCAATTGAAAGGGCTATCCATGAATGCGCACAATGTGCATTGAGCGGGATTGAACCCGCAACCCGCCGCGGGCCGCGCCTCGTGTGTGGCCGAATGTGCGATGTTAGAACAGTTTGCAATGGAAATAATTAATATCATTCTTAATCTTATTCAATATAGGTAAGTATTGATAAAGGCACTTACAGTCACGTGTATTAATATGTGACGTAACATGCACGTTAACTACATATAATGAAGTAGGCAATAAACAATGTTTATACACCCATATATTCATGCCTGTGGCCCTGTGTTAGTGTCTTCCCAGAAAGGGTTAGGCAGGGCCCATTTCAATTCATTTCAGTGCCACATCTGGCTATGGTAACATGTTTAAAGACAGATAAAATGTAATATTGCATTAATAGGTTGCTAGCCTAATCTTACACACTTTTAATCAATATCTCGTGCCGTAGTCGACTCTCACGGCACTCACGGGGAGAAAGAGGTGATAATACCACATGGGGAACACACAATATTTTAAGTATACCCTATAAAAAGTATATCAGAGGATTTCAGTTGAAGAAACCGACCCGATACGTGCTTTTAAAGCTCCGGCATCAAAGATATCAGCTGTAAGTAGGTATAATGGAGTCTCATTAATAGGCATGATGACAAAAAAAAAATCATACCCTTGGAACCAGTTTCTAGATACGATCAAATGTTTGTATGAGACCAACTACAATTAGAGCAACACAAAAGACGTAAATGAGAGGCAAAGTACAGCATAGCTAACGAGCACTGAAAACGCTCCATACTGACCCATACGCATGCGTGACGTCACGCCTGCGTGGGGTCGTACTACGTAGTCTTGAAATATTGCGTTGTGAACATAGTTCTAATTTACTATTGTATTTATTGTGATAATTTGATGGTTTTCTATCCATATAGCCACACTTACCTATTTTATAAATTGTAACATGAGTCATCATGTCTATTGTAACAATAATAGTGCTTTTTAGAATTTGCACATCCGAATACACCCCATTTTCAGAGCTAGGGTATCTTACGTAACCTACGGTATGTTCTGTTTTTATGGTACCTAAATGTAATTTTATATGCACGGTTACAGTTTTTATATTTGGTTCTACGAATAAGTCTTATCTATTTAGGTAGATATACCTATACCTTTTCGAGTCTAAAAGCTTGCGTTCTCTCTAAGTGGCACATGTACGAGTAAGGTCGAGCCATAAATTAAGTCAGGTACTTTAGTCTATTAGAGAGAGCCCCATTCTATCTAGAATTATATTCGGTAGAGTCAGTTTTCAGCCATCCTTTTGTGGGATGAAATGTTATTTAATTAATTTAGGTTGAAACGTTGGGTTCTTTTTGGTACATACTTTGTTCAACTCATTTAACTATTAAAAATATTAGGTCTTTCTTCGTCCCTATTTTCACTACAATGTATCGGAGACAAAACAGTAAAAAAAAGTTGCCACCGTATCCTCCTTGCATTTCATTATTAATTGTGGGTGGATAATCTTTGTTTATTTATTTTCTCGCAATTGAAGTGAAAAGTAGAATATATAACTCTGGTCTAAAAGCCATATTACCACTCGAACAATTTTCACTTACTTAATTTTCGGGAAAATAACCATCTCGTGTTAACGTGCCTTATTTTAGACCTCTGTCATACAATCTACTGTTATAGAAAGGTTTAGTATAATATATATGATATACAAGACTACCTATTTAACTACCTGCAATATACTGTCCAATATGGGACTAAGCCAACTACTAAATCACAAGGAATAACTTTAATATATACGTAAAACCTCTTTACATGATTTAGCGAGCTAATGCCAACTTTTATACTTTTAATAACATGTCTGTTTGGCTATATAAGTTGATTTAAAGTGATTTGTATGGCCAAACAGTTATCTAGGTCCCAACGGTATATTAGTCTGATGTCTGTAGTGAATTAAGCTTTAGCGCTGACTTAGACAGTTGTTAAGACAAATTACAGGTTGTCAATTTGTCGACTTAGCTAAATAGCTTTGTTATGCTAGTTAAGCTATTATGTATGAAGGCGTATTTATTTGAGCTAAGTTAAGCTACATTTAGTATGTATTTGTATGGTCTAGGTTATTTCTTCTGACCGTGTCTAGAGTGATATAAATGTTTATGAGTAGCTTTTCATTTAATTTAGTCGAAAATCATTAGTTATGTACTTGTCTTAGAAAGAAATGAATAGGTAACAGTCAAGCAATTTGATTTCTGGGCCATTTCGTAGGTATTTTTTCACAGTGACTCAATATGAATGCCGCTAATAGAGATCTCATACTAATTTCGTTGTGACAAGGCACAAAGTGGGCCAATCAAATCCGTTGACCGTAACTAAAAGTATATTGATTCGAGCACAACTCAGTCATCAGGCTTCGGCACTTAAATAGTTTTTAGAGTTGCGACTAGGTACCTTCGTTTAACTAATTGAAATCGTTTTCGGGAATGATTTATTACGTTTAGTGAAATTGTTTTCCACGTATGATCTTTTATTGTCATGAAACATAAATCGTTGGAAATATTAATTTACTGTCATTCAAACGCGTTATTCAGTTTCAGTTATTCAGTCATTTATTTATTTCATAGGTACAATATAGGTTTTACGATTATAAGTTCTGATATGAAACCCTGGAAGGGCACTGCAAACGTAATTATTAAAATTAGGTTATATCTATACTAGACCTAGATAAGGATTACATTAATTATATTGTTTTCTGATATTTATGAATTTGTGATATCATTATTTATAGTCTTCCTGTTTAGAACAATTACTATAGATGATACAATTTCCAAACGGGACCGAAGGAAACATTTGACACCCGACAGCCTCTCGGCTCCGGCGTCGGTCACTTCCGTCCATTTCCGTTCTCCCAGACGGACAAACTGCCCCCGGCACAACTTCCCTCCCTGTCCTTATCTAGTGGATACTATGAACTAATATAAGAACTTCACCTGAACACCTGAAAATAGATATTAATGTTTTTTCATGTTAATTTTTGATAGCTGTAATTGAGCTCATTCCTGAAATTGTATTTTTTACTGAACATAATATTTTACATAAATATAATCATACAATTATGTATCAGAAAGTTTCTAACTGACTAGGTTGCAACTTCAACTATGAACTTTACAACATAAAGTTTACTCAATAGAAAATTTATTCATTGAAACTCTGTTTCGTAAGAATCGCTCAAAAGACGAAACAAAATGTTTACATTACTTTCCAATACTTATCCTAATCTTTATTTTACTTTACTTATCCTAATTAACTTATCCTAATCTAACCTAATTGTGAATTTGAACTGTTACATAAATAATAGTTGTCAGTAGGAGATAAGTATCAATAATCATTAATATTGTAACTTAGACACGATAGTCAGGCGATAGGCAAGTAATAAGATAGGTGTAAGAAACAGTTTGTCTGAACGCTTTACACTGCAACGTGTAAGTAGGTATTTGCTACCTAGGTACACGGTAACTCACATTTGTTTTATTACTAACCGACACTGGGCCTTTCTTCACTCAGTCGTAAATGCCAATCTGTTGATGGTTTCACTGTAACCACCGTATGTAACTGAAATAGTCAATTGCTTCCTTACGTCCAAGTAACGGTAACTGTTAAACTAAGATATAACAATGAGAAGACATTATTATTAAGACTAAATTACCGTTGTTTATAATTTTGCGTCTGCGAAGAAAATAGTTAGGAGAATAGCTGTACGGTAAAAGGTGCCTACCTAATATATACCTAGTTATTCATAACGTAATCTTAATGTTTGAGCAGCAGAAACAAGATATTGTATTATGACACAATACCTATTTCAACCGACTCTATTTTCATAGGTGCCTGAACGTCATGTTTTAATCAATGTTCAATACTTAGGTATAAGGGTCACATTGTACTTAAAATTAGTAAATATTTTTTATGAAGTAAAAACAATTAAACTTTCATATAGCATTAAGGCAAGGCCTGTTCAGAAATCTGACAAAAATGCTGAAGTTAGCGCCCAGTGTGAAGAAGTAGTGTAGAATTATACTACACAAAAATTACTGTGGACTGAAATAGAAATAAAGAAACAAAATAACCGAACATAATATTAAAAAATGCCATGGAAACTCATCATCGGTAAAATAAACTTTCATGCTGACAATCTCGCAATTATCAGCGACAGTAATATGTTTTTTTTTACAAAACGGCTAGTTTTATAATGTTCTAACACAATAACCGGCTAGATTTTTCATAAGTGATTTTAGTTGATTTCTGGAATACTTTCCAGAAATCAACTAAAATGTAATAAATATTAATGTTTTCGGTCGTGAACCTGGCGAAGCGATACTTAAAGCTATGCAATAATCAACCATATTGATAGAGCGGCTACGTTGCAATTCGATACGCGAGTCCGTTCAGTTTGCCATCGACAATTCGACACTGGCCGTGGAAGGTTGGATGGGGACGCTCTGTGACTGAATTCTCAGCTGTCATTTACAAATTATTAATTGCAGTTATCCCTAATTTATGCCTCCATTTAACTCAAATGGCTAATAAACTTAAAAAATGTGACAAGGTTTACGAGAAAACAACGAAAAGTTGCACCTAACGAGTGAATGTTCGGGTAAGTATCTGTTTGTCAACAATCTGTCTACCCACATTGCGTTAGTATTGTATCACTTCACGTGGCGCGCGGCGCTGGGCCGACCGACGCATTGCGAATAGTATACAGATAGCAGCAAAATAAAACTGTAGGTGCTAAATAAAATAAAAAAACCGGTCAAGTGCGAGTCGGACTCGCGCACCCAGGGTTCCGTATACTGATGTGTACCGGTTCCAACCCTATTAAATCAGGAAAATCTCAACACCATGGTGTGGAAATTGGACGCCATGGGTACAGCGCCATCTATCGGCGACTTTTGTTACAAATTTGAACGACTGAATAACTTTGTATGTATGGTAGGTTTTTAAGGATAATTCTTTATCACGTAAACCGATTTCAATTTTTTTTTCTTTATTTGAAAGCAGGTACACTACTTTACTTTCAGCATAATCTCTTAGGAAGTTATAAAACAAAAATACATACAAAGGTGATTAAATTACAAACTTAGTATAGAAATACTTTTTGACGATAAAAAAAAAGAAAAACTAGATAGAGCTACAGTTATATTTTTCCTGTAAAATATACATTGATATCAATGTTATGTAATAATTTCATATTTTTTCCTTGATAAACTTCGGAGATAAGGGGGGGGGGTCTTATTTTTACATTTTCCTTCATAAAACAACAATGACTCAACGTAAACAAAAAGTTTTTTCAGAATGTGCAACCCAAGCCCTTTCATATGACACCCCACTCAACACATTAACTAGACTTTCAAATTTTGAACCACCTATTATCTGTCATTTTTCACAGAAAATAAAAAAAAATATTTAAAAAAGTTATGTTCTATGTATGTGGGTAAACCACCTTTATAACTATTCCAAATTTGGAATTGATAGCACAAGTAGTTCTTGAGATATTTAGCGATGCGTCAGACAGACATACAAAGTGAAACCGTAAGGGTTCCTTTTTACCATTTTGGTACGGAACCCTAAAAATATCCTAATATTAATATTACCTATAAACGTGAAAGTTAGTGCGGATGTATGGATAAACGTTCCACTTAATCTCAAAAACTACTGTAAGTACTGATTTCTACGAAACTTTCCACTATTCAATAAAAATAAATAAATATTAGGGGCCAATCTTAAACACAAAGCGAACTAGTCCCATAGTAAGCTCAATTGGGCTTGTGAGTTTTTTTTTATACAATGCCGGTGGCAAACACGCTTACGGTTCACCTAATGGTAAGCGGCCACCGCAACCTATTGACGCCCGCAACTCCAAAGGAGTCACGTACGTGTTGCCGACCCTTTATAAAATACGCAGCAGATTATTAGGTTATAGATCATAATAACATAGGTTATAATTTATTAAAAAAATCATTCCCTTAGGGGTTGTGTATATTTTTTGAAATTAAAAATTATATATTTATTTGTATCGGTTAATACTGATCTTCTTTAGTTACCACCATGTGCGTAATATAAAAAATATATTTACAATAATTGTTAACTAATTATCTAGTTACCTGACCGTAATACTACACATATTTACTTCTAGTGTGTGTGCGTTGGCCGACACACACTAGTGAGAGCTATCTGTCACCGTGAGAAGGCGCGCGAGTGCCGGCCCCCGCGCACCTGCTCTCGTACTTCCCTTGCTTCACCCCCTTGTTGAGTAGAATTCGAGAATAGGCCTTGCGAGCCATTACAAGTTTTAAAATGTTTTGATTTCAAATTATGACAAAAGCATAGATAATACCAATAAAGTCATTAAAGGAAACAATGATTTTATTGAAGTTTTAGATATTAACACAACCATTTTTTGATTATATTGTGTGTAGTAGAAGTTAAGCGGAAAATAAACAGTTTTAGCTTGAAAATGGTCGATTTCGAGAGGCCTTGCCTTATAAACGATATTTCTTAATGAAAAAATACATTTAAAGTGTATGACATTAGGTTGCAGTAGTCCTGTTCTAGATAGTAACTGTAACTGAAGTGACAACTCCACTATTTGACAAATTCTTTATGAAGCGTTAGTGTTAGTAGATTTGGATAGAGAAATTAATCAATCTGCCTATAATAATTAAGCCTTTTTTGCTAATATTTCTCATAAATAGTGTGAAGCACTACCTACTGCAGACTACATACCTAGGTAATAATTACGAGGAAAGATCGAGCTGTAGAACATAGGTAGGAACCTACCAGCAGTCACGTTTAGCTTTCAAAAAAGACATTTGACAACGTCCTATGCGTGTTAGAAAAACGAGATTCTCCTGTGGCCTGTGGGTTTCATGTTGTAGGTACTACGTAAATTTCGAAATAACTATGTGACTGCCTTACTTACTAGTTAGCCATATACCTAACGTGACAAAGTCTCTAGGGAACACAAGTCTATCACATTATTTATAGTTAATATGCGAGCACGGGAAAGGCAGAATTACAGCCTCATGAAATTTCCCCGTAATTTGATTTATTTTCGCCCTCGTGCTGTAATTCCACATCTCAGCGTGAGTTTCGTGTTCAAATTAAAATGTTTATTGCGTTAAGCGGAGTTCGCACGGCTGCCCGTGAGCAGCCCGGAGCATTTTTATTTCGTTATCCCGGACACGCCCACCCCCCTTCGCACCTCGCCACAATTTCACTATTTTATGAACCCGATGGCACCCCTAATGTCGTATAATGCCTCGCGACTGTCATTTCCGCTACCACGCCAACACGATCTTAAACCTTGCTACTCAAGTACAAGATTGAATTTAGCTTGTGGACCACGGGGAGCATGTCCTCGTGTTATGCGTGTCATAAAACTATTAGCCGCTTAAGCTATTCTTAAAGCAGCAGGACGAAGGAACTCAGGGGTGCCACGAGGGCGCCATAATTTTTTTCACGTCTACCTTTGGATTTTAAGTTCCATTACGAATTATTTGGCCGTGTTTAGAAGTTTTTTTGTGGTGAGCATTATATTTCATTATCTTTAACACCTTGTTGTAGAATTAGAAGCAGTTATAGGCGCTCAGGGAGTATCGTTGAGTTATATAGATAGAAGACGATGGGGTAAAATAGTTATAGGTACCTACATAAGATATAAAACTTACAACTTTTCTCTAAGCTCTACATTTATGAACTCGACTGTAGTACCATACAGTTTATAAATAAGGTACCCACACATTTAGGGTAAGTTCGGGGTAGTTGGCCATAAGGCTCCTAGAGATGGCTCATCGAAATATTTCATAGAAGATTTGACTAGATGGTGCTATAGTTACTGTCCAGTTCGCTTTGCATCGCAGGTGGGAGCTATTGGTTCCACTAAAATTCTATTGAAATAAAATCTAAAAGTAAGAAAAACGCTTGCGAATTGTTTTGCCTAGTGAACCTAAATATTCTCTAAGGAATTCTTGTTGCGGATGTGAAGTTAGATTTGATTGGTAATGGTTATTTTTGTATTTATTGCTAAAAGCTTCTTGAAAGTAGTACCATTAATAGTTTATCCGGTAAAAGTCAGAAAATAATGACAAACGAAAAGGATCTGCCGCGCATCAGCGCGGTATCAACCTATGGCGAAAATTGCTACGAAACACTTCCATCTCAAAACTCTCCTTTGAAATATTGGCTTTAGTGCATAGTGTGGCAATTTTGGTCTCATGAAAATTACACTGAATTTACAGACATGTGTTCCAAAATGTGGTCTAGAGACACAAAAACGCTTTTGTAAATCGTATCAAATAACTATGCTACAGCTAGAATTAACCTATAACCAATCTCTCCTCTAATGACATGGTCATCATACCTCGGGAGATATGGCCAATTGTGAATTTTCAAAAACAATGATTTTAAGGTTGCTCGCGTTGATCTAATTAGTAAATGTATTTTTTTTTGTTTAAAATATTAAAGCTTAAAGTTCAATTACCAATACAATTTTTTTATAATAATGTGTAAGATTAATGTTTACAGTGTTTAAGAAAAACGATGGCCAACTACCCCGGACTTACCCTACGAGGTAGAGATTCCCGATGTAAAACAGAAATAAATGAAATACGTAGCTAAATGTATAAAGTTAATAAGAATATAGGTAGGCAAGTAAGTAGGTACTTAGGTATGTAGGAATCTACTATTTGTAGATACTTATACCTACTCTTCAACTTCATTATTCCACCAAATAGTTGCCTCAGTATTGACATTATTATTATTATTACCCTAATAAGTCATTTAAAAGACCTATTCCGAACAGCTAAAAACGTTTGCCCATTTACACCAAGCTAGGTTACTACCTAACGTGGTGAAAATGGGCACCTGCTGCTATACCTTCACGCAAAATAGACGTCAACCTAAAATTATTTGAAAAGATGTTTGTTCTCACAATTTTTTCCTACTTACCTCTTCTCTATCTTTGATAGTGTCCAACTACCTAACCTAACCCACCCAATGCACATGAACCACAAACGCAATCAGATAACCGGCCGCGATTTTCAAAATCATTCATCCTTATTTTTTCCTCATCTGTTATGCGGACAGCAATGTCCACCGGCTTCCTCCTGCTCGAAGCAGCGGTACTAAAGAATAACCCACTTTGCCGACTAAGCAACAATATCAAACCAAAAAGTTTATGCAAATCGAGGGAGCCGAAATAAAATGGAGTCTCAGTATACGATCGATAACGCCCTCGCGACCTTGCGGGCGGGGCAGCGTGTGGGCGGGGCGTGGTAAGAGGCTGGGATTGGTTAGCCCCGCCCACTGCGCCCCTGCCGCGCCGGCCGGCTCACCCCCGCGCGGCCTGAGCCGACTCGAGCGCGGATCATGCGCCTGCCGCTGTCAGAACAAAACGTCATGTGGACGCCCCGCCGCGAGTAGTGACAGTACACACTTTATAAATTTTTGTAAGTTTTGGTTGCGATGTGCGAGTGTTGAGTGTTAGTGGACAATGATTACTGATATGTACGCGCCGCTGCCGGCGCCGCCGACCAACAAAACTATCGTAAGTTTGTTATATTTACATTTTTATTTTGAAATGTAGGTCAGCTGATGATGTTTACGCCAACCACCTAATGGTTTACTTAAATAACAAAAATGGTAATCTATAATAATCAATTGTATTTTTTTATAGAATTAAAGTATTCTATACTTAGGTGTTTAAATAGTATTTCTCGGTATTTTCTCAGAGCAGAATTACTTACCATATTCTAATAAGAATTCAGGCTTCCATCATCAATATTTTTGATAGGTTACAATATCACGACGCGAAGCATGGAATAGGTATACAATAGTATTTTGACAACAGTATTTTATATTTCATTACAAATCAGTTCAAATATCGATTGCACGGCATTACTAGGCACTATAGAGATATTATATTATTCGATAATGTCTACTTAAAGAAATCTTATTTTGGCTATCGTTCAAAGTGAGTACCTGCATTTACATTTTGATACCAACCCATGTAAGGCAGATCTACCCACCTATCCACCTCCGTATTTATCTATATTTCTTATACTTAGTTTATTACATGTCTCAATATGTATAGAGTGCAAAAGCCTACTCTTTTCTTCCACTATGCCCTATTGCTGGCTGGTGTGCTCTCGCTAAACCAAACAGAACGCCTCCAAATCACAAGTGGGTCATTGTCAGTTGTAAAAACAAAAGTTGTCCACCCGGTGGTCAATAGTTAACGGCTTATGTACATGTAAGTTATGTTTTTATTATATGGATTTATAGTTACGGAAACACCGTTTATGCGGGTTACTAGACCAATCCAAAATTAAGCTTTGTGGCCCTTAACTTTTGATATGTCCACCGAAAAGACGCGAACCTAAATCTGACAATGACCCAAGTACACCGTATAGTACTTGTTTGTGTTAGATGTTCTAGATCTAAAAAAACAAGTAAGTACTAGGTGTACTTGTATCTCTTGGTCTCTCTAACTACACTTCTGTATAACCACCATGGACCATGTAGAGTAGACTTACAGTAGGTCAATTTATCAATATACTTACAGGAAAACTCTGAAGATGGGGCTTTAATTCTGGGCTCAATTTTCCTCATACGAATAACTTTTCAAAAACATGTTTAGTATGTATACCAGATTAGTAAAAAATATTGCAAAATCAGTGACATTCACAGCTGTTTAGACGATGTCAATAGACTTAGGCTGGGTTTAATAAAGATCCGTTAGACCAAATGTCAGATCAAATATCAGTAACACAGAAACATTTTTTGACATAACAAACCGACATAAGGTCTAACGGATCTTTATAAAACCGAGCCTTATTGGATGACATACCACTAACAATTTAAACTTCATTTAATGTGTATAATAGAGTGATAAAAGAATTTTAGAACTTTAGTTTGAGGAGCAGAATGGATGGTTGCTTTTAATGCCTAATATTCAGCACACAGTGTAGAATACGTGTGCAGGTTGGTATAGGTACAGTCAGCGAAGAATTGGTCGACCACTTATCGACTCTATTATTTACATATTACGGTTCAAAAGTGGTAGAAGACTTGGATTACAGTGCCAACACAGCGAATGTAGGTATAAATGCCAGCATGCAACGCGTCAAGCTGTCGCCGTCGGCGGCTCGCGTTGCGTGTGCGCATCCGAGTATCCAGATCACGGATTACGTCTAATGACTCTATGATATGTTTATGTTTATGCTGTACCATGGATCCTCTCCCTCTATTCTACTAGTTTATTTATATATTTATTTAAATTGCATTGCACAAAAGAAATGATCACAAATAGCGGACTTAATGCTACAAGGCATTCTCTAACCAGACAACCATAGGGCCAAAAGAAACTTGCAAAGATGCAGGGTGCAAAAGACAAACTAAAAAGCAAAAATGTTGACAAGTATCTAGTAGTATACTTAGTAGTAAATACTTTGTTGCACAAATCAAGTACAGAGTAGAAAACAAACTTAATAATAGATATATTACATGTTCTCTATTCTTTTTTTTTAGATTTCCATGTCGTGTAACGATGCGATGTTTATTCCATTCTTTATTATGATAGACAGGTAAACTGCGTCAAATATCGTAGACAGGAATGCACTTTTTTGATGAAAAAACCAAACTCGAACCTAATTGAAACTGATTACCTAAATAATCTTAATTTGATATTTCTATTGTCTCTATTGTTGTAGGTATTGGTAATAATACATACTAATAACAAATTTAGCGGTTCATATCCAGCATATACCTACTTAATACGAGTATCTGATGTATGAAACTTACTAATACATCAACTTTCTGAAGTTCTCACAGATACGTTTTTTTTTGTTGTGCATCAAGTGACAATTCAACCTTAAGGAAAGGGTTTATTCTGAGACGAATTGCAATTCAGTACCTATATCTATTTACCTATCATTTCATAATACCCCTTATTATATTCAACTTCATAAAACCATTAACAGTATATATTAATACCTAGCATGTCAAGTCGTATGATTCAATCAACTCCTGCCTGCCGAATGTCTAAAAAATTACTCGTACATTTTGAACTCTCTCAGTATAGGTGTATTAAGAAGGTGTCATTTGCACTGTCACTTTGTCATTATCAGCCACTTTACATGTTACTTGTTTTATTCCTTACATCACATGAGGAACTTTTCAACTTTTTATGTGGGCCAAATAGTACGCAATTACTTACTCGTACCAATCAACTTTTATGGAAGATAATGAAAACTCGTCAACTAGACAAGAAACTGATCAATGCTTTTTATCACTAATAAAAAATAGCGCTTTGGTTTGGCGCCCCAATGGGTGTTGAAGCGATGACATTTCATGGTCCCCAGCCGCCCTTTAGGTTCGAGTGAGTAACAGCACCTGAGTAGAAATAGATAGGTAACTTTAAGTAATCAACGCAGTTAGAAAAATCGCTGTTTCGTATATTTTTATTTTTTGTGACGTGAAAAATAATAGGCAATAAGTCAAAGGTAACGAATTTCTAACAAAATTAATAATATTGACTAAAATCGAATTCAATCGAAAGTAAAATCTACCAACACAAAAGTATTCAATCAATCTGCAATGCTTTAAAAAAAATGGCAACATAATTTAACAGTTAGGGCATCTAATCAAATGTCAATATTTGATTGAACACCATTCGCCGCCGTTTTGAATACTTCCGGGCCGGAGGCAAGAATAACCGATTGTTTCGTTCATCTTTCTCCCCCATAAACAAAATATTTGTCATCGGCTCCTGTTACAGTTTAGTTAGAAATTACAACGGGTACTCATTTGTGAAGAGTTAAAAACTAGCCATCTATTTCAGAATTCATAATAAGAAGCGGTTCTTTTGTTTTTTTATAATCCTAAACTGATGATTTTTTTTTAAATGTAAGTCTTTCATATTCTACAAGTGTTTCTATTCAGAAGTGTGTGTGAGTCTAAAGATAAGGTGGTCAGGATAAGGTAAGCTGTCATTGTTGGTACCTAGTTGAATTAGATTTAACACCAACATAGACCAGTTATTCTCATGTAGGTACTACTATCGATTTGAACTCGCATATCATCTCTTGAATCTATACATCGAGTCCATTATGCGTGTCTAATAGATTTTTTTGGCGCTGGGCCATTCACTGGCACAGCGTGAAGCCGCGTCAATGGCCATTGTGGCATCGAGTCGTCGGCGACCGACAAACTTTTATTTGTAACGGGCCTAAATGGCTGTTTTGAGGATTAGGTGCTAGCATTGTCATCATCGCTCTACTATCTGTAATACACTACCATTTTAACGTTTCATCGAACACGAGATAAACTACTCTATGTCAATGTGATAAGAACTCTATAGAGTAACCCGGATTAAGTTAGCAGAACTGTAAATGCCGTTTCAGCGAAACATTGTTATGGACGCAAAATGGCATTAGCCTAATACGATGAGTTCCCCACAATGTGCTCTTGAGATCTGTCACTTCTGATAGCTTTTTGCTACGGTTTACACGACGGATTACGCTGCACTTTAACATTAGGATTATGTGACCACTTACAGGCTAAAGTGTGGTTTAGAAACGATTACAGTCAGTATTTTTATAACGTTCGTAGCGTAAGTATTTGTTTGAAGCAATTAAATTAAAATATCTGTCGCGGCAGTCAATTAAAACTGAAAAATAAAACCGTACGTTAACGGCTCAGTAGCACCCTTCATAACTCTTTCCTGGCAGCGAGGCGTCGTGTTTAACCCTTTCATTGACAAAAGGTATTTAAATTAAGCTGTCGAGGAGATTATATTTACTGCGGCGCAACGGGATTTGAATCCTTTACACTGCCATCTGTTTTTAGAACGACAATGTTGCAGACATTGAAATAGATAACGAGTTTCTTGAAAGACGCTTAATTGAATTTCATGCGGGAAGTGGTCGATTGTAAATACCACATAAATGATAGAGATGACTGCGATACACGAGACCAGCGTGTAGATATTTATCGTGAATATCGCGTAGAAGTTGATGCAATTTCTAAGGCTGGCAAATCTCGGATCAGCCAGCGAGTTTTCCCGCTAATTGAATGTTATTGCATACCACACACTAATTTATAGATATGGTGAGATAGGTAGCTTGCGTTTGTTCATTAAGCTGTCTTGGTAAGTTATTTATGCGGGCGTCCGTCAACGCCGCGCCGGAGTGGCGACAAATTTAACAATGCCGGGTATCTCGCCGATCCTTGTTTTGTGTAGTCTTTCTTAAAAAGATCGTTAATGATGTGCGAATCTGTCTACACGTGTCACCGTCGATTTATGTCGATTCTACCTAATTGTTTTATGTTGTGACGATTTTGTGCTTTATTTCAGCCGTGCACGGTTCATTGGCGTTCCAATTCGAGGCTCACAGTGTATTTCGGGTATTTAAATTACTATTGTCCGCGCGGCGGAAATATTCTGTTGTTTGCGTTATACAGTCAACTAGTAGCGGCAATTATTCACTGCATGTTCCCTACTGCGGTTTATTAAGCGACCCAGTATTCGCCACACATAGGGCCGTGTAAAAACGGCCCGACCACAAGCCAACTGCAGTTTCCTGCCGCGACCACAAATAACCATTTAATAATCTTAATATTGCTTGTTAGCAATGTTAATTTTGTACAGTTACGGTTTGCCGATAATTTTTATTAGTTCTAATTGTGCTAATAGACGGCGAATAAGGTGTGCTGCTGTTATTAACTTAAGCTATAAAACCAATACAATGCGCGCCGTGACAGAGGGGTAGGTTAGCTTTAGTTTATTTAGTATGTACTCTCGAACTACTATTATTTATTTAGTTTATTTACTATGTAAAGCTATTATACGATCAGATGTATATATGATGGCCTTGATGCTTCAGACAATACGAATTTTTGAGTACCTAATTTAGTGACGTGTTTATGTTTGTTGGCTAATTATTGATTAGCTACCTGCCTTACGAATACATCTACCTCTAAACAGACTACCCACATTTCATTATTCATTGGTAACCTGTACGACAGGAATCTGCGTCTGGACACGCATCAAGGCCATCATGATCGCTGACGATCGATCGCCTTCAACGTCGTGATCAATAGCTCCATCTTTTCAAAATTGAAACTATCAATCACGATATTACATGTCACATAAACTGGTTTACAACACCGACATAGTGACAGTAAGTAATTTAGTTGCGTTTTGCAACGTCTTCCATTTGTAATAATATTATTAGTTAGCGTGTAGCTGCGCCCGCGCCGCGCCGGCCAATTTCACATCCACTCGACGCAGCCCGTCATTACGCTGCAAATATTACAATTACAACCTACTGAGATGTTCCTCTAGTGACGTGCCTTTTCATTCAATAGTTTTTACTCCGTTTCCTGCCATGAATTATGTATTTCCTTCCCATTGAATATTTATACTAGAGCAATTTCAGATAACAATCATCTTCACAAGAAGACGCGACAAACGTACAAACGTAGCGTTTTATTTATTTTTTAATTAGCCGACGCTATTATTTTCATTAAAGCATAGATATCGTATCCATATCGGTGCTTATCTCAGGTATTATATAATGGTGAATAAAAAGGCTCGTTGAAAAAACAATCACTCATCCAATCACTATGAACAAACATGGGCCGCTCGGATTCGTCGCGCTCCTGTGCCACAATCACTGTCAATGATTACTGTGGAAGCCTTTGCGTCTTTGTTGTTACCGCCCTCCCAATGGAAGGATCCGGGGCTATGCTGTGACTAATATACGAGATTCGAGATTTGAGCCTTGGGTGTCATTAAACGTCGTCAGGAGCTTCTGAAGCACCGATAATGATCGTAATCGGTTGGCTATGTTGAGGTTTTTGCAAGGTCACTGCGTTAGCCTGGCTTGTTAGTAGAGGAGCAAGCACGGCGAGTAATGAACGGGCGAGCTGCGAGATGCAAGTCACGGGGCAGGCAGAGGCGCCGTCATCGCCCGCGCCGTCATCGCGCCCTGTCAATAAATGATGCCTCGACAACGGAGAAGGTTATTTTCGAACGGAGCTCCACTAATTAATGTCTTCCACTTAAAAAAGGTTACTTACCTACCTAAGAAGCGGCGGCTTTGTTCTATTGTCAACTGCTTTAGTGTATCGGAGTGCCTAATGGTCCTGGCAGCCAGTATTTGTTCCACAGTGTTAAAGGTATTCTTGTTGTCGTTGTCTCATTAAATAAGCCGTATATTCTCCATCAATAATGGTTATTTGTTATTTATACTGTGTCGAATTTACTTCACTAAATGCATGATTAGGTATGCATATGGTATTATTGAACTAATTTTAACGTCCATATGATTCAAATGCGATTAGAAGAACCAGTTTTTATGTTCTAGACAGAATTAAAATATCTGAAAGTCAGCCAGGCGATCCC
This sequence comes from Epiblema foenella, assembly GCA_963556455.1. Classification (NCBI taxonomy): domain Eukaryota; kingdom Metazoa; phylum Arthropoda; class Insecta; order Lepidoptera; family Tortricidae; genus Epiblema; species Epiblema foenella. The sequence continues at coordinate 9,131,404 of OY747104.1, read as the reverse complement.
CATAACCACCGCACTTTTTAAAATCCATCCTAGAAAAATCCACATATAGTACTTCTCATATAATCTAGGTAATCATCATTCATCCAAATCATTTAGGATTTTACCTGATTACGTCTAGGAAAAATCATTTTTGACCAGAGCTGAACCTCTATTAATGTAGCTCTTTGATCGACTTACTTGATTTCCTTATACAGTACCCGGCGATATGTATTGAACATAATGCACATCGGTGTTTAGAAAGAGACAATGAGTTGTTTACGACGATTTTCAAACACTACCGTCGTCCAATCGTCCGTCCGACCGTCAATCAATCATCGTATTTATTAATTGGTGACCAAAGAGCTGGCGACTTCCTCGCACAACGTATCAGCCTTGCGATACAGCGAGGAAATGCCGTCAGCATCCTCGGTACAATGCCCCAAGGGCCTGTTTTAGATTTAAGTTAGTTGTAATATTATTTAAGTTAAAATTTATAGGTTAACTATTATTACCGCCTGTAAATCAATAAAAGATTGACGTTTCATATGAAATAGTAATTTATTTGCACTTTATGGACTTTATTAGTTTAGGTAAGTCAAATCGATGACATGTAAACTTTATATTTTGAAGACGACTGACAAACGTCACTTAGGTAGTGTGTGAAAATGCTCAAACAAAACCGAAATTAGCAGCCTCTTTCCAAAGGTTGGCGTGCAATATTCGCCGGGTACCTACTGTACGACATGACTGCTATGATGGAGAGAGTTACACTAACAAGGGTCTGCGTTTTAAATTTGTGATAACTGTAAAGTAGATATATGGCATAAAGACCTCGAAGTGCTTTTGCTTACTTTCATCTTCATCGGTATGGTCAGCAAACTGTAAATGTCAGCTTTCAGCATTAAACACACCAATTCGATGCTGAGTTCGATCTAGCGATGTCGAAAGTGCCTGGCCATTGAACCCCATCCATTCCTCCGCACATCTATTCTGACAATCCGCATGTTTTGATTTCCTCGTTCTGTTCCCTACTTACGTCACCCGCAGGATGGCGATTAATTTAGTAGTTTAGCTGAGAGATGCTCGTGGTGGCCACCCGCGGGGCTGCGCCGGCGCCCCGCCGCGCCCCGCGGAGCGCTAATTGAAACTGACACCGATAGGGCCATTCACGCTGTCCTTTCGCAGAGCATTCTTGTACAAATAACACATAAAGGGTAACAAAAGTCAGTACATTTAGGATTTTGGAAATCTTCATCGTTGACCCACAAATACCAATATTTCACTAAAGCTCTGTTCCACTACCCCAAATATACCTAAAGCAGGTTTAACTTCGAATGAAGTACGTACCAATTTAGTGTGCGAAATCAAAGTTACATTAAACGGCCCTGTCTATGAATGAACTAGAGGCAGTCAGAGAAGAATGCGGACGCATTACGTAGTTTGAAGAAGAAGACGCGACAACTAATTACGAACACAACCACTCTGCCAAAACAGAGACAATCAATTAAGTAGATTTTCTCTGTATAACACGTCATGAAATTGAGAGAAAGTTAAAGTTTAAAGTCTATCCCTTTATATGTGACGTCATGGCGAAAAAGAGGGGAGCCTTTGAAAAAAAACACGACAGTGGCAAATAAGCATAGCTGCCTGTTATAGTAGACACCGTAGTCCACGGACGTTTTCAACTCCAGAGGAGTCACAAGCACGTAATCGCCCTTTATTGTTGTGTTTCAACTGTCGTTGTTACCTATGTGTTGATTCGTTGTGCCGCGACAATACCTACCAGGTCCCTCACTGTTAACACATCGCATCCTCAGAAGTACTTGCTATAGTTAATAGCTTCCTTAATCTCACAAGACAAAAAGATCAATCACAACAAATTTATGTCTCAACAATAAAACCGCTGCACGCGTCCCTTTCAGCCTATTACGAGTGAGTGCAAGAACTATCGGAAATTGCAACTATTATCCTTAGCATCCGGCTTTTAAGTGTAAATTTTCCGTTTGCAATTTGTCGTGCGAAGGGATTTAAACAAACAGTCTCCTTGTATCGCGAGTGGCCATTAAACGCAGCGGTCGGGCCGTTATGAATTCGGATATGTCCCTCATCCGTTACTCTTCCCCTTGTGACTTCACAGATATATCATATTCTGTTACAACTCGGTCTAAAACATGTACATATATTATGCGTTAGTGTTCTTCCTGAGGACATCTAAATCTTCAGACTTATATCGCCGGGATGTTAATTATTTGATACAGATAACAAATTATAAAAAAAAGTTTGATCATGATAACTTCCACGACACGAATTTGAAATTTTTTGATTCATTTAAAACAGAATATGACTAGAGCACTAATTATTTATAGGCATTGTCCATATAAGAGAGTCGTCTGTTTTTCTCCTCAGTTCTATGATAATACGATGACAACAATTCTTAGGTAACGCAGGGAATATAAAACTTCAACAATTGAATGTATATAATTTTAGCAACTGTTTATTCCTTTTGGGTTTTATAGCTAGGTAAGTTATTACTTATGCTGAACTGAAATATTTAGCCGACATATTTTTATTTTATTTTCTTAACTGTATATTCTGAGATACCGTTACGCTTTCCCCGGTTTCATCAATATGAGTTTTTATTACTTCGTTCAACCCCTTTCTTGTACATTACGTTAGACGCAAGTAGTAATTTTCTAAATGCGCTTAATGAAACAAGCGCATTTGCTTCTGTCACGGTTATTAGCTAAACTTAACCTACATACTGTTTACTTATTTAGTTTCATTTGCAAGCACTAAGTTTATAATTAAGTAATTAGCCGCGGACGTTAGGGGCGTGCTATATCCAATTTTGAAAAAACCGTTATCAATAAAGAAATTATCCATTACGATGATCGATTACCGGAAAATTAAATCAATTTAAATTGAATTAATTAATATAGTCACGATCACTGGACTAGCCATCGGATAAACTTACTTGATGTAGTACCACTCTAAGAACTAGTCATCTGATTAACAATAGGTACAGTCGCGAACCGGGATTTTGAGCCACTTGCCATTGTCCGGAATTTAGCCGTGTAATGCACGATGTGTTATGATGACGTGGCAGTCCCGATTTGCGTTACATGTCCGAGTTGCGAAGATTGGCAGGTGGCTCGGCAATCCCTGTACGCGATGCTACTTCATGAAGTTTCTGTTTATAATGCCACACAGATTTTAATAAACAAGTTCAATTTTCTCTTAAATTTTGATGTAGATTCCAAATTTTGGCATATCCAATTCAATTACTCTAGATAAATAATTGAACCTCCTACAGTCTTACCATACTTACTCACGAACTAGTGCAGTACAGGACCAAAGCTAGCACTTCTTTTGTTAACAATCTTTTATCCCCAGCTACTTACCATTAGAGGGTCGTGTGCCGCCATTAGCCCCCGCGAGGCTATATTTCATGACTCGAGGAGGCTCCATGAATACTCGCCTCGCACTTGGGCTTTAAACCGCGCCTGTCATTGATGGCCGAGTTAATGTCACATCACGATGTTTAGCTTTTAGGGGGTCTTTGCGATACAGAGGCATAGTACAGTGACGTTTTAATTTGCTGAAACTAAAATTTGCTTAGTTGATTTCAGATATTTCCATGAAAAATTTAGGTAGGTCATATATGAATTTATAATCTGCACCTTGTCTCAATACCTTCTTCAAGATGAACTATGCATTTGCAAACAGATGTGGGATTCCTAGCTCATTTTTGCAGCAATTCCGATGGACTTTCCTGCCTGATATATGTATATTCCTGATCTGGCAAAAGATCAGATTGCACAAGCATTTTCTAGGTACAATCACTTCATAGGTAGTAAATAGTAGATATCATTGATGTTTGCCGACAGACTTGATCAAAATTGAAGATATTCGATATCTAAGTACTTACTAGTTTTACCTACCTATACACGCTCTATTCACGTTTTTCAACTCTAGTTGACCCTAGTTTATACCCTAGATATTGCCGTTAATTTTTATAAGTAAGAAAGCTAAAGCTTCAACGCACGCACTGAAGCATACTGAAACTGAATTTATAAGTCTATCCAAGCACGTCCACGTAAGGTGTAGCAGTATAATTACTGGACATGTCGATAGATGCAGCTGACAAGCGCTGCGGTCACCGCGGTCGCTTCATTCAACACCGCCTCGCCTCATTCATAACTGGCAAGTGTGACCGCGACGCCGACGTGTGGACCGTTTAGCTCGATTTGCCTAGTTACACGCAGTTTGGGAGCAAGCGTGGAACCACAGGCGTTCTCTGAAAATTTAGCGATTGTACAATATGCAATTAAGTCCACATATAATGCTATGTGCTAACACAGTTTAAGTTATAAGATCGGTTATTCTTGATCAATTACTGAAGGAATCAACGTAGCTATGAGATACGATTCAATTAATTATATTAAGCTGCGATCGATTGATACAACGACCAGATCGTGTGGATGTAAAACGTTTATTCACAAAGTATATCATCGCCTCGTTCACCCATGTGCTGTGATTCGATTCCTATCAGAGATCCACCTCCAAACGCTTGCGATAACGAAGCGGAATAGGAGATGAAGTACTTAGGTGGTCGCGTGGCCCGGACCGCCCGTCGTGGCCGACGCCGCGCTATGCTAATTCAATTGTGTAGAGCGGATAGCGCGATACCATCGCCCTGCATTATCATAATAATGCGCGAGTCACCTCGTCGATATTACCAACCGTCGACATGCACTCGATACACTATTTGTAAATCGATACCTCCCAACAACACAGTTTTTGGGCTCGGCTCGTCCTTGAAACTATTGTATCATGTAGAGCAGACTGACTTGTAAACATAGCATCCATGATACAAACAAAGACTCTATGAATCATTAAGCATGAGAACACAAAACAAGAACCGCAACGCCGACAGTACGATAAGACACTTACAAGCAAGAACATGGAAAGAAAACCTAGCATCTAAGTAATCGATTCACAGAAGTGTTGAAAAGCGGCGAAAGCCGTTCTCAGGCGTCCGCCCGCGGCCCGTAACCGTACCCACAGTTCTTGTCGGCGATTACATTCATCTAGCGGGATGCAAATTGAATTATGGGACTTTTTGTGGCTGTTCAATTGTTTAATACATCGCTTTGTTCTTGCGCCGCTACGTGACGACTGAGCACTCAGCGGCTTGTAATCGCCCGCAGTCTTCCAGCCACGATTGTTCCACACCATTCTAGTCAACCCGTCCCATTAAATTATAGTGTTTCGCCTTATTACCTAATTGTTACTATTGTTACAAATGACTAACTGCTTTCGAAAACCTTACAATCAATCTTTTATTTTTTGTTAATACATTTATTTCGGAGTATAAGTACCTACCTACATCCATATCTGTGAGTAATACAAAAACAACACAAAATAAAACAGTGGGTGCAATTTATTTTCTTAGCCTATGTTAGTAGCTGTAAAACTCTGTCACTTTTCGCACTTATTACAATTTATATCTCCTGTGGAGTACATATAGAATCATTAGCAGTGCCTAAGAAATAGGAGAGAACCTCAAACTATATTAACTATAGGTGCGTACTATTTTAAAAAATACGCGTAAGTGCCTACTCTTGTAGAAAACTTAGTTTGAATGTGAACCTAGGAATAATTGGACAAAAATAACGTCTTGAATGCATAATTGTTCGTTTTTACGAGGACTACAGGTCGTTGGTGCGCCGCGTCTTTGTGGTTTAGACCCCGCGGCACTGCCTCGGTAATTTTCTCAGCAATTAATACTCCGCGTTCAATTTGTTAAATGTAAAAAATGTGAAACAGAAGTTGAAGAAAATTACTGAAGCCACATCCACTGGCAGTTCCACGCTATTAACGGAGGAGCGAATGAAATGTCAACTAATTGCAACGTGCCATTGTATTGACATGTGCTATTGCGGTTTTTATTGACAGTACTGTCATTGAGAAGGCTGTTAATTCATACGTTGGATAGAAAAACCTTTATTATAGGGTATGTTCTTACATACTAGATAAAAAACATAATAAAAAAAGTCGTCTTTCGCTAATTTTTTAGATATGAATGAATTGATAAAAATATAGCAATGTTGCTAAAGTAGGTACCTACTGACATACAAATTAAGTAACAAGTTCATTCTTAGATATTGTAGTAAATCTGATAGACAATAGGGGCAATAAAGCGGGTCTCGCGTGCCCCGCGGCACACTTTGGTCTAACCATTTTATTTGTTTGTTACTATAGTATAAATGGAGCTAATTATAATGATTTCTAAGGGAATTACTGGCATTAAGTTGCTACCAAAAATACGTGAGTTTAACGACGTTTTCCGAGAAACTCCGAGAGCAAGCCGACGGCGACGCGCTACACACGCGATGCTGCTATCACATTGTACCTTGTATGCAATACGACCTTGAACTTATCTACACAATGCTATCAATGGTGCCTTAAGGTACTCCGTGTTGAAAGTTCCTAACCGCGTTGAGGTTGAAATAAATTCGTAAAAATAGGCCAAATGAAACTAAGATTACGACACTATAAAAGTATAATTATTACACGTAAGTTAATAACCTTAACAATCCGTCACAAGAGTGAGCTTCTTAGGGTTCCGTAGCCAAAATGGCAAAAACGGAACCCTTATAGATTTGTCATGTCTGTCCGTCCGTCCGTCCGTATGTCACAGCCGATTTACTCGGAGACTATAAGCACTACAATTATGAAATTTGGTAGGAAGGTGTATTCTATGAACCGCTACACAAAAGTGATGTGAAATTACAAAAAAATATTAAGTTAGGGGGGCACTCCATATATGTAACCGGTGGATGAAAAAAAAATTTTCAACGCATATAGTCGTGTGGGGTATCGATGTATAGGCCTTTAAAAATGATATGGAGGTTTTTAAAAAACTTGTCCATTTAAGTCAACCGTTGGTGAGATATTAGCTGTCAATGTCATAGAAAGTGTCCCCCCCCCCCCCCCTCTAATTTCCAAACTATAAAATTTAAAATTCTGAAAATAATTGAGGTGGTGTGCATTAGTTAATACATTCAACGACTTTTGATTTGAACAATATAGGTTTTACGGTTTTTGAGTTTTCGCTTAAAAACTGTCTTGCCCAAACAAAAGGTCGTAAGTGCCGTGAGTTCCCTATGAAGATACGACTTTTTTAGATTCAATGTATTGGATAGTGATTTTAGATGTGGACTAATAGGTGTTGGTACGGAACCCTTCATTGTGCGTGGTCTGACACGCACTTGGCCGGTTTTTATAACTTCTCCACAAACAATTGTCACATATTACCTACATATATTTAATCACTTTTTGTAATACAGGTTTGTATGAAATAAAACGTTTGAAAAATAATTTTGTTAGTAGAGAAATTCAAAAATTTTTACAGTATGAGGAGTTGGCATGCATTTCTCCATTTTCTTTATTTATGGCGTTCAAAGTATGTCGCAATTATTTAATTGACCGTCTACACTTTATTCCAGTACATGATTAATATGGCCATACTGTAAAACTGTACAGGGAAGATTTGGTCTCATTTTCTTCATTAGTACCTGCTACCACTTTCATTAGTGCGGAGCCGGGGCGGGCAGCTATAGTTGGTTATCTATTTTTGTATATGATCATCATTATCATTGTCATCATCATCAGCCTACACATGTACCACTGCTGGGAGTGTTGGGCACAGGCCTCCTCTCCTTATTACTGAGAGGGATTGGGTAACAGTCCCCACGCTGGCACAGTGCGGGTATATATATACTTCACAAACAGCTTTGAATTTCTTCGCAGATGGATGCAGGTTTTCTCGCAATGTTTTCTTTACAGTAAATATCAAATGATATTCTGTACAAGTTCTGGAAAAATCATTGGTTCCACCCGGGATTGGAACTCACGATCGACCGCCCCTTGACATCCGCATCCTTGAACACTCAACACTTCCAGCTAGCTTCTGTGATCTAGATAATACATGAAAGTAATTTCTGATCACTAGGTATCTAAAGTAATTGTGTATGTACCTATTGGATACAAGTTAACTAATGAGGTTCAGACACTAGAGTTGTCGAAGGGACCCTGAAACGTTAAACACTCAACACTTCACCATGCCATGTCGCAGTGCAATTAATTTCACAATTTTAATTGCCATTGTTCTGTTCTAATTATTGAATTACTTGATGTCGGTATTAATGATTATAATCATGGCCGTATGATAGGTGTAGGTAATTATTCAGTGTTTAAGTTTTTGTTAACGTGGATAGGTTAAATCGAAACGTTTATTGTGACAAAGATGTCATTACGTTGATTTTATCACGAGTTGAACTTGATCGCAATCACATGAATGATATTTAAGTTTACTTTCAGTCATGCTTATTTTTACCTCCGATGAACGCTATTGTACAACAAAGTTGCGAACAATAGCTAGTACAGACACGACAGTTTTTGACCGAGTAATTGACTCCCACCAACTAATCGCGGTTCGACAATATCTTTCTTAATCACTTTATACCCAACGCCTTAAGATACGTGTTCTAATAATAAATATTTTTACTTCTCTTATCTTCTAATTTAATATAGGTGCTTCAAAGAATTCTTTTGTAAGGTTTTTAATTACATAGCGCTTATGCGATCTAAAAGCTTAATTTTACAAATAAAAAGATAATAATAAAATACCTACAATCATAAAAAAATAAAAGTCAACCGAGTTGATTACTAGCGAGTGAATCAGTTTCGAATTATATTCACTAGAAAAGGTGACTTTAATAATTTAAATAACATTATCCAAACATCGAGTATAGTACCAGTTATCTCCAGTTACTTAGATAATTTGAATCAACTTTGGAGTAATTAAGAGTGAAAAAGATGCCAGCTATATTGTGTCGACTTTAGCTGTGCTACAAAGCGACAGAACAAAAGCCAAAATGGAAGGGAGTCCCTTGTTTCCATTCGACCGCTTGTTTTTTGTTCGACTGGAACTGGTTTCTCAAATTGGTACTCCTATTATCTGGTCCCAGCCGGTGAAGGTCGGTCTCACTCAGAAAATTTGTGTGGCAAATTCCGTCACGCAAAATATTGGTGGGTAATTTCGATCAGAATTTTGACGGTTTAAATGTCGCTCCAAATTGGATGATGTTTCGACACTTTTTTTACTCGAGTCCAACAAAAATAACCGTTTTTAGGCAGTTTACAGACAGAATAACAATTTGTTATAATTTTTTAGTATTCAAGCCTATATCAGATCAGTAAATTTAAATTTGATGATTCGAAATTTTTACAAAATTTAAAAGCGTTATTTCAAAGCAATGGTTGTGCTTCTTTTGACAATAGGTACAACTATTTTTACATAGCAAATTTATATATAATCTGAAATATTTTTTAAAGTACAGAACGCGCTCAGGCTGTAATTCGACAGCGAGCACTAGCAGCCCGGGGGCCCGACAGCGAGTGGGCGCTCATGTCCGACACATTACCACACAATTTTAACGACTTATCAAATTTAAACGCTCGCATTACCGGCTAGGCGGCGCGGCGATTTTAGTGAAACGTTCCGATAATCGCGGAGAAACAATACGTAATCTGTCCAAATTGCCGATGGATGCGTTAGATGAGACGTGCTGTGATCGACATTCGATAAAACTTTCGGTCACGTTGCTCAAAAGCATGTAGCAAGACAAATATTTTACTAAAAAAAGTTCTCCTATTACAAGCTCGATTCCATATTCCATACATAGATCATAATACCGAATCTGGACAAAAACTCAGTCCCCACATGTCGGGGTCACGTCAAAGTCGGACGGCGTCACAAGTCGGTAATTTCCCTTTAAATAAATAATTTGTTTCGGCCCAATTTGACGCGATCGCCATGTGGTGTCGGACTAATGGCCGCGGATAACTACGCGGTTTCACGCTTTACTCACAGACTATCGCCGACAACAGTGACACGTTATTTTAAGTCTGTTAAATTGAGTAAACAGTTCTTAATGAAGTGAAAATTCTCTAAATGTGTTGATATTTAACTTGCTTTTTGGTTTTATATAAAATATATTTTTCTAATTGCCAGAGTAAGTTTTGCCTAAAGCCCAAACCCATCATTACGTATAGGTAGCCTAAGTAAAATGTTGGATGACATTTTATTTCAAAGTTCAGTTAGGTATTTATGATAGTTTATATAATTATTACGAACAATATGGCCGATATTTTCATAGGCCGATGGAAACTGTTAAGTGTGCTAACATTGTGGAGACAGGAAGAGTTGATCGATACTTCCCCTAGTTAGTTTCAAATGACGGGCGCCAACCCTTGTCTCCTAATGATCGTATTTTGATGCTACTTACCAACACTCGTGCAGCACACCAAAAATCAATAAATTTAATACACGATGGAAAAGTGTAGTAGATACTCATTAAATTCGTATTACATAATTTTGTCGTCTTTAATAGGTCAAGTTTACCCACTGGGTTGGAAGGTCAGACGGAAGTTGCTTTAGTGAAACTGCGCCTACGCCTAATCGGGAAAATAGTAGGAGTAGGGTGGATTTAATAGGTCAACAATAAGTGGCAAAAAATATCAAGTAACTGAAAAAATCAACGCTTAATTACTTTATTTTACACTCCCATTTTTAAAAACCCGTCAACAGCAAATGAATGTGTCTAATGGTTTTTTTGTGTTTTATAGCTGCACAAATGTATCATATATGTAATATTGTTAACATCAAGTATCGGATATCGCAAACGACAACAGTAGCATGTAAAGTGACATATAGAAGAAACGACATATAGAAGTACGAAAAGAAGATGATAAAGTAATCTTTCCCTTAAACCGAAAACTAAACTAATTAGCTTGTCCATCGTTACAGTAACATCACTTACCCAGTCATGTTGATATAAATTATTAGGCGATGATTTAACGCGTTTATTTTGCATTAGAATAGGAGCTGGGGTGTCGGCGACGGCGACGGCGCACGGTTTCACCCTGGACGCGTTCGATAATTCCCTAATTGCGCAATTAGCCGTCTGCAATTTGCCACAGGCTTATCTGACACGAATTAGAACGGGATTTTGCTGTCGAAGACCCCTCGTTGTAAAATTAGAAATTTTTCATAGACGAGAATATGACGCAATTACCATTTTTTTTTAAAGCTCGAGTCAAAAGGTCAAGTAAGTTATTTATGAAAATACATGCATTATTGGCGTCAGTAAACATTACCATGATCTTATTTAATTTGAGCGGTACAAAAAGATAAGCCTTATTATCTCGAATAACGTGTTGTCTAAAAATATTAGCTCATAAGCATAGTTATGAATTTTATGAAATACAATTTGGTTGGTAACGACTTCACGATCATCTTAATAACACATCGGGATAAGCGTTTCGCTTGAATATTCATTTCGGCTCATCATAATTTTGGTGGATAATTTTAAATCAGCCAATCAGTGAGCTGTTGGGCGCGCGGTGCCGCGGTTTTACTCACGATTTATGGGTTCTCACATTAATTTAATTACAGGTTACGAAATTAAACTTATTTGCGATGTGAGAGAAAATTTCCAATTTTCAAGACAACAAAAATTTAAACTAAAATCAGCGTTTACATCGGGCAGGAAAGAATTAGATTCAGGTACAGCCACATAAAATACATGGTTATTTTAGGATCATGTAACCAGAAATATATACTATCGTAGCTCGTCGTACATTCGCCATCAAATATATGTGCACTCCACAGACAAAATAAAGAAATACCTGAAAATGCACTCTAATGCCTTGACAATAGAGACGTGTTCAGATATTTATGAGCACCTTGTTCGCTCCGATGTTTCTAGGCGCGGTGGTACAAGTACAAATTCAATAAAACCGATGTGCATGAGAAGTTTAGTGCAGTACCTTTTCCAAAAAAATATTCAGAATATTTAGGATCACGATGGAACAAATAGCATTACTGGAATTCATTGATACATAATTATTATCTTTTGTTTTTGTCGTGGTTGAATAATTTCTTGCGAAATTATTTTGAATTTATCGTGTTAAATTTACCTAGTCAAATGTCACGTGTTGGATATTTTTACACATTACAATTCGATTTAAGATACTGATCTTAAATCGAATTGGCTATAAAATGATATCATTGAATGCTTATTTTCCCATAGAATGGAGTTTCCTCCGCGCTGGCCTACTGAATTAAAGGCTGCAATTAAGTAATCCGATCCACTCGGTCATTGATACATCCGGTCCCCTTTCAAATTCCACTAGCCTAATTATGATTTTGCTCTCGTAACTATATTCTCTAAAGGCGAAGATAATAAATCTGCTGGTTTTCCTCTTATTTCTTTATATTATTGTATGTGGATGGAAAAAGGGTTGCATGGTATTACTGTGGAAATATTTGACATTTTACATCACTAGCGGTGCTTTTAAATTCCCACGTTCTTGTATGAAACGTAATTTGTTTAGTTTTTGTCTGATAATTAGATGTACCTGCTGCCGGACATTAAACTTCATCAAAAGTCGATTCCAAACTGAAAATCACCTAATGAATAAACCTATCCCATCCCCGCTGAACTACCTGACCCTTCATTGACTCTCACATAGTCGGTGAGTCTCTTTGTGTTTTATTTAATTTTTTACGACAAAAGATCTTCGTCATTTTTGACAAGGAAAAAGCCATCAACATTGTAATGCGGTTGATGGCGCCGGAGAGGCGCCACGGTTTGATTCAATCTCGTGGCGAAGGCCAGTTGACGACCAATTACCGATATCACTCTGTTTCGGTGCGCCCGCGCCGCGCCCAAATGGAGCATAATGCCTAGGGTAATTATGAACAGCGCCGATGAAGGCTCAGCAGCATTCTACCACTCATCTACTAATATTATTTATCCCAAAATTGCTTCGAGAGCTGTCCACATGTAGTATCGAACACCTTTCATAAATCGACGGATAATTTTGTATACCTACAACCTACATTGTATCTACAATTTCTGAGTATTAATCGTCTACAGAGCAAATTCCTTGCCTGCCTATATAGATATCTCATTGGGTAAAGTCTCACGACTTCGCCTGGGCAATTGATATGGTTTTATTATTTTTTTATGGTAATCGTAATTGTCATGGACTTGGGCCAGTCGTATTTATGCCGCCGTTGCCCTACATCTACCTAACTGATATCTGCGCTGATATCGCAAGATTAACCGTCTAAATGTTAGTAGGTGCTTATTTACCATTGTTTAAAAAACCTTATTAAATCATCAATCTCCATATTTGTGAGAAATACGTTTATAAACGCAAAGCTAACATTTAATGTAAATCGTCACTTAACATCTAGGGTAAGTCCGGGATAGTTGGCCATAGTTTTTCTTGAACGCTGTAAAAAATAATCTTACACATTATTATAAAAATCTGTATTTGTAATTAAACGTTCAACATTAAACTTTGACATGTTAAACAAAAAAGTGTCATTTTCCAATTAGATCAACCTTAACATAATTGTTTTCGAAAATGTACAATTGGCAATCTTTCCCTGGGGATTCTGGCTGTGATGGCCAAGTCGTTAGAGGAAAGATGGCCATAGGTTAATTCTAGCTGTAGCATAGTTATTTGGTCTGATTTCCTATTTATTAAAGCGTTTTCGTATCTCTAGACCACATTTGGAACATATGTCTACAAGTTCAATGTAATTTTCATGAGACCAAAATTGCCACACTGGGCACTAAAGCCAGTATTTCAAAGAAGAGTCGAGATGGAAGTGTGTTTCGTAGTAATTTTCGCCATATCCGCGGCATATCCTTTTCGTTTGTCATTATTTTATGATTTTTACACGATAATACTATTAATGGGACATCGGCGCTACTTTCAAGTAGCTTTTCTTATAAAAGTACTTCAACTGGCTATCCCTCCTTTTTTGTGGGAGAGATGACCACACCTAAAATTAAAAAAAATTGAAAGCACGACCCGTTTGATTTTGAGGATAGAACAATGCGTTACTAATATGCTTAGCAATAAATACAATAATAATCATTATAAATCAAATCTAACTTCACATCCACATGAAACAAGAACTCCTGAGAAAATATTTACACTAGGCAAAACAATTCACAAGCATTTTCCTTACTTTTCGATTTTATTTCACTAAAATTTTCGTCGTACCATAGCTCCCACCTGCGACTCGATGCGAACCGAACAGTAACTAGTAACGTCTAGTCAAATCTTCTATGAAATATTTCGATGGGCCACCTCTACCTTATGGCCAACTACCCCGGAATTACCTTATGTATAGAACAGCTTAGAGAATAGTAGGTAAGTTTGGATTTGGAGAACATCAAAGTTCATAAAAAATGTTCAACGTTAATTAAATGTGTGTATGTTCGTAACATTCGTTAAGAGTTTTCCAAGCATCAGAAATAAGGGCGCGTATACACATCCCGACAGCTGCGCCAATCACAATGTACAAGGGCGTGGCCGCACCCCGTTCCCCGTGTCCCCGGTGTCGAATCCCTGGATTATATTATTATTGCTCACAATGGAACTTTTTTATCGCCGCTTTGTGTCTCATGCCGGGGTGAAATATCCGGTCGGATATTCCTTGTGTGCTCACCTTTATTTTTAACTCGCTGAAATGAACAACGGTGAATGGATTATGCTTTACACCCCTGTACCACTGCTTTACGTGCTTAGGGATCAATTTATTATGAATGCGAAATTCAGTGTCGCTAGCTGTTGATTACAATACAATATACTGCTGTACAAATAAATAGGTAATACGGTAGTTAGATTCAAAAATGCAATAACGTGATATTTATTTAAAATAAATAAATAAATATTTGTGGACAATCTTACACAAATCAACCTAGTCCCAAACTAAGTGATGATCAGAGCTCGGAATAGGTAGTGCCTATTTACCTAAACTTCGCGGGAGGACGTAACTAAGAGTGGTTACAAGCACCAAAAATAATTATTTCTTTTTAATGAATGCGGGATTTCCCGGGATTTACTGTATTATTCTAGAGGCTTAATACATTTCGCGTTACTTATAAATCTTGTTATACTGCATATTATTTGTTTAATTACCTTGAAATAACATGAAGGATTCCGAAATTTGATACTTTTAGTTGACTTTAACAGAATTTAACTCCTTTCTTACATGAGAGGGGACCTGTGTCCAGCATTAGGGCGTATATGGATTGGTGATGAGACAGAACTACGTATATGATATGGCATAGAAGATATCGTACAGATGTATTCTAATTTATTTCTTATATGATGGTATACATGTACTTATATATTAAATAAAACTATTTTTCAACCGATTATATCGCGTACAATGAATTTAAAATACATTCCGTGACCACGAGTGCTGAAAAGGACTCGAAAAGTCGGAATGAATGTCAGAATTTTCTATACGATATCATAGACATAGACATAGACTAAATTTCGGAATCCTTTTGATTCAATTTGATCCATATTATATTTTTAATGACTGATTGTTATTTCAAGGTAATTAAACAAATAATATGCAATATAAAAAGATTTATAAGTAAAGAGAAATGTATTAAGCCTCTAGAATAATACAGTAAATCCCGGGAAACCCCACATTCAATAAAAAGAAGTAATTATTTTTGGTGCTTGTAACCACTCTTAGTTACGTCCTCCCGCGAAGTTTAGGTAAATAGGCACTACCTATTCCGAGCTCTGGTGATGATATACACTTATTTATATAGATAAATAGATACTACATAGAAAACATCCAAGACTTAGGAGCAAATATTCGTGTTCATCTCACAAACAAAATTCCCTGACCGGGATTCGAACCCGGGACCTCTAGCTTCGAAGGCAGGGTCACTACCAACTAGGCTAAAGCGGTCGTCAAAATTTGTTATAAGATGGCGGGCTTTCGAATTGACAATCAGGCCTAGGAATCACTTGCCGTTGATAGAGACGGATGGCACAAACGCGTTGTGGACGACAGAAAGTTTGTGATGAAGCTTGCTTTGATGAATTAGCTGGTAAAAGGTTCTGCAGAAAACAAATCGGAATTACAGCTTCTGACGTCAACGTTCAGTGTAATATTTGTGGAAGATCATGCCGTTCCCGCATTGGTCATATACAGCCACCAAAAAAGGTGTGCACAACTACACAACAATTCTTGAATCGTCTCGTCGAATGATTGATTGATTGCTAAGAATACTAAATTGATTTTAAATATACTTTCAAATGAATTGTAAATAAGTGTTGGTAGTGGTTTCCGACGGGTCCAGTGACGCGGATAGCGTTTATTAATTACGACGTCCCGCGGCTCGCGGCCGGTAGCGGCAGGGAGCTGTCACCGCCGCCTAATTGTAAATACACTACAACCATCTCATAATTTATTTATATTATTTCTCAGCGCCCGAGGCACGAGCTGAACACCACGTTAGCTCCCATATAAATTAGGCCATAAATCTTATAGTCGACACTCGGGCCTTTTCTCACGGTCTAAACCCACCGTTGATGATAATTAAACTCGTAGTATTTCTTTTTTTGATCGCTTTAATTAACTATTCATTGTCTGTCTTTCCAGGAACACCCGAGCTTACGCGGTACGCCGCTGGCGATGCTCGCGGCGCAGTGCAACAAGTTGTCCAGCAAGTCACCGCCGCCGCTGGCTGACGCGGCCGTGGGCAAAGGCTTCCATCCGTGGAAGAAGAGCCCCGGCGCCCACTCACCACCCGGCGGCGGCAACGCTCCGCGCTCCCAGCCTTCCTGTACCCCCTACGGCCGCGGACCAACCTCTTGCGCCGCACCGCCCTCTTACGGAAACGACCTCTATTTCCCATCGTCCGGCGACCAACTTCTAGGTAAAAGCGAATCAAGTGCGAGTCTCGGCTCCATGTACTCTCGACACCCCTATGAATCGTGGCCCTTCAACGTTGGAGGTGGTGGGACCAGCGGTGCCTTAAAAGCGGCCGAAATGGGCGGTGTGGGAGCCGTTGGCGGCACTTGGTGGGACGTCCACAGTGGGTGGCTCGACGTCGGAGGACAAATGGCAAATTACGCCGGTCAAGACTATTCGCAACTAACGCACTCACTGTCTGGAGGTGCTCATTTACTTCCTCCCGCGCCGCATTTGCTCCAAGACGCGTACAAGTCAGTGTTGCCGACGCAGGGCTCGTTCGGCCTACACGGGCCGGGATCGCCGGCGCCGCCCGCGCAAGCTCCCTCACCTCGGTCGCAGCGTCGGTACGCCGGCCGAGCGACCTGTGACTGCCCCAACTGCCAAGAGGCAGAGAGACTAGGACCCGCGGGCGCTCATCTAAGAAAAAAGAATATACACAGTTGTCACATACCCGGCTGCGGGAAAGTATACGGCAAAACGTCCCACCTAAAAGCGCATCTTCGCTGGCACACGGGCGAGCGGCCCTTCGTGTGCAACTGGCTGTTCTGCGGCAAACGGTTCACGCGCTCCGACGAGCTGCAACGGCATTTGCGAACGCACACCGGGGAGAAGAGGTTCGCGTGTCCGGTGTGCAATAAGAGGTTTATGCGATCAGACCACCTAGCGAAGCACGTGAAAACGCACAACGGGGGTAAAAAAGGGAGTTCAGATTCATGTTCGGACTCGGAGGAGAACAGCCAGGGCGAGGGCGGCGTGGGCGGGCGGTCGCCGGAGCACGCGCTGGACGTGAAGCCGGGCGCGCTGGTGTGACGCGCGCGCGCGGCCGCGCCGTTCGCGCCGCCGCCGCTGCTGCCCCACGCGCACGCGCCGCTCCTGTGATACTGCCGCCCTGCTCCTGTACATACCACATATCAGAACACTGTACATAGTAACGTGCTGTTGTAATATAGACTATGCGGTATTGCAGCCGTTGTGTATTTGTTGTGAGACTTAAGTGTTGTACAGTATAGAACTTTAATGATATAGTAAGAATAGTATGGCTAATTAGAATAAGTAGATCACTCTTTTAGTCCAAAATTACAGTTCATTATTTATTACTTACATTATTATACTTTATATAATATTACCTCAACTGATGTAAAAAAGAAAACGAATTTATTGTCGGACCCTGCTAATGGTTACATTCTTACTTATAATTTATATTTATATATAAAAATGCAGTTTTTTAATCAAAAATGTGGCTCCTCCATAATAGTAGCTGTAAGTCGGACAGATGGGTATTATGAATGTATGACTTTGCAATATTATTTAGGTCAATAAATTATGTAAAAGTAACTCACTCAATAAAGCCTAAGAATCGAAAAGCAAATACATCAACGAAAAAGACTATTTTAAACAACATTTACAAGGATAAAAATGCACTAGATACCTATTTGTTTATTTACTAGATACATTTTGCTTTGGAAGTAAGAAATGTGTCCCACTATCACGTCTCCTCAACCGTAGCATAATCTATAAGGCATAATTACATTACATAAACCACACACATGGCTGTTTTGATTAAATTATTATTGCGATCTAACATATTTGTCATTGTATAATTGCAAGATGTGATATTTTAATAAAAGAGCTTAAGGCCTCGAAACAAGCCGAGATGCAACTCGTGGAGTTGAGAAGGCCCTGACACAACTATTTGTTGCAATCATGCAATAGACCTCATATAACGTTGATTTACCTAGTTGAAGCAAATATTTAGGAAGATTCATAGCAGGAAGTTGATAGTTTATAATAGAGTGCTAAAGTCAAAGGCAAAATCCCTCTGTCAAGATACCTCACCAGATAACTTTCACACACAGGGGCATCAATGCAAAATTGTATGTATGACACACGAACCGTTACATCATAGGCACTCTATTCTTCTTACTTGGTTCACTCTTGACAGAGTGGTCGTGGTCGTCAGGTCGGTTTAGTGGCAAGCTTGTAATTCGTCGCAGTTCGTCTCAAGGCGGTTTTCCCCAGCACTCTATTATAACCCTATAATTATCTCTGTTGATAATCGGCTGGCAAACTATACCACTATTCTATGTATATATATATGTGATCGATGATACAAAGTTAATGAACGAGTATTTATCCCTTGTAAATAAAATGACAGAGATGGGTTTCTTGCTCACCTATTGCTGTTAGTCCCCAATGACCATATAAAGTTACGTCATATACTTATACAAGTATTTGTCCATTATCGTGCTATTTTGTTAGCTTGGAAAGATGTAATTTAATGATATCTTAACTTTATTGTATATTGTACAAAATTGTGCAAATTAAAAATGCCTGATATTGATTTTATAAAAATTAAATATATTTTTCCGAGTGGGTATTTGTCCTTTTATTAACTTGCACCACATCAAATCACACAAAGTTAACAAATGCCTGGATATGCATAAGGATTAAATAATCACGAGGGAATTCATCCGCCAGTGGCGGACCTATGTAGCTCCCAACTGTCGAGTCTCATATCCAACAAAAATCGAGTGTTCAGCAGGCGAATCACGTAACTTTATGTACTAACGGTAGATAGATTTTACTGTCAATTTTGAAGTATAAATGTATGAGCAGCAGGCGAATCACGTAACTTTATGTACTACCGTTAGATAGATTTTAATGTCAATTTTGAAGTATAAATGTATGAGCTGACAGTTGAAATTTGACATTAAAATCTATCTAACGGTAGTACAAAAGTTA
Organism: Epiblema foenella; assembly: GCA_963556455.1. Classification (NCBI taxonomy): domain Eukaryota; kingdom Metazoa; phylum Arthropoda; class Insecta; order Lepidoptera; family Tortricidae; genus Epiblema; species Epiblema foenella. Next base: position 9,111,804 of record OY747104.1, on the reverse strand, counting down.
CGTGATTACCCCGCTGACAATTAAAATTTGACATTAAATTCTACCTAACGGTAGTACAAAAGTTACGTGATTACCCCGCAGCGGGGTAAAATCTATCTACCGTTAATACATAAAGTTACGTGATTCGCCTGCTTACAGTTAAAATTTGACATTAAAATCTACCTAACGGTAGTACAAAAGTTACGTGATTACCCCGCTGGTAGCAAATACATTGTGCTCGCAACATGCTGTTCACATTTATCGGATCTGAATCGTGTTGGATAAATGTGGACAGCGTCAATTATTGCATGTAAGTATGTATCGCAAGCGAAAAACGATTAGCTCTTAGTCGTTTTTCGCTTGCGTTCATTTGACAGAATTTGACCCTAGAGTTTTGTACGAACTATACTTACCTAACACCCGATATTTTTATGAATCCTCCATCCGACAAGAACTAGCTATTCATCACGAAACGTCCACAAAACGAGACAGTCATCAGTCCATCAAAACTTGGTGTAATCAGTGCCCAACTAGCAAAAATCAGGCTTATAAAAGTCTCAAGACTAAATTTTTTGCTCTTATATTGATTCTATATCATCGTCTAAGCCCGGATTTGGGCACCAATTATAAGAGTAAATATGCTAATATCGTTCCAATATCAGTCTTATTGAATGCTGTTCGTATTTAAAATAATCTTGCCCAAAACTAATTTAAGCTGACTTAGGCTAATATCGCTTTTACGTAAGTACCCTATAAGCCTACATAGGATTATATAGGTCCAAAGTTAGAATCCTGTAAGTCTAAACTAGCTTATTTTGATATTGTTTAAATTCACACGGTATTTCAATATTCTGGAGTCGTTAGTGTGACAGCTAGTGCATCATGTGAAAAAAAAGTAACAAACTTGAAGTAATTATTGATATTGAAATATATTGACGTAGTGTTTGTTATCATCGGGTGTGTTTGTTTTACGGTAAGTAATCGCCTGGGAATAAATTATTTACTGTAAAGTAGACCCTGTTTCTCGCTTCAAACTTGATGCGCCTTATCATTCCTGGTATTTCGTGTTCTCTTTTAGTTATTTTATTTCTTTATTTGTATTGGGAGTATCGCCATTGCTACAGCTGCATTTTCCCAGCGCACTATTAGACTATTGTAAGAGCGTTTACACTAATACTAGCATTCTGAGTACGAATTATACGGCCATGTTGAATTAATTTGGGTTCCGTGCTTACCTACATAAAACCTTCTTCAGAAGTAGTGATCCAAAAGAATCGAGCCGTTTACTCCAAACTTTAAAGTTCCGAGGTTATTTTTAGGGCTAGATTGATGTAATTAGTTTAGAAGAGCTAGTGATTTTAATAAGGTTTAAGTCATAAAAAAGGCTACAGAGTTTTTAAGGCCATAGCCTTTTTAAAGACCTAAGCCTTATTTAAATTCTAACGTTTGGTAAGTGAAAGAAAGAAAAGAAAGAAAGAAAGCATTTATTCACTGCACCAAAAGACACACAGTTACAAATATAATATACTGCAGCTAGTGCAGTGTTTGTTACTTTATGCTGATAATGAAATCGTGTACCTACCACGAATGTCGGGAATAATAAAATGTATGTTCCTACATATTTGAATTAAATTAAAATGGTTTAATTTCATTTGGTACCAAGTCTTCAATTTCATACACCAAGAAAGACGTTGAGTCTATTTATTAATAGTAAACTACTTGAATCTCAGGCATCTGTTGCCCGAGTCGAAGGGAAGGGTGATAAATATGCGATCTGAGACTTTCTTCATTACCGCCCGTGGCAAGTATAAAATGTTAGGTCTCCTCCTGTGTGACGTGAAGAAAATGATTTGACTACAAAGACACATCAAATAAAGAACAAGAAAAAACAACAAATTTGAACCGAAGAACAATAAGACAGAATCTGCCACACAAACACCACAAACCCTTAAGATAAATGAGACCGAAACGAAATTGGCAAATTCGTTACACATGAACTTTCAAACGTTGTACCATTTAAAAAACGATACGTCAAGTATAATATATTACCGATTTTGGAAGAACATTCTTAAATATGTCATTGATTGTGTCCTTTTTCAATAAAAGCAAGGATTCAATTATATTTTTCATTTATTAAGAGAAACCACAAATAAATGGCATAACGATTTAACTAGTATGATATAATTCCCTTCGGATAATCAATACAAACAACCGACTATTTTATAGTCTTTGCAATGAAAATTTGTAAAGACTCCTGAAGGATGTAATTAGGTTCACTTTTGAAAATTTGGTAATTAATGAATTTAAATAAATAAACAAACGTGTGATCTTGTACGGGTTTATTAGGCGACTAAAAGGACAAGTAGCTGTTAGAATGAGAAGGTGGGAGTGTTCCATTAGAGCATGCATTAATATTTTAGACAACAACTCCATAAAATAATCGGTTGTCCTGTCTCGTACAATCAGTATTAAGTATCAACATATCTTAATAATATTATTACTTATTTAGTATAAATCGCCATTGTGCTTATCTTAATCTGATAAATGATGATTACTCTCAATATCGATCTCTTGTATATAAGTAGAACCTGCAGAACCCTCACTAATATTAAAATCACAGTCTCACTTTAGCCAACTAAATCTTGCTCTTACAATTGTGTTCCCAAAATATATTTAAGATCAAAGCATTTTATATTGATCTTGTATTTTGTATTGTAAGTGTGTTGATCCAATGTCACTCTAATATTTTACTAGACAAAGTGTTATTGATCTCATTATAGCTTTACTTAAGATCAGAAAAGTACGTACTAACAGTGCAGTCTTGTGCTATGCTGATATTATCCTGACATCCGTAAAACAGCGTCTAGTAAATATATTGTAAAATCAAATGAGCTTAGAGAATCGGGCTATAAGAACAAGTTTTCTCAAGTGTGAGAGTCTTTGTAAATGTTATTATATTATATATAAGAACAAGAGGCTTACTTATAATAGCATTATGAAATGCTCTTAAATAGATATATAAGACTAGGTAATAAGACTAAGCGTTCTTGAGACCGTGCTATCTTGTCTAAGACTAATATAAGAGCAAGAGGCTTATAATAGCATTATACAATGCTCTTATATACATATACGAGACCAGGTAATAAGACTAAGCGTTCTTGAATACGTACTATCTTGTCTAAGACTAATATAAGAGGAAGAGTCTTATAATAGCATTATACAATGCTCTTATATACATATATGAGACTAGGTAATAAGACTGAGCGTTCTTGAGTCCGTACTATCTTGTCTAAGACTAATATAAGAGCAAGAGGCTAATAATAACATTATACAATGCTCTTATATACATATATGAGACTTGGTAATAAGATTGAACGTTCTTGAGTCCGTACTAGCTTGTCTAAGTCTAATATAAGAGCAAGAGGCTAATAATAGCATTGTACAATGCCTTATATACATATATGAGACTAGGTAATAAGACTGAGCGTTCTTGAGTCCGTACTAGCTTGTCTAAGACTAATATAAGAGCAAGAGGCTTATAATAGCATTATAAAATGCTCTTATATACATATATGAGATTAGGTAATAATACTGAGCATTCTTAAGACCGTACGAGCTTGTCTAAGACTATTATATGAGCGATGACATTTTCCTAAACAAATATTAGAGCGCTATAAGCCTACCACTCTTATAAAGTGCGCATTCTGGGACTATTTTGCTGGTTGGGTGGGGCACCTTCAAATCCTCTGAAATCTCATTCACTACTAAAAAGAATAGGTTTTAAGTTACTTCTCTCGCACTCACACTATGCAATATAATAAGAGGACGGAAGAGGAGGAACAAAACAAAACCAACAAAAGTATGTTGGATATAAAGGAAAGTCAAATAGTAAGCGTTTATGCCCAGTTTACATTTACTTATTCAAGCAGAATTTCAGTCCAGTGATCAAAACCAGCGCTGGAATGTCACTGGAATAATGTGACCCGACACTGAAATAGGTACATTGATATGTTGCAGTGCTGGTTCACACAATAACCGTGCATTAGGGCTGATTTACATTGATAGATCCAGCCACTGGGCTGGATCTAGCGTTACTGGATTCCAGAGCTGTATTGGCATGGGGTACTAGATCAGGTCGTTTACTTTCGTCCAGTAGTTATATTTGCATTGTTGACTAAAAAACGCTTCATCAGCCTGGGCGAGGGCGGCGTGGGCCGTCACCGCAGCACGCGCTGGACGTGAAACCCGGCGAGCCGTTGCGATGCTTTGCGGGTTAAAAGGTAGGTACTTGGTTTAATGTAGGTAGTAATAACTAAGTCCTGATTTAAAATACTACACGTAACTACACTAAAACGTGATGCTTTCGGTACGTATTAGTACGATGGTGCTGGAGCCTTATTTTCGTGTCAGAGTCCGATACGCACTTGGCCGGTTTTTGATAAGTGAAGATGATGACATTATGTACTATGTAGGCCATTCTTGTAAAATATATGGACCTACTACTAAAAATCCGACCATTAGTGAGGGTCTCAGGTCAACATGCCGTCTTATAGCTAGCTAAATCTACCACAAAAACTGATTCCGCAACTTTAATCATTGTCTCCATTCATAAGCAAACAAAATGAAATTTGTTTGTACCTACTTGTGTACTTGTTACTAGCATCTATAACTACATCTAAATGATCATCTAGCCAGCGTTATTGAAACCTTACGCCGTTGCGAAAAGCAAACATTTCGCGTACTCGTTGATTACGTCACTAGACGGTAGCCAGAACCGCAAAGAGGGCGACCGTCGTAAAAAGTGAATTGAAACCACAAATAATGAGGAGGGGAGAGTGTCGCCTCTGCGGGTGGGCGAGCTCGTGCCGTAAAAACCGAGCTCATCTGCAAGCTGCCGACTCCATTACCGCCGCTCGTGGCCTAGGCTAATCTTCGCTTTATTAACGACGGCGGTGGTCCTTGATGACAATCACACCATCTGAATTGCTTCAGAGTTTAACAATGTTGTGTTCAAAAATATCATTTACATCCCTATATTTTTATTATGGAAAGCAAACAACGAAGAGCTTTGTAGCATTGTGAAAGAAAAGAAAACTAATAAAATCCATACAGACCAGGAGAAAAAGGATGATTGGACACCTGATGCGGCAATCCAGATGAAAAAGAGATTTGGTGCCGCGTCGTATCAGTAGGTTAAAAGACTGGCAGGGAACCGGGAAGACTGGCGATTACTCCACCGACAAGAGCGTAGCTCTTAAGCTTAATGATGATGATGATATTGATGACTTATATTCGGCCTGCCTCATGCAAAGCCTAATATGGACAGTATGGACGCTTGTGACACCAGCAGAGGGGTCACGAGTGCGTTGTCGACGGAATTCATTGTATTGACAGCTAAAAGTAATTGTTGGTCCCTCCCTCCCGACATAGCGCGCATACGCTCGTGAGCTCCATTTTATAATTAAAATTATATGGATTATAAGTTTCAAGATATTAACGTTTTATCTACTGTTTTCAACAGTGAATGAGTGAATAAAACTTAAAATTGAAATTTAATAAGTATAACTCACGTCTTTAACGTCAAATATGTCTCTACATGTTTCGAGAGCAATACGTGGCCCTTAATCATGAGAATCAGCCGCGACGGCCGCGCGTCTAGCACAATAGCAATATGTCTGAAGCTCACGCGAGTTTTATATTTAAAGAACTTAAAGTTCTTTTGTAAATACATATATTTAAATTTTCACTGCTCATATTGAACGGTTAGACCTGATTTTGATGAAATTATTTGTCTGCTTTTGAGTAGATCCCTTCATAATAATTGATTGAACCTCTCAAAATTATTATTCGGACAAGACCAAGGGCAAGACGTATGTCAGGTGCACTATAATATATATACGTACTTGCAATTAAATCCATCAAATAATAATTCAAACACAATGCTCAGTGTTATGTATTACTTACTAGTGAGCTGTAGACCTCGTGAGTGAGTTTTTTTATCATTTCCAAAATCTGACATTATAAAAAGATCAATTATGAATATCGAACCTGATAACAAAATTTCACGAGAAGCGGTTGAAAAATGCGACCTGTAGAGGAGAACAAGCCGAAATTCGGACGCAGAAACTTACAAAATCTTTGAAATAAAAATTGTTTTTGAAAATTTCCAAAAACTGACTCGACAAAAAAAATCTATATAATTACCGGACCTGCGGGGTAATCACGCATCTTTTGTACTACCGTTAGGTAGATTTTAATGTCTAATTTGAATTGTCAGCTAATACATTTATCCTTCAAAATTGACTGCCTGTTAGTAAGTACATAAAGTTACGTGATTCGCCTGCAGCTCACGAAATTTCACGAGAATCGGTTGAGAATTGTGACCAGAACGAAAGAAAATCCGGAAAACCGGACATACGAAAACATTTTTGTCGAACCTGAAGCAGAGACCTTCGTTTCACTCGGTCAACAAGTACATACATTAAATAGTAATTCCAGTGTAATGACACCAAAGGTCATAAATACCCGTAGATTTTCGTTATCTACTTGATCTAAATTATCCGCAACTGTAATAAGATTACATAGTTATAAACAATCTAAACTCCATGCGCGATAACACAATTATCGAGATGACCTTTATAATTGTATCAAGTACATTATCCGCGCTAGCCTTTAGTAATTTAATATACAGTCGTTACCCTTAAAGTAACAGAGATTTATAACCCCTAAACGAATTATCTTGCACTGATTGGGACCGATGAGGGAGACACTGTTTGATATTCTAGTCATGTGCCTTGTTTGAAAATCGGTTAGAGTTCTAACTACACTGTCGAGCTAGACTTTTTTAAATATCTAAATAATTTATAATATATTAAAGTATGAAAAGGGTTGTCAAAATCAGATAAGTTAGTAGGTAAATAATTATTGCGGAATAGCATAAAAACTTTTCCTTAAGACCATAATAGAAGGGAAGATTGAGGGAAAGAGAGGAAGATGAAGCCCAAGAAGAAACTACTTCGAGCAAATAAAAGAGAAGGTTAAGGTCATATCATATCAGAGAGTAAAGGAGATGGCAGAGGACAGAAACGGCTGGCGATTGCTCCACCGATAAGAGTAGTAAACTCTTAAATAGAAGAGAGAGAGCATAAAAACAAAAAAATAATGTTAAACACGAATTGAGAATATCCACCATTTAAAAACAAAAAAGAATGTTAAACACGAATTGAGAATATCCACCATTTACGTCGATAATAAAGAATTAAGGTAGGCTGAGGCTCTAAGTAAATATCCAACACAAGTCGTACGTTTCATACTTCAGTACTACAGGATAATTCAGTATGAAATGTCTATTAAGTTCTCTTGTACAATCAACATCACTGTTAACCTTTTGAGAGCCGGGCGGCGGAACAGAACGCCGTGCAGCTGAAGCCACCGACGTGGGCGTCTAAATGTAACTATTGCAAACTAGGGGCCTTGCGCGGGAGTTCCGCATTAAATTCCACATCCGCATCCGCATTCGCAAAAATCAATTCGGAGTTTTTGCGGATGCGGATGTTGAAAAATTCGGTACAGGAACGACTTAGCAGCGGCGCGTGCGATGTACGTACTAGATATTTTCCCCATCAACCAATAGGAATCTCTTTCCGTTTTTGTGTTTCGTTGATCGTGATAGTGGCAATGACCAAAAGCGACAAGTCTCAAATATTAAGATTAAGTAGATTTTTATACACAAAAATTACTACTTAAAAGTAATATTTAATAGTTTTTCTATGTACCTAATCGTACATCCGCATCCGCATCTGCATCCGCGGGTGTAAGCCTTGTAATAATCTACATCCGCAACATTCCTGTTTAAAATACAACTCCTAGAACCTTTTTATGACGTATGGCATTCTTACTTCATTCTATGGCACTTGCTTCCGAGGCACAAATTTTCGGTAACGTCTACAGCCGTCAAAGAGTTAACTGACCATTGGTTACTTATCACGTTGCAATAAGAATCACGAATGGCCAGTTAACTGTGACCCTGATAGTACTTACAACTGAAACTCCTAAAGTGTAACGGTATAACCCACTTAACCACCACCTAAGGTAGCCCGATCCTAAAATATTATATTACTAAAATGGTAATTATGCATGACGACGTTAAAAATATTAATTGTAACTGGAACTGATGTACCTACCCATTTCTAAATTCAATTAAAACAGTAAAATTCCGCCATTTCATCATTCACCATTCATTCAGTTAATTTTTCGCCATTTGTACTCATTTGTCTTGTGCAATAAAGTTTAAATAAATAAATAATTAAAATTGCAATAATGATAAAATTGATAAACTATTAAAAAAGTGTAGTTTTCTTAATAATGTCCATATTACAGAGTTAATTTATATATGTATATGTATTTAAACTGCACTGCACTGTGCCGAGTCGGCAGTCCCTTCCATAGTAGGTACTAGCTGCTTATGTAGCTGATTGTACCTAAGAACGGTTTAGAAGTAAGCAAACTACATAGTAACCTGTGTAAACTATAAATGAAGCGTGCCGTCTTGAATGAGCATATTTTTGCCAGTGTGCGAAATACAATCATCAGCATGCTCGTTATGGCTTTATCCTGCCTGGTGTGGGTTTGCATGCTCTTGCGCATTCAAGTTCAACTGATAAGTGATAAATCAGCCGGGGCGACAGAGCGTAACAACGCCGATGGGGTCTTTAATTCGAACAGATCAGATTACTTGAATGGCTCATTTAGTTCTAGTTTAAGACGATGAAATACTCCGGTTCCGGTTGTTTTATTGGTACATACTGGGTGTCCAGCGGCTCGCCGCGCCAACGTTATATTATAAACAAGTTATATATAAGCGTACAGTATAACGTTGGCCGGGTTCATCTCGGCTACTGTCTATGCCAGCAATCGTTAAGCCTTCGGACTTTTAAGTCAGTCAAGTTGCCCACTCACTTGACAAGTCTAATCGCATAAGGTCTAGTTTCCCCTTGGATTGGAAGTTCAGATAGCAGTCGGTTCCGTAAAAACCAGAGCCTACGCCAAATTTTGTGATTAGGTAGTGGATCCCGAGCATCCTACAGGATGCAACTGTCCTGGGCCTGGGATAACGCTAGAGGAGGATGGTGTCCAACGGCTTATAGTGTCGAATTGAAATATATTTTCAGAGATTAGGTTTATAATGGTATCACAACGTTTCGGTAAGATGATTGACCTTCTCTAGCCGGGACACCAATGAATGCAACCAGCGCCTTAGCCACTGCATATTTTATTAAACGCTCATATTGTAGAAAATCTTTCTTTTCCTTTAGACTACATTACGTAACCGGTTTAGACCCTCTAAAAGTAACGTTATAATGCAACATTGTTGCTTCACGGATTCCCCGAGAGGTGTTCGTCCGGCCTATACTTAGTTTTGCCGAATGTTCCAAGTGCTTAACTCCAACTCACTCCTTTGAGGATTAATGTTGCGCGTACTGTCGACCACCGGCAGGAACATCAAAGGAGCTTATAACTGAAGGCCTTCAACAATAGCAATGTAGTTATGGCTTATGGCCAATAGAACGCTTTAAGTGTGTCCAGTTAGACGACTTTACTACCTTTCCTAAGGATATAAGACTAAAGGAGAATCGGGAAATGTTGCGTAAACACTTCGTTCTTTTTACTCGGCCACGGTTGTCCCAGGTTCATATAAAATGAGGTGAGTTCGTACAATGTTGAAAAAGGAGGTACAATACAATACAAATACTCTTTATTGCACAGGCTATCCAATAACACTGCTGCTCTGTAGGTATGTGGTGTAGACACCTGTAGACTCGGACAGCAAGAATAGGTCTACGGTTTCCCCGCCTGGCGAGTAAAGTATTGAGATCCGTGGAGTTGCCAGCATGAGAGCGCAGATGGCAGTTACCATGGAGTTTCTAGTGGGTAGATATACCACATAGCCAAGCCATCCCCCGATGTCTGGGTACCTGGATCGCAGGTTTCCTCCACGAATATGACATACGGACGGACAGACATGACGAAAGCTCGGACCGCTGTTGTCAGTATTCTTGAGTAGGAAGCATCTATAGGCTATGATGTCTGCCTACCACCAGGCACGCTATACGCTTGTTTACAACCGTCGTATTATTAAAAAACCATGATTTGAATATCTCACCAATCCTTAACAAAAAGTTCCTCCAACTCCATTTAGATCTGCGCTGACAAGGTCAAAGTTAAAATACTTAAAATAATACAGTTACTATAAATATTACTGAACCAATATTTTACTATGAAAAGTTGCTCCAGATCGTTTCATTCAGAAATCATAAATCGCGGCGGGTCAAAGAGACGCGGCGGCGGCGGCGCAGGCGCACGTGTGACGCCTTCCTGGAAAGCTCGCAATTTGCGCACTGCCCGGTAAAAAACGGCAACAAAATTAGAGCAAAACGGGCAACTGGCGAGAATGCAAATGTCAAACGGTATTGGTAACTTTGACTAAAATTATTTTAGCCGATTGGGAAATGTTATGTTGTCATTTTTAGGGTTCGGTACCCAAAATGCCGAAAATGGAACCCTTATAGTTTCGTCATGTCTGTCCGTCCGTCCATCTGTATGTCACAGCCTATTTAATCGGGTACTATAATCACTACAATTATGAAATTTGGTAGGCAGTTGTATTCTATGAACCGCTACATAAAAGAGATGTGAATTTACAAAAAATATTAAATTAGGGGGGGGGGGGTGTGATCCGACCCGCACTAGGCCGGTTTTTATTTGGTAAAACTGATGCGACAGCTACGTCATGACAGGGTTATATTATATCAGTGTAAAAGTACCTACATGTACCTAAATAAATACTTCAATAAGAAAATGCTAGGTGGCGTTTAAACGTAAAATATTTACACTAAAGCTATTTATTACAACAAACTTTCCCGAGTTGGAAATAGGTACTCCAAAAGATATAACCCTAAAAACTTACCTACCTAACAGACCAATAGGTACATATAGTTAAGCGAAATGACTGTTTTCAGTCATTTCGCTTATTTGACGTTTTACATAATTCGTACTTTCCGAAACAATGATATTGTACCCGTGTACCTTTAGTTTTAAAGTATTATAAATAAGACCGTAATGTGTATTGACAAAGGCATAGAAGTCAGAATAAACGACAGATAAACAATGTTGCAGCGGCGGAAACACAGGCAGTTTACAACTTTTTAACCGCCTTGCCCGTTCGCAGTAAATCACAAGTTTTAGACCCCCTTCAGAAATAATATTGACTTCTTCGAACTCACATTAATCTGCCATACTTCAAAATGCAAAAGGAAACGTTGAGTTACAAAGCAAGCAGTATGCTAACTTCACCCTTTCTCACATTTGTAAGTACTTACTAGCTACTTATCTAACCATATTACAATAGGGACACGAGTCACGACTGTCACGAGGAATCTACTCTTTACTATAGCGGCATCAAAGCACCTAACCCTACCTACTTGTATATTTTTTTAACAAAAACCAAAACGACAACGTTGATCATCACTTATTAATTCTTCCATCCCGATTCTATCAACGCTATAGTTTACCAAGACTACGATATGCGGTGTCTTTTACTCGTTTTTGTAACGCCGCGACTATTGGAACTGTCACCGCCGATCATAAAACAGTAGCTGCTCTCGTGACATATTGCTGAGCGCGGAACAGAAAATGTAAGGAGCTATCCAGAAAATCGAAATGTTAACAACTCTAATAAAAACTGAATCTTTGAGTGTTGTGTGTCTAGACTGCCATACGTACTTATAGAGTATATAGTGTTGTGTAATGTAATGTTATGTTATGGTATTATTATTTAATGTACCTACTAATTTATATCGATTTTTTTGTTATAGTTACAAACTAATATAACCGGTTAGTTTAGATAATAATTATATGGATGCATGTTAGCTGTATAAGATAACAATTGCTGTGCCCTTGTATAGGTACCCAAAACGTACCGGTCATAAACGACAAGATATCAAAGCATCTATCACTTACTGTCACGACTTGATAGAAAATGAAGAATGCTTTATCTTGTCGTTGATCACGCGATAACCAACTACGCTACGAGTATAATACGAGTACAGGCTTCATTTCTTTTGCTATAGGTACTAACATTACCTACAAACCCAATTTTATGTTTTAATTTGCTTTAAATCGAAGTGCTAGTCCATTGCTTTCTTTGTCAGCCAGCTCATTTCATTGCACAGAAGCCAGTTAAAACATGCTTACAATAACCGTGACACCAGCTGTCAAGTTAAAATGTTTTAATTTACCGCAGCAGTCCGTCATACGTTGCCATATCCGCCATCAACGCCATTTGACACTCGTACTCGCTGCGTTCCGGGAGACGATAAATCGCCACCAAACTCGGAACACTAATCACAGAAATGAGAACCCTTTGACTGGAGCATAATTTAATGTTACGCTTTAATGAGGAGAGTTAACAGTGCGTTTGAAAAAATATTTGTAGAGAGATTCGAGCAATGTCAGGACGCTTCTTACATACATATCAAATTATCAATTGTGTCTCTGAAACCCGAACGAGGTTCTTAGGAAGGGACATTCATTGATGTATTAATGCTTCTTTAATATGTTATGATTAACATGATAGCGGCAAATTCACTAAGTTAACCGAAACATAGTTTAATTTAACACGTTTATTTTTCTGCCTAAGTCGTAATCGATACAAGAGTCATTTTAATAAGTTACGAGTTTTTCAAATATTTTTTTAGTGAACAGTTGTGGTTTGAATACCACGAAACATCTGTCTCTTTCTTTCACCTTTTTAGACACTTAAAGATCGAATACACACATAATTGGACTCGGTGAGAACACTGCGTAAAATAATCATGAGCCTATTCGATTGTTCGAGATTTAACACGATGCGCACCCCATCTCATGGATCCCGTCGACTCTTTGACTGGATTGATATGTCAGAGGAAAACAAACAATTTATCCATTTCCTCGCGCGTCACTCGAACATCAAACACTGGTTAATAAAGGAACGCCAATAAAGGCAGGGGGCGTCAGTTCGCACACTACGGGCGAATTTAAAATTTGTAAATACAGCGACAGCGGCTCGTCTTTTTGTGACGTGTTAAATAATGACAGCAAATTGCACTGGGGTTGCCCCAGTAACTCGTCTTACAGAACATTATTAAAATCCTAGATGTTGAATTATGCTACCTAAGAGGTGATACTGTCTAGCAGTGGTAAGTATAGGCACAGAATGATGATGATGAAGACATTAATTTGAGTATACCTGCCAAATTAGAAACCAAAGGACTGTTATACACATAGAGAATTTTGCCCTCGAAAACGACAATATACAAAAAGCGTGTAGTAATTTTTACGTCCCTGACGATAATGCAAACCTTACCTATCTACTCATAAAAAAACCGATCAAGTGCGTGACGGACCACGCACCATGAAGGGTTATGTGCCTGCTACTACTAGTCCACATTTAATTCCTCTATCCTATGCTGTTAATTAAAGAACGTCGTATTTTCGTAGGAAAGTCACGGAACTTACGTCCATTTGTCTGGGCAAGGCAGTTTTTCAGCGATAATTCAAAAACGGTTAGACCCACCTGGTTCAAAATAATTTTCATTGAAAGTATTTATTAATTGTACACAACCTCAATTTCAGAATTTCAAACTCACGAAAGGTTGACTTAAATGGAAAGGTTTTTTAGAAACCTCTATATAATTTTTAAAGGCCCGTCCACATACTCCACACGCATTGTGCATTGATTTAATTTCATCCTCTCCTCCTCCTCCATTTAATTATTTTTTGTAATTTCATTTCACATCAGTTTTATGTAGCGGTTTATAAAATACACCTTCCTGCCAAATTTCATAATTGTAGTAGCTACTCATAGTCTTCTAGTTAATCGGCCGTGATATACGGACGGACAGACATAGCGACACAGGACATACATTCTGTTTTCGCCATTTTGGCTACGGAACCATAAAAACTGTATTTTTTTTTACAGAGATTGAACCTATAATACAAACCCTCGGGGTATGCGACCCAAGAGTTGATTATTATGCACAAAGATGATGCAAATTAACGCATCTATTGAATAAAATGGAAACTGCTCTCTCATTTGGGGCTAGGGGAGCATTCAATCAGTCCTCGTTTGTGGACTTTAAAGATTAAAGCAATCTCCTATTGCGACACTTTATTACTTTCCTCTTTGTGGCCTTTTGATGTTTGTTAGCGATCGGACTAATATTTACTAGCGCCATTATGGTTTTTGTGTTCTTTATACCTACAACGTCGGCTGGAAAGTTTTGTTATGTGTTTAGCTACAATTAATGATAGGTAAGTAACAACTTTGGTCTAAGAAGGGAATATATAGGTATGTTTGTTATTTGCAATATCTGACAAACACAATAACTTTGGCATTTATTGATGTGGTAATCCTATGTATTTACATATCTACGTTTCGCGCATTGAATTATTGCATACTATTTCACAGAGCGGAAAAATAGGCGTGCTTTATTGCCAAAGTTACGTTTATATTGCCGTAAGTATACAAATTGTTATAAAAGAAAGTCGAAAACGTCTGAATCTCATTACCATAGCTCCACATTGGGATAAACGCAGAATAGGAATGAGGTAGAGCGGTGACATGAATGACAAAGTGGATGCAAATGCCAGCTTTGTCGGCGATGGCGAATTGGGAACCATCGCCAATCAAACAACCATATGGATGTAGGACACATGTGGTAACTACCTTCCTTATAACGCTTGTGAAGTGGGAACTTCATAAAACAGATATAAACCTTTGGGAACGTACATATATTTATGAACCCGACTGTACAACCGCAGCTCCAACATAACAAAAAGGTTCCTTAATCTGGGTGTTATAATTTTTTTTGTTGTACTATTTTTACAAATAAAAGATTCTTACAAATAAACCATCGTCATTAAAATTAATTACATAAGTATTTGTAGAAATTACACTAATGCTTGCATATTAAATTAGGTTCAGTTGTTTAAAATTATGTAAGTAACAATTACATTTTTCCATCAATTGATTGACTTAAGAACTCCCTTTATGCTAAAAGTATTTTACATACAAAGAAATTCGGATTAATTAGTGGCATGCATCATTCATATAGGTACTTAATGTATGCGACATTTTTTGTGGGTGTCGTAGGTCAAGGCAAAAACTGACATTCCGTTGGAAAATAAATCTCCAAGTTTCACGATGTCACTGTCAGGTGAGACCTTTAATAATTAATAATGAGCATTCCACCCACTGAACCCTGAAAAGTGACATTCCGCTAAACTTAAAATTATTAGTAGGTATGTCAAATAGATTCAATGGCCAGTGAACATGTGTACGGTCGAAATCAAAAATATGTATACACTTTTGCACCTTATTCCAATTGTAGCAGATAGGGCGATATAAGTACATACATACCTTTGGCATCAACTTTACCTAAAATATTGATCACTTACGAACACCGTATTGAATTGAAGTTAGTCAGTAGAAAACTTGTATTTGAGTTTTCTAGCGTGATCGGACACTATAATTAATGTCATTTTGACCAAACAAGAATATAGGTTTATTCGAAGAGTATTTGCATACAATTTTGTATGGCTTAGGCTCACGCTATTTCCTTTATTCCTGGTTGGTCGAACCCAACTTCAGAATGTTGACTTGTATATTTTCAATTAATAAGTTAAGTACTACTTCTTTTGTCTAGTTACCAAAACAGTGTAGGTACCTATAGGTACCAAAGCCAAGGTACGTTCTAGACACTCCCTTTAAAAAAAACAGTAATAGTCTAAGCGAACATTAGCTCGTTACTGAGAATGTACCTAACAGCTTTGTAAATAGAATAGTGTTAAGTTTCATGAAAGCTGCAGTGGGCGGGAGCGTCGTTTGCGCACGCGCCGCCGGAAGCGGAAGTGTGTAATTACGTCACTATTTTGCAAAAATGTCTCAATCTCTCTCGACAGATGGCGCGCGACTCGAATTGTTCAAACATTCCTTGAATAGCTTAACCGTTTGTGCGGTTTCGAATACGCCCCCTTCTACTTTCAATGCCTGTGTGAAATGTTTGCTTGCGATAGATTATAAATTGGGGTTTTTTTTCTATATTTTATCGCTGCGGCTGTATTGAACAGTTTTGTTTTCAAACGGCGCGAATAAAATAAATTATTGAATGTCTTTTTAATAAAGCTGGGTATTGTTTTAGGGTATAATGGCTGGCTGGCATTGTGCGGCGCCGCCCCGGAGTATACCAGTGCCGGCGACACAATGAACAAATAATAAATAGTCGTATTTTGTTCGCATTTTCTACGCTCGGTCGCTTTTCCGTTGTTCTGTTAATTGGTGGCTGAAATAAATTAATCGAATTAGATCGCTTGAGGAGCGCTAACACGCCGGTTGCTAAAATATTTGGACGTTTCATAATTAAATTATTGAGGGAGTTAAGTCAGTCGGTACTTATTTAATAAAAGCATTGTTTTAAGCAAAGCAATTGCTTTCTTAACTTCGCTGGAAAAAAATGTTCAGTGCAGCGGGCAGTTATAAATTTATTATTTCGATTCGATTGAGATTAAAACCATTTCAATTTTGAAAGTCAGAGTTTTTGCACTAATTTATGGTAAACGGTAATTTATGTCTAAGTAAATATAGGTACCTAGTAAGTAAAATTGACAATAACTAATTATCAATCGATGCCTACCTATTGAAACTTAGGCTTTATGAAGTACGTACTTATTTAAAGGTCCTGGGATCTTTAATTGTACATCTACAACCCGACGACTTTCAACAAAACCATTTAATAAATCATGCGTGGTGTATGTGGAGTAATGTGACCTTTTGTTTTTATTAGGGCTAAGTAGTTGATTGATTAAGTCTTAAACCTAATGAATCAATCACATTAAAAAGAAATCTCGAAAATCGATGATAGGTATAAAGAAACCCTACCTATACCTAATTACAGATACAAAATAGATAGAATACGCATATCTAATAGGTATATTACGTACAAATTATTAAGTTAAAACTTTACTGAAGCTTATTTTGAGTACCGTCAACCATCTTGTAAATTGCATATCAGGGTATTGAAGAAAAATTACATCTTTGAATATAATGGTTAGCCTATGTGAGTACCTGTATCCATAATTTACACCGATCTCCATCATTCTCACCAGTCTCTTAATTGAAAAGTAACTTAAATATGAAAACGTTTTAAGAGTCCCTCCGTATACAGTTTTGAACAATAAGTTCGAAGTATTGGTTGTAGAGAGTGGTTTACGAGCACCTAATTATTTGAGTCAAGCACTATAGCTTGACTCAAATAATTAGGTGCTGGCAAACCACCAAATAAGTAAATGTTTCTTCAGTTTCTATGAAAACGTATAGCAAAAATTTGCACTTGAATATTATGTGAACAATCACATCGCTAAATATTCGAATGATGAAATAGATAGGTAGGCTTTATGATTCTAGTACTGAAAAAAAAGTTATTCAAGTGAGCTTTCCTTGCCAATACCTACTACAAATATCTTCGCCATTCCGCATTTATAGCAACCATAAACCTCAGGCATGGACGAGTGTATTCGTATTGTCATTTATTTATTTATAGCAGCGACTGTTCACCTCACGAGCCGGGATTAAATTCTCTAATTCATTTGTTTTATTTATTTGCCGCAGACAATGCAACTCGATCAATTCCCGTTCCGAATACGAATCCGCCCACTGCGACTAACCTACCTATATATACGACAGATTTACTTGTACCTACTTATTTATTTGACACGATCACATTGTACTTATTAAATAAAAACATTATTTTTAATAATATATAAATACTTAGGTATGTTACGTACAAATAATTACCTTTTTCTAG
This sequence comes from Epiblema foenella, assembly GCA_963556455.1. Classification (NCBI taxonomy): domain Eukaryota; kingdom Metazoa; phylum Arthropoda; class Insecta; order Lepidoptera; family Tortricidae; genus Epiblema; species Epiblema foenella. The sequence continues at coordinate 9,093,925 of OY747104.1, read as the reverse complement.
CTAGTGCATAATTGAAAACATATTTTAATTGAGTAACTTAAGGTAACATTCAAATTCTAATATGAGAGGTAAGTACTAAACATATTGGAATATAAAAGTTATATTTTATTATTACAAAAATATTATTGTACTTATTCCTTGACTGTAATTTTAAGCAATAAAATAACGTTTATAACAGACAGGTTTAGCTACCGACATCTAGCGAGTAGTAGCGGGACTATGCATGTAGTAGTAGGCTGCCGCTGCTAAGTTGGTACCAAAATTAGATATATTGGGAAAGTCGTATCTTCTGCATTCATCTTTATGTTGTGATTGTATAAGTAAACCAACGGGATTTAATATTTTGTAGTTCACTAAATTTATAATTTAGAATTTTGCGAAATACATGCATTTTGCTTTAAGTAGATAAACTTTCTTGTAAGTTATTTCGCCTATATGCCAGCTTGTCGCAACAAAGTCCTCATAGGTACGTACCAATTATCTTCAAAAAATAAACTGCGGTTAGAAAATAAACTGTCAATTTCACGGCAGGCAAATATGGCCACTCGACTTTCTCGTTCTTTCAAGTCATTGTGTGGCTTACTTTCTTATTGCGTAATTGGCTTTTAAAAAAATTAACTGGGGCCTCAACAATAGGCCGGGGCTGGTTGAAAGCGTAGGAAGTAATTAGGCCGGCAGATGGCGGGTTTGTGCACAACCGCAAACGTCTTGGACGTGGCAACCACACATGCCAGGCCTATAATATTCAGAATGTTTACCAACAACTCACTTAGTCAACCAGTATAATTCCGACCTCTGATTACCTAACCTACGCATGTTTTACGTATTCAAGTTCTCCGATATGAGTGGTGAGGCGAGTAAAATAGGTTAGTGAATCGTAGGTATAGCAGGAAGCGGTTAGGCTTCCAGATACATCAATTGAATATATTCCTACTTCATTTTTCATATATTAGACAAAGACAACACTGAGAATAATTTCATGCGAGACCGTGCCATGTATTTTTTTATCACTTAATAATATCTATGTTAGATTTAAAACACAGCTATTGGTAACATACCGATTTAGACGAATGGAGGCTCCATTCATTTCATTTAAAAAATATTTGGTACCAACCTTTCACTTTGTCAAAGTAACCATGCTTCCAGTAATAATATTTATACTGACTATCCTGTAGCAATAACTAATGTTGGCGTGTCATAACAATTTTGGATAGTAGACTAATAGCGGGGGAAAAGTTAAGTAAATATAATTATATTATCAAATTATTACAATAATGTTATCACCACAGACGAAAATATTATCTCTTGCCGTCATAAATGATTTGTCCAAATGAAAGGAAAAAATATAATATCTCAGATTAGGCAGAAAGAACTAGGTTCAATTATTCTTGGAAAATGTACCGAAGCACCTAAATAACTGGCCTTTTACTTTTAATATTTTAAAACTACCAAGTTTCACAAATTGCATAAAACCATCCAACCGGCAATAATCATGTCAAATACTGCTAAAACATTCAAACACGCATACGTAATGAAGACATGTTTCAAATTTGCCAATTCGAATGGTGGAACCGCCAAATTACAGGTTTGACGCTAAAATAATACAGAGAACCTAATATTTACCTACGTTTATTTAACATAATATATGGGTTAGACTCTTAAGCTATATTGTGAGACAATTTTATAAACGTATTTGTTTAGATGACTCTTCGCTGTAAAGCGCCTACTAAACGCTTTGTGGTGCTTGGGTTCTGTAGAATAAGTAGAAAAGTAAACAAATATGTATTGTCAAACACAATAAGGTTCTGTCAATTGTCATGAATGAAAAAGTTCAGTCTAGGTATTTGTGTGACAAAATAACAAAAATATAAAGTCAAATCAAGGTACTTATGTGTTTATGTAACGTAAATCTACCTATATAGATTTGCAGGTGAAATAATTAGACTCCAGTCATTCAAATGTTCATAAAAAATATTACTAGTAGGTACTATGACACGTTATCGCATTAAACATATCACAGGTTCATATTGGTACGAGTATGTATCCGCAATCGTCAATTTAGCTCAGCGAATAAAAAATAGGACTAGAGGTAGGTTAACTATAAACTATAAGTACCTACGTATAGGTCCTACAATCACGTGCAAAAATATGTATCGAATTTTATTAGGTAATCCTCTCAAATATATATACCAAAGCTTAATGACTGTACTTTCCTTTCGTCTTCTAGGCAATGTATGTATGTACGTACGTATAAAATGAGAGCACGTTTTGGCTAAATAACTTTCCCAAAGAAATGACTGTGAAGGGGAGTTTATTACACCTTATTAAATTAAAAGAACATTATCCTATTCGAATTTTAATACACAAACCTACTTATTATTGTGCAAAAAATACCAGTAGGAATTTACAACAGTTAGACAAACAACAATGCGTATCGCTAATGTGACAAAATGTCGAAAATTACCCTCATTATTGATGGGAAGTACAAAGCTTTGAGCGGAGACCGAAGCCCCCAAAATTCAACAACAGCTGGTGACAATCTACCCGCGGCCCGCGATGCCCATTCTCCATGCCTTTTTGACTTTGATTTATATGTTTTTTATGCCCTATTCACCCGTCATGGTTACTTTAGATTATATTTCTCTACAGCTAAACTTCCGACACTATGAATTTATTTAAAACTCTATTGTCAAGCTCATAAGGTACATGTTCCTAGAACAGTCACGGATGCCGACTGTTTCAAATGATGCGGAGTACGAAATGTCTCGCAGTTGCGTCTGCGCAAGTATCGCTACATCATCTAATAGTAGGGGACGAAGAGAGGGTTTTTATTTCATTTTCACAGTAATTTGCTTTTGTTGGAGCACAGATTCGTTGTAGAGTGATTTCAATTTAAACCAGATATATGTTTGAGGTGTTTTCATCAAAAATCTTGTATTCATGAATTGCATTCTGTGTTCATGGAATGTAGGTATATAAAAGTCCATTTCCCTATGAAAAGCAAAAGTAGGTAATTTTTGCAACTAGTGTACCGATCTGGGATTTATGTAACTGATGTTGCTAACCAGCGGGTATTTATTTATAAAATAGGAAAAAATACATTAACAAATAGGCAACATAACAAATAAGAGAAATCAAAATGAAGTCTTTTATTTGCTTTGATCTTGAATATCACTCGTTCCGACCGTCCATTTCATTGTCACCATCCACAAACCAAACACTTTTGTTGTAAAATTATCGACTATACAAGATATTGGCAAATACACAATGAAAAGGAGGAATCCCATTTATCATTCGAAAATTGAAAACCGAAGAATTCTCTCGATCCACAAGACATAATAAAAGCGATTTGCAACATTTTCTCAAAAGGTCGGAGTGAGCATGATAGTCGGCAATGTCATTCAAGGTATTGTCGAGCGAGAGCCATGAAAGGGTCGACAAAAGTCGCTCGCTCGGTAAGCAACAATGCGGCAGGCCAGAGGGGCAATTTGTCAGCATCGACAATGCCGCCCGACATATTGACCATATTTATGGAGCGTTATAAAATGTTCGGTTTATTACGGGAACGATTGGACGCCGTGTACTACACGATGACGATGATTCCACTTTGTTTAACAACCACTGGTGCATTGTTTCCCGTGGTATCATCACCATTGTAATTATCAATAAAGAGTGCCTATCTTTAAATCACCATAGGTACAGAACTAAAATTTTACTTCAGCGTTATTTTTTAACCATATTAACTTTAAGAATCATTCTAAGCATAATGTGCAACGTGGAATGAACATTTTTTTTGTACCCCTGCCCGTAACTCCCATGAGTTTACCTCTACGTATGCTCACTTCGCTACGTAAGTGACTTCAATATCAGTTTTTTTTTGTATTTACAATAGAGGCAATATTTACTTAAAATGCAGCAACTACCGAAACTTCCAACATTGAAATGGAAAACTCGACGTGTAATTATCACTTACCAATAAAATATTATCGTAGTCCCTTAGATACAAAACTCCACCTAGAATGTTTCGGGGTAGATTCGAATAAAATCAATAGTACCTAAAGGTAAAAACATTTCACCCATATTGATCAAATTGAAGATGTACCTACCTGTTCGTCCATTTAGCGTACCCCAATTATTAAATATTAGGTAGCCAACCTTTCATTCTTTATTTCCATCTTAACGTTTTTTTTTATCGCACTCCGAAGGAGCCTCAAGTATCTAAGCGATTGCCGTTGACGTTCTAATCCAGAGGGGAAAATAGTCCATATTTTGATTAGGCTTCTATCAAATGAGTGAGCAACATGACTTTAGATGAATCCAGAACATCAGTTGGTACAACAACCTAGCTGGCAAGCCTATACCACTAAAGCGGTGAAACTCACTACCTATTAGGTAGTTGTCACTTCGGGAGACACTCCTCAAGATGAGTGCGCTCATGGGGAAGGCGCGCACAGGGTGCGCGTTGCTACTGCGCGGTATGAGTACGAGTATATGTACAAGTTTTAACCGTGTGTTAAATAGTTTTAAAATGACTCATAAAAGTTTTAATTCAAGGCTTAATTTATTTTTCTAATTTTCTCTCCCTTTGTTGTAGCCCTGTGAGAACGTGAATAACTGAGATCAGTTTTACTAAAATCTATGTCGAAACTATTTAAATGTTTATCGCATAAGGAGCATAACGAACTGCGTTTCACGGGGCTGGGTAGTTCTTTATGCGGAGCACAATCAGCAAGGCGGACCGGGCCGCCCTCTCAGCTGCTATGTTATTCACAATATCTCAACTCACTTCACCACTAACTCCTAGTATATCTTGGCACTAGAATTCAAAAACAAATACGGGTATATAGGGAGTTCTAACTTACACTGGTTAACCAGAACTGAAACCAGCGTGAAGAGGCGCTTTAAAACGCCCTGCGCGTGTGGTATGGGTGCGAGCTGCATATTGCAACAGTGCGGGTAGGTGACAGACCTAATATTTAAAATGTTGTTGTTCAAGAGTCTAGGTTTATGGGCGACATACAGACGGGATTCTATAACGGAATTCCGATGCGTAATTCCGCGGCATGGTTCCGATACGACGCAAGCAACTCTATACGAAATCTATGACAGACATCGTGTTGCATTTCTTTCCGTTTTTTATGAACTCGCTTGTATGTAGTCGGCTCATAGGAATTCAGCAATGGATTTCGGTGGACTCGGGCTGTATGTAGGTAGAGGACTTCAAAATCAATTGCTTTACTGAGGAATCACAGAATAAAGACAGTCTTAGTATTAATACAGAAAAGTTACGGTAGCTCCAACAACATTCCGACAACGTGTAAGTGACGAGCGACAATCAAACTTTTGTAATTTATTTTAGAAAATATTTGAAATAAAACTAAACTTATACCATGGTTTAATGGGTAAAACTTAAAAGCAATCCTTCAGTCAAAGGTAAAAAAAGTGCTTCTGCATATAAAAATAACTACTGATAAATGTGCTTATTTTTTTACATGTTTATTGTTAATAAATGGCATAACGAATTTGATTCCACGGGGCTGGGCAGTCTTTTATTCGGAGCACAATCTGCGAGGCGGTTCCTCGCCGCCCGAACCGCCCTCCCAGCTGCCGAACAGCAGCGCCGCAACACCGTTTCGATACACGTGCGGATATTCTATTATATAAAAATATAAAAAAAGAAAAAAACATAACAATATAGGTATCGGGATCGTAAACAATTGCCTGTAAGTTGTCAGGATTGTAAATCTGTACGCGCCTGCATTAGATCCTATAGATCATAGCTGATAATTATGCCCTGACGCTTGTTCGAAAATTTACTTTGGTATTATGGGATTCTTAAAATGTTACTTAGTTAATGGTTTTTACCTCCTTACGTGTGTCTGTCTGTAGCATCGTAGCTATCAGATGAATTGAACCGATTTGAGTACGACTTTTTAGTCGAGATGGTTCTTAGCTATATTTGATTTAAATAAAAGCAGTCGTCTACAAGACAAGCTCTCAATAAAACAAGCAACAGGATCTCAGCCAATATGGAAAACTAATTCATGCAGTAGAGGGTTAAGATGGGATACTTGTACCAATTTTAAGACCATCCTTACTCTAGGTGCCAGTAAGTAAATAGTGAACCTGATTTAAGCAGAGAACCCAACTGTTATTATAAAAAATGATGAAGACCTAAGAGCTAACTAATTTCTATGATAGTGTCCGTTTAAGCGAGATAACATCTAGGAGGCGGGCGCGCACCGCCCCGCCGCCCTCGCGCTGCCACGCGCATGTTATTACGAGTACTCGTACTAGAACATTATTAAATTTATATTTTTTATAACAATGGAGCACCTAATCATACAATCAATCTAGTATTGTAATATGTCTTTTTATAAATACTAAACGGCATAATTTTGAGGTTTATACCCGAAAGACTTCCGCCTATTAATATTCTATGTGGATTTAGAATGGAAACGGACTTACAGTAAGCATTGACATTGATGGTTTAATAAAACATAATTTGATTCGTCTCCAATTTATTTCATGCCAGTGAGTAACGAATCCAAATAAATTACGTTATCTAGTCATTGTTAGTACATAGTAAAAAACTTCATCAGTTTTTTGGTGTTCATTTGATCGTATTATATGTCATGGTGTGTCCATCTTTGAAAATCTTGTATGTTTTTACAAACTATATAATACTAACCGACACCAAAAAATGTAGTAAATATTTCAACTGACACTAAATCTGTTTCCGACTTACCCATTTGGGTTGATTACCTAATAGGTAGTAGGCGTATTAGGCCTGTTGATTACTTACCCTGTATAGGCACTACTAAAATAAAATAGCATTATTTAAGCTTGCATATAAATGTATCATTATGTAATATGAACAATAGCGAACCTTATCAAAATTCTGATGGGGATGGTATTCGTAGCCCTTAACCGAGGGTGGTTGCATGTCGCGGCACAGTTACGTTCCGCTCGACCGCGACTTCAGCGGCGCCCGCGGAATACAAATGTACGGCGATCCGAGGCGGGGCCCAACCGAACGGTTTTTTCGCCATTTGTGCAACAACTAATGACATGCTTCAGACACGCCCACAAACAAGAAAAAGCACGTAATTAAACATTTAATAGGTAGCTAGCACACGGTAATTGCTTACATATATCTAATGGGTAGTTAGGGCCAATTAGGTGCACCTGATGTATGACTGTTTGAATATGGCCTAACATTTCCCCTGTACTAATTTGACGCTAGAACACGAACGTGGTTAGAGTTTGTATAAGGCGGAATCATATATGAAACGTATATACGGTTTGTAACTGTCATCACATTAATAACTAGTGGCTCTGCGAGATTTTTCAACCATAAAAAATCTATATAATTATCGAACCTGCGGGCCGATTTTTGAGTGTTGAACGCTCGAGTTTTCACTCGACATCTGTCAAATCATCATAGTTTTTTGACAGATCTCGAGTGAAAAGTCGAACGTTCGACACTGTAAAATCGCCCCCCTGCTCAGAAAATTTGGAGGTGAACAAACCGAAATGCGCCTGCAGAAACTTACAAAATCATGAAAACAATAATTGTTTTCTAATAATTCCAAAAAGTGACTCGTTAAAAAAACTCTATTTAATTACTGAACCTGCTCACAAAATTCACGAGAATCGGTTGAGAAATGGGACCTATGTAAAGAAGAACAACCGGAAATCTGGAAATCCGAAATTCAGAATACGTAAGCATTTTTTTCGAAGCTGAAGCAGAGAACTCCGTTTCATTCTTTCAATTCTAGGTTATGAAATAACTTACTTTTTGAAGAAAAGGTTATCATCGCCCATCAACGCCTCAAAAAAATTGGAAAAACGTTCGTGTTTCTAGCGCCATCTTCTGGTGAGTAGCAGAATTGACTGAATCTCTTCATTCAACACTCTAAGACTGAAACTCTAAGACTTTATGTAACAACATCAATATAATTAAACTAATAAAAAAACACATTTAAGGACTAATTTTGTATCTAATCATTACTTGCACCTATCTGATGTTGCAGCTTTCGTTATTTTCAAATAAGCAGGTACCTAATATTTATTTAATGAAACCGCCTCAAAACTGTCCAAACTGCGAGACGAACCCGGGGACCTCGCAGCGCCATTTACAAAATTGCTAGTTAATATTGTACAGTTAAATAATATTAGAAACCCATTAAAGTCATAGGAAGGAGTATTTAATGAGCCCTACATACGACCGAAAATCCCTTTGTCCCATAATTACAGGTTATAGAGACCGCATCAAAGTAAATGCGACATAAAACTTTATTTTATTACTCCAAATTGTCTCAAATTTGACGAAGATCGTATCATAACATAATTAACATACTTAGTTCGGAAATACATAGAACGGAATTGCCGTCAGTCCACAGTCACCATGTTCAAGATTGTGGGTGGATGTTATGATTTCTTATAAGCACCTGTTTACGCGTTAGCTCTATGATATGTTATAATTTTCGTATTTTGAATTTATAGTTTTTTAGATCTCAGACAAGGTTTTAGTTCGTTCTAATGTTAGATCATTAATAATTAGTGACTGTCGACAACAGAAAAATAGCGAGAAGGTATCCTTAAATAGTGTATACATCATTCAGTGATGAACGCTATCAAGGAGGCTGATGGGCATGATTTTATACCCATTTTTAAATGCTTATTATTTAAGGGTCTACCAGGTTAGAGCTATGATAAGATAGGATAAGATAAGCTTTTATTTCCTTATGTAATGCTTTTTGTATATTATAAAAAGCCGTCGTCTCCCAGTGAAAAAAATAAACAATAGCATACTTTTGTAATGAGCCCTGGGAACCCAGGGACCGGTAGACGATGGGTTAAAGAACTGAAAATAAATGTCTTTGTAGTATTTTTACATATCACCATTTTCACTTTTCTTCCTCTTTTGTATAAGGACCGTCTAGAGCGGTGAAAGCCTCCTCCAAAGCTTTCCAAGTTTCCCTGGTTTTTGCTGCTCTCTTCCAGCAGCTTCCTGCTACCTTTTTGATATCATCACTCCATCCTGAGAGTGGTCTTCCTTACCGTCGTGTATGGTCATGGGGTACCAGTTTGTTACAATCTTCGTCCATCTTTCATCTGTCACTCTTTGTGTATGCCCTGCCCTCCTCAATCTGAGTGGCAGTGCTTGTTTGGCTACATCTGTGGTTTGGTCATTTTTCTAATAGCCCTGTTTTTGTCTAGGTAATGATATAAAAATCAGATGACATACAAATACGATCTAACTATCAAAAGTCTTCACAATATTAATATTAATTATGTTAAACTGAACCTCTTGCCCCTTCAGTGTATTCCTCACATCTTACGATAGCATATAGGTAAGTAGGCGCAACATATTGAAACTCACTCATTTAAACAATATCTATAAGAGACGGGCGGTCATTTTAAAATTGGTTTCCCTACCTCCTCTTTCTTACGTCGTTTGTACATGTATTAGATTGGATATATTTGGGAAGGATAGTTAATAGGAAAAATACACGAGTGTGCATTTTAAATCTATGTTTCTATGAAATGCAGGTGTAGGACCTAAGAATAAGTTTATGGGTAGGTAAATAAACGATTCAGGTCTGCCCCGTTTCGCCAGACAACACCAGCGCCACTCGTAACTAATTGTGAGTATTTTTTAACGGTAAACAAACGAAAAATATCTATAATATGTACTAGTGACTCTGTGAGCTGTAAAACTCGCGGGTGTTTTTTTTTCTATTTAAAATTTCCAAAAACTGACTCGACAATAAAATTCTATGTACTTAATTATCGAACCTTCTCCCAAAACTTCACGAGAAACGGGTGAGAAATGTTACAGAAGAACTAACTGAAATCCGCCCGCAGAAACTTACGAAATCGTTGAGAAAAAAATGTATTAGAAAATTTCCAACAGAACTAGACAAAAAAAGAACTATATAATTATCGAACTTACTCACAAAATTTCACGAAAATCGGTTGAGAAATGTGACATGTGGAGAAGAACAACCAGAAATCCGGACATATGAAAGCGTTTATTGTCGAATCTGAAACAGACCTTTGTTTCACTAGGTCAATTGCGTTGCTGATGGATTCGCTGATGGACCTCAAAAATAAGACGACTGTTTTAACAAGTGGACATATTAATGGCCTCTTAACCAACTGCACCGAAGCCTTATTCGATAATCAAATGAGTAATAATCAAAGCGAGGGCTTATATCTCCTATATAAGCCCTCGCGATGAATCGATATAAGAACGTTTTCACCTGAACACGGAAACATCATATATTATGCAAAAACCTTTTGTCATTTGCCAACAAAAAGTAGTAGGTGCACAATCGAATTGCGCCTTTTGTTAATATGTTCCCGTTAGTACTAGCAGTCCCACGGAACACAGCTATCACTGCGGCAACTCTATAATCTTGCACTGGCGACCATTATGCAGAAAACACCAGTTGGGACAATAAAAATCCGCCATTGCAACGTGGAAAATCAAAGCTATTATAGTCTATTACGTGCGCACACACACATAGATTCACAGGTTATGCTGTATAAACCGTTGCAGTATTATTCAAATGTCTCACTGAATTCGCTCCTTTTCTGTGCTAGGAACCAAAATCAAAAATTAAATATTTAAATGATTAGTACAAAAATACAACGGCTTATGTACAAAAACGGTACCAATAACTAATCATTACTTATGTACATCTTTCGACAACATTGAAAAAAAAATCTTCCCGTTCCATTTGCGCGTGCTTTTGGTGCATACCCGCGTAATGTACAGTTGTACACATTGCCCAGAAACTTGTACAAACTATAGCCGTCGTTTTTGTTGTTCTTGAATATATTTCGCACAAAACTCAGAAACACAAAACCGTATCTCAGACTGTAGAGTTCAGGTGCAGATCAGGCTGCCAGCGACAAATCAATTTGCTTGTTCTCGCCCCGCTACCCGCTCCGCTGCCCGCTCGCGTAATCACTGTCATCCTAACAGCTAGGTATAGCATAGAACAGCATGAAAACCACATTTCTAAGAGCGTCAGTCACTTCCTTCAGTAGTATTTAGGTACGTTACCACATTTCTCCTTTTACCATAACTAAGTAATATGTATATATCTATTTTATCTTTAGCTCGTAACCGTGCCTACTTGTAATTATAATCACGATATCGTCGCAGAGTCAATTCCTTAGGCAATTAGAGTAAAATAACAAACTTCACGATGCAAAACTCATACCCACGCACCTACCACCTACACGATCAAAAAATATGAAAACCGTCTTCCATTCCATTACACGAGGAAATGAAATAAACTACATGGAACTCGAACAACATCAACTGTAATACTGGTAGTACTTAAATTAACAAGTGATGAAATATGGACGACATCAGTAAATCAGTAAAAAAGAAAATACCGCATACAGATTCCATCTCGCTGGAGTCAGGAAGAACTCGGAAGAAGCCTACTCGAGCAAAACTCAAAATTTGCATTCCATCACTAAGATTTTGAAAAACGCTTTAAGTGCATCTTCTGTAGTTTAGTCCGCAGGAACGCGCCACGCCGCGGGGCGCGATTATGCCATTAAGTGCCGGAATGTCCCGGATGTCGAGTCGCGTTGAAAAGCTCAATCGGACCATGGCCCACAGCGATAGACCCAATTGTCCCCAATCATATGTTAGATGATGGCGCTGGACCTAAGTTATGGGGTCTTGGATGTAGGTGAACCGTGGTTTATTGCTCATCGTAGATATCTAAGTAGGTATACTTTAGTAAATTCTGAATGTATACCTAAGATTTTACTAAGAAATTAATCTCTGAAACTAGGTACCTACTCGTATTTTATCTGATCAACAATGCTATCAACAATAAATACTTAGAAGCGACCTTCAGATTTAATATTATCCTGTTACAAAAATAGGTGTTTTAGACCGCCAGCGGAGCCGCGAGGACATCTCGTTGGCTTTTATGTTATTAGAACAGACGATTTGTTTCATTAACCAGAGGTGGAGACAAAAATCACTAACTTCAATTTGCTACGATCCAGACTTCCTTCCTAAAATTCCTCAATCCTCATCAATGTTTGAGTTAATTCTGTTATTGTACAAGTTGTGGAATTATCTGTAATTTGATATAATAACTGCAAAACCCTTCAAAAAAAGAGACGACAACGACAAACACCTCTGCTGCCGAGCAAAACACACGTTTTTCACCTCACCACCGCCAGGAAAATAGTTCATCTATAGTGCAAAGTCGTATTAAGTTGTATACCCATTTTCAATAAAGGGTTATTTAAACCTTATCCATATCAAATCATTTCATATGGATAAGGTTTAAATAACCCATATGAAATGATTTGATATGGATAAGGTTTAAATAACCCTTTATTGGTTAACCTAAGGCTGCTTTCATGTTTTTGGTAAATTGGTAAGGAAAAAGCTTCAGATACGGATTTTTGACGTTGTATTTCTAGGAAACGGAATTCTAAAGTAGTCTTACGCAATTTTGACCCTATAAAACTTGTTTTATAAAACCCTAATTGTTTAAATCAGCGGTCGGCATTAGGCGGCCCGCGAGCCCCTTGCTTGAGTCCCGCCAGTCACCTTATTGTCAACTGAACATGTGGTACCTTTTGTCTGATAGTCGCAAATTATTAACACGTGCGGGCGCGACAATTTTCGCAGCTATCTACTATGTGACCCTTGCTTGGCTGCTAACAGGACCCGACCAGGGTTTAGATGATTATTCACAACCTTAATTACTTTACTAATCCTTTTCCGTTAATTTGTTCATGTAAATCGTTCATATAGAGATACCATATATTGAAATGGGTCATACTTAGTAGAAAAAACAAAAGTCGTCCCTCCTGGATCAATAGTTAACGGCTTATGTGCATGTTAGCTATGTTTTTATTACAGGACTTTATAGAATCGGAGACACTGTTTATGCGGGTTACTGGTCCAATCCAAAATTAAGCTTTGTAGGTACCCCTTAACTTTTGGTATGTCTAAATCCATGTATGACCCAAATAAGCATTCAATCTTGCCACTAACTTTAATTAATTAACACTGCTAATAAAATTCATTATTTTATTGATTTTACTCAAACTTTAAAACAAAACAAAACATAATTGATAGTGTCCGACCGAAATTTCGGTTTCGGTTTCGGTTTCGGCCAGTTTCGGCCAAAAAATCAAGTTTCGGCCCGAGTTTCGGTTTCGGCCAAAAACGGCCGAACCTTTCGGCCGCGCCGTAACTTACAACATCGTACCTTCGGGTCGCGCTCGGCTAACGTCGGGCGCGCTCGGCACGGCTGGCAATCAGGGCTGCCAGATTGTATAATTGGATACAAAACGTGTATAATTAGGTGACAGATTGTATCCTTTTTGTATCCTGGATCCTCATGTATAATTGGATACATAAAACCTAATTTCAAAATGTAAGTTCATACTCTATGATTCTACACGTACAATTCGGACCCATCGCTACGTTGAGTGACGTTGTGGGCTAGGTACTCAACTATGAAAATAAGTCGAAAGTCGAAACTCGCGATATAACTATCCTCTCTATCTCTGTCGCTTGAATATGCAAAAGTGCGACAGAGAAGGAGATATGGCGAGTTTCGACTTTCGATTTTTGTTTAAGGCCGCTAATTGCTACGGTTGTCATACTTGTCATTGTTGGGTTTTGGATTTGGCGCCAATCGACTTCTATTTCTTTTCGTTCCGAACAGGCAAATAAGTTATCGCGTTATATGCATACTCAATAAATAAATCAATCATGTAGGTAAGTTTACGCCATTAACAATCAATATTGTGTTTGTAAAGGATTTTTATGCAGTGTATGTATCCTGACACGCAATTTTGTATAATTTCAGAGTCACGACTGAATAATTTAAAAATATCAGCTGGCAGCCCTGCTGCAATATGGCGTCGCTCGCCTGACTCCGCCGGCCGACTTATTTTATACCACCATTAAAAAATCGCTAACTTTGTGTTACAAATAATGTATTTTTTTCACTTTATTTATAGGGTAGTTAAATTTTCAAACAGAACCTCTGTAACTGTGCTGAAATTTCATTGTGATAAATTTTTGAAAGTAGAAACCTGTAATTATAGGTCGGCGAGATATTAATTTTAGAAAAAAACTTACTAACATTTTTTCGACTTTTTAAGGACTTTTTTTTTATAAAAGGTTCGGTTTCGGTTTCGGTTTCGGCCGAAACTACAATGAAACCGAACCTTCGGTTTCGGTTTCGGTTTCGGCAAAATAACATGTTTCGGTCGGTCACTAATAATTGAAAAATGTATCGGAGTTTTTCCCTTCAAAATGTTTTTTTAAACCGTGTGTTCTGAATTTCCACAAAGCGCAAAATCTTTAAACAGAACTCAGTACCACATTTAAATATTTATATGCATATTATTTCTTTATATATGTTATATATGTAAATAATTATTAAATATTGTAAATGTAGGCTTCTAGAATAATATTATTTATTAATTAAATTTTATCAGAAATCAATACTAAACTCTATAATTACAATTATATATGTAAACAACTATGAATCTAAACCTAAACAACTTATAAATATCTATATATATACAATTATTATAATTACATTATAATAATAAAACTGACTTAAAAATAAATATACAAATACAAAAATGTTTATTTGAGTTTCCTTTTACAAGTTTTATCAACAGAGGAGGTTGGAACCTTCCGTTGAGCATCACGATATGCTTGTGTTGGAAGATCCCGCTCTTCCATAACACGGATGTAATAACAAAAATCAAATAATTTAATTTATTGATAATTAACTGATTAATATTATTATTTTAATGATTATTGCTAAACTTAATAATTCTTGTGCGTGCATGTGCGTGCATGTGTGTGTGTGTGTGTGTGTGTATCTGTGGGTGTGAATGTTTGTGTGTAAGTGTGTGTGTACCTTGTTGGGTTATAATGTACTAATTTACGTAGCATTTATTTATTTTATTTTAATTAGCGTTTTGGGGCCCATGCCATACTATTGACGTATAAATTAACATTCATATTCGTTATTTCAGTTCGCTAATATAAACGATTAAGCAGCGCCTCTGTTTCATCATAGGTTAGGTTCATTATCCACGTAGTAATTGCTTTATATTGAGACAAAAATATAATTATAAACAGCGTCCAGCTCTCCCTCCTGTGGCATGGACCCCAGGACGCTAGCTGCATTATCCCTTTGGATCGCAATGGCGATATGTTGGCAAAGGTACCCGCCAGCCCTGGGATCAACCGAGACGACAATGCCTTTGTAAAGCTTTTCATATCGGCTGACCAGGGACTCAAGATATCTACCGCAAGCGCCGCAAATTCATAATCTCTAATTAAAGATGAGTATTTGCGGCGCTTGAGGAGTTGAGCCTGATCAGCCGCAGCGCCGGCCTGCGAGCGGGTACCCTGGATGCGGAACTAACAGAACGTATCGACACACGTGGCGTCCCACACCAGAGCCCTGCCAAGCCGCCACGGCACCAAAGTTCTCTTGCCATACCGATGGGTTCTAGGGTAGACGGCACTGAGGCGGTAGCAAGCGACCGGCGTACCACGTCATTTATAGTGCTGTGGCGGTAAATGCGGCCGGCGCTCCTGTAGCAAGACAGGCCATGCCGTCCCAGCTGATCCACAGCTTTACCATACACGCATGTGTGGGGTATACATATCTTGGCCCTAAGCCTGAGGCAGATCGCTATCCTCAAGCAGTTCGGTTCTAGGACAGTGCCCACATTGCGTGACGGGAGCGCATTTAACCAGTGACCGGACTCAATTTCCGAAACAGCGAGAAGTCGGGCAGGTTCCAAATCATCCGGATTTTGGAGGAGAGCAGCATGGGCTGCCTTAAGCCGGGGGGGTATCCTATGTCCTCTGGTTGTGTTTGGCAGCCAGGGCGTCCTCTCCAGGGCAAGACTCACACCAGGCTCTCTCGGCCTCCGAGAGGCTCGCTATCTCAGTGACGGATATCTGTGGGGATTTTAAAATGGTACCGACAAGAGACAGCGAGTTGTAGGCGGAAGACAAGAAAGCCGGCAGCGCCACGCTCGACGAGGAGCGAACACGAAGACCACCGAACCGAACGGGGAAAACCTCTTGGACCCAGGAATTTGAATCTAAATGAATATAAGACACCTAGTACAATTCTTTTACTTTCCGAACTGTTTACCTACTGAAATTAAACTTGCTAAGTATCTTCCCGTGTATATAAGCAGCTTAAAGGAGTACTATTTATCTCACCCGTAATTAATTACTCGTAGGTTCTGTCTTTATGTGTGCTATTTACTTTAGGCTGGTATACGGCTTCTTGAACTAAAACCAAAACTATTGTATTTATATATGTAAAGTAGGTTTACAGATCTACGTATTCAATGTAGGTTTATGGTGCTTCTTATAGTCATAGTTAGTACTATAGGTTGTTTATACTCTATTTATCTGTTTCACCTACTCAGGTCATGTAAATTTTCTAGCTTTGTTTCTACTACCCAAAGGTTGTCTGAAAGATATCGCCTGTTAGCAATAAGACCGCCCGTTATGTGTTTTTAATAGTTCCGTGTTCCAACACAGCCCTAAGCATTTTAGATTTTGGGTCGGTTCTAGAATTGATTTTGAATAGTTTACGTTCCAGCCTAGATGTTCGAGTAGTCACGGCCTCCGCGGCTTGGACCTTTAACCCGGAACGGTTTTGATTTGCCAGTAGGTAGAGTCGTCCAGATATACCAGTACTTGATAACCTCTGGCCCGCAGGTTTTCCGCAGTCCAGTTTGAAAGGGCCGCAAAGGTTCGAGGTGCTGAACAGAGACCGAAAAGTAAGGCAGTTAGCTGTAGAAGTACTCCATCATAAACTCTTCTGAGGAATTTTTTGTGAGAAGCCAGTATAGGGACATGAAAATAGGCCTGTGACAAATCTATTTTGATCATGCAGTCCTGTTGTTGCAAAAACTGGCACTGTCGCCTGAGACACCAGTTTGAACTTTTTGTCTAAGACATGCTGGTTCAAACCCCTCAACTGACTTAATGAATGGCTTCCTGCTGGACCAATTCTGGAATGATGAATGAACGAAAGCGACTACTGGCCAATGCAGCATCCCTTTGCTGAAGAAACATGGTGTCGCCTCAACAGAATCCGCACAGGCCACGGTAGGCACAACGCTTTCAAGTACAAGTGGAACGAAAGCCCGTTATGTGACTGCAGCCAAACTGCACAGGATATTGTAGAGCGCTGCCCGAAACCATGCTACCAGGGCGACCCGGAGGACCGTTATATAAATGTGACACCTGACGCTGTTAACTGGCTGCGAAACCTGGCTGTTGATCTATGATAGTTTTAATTGTTGTAATACCCAAATACCTACCTCACGATTAATAAATGAATAGTGAATGCTGTTCTTCTCTAGGACCTTTAAACCAAAAGATAAATAAAATTCTTAGACATCTGTAAAGAATGTATGTAGCTAATCCACATAAGGGCATAAAGATTCATCTTCATCAAACCTAGAGGCTTTGCAGCATAGTTTATGCGCGGGGGCGTGGCCAGCGCCGATTGGGCCGAGCGCCGCCAATGCGCGGGCGCTGCACGGTAGCTACACAGTTTATACCAACGCGAATGTCCGGCTCGAAGGGCCAAAACAGTTACAAAACATTGTATACCGGAAGAGGCATTATATAGCTAAAACCTACGAGCATTTCGCTGTTGACCAAATTCTAACTTGTATTATTCGAATAAGCGCTTAAATATTAAAGTAGTTATCATACCTATATAATTCAACCAAATAGAATGCAACGGACCCAATTCGTAGTAAGTATCCATTTATATTTTTACACATAGCATCTACCTTTGGTTATTCGAAACATGTGCCTACCTTTGTCAATTCTTGGGATTAGGTAAGTATCTACATAACACAAGCGGTCTTCTTCGGCCCCGGATTCCAGCAGGCTAACACTAAGGAAGATCATATAAGTACGTAACACTAAAACCTTAGGTACCTATAGTCGTGGCTGTTGTAGATATCTATACTAACTATGCCAAATAACTAATTCAAAGTTATGCAGCGCAATTTCCTCTAGGCCGATAGATATTATATACATATATTATGTTTATATGGTTTCAAACAACCCTCTCGTGACTTCATTAACTTGTGAGTCTCTGCGTAAACATGTAGGTAGTTACAGGATGATACTTCTTCATAAGTTGTAATTCAGAACCAGAATCCGATGTCCTTAGAATGTGGCCACCGACCCACCTGACTCGTCAGTCAGCTTCCTACAAACTTTTAAGAGTCTGATATTACCAATAATTGAAGACGAGGGTTATTAAGCCTGCCGGTGCAGGTTCTATGTTGATTACCTACTCGTAGTTATCATGAATTTGAGCATCGACCGGCCTATTACGACGGTACGAGGACCACGGGCGCTTCTTCGTAATAACCATGATAAAGCCTGAAATTATACGATTTGTGAGGAATTTTGTTGAAAATGGCGAAAACATTACAGAAAAGTACCGGGGTCGTTACGGCGTCGGCTGGCCTGGGGCGAACACTCCGGTCGTATGCAAATTAAACGTAATCAAAATAATCATTTAGTAAGTATGAGGCGCACAGAACACCACGGAGGCCGCCCTCCGCCCTCTCTGTCTGCCCTCCGCGGCGGGCGTGCAACAGAAAGGAAAAGCAGCTCCACTTGCAACTCTACTGACGGAAATGCAAATGGCCTACGCCCGACGATCCACTTTTATTATTTCGTATTGTTTCAACCGTATGTACGTAATTACAGCCGCGATAGTGGCTTAATGCGCGAAATTGCTCTAGGTAAGTGGACTGAAATATTACGGTAGCTATTAAATTTGCAGGCACTAGAGAGAGGGTGTGTACTGGAAGCGCGATGCCCGTATGGCTTTGTTTAGGACTACAAAAAATATTGGCATTTATTCCTAGCTAGGTATTGAATTATATGTTCCAATACGTCAAAACCATCTGAATATGTCATAACCTAAAATATTTTAATGACAATCCCTGATATACGATGATAGCTAATCACAATTTCTAAACTTTCGAAATCGGTTCAACCGTTTCAGAGCTATGTACGATGCCATACATAGCATAGATAACTTGCTGCTGTTTTGGAATGCAGCTTAGTATAAGCCAATAAGCAACTGGTAGCAGAGAAATAATAAGTAGTGTACCTGTGTCGTGGATATGCAAATGTGGATATGTAACAGACACACAGGTGCACATGCTATAAGTAGACTTTTTTTTTGAACCTGACTGGCTTTATAGGCCGGGCCCAATAAAGCGATAGGAAAATCCAGGGGAAAACCTCCGGCACGACCACGCGTGTGGTTTGGAACACTGGAATACTCTAAGAATTTGCGGTCCAGTGAGATTGGTTGAGCGGTTTCAACCGAATCTGAGGTGTGAGTGGAATCGAGCTACTGGGAGTTTTGTCGCTGGTTCATTAAACCTAGCCTGATATACAAAAATAGAAATTAAATTATCGCGAACGAGTTCTACGCAGACGAAGTCGCGGGTAAGTCCATATAAAACTAAAATGATAAGTGAAAGATATCTTACGTCGCAACTTACATCTTGCATTACCTGAATGTGTTTGCTTACTTTAGAAAATGCTTTAATTACATTACCATAAAAATCTATAATAATCTCAAACCTGACATTAGGAACTATTGTGATATACAAGAGTTTAGTGCAAAATTGAAAACTTATTTAAAATGTACGCCGTCCTATAACCTTGACGAACACTTTGGTAAGGTACTGGTTCGTATTTGACTAATTTAAAATTAATGTTAACAATGCGATCTGTAATTTTAGTGATTCTCTTTTAATAATTTTGTAGTACTTCGGGAATAGTATATTTTACTATTGCGTCCGTGTTCAGAACACTGAACACTGTCAACTACCAGCGTTTAATTAAGGTAACGCTCGGCTAGCGACAGCCCCGTGGTTAGCCAGTTACAGCGTCCCGCCAATTGGACACGATTAAAAATAATTTTCATATTTGATGTCACTTCGCTTGTTACTCCACGCCGCGATGCGAATAATTTTGTTGTTAAGGCTACGAGTTGTTGGGTCAGGCCTATCGGTGGGTTTAAAACACCTAAGTAGTGTCGGTCCTAGGGTGTAGCGAAAGGAGCGGTCGCTCTAGGCGCCAGGTGCCTCATCATCCACTATCCATCCACCTACCGGTATCGCAGTACAGTTGCATCCTGAAGGATGCCCGGTGTCCGCTACCTAGTCCCAAGATTTGGCGTAGACATTACGTTTTACGGAAGCGACTGGCATCTGACCTTATTAACTTATATGTTAACTAGACCTTATGGGATTAGGCTCGTCAAATGAGTGGCCAACTTGAGTGTTAGAAGTTCTCAAGCCACCCGAAGGCCTCTAACTTCGATTTACGTCTGCCGGAATCAACGGCTTAACGTGCCGCCGTTTTTATCCTTTTGAGGTACGGAACCCTAAAAAAACTACTACAGCAACTTTTGTAACATAGTCCTTAGCTTTGAACCTCTACTGACTGGCGTGTGTCACCATTCTCGATTTCATTGCTTTTCTTATACTTATTCGTCATTTCGTTCAATACTTACGTATATTCTTGATTAAAATTACGAGTATATATCTAAGTAAGCAATAACTATTTGCCAAAGCTTCGTCTTCTTGAACAGTAAATATTTAAAAGTAGATAAGTAGGTATGCGAGGCAGGATCTAACTATGCCTTGTCATGACTAGCCCATTAGCCGTAAGGTTATATGATAATACATTGTCGAGCATCTCCATCACCTACTTACAATAGGTGAAGTCATTTATTAAATCAATTTAGTTTGTTGCAATTGAAGCATTATAAAGCCACTGATCACGTTTAGAACATCCTTTGTGTAGTAACCTACCTGATAGAAACATTTTTTTATTTTATTTATTATAAACGCGGAAGTTTGTGGGGATGTTCGTAAGTTAATCCTACTCACAAAATAAAATCTTGCGTAAAATATAATTTACTTCAATTACTTCGGTATATCATATACAAACCACAACAACAACCATAATTTAAACGCCAAGGCTCACATCGCAACCTCAACCACTCGCCTTTTTAGACCCTTCTTGTATACAACAGTTGCATAAAATTCTATAATTTTACTTGCCTGCATATAAACATTTGTGAACCAATTATTTTTCATAATCCTGTATTCCATGGTTAGCTACCCAGTAACACGGCAATTCTACCAGTTGTTATATATAACCTATGAAATATATAATAATCGGGCCTCGCTTGCAAATGTACATGCGCAAAGTGTGCAAGGGTTGTAGTTAATACGCAAATTACTTCAAATTACAGACTCACGACAATTCTAATGACGTTCGTGTTCTTATGAATGCGAATTGATGTGTGTCTTCCTTCACCTACATACCACAAACATGCATGCCTCCGTCAATAGGCACATGACGTGGGCACATCCTTGCATACCTGTCACGTTATATGTATAATGATCGTTGTTTTGCATGAACATTCTGAAACATTTGGTAACATTTCGCGTTTAAACAGCTTAACTGTTTGTCGATTTTTAATCACTTTCCAGTGGCTGCAATGACTTTAGTCCCAATGAAGTGCATTTTTTGTGTACAATATATATATATATATATATATATATGTGTGTATATCTTCTATAGGGTAGTGCATAAATAGTATTTTTATGTCTTGGTGAGAGCTGTTGAGGAGCTAGATGAATGTATAACATTAACCTAAAATAAGTTACTTCAATTTGTACATCTATCTCTGTTTGTCTCTCCAAATAAATAAATAAAGCATCATAGTACACAATTTAGTAGTTATTTGTTTATGCAAGTCTTTAAAGTTGTTGTTTGGCGCGAGTGTTATTTAGTGTAGCCTTTCAAGGCAAGCTATGAAGAGACGCAGAACAACAAAGCTACGACGACGACGAGCTAAACAATTTTAACCTTACCATCGCGAGGAAAATAGTTTATGTAGGTATTTTTATCATTACTGACATCTATCGCATCCGTATCAAAGTATTAACATTAAAATGCATTTTAAATAGTATCTATTCTACATTGGGTAAGTAATTCATGTAAAGTAATGTTGAGTACTCACGGGTATATATTATAAACTTACTGCCTATATTCCGTACTTACTTCGTAAACTTGAAATTTAAGTTCAGTTTTGTTACCTACAAGAGCTAGAGATGAAACCTGTTTACCTACACTTCTTAGGTAGGATTGTATTGGGTGATCGCATCATTTTGCCTGTGCGTTAGAAAAGCACCTACACCATTACTATTCCCCGCGTACTCACATTAGCATATACTTTGTGCTGAAACGATTCGAGTTCACGCTTTTACCAGCAGTCGGTATGAGCGGCGGCTGCGTTAGATGTGCACAATTTGCCCCCATTTGCCGTAATGACAGACCGGCGTCTGTTCGTGCATAATGAGCCGATCCTCGATTGATCCTCGCAATGTAGGTTATAGTCCACCTAAGCCCATGTATATACTCCGACTACTAGGAAGCCCGCGGATCAGAATTACTGGTGATTCTAATTAGCTTTGATTAGAGATTCGCATTATGGCTATGGTTTCGACATTAGCTTCCCACTAATTAGTATGCGCAGCATGATTCAAAACTGTATAAATCATGGTATGTACAGGTATTGCAGTGAGCTCAAATACCTAATAGAGAATATTATTTATGTTCTAACTAACATAGCTTTTTACTACATACGAATCTAGACAGCCGAGGAAAGCCATTGATCGACAATTTCTCATTTCATTGAATGCTCAAAAACTGACAAACATTTGGTGTTATATGATTTGTACATACCTACTTATACCTTTTCTCGGTTCAGGTATATTTAAGTGTTTTTTTATTTCACCCGCATAGGAAAGATATCTATAATGCTTTAATTCCTGTATAACTTGGTGCAATAAGAGTAAAATCTATTCACGTTCTATCGGCGTCTATTTTATTCGAAGCAAAACAAGCATTAGGATTAGGATTCAAGTCACTTTTCTCATCAACAGATCTTAAGTCTGTCTCTATACAATCAGCGACACTAACCGACCGTTGGAGGCAAGCTCAATTTAAGGGTTGTTTAAACAAAACAGTCCTAACCGGGGTGCCCTGCTGGAACGAATGAGTTACAAAGCATATGTTTTGAGCACTAGAGCACACCTTATCATTTACCACATTACGAGCGCCCTGATTATAGTAATCTGCTCATGGGGGAACAATAGAGCTGCACTCGCGCGCCACCACATGCGCTCCTCTTGCAACAGGGTGCTTCACGTACCTACTCTTCGACGGATGTGCGTAAATGTAACCGATGTTTTCTAGAATCACCAACAATGTACGCCTTTTGTATCTGTAACCTGTTACTGTGCAATAAACTTTAAATATATAAATAGTATTTTGATAGAATAGGTTATTTAATCAGGGATATTTTACTTACCTTCCATTCAGTTTTCTCTGTATCCAATCTCAGAGACAAAAAATTGGGGATACTTAATATTCATCTCAATAATCCTTACTAATGATGCACTCGTCTTAATCTAATAGTTTGCTCATCTTTATCGTTATTTTGTTTAATTCGATAAATTTTTCGATTTTCCGTTTTTTTTTAATTGCACCAACAAAAAGCGACTGTATAAAATAAAACTGATCGATTTCCGTCGGTTCGTTCCGCAATTAGGCTGCTGATTACAAAAGCCGTTGGGATTTCTGAATTGTAGTAAAAATAAATTAAGTATTAACTTATTTTTGTGACGTCACTTTTTAGCATTTTCCTACAAACTGCATACTAGCAGTGTTTTTAACGTTATATTCAAAGTTGTCGAAGTGACTATCAATCATCATTCTTATTTATGTATGGTGACCTCGAGAAGTATCTCAAATTAAATTGATACACGTGAACACACAGAAAATATGTTACTTACAATTATTACGAACATCACAAAATTGTGATTGAATAAACCACGATTTAAACTTTTTACATCCAAGAATATTATTTTAATTCCATTTCATTCCAAATTCCTTAAAAGAACACACCGTATATGCCCTCCGTAAATTAAATAGAAAATATGACCCTTTCATTGTTCCACATAATTAAGGAGTGCGCAACGACACAAAAGAGTTGATCGGCTACACGATGTTAACAATGTTTTGTCGTTGCAATCGGTTCACAATGGCTGCCGGCGGGACCCTTTCTTCAGCAATTTGCCAAGCAGCAGGCCCCGGAAACGGAGCCCTCACCCTAGAATTAGGAATCCTTAGGCGCCCCAGGATCCTCATTGTGGAGTTAGGAACCCCGCCCTCCAGATCAACTGAAGGCAGCACGTGACACTTTTTTCATAAACTCGCAATTCAACAGACGTTATGAAATAAGTGTGAACCCTCGTTGTGAAAGGATAGATTGAATATATTACCGACGTTTTGATTTTCTCGAGAAACCGTTATTTATATTTTTGCCTCCCATACATACCTACTTATATGGGACTGTAGGGTGTGGCTGTACGGTTTTAGAGGATCTGAGGGGGAGATCTATAAGTATCTGAAAGTAAATATGGGATTCTCATACATACATAATGTATTTATGCATTCCCAAATACATTTACATTCGTGACTTAAAGAAATACAACGTGTGACTCCAAGCAAGTCCAGATTTAGAGTCTCTTGGAAAACCCAACCCAGGAATGCCTATTTGACAGGCCTTCTATAATAATTTGAAATTGTAGATTTGTATACGTTATAATCCTAGAGCCACATGGCTAGACTCATACCGTAATAACCCCTCTACAGTGCCTACCTAAAATGTTGGTAAAGCGATGTCTCACAGACAATCGAATAGCGGAAATTATGCAAAACAAGATATCATTTATTGAGAAATGCTTGTAGGTTCCGGAGGTAGGTAGGCATTATAAGAATGTTACATAAGCAACCGCGAGTCCCCCATGAGTACAACATCTATATAACTCTTGGAATTGGGTCAGTACGATGAACCACCGGGCTCCAGGCCGCCAGCAAGACGCCGGAGCTTAGGCTAAATTATCTCGTTGGGCGCCAGTGACCTTGTCCCACCGTGAACCTGCAACCACTCATTACCGAATTACCAGCCGCTCTCGTCTATACTTAACGCTCGTACCGTCTCATACCACGCCGGTTTAAATAATAAATATCATATAACACCCGAACATTGATTTACCCTCCCGACGATCCCATTCGTAATCACGAGCATTAACTCAAATCGCTAATAAAATTAAACCCACCACGTAATTTGACTTAATTTTGCAACAATCATGTCTGAATCAGAACCAACGACTCTACAGATTAAAAAGATACAAATTGCAGGAAAAAAATTCCATAATCAGTTTTGTGGAATCGTGCTGCCTAATCGGGAAATGGGCATGAGCGGGGACTAAGTAGGTATAATGCAGGTGTATTGCTAAGTAGGTTTCGTCAATGCCACTAAATTAAGGGGTTTTGAAGGACTTATTTCCATGCCTACGTATAATCTAATGTCATGATAGCTTGGTAGATTATTGTGAGATAGGTATTAAATATATGTTTTAGATTACGATTATACAGAAGAAAGGAAGTTACCTAAGGACAATTTGAAGTCTCTCTTTTACTAACAACAGGCGTTATGCTCCACAGCGAGAAGTGCTGGAAGGCAATGGCCACCTTCTGCGAGGATGTTATCATGCAAAAGAAGGCAGCAGCCTTGTAAGGCCTGAGCTAGCTTCGGTGCGGGCATAAGCCGAGACGTCAGCGGTGCCATGCGCAAGCGAATCCTGCGGCGTCTCACAAAGGAGATGAGTGGAAGCCGCTGGTTTTTAGTGGATAATCTGACGATTTACTGGATACATAAAGCATTTTCCAGCTTTAAAAGAAGGCGTTGCAATAGCAAAACTTTGATGGATTTGTCGGCAAGCATTTTCTGAAAGGTTACTTAGCGATGACATAATAAATACCTCTACCGCTACCTCTGTCGCTTTTTAAACTTATGAGTATCTTAGATTGAGTTTATAATTGCTGCCGATAAGGAACCTATACCTATGGATAAAGTGAACACTATCAATGAACCTAAAGCTAAACTGCCCACTCACGATCTAAAACAACGTTGCGAAGATATGATACAAATGCAGTTCCTAGATCACATTCATATTTACACTGACAGGTCTAAAATAATACACGGTTCTAGTTGCGCTTTTTACGATAAAGCTGCTGATTTTGGAGCTAAATTTCTTATTGAAAATCCATGTTTACATATAATGGGAGTCGAACTAATAGCAATTAATGAAGCAGTACACTACTTAGAATCGACACCATACTGTAAAATTGTAATTTTTACAGACTTAAAGAGCAGTCTACAACATCTGTTAGGAAGTGCTAAGGGTGGCAGTGTCGGTAGATATGAAGCTTACCTCATTATTAAATGTATCCTCATTATTAGATTGATACGTAACGGGATTGAAGTTCGTCTACAATGGATCCCTTCAAATGTGGGCGTCAGGGGTAACGAGGTGGCAGATTCACTCGCTTCTGAGACTTTACAGAACGGTATACCTCTCGACACAGTCCCGCACTATACTGATCATCTTCCAAAAGTGAAAACCGATAATTACAT
Organism: Epiblema foenella; assembly: GCA_963556455.1. Lineage (NCBI taxonomy): Eukaryota > Metazoa > Arthropoda > Insecta > Lepidoptera > Tortricidae > Epiblema > Epiblema foenella. The sequence goes on along the minus strand of OY747104.1, from coordinate 9,067,241 downwards.
TAAATTTAAGTTTTATTTCAATGAGTGTTCTCAAAACAAAGGCATTTGGTACAGAACCATTCTAGACGAACCTCCACGCGTACCTTACCTCACGAATTCTCAACAGAAAAGAATTAGTTATTTGCTTCCGAACCCGAACTTACCACATCCCACTCAACAAATTTAACTACCTACATCATGAAAAAAAGAGACGATCCAAATTGCATACAATGTGACAAAGAAGAGGATCTCCTCCACTTAGTTCTAGAGTGTAAAATCAACGAACAACTTAGGTTGGATCTCTTAAAAGAATGGGTGCTCTGCGGGAGATCTCCTCTTCTTCTTCCATCAAATCTTAAGCTCAGAGTTCACTACCGACCACAGTGGTACACTTTTAAGTTTCATTAAACACTCATTGAACCTAAGATTTGAATATTATAAAAATATTCCTTAAGTACATATCCCAATGTTTAAAGTAACACCTAAAGTTAAGTAGCATTGTAATTATTTTTAAGCCGACTTAATCATAAGATGTATGGCTTATGAAATAAATGAGATTAAAAAAAGGAACCTATATGGTGAAGTCGTGGGAAGCGTTTTGAATGACAACAAATCAAGCTAACCTCCGATCGCATAACTACATAGTTGCTACGTATCTCTTCTGTAACTCAATGAAGAACTAGCTTACCGTTTACAGATAAAAATGTATAAGGAATAGAACAGGCAGTTCTATCTCTAGTACTTAAAGAAGTTTGTACGCATACCTGCAATTAAACCGCCATATTAGTTAATTGTCCCCGCCCGTAACCCCCGCCCCTCGTTACGCTTCGCTTGGATAATTGCATATCTTAGCATGTTTCCGCTGAATTATTTTGTTTTTATTGTGCTATGATTAGGTATTTCTTGCGGATGATGAATATTAATCAATACTGAATGATGGCATACTTAAATGATATTACAAACATAATACGAAAAGTATAATAAAGAAAAGGCTAGAGTAATTTTTATCTCCTTATCATCGGTTCCAAGTCGTCAAAATGGGGTCTTGAATTCGCGATAATGCGAGAGACAATACTCAAATCATTTTTTTGCAAAGAACACAGTTCAATCAATACAGTATTTACCAGTTTACAGTAGATACCAGGTTTGTCTGTTTATCCGCGGTATCGCCAGTCCTATTCCGAGTTATGCAAATATTAGTTAATCTAGACTTAGATCAACCTTTGATTATTCACAGTGACCATAGCAAATTCATTAATTATGACCCTCTATTAAATTAGTCATAGCCTAGGCTTAGTGTGGGTTACATGGCATCTAAAATGAGGTCATTGTTCATAGGATTTATATACAGCCAGCAAATTACAGGTAATTGATTCATTGGACACCTACAATACCTACATCCGTGTGGTTGCCGGGTAAGAATTGCGCCACCCCATCTCTTCCCGTGGGTTTCGTAGGAGGCGAATAAGGGAAAATCGGAGGGTGGGCAGCAGCATCCTTCGATCATTACCACCATCAAACTGCGGTCGCCAACCCGCTTGCCAAGCGTGGCGACTATGGCAAATCCCCCCCAAATTGGGGGAGGCCTATGTTCAGCAGTGGACGTCTTTCGGCTGTAATGATGATGATGATGATGATACCTACATACCTAAAGGTCTTTAGGTATGTAGGTGTTCAATGAATCCGGGTTCCAAGTAATTTGTCATTTCTGTAACTGACACGTAAATCTTGGGCTAGGAACAGGGTTGCGAACTTATATGCTCAGATTTGCGGTACTTGTGTAGTAAACCTGGCTAAAAAATGCAAGACTCACACACTCTACATAGGTGTCACGCACTCTACAATTTGTGATATAGACTACATTAATTCTGCCCGCGATATATACCTTCGTGAATGATTTCCGAAATAAAAATCCTGAGACGGGTTCAGTCTTCCGGAAGCATTCATTGAAGTTGAGCTCTCTTTACTCCAATCAGCGTCCCGCACGCAGCCATTGCGGAACGCATCCTCTAGGGTGCTGGAAACGTGGCGTCCCGCCTCTAGGTAGGTAGTACCTATTAACACGTTCAGTGCCAAGAACTCCCCTGGGGATTACTCTGCTCGTAGACACGTAGCCGATAACATGCGTTTCCTGGTATGTAGGAAGAGGAAATTCCGTAGGGCTACGCATAGCTTGGTAGCGAAAGTGTTAAATACCCAGTGTGTGTTACACCAAACCGTCTGTAATCGTAAGCGGTGTTCGTTAAAATCTGATTCTATGGAAATTTTGACAAGTTTCTATAGGATGAAAAATTCTAGCGTCATATTTAACTTTGATCGGTCTGTAATCCTAAGTTGGTTCAACCCGCCCCCGCCCTTAGTGTGTATTCAGAATTTTCTTAATTTACTTACCTACCAGCCAATCAGGTGGGCTATGTAACCTATTTACAACATTAAACATTTTATAACTAATACGAGGGCTGCTACTTATGTATCCGGAATAGAAAAAATAAACAAACATATGACTTAACATGGTTTTATTGTTTTTCAAAATATTCTCCGTGATGATCGATGAACTTTTGCATACGTTGAAACCAATTTTTAATACACTTTTTCCATTCTGACTGAGGTATCTCCAATACATATTGTTTGAACGCGTCGACGGCATCTTCACGGGTCGAAAATTGTTGACCACGTAATTTATTCTTTACATTTGGAAATAAATAAAAATCATTGGTCACCAAGTCAGGGCTGTACGGTGGATGACCCGTCAATTCTATATTTTGACCTTCCAAAAATCGAGTTGTTTCGTGTGACGTATGGCAGCTGGCATTGGTTTTTTTTTATACAACGCCGGTGGCAAACAAGCTTACGGTCCACTTGATGGTAAGCGGCCACCGCAGCCTATAGACGCCCGCAACTCCAAAGGAGTCACGTACGCGTTGCCGACCCTTTATAAAATTTCAGGATGCACTGTGTTGACAACAGAAGGGACAAATTTAGGTCCCTCGCTCTTAACACAGTGCATCCTCGGGAGCTCTGGCAACCTTGCCACCTCCAGGAATATAACACTACATATTTGTATAGTAGATAATGTTATTATGGCTGTGGTCTTCTGCAAGGCGGAGGTACTTCCCCAGTTGGGCTGCTCCAAATTCGAGCAAGATGACATTTTGCTGTGGCCCTACCTCTCTTAATTGTCATGGTGAAGAATGATTCTGCGTCGCTGGTTGTTTTTACGTACCTATTTCTTCAAACATAAAAACAAATGGTCGTGTACCACTCCGAAATAACCTGATTCTCTAGTGGCACTGTAGCCACATAGCCATTAATACCAAAAAAGCAGGCCACCATTTGCTTCAAGGTACTTTTTGCACGAGCTACTTTCGTAGGGTTCGGTTCATTTTGAAACACCCTCACTGTTGATTGTTGTTTAGTTTCGGGATCATAAGCATAGATCCAGGATTCGTCACCTGTGTAGATATTATAAATAGCTTTTGAGTCACCTCGGTTATATTTTTTCAACATTTTCTTGCACCATTCGATGCGAGCCTCTTTTTGATCCATAGTTAAATTGTGTGGGATCCAACGCGAACAAATTTTTTTTACAGCTAAATACTCATGTAAAATCTTATTAATACTCGTCATATATATGCCCAGAGTCGCCTCTATCTCGCGATACGTGACATGACGGTCATGCATTATAAGTTTTCGCACAGCTTCAATATTTCGTGGTACAACGACCGATTTCTGGCGACCTTCCTTAAGTTCGTCCGTGAGCATACTACGTCCACAGTTGAACTCACTAAACCAGTGATACACAGTTGTTTTCGATGGAGCTTCCTCACCAAAAGTTGAAGTTAATTGATCTATGCACTGTTGTAGCGTTAAATCACGCCGAAAATCGTAATAACTAAATCATAGCACGGACTATTTTCACGACTGCGTATATAAAAAAGCACTCTGTGGAGTGAGTTCCATTCTTGCAGCAAGATGACATTTTAAACCCGCCAAAAACAAAAGACTAGCATAAGAAAATATATATATAGCGGCCAGTATTAAAAAAAGTTCAATTTTTACCATGGAAGTCAGATACATAGCGTTAAAAATGTTGGAACCCGGATTCCGGTTACATAAGTAGCAGCCCTCGCACATTAAGGAAAGCGAAGGTTTTCTTGATTTTAGAAATGCAAAAATTGTAGAATTAATCGTTTCATAAATATGTACCGAAACCTTAATACGGCGACATAAGAGCGGCCATATTTTTGAGTAAGTTGTATGCACCCATATTTTTTCGTTTGACTGTACCGTACCTAAACTATATAGGTATACCTTCGTATTGTGTATCATATAAAGATTAAGTAGCAAATAGAAATAAAATTTCAGTTCCTACAAATTGCAGGTATTTACATGCAACAATACATTCGATACCTAAACGTCCACTTACAACTCATATAAATGGTTTAGTATTATTTTAGATTTCACATGTAAACAGCGGGGCGAGCGCGCCACAGGCGGTGGGCGTGCGCAGCTGACCGGCCAATGGCGGACGGCACAAGGAATTTTACCTTTTTTACCGCACTTATATGTACACTAATTGAGAGGATTTGCATATTTTTACCATTATTAATTTTGTTGCCGCTCGTATTCGGGTACGTACAGGTTTATGTAAAGATCGTGATTTGGCATGACCCGCACCTGTATATCTAACACTTAAAACGCTTACGCGTACTTACAATACCTACGTAAGTACAAGTACTTTTTGTCAGTAAGTGATAACCTATACTTCATATTCTCACCACAAGACTGATTCGGGATACTCGCTGGGTCCGGCTCAAAGGACCAAAAATCTGTTATTAAGCGCTGCACGCTCTAGGTTGAGCGTTCAACAACGCATGCAGCAGCAATCTCATCGCTGTCATATATTTAGGCACCTATCTAAAGCGATATTGTACCTGCTTATCTTGTTGTTTTAACTTTTACCTAAGTAGAGTATGTACCTACACGCCGTCATAACGTAAAAGGGCACAATTAACATTGGTATAAACCCGCAAAAATTGAGATTGAATGATGTTTTGATTCTTGCTAAATATAGACATATAAACGTTCAATTATAAAAACCCTCGGGCCCTGGAGCTCAAGCGCCCACAAATTTTTTGGACAAATTTCAAAATTACTAGTTGAAGTTTCCGGGGACTGTAGGGCTGGCTCGTTCCTTGCTCAGCGAATTGGCATAGCCGTCCAACGGGGGAACGCAGCCAGCCAGGGTTCCGATCTGGGGATCTAATTTAGCTATGTTTTGTTATAAAATAAATATGTAACACATTTGAATAAATAATAAAAAATGTACTAAAATCAATTAAAAACCACCTGTTGTTGTGTAAAATAAACTGCTCACTATAACATTTTTTGGATGAGGAAATCTTCGTAAACAATAAATCTGTACTACTGTGTACATACTTTTTTTATTATGATTTCAAATTTTCTTGATAAATCAAATATATACTTTTTGCAACGTATGAAAGGACTAATCAAATGAGCCTTTTCGTTCTAAAATATTCAACCCATAGGGCATAACATTAGGGAAATAAGGCATATTTCATTACTTATGCCTTTTTATTTTACAATAAATTTTTAAGTGCATTAAATAATAAAGACCAGACGTCTGAGTTGTTGTGCCTTTTATTCTAAAATCGACAATAACCGGCTCAAAATCGTTGAAAATTTGACTAAAACGGCACATTTCGCCTCAATATATGCCTTTTTATTTTAAATCACTCAAAGTGCCTTTTTAACTAAGTGATACTTGAAAAAATAATTAAGTCATAAGTTATAACTGACCATATAATATGCCCTTTAATTTTAAACGTAACAAAACAACTATTATTTTTAGTAAATATGAATATTTCGAGTAGTTGTGCCCAATATGCTTATGGCAACTCCTAATAACTACATAGGAAAAATTAAAAATATATATACATAGATGCGCCTTTTTCCCTCTTTCCGAATATAATTATATCTAACTCAATTTCTCTAAAAATGCTAGATGTGCCCTTTTTCGTTATAACGGCAGTACAATCAGCTATTTGGCTAATTTGGCTAGTATAATAAACTATATAATGCTGACTGTATGTAGATACGCAGGTTTTATAGTGTCATTAATGTGATATTGACGTGCTCGCATTATCGAATACTAGCGATTTCCGTCCGACATCCAACATCCCTGACCATGTATTGAAGTGTGAGGTACCTTTTTTTTTGACGGGGAGAAAATCCGTTATGGATACCTCCGCACCGTCGAGCCGGCGCGGTGGTTATGTCGGACTTGCACCGACTAAAAACCCCCCCGATTGTCCTCCTCAACCCATTTCGGGTGGCTCTGGGTTCTCCTACGGAACGCGCCAGTGCCGCCCTAGAGTCCACTTATGTGGGTCCTGCTATGTTTCTATGAAGATCGTAACCCCCGATCGAAACTACGACCGTCTACGACTCCGAAACTCCCCATAATAATAATAATAATAAACCCGCGGGGGCAGCTTGTGGCGAGCTGACGGTGAGTGGCGACACCGCGGACCCCTATTCCAGAGGGCCCGTGTATTCGGCCCTCGCCTCTGTGCTTGCCTTAACCGGCTGGTCAGAGTGGATTCGCAAGAGCGGAACCTATGCTCCAGGTTGGAAGTGTAAAATGTCATAACGCCGGCGGCCTGCTGAACGGATTACCGGGATCTGGCTCCCGCAGACTCACCTCTCGACAACCTTACAGCCGCTCAAAGGGATGTTGCCTCATTGTCGCACTGTACGTGCGACTGTTATGTGGGGCCCACTCAGCGAGCAGGCAAGTCACCGCCTGCCTTTTTACAATTCTGAGACTAATTGTCACGGCAGGTGTCCGCTAGTCTCCTCCCATAACCCATTATCCAGTCCATCCAACATTCAACTCAATATCCCAATGACCTTAGTTCCCATCGCAGCCAAAGAGCTGCACTCCAATAGTCTTTGCACCTGGCGGGGACCATCTCCGGATGTATTATGTTGTGCGTTCGGAGATGGTATCCGCCATGTGTATCCCTTGCTTTTAGATTATTTTTGTCTTAAAGGGGCCTCTGCGCTGTTGGCTTCGGCCCCACGCATGCCTTCCAAAAGTCCGGGACCCCATGGTCCCGAGATATGAAAAAGACATACAATAATAATAATAATACAGGGCGAGGTATTAGTATTTCTCAAAACCGGTTTAAAGATTATTTCAGAAGGATCTGCCACTTCGACGTGCCGCGACCCGAGTAGATAAAAGTACCCTCCTCTTTCTAATTCGCACAGTTCGAGAGAGACAGGAATCGCTGGGTAGTGCTTGCTGAGTCTGCAACCTGTTGCGCTTTGTGCTAATCTACCAGAAGTACCTCCACCTTCCATCTTACAGAAGAGCGCAGCCATATAGGTATTGAGAACGTTACGTTATAAGTTCCTTCCCCAACTCCAGAGCCGCTCCCGAACTCCACAAGCGTGTTACCTCTCACCTGCACTATTGATTTGAGGATTTGTTGTGTTGACCAATTAGACACAAATGAAAGTTTATCATTAGCACTTTCAACCCACTGTTTTTCAACCCTCAGGAGTTCTATTGTAAGGTACGTTAGTTGGTTGGACGGGAATCTCGATACGTTGATTAAATAAAATAAAAATAAAACTGTAGTTGCACTGTTTTTTTTTTGATAATCACTCCGCTTAACCACGTAGGTACCACGTCCTTCCACATAACAGCGGTTCAATTCGTAGTAGTCTTTGGAGCGGAAACCCTTCTTATTTTTCGGCTTATCAGTTTGGTTTGATATTGTGGCATTGTCATAAACAAAGAGAATATAATACTACGTTAACAATTACAATTTTTGATTACGTAATTCATTTCTCGTTGGATGTGATGTGGTCAATCCAAACCAAATAGTACATTATTCACATGCCTCGTTTGTGTGATGAGAGTGAAATGGTCTTTCCAGCTCTCCACTAACATAGTTTGTAATCCTAGTGGTAAATGCCGATTCATCCCATCACTATTAACGCAAAACTACCCTCTTTATCCCATCCCTACTTCATATATTTGCATACCTGATTGGGGGTAGGAAAACAAAAACCGAATCTTAAACTGATTGCTACTCCAACGTGACGTGTTTACGAAAATTATAATGCATAATGCTGGAATTTTGGTCCATGATGGCACATACACAACATCGTTATGCGGTAAAATGAGATGGAAAGCTGTCTTTCTCCCTTTAAAGCTTAACTGTGTTTCTAACGTGCCCGAAACACATCAATGGGCCTTTTAGAAACTCGACATTTAGTCATTATCTCCCAAAATATTTTTATTAGGTATTAAAATTATAATACTTAACCTTCTGAGTGGAAAACAAAAAAAAAAGAAATAATATAAAAAACGAGGTAAAAAACAATAGGTAGGTATTACTTGGTATTCACAGTGTATAGTTCCGCAAGAAACAATGTCGAAGCTCGTATACATATTACCATATACCGAAGATAGTAGGTAAATTAAATTAAATCGTTTGATATGCTTTCTTGCATGAACTATGCCAATTAGATACAATGAAAATATACTTACATAAATCTTTATTTAGGTATTTGCTTTGGGCCATGCATTTCTGTCGGTTACTTAATCCTCAACCCTACTTATAATACAGAATTCAATCTTTTTTCAAAGAATTTGAGCTGAGGGGCTACTGCGAACTTCGAAATCCGAACTTCGTATCGTGCTCCAGTAAGATTGATTGAGCGGTTTCTACCGAATCTAAGGTGTTACTGGAATCGAGCTACTGGAAGTCTAACCCAATCGAATGCTTTAGAAAGGTCACAAAAAAATACCATTAGCATCACAAGAATTCTCCCAAATATTGTAAATATTTCAATTATAAGTGACAGATGCAGCGTCAGTCTTGGAGCACCCTTTTGCGAAACCCAACTGATTACTTGTAAGCAGTTTATTTCTATTGAAATGCATTAGCATATCGATTAACATTAATGTCTCAAAAACCTTACTTAACACAGATAGCATCGATATAGGATGAAAGTTGATTAAGTCGTTCAATGATTCTGTGTCTCGCTCCATCTTGTACCGTGTACGTGCATTGCACGGCGAACTGCGGCGTGGTTGTAGGTACAAGATGGAGCGAGACACAGAATCATCCGTGCATACCACAGGTGCAGAATCGATGCAGTATCTTCTGGTGTGCCTTTATATTTTGAATGTACAATTCGGACTTTCTATTGACAGCTGTCATGATGACAATCATACGTGACAGTAACATGACGTTTTCGGTTTTCACTTTTCAGTTTTCGTGACTGATAAGCATTAAGCGATTTGTGTAAGCTACAGTATTTCCACGAGGAATGGATAATTAAATTAAGCAATTTTTAAACCCATGTTTATTTAGCTTTGCCCAGGTGTACATACATTTCAATTATTTGCGGGCCAATTCTCAAATTTCAAAAGGTAAATTACAATAGATCCATTTGGGACAAGGTCGGAAGAGCTGTGTTACTAAAATGCGATTGTAATGTTTTCAGATGCAATTGACATCGGATCCCCGAAGAGCGGACCGCGAGCGTCGCTACAAGCCCCCTCCGCCAACATCAGCTCCCGCTGAAGACCTTACGACGGACTATATGAACATTTTGGGTATGCCATTCAATTTTAATAAAGAGTTATGAATTCATTTGTATAATATTTTTTGCATATTTTCGTAACTTGTTTGTTTCGTAAGTTTAACCAACTAGCTTAAACATACTAATCTGGAAAAATGTATTATATAAATTGCTAATTTTAGGTATGGTGTTCTCCATGTGTGGTCTAATGATGCGCCTGAAATGGTGCGCTTGGACCGCTGTGTTCTGCTCCAGCATTAGCTTTGCCAACTCCAGGGTCTCCGATGATACTAAACAGGTGCTAATACAGTTCCCGTTTGTCATGCAATGTATATTATATTTGACTGAGAGTATGTTTTAACCCTACTTTGACATTAGATAACACAGAGGAAAAGCAAATGTTATCCTAAGGTCTAATACACAAGGCACTACTATGTGTGGTACATGTTAATTACCGGCTTTGACTTTACTGTAATTTACAGTAAATTATGTACAGTTGGGTCATTAATATATGTACACTTTTGCAATTTCTTCCTTCGTAATAAGGGCCATATTTCACTATCCCATTAAAAATATATGATCTTATCTCTGCGATCTAATTAACCGTAAAACTATTTAGCATTGGTTGTCTGTTACCTAGCAAAGGTTCCAACTTCCAAAGTAGCAAAAGGTTTCAAGATGAAATAGTTGGAACCATGAATTTATTAAAAAATAAAATTTTGCATACATTTCCTGTCACTCATAGTTGATGTTTTTCAGATTGTTAGTTCCTTCATGCTGTCCATATCTGCAGTAGTCATGTCCTACCTCCAGAACCCACAGCCGATGTCGCCACCGTGGGCAGCATTCACCACTTAGTGTTCTAAGAGATTTATTATATTATAATTTTATTTTGTCTCATTCATTATGTTGAATATATTAAAAAAAAATGTTTTCTTCATTATGAGTATTATGACCAAGCTAGATTTACAAAGTACAAAAATATGTTTACTACAAAGCTTTGAACATTACCCAATTTTTTTTACTGAAATGTAAATATAATAATAATCACAATCTCTTGTCCATTTGAAGTGTAGTGGTAGTTAATAATTTACTTATTTCATGACTTTTGCACTTGAATCAAGAGTTGCACTGCACAGTGCACTCCATATGTCTATGGAATTAAATTTAAAAAACCGTAAGGGTTCCTTTTACACCATTTTGATACGGAACCCTAAAAATTAAGATTCTGAATGATAAATTCAACTTTTACTGTCTATTTTGTACACTACAAAACTAGTTAATGCACATACCTACATGGTACAAGTGGCGGACTTAATGCCAAATTGCATTTTCTACAAGTCTCACATAGGATTTCTATAGAATGTGAATGATTGCCCCATCAGTCATTTCCTTCTTTGTAGTAACAGTTTTATGCCCGTGATTGCCCAATAAGGGCTATCGTTTTTGTTCTCACCAGTTGGCGCCACAGTCGAGTAAGGTCCAGCTTTCAAAAATTGTTATTGGTTATTATGGGCATGAGAACGCAGTTTACATTTAAATCATAATACCTTAAAAGCATACCGTAAAAATCTAGAACATCCCGCATTGTAGCGCAGTCCCGTTTTGTTCGAAAAAAAAGAGTAAATGAGTTTCCTAAAGACAAAACTGTCTCAGAGCACTGACAGTCGTTGACCCGTAACTCATATTTGCCATAATCAAGCTCACGTATTGCAAAATAGTCACCATATTGTTCCAATTAGATATTAACCTGCGTAGCGCAACCACAAAGAGTGACATTTCGGAGACCTCACGCTACACTAGCGCCTCTAGCGGCGAATTCATACGCGATAGGACGCAGGACGCAGTTATGCATCAAAGGAAGAAAGACGTTTTTGTCCCGCTCCATGATGGCCCATTTTGTGGCTTGGTATTAGAGGCAAAAAGAATTGAGTGACATGTTCATTGCTATTTCAAGATTATAAAACTATTTATATTAATTCTACACCACACATGGACACAAATTAAGAGCACTGTATAAAGCGTGCCGCACACTGCAGCGTGCGGTCTGCGGTCAGCCGCCACCGCAGGCCGCTGACAGGCTGCAATAGCAACACTAGCGGCCGCGGTGGCGGCCTACGTCACCATTTTCGCGCCAAACTAATCGTCAACCGATATGAAAGAATAGTTTAATTATCGCTTTCCGAAGACCGAAATAAAAAATAATTCAGTTACTTAAGTCACGAAGAAAACCATTTCGTCTCTCTTTTGAACACTCAAAAATAAACTTGGGCCTGCAATTTGCCTCTGTCTAGCTTATATATTTATAGTCGGTAGTTTTTAATAACATTATTATGCTCATTGTAACCATGTAACGGGTAGGTACAATAATAACTAAACTATGCAAATTTTTCTTCCGGTAACGGCGGTCATTTGCGAAAATTTGCAACTGACCGCTGTGTTCACACGCGCGCCGGCAAACAAAAGGGGCGTGGGCGTGGCTTCTACCCGCTGACGGCATTAGTACCACCGCGTCCGGTTTGGGGCGCTACCGCGACAGCAAACGAAGTTTTCCCTCTCTGTCGCACTTGCAAGTTTGCATATAAGTGAGACAGAGAGGGAGACTTCGTTTGTGGTCGCGGTAGCCCATCTGTACTCCGAACTTCGTATCGAGCCATTCCTTTCACTCATATGTTATACACTGTATAATGAAAGGGACGGCACGATACGAAGTTCGAAGTAGCCCCTCTGGCCAAATGTATCTGAATTAATGTTAGAATTCACATAGGGTACAACCGGCCACCACCGCGGCCGCCACGCACCGCAGGCCACTGCAGTGTATGATAGGCTTAAATTAATATCACAGTTTTTTGGCTGTATGTCCGACTGGACATACTGGACTGTCAGGGAACTAGAGAAGTTAAAAATAAAACTTTTGACATTTGAGTTGACACTCGTTGCTCCATACGGCGTTTGCCTTTGCCATTATATTCGTATGATTATCTCTTCAAAACCATTAATTTTCTTTTGAAAGATAAGTAAAATCCTGTTTAAGTGAGTTTTTTGAGTTGGGTGCATATATCATAATCCGCAAGGTTAGAACTTTTATGTGTTTTTATTTTGTAAGAGGTTAGCCGAATGCTGTGAATTATCAGGGATACTCCTGTTTTGTTAGATCTAAATCAATTCCAGATGCTGATAATTTCTGTGGTTTTTATTTTAACTTACCAGAATGTTCTATTTAAAGGTTCAACAGAATTTGTGGTTATACGGATTCCTCATGAGCGTAACGTTACATGCTTACTGCAACTAGGGCAAAGTTAGAAGTGCCCTGTAGCCCGGGCATAGAATATGGCTACGGTATCCTCTGCCTGTCGTAGAAGGCGACTAAAAGGGGGTCCTCGGGGTCGTAGTTGGGGGCTACGATCGTCATAGAAACATAGCGGGACCCACATAAGTGGACTCTAGGGCGGCACTGGTGCGTTCCGTAGGAGATCCCAGAGCCGCCCGAAATGGGTTGAGGAGAACAAGCGGGGGTTTTTAATCGGTGAAAGTCCGACATAATCACGGTGCGGAGGTATCCGTAACGGATTTTCCCCCGTTGAAAAAAAAAAGAAAAGGGCAACGTTAGAAATCTTTGGAATTGAATATTTGAATAGATAACGACAATCAATATTTTCTGCACTATTATTTTCGATAACAGTATTCTTTCCTATTTTATTCAGTATTAGATTTATATATTTTTATTTATCATTATGTCTATATAATGTTTGTTTAGGAATAGATGTCTACGGTAATCTATAGGCTCGGAAGAAGATGATTTAATCGTACTTCTACTTCAAGGATAACTAAATATTTTTTTCTTTATTGTTTCCAGGATGCCACCAAAAAAAGTAGAAGAACCTGAAAAAAAGCCTCTGATTGGTCGAGTGGGGACCAATCTGAAAGTGGGTATTGTGGGAGTACCCAATGTGGGTAAATCCACATTCTTCAATGTCCTGACAAAAAGCCAAGCTGCTGCAGAAAACTTTCCCTTCTGCACTATTGATCCTAATGAAAATAAGTATCCAATTTTTATTTATTATGTCTTTTCATTTAAATATGTCTGAATAACTAGGATCAACATGTTTGATGTTTATACCTCTCACACTTACTCTCTTTTGAGTAAAGAGACAATTACTTTATTACATAAATAAAACTAAATGTGCTAGCTGGTCAGGTGTTGCTTGTATGTAAGGCTTGTACTTACAAACTGGTCCTTTGAATTATATTTACTGCACCATACACTTTAACTACTTATTTTTCTCTATCATCTATAAGACAAAGTGACAATGTTAATAACATCTTAATTTATGGATAGAGTTGAAAATTTTGGGTCCCTTTTTCACATTAGGCAGTTAAAGGGGTAATATTGTTAATTCCCTCCAGTCTTGTCAATCTGATAAAAGATCATTTGTTAATGGGTAGAAAATATTATTCCATTTTATAAAATAATTAGGAGGTGCATTATGTAAATTTAACTTGGTTCCAAAAAAAATAACTGCAAGTGTAATTTATCAAAACCTTTAACTATGCGAGGAGGTTGTTTGTCAGCACTTGCTGGCTGTTTGATATTAGAAAAAATAAAAGTCAACTGTCAATTCACTAAATGTTATGATTTGATTGAAAATATAGAAATGTTTAATTTTGAGACATTTAAAAGTAATTTAGATGTAGAGGACAAATTTGGAATAAAGGATGTGAGCATTGATAAAAGTGTAAATTTTAGAGGTGGTTTTGAGTTGGCAAATAAAGCCAGTGAAAGATATGCCTGTCACACTAAAGCTCCACCGTTAGGTGCTGCAATAGTGGGGTTGAATAATACTGATGCTCCACTACCAATAAAGACGGAAAATTACAATGCCTGGACTGATATTGATGCACAAGAGTTATTCCTGAGCTCAAAACCAACTTGTTACCTTATTATTGGCAAACCAGGAGTAGGTGCATACACACTTGGCGAAGCTATGTCTAAAAAACTCAATTGCATTCACTTGTGCCCCAGAAATGCAATAATAGATGAATTAGAACAGAAAAGCTCAACTGGTAGATGTATGGACTTTAACATGAGACATAATAAGGAATGCAAATATGATACTATTTTTCCAATAATAAAAGAAAAAATGAAATCCCCAGCCATTAAACACCGAGGTTATGTCATGTCAGGATTACCACTAGTAACTACAAAATGGAATGAACAGTGCCTTATTGGTAGCTTAAATGGTGAAGAATCCATATTAGAAGCAGATGATTTTCTCTACAATATCTTAATCAATTTGAAAAAAAAGAAAAAAAAAACTAAAGATGATGAGACTGGCACAACAGTGAGTAGCGATGCGGGAGCAGAAGGAGACAAGGAAGAGGAAATTGAGGAGGAACAGCAACCTGAAGAAGAAAACATGGATGAGGAAGAAGAACCTCGTGTAGAATTACCTAAATATTTATTAGAACAATGTTCCAATATGATCTCTTGGAAAAAACCATATATGAAGCCTAAAAAAGTGGTATTGCTAGAACAGTTCAAACAAATAATGGATTTGCCCATGAAACCAGATGTTATTATATATCTCACTTGCTCCGACGCGGATGCTATACACAAGAAACAAAACACGTTTTTAAATTATGGAAATGCCTCTACCGTTTACAAATCGATTTCTAGTAAAATTCAAACAGACTTAAGGTGGCCTATTAAATGTGATATGAATTTTGATCATTCTAGTAAACAAGACGGTCACATTTCCAATTCTAAATACTATTGTAGACAACCAATGAACTTTAGAAAATGTTCTGTTGAACAGATGTGTAACTTCAGAAATCATCTGTTGTCCTTTATTGAGTGGGAACTTCAGCAATTTGATCCAGCCTACCAAATAAAATTAGATGGATGCCTTCAAGTATATCAAATGTTGCAGCAGATTTCAGAAAGACTTCTTTTATTGGCAATTAAACCAGTTTGTTTTCCTGAACCAATGTATCTTGAAGATCCTTCAGATGATATGGAGGAATTCTGGCAATCTGTTGAAGAATTGGCTGTTATTCGGAGTAATAATGTCACTTTCAATAGACATGCTTCCCCATGGTACAATAGGTGTCCTGTTGAGCTCAAGAAAAGGATATCAAAAAGAGGAAATCCCAGATATGCCGTAACTTTCTTGAAACACGTTTATCTCATGGCTACATTACCTTCTATGATTCAATTCTGTAGAAACCCAAGGCCTTTTCTGAAATTGACTTACTTAGAACCAACATGCAGAATAGTTGTCACTGGCACTAAGCGTTCCGGTAAAACAATGAATTCCAAGTGTCTTGAATGGATATTTAATGCTCATTATATTGATTATGATAAATTCTATGAAGAACAAAAAGTGAAGAAAGAAATAATTACAAGAAGGAAAATATTTTCCGACATTATTTCAACTATAGATGAATCAAGATTTGACTTGTGGCAAGCTACTGAATTAGAACGAGTAAAAAATTTGAATGCGTGGTATGATTCTACTTTAAAAAATCTTAAAAAATATCTTCCTCTACTACGGAAATACTTATTAAATGCGGAATGTTACTGTTGTGAGGAACAGGCAGAAACAATTCAAGAAGAACATCTGAAAGAGCCGTTAGATCCGGAATTTTTGAAAACTTTTCAGAAATATCGAAATGAATTGTTGACCCTTCCGTTTTTCAATGATGTGACGGAAATAGAAAAAGCAATTAATAATAAAGACGTTTTATTGAGGAATGGCCCTGATAATCTAATTACTCCAACGGTAAAACCGCTCGAACCAGCTATTGACGATAAAGATGTGACGAAAGCAATTAATGACTATATTACAATTAATGAACTTCAAAAGGAATTAGAACCTACCCCTGAAGAGTTAGTAGCTGAATTATGCAAGATCTTGGACAGCATAGATAAGCAAGCTGCCGAAAGTACATGCAGTGAGCAAATGTATGGGAAATGGGTTATTGATGGTTTTCCCTCTGATCCAGAATTTTGGGCTTTATTAATAGAATCCGGCTTCATTCCTGATTATACCGTAGCTTTAATTGAAAATAGAGATATAGACCCAGATTTGGTTCAAGAATATAAAAATATAGAAAATAGTATGAAAAACTATGAAGAAAGATTCCTTTTAGCCAATGATCCATTAATTACGTCAACACTTCCAAAGAAAAAGCAGTCCCCTTCAAAGGAATTAGATATACAAATTATACTTCATGAACATGTCAAAACCTTGGATTTTATTTTCAACGATAGCCCAGAAAATACTCCTGACGCCCCCGACTTAACAGCTGAAGTAACGGCATTTACTGAAGCCATTGAAAAGTTTCGAGAAAATTGGACTGATGTGCAATCTAAGATAGAAGATGCTAACAAATGTCATATTGTAATAGAGATCGAAAATAAAACGGATGTTGAAATGACAGAAGAAATGTTATTAAAATTACGTCAATGCTATTATTTTCCGTGTATTCCTGGCGAGCCAGAAGAATTGGATATTGTCGAAGACGACGAGGATGGCCCAAAGGATACTACGACATTTAATTTGCCGTATTTTTTGTGCGAAACGAATATTTACTGTCCAATTGCATATTACGATTATGGCGTGCTATGGGAAGGAAAACCAGAATTTTCTTTAAAATATAACAACAAGCTTCACCTTTTTTCTAAAGAAAACTGTTTAAATGAAATATTTCCAAAAGATGTTACCAAATATCAGTTTTACAACAATCCATTTAAACATATCCCTTGCTTAAGGATTTGTGTTATGGGATGTATTGGCAGTGGGAAAACTACAATCTCAAAGTATGTTGCTAAAGAACTTGGTTTAATTCATATTGATTTTGTTGATCTTGTAAATGATTATTTAATACCACGTCATTTCAAGAAAATTGGTCGTAAGTATGAGAATAGTTTCACTGATTCACAAAATGAGGAAGAAAATGCTGTAGAGATACAAATGGGCGAAGAAAACTTGGAAAATCTTGAATCTGATCTCTTATCTAACGAAGGAGAGTTTAGACGCATGATAAATAATTATTTTGAACAAGGATCACCATTTCTGTCATTTATGTTGCAAAAATTGATTAAAAGGTTATGGTTTCAGAAACCTTTTTCATCCACAGGTTTTGTATTAGATGGGTTTCCCCGAATGCAAACAGATGTTGAGGATATGATCGCTTGCTACTGCATCCCTGACCTTATCATTGATATAAATAGCACTTCAGAGGTTGCGCTGGCAAGAACAGCACCTCAAATGTTCAAAATTTGGAAATCGCAAATCGCCGAAGCCAAATACTTAAATAAAACAAAGTTTGATAAAGTAAAAAATGAATGGTTATCTTATGTAACTCAACAAGTGGTTTGTAAAGTACTTTTGGAAGAAATTATAAACGGTGCAGTAGGTGAGGAGGAACCCATTAAACTAGATAATTCTTCTGAGAGTAATAAAATGGAAACTGATGCACAAGATTCACAAGAATCTGATTTGATGATGACGATTTATAATGAAATAGTTGAAGGATTTCCGGAACCTGTCGATGAATCTACTTGGGAAAAAGCAAATGACGCTCGCGAAAGAATTGAAGCCAGAGTCGAGGGAATTTATGAAATTGATGATGGTAACATTGAAAATCTGAGAGATCCTGCGTCAGAACAAAAAATCAAAATGGTGTCTATTGATAATACTAGGCCATTAAATAAAGTACTGAGAGTGATTTCAGCAAAGCTTGCCAGCGTAAGAAATAGATGCGAGTCCTTTTTCGAACAAACGTTTCTGCTTGATTCGGACGTAGCAGAAAGCCTTCTATTGGAAGGTTTCTACTTTGTTAGTAAATTTAATCGAATGTGCCCAGTACATATTTATGAAAATCCACACATTATATTTAACCCTTATAAAGTAATGAAATCTAAGGGTATGAATTATACGGTTGCACATCGTTCTAACATTTATTTCATTAGTGGTAAAACTAGTTTGAAAAAGTTTCGATCTAATCCATTGAAATATATTGTTAGTAATAACATAGCCTATTTTACTCAATATCCTTTAAGATTCGGTGTGATTGGGCCGCCAAAGTGTGGGAAAAGTTCTTTAGCGATGAAATTGGCAAAAAAATATGGATTGATATGTATTTCAAAAGGAAAAGCTGTTCGTCATGTCATGGAAAATATGCACTGGACCGAATTAGCAAACAAAATGACGTTACCTTTGAGTGAAGGAAAATGCATTGGAACAGACCTTATTATTAAAGCAGTCCAGACTGTTGCTACTGATCACCAGACGGTGACCAATGGTTGCGTGTTTGATGGCTTTCCTAGCAACGCTGTTGAAGCAATTGAATTGTTGGATATTGGTCTTTATCCTATCCTAATATTTGACATTGCCAGCGACAAAATGACTATTCTGAATAATTCCCAAAATGAGATATATTTGGATATTGTGAAGTATAAACCAACTTATTCCCGACCATTTATAGAAAATCGATTTATAAGCTGGTCTAGAGACTATACAAGTATCAGGGATTATGTGCAGGAAGATATGCAAAACCTTTATGTTTTGAATGGGAACGAATCCAGATGGAAATGTCTACAAAACGCTGTTTCCAAGGTCAATTCAACGAATGCACAGGTTTATCATTATTTGACTAACGTTAATTCGGATGCTGTACCTGCTGGAGTCATGTGTGTTTCAAACGCAGCATTCAGACAGAAAATGTCGAATTACAAAAACCTGTGTCCAGTTTGTCTATCTAAAAATGTTTTTCGTCACAACGAATTTCCCGTGGATAAAAAAGGTGTACTACAATATAAATACGTATATTATTGGGTTTGTGCAGATCATATGAAGCTTGTTCTTAAATATCCCGACCACTATTTGGCTCCTAAAAAGGTTGATGTTCCCGAAATCCCAGCAATTGTCAAGACGATCAATCCATCACTTGTTTACGAAAATGGCATTTGCATAGTATCGTATGCCGAAAACCTACCAGCACAAAAAATAGAAACAGGTAGTAGTGGGTTTGCAGCAAATTATCATAGGAAAACTTACTTGTTCTGTTCTGCCGATTGCCTTAAAAAGTTTTTAGCCAAGCCCCAGTTGTATTATAATATAGTCGTTTTTAAAGAAGCGAAAGTGTTCCCAGAGCTGTCTCTTAACAAGTTGCCTCATATTGGTTACCTGGAACAGACTGTTGGGGACATGATTACCAAGGCTTGCTGTTCCGTAAACGTGTTGAGACCCAAGTACCCCGGTTTAAACATACAGCTATCGGCTCTGATCTACATAGCGTTGTATCTCAAAACACATAACGTTCATACGGACAAAAAATACCTACCTAAGTATGTGAAATCTCTAGTAACGTATGAAGCCAGATGTAAGTTGATGATCAATGTCGGCTTACGCTTGAGGGCCATGGACAATCCATTTTCTCAGTATCCTATATGTCATCATCCTTCAAATCCAAGAATATCGAAATCTCTCACTTCAGATGACAGTGGCGATGTTTCTAGGTCTCTTAAACTTTATGATTTATAGTAATTTCTTTGATTAAACTTTTATTATTTCTGATCAACATTACTTAAATATAAACGTACCAGAGAGAAATAAGTAAGAAAGAGTAATAATTTTATTTCTTTTAAGTATTACCATTATTACCAACGCAGAAAACATCGGGCCTTAAAATAAAACACCGGTATCGCTATTGCATAGTCACTTTCGATATGCCAATCTTTAGTTACACTTTCACCTTATATTTATAATAAGCATGTAGTAAAATGGATCTTAAAGTGAACGCCCCCGCCAGTGTGTTCCCGCTAGAGCATGCAATACTGGACGATTCTCAATCCCGATTGAATTCCTAATCCAGGGATTTTTCACCTGAGAATAAGAGTAAGTGACAATTTACCGTTATATATCTAACTGTGTTATATATAAGTAGAAAATTGATATAGCACAGAGAATAATAACGAAATAATTAATAATACTCAACTGTCTTGTTGTTGCTTTTTATAAATTTTACGAATGCATAAGACTTCCATATTTTTCTATTAAAATTTAATGCTAAATCTCCAATACTGATATTCTGATATTGGTATGTTTCAATCCCGGTATTGAAATACCGTAAAAATTTGTCCCAGATCCCGGTCTTTCGGGATCCCGGAATCCCGGTTTGCATGCCCTAGTTCCCGCTCACTTGTGACGTACGCACATATATGCAATACACAAAAACTCACACATTGAAACAATGTCTACTAGGAGAGAGGGCATTCATTTTAAAATTGATTTTACTCTAATTGACAACCGTGATGGTTTTAGTTATGTTTTTTCAGTGTCCGAGGGGATAATTTGGTGTTTTTGTTACCTACTTTATCATAGTCGTGTATTATAAATTATAAAATATGATAAAACTTATATAATTTTTACAATAAATATCGTGGTTTTATTTGTGCACTATTTTTATTAAAACTAATTTTATTATTGGTGGGTATTTGTCAATTTTGGATTTGTATAGGAATAAGCATATTTTAAAGGTATCTAACCTTTATATTTTGTTTCAGCAAGTAGGGTACCGGTGCCGGACGAGCGGTATGATTTTCTCTGCGAGTATCACAAGCCCGCAAGGTAAGGCCCTACCCTACCCCTATCTTAGGGCATGTTTTCTTCAGGTCAGTAACGCAATTCGACAGCTGATTCGGAGTAAATTGTTTTAATAGACATAGATCGGTTAAAATCCTAATCCTAATCAGGCTTCTAAGACATCACCCCTCATTATAATATATGTTTTATTTACGGCCCAAATTACCCAAATCTTCACTTTGAATACGGCTTTATGCTAACTGGGCTGACAATTCTTACATATTTTTCACGTGCCGTCGTGGGCCCAGTCGGCATACACCACATACATTAATTACTGCTCTCTGTTCATCGCGGTCACAGGACACGCCGCGTCAGCTTTTTTTTTTTGAACCTGACTGTGGTTAGGCCCGGCCCAATAAAGAGTGCGCTGTTGGAGAATAGCCTGGGGAAAACCTCCGATACAACCACGCGTGTTTGGAACACTGGAATATTTTAAGAATTTGCGCTCCAGTAAGATTGATTGAGCGGTTTCAACCGAATCTGAGGTGTGAGTGGAATCGAGCTACTGGGAGTCTTGTCGCTAGTTCACTACACCTAGCCTAGCTGAGAAGAGTCCAGCAAGAAATTCAGCTAGACCCGGCCTGGGTCGGAATGACTACCCGGTGTGCGGCGGTACCGGGACGAATAGAAACTACATGTGTCAGTGTTGTCGCGATCGCGCGGTGGACGTCCCCGCCGGTCGGAATGTATTGTAATAATAATATTAACTAAATGTACGCGTCGTGTCTGGGTTGAACGCCGTAATCACAGGTTTCGGTCTTCCGATGGACGCTGTGATTACGTCGTCCGGGTCTGTGAGTGTGTGCCTAGGACGCCGGACCGTGCGACCCCAAATCAGTGATCGCCAAGTTACAACAGAAGGAGGAGGGATGGGAACGTAGTCGACAGCCTTCCTAACTAACGGATTCCTATGATGGGGAGCGTTGTCAAAATAACGTCTGGTAGTCTGCTTAAAGAAATCATACATTGGGTTGATCCCCGTGTCGTGGTGCAGACTGAAGTGCGACTGGTACCACGGGTCACCATGGTACCAGTCGCACCTCAGTCTGCACCACGACACGGGGATCAACAATACTATTTTGTTTTCAGTAAAGTGCCTGCATTCTTGAACGTGGTGGATATCGCCGGGCTCGTAAAGGGAGCGGCCGAGGGACAGGGTCTGGGCAACGCTTTCTTGTCCCATATCAAGGCCTGCGACGCCATATTCAATCTTTGCCGTAAGTTATTTTAACCAGTAAGTAACTAGTAACTCTATCCCTATTTGTGATACAGGACAGTGAGAAAAAATTGGCTAGTAGCCGTTGTAGGGTGGACGGACCCTTTTGCAAGGCCGTGTAATGTAATCCATACTAATATTATAAATGCGAAAGTAACTCTGTTTGTCCGTTACCTCTTCACGTTTAAACAGCTGAACGGATTTAAATAAAATTTGGCATGGAGATAGGTTGCATCCCGAGGCCTTCCTCGGACATAGGGTAGTTTTAATCCCGGAAAACATGCCTGAAGGGGTTAAATTGGGGATGGATGTGTGTATCGAGGTACGATATCCACGACTTCCACGCGGCCGAAGTCGCGGGCAAAAGATTCGTATTTCACTCTTATTTCTACATATGTACAAAAGTTTTAAGTAAGTATGTATGTACGAGTATATCGTCGCCTAGTACCCATCGCACAAGCTTTGCCAAGATTGGGATTGGGACTAGGTTGATTTGTGTAAGATTGTCCACAAATATTTATTTTATTATTGTTTGTTCTTCCGTTTTCGGTTAGCATGTAGTCTACTTCGTAGAACTAGTGTTTGACTTTAAATTTTATCAAGCGGAAGCGTCCGCTAACAAAATTATAATTTACAATCAAAGTGAAAAATTGAAAAATCAGCGTAATTTGAGATGTTGCCGTTTCGTAAGTTTTAATAACTTCGCGGTAGATGTCGCTCCCTAAGGCTTAATTAGAAGTGTAATTATTGAATGATTTGTGTGTTGACAAGGGACACCCACGGTAGCTCAGTTGATTAAGAGCAATGGGCGGATTCCAGAGGTGTGGGTTGATATTCCACCTGTGGCGATTAAATTTTTAATTTGATTGAAAATTACATACTAATGTTTGTATGACCTGTTTGTCGCAGGCGCGTTTGACGACGAGGACGTGATCCACGTGGACGGCGAGGTGAACCCCGTGCGCGACCTGGAGACCATCGGCGAGGAGCTGCGCCTCAAGGATGAGGAGCAGCTTATGGCGGCGCTGGAGAAGTTGGAGCGAGTCGTCAACCGCGGCGCCGACAAGAAGCTCAAGCCGGAATATGTATGTTGTATTTTTCTCACAAGTTCAAAGTAGTCAAGGGTATCCCCTCTTATTTGATCGAAAAACGTTTCATATGTATTGTTTTTTTAGAATTTTCATTGTATAGAAACTTTTACAGAAACCATTTACTTTTTAGGTACAGCTAAAACTTCATTATGTAGAATCCGTTAAGGCTACCAGAAAAAGTAGGTTAGGTTAACTGCAACCCTAAGTAAAAAAAAAATCTACGAATCATAAAGGTGAAACGTTTGTCTGCAAAACAGTGGTAATCCTCAAGTAAGATATATCAACCGGTAAGGACACGATTTTTGCTAGATCTGAACCATCTAGAAGGCGAGTGGAGGTTTAGTACAATAATTCTAACCTATTTATTATCTTTAAACATGCCAAAAATTAATATATGCATGAATTATTTGACTGTCTCTTAAATTTATAGCATAAATCTATCGATGACATCTATCAAATATGATCCACGAACGGTCTGCTGCTAGTGATTGCAACAAGAAGCTCATTGGTGGATTCCATTTCACCCACGCGCAAATGTGAACAATAGTGTAAAAGAGATGACTATTATTTTGTTATTCGTTTTCGGTCAAAGACTGTATACATAACGTCTTATTTAAGTGTAAGTGTATTTGTGTTTGTGTGCTAAGTGTCCCGATAATTTGAACGGCAAAGTTCTCAGAGACGGCTTCCATGTATATCCGTTCACTGCGTGAAAAGTACTGGATGGTGGCGCTTATAATCCAACTCAAACAATCGCATTTTATAAGTGCGATTGTAGTAATAAATTAACCTTTTATTTTCCTTTATTCTAAACATTGCGGTGATAAAGATACTTTTTTATAAATACATTGTGTTAACCATGTTCTCATAGAAGTGATGTAATATCTTATATGAGAAGTAAATGTCTTTAAACCTAAACCTATTTGCTTCTTGCTAAATTGATTAATTTTGTATTAAAAATGTTAAAATTCATGGTGTTCCTTTTATTTCTGACACTATGTTATTTAGCAAAAAATAATCCTTATGATGAAGCCTTTCGATCGGTATGATAAAGCTACAGGGTAATTATTTTTCTCGTGTAACGGGTTCGATTCCCGGTTCAACCATAAAATTATTTAATTATTAAATTGTTTTTTAAATTCAAATAATGTCTTCATTCAGTAAAATGTTCCATCTACAATATTCAAGGTACTTTCCCTCCATGTGGCATAGCCGTGGGACGCCCTGTATTGTTTGTATGACGCAACAGTAAGCAACAATCCATCTGGATTCCGCATTGAAAACTATACCGGTATCCATGTCAGTTTAATATTGTACTTTCGATTCTTATTTTTAAACTTTAACCTTATTCTCTATTTCGTTTCAGGATGCGTTGTTAAGAATAAAGGCCGTTTTAGTTGATGAAAAGAAACATATAAGATTCGGAGATTGGAGCGCGGCCGACGTAAGTGTTTTACAACCAGTCACGAACCGGCATTGGTGATCCACTTGCCATTGCCGCAATTGCATTTAATTTAGCCGTGTAATGAATGACAGATGTTATCCGATGTCGTGTCAGTCCCGATTTGCATTACACGACCAAGTTGCGAACATTGACAAGTGGCTCCGCAATCCCAGTTCGAAGGTACATGTATATAGATTGCATGTGTACTTTTTTATCCATTTTATTAATATTATTGTGTTATTTTATTACAGATAGAAGTACTAAATAGGCATCTGTTTATAACATCAAAGCCAGCGTTGTATCTGGTCAATTTGTCCGAGAAGGATTACATCAGGAAGAAGAATAAATGGTTAGCATTTTGCTATTTATTAAATAAAATGTAGTGCCCAGTGAGCAGACTATGTGATTTATTGTCTCGGCACCAATCCATACTGTGTAGTGTTAGTAGCTGGATTGGGACTCATAAAGGTTTTTTAAAGGGTGGATATCCACCAGCTATGTTGTTATATATTTGACACCTCGAAAGCTTGACAGCTAGGTATCAAATGTAATGATTCTCTGCTCACCAAACAGTTTAGCGCCTAGTAAAACTTTTTTTTTTGCGTTTTGCGTCTTTGCTCTATTTAATAAATACTGCTGCTCATCGCAAAAGCCAAAAAGGAATTAAAATTATAGTAAAAAATTAAAACTCGTAACTTCGACTATGATGCCTGTGTTCGCCTGTAACCACCACGATTACCAGGCGCCAACTTCAGGCGAAATAATAACGGGATTTGAAGGCACCAAACACCTTTGGATGAAAACGAAACCAGGCAAAGATAGTCGCCATAGGCGAAGTGACGAGTTTCTACACTATGACGACCGCTTTAGCCTAGTTGGTAGTCACCCTGCCTTCGAAGCTGGAGGTCCCGGGTTCGAATCCCGGTCAAGGCATGTATTTGTGTGATGAACACGAATATTTGTTCTTGAGTCTTGGATGTTTTCTATGTATTTAAGTATCTATTTATCTATATAAGTATGTATATCGTCACTTGGTACCCTTAGTACAAGCTTTGCTTAGTTTGGGACTAGGTTGATTTGTGTAAGATCGTCCAAAAATATTTATTTATTTATTTATGAATCCGTTACACTGGTCTGAACACAATTTTTTTAAGGTTACCAAAACTGAAGGAATGGATCGACAAGAACGACCCGGGCGCGCCGCTCGTGCCTTTCTCTGGCGTCTTGGAGACCAAACTCATGGACATGGAGCCGGCCGAGAGACAAGCTTTCTTGAAGGAACACGGCATCACTAGGTACTTATATATTACCTTTTCTCAAAAATGGACCCCAAGGTGAACCTTACTCTCTACATATTGGAAGTAAAGTGCATAGTTTAAGGTCAGATCAAAATTAAAAAATAAAAAAACATTGCAGGCCCCCTGGAATGTTACACATAAATCCTTCCAAGTTCCAAACTAAAAAAAGTAGCAACAGGTACAGAAAAGACGGCACAAGTCGTATTCAGCCAATTCAACTCGTATTTTTCTGTTGGGTTTTCGGTGGCAAAATACTCTTCCCGATCCTGTAAAAGAAGGGCGGGAAATCATGAAGGTTTTGACGTTTTAAGGTTATGTTTATCAAATCTTTATTTCAATTTTCGTCTTATTTCGTCCATTTTTGAGAAAAGCATTATATATTAGTCTCGGCCGGAATGGCAATTGCAGGCTTCGTAATGTTCGTATTATAATTTCGCCTCCTTCCCGGCCACGGCAATAATGTACTATTATTTTGCGCTTGAAATAGATGCCCCGTATCATCATTTTTTTCTTTCAGTAGGTCATTTCCCAACATACTTATTATACTCTTTGCAGTAGGTGTCATAAGAGGTGGCTACTAGTGGGTGATGTCACTGCAATAACACATTTCCCCCGTCCTACAATAGATGAATGTGGAGCCGGAATTTATTTTAGTGTGCCGGAAAAAAAATGTGTGTATGGAATAGTGGCTAATTTAGGGTTACAGTAACCTCCAATCACTCCTGTAGAACTAAAACTTTTTATACGGATTTGGAGTGTATTTTAAAAGTTTTCTCAGTTCTATAATACGTATACGCGTCCTGGGTAACATCGCGGAGAACCATTATATATCTCCGACCTGTACTCTTATTAAATAAGTTAATCGACATCCGACCGATAACAATTGTTACAAATTCCAGAGTAATTTTAATGATGCGTGTGACAAAGATCTTACTTGCATTATTTCAGTGCACTGGATAAAATCATCGTGCAAGGCTACAAAGCTCTGCAGCTGGAGTACTTCTTCACCGCGGGTGTCGATGAAGTCAAGGCTTGGATTATACAGGTGACCATCCCTATTTAATTATTTTTGAACCTGACTGGGTCTTTATAGGACTGCGGGGTTTTTTTTGAGCCACAAGATACTATTACAGACAAAACCTTTCTGCAAAGCAGTTTGTTGGCCAAACCAGCACTCTTTTTACATTTAATCGATTAAACTACGCTATTATATTAAGAACTAGTATCTTATACCAACTAGTATTAAATGTCCCCTTGCCTCTCCCCGCAACAACATATGGCACTTCACTACATTTGCAATAACATGGTTGTTATTGCAAATGTAGTGAAGTACCATACTGAGTGTCAACCAGTAGTGCACCGTCAGGCATTGGGACATTTACCTTAATTACATGAAGCAACATAAACGTTTGTGCGACTTAACTATTTTCCACTTTCTAGGAATCCATCAAACACGCTTTACTTTAGATTTAAATACATTTTTCGTTTGACACTCGTTCTCTGGTATAATTCTATTGTACTGCGCGAATGCGCGGTATGAGGTACCCTCTTGTTCTTTGTCCGTAGTAATTATTAAGTGAAGATCAGTAACTTCAACAAACATTTTAAGTGACGATGTTTTTCTAAAATTACGGTTATAGATTTTACCTGTCTTGTATGTTGGGCATTTAAACTGGCTAACAATAACTTAAACTTAACACGTACAGGTAATAGATTACATTGTTTAAACAAGATATGGTACTTTCCATTGCATTTTTGCCTTGTTTTTTTATCTGCAATATTATTAATTAATTTAAGTTGTAGTATAATATCAATATTGTGCTTACTGCTTTCGAGAAGTATAAGTAACTTGCTGTAATTGTTTCTCAATGATCTTATATCCGTCTTAAGCCGTCGTCTCCCGGCGAAAATATAAACAATAGCATTCTTTTGTAATGAGCCCCGGGATGCCAGGGACCGGTGGACGACGGTTTAAATGAACTATTTGTAGCTCGTGTTTTGTATGCAGTATGCTAAATATATACCATATGGGGAAACCTCCGACACGACCACGCGGGCGGGTTAAACACTGGATACTCTAAAAGTTTGCGCTACAGTGAGATTGGTTGAGCGGCTTCAACCGAATCTGATGTGTCAGTGGAATCGAGCTACTGAGAGTTTTGTCGCTGGTTCATTAAAGTGACCGTCCCGCTAGTCAGTATTAGTCTTTGATACGAAAGAGCATATATGCAGAATGTTTAATATGGTTCCCTTTTTTTGTTGTGTATCACAACATAGAATTTAAATTCTTTGTTATTCTAAGAACAAAAATTGGTTTTAGAACGATTTCATTAAAAAGCGTTCTTGGTACGACTTCATATGGCATTTATTATTTATTACTATTTTCTAATGTAATACTTTCACTAAGTACCAAAGATTACATAGCACTACACTCGTACTCAATATTTAACATGCGAAAAAACTTATGTTGACAAAAGCGTCTACAAGGCGGACGCTCACATTCGGACGCGCGGACGCGCTCTGAAAGTGCTCGGCTTTGAAAGTGTTAAGGAAACGTCTTTAGTTTTAGCATACAGTGATCGCCGTTACGCGTCTGCTGTGTTGACATTCCTGTATGCAAAAACCTGAATTAACATTTATGTTATTTAATGGCAGAAAGGCACAAAAGCGCCACAGGCCGCGGGGCGCATCCACACTGACTTCGAGAAAGGGTTCATCATGGCCGAGGTCATGCACTACAAGGACTTCAAGGAGGAGGGCTCCGAGGCGGCCTGCAAGTCTGCCGGAAAATACCGACAACAGGGTGCGTGGGCCATTCTTCTTTTTCATTACCATCATATTACGACACCTTTAAACCTAGATTTCGGAATACTTGGCCCTCATTTCATATTTAATGTATTATTACTTAGAAAGTGGTTTAATTAGAGTAATACTTCCGATAGTTTTGGTAAATATCGAACCACAGCTAATACTACTACTACCTTATGGGCTGGATCTTAATTAATAAACGCACAAGATTAGTGCTAGAACGTACAATTAAAGACCGATCAGCGTTAACGAGGCTCAAATTAGTACTGTTTAGACTTGCCGCACCATACGTCTTTATTATATCTTGACTTTGAGTTGGTTAAAGGTGAGTTGAATTGTCAGTAGGCATTGTGAATATCAGATACCTGCTCGGAAGCATTCGACTTGCCATTGTTAGGGTTCGTATCTCAAAAGGAAAAAACGGAACCCTTACAGGATAACTTTGAAGCCCGTCTGTCTCTCTGTCAAGACCCTTTATCTCGGGAACGCGTGGAGTTATCCGAGTTGAAATTAAAACCATATACTAAGGTCTACAGTTCCTTGAAGCAGTGTAAAAATCAAAATTCAAAAATAACGTAAAAATATACTGCCGTGTATGCCGCATAAACGTATATCTCAGGAGAATAAAAATTTATAGGGTACTTTTTGTTCACCTAGAACTATGAAATTTGCCAAGTAATACTACATTCTTATACTTCTTATACTGCAAGTACAATAATTTTTTTTTAAAACTGTACATTTGTAATTAAATCATAAAAAAACTCTTTATTTAAAGTACGTAAACAATCATCAAGGTTGAGCGACGGTATGCTTATGTAGGGAATCCTCGGTGGGGGAGTCCGACTGGCACTTGTCCGGTTTTGATATCATTGTGGTTCTACACATTATAGTATTTCTATGTGTCTGGACTACATCTAATTTATTTGGTTATGGTAATAATAAATAATAATATATACATCTTTATTTTTTATTTCGAATAAACATGTTTAACAATGTTGTGGAGTCCTCCTACTAAGTGTTTATGATATTTACCCTAACATTAAGTAATAACCTACTCAACATTCGATTACACTGTTCGATTGTTTGTTCAGGCCGTAACTACGTCGTAGAGGACGGCGACATCATTTTCTTCAAGTTCAACGCCGGCGCCGGGCTGAAGGACGCCAAGAAGAAATGACGTGACAAAGTCCTCCTACTGTTAGTACATTGCCTGTACTTGAACTTGGCTCTTTACACACTAATGCACGTCGCGTAATCTAACAAGATTTTTTCTATTTACAAAAGTAAGTTTTCATTAAGCGATTCCCATTCATATTTATATTGATTGTCTTTGTAATGTAAATGTA
Organism: Epiblema foenella; assembly: GCA_963556455.1. NCBI lineage: Eukaryota > Metazoa > Arthropoda > Insecta > Lepidoptera > Tortricidae > Epiblema > Epiblema foenella. Next base: position 9,036,781 of record OY747104.1, on the reverse strand, counting down.
ATAAAGCTTGTTAAAGTTTTTATTATTTTTTTCACTATTTATCGCATAGATTAAACCATGAATTTAGAATTTGGGATAATTATTAAGGTAACTATCAAAAAATGTTTCTATGACAAAAAAACGACATAAAAAGTAAAATTATTTAATCAAATGTGCTAATAAATATTTTAACCTTTTAAGCGACAAGCGTCGGGCACAAATGACGCATACCTGAAGTCACACCATCGAATTATTCAACGCGAAATTAAACCTTACGCAAACGCGCATAGATCGCTATTGCTGTGGCCAGGCTGCCGTCTGTAGGCGTCATTGGCGTCCATGGCACGATTTTCCTATGTCGTGTATAGCCGACTGTGACGATCAATAGGTTAATTAGATCCTTGCTCGAGTTTGGTGATACTAGATCTAATTGCGTCAGTTCAATCATTATAAAACCTCGACAAACTCTTCGATGCGCAACACTTTTTCCTTTCCCTTCTCAGTCCCGGATTCGTCCGACTCCGCTTCACTGAACATTCGTTCCATAATCATTTTGATTTGCTTCAAAAACCTCTTCAGATTGATATGCGATAGGATCCCCTGCTCAGTCACTGGAGCTAATTTCTCTCTGTCCTTTTCCGATTTTTTTAACACTTCATTGACAATATACGATAAAGCTTGGGTAACAGTTTCTTCCAGTTCCTGAAAGAATATTCAATTTTAGAGAGTAATATTAATGAAATTATGAACGAACAACATTTACAATTATGACGATTATTGAGCGGAAGTGGCCGCTGGCTACCCATTACGGAAACACGCGTAATGGTAATACGTAGATTAAATAAACGTATTGAACAACTTACTTGAAAGTCCTCGTATAATGAATTTAGCGCCAACATCTCTTCAATCAATTCTATTTTAAAAGTATCCGGTGATGTATGTTTCAAAATATTCATGATGAGTTTACCAACAGCAGCTATAGTGCTACTCGTTCTAAAACACAATTATTTATCTATAGATATACCTACATCTACAACTTACATTGATGACAAATATAATATGTTTATGCTAGAAAACATGATGTCATCTATATTATCTCACCGGATAATTAGCGAAATCCTTAACAAATATGGACTTACTCCAAAGATTCCTCTGCAGAATCGTTGTGCTCACACCTTAGACAATTTTATATTCCCTAACTTCAATTTTCGGTATTATCTTTTTTACATTAGCTATTATCGCATAAGTACGAGTATCGCTTTTAATCGTAGTATTCATATACTACGGTTAAAAGCTGGTCCTATCTTACAAAGCATTACGTAATTTAACTGACCTTGAAACAGCCTCCTTTTCCTGTATAATATCGTTGACACATGCAACTATTCTGCTGTGAGTGTCCTTCATTAGGTACTCCAAAGGATCACAGTCCCCAGGCGGAAGAGATCCGTATTGTACTAGGAGTCTTTTCTGAACCAGCGTAAATTGTCTGTTAAGCACTTTTAGTTCATCCTGTAACATGTTATGTTATGTTCATCCTGTGTTTATTATTTAAAGGTCATATTTTGCTCTTGCGCACACTACTTGCGTCTACATCCATGATACAATAATATACTGCGCCAGGTATGGCAATCCAGTATATCGGTCTAGTAGTGTGGGTGACACGACCTTACGTCATCAGCCAGCATCAGCCTATCGATCGTATGCGGACGTAAGTGTGAGTGTGTCGTCGACAGTGACGTATTGTGGTGTCACGACCCGGATTGTCAGAACTTGTTTTCTTATACCGTGGTCTACATCACTATATTCTACCTATTTAGAAAACATCGGAGCAACAATGTCAAGGAATTTTGCATTGGTGTAAACAAACTCAGATTTTTAAACCTTTTTCCCGCCACGTCACACTACTTGAGTGACAAGATATCTCGATTTGGGGCGAGAAATCGTATGATATTATCGCATGCAATAATCGAGGAACTAATAGTAATAAGATGTCACTATCCATCCATGTCATAAACCATCAAATTATCACAAATAATAAATATTTTATCGACTCATGGATGAATGACCGCTTTAAGTGGTTACTAACTGAGCACTCCCGTGCTTTAAGGCGTTGATCACGGCTGTTGTCTATGACAGCAGTCGTTAAGAAAAGAACTTCGGGCGGCTTGAGAACTTCTAACATTCAAACTTTGTTTACACGGAGACATTCAATCATCAAAGGCGAGTCGAATATCGCTCTTTCTCATGCGACATCGTACGTGTGGTTCACATGATACTATATTTTTTCTTGTGCCACGATAATCGTATGGTCGAGGCGAGAAACTCGAATCATCTAAATGACTCTTTTTAAATTCCTTCCTTCCTTAAAATGAAGGATACCTTGGCAATTTATGCAGTGATGTAGCAGCCATACACGACCGTTGACTTTTTTTTGGCGTCGGTGGCGGATTAACGGATTTAGAAAAGGTCATATTTAATACTCGTAGATAGATCGGTTAAGAGCGACATTTTACCTCAGAACTTTTTAATTTTATTCTTTCCTTTGCGTGAAGTTCGATGCTTTTTAAAAACTTGACTGTAATTTGCTTGATCAATTCAGAGTCCAATTTGAAGTTGTGACGAAAATCTACTTTACTCATCCTAGTGTAATGGTCAGATAGCTTTATGATCAGGTGATCTAATATAGCAATGATATCAGAAAATTCCTTTGCTTCAACAGAATATTGTTGTCCCTCAGCTTTAACTGTCACGTTTCTTTTCGTATTCCTATATGTGAAAGTTAGTCCTTCAGATATTTTCCCATATTCCGCCATTTCTTCTTCCGTAAAGTCTGAAAATATTATATAGGTATTGTTAATACTAATAAGCCATCAGTATGCAAAAGCGCTAGTTCCACGTGCATTTATTTATTTAATACGCGCCATAATTTACTGTCGCACAATGGCTCAAACCGCAATAAACTAAACGAGAGCAAAGTTACGTATCGCTTGTTAAGCAGATAAAATTGTATAATGCATATGCATAATAAATATGGCTGATGGCATACCTGTAAATATCTCGTTAAAACTTATACAAGGTTTGTTTGAAGTGATATGCAGAACTATGCTGTTTTCGTGTGCCTCTCCGGAAGGCGCACAATACAAACTGGCCGGTAACAACACTTTCTTCGTTAAAACCTCAATCCTCCCTTTAGAATCTGTGACAGCCAGCAGAATTCTCACGAAAGTATCCGAAATATCTGCGTCGCTCGACAGGAATACTTGGGTCTCCACTATTTCAGTACCGTTTATATTGTCCAAGCATATCACAGCTTCAGAGCACGCAAAGGGAGATGAGCAAACGAAAGTGATCTGGATACTTTGCAAAAGCTTCGGATCTTCGCATGTTATTATGAGAACTACTGGGCATAGGTGCATCGCGTCACTTTCCCTTGTGAATTCTTGGAATAGATTCTGAACAGGTTTTCCAGCGTCTGCTTTTACGCTTAAAATCTTTTCTATTTTAGGGTATTGATCGTTTATATCTGGAAAACACCAAAAAAATATTATGTTTCCCATATAGGGTGAATTTACGCGAGAAGTGATCGCCCAGCGGCATGTTTCCGATCGAGCGCCCCCGAATAATCACTTTCTCAAAATACTAATGGAACACACGGTACCTTCCTTACTTTCCAGAATCTTCTGCAGTTTTTCTTCAACATCTTCCAACTCTGCTAGCACTGCTTCAGGGTCCATGGTATCGTTTACCATCGACCCGGCATTTGCGTTTAAATCCGGTTCAGTCCCCATATAGCTGACCTGAACCGTGCCATTACTCGAGAGCGACACAACGCCGCCTGAAAGCGACTTTAGGAAACAGCGTGATATCGATATGGTGAAATGAGGTAAATCGCAGGACCAGAGTAAAGAGGTGTTTTCATATACGAAGAGTTTGGAGTCTTCAGAGGCTACCATAATTAACAGTCGGGATCCTGGTTCTGAAAATATAAAAAAGTATTTTAATCTATATTTTTACGGATTACTAGTGCCACGCACGATATTTTTATTCGTGAAATTTAATGTTCCTTGTCATGTGTGGAGTTCAGGCATAGTCAGGTACATAGCTGGCAGGTCTATGAGCATTCTCTTTAACTCGCCCAGTTCCTGCGTGATGCGTAAGAAGAGAGACTTAAAAGGGTAGCGGACGTGGGAGTTCGGGCGGCAGGTCCCTGGCGCCCGTCCTAATCCACGACTCCCCTCTTATGCCGCGCGCCGTGCCGGCACTATACGAATTAAACGGCAGACCTATAATAGCATTTTCGATACTTACCATAATACCAGCCAATGAGATACGCGTTGAAACAAATGGGTATGAAATCGAACTTGATCATGTATTTCATGAGACCGTTGTCTTGGAAGCAGTAGAGGTGTCTCTCTCCCAACGCGATTATGCTGGAGAAATTGCTGCTCGTCTGTGTAATAGGATAGATAATAAAATAATGTTTATTGAATGATGATGTTTATTCAATGATGTTAAGACTTTACATATTATACTCAACACTGCCCGTCACGGACGTAAAATATTAAAGGCGAAAGTGACCTTTACGTGTATGACATGCACATATACGGATAAATCATTTAATGTAAGTACTTAAACTCATTCGTGCGATAAAAGCTGTAAAAGGCGTTATTTATAAGCCAGTCCACATATGAATGGAGGTAGGTAAAGTGAGTGTGCAAATATTCGATCACTGATGGCGTTGACTAAGATTGGGATCTGAATTCAAATAGGTCCCGGGCCAAGACACACCAGATGCGTGCGAACATACATTTACGTACCATGAGGATTCATACTTTTACAACGCGCATGTCTAATTGTATACGTGCAAGTTCACGCTCACGCATTCGGTGTGTTCTGGCCTTTACTGCGAGGGAACCCATAGAGAATATGCATGCGGATGCGGGAAAGTTTCGAAAAAAGCTGTATTTTTTTTTACTGACTAAAAGTCAATTAAAAACCACCATCAGGATTCTTATATTTTGATAAACAAAAAATTGTATGACAACAATGTACCTAAATGCAATATTTCACGACCAAAACAGTAAATTACTCGTTTTTCCATACAATAGTACGAGCGCATAGTATATAACGTCACATACTTATGCTCAATTAGTATGGGACGTTTTGAGGGCTCGGATTTTATGCTGTACTTTGTAATCGATTTTTGTCTTTTGTGTTATTCTTATTGTCCTTATTCCATATACACATTTGTTTCTCTCTAAAAACTGGTCCGAATGGCATCATGAAAAAAAGATGCATATTCTCTATTTGTACTCATTTATATTTAAAATATAAATAAGATAATACCGTATAGGGTAGTAGTGGTAATAGTGTATTCCTTACCAAGCTGCAATCTGTGTTATGTGTGAGTCTGTGTGAGTTGGTTAACCTTATATAATAGGAGCCGCTTTTTCAATCCCCACCTTAACGTATTTGTCAGATAAATTTTAGCTCTGTCCTTTTCTATCATATGAGATTAGAAAGTGACGGCGATAATTCTAACTGACGGATAATTTTATCTGGCGATTGAAAAATCGACCCTAAGTGCTGACTGCAGTTCATTCATATATGTACAGTTTTGCACTCTATATCCTTTGCAATTAGGTTCAAAAATGCGTACATATTAGTGAACGTGATTTTATAACACAGGCAAACCTGTATAGCTTGTAGCGACGATACTTCCTCTCCCGCATTGTAAACCCATTGCGGGACACTCTTTTTATTTTGTCTAGAATTCAATTCGCTGAGTTCTCTCAGTTGCTGATAGCTGAAATAACAGGTGACTTAAATGCTAAACCTTAATTCAAACCTACTCGTTGATACTCATGCAGGCGCGGATACAGGCAGGAGAGGGGAGGATTTAATACAAAATTAGTCGAAACAGCCATTAATCCACACACTTCTCTCAGAGCCGCCAATAACGAGTTGCAAGAGAGAGGGCGTGGATTACGAGATCACGAGATGAAGACAGAATAAAATAAAGCAACAGATAGTCACCGAAATTTGCATAAAATTTTATTAATTGCTGTATTCGGACCCATCTGTTTCGTCTTCTACAGTTACTAACAACTGTTTCAACATCTCTCCCATAACAGGATACGAAGTCTACTCTGGAATAAAGAGAATGAAAGACCAGAAAAGCCCTGGGGAGATGATGTATCGACCGAAAACAGGCAAAGCTACTTTATTGCCCTATCTAACAAACTTGTTTAACTCCGTTTTACATGCCGATGCCGGACAATTCCCTCAAGACGTCTGCCACTCAAATATTATCCTTTTGCACAAAAAGGGTGATAAATCCGATATTGGTAATTATAGACCAATTAGTTTAATTTCTCATATTTATAAGCTACTTAATAAAATTATTGAAAACCGGATTGCCCCATTGCTTGACACACACCAGCCTCTGGAACAAGCTGGTTTTCGACCCAGTTTTTCCACCACAGACCATCTCCACTCTCTCAAACATGTATTAGAGAAGTCCAACGAGTTCAATAAACCACTCTACCTTGCATTTGTTGATTACAGCAAGGCTTTTGACAGCGTCAAACACTCAGCTGTATATGTAGCTATGCGCCAGCAAGAGGTTGACAACATCTACGTGGAACTCGTTGAGACTATTTACCGACAAAGTACAGCTAGCGTAAAATTTAATGTTTCCGGCCCTAAATTCCGTATTGAAAAAGAGGTTAAACAGGGAGACCGCGCTATCTCCGAAGTTGTTCACCAGTTGTCTGCAGGAACAATGGGTATCGACATCGGCGACACCAAGCTCACCAACCTGCGTTTCGCCGATGACATTGTTTTGCTCTCCCACACTGCATCCCATCTACAACAAATGGTCCAAGACCTGAGCACGGCCAGTCTTGAAGTCGGACTCAAAATTAACAGGGTAAACACCCAGTTAATGACCAAAGGCGTAAAGCATAGGTTAAGTAGATGGGCAGGATATTCAATATATCGACGAATATATCTACTTGGGCCAGATAGTATCCCTCGATAACAGGCTGTCTAAATAAATCGATCGAAAACGCCTGGAAGAGCTTCTGGTCCATGAAGGAGCTAATGAAGAGCAACCTTCCTTTGACATTGAAGCGCAAGCTCGTCGACATGTGCATTTTTCCTATCCTAACCTATGACGCCCAAACTTGGTCATCCGAAGCTCAAAAATCGACTCAAGGTTTGCTAGCGAGCAATGGAACGCAGCATAGTTGGAATCCGTAGAATTGACCGGATCAGGAAGACGGAGCTGTTTTCCAAAACTGGTATCGTAAATGTAGGTGTTAAGGCCGCAAAGCTGAAGTGGGACTGGGCTGGGCATGGCTGTCGAATAGACCCGGAGCGATGGGCCAAAGTAGCCACTAAATGGACTCCACAAGATGGCTCCCGAGGCAGAGGCAGACCGAAAAGGAGACGGCGGGACGACCTTGATACATTTTGTACGGATTAGCGGGAGGTGGCACACGACCGAGACGGGAGGGGAGGCCTTTGCCCAGCCGTGGGACAATATATAGGCTATTAAAAAAAAAACATGGCAACACAAAAAGCCCACTAGATATATTGACCAAAGTGTTGCCAGTGTTCGATTTGTAATAATATTAGTTTTATAAAATGTGCCCCAGCATATCTACCTGTATATTTCTAACACCCATGTGGATTTACAAACAACGAAAGAATCGCAGCCGGAGATGTAACACACTGGGCCAGGTATTATAACATCGTTAAAGACGCACATGAAGAGAAAAGTGTCTTGATCGAAGAAGCTTAAAGTTCCGTCAAGAGACTGTACACATATGAAATCTCTTGTCTTTATGCTGCCGAAGAAACCGCATGTAACGCTGTAGGCTCGTCGTGTGAACGAGTGTTTCACAACCGGTTCTAGGGCGTTTTGGTCCCCTGAAAATATTTAATACCGTCAACTGAGGTTTACTTTGATTCAAATAGGTACTTATTTGACCAAACTATTTTTTTCAAAATGATTGTGAGCTAGCTAGTTGAGTATACCTACTTACTTACTTTTTTGTATTCAAAGTCATAAAATATATGTTAAGTCACCAAAGCAGCAAGACAGTAATAGAAAATAGGTACATATGTACGCTCTTCATTCATTCGTCGTTAAGGCCATGTTTGTGTGTTTTTGTTACTTTAGTCCGGTATTATATTTTTGGTGTTGACAGTACTTACTAGATTTACAGTACAAGTTAGTTAGTAAAAACATCGTTCATCTCCTTATTTCGCTCTTTCTTATAGCTTGCAGGACTGTATGAACGTAACGTGTATATCCGCCTATAGAGGGCGATTGCTTAAGATTCCCAGACATGATAGAATACGAAAAAGTAAATATATACGAGGGCTGTTTGATAAGTAGCCGTTTTCTAAATGTACTAATATCACTGGCCGAAAATATGTATACCACCGTTTTAAGCCATTCTTCAAAGGCGGGAAAATTTAAAAAAAACAGTATTCTTTTGTTTTTTTCTCATTTGACAGCGATTCAGTGGAAGCGTGAACGTGATTTAATTGTTAAAATAGAGAAAGAACAGTATCGGTCTGTAATTAGGTTTTTGTTTATGGAAGGAAAAACCTATGATGAGATAAGTAGCCATTTTCTAAATGTACTAATATCACTGGCCGAAAATATGTATACCACCGTTTTAAGCCATTCTTCAGAGGCGGGAAAATTAAAAAAAAAACAGTATTCTTTTGTTTTTTTTTCTCTTTTGACAGCGATTAGCGATTCAGTGGAAGCGTGAACGTGAAATTGCTAAAGTAGAGAAAGAACAGAATCGGTCTGTAATTAGGTTTTTGTTTTTGGGAGGAAAAACCTGTGATGAGATAAAAGTAAGAATGCAGGCGGTTTACCATGAATGTGCTTCGTTTTGTGACCGTAGACGAAACGTGGGTTCCCCACTATACCCCGGAAATGAAGGGGCAGTCAAAGCAGTGAATTTTACCGGGTGAACCTGCTCCAAAGAAGGCAATAACCGTCCCATCGGCTGGAAAGGTCATGGTCACCGTTTTCTGGGATTCGCAGGGTATTATACATATCGACTACTTAGAAAAGGGGAGAACGATAACAGGGCAGTACTATGCCAATTTATTGGATGAATTTGACGCTGTGTTGAAGGAAAAACGACCCCATTTAAAGAAGAAAAAAGTAAGTACTGTTTCATCACGATAACGCCCCAGCTCATTCAGAGTCGTGAAGGCCAAAATTACACAATTACGCTACGAACTATTGCCTCACCCCCCGTATTCTCCAGATTTGGCCCCATGCTATTTCTTTTTATTTCCCAACCTGAAAACATGGCTCGGTGGTAAGAGATTTGAATCAAATGAAGAAGTCATTGCCGCCACAGAGGCCTATTTTAATGACTTTCCGAAATCATACTTTTTGGATGGTTTATTGAAGCTTGAATTTAGATGGAACAAATGTAAAGAGCTAAAAGGTGATTACGTAGAAAAATAAATGCATATTTACAAAAACGACTGACTTTTTTTTTCATAGACGGGTACTTATCAAACGGCCCTTACGTGTTAAAACCAAATAGGTAGAATATGAAATATTTACCGATATCTGTATGACCTTCTTTTCTGTTTAACTGATAAACTGCGTAACTTTGAGGATGTAGTACTAAGATTTGTCTATCTTCTTTACCTCTGTAAGCGACACAAACTTGAATATGTATAGAATGTGACACGCAGTGGAAGCATGGTAAAGTTTGCTTGATCGCCTAGGTACTTCTTAGTAAAAAATGATTATGAAGATAATCAGAGAGAATAAGAAGACATAAATCGTTTTAAGTACAGACGAAGAATGTCTTTCATTCTCATTCTCAAACTCCGAAAATCGTATCGTGCCGTCCCTTTCACTCTCATGTTATACACTATATGAGTGAAAGAGACGGCACGATACGAAGTTCGAATTTCGGCCCTCTGTTTGAAAAAGATTCATAGAGAAGTGGGAGCAGTATATGTAAATATATATATACAAAGTTCTTAAGTTTTTAGTTTAATTAAAAACAATTACATTACTATTTTGCATTGTCTAATGCCTTGAATGCGAATTTTAATACGGGAGTTTTAGCAGTTTGTAGTTTTCGGATAGAATAACTCCGTTACGACCGCTAAGTACGTATGGGGCAAGGAGGGACATTTTTCTTTGCTAAAGGTTGTAGGCACTTACAATCCAATCCTCTTTCAAAAGTACTTACGCTATAAATTTTCCAGTTTCAATTTGTAGTATAGGCGCATTAAAATTATTTTCTAAAAGAACATGCGAAGCATCTTGAGCATTTGGTTTGTAAAGTTTAAGTATTGATCCTTCACCAATGGCAATGCAGTCGCTATCACTGTGAGAACTGAATCTGTCCACTTTGAGACAACCAGTATTTTGGGTTCCGAGTTCAGGTTGATCACCTCGCGAATCGTTGTTTGACCACCACTGCTTTACTTTGAATATAGACATTGTGCTAGGCAAAGTCAGAACATGAATGGTTGAAGCAGCTGGCCCATGTTGCTGGGGTAACTACTGGTGTAAACAATCACAAGCCGTTACAGTTCTCATAGCGTAGGGACGGTCGGTATTATAATTGTAGTCTTTGGTTATGACCTCCTAAATTAGGTCCATATTGCTATTACTGAACTCAAGGTTACTTTTTTGTTCAGTAATTAGTTAACAAGGAACCTTTTTTCTTTCGCCATGTCCGACTCTACTGACCCTCACTACTAGAAAGCAGTAGGTAATTTAGCATGGGTATATGTAAGTCGTAAGCCGATTGCCAAAAAATATTGGTAACATAGGATTTTTTTTTTAATACAGGTACTCAAAAAGTGCTACTTTATGTAACTGGAGTGCTACCGCGAACACAAACGAAGTTCGCACTTATGTGCAAACTTGCAAGTGCAACAGAGAGGGAAAATTTGGAATGCCGTTCGCGGTAGCAGCCCTGAGGGCCTACTCTGAACATCGAAATCCGAACTTCGTAACGTGCCGTCCCTTTCACTCATATGGTGTATAACACGAGAGTGAAAAGGATGGTACGATACGAAGTTCAGAGTAGGCCCTCTGTACATCGTGCGTAAAGATAGATTTCGCGCATTAGTGCTTTTTAGTTTTTCAGTTTTTTTAACTGTTAGTCCAAGCCACACATCCAACAGTTTTAGGTTCAATCGGTTTACTTATTTATTTAATAAAGCATTCGGCATTAACACTTTTCAAAAAGCTGCCTGGGGCGCTACCGCGACAGCAAACGAAGTTTTCCCTCTCTGTCGCACTTACGTCCGAACGTGCAAGTGCGACAGAGAGCGAAAACTTCGGTTGCTGTCGCGGTAGCGTCCCTGAGGGCCTACTCAGAACTTCGTATCGTGCCGTCCCTTTCACCATTTAATTCCCGCATCTTGCATTCATAATTTCACGCACTAATTTTGTAATGACATAATAATATTGTTTTATCAATATTCGTGTTGACATGTGCGATTTATACGATTGTTGCATAAAATGTAAACTACGCCAGATGTAGACCAGAGCCTATACTCCGAACTTCGTGTCGTGCCGTCTCTATCGCTCTCGTGTTATACACTATATGAGTGAAAGAGACGGTATGTTACGAAGTTCGGAGTAGTCCCTCAGGTACGGTAAGCCCACAATGGCAATTGATGTGAAGGCATTTTCACTCGTACATTTTTTCGGTAGCTGCCTCATCGATGATCGATGAGCTGCCTTCCCAAAACAAAGACGGTATTCGTAACATTCTGCAATGGGGGCTATCGTTTTTGTGCTCACCAGTTGGCGCCACTGTCGACTAAGGTCCAGCTGTCAAAAATTGTTATTGGTTATTATGGACATGAGAACGAAGTTTACATTTAAATCATATTCAATACCTTAAAACCGTACCGTAAAAATATCGAATATACCGCATTGTAGCGTGGTCCCGTTTTGTTCGGAAAAAAGGAGGAAATAATTTTCCGAAAGACAAATCTGTCTCAAAGCCCTGACAGTCATTGACCCTTAATTCAAATTTGCCATAATCAAGCTCAGGTATTGCAAAATAGTGACCATATTGTTCCAATTAGATATTAACCCGCGTAGCGCAACCAAAAAGAGTGACATTTGACGTTTCGGAGGACCCCACGCTACACTAGCGCCTCTAGCGGCGAATTCATACGCGATAGCCCCCATTCAATTATATTCAAATTCCCATACATACCGTGCAATGTATACACGCTAGTAAGTCCTAACCGCATGAAAACCACACATCAATAAAATATTTTTTTAGTGACAACACCTGCAAAGACGCAGTGTCATTTTTATTGGGTCTAGCAACACATCCAAACAGTTCATTTCATTCACAAAGTTGCAGTTGTTTGTGTCGTATAACCTTGTAGTGGTGATTTTCAAATCTTGTTTGATATCATCAATTGTGCTTAAATAAAGCATTTCTTCTCTGTAAAGAGATTTCATAACGATACTTCGTCTCTTGTGATCGTTAAAAAGAAGATACGACGATGTCGGAACCAAACCCGGAAAACAATGGCAATAAGGCCAGTAATGGAGAAGAACAAAGAGCCAACGGCGGGGGAGATGAAGGTGACGCGTGGGGCAGCAGCGACTCTTCGTACATACGGCAAGTGGCTAAGATGCCTGTCGATAGGAATGCTGCGTACTACAACATGAACCACAAAAGCCGCGGTTGGGCTCTTATCTTCAACCACGAACATTTCGATATTCATAGCCTGAAATCCCGTACGGGGACCAATGTTGATTGCGACAACTTGCATAAGGTGCTTAAAGCCCTTGGGTTCCGGGTAACTGTTCGCCACAATCCGAAATCTGAAGAGATAAATAGGTACATACAGGACCTTGCTGGCATGGACCACACCGACAACGATTGCGTACTTATTGCCGTGTTGAGTCATGGCGAACTCGGCATGCTGTATGCTAAAGATACCCATTACAAGCCTGACAACCTGTGGTATTACTTTACAGCTGATAAGTGCCCAACACTGGCTGGAAAACCAAAGTTGTTCTTTATCCAAGCATGTCAAGGAGATAAGCTAGATGGAGGAATTACTCTGTCAACTTCAAATCGCACTGAAACTGACGGCCTGTCCAGTTCAACTTACAGAATCCCTATACATGCCGATTTTCTCATAGTTTTTTCAACTGTACCTGGTTACTTCTCCTGGCGTAACACTACCCGTGGATCTTGGTTCATGCAAGCATTGTGTGAGGAACTTCGGTATGCAGGCACTGAGAGAGACATTCTGACTCTGTTGACTTTTGTTTGTCAAAAAGTGGCTCTTGACTATGAGTCCAACACACCAGACTTGCCCACCATGCATCAACAGAAGCAGATACCATGCATCACTAGTATGTTGACCAGACTCCTTGTATTTGGCAGTAAGAAATAAGTTTTGTCTCTTTATTTGCCTATTTTCTTCAAGTTAAGACCATTTTAGTTACATTTATTTTTGATTTTAGAATAATTCAGTGTTTTAACGAATTCTGCATTTTCTGTGATCTCTGAAGAGGTGCGAGCTTATGTATGAACACATCTGTACCTCTAGTATATGTTTTTTTGAAGCAAAACACAAATGGATGTGTTTGTGTTTAGTCTCAATTTATATGGCAAAAAATAGTTACCACTTAAGGCCACTATAGGCACTGCTCATTGCCATATTGCCAAACAAATTGAGACTAAACATGTTTGTTTGTGTATTGTTTCAAAAATATATTGATTTTATTCACTTGAATACTTTATTACAAGTTGTTGGAGATTATAGAGCAGCTAGAAATTCATAATAATAATTAAAATAATGTATTGTTAAAACATTTTGATACATTGCCATGTATGTTCTTATCACTTACAAAATATACATTTAATTATATTATAGTAAACTTTGGTACATAGTATACCAATTATTATTATCATTCCGTAGTTAATAATTGGTTTTCCTCTTTATTGACTATTAATAAATATGGTCACAAATAGGATAATAATTACTTAATTATTTATAATTGCAGATAATAAGGGCTGCCAAGATGCTCCCAATATTATTTCAATAATTAGCTTAGAACCTGCCATTACCCCATTAGTGACATCACAAGAACTATCCTTGCAAGACCCTTTGCAAGAAAGACCTCAGGAGAATCCTTCACTTGGGGTTGCAGGTAGGCTGGCTGGAATTCTAGCCAGTGTCCCTCTGCCTACATTATTTACTTTTACTAGGAGGCATTTACAAAGTGTTCTGCGTGGCATTAATAATATTCAAAATGCTCTCAACAAATGATCTGATATTTTTATAGAATAGCTTATCTTTTATACATACAAATGTGATACTAACTTGAGATTTCATTTATATTGGAATTTTTTGCATAAAAATATACTGACCCTGAATATTTCACAGACTAATAAACAAGTAGGATTAGAGAGAGAAAAGTCATCAAAGTTGTAACTGATTTGCTAGCAAAAAAAATGCCACTTGTTTCACAATCATTTTTGTTATGTTTTTGTTAGTCTAGGAAATGTTTTGTTGAATTTTAATATTATTGTGTGATCCTTTTACAATAATTCATAGATACTACATATAACTTACTTCTATAAACCTCATAGTATTTACTTTTGTGCTAACCTAATTATATTTAGATTGCATGAAATTTAAGCAGTGTGTAGATTTGTCATTTGTGTTTTTGATTCAATTTATCATTATCATAAAACTGGATGAACTTAATTTTCTTATACATATTTTAAGTCATATTTAATGAATGCCTGTTTCCATTTACAAATTAGTGAAATCACCCACCGCACACGGCGTAAGAGGGGACCCCTTTTTGTGTCCACTTTTACGTTGCGCGCCACAAGGACACTGTCTGAGATAAGCTGTAGGCCTGTAATTAGTTACATATGCGATGAGTCTTGTCAATTTTGTTTAGTGTAATTTTTAAACACAGTTCTTCTGCCATCTTAGTATAGTATAATATTTCATGTATTCATATCAAAGTATCATACCAATGATGGAAAGGGGAAAAATGGATCAAAGTTAGGAATTTTAAAAGAACATTAGTAATGTTCAGAGTTATGCTCAATGCTCGATTGGTGTATGTGATATGGTTCTGACTGATACTTATTGCTTAGTTAGAATGTGATATAAAGTATTCAAAATACCTGTGAGGAAAAATATTTGAATATGTCATGTGTGATAGTATATGCATTCTTTTTGATGTGCCTTTGGAGACACTTTAATATCCTTTAGTTATGTAACGGTTGTAAAGAAAGCATTTTAAACGCACCAATTTCCTCATAGGGATTTTAGCAAAAGAGCATAATAACGGAGTTTGTTAGTGAAACGTATTTTTATAATATTTGTGTAAGGTTTATTGAGCAATAAACTTTTCTTCCAGATTGTTTTGTTTTCTTTCTTTTTATTGGTGTAAGCAATAATTTGTTGTTCGTATGTAGATTGGAATTAATATTTAAGGGTCAGTATTCGGGATCGTGGGATATTTTGACTGAGTAAGTGAGTATGTTGCCTATGATAATATTTAATGGGAACTATGTGCTAAGGAATTAAATAATACACATAGGGACTAGCTTTACCTATGGGTGGGAATAGTAGAAAACAACTCAATGTAAAAAATGCTTATATTCAATAGTTAAATATTTTTGGTTTCATTATTAACAATGTTATTCTAAATCAATCCCATGGGCTTTTTCCTGAAGCTCCCAGCACTGATCCCAAAATTGACTGAGTCGTTGCTCCTGGTTGGCGCAGAAGTGTTTGAAGTCTCGCAGCATACGGGTTTGGAAAGCCTCGTCGCCAGTCGCCGGATATTGTGTCCACTTCCACTTCTTCGATATCATGTGATTCCAAGACCATAAGAATCCCATCTGAAATTTTTAGTAACATAGCATACATGCGAGACTACAAATGTGACCAGCTGTGACAAGGACGGGGAGGGGGGTCAAAATTACATGTAATTCGTGTGACGGAATGTATGGATGGTCCCTAAAACAAAGGACGACTAAGATATTTTGTCGCCGAAAGACGGCAATCATATATTTTTTTAATCTGAGGGTTTCATTATTGTCGCCGATTGTGTATCAAATTTCAAATAGTCCCCTAGCCAGTTAACGAGATTCTTCGCATGCTTAGCTGACGAAAATTGCTATTCTATTATAATTATAATTTATATATACAGGGGTGACGTAAAAAAATACAATATATAAATAATATTAATTTCCTGTTCGTGCATCGATATTTCCGAGTGCGCCGTGTGGGAGAGCCCAGCCGTTATTTACGGTTTTGGCAACATGCGAAGTGGCATTATTTTAAAATTTTACATTACGCCCGTGACAACAGGAAATAAAAATAGAAGACCTAGCTTTTAAACTGATATATCTTACTTTTACATGCTTTTAGTTATTTAGCTCCACTTATCCCAGTCTATGCGTATGTAAATTACTTGCGGGTGTTCTATTGTGACTTAATTTTACATATTTTAAATATCGGTTTGTAGATTTATCCTGGGTTCCATTTAGTAGGGGGACCTCAATGTGGCACATGTCATGTAACGAGTCAATAGCCCAATTTTGCTATTGTTACGAATACAGAGGCGGATTAAACGTTAAGAGCGCCCTTCTAGCGGGTTTTTGCGCGCGCCACTTTGTAACCTTGCGCCCTAGGCACGTGCCTAATTTGCCTTACGTAGGGATACTCCACAACTGTACAAGTATTATCAATATTATCATCATTGGCTTTGCAGATGATTGTTGAGCATCAAAAAGAGATCAAAGTGAGATATTGGGGGAGGCTGCCCGCAACGTCTCCGATGATTATAAAGTCCGTTAGAAGAGCGTCATTTTCTGCCGCAGCGATCATACATTGCGTGAGTTGAGGTTATTGACCCTCAGGCAGAAGCGAATTCTCAAGTATTACAGGTATGTAATAAAACTGTTGATAAGAGCACATACTCGTCGGCTGTTGTCGTAGTCGTCCTTGTTCTTGCCGCTGACGTGCCGCGTAATGTATGCCTCGTGCGGACTGGGCGCCGCTTCTGAATGCACCGGGTACCTGAAGAACAAAACGGCTTTGCAACAAAACATGCCCAGAACAACCATGAGGGTTGACGTTTTATGACTTATCACTGATAAGTAACGAAAAGGTAACCATCCCACGCCTCCGGAGCTTACTTTTTATAATTATATTATGTACGGTCTTAAAGTGTTGGGCCATTGAGAGCTCAATGTATACTGGACACTTCATAACAAATGGGGTATCAAGCATAAAGTGAGCTCTAAATGGCTAAACAATTAAGTCTGTACATGTGTCATTAGATAGATACTTTACTTACACTCTGAAATCATGTCTAGCTCTGATCTAAAATAATAAACTTTACATTTTATAACTTTTTAGCACCAATCGCAATGCGTGATTATAATGTTTGTATTTCTTTACAATGCCATATAAGCCTATTTTTCCCTTTCTATCAGTAATGGTTCTAAACAATAATTCAATCTTTGAATAAACAAGACTGTGGGAAACGCGTTAGTTGGACGCAACGCTCCTATTACCTAATTAGTAAATATTTATTCTTCGAAGAGTCAATTAATTAACCAACTCATAGAATAATAAAGAGTTGTTTTTAAATTTATAATATTTCTGATTATATTCTAGTTAGATAATTAATAACCAGTTTTTTTGAACATAATAAACAGCAACTGATTACCATAGCACGGACAGGTCACCGCAAAACAATTGCAACTCAGTAGTAGAACAAGAGTACCATTACGTACAATATTACTTAGTTATATTTATAACTGTAACCTAAAATTGTCCAAACGTATGTGAAATTATTTCCATCAACATTTTTCTTAATTAAATCTTATGGTTGAACTGAACGTAACCAGCCATACAGAACATTTCACACACATCTTCATCATAAGACAGATCGATATAGTAATTATTATATTACTCGTTACAATAAAATACTAACTTACTCTTCTAGCTATCGTTAACGGGGTGGTTATCATAAAACTGTTGCAGAAAGCCCACTATAACAGAAATGCAATTAAAATAGGTAACTTAAATCGCGATACTATTTAGATATTATTCTCGACTTCGACTCTATTGAACCTTGTTCTATTGCCGTATCCGTTTTTGCGATGACCTATCCGAGCTCTGCTGATTAATAATAATAGTATAGCTGCTGAATACAATACCATTAATTACATACACAGAATATATTTTTGTACCTACAATATTTATGTCGATAATGAATTTAAGTAGGTTACTATCTCGATTTTCACAATCCAACTAGATATTTATATAGTTACTCCTGTATCGTGACGTTAGAGACAGAGCAATAAAATTACGGGGTCTATTCATAATCCACCAAATCCATTAATACCACCAAATAATTATATGTTGATTATAAAATAAAAATAGACTACCTGTTGTACTATTTTACTTAGCTCTTTTTGATTTCAATAGCCTCAAGGAGTCATATAGATCTTTATGTCAAAATGTAATAATGGATTGCTTAATGATATCTACAATTTTAACCATTTTCGTCTATTTTTTCCTAAAAAATTTCAAAACTAGGTATCTTAAGGATGTTCAAAAAATGTAAACCAGGGCTCGGAAACCTGTTTCGTCTTCATACAATTAACCGGTTAAAAATTTCGGTTAATTGCGTTTTATCTTATTTTTTCGCACTTCAAATTCCATAGATGAAGGCTAACAAAATAAAAATGGAGATATGAAAAGTACTTTGGGAGATATTTCCAAAATAGTAAAAACCGGTTCCGAGCCTTGATCTAAACATAGAATTTAACGTGTTCAGATATTTTTGAGAACCTTGTTCGCTCCGATATCTCTGATGACTGTACAGGTTTCTTTAGGATACAGCCGTGATAACAGTGAAATAAACAAGAACGAGGTTCATTCTTCTAAGATCCGATTTTTCAATCCCCAGATAAAATTATCTGTCACATAAATGTTAGCTTTGTCCTTTTCTTTCGTATGAAATTAGAAGCCAGCGAGTGGGCGATTTTTTATCTGATGGATACATAATTTTATCTGGCGATTGAATAATCGACTATAAGTGTGTACAATAAAAAACACTTGAATACATTTTGAGAAATCCAAAGTCTATTAAAACAGGAAACATGGGAAATCTGCCAGTTTTCTTTGGAATGTCTGTAATCGGCAAAATGCGCCCTATTTTTTTTTATTTTATCACACAAACTAACACGTCATTTTAAGTATTGCCCATTTTTTACATGTAGTAGTAGTATTCTGTAGACGAAGGTACTGCTCCAGTTCTGTTCCAAAGCTTGTTGACTGTACTACTTACGTACTTGTAGTGAAATATTCGTAGTTAAACAACTCACCTGCTGGCGTTAAGCGGTTTGTTGGCCGGCCTAGTCCTTAGCGTCTTCTGCTCACTCTTGACCGTGGTTATGATCAGTATGAACATGTTCCCGGTCACGTGCACGTAGAGATGATCGCCCACGCCGGCCGCGTGTGACGTGCTCTCTACCGTGCACTTGATGAAGCCGAAACGACCGACAATGGCTTCTTGGAACAGGAATAGACGCTCCAGCCAGGTCTCTTCTGGGAAGCCTGAAGAAGAGAACTATGTTAGAATAGAAAGTACAAGTTCCATCGGAGTGCTTGCGCCTTGCATATCATACTCTCATGATTCTAACGAGTCAAAACTCGATGGATTAGCTGATACATATTTAGGCTGTTATACAATACAATACAAATATTCTTTATTTTTACCGAAGAAATAAAACAACATTGCAAGGAACTACATTTTTTTATGACAACTGGAAAGAATGACCACAAATATTAGTCCAATCTACGCCAATCTGCCAGTAGGTATATATATTTTTTGTAGGTATCAATTTATCTATAGGTAAACTATATTTGCTTGCTATCAAGCGGGGTCGTAATCAACTGGTAACCGCATAAAAAACCCAACTAAATAAAACAATTTATTAAATAAACCTAAATAACATACGACGAATAAATTCGAATGGGTCACAACATATAGGTATTTTTGTTTAGTTAATTTAATACTTCTCTAATCATACATTGTTCGAACATGAA
This sequence comes from Epiblema foenella, assembly GCA_963556455.1. Classification (NCBI taxonomy): domain Eukaryota; kingdom Metazoa; phylum Arthropoda; class Insecta; order Lepidoptera; family Tortricidae; genus Epiblema; species Epiblema foenella. The sequence continues at coordinate 9,016,645 of OY747104.1, read as the reverse complement.
TCAGTAGGTACATACTTATGCAATGTAAACAGGAAAGTATGGTTAAATTAACCATAATCACATTTTATACATATACTCCTATCTCTTCTTAATATTATACGAGTATACTATACTATTCGAGCTATTGTAATGTGAATATGTTACTGTTATTTAATTTGTATAAACCTAACCTGTAATTGATATTACCAATAAATAGAATATGAATATCACCTTCAAACAGTGCGTTTTTGTTCCTAAGCAGCGGTTCCTCGTTGAGCGGCACGTAGATGGGTCCGCGGAGCGGGTCGGACTTGAGCGTGAACGGGAGGGCGAGAGGGTCTGCGGGTATCGGCACCATCTGCAGCCGGCAGTTCTGGGCTTTGCGCGCCCAGCCGAATATCTAGGACGTACACAAGGAAAAAATGATATTCTTCTAGGTATAGGTAGAATGATTTGGTAATGGAAACCTGGCAAACCTGCAACTGGATATGTCCTCAACAGCAGGTTGATTATATGACATGTTATTTGTATTAATTTTTTTGAATATAAAATAATATAATGTAGAATAAATTACCTAATGTAGGTAAATGTATTCAATGATTAATGGTATGTAATTTATCCCTTAGATGTAGTGACTTGTAATGTACCAATAAAATATGAGTATGAGTATTATTTATGGTAAGATAGTTCTGTAAGTTTCAATTGTTACTAACTCGATATGGATATTGTCTGATATAAATAATTTTTACTTGAATTAAAATTTGGTAAATTTATGTGACAATCCCAAGCAAGCCTGGGAACATTCAGTTGCATCTGGGTTGAAAGCAATCGAACTATCATGGGTCGTTGGCGCCGTTAGCGGCGTACTGTGAATGTGGAACTGCCCTGCCGTGGGGATTTGGGATTTTAACTAAAATCAAGTGTGTTCCTGGATAGTGCACTCATCAGCTCAGCGACAAGTTCCCGGAGGCTACAGCCCATTGCATGCACATCTCGTAGGCCTGATCCGGGCGGAACGTGGCCTGGTAGCGCGCGTGGCCACTTGATATGGTCGCTCGTGTTCATTGTCTTCCTGTATAGTGCACTCACCGGCTCGGCGACGATGTTCCCGGAGGCTACAGCCCATTGTATGCACATTTCGAAGGCCTGGTCCGGGCGGGACGTGGCCTGGTAGCGCGCGTGACCACTTGATATGGTCGCTCGTGTTCATTGTCTTTCTGTATAGTGCACTCACCAGCTCAGCGACGATGTTCCCGGAGGCTACAGCCCATTGTATGCACATCTCGTAGGCCTGGTCCGGGCGGGACGTGGCCTGGTAGCGCGCGTGACCACTTGATATGGTCGCTCGTGTTCATTGTCTTTCTGTATAGTGCACTCACCAGCTCAGCGACGATGTTCCCGGAGGCTACAGCCCATTGTATGCACATCTCGTAGGCCTGGTCCGGGCGGAACGTGGCCTGGTAGCGCGCGTGGCCACTTGATATGATCGCTCGTGTTCATTGTCTTCCTGTATAGTGCACTCACCGGCTCGGCGACGATGTTCCCGGAGGCTACAGCCCATTGTATGCACATTTCGAAGGCCTGGTCCGGGCGGGACGTGGCCTGGTAGCGCGCGTGACCACTTGATATGGTCGCTCGTGTTCATTGTCTTTCTGTATAGTGCACTCACCAGCTCAGCGACGATGTTCCCGGAGGCTACAGCCCATTGTATGCACATCTCGTAGGCCTGGTCCGGGCGGGATATGGCCTGGTAGCGCGCGTGACCACTTGATATGGTCGCTCGTGTTCATTGTCTTCCTGTATAGTGCACTCACCAGCTCAGCGACGATGTTCCCGGAGGCTACAGCCCATTGTATGCACATCTCGTAGGCCTGGTCCGGGCGGAACGTGGCCTGGTAGCGCGCGTGGCCCCATTCGATGCGGTCGCTCTTGTTGTTCACGTCTATGTCGAGATGCGTGTTCTTATACAGTGGCACTGAGAACAATGAAAAAGAGGAAAATATAGAGAATACATTTGTTCACATTCAAAATTACACATCTACAACATTGGTATGGAAAAGGTCACTTAGATAATGCAGACTTGTCTCGTACAGTGTTAAAGCTTGCGGTTTCAGTTACAATAGACAAGCAATGTCATTGTGTATGTAAGTACAAAGCCATTGTATCACTGTATAAGCTTAATTTAAAATCTAGTATAAGTAACTATACGCATTAGTTGTTCAGATAAAATGGCTGAACTGCTCATTGTCGTTGTTGTTCTGCATGTAGTCCAGGTCGATGTTGTCGAACAGAATCAATATCAGGCATTTATTTGTAAACATAGGTTTATAATAGGTCTACAAATATTCCTGGTCAAGATGGAGCATGCAGCATGTTAGTTAATGTTACCTATACTATATTAAACATCGAAAATTACATATATAAATCCGATAAGTATTCCCTTACTGAGTAATAGGCTTTTTTTAATAAAAATGCTAATATATAAATTTTTACTACAACTTCCAATCTTCGTGTCATGCCGAAAACACTTTTAGAGAGAAAAGCCATTTTTACAGATTGAGTGTATATTTTGTACAGGCAGGCGGGTACTCCGGTGGCGTCAGTCTGCAGGCTGCAGTCGGATATATTGACGGCCCCGCTACTCGTGTCAAGCGGAACGAGCGGCCAACGAGGACCATGGACTTCTATCTGAGCTACTTTTTTATACTGTGGCTTTATAGGCCGGGCCCAATAAATCGACAGGAGCCATCGACATGACCACGCGGGCTGTTTAAACACTGCAATACTCTAAGTGTTTGCGCTCAAGTGAGCTTGGTTGAGCGGCTTCAACCGAATCTGAGGTGTGAGTGGAATCGAGCTACTGGGAGTTTTGTCGCTGATTCACTACACCTAGCCTAGCTGAGAAGAACTACTCACTGTCGTTGTCGTTGTCGTTCTGCATGTAGTCCGGGTCGATGTTGTCGCATAAGAAGGCGGGTACTCCTGTGAGGTCGGTCTGTGGGCTACAACCGGATATATCAACGGCGCCGCTACTCGTGTCAAGCGGAACGAGCGGCGAACGCGGACCAAGGACTTCCACCTCCATCCATTCGTTCTCGAAGCTTTGCAGGTCGCCGAGGGGGCGGACGTAGTCCGTTAGGTCTGGGGAATTATTAACATTAGTCTCGCAGAAGGAAATGAGGGCACTTAGGGCCGATTTTTTCGTCAGATAAATGTTAACTCTGTCCTTTTGTTTTTTTATATTACATTAGAAAGTGACAGCGATAATTTTAACTGATGGATAATTTATATGTCGATTGAAGAATAGACCCTTAAATAAAAAAATAAAAAACATCGATTTGTTTCGAAAATTCTCTATGGCTAAAAACTTTTTTAAGGAGTCGCGGAAACGTTTAAACTTATAAATGGCGAGTTAGAAGTTTGAATTTCAATGCGCTATATTTCTAAAACCAATGAATAAATCGTAATAGAATTTAAAAGTTTTCCGTTTAGTTACTAATACCACACAACACGATTATATCTTATCTTCGCAATTGTACTTTAATTTTCTGTGAAATGCATATTTTTAAACTGTTATTGTGTACAATAAAGTTGTTACATACATACATATCTTATTCAATAATAATTTCAACTCACCTTTATCTTTCTTCTGAGGTAGAATATGATACATGTAGTATCCAACGACAAAACGCTTCGCAAAATCGCCAGACGCGTGACATATCATTTTCTCTTGTAACATTTTCTGGAAATAAATAAAATGTATGACTAAAATTATAATATTTATAATACAGTTCTGAAAGTAAGTTTTAATGAGCGTTCTTTTTCATCCCAATAAAACGAAACACCACCTACTGCAACCCATTAAGTAAAGATTAAATCCTTCTCAGAGACACAGACTATCTCGGTATGTATTAAAATTCATCTAAATCAGTCTAGCGGTGAAAAGTAATAGTGTTTCATATGAATGGATACCTCTATGATATGCATGGTCTTCTCATAAGTATGGACAAAGAGAGATGAAGGCTCACGGTCTGCTGCAGGAAGCCCACGCCCAGCTGTGGGTTCCGCATGCGCTCCACTGTGTCCTTCAGCAAAGTTCTACCACACTGAGGGGCTAAACCTAACTTAGCTGTATTACCTCCATGATATGCGTGTTCTTCTCATAAGTACTAAGATTGGACAAAGAGAGATGAAGGCTCACGGTCTGCTGTAGGAAGCCCACGACCAGCTGTGGGTTCCGAATGCGCTCCACTGTGTCCTTCAGCTAAGTTCTACCACACTGAGGGGCTAAACCTAAGTTAGCTGTATTACAATACCTCCATGATATGCGAGGCCTTCTCGTAAGTTACGCCTTCCACGTTGGCCTGGAGCCAGTGTATTGCGTATATGGAGACGAAAGCGTGGGACGGCAGGCTCACGGTCTGCTGCAAGAAGCCCACGCCCAGCTGTGGGTGCCGCATGCGCTCCACTATGTCCGCCAGTGACGCGGTCGCTTTCAGCTTCGGTTCCACCGCACTGTGACAGAACAAACCTTGTAAATGAGTAACATTTTCAGAACACAGTCATGTTTAAAACTGCTGTATTCACTCGTCGTGGATGCATTCTTAGGAACTTCAGAAGAGTTCGATACATGTCACCCGGAGTGATAATTAATATTTCAGTTGTAACCGTTTAGTAAAATATAATGATATTTAGAACAACCTGTGGATGGCGACTAGGCACAGGAAGTCTATCACGCTTGTACGTTCTACATTCAGTAGAGTGAGGGAAGGATCAATCATCAGCCATGCGGATATATCGATGTTGACACCAAATACGAAAATAAATAAGTTCGAATTTTCTCGAAAAAGGGTCAAATTCGTAATCAAATGGCGAAAACAGTAACTCAAAAGAATAAATAATTACATAAGTTTTAAGAGGGGCATACTCTGTCCCTTTTCCGCAAAACGCACCTTTGTATTGGAACGATCGTCAGTTACTATGGCGCTCATGGTCAATGACGTCATTGATCTGTCGCGCTTTCTCACTTTAACCAGCAACATTAAAACGGTTGTAGTTTCGCTATATTTTAAGATATTTGAATAGGATTTGCACCATTTGACATATCTTTTTGTCTTGTTTCTTATGGAGTAGTCAAATTTTGATTCAACATCCTTATTTCATTTGAAAATTACAAGATAATATGTAGGTAATTAGAATTACTAAATTCTAAAGATCAGTATAAAAACGAATAAAATAAACCTGTCATCGTATGTGTCGTCAGTTTCGCCTGTTTGTGACTGCGTTCTCTCTAAAACCGTTTTCGCTGCCGTCCTGAAACATACACACCGAGTTAACATGTCACTGATGCTGTGGTGCGAATGTACAATTTAAGGCATTAATTCGCAAGCCTAGTCCAGCTGAAGCAAGTTTGGTTGGCACATTAGAGACAATAGTTGTTCAGTACAAAGGTTCTGATGCCGCAACGTAAGGTAACGCACATAGCCTCATGCTGAGCCTTATCTGGATTTTGAAATGAGTACGGTGTTTTTTTTTTATATATACTGCAATAAACCGTTCAAACGAATAATTTGTTCTTTTCAGTTTCAGCTACTGGACCAATTAGATTCTCCAATAAACTTGAAGCACTAATTGCTATCTCAATCTGTCGACACTTCTTTAACCTCGCCTCGTTGCCCAAGCTCAGCGATGTTATTTCAATAGGTTTATGAGCACGTGAATAAAAAACAAGATAGCTGGTAAAACCAATATGTTGGTATATTACACGTACCTATACAAACCTAGCTAGGATAATAGCGTTTATGTCGGACATAAAGCATGTGCCCGTCTCGCACTTACGTTCTCTCTAACAATGGAGAAATGTTAGGCAGTATAAACATCCATTGCAGGTGTGAATAAAATACTACTTTATCATTGCTCTATTAAAATTAGTAGTAAATCCAGTCGGCCCTTCCCAGGCTATATTTAGCAGGTGTACACTTGTCGGTACTCTAGATGCATCAATTCTCGTTGCGATAGTTAGCCACACATGTTTCTTGAAACGAATTTACAGACGAGATGTAAGTAAGAATTAAACGTTGCGCTAACGACTCGAAACCAAAACAGATAATGTCCTAATATGCCAGCCAGAAATAAAGAAAAAGGTAACTATATAGAAATGAGTGATGAAAGCGTTTATCGCACTTACTTGTTGCTCTGACTAGAGTTTAGTGACTTAGTAGGTGATACTTGCTGGAATTAAACATTCGGTAGGTAAGGATATGTACAAGCAACCAAGGGAGAGGCTCGCAAGCATTCCACTCAATGATAGCATACGATAGAAATAAAGGAATAATCGTTAATAGAATCGTGACCATATCTGTAAAAAGAAATCGATTAAATTAAGACTGAAGAAACCAGCTGTGGAATTTAAAATTTTGTTACCCTGATAAAAGGTGCAACAATAACATAGACATTGCAATTAAAATCGGCATACATATAAGGTGTACATAAACATAAAATAGGCAGGTAAATATGAAGATATTATATTAAAATATATACATAAATAAATAAAATAAATAAATAAAATAAATAAATATTAGAGGACAATCTTACACAAATCGAACTAGCCCCACAGTAAGCTCAAGAAGGCTTGTGTTATGGGTACTAGACGACGATATATTTAATAGATATAAATACTTAAATACATAGAAAACATCCAAGACTCAGAAACAAATATTCATGCTCATCACACAAATATTTGCCCTGACTGGGATTCGAACCCAGGACCGTCAGCTTCACAGGCAGGTGCACTACCCACTAGGCTAAACCGGTCGTCAAAAAACAAATAATAAACAAATAATAAGCAATGATGTGATGATACTACAAATACCTATTTAGAGGCCTAGCAAGAGATCCGAATACCATGCCCGCAAGCGACTAACTACTTTACCGACTAAATAAATACTAGTAATTTACTACCAATAAGTACGCCTTAGTGTAGCTAATACCAGGACTACTTAATAGACAAAAAATAGTTAGTTGTAAATCGGAGACAGGCGTTCAGCGTTCACGTTATACAAAATCAAATGTATTTTCATTGTTACACATAAAACATTCAATTGTATTCATAAAGTTGGGACAGAACGAAATGTGACATTGAATAATATATAGCAACAAGTCGATGTGCCTTGCCATTTAGTTTCAGGATTAATAAATGTAGAGCGGTAATCTCAATGCTGAATGATCTATTTGGGAGAAACTTAGTACCTACCTGAAAGATTAACTTAAGTACATAGTATTATAGACGAGTTCTATACTAAAACCTTTTTTTTTTCACAATTATTAGTTTTAGGTCGGAAGGGTAAACTTAAAACTCAACTAACTTGAAAACCATTGAATTTAGACCCCTGGTGGACTAGGCTTAAATCATTGCAATTGAGCTTTAGAATCATCCCTTAGAAATACATCCAATTAGGCATGATGACAAAATCAAATGTTTGTATGGGACTAACTACAATTAGAGCAACACAAAAGACGAAAATGAGAGACAAAGTAGAGCATAGCTAACGAGCACTGAAAACGCTCCATACTGATTGACAGGCAGGCGTGACGTGACGCCTACATGGCCTTGTACTGCCGTTGTATGGAAAACGGGAAAATTTGCCGTTTTTGTCGTGAAATATTGCGTTTATGTACATGGTTGTCATACAATTGTTTTTTTATTGAAATATGATAATTCTATCGGTATCCAACTTTCAATTTACATTTGGGCAATAAACAAAAAACAATGATTTTGCGAATCTTTATAGTCACATATCTTTTTATGACTTTAATTAATTTGTCTAATTTACTATTTTTTGTGTTAATTTAATGGTTTCAATGGCTGCAATATTATAAATTGTAACATGAGTCATCATCCCTATTACCAATAACCCTGTACATATTTATAACTTTTCCGTTCATCGACAATCTGGAATGGAATATTTGGGACACTTTTTTCATGTATGAGAACCATTAGTATTAATAATAATATTTATTTAAGCAGACAACAGAGGTCCATCGAATCGTTAGTTAGTAATTAACAATTCTGAGTACTTTTCTTGAAAGTACTCAGAATCGGACTCAAAATCGAAAAAAATAAATAAATAGTCCGGTACGAACGGGTACAGATTGTTTACGGTTTATCAATCTTTCAGACAGGACCGTTGATTCAGCATGTGTGACACTTAAGGGAACACAAGGCAACATAGGCTGGTGGCGTCGGTACTGACATAGCCTCGATGCGCAGCCGCGGCCGGTCCGGTAGCCGGGTGCTGCCGACTCGCTCCCGGAACGGGGAGCTCGATACTCCGCCCTGACACCACACCACACGTTAACATCGCGGACATTATCGGTGCCGACGACTGACGAACAGAACGAACAACAAAGGTGGTGAGAACTGTAGATAAATCTATAGACCTACTGCTACTCAGACGAGTAGGTTCCATTAAGACTTAAGTATATCCAATGCTCCAGTAGGTACTATCGACCACACAGTTAACTGACCGATAGTAGACCTTATCTCATTCCAAGGTTCACGGATGAGTAGTTAACTGTAGTAAGTACCTATTGGCCAAAAATAATTTTAGTCTTAATGAAAACATGGTGCATCCGCGCCGCATTTTGCAAGTAGTTTCGCAATGTTATAGGACGGGGAACAGGGACAGAGACCTGCGTAGCTCCCCCGTCCATTACCCTCTTAGGCCGCGCGTCTCGTAGGCACCGTCTAAGTTAAACGGTAGGCCTATAGAATCTATAATCGAATCTATTACGCCAGAGAATCCCACAAATGTAGCTAAAGCGTATCAACCGTCGACCATTTCCGTGCTTATATACCTAACTGCACGATGTGATTGGCGTACCCACCAGTGCCGTGGCATCAAGTTATCTTCTTCATACTTTCAAGTTAGATTCAGACCTTAGTCAGACAATCAAAGTAATATCACTAAGGTAACTCAGTAGTTATTCATTATACAAGCAGGAGAAAATTGTGTTTTAAGGGCGCCATGCCACTAGTAGCTATTGAATTTTATCGCGTGGGCTTTCTCAAGAAAATAAATATTCACTTTCAAATTTCATATACGGGTACTTTCGTTGTGTTCGTTCGACGTCGACATACACAGGCGATATGTCTAATGAAAAATAAATTAAAAATAAGCCAGCAAACAATATCACATTATTAAAGTGCAATCCGTGCATTTTAATCGCATAACTTATAATAAGCAGTGCAATATACGCAATTCACATTTACAATTCTGCTCGGTCCACTCCAAATCTGGAAGAAGATTGCTGTGGTGTACAGCGATACCTACGATACGGTGCAATCTCAAAGTTGCAAGGATAGCACGCGGAATACGTCTGCAAACCCTCGCTCCACAAAATACATTGTTTTTATAAGAAATTTAGTATGGCCAATGTGTCGAAGGTAAGTTGTTACAATTAGTTCTTTAGCGTGAAGTGGTACTATGCAAGGAATATTAAAATGCCAATTGCCGTTTTAAATATGTTAATTTTCTTCCAGTATATCTTATATCGTCGAGCCGATAAAAAAATCTGTGCGTAGAATATGCCACGAAATAAAAAGTATGTATAACGGAAAATTTGGATTGACCTAGAGAAGATGAAAATCGTCTGTCGTGCGGGCTAACGAGCGGAATGAACAGGTATTTGAGACATTTGGATTACTACAATATTCACAATGGAATAAGGTCCAAAAATGTAAAAATATATTTGACGTAGACTGTACTAAACGTAAAAAATGGGTTAGGTGCTATGTTTAAAGGTATCGTGATGTTAAAACGCCATACCACTGTCATATGATAAAGTGGATCCATTCTAGAGGGCGATTTCTGTGACAATATTATCTGTAACGTTAACGTTCGATTTAGAAGTGTTTTTAATTTATGGAATAGTAAATGTCATGTACTAATTCAATTAATTGTGTAAATTGTCTAATCTTTCTTTCGTGATTCTAAATTCATAAAGGCTATTTCATGTAAATATTTAAATACTTAACCGTTTTCTAACAATAGAAAACCATTTATTTTTCACATATCACAGTGAAATTTTGCATACATATATGAAATCCGATCACGAAAAGTTTGGCCACTTAGGCTGCTACAAACTATATGACGCTGACTGTACCTAGTTAGGGTTTTGGGGGGTTTGGTGTGCAAGTGTCATTCGCTCGTTAGACGCCGGTGTGGCCGTAGTACCTGGCTGGGCCTGAGGATGGAAGTGGAGTGGCGTCGCCGCGTCAGCGCGCTGTCGCAGCCCGCGCCGAACGCCATCTGAAGCCACCACAAGTCACTCCGCTACTCTACACCCGACCCCGACCCGTGGAACGTCCTATGGTCTAATTAGTCCATATTAACCATAAGCATTTTTTCAAATTGTACTTGTATACATACATGGAATTGAATTTTTAATGCATGTCTGCCGTTATAACATTCCACGGGTTAACTGTCGCCTCGGTTGAAGCCACGCTTCAATAATATTTATTGACCGTCGCAACCACGAGGCATTCTTTGTACTCGAACTTTTGGATTTTGCTATCCTCCACCAACTACTGCCGATCGACGCTATTTATTTTAGTTAAATTTCGAGTTAATGTCATGCGATAGGACCCAAACAGGAAATTAATTGCGTGCAAATCAAAGAGACTTTTAAAGAAAAACATCTAACGTGAAGTTTTAAGTCGAAGCAATACTTGCATAGCCATTTCCTGACAAATTAATAGACCACTGAATGCCTAACGCTTATGCGTTGATTAATATAGTCTAGAAAGTCATATATTAATCAACGCATAAATATCAGGCATTAATTGGTCTATTAATTTGTCAGGCAATTCCAGATGAACTACATCTGTTTCTAATGTACGTATAATCTAGGGGATGTAAAGACCGAGTAGAAGACTCATATACAGGTAATTCAGTAGCAGGTTGCGTGCATACGACATCACCACATTCTCGGGACATAACATTTTCAATTTCATGTTTGAGTGTCCATTTAGTATGTAAATACCGTGTTAAGTTATTGTAAGATAATCGGGCTGATTAAACAAACCAAAAGAAATAACAGTTTAGTGCATCGATACATCCATGCAGTGCGGTATCTACGTTACATAAACAAGTGCAAATAAAATTGTCATGCTAAATAGTCCTTTATGTACAAGGATACTGTAAAGGTACTATGCTATTTACATACACAATATACATCAATATGTGTTTTTTACAGTAGGTATTATCTGTATAGAAGCTAAAATGTACATATATTATTTTTAAATCTAATTGCATGAATATAGATCTCTTTAATTATGCAATAAACTTAAACAATTTTGTTTTTTTTTATTTCATATAGCAGAACTTAAGTCATTGGTAAGAATAGAAGCCAACCTCTCGTATTAATGTTTTTTATAACGAGACACATTACCTTTTTATCCCTTTTTGTGTGTGTGGGAACAGTGAAAAGGTACGAGTTAAAATTTTCTGCTTGGGTGCCATGGGATGGCGTGGCTTGGGTAACTGTCATAGCAAAGCGCCAACGAAATTTGTTTGTATGTACAGTCAAGAACATTGGCGTAGGTACCTTTTTCGCTCGTCACATGATTGTGACGGTCAAGGAAGCTCAAACGCGTACGTTCTTATCCCTTGTTAATCATAACAAGAAATAAGAACGTACTCGTTTGAGCTTCCTTGACCGTACAATTTGAACACTGGTATGTAAATTGATACCTACCCCAGTGTGTCCAAGCCGACTCGATCATAACACAGATTTGACAATCTTTGAAAGATTGGCTTCTACGTAATCATGAGGTTTCATGTTGTGAGAGTGCTCCTTTTCTTTACATCCGACTATCAGAAATACTTACCCTCTGTTTATTAGGTCTTTTGACCTTATTGAAGTAGGATTCTGTCATTTTGAGGAAACCGTCTGTGAGCTGGTCCAAGTCCTGTCTCGTGGGCGGAGGGTAGATGTCGCAGTGGGTGGACTCATCTTCCAAAATCTGCTTTGTTGCGGGGTTGTTCAGAGGTAGTAGCAGGGTGCGGAACCGCCAGTATTTTAGAGCCTATTGAACGATAATTATTTAACTCATATATGCCCTCTGATTCAAAAACGCTCAACACCATAAAATGCCCGTGTCTATGTTTAAATTGGTTCCTCCTATGCTTTCTGATTCGAAAACGATCAACACCATGTATGCCCAGAACTATTTTGGACTTCGGATTCCTGTAAATTTTGAATATGTTGGTGCCAATAGGTATTTATTAACGTTATGACTATATTTTTGAGGATACATATTGGTTAAGGTCAATTTTTTTAATTGATCGAAAACGATACAATGGTCACTTCACTTTCATTTTGTGTTAATAAATGAACAACAACTTTTCTGTTTATTTATATTAAACATATTCATAATTAGGTTAAATAGTTGAAACTAATTTCGGAATATGTAGGAACGAAATGCAATAAAACATTTGGAATGTTAGTTAACCTGATATTTTTGACACGAAGTAACTGTTAGGTTTTTCCAATAAGCACATCGCAGTCGGCTTGGTGCTCTGGCGACCATGTGCTAAATTTGAGTTATCAGCCACATGGAAGTATCGTAAAATTTCTTCAAACCGGTTTCTTCGCATAGATTTAGCTATCAACAAGTTGTGAGTATCTTCATGACTCTCACAATACATTCGTCTACGAGGCAATGGACAATATCCTGTCAAAATGAGGATCCCAAGGAAACAATACATTTCATCATCAGACAAGGTAAACGCCATATTTCCTTTCACTGCAGCATAAATAACTGTGTGACGCACAATATGAACTATTACTCCGTGACTAAAAAATAATTCAAAGAAATCGACTGGGTCCGAAGCATCTGACACGGTCACCACTGATCTCGGAGGCGGTGGAGTCCACTGATTATCCGTTCTAGGTAAGTCCCGCCTTACTTACGCGCCTGTGGACGGCGCGGTAGATATGTTGAGGGTAATCCCGATGTCGTGCTTAGACCGGCTAGCTCTGAAAGCGGAATATCACCTTCGGACTGGCTGTCATCACTTTCGTTGTTTCCGTACATTAGTCTCGTCACCCGAATCCGAGTCTGAACATAATCCATCACCAGGAGGGTCAATATCTACCTCAGTCGCTTCATCCAAAACGGCCAAATCATTGATGATGTCAAAAATTTAATTAGTCTACAACGGTGTGCTCCTTCTGAAACACAAAGTGTATACTGAGGAGAATGCATACATATTTTCCCAATGTATCGTTTTTGAAACACCATTTGAATAAACACTTTTTAAGTACCTGAATATAAAAAAAGACTTCTTGAAATTACGTTAACGTATTCTATACTTATCTAACTTTGCTACAAAAAGTCACAAAACCGCTTAACTTTAGTTTATTTGAGCAAATACTTACTTTTTTGTGAAAGACGCCATGATTACCTCGATATCAAATCATAACTTACACTGATTAATTACATTTGAAAAAAGTAGGGTAGAAAAAACTTTTGATTCTCATTTAAAGACGGTATCTTGAACTTATAATTGCAGACAGTAGAATACGATATCCTAACGAATTGTGTTCGTACTTGACCTTTAAATAAAAATGGTTTTTTGAATCGTTTTCGAATCGGGAGGCTTATAAGGAACCGATTTGGGTCATAGTTTGTGGCATATTGTGGTGTGGATCGTTTTCGAATCAGAGGGCATACAAGAAACCATTTGTAAAGATAGTTCTGGGCATATATGGGTTAAAGCACTACGCTAAATCAGAAGAGCTTAAAATTAATAATTTTATTATTAGCAGCAGTGGGAAATTTTAAAATATAACTAACTCTACATAATACTTGCGATTTCAAGTTACATCGACAATGGTCGGTAGGAAAGAAAATGATGACTCAAAACCCTATTAGTTCGTATCATATACACCGTGCCCTCGACGAAACAGACGAAACTGAATTGATTTCTACGAGAAAATGGCACGTTCCCTATTTATCGAATTTTGCCTAGAGTAATAAATCGCGTAAGAGCGTCAATCTTCGCTTTAATATGAAGATGAATCGACACAAATTCTCATCAATGTTTACCTCCACAAGAGCGAAGTCAGTGTCGCCCCTGGTACATATGTAATGATCCATGTAGTTCCAGTTGTAGTTCTCCAGTTTCTCCGTTGTGAATGAGACCCAAGAAACCTCGTACGTGTCGTGGTTCGGTGCGTGGAAACGGTAGCGGTAGTGGATGTTGAAAGGCGGGTACGGATGTCTGGAGTAATAAATGTAACTTTGTTAGACGCGCACTGTTGGGTTTGTAAAAAATGCTTTCAGAATTTTATTGTTGTGTAGCATTTTATTTTGTGATGGCAATCTACGTAGATTTATGTGAAAAACCCAATATACTCATTAACTCAAACTCAAACATTTATTCTGCAAATAGGCCACAAGGGCACTTTTACATGTATTTGTAATTTTTGTTATTGTGTACAATAAAGAGTTTTACTACTACTACTACTACATGTCAAAATATTAATTTACAATTTAAGAATATGTTTCATGTCAGAATATTAATTTACAGTTAAAGAATGAATAATAATTTCGAGATTACAAATATAACAAAATTAATGTCATACCGACAGTGAAAATAAACTTGCAAAAGTTATCTATTACGAATATTACAACATCAGTAAAGTTAGAGATGTATAAGGTCTCAGTCTGATTAAAGAAAGAGTATAATGAATTCATATTATATCCCAGAGATGTACATGTTCTCTGAGCGTCCAAATACAATTAATAGTTCTAACGCCCTTAGAGATGTACATGGTCAAGATTAAGACTAATTTAATATTGTTAGAGATGTATATGATCTCTAAGAGTCACTGATAATAAAAACGAATCCAGAGCAGGATGATGTCTCTCGTCAATCCCCTATAAAAAGACACTAGTACTAACGTAGTCACTATTTCCTTGCAAGCATGAACAGAGCGGACTCCACAAATACCCCACTACGGAGACACTGAGAGCGACTTCGTCGCTCTACCGGCACAAGTTGGCATACCTGGGTCGGTATCTGGTGACGGTGATGGTGGAGCCGACGAGCGTGAGCTTGTGGAATATCCTGCCGATAGACAGCAGGAATCGTTTAGTGGGCGCTTGGTTAACGGGTTTGCCGCACTGTGGAGCCACTTTAGAAGGCGGTGGTGCCGGCGTCGATGGACAGTTTGCCTCAATCACGTCACTTTCGCTAACGCCCACGATCAGTTGGAAGCCCTGGCGTACAGATATTGTTATGATTAATTAAACTACATCCTCACATATTTCGAACACCTGCGACGACGTTTTTCAGATAAGCTGGAAAGAAATATTATTACGGGTAAAGTTGAGGACCAGAGGTGCCGGGGCAGCCCACCCGCTAGAAGGAGCACCCATATCACTGCACACCTCCAACTATATCTGCATGAGGCCATCCATGACTCGGGTGATAGGAGCCTATGGAGGAGTCTGTTCAGTAAGAATAGGACATGATGTCACGGTCCTCAGCATTGATGGATCGACAAGATGATGATGAATGAAACTAGATGCACGAGTCTACAGATATCAAAATACTGCACTTCTGAATTTACTTATCAAAATAATCAAAAAGATTGGTAATTCTATTCAAGGACTGTTCAGCTGCGTAAATCATTGTATGATTTACCACCATATTCATGTTGTAAGTGTTTATACTCGTAAGAGCAAAATCAAATCAAATATATATTCCGTTGCCATTAGAGCAAGACAAAGGATCAAATAGGAATAGTTTACACATTACATTCAGTATGGAATACATTTTGAATAGATGCAAGTATTCGGTATTTGGTTTCAACCAACAGGTGATGAACCTACTTGAGCTAGCCTCTGGGATTTTGAAACACCGTCCGCTTTATGGTCAAGGGCTCACCGTCATCGGATATAACGTTGTTGTCCGACACGAAGTAGTAGTTATTAAGTGACCGCTTGCCGAAGAAATAGTTAATAGTCATATTACGCTAATATCTGTGAGACTAACTCCTTAAACATTTCCACAGTGGTCAACGGCCCCTTGTAAATGTCCGTGGTCTGTGCGAAGTCCGCGTTGATGTCATCGGAGAAACGGACTATTGTTACGTTACGTACCTGAGCCAACCTCTGTGACACCAACTCCTTAAACACCTCCACAGTGGTCAACGGCTCCTTGTAAATGGCCCTGTTCTGTGCGAAGTCCGCGTTGACGTCTACGGAGAGTCTATTGTTATGTTACTTACCTGAGCCAACCTATGTGACACCAACTCCTTAAACACCTCCATAGTGGTCAACGGCTCCTTGTAAATGGCCCTGTTCTGTGCGAAGTCCGCGTTGACGTCTACGGAGAGTCTATTGTTATGTTACTTACCTGAGCCAACCTATGTGACACCAACTCCTTAAACACCTCCACAGTGGTCAACGGCTCCTTGTAAATGGCCCTGTTCTGTGCGAAGTCCGCGTTGACGTCTACGGAGAGTCTATTGTTATGTTACTTACCTGAGCCAACCTATGTGACACCAACTCCTTAAACACCTCCATAGTGGTCAACGGCTCCTTGTAAATGGCCCTGTTCTGAGCGAAGTCCGCGTTGACGTCTATGGAGAAACAGTCCATTGTTATGTTACCTACCTGAGCCAACCTCTGTGACACCAACTCCTTAAACACCTCCATAGTGGTCAACGGCTCCTTGTAAATGGCCCTGTTCTGAGCAAAGTCCGCGTTGACGTCTATGGAGAAACAGTCCATTGTTATGTTACCTACCTGAGCCAACCTCTGTGACACCAACTCCTTAAACACCTCCATAGTGGTCAACGGCTCCTTGTAAATGGCCCTGTTCTGAGCGAAGTCCGCGTTGACGTCTATGGAGAAACAGTCTATTGTTATGTTACCTACCTGAGCCAACCTCTGTGACACCAACTCCTTAAACACCTCCATAGTGGTCAACGGCTCTTTGTAAATGGCCCTGTTCTGCGCGAAGTCCGCGTTGACGTCATCGGGCAATAAGTTGTAATCCGACACGAGGTAGTCGTTCTGTAGCGACCGCTTGTCGGGGAAGTAGTCAGTCGTTATCGGCAGACAGGCCGGGATCGTCAGGGACTTCCAGTCGACGCCTGCCCAGAATAGTACGATTTGAAAACTCTTGACTTGACTGGTTGACCCTTACGGAGGATCATTTTATAATCTTCGGCACGTAGACTGAACAAAGATGGCAGCTATCACATGGGTACACTATTACACCACATGACATTCGAGGGACATTAATAATACGGGAGCGTGTATCCGTCGCAGCCACCATCTAGGTTCACCTTACGTGTTGGATGCTCCGAAAATCAATATTATTGCACATATAGACACTAACGTGTCGAGAATTTTAAGCTTTATACTCTAACAAAATTCATAAAAATTGTAATATCTCAAGGATAAGAGGGACTTATTGAATATTAGAAGTTATAAAATTTGGCTTATGTTGTCAACAAAAAACCATTAGATGTACAACAAAAATACTAAATATCCGCTTCCTGACATCTGAAAACGAATCTACAAAGTTAAAACACGAGTTAATTGTTATTTTGAATGAGGTCATGCTCTTCAAAGCATATGGTTAGAGCATAGAAGTTAGGTCGATACCTTGACTAAAGAAGCGTAGAAACTGATGGATATTGATGGCGATATAAAACGATTTTTTGATTCAAAACTCAAATAAGTATTTCAGGCATTACACTGAAAACGGCCAGGAAAAAGTCGATTTCTTGTAAACATGCAACTTTTTGAAATACCTAATGTTTATATGCTTGCTCCAAATGTTATGTGCGATATATATTTTATATACTTTAGTACTTAAAGAAAGTTGTTCTACAAGCATATATATATTATAAAATTCCAATCATCTTGATGTGAAGCTCTACACTACTTGCATCTAATATCATCCCCAAAAGCATATATTACATTATGGCTCTTACGACCACTGCGATACACTATGGAATTATTTCGTTAAGAAATGTATATTTTTAACATTACAGCGATGCATTTTAAATATTTGGGCGCCAAGTATAGAACATAAATGACGTGTCGCGGGCATCACAGCAGTACACTAAAACAGGTACCTACAATGTTTTTTTTTAAGTGTCTGTATTGTTTTCTATTTATATTCAGCTTGGAGGCTATTTTCAAGGATAAAACAAAAAAAACAGACCTGTATCCACTACAGAAGTGATATAGACATGTTTCATACTGTATGTATAAAAAGATATAATGTATTATGCAATTGTATGTGTAATAAGGTAACAAGTAACACTAGTATATAAGTTTGTAACTAATACACATGGAGTCTGTCTGAAATAAAAAATATATATTAATATTACATACAGATATGTTTCGTGCCTGGCGCCTACGTCATAGTTACCGGCCTACGTGTAGGTGACTGGTTAAAAGTACGTAGTTTGTACTAAAATTGGAAGCATTGGCCCATTAAACTAGTGGCTTCGCAGGAGCTGTAGATATCGCGAGTGACTTATTTTATTTCCAAAAACCGACTCAACCTGTTCACAAAGTTTCACGACAATGTTGACAAGAAATGCGACATGTAGAGAACATCAGGACGTACGAAAGTATTTTTGTCGAAGCTGAAACGGAGACCTCCGTTTCACTCGGTCAAACATTGTAAGCGTACAAATGATTAATATTGAAGACTCAGATCGCAGTGGCACAGGAGACCATAATATGTAATATAAATATATAGATATGTATCTACGCATTAGCTACTCGATGCAAACATAAATGAGCTAAATATCAAACCTATGGCTCGGTTCGCTTTGTCCCCGAACGTCCAACGCGGTATTTCAATGCGACGATATCATGAAACATTAGAAATGAGGTGAACAATTAGTAGTGAATTCATGATTTGACTAAGTGAATAACATGATTTGCCAGTTGCCATAATCAAATAATGATATATTACAGGGTCGATGATACATTTGACCGCCACCAGCAATGGTAATACGATCGAGTTTATGTCGGATGTAGCATTTGTCCCTCTCGCACTTACTATTGCTAGTGAGGGACGAATGCTTCATGTTAGACAACGCGATCATTCTAGCTAGTCTGCTCTTTGAATGTCCTGAGTAGGGCTTCGAACTTAATGAGCTGTATAAATATTTGTTCACTGATGATAAGCTACTTGTCCTTTTTTCTTTCATATACTTTGATTAAGTTTTAGTTAACTACAATGGAATTAGAATACTTGCGCATGATCGCCCAAAATAACTGGTTATGATAGGTTAAATCTATTTAATGGCATTACATGACCAACAGTTGTTATAAGGTTATAACCATACATCTAAGCAAGTATTTATTACTTCTCGTTTCTTAGACATAGTTAACTAATAAGTGAAGCTTCATAATCGTTTTGTAACTGGCAAGAAATAAGTATTTAACAGATCATCATAGAGGGTATTTAAAAAAACGAACGGAAGCAAGCCCAGTCTTAAATTTTACACGCTCACTCACGAACACATTCACATGCTGATCTGTAAATAGACTGACCTGTGGTCAGGGCGGGCGTCCACTCTTGCTCTCCTGTGGCGCCCCACAATAGAGCGAGCGAGGCATTGTTGGTGGAAGGCGGGCCTAACGTTGTACCAAGAATGTTAAGAGCACCTGAAGCGCTGATCACGCGTTTGCGACTATGCGTCATTATGTTACCTGAAAAAAAAAAGTTTATTTCCAAAAATGTGCGAAAAAAAAGATACAGATAGACTGCAAAAAGGGGCTGAGTATTATCTAGTGAGTTATTGATAAATGCAGTCAACACTAGAAATAATTACCTATACCCAGAGTTGAGAAATGATCTACAGACCTCTATATTACGACAATAAGATAAACTTCTTCTGCTAACTGCACACACACACTAATAAAGTTGGGATCACAAAGAATCAATTTTTTATTTACTCTGTACATGTAGTATATTTTTTTCGAAACAAAACACAAACGTGCCTTTGCGTTTAGTCGCAATTTGTATGACCACGCGAACAGCGCTTCTGGTGGCCTTTGGTAGTAACTATTTGTAGCCATACAGATTGAGACTAAATGCAAACGCGTTCGTTTATGTTTCGTTTCGAAAAAACTTATAGTAGAACTACTGGTGTAATTTATGATACTCACCGTCGACCTGATAAATAGGGTGGTTGTTATTGATCATCGGCGATCCATTCTCCTTGGGTAGGTTTTCTCGGTGGCTATCCCGGCGTTCCCGGTGGTTTTCTCTGTGACTTTCTCGGTGGTTCTCGCGATGGTTCTCAGTTCTCGTAGGCTCGCCCGCCGGTCGTGCTTGATAGTGGTGCTGCTGGATTAATACTCCAGTCGGACCTAAACACAGTTTTTATATTTAATACAAAGGGCTTATAAGCACAAGTAGCACAAGTGGTAACGCATGCGACACAGTGTTCTTTATTTCTTTTTTTAGAATCTGACTGTGGCTTTATAGACTCAATAAAGCGATAGGAGTTCACGGTTAGAGAGTAGCCTGGGGAGAATCCAGAAGAAACCTCCGACACGATCACGGTGGACACAGGGTTCAAAAATATATAAATAAATAAATATTAGAGGACAATCTTACACAACTCGAACTAGCACAGTAAGCACAAGAAGGCTTGTGTTATGGGTACTAGACGACGATATATTTAATAGATATAAATACTTAAATACATAGAAAACATCCAAGACTCAGAAACAAATATTCATGCTCATCACACAAATATTTGCCCTGACCGGGATTCGAACCCAGGACCGTCAGCTTCACAGGCAGGTGCACTACCCACTAGGCTAAACCGGTCGTCTAAATATATAATGTAAGAAATATCATTTTATATTTAACAGTAGCTTTTCGCTGATTTCCTTCACAACGTGAGGAATCCGATCTAGCCCCAATATGGACTAGTGTTCTCTCTGGGTTGGAAGACCAAATCTTGGGAGACGCGGCCAAAACGCTAGGAGTCTATATCCCCTACTGTCGGAAATTTTTACCAGTTCCTTTTTGACAGTTATGATTGGCGTTTGTAGTGATGAGTAAGACGAATCGATTGTCTTAATTTGCGATTATTAATGAATGTTGAATGATTATTCAAATCTGACTTGACCGGTGATCGGTGTGCGTAAAGTCCACGACGAAGCATGGTTTGCGACACTCGCAGATTTAACACTTCACTTTTTCACCACTTGTTCTCACTGTTTTATTTCCAGTTCTCATTTTGATCACTTGTTAATTTCTCTCAAATACTGCCCCGTACCGGGAACTCGCCCCGATACACCCCTATCCGAATATTCAAGACGGTAATTTCGATATACTTGTAAAGTATTTATAATTTTAATAAAAAAAAAAAAAAAAAATTGATTTCAATATTTTATTCAAATCTATCTTATTACAATTTGCTTTTTAATATTCCCATATATTTAATTAATGGATAGGAATCTAGAGTACGAACTTATGTCATATGATTTTTATTCTACCTACGTCAATTTTGTGTCATACAGAAATCGATACTGTATTTTCAAATTCCGCGATGAAGGTAATTTCGCACATCATTCGTTTGTAATTTATTGGAATACTTATTCCATCAACTTAAATAAATATCATCTGAATCGAAAAGAATGATTTAGTCACTACACTAAGTTTAAAAAATGAAAGATATAATAAGTAACTGTTTAATTATTATCATAAATGACTAAGCATCAGTGACAGAAAAAATATACATTCATTTGATTGCTCCTTTGAAACGCATAGTACTACTTTTTAACTACTCATGAAGCTCTAATATCAATACTTGATTTTATTCATTGTTTGTGTTTATTTGTTGTTTGTGTTGTGTTTAAATTCGCATTTACGTTATATGGGTGTTGCGATATGTCAAAAAGGAAGTGGTAAAATTTTCCGATAATATAAAAGAACATGCTATCATAAGAAAATCAGAGCAGACCCGTCGCGTTACGCCATCGAGCTCAATGGGCGTAAAATTACAACACTTCAGTTATAACTCTCGTTAAAACAATATCTTAAAGTGTCCATGTAGCATATTCTTTTTTTGGATCGGTTTTAAAGTTATCGGTTATTAAAAAAATCCTATGCATGTTTTCCCGCATAACTTATCGCTGATTCAATGGCGGGCAAGATCAAAATAGGATGTGGGCAAGGTACATTTAGCAAGGCCCTCTGATGGAGCAACAAGCATTATAATAAATT
This sequence comes from Epiblema foenella, assembly GCA_963556455.1. Taxonomy (NCBI): domain Eukaryota; kingdom Metazoa; phylum Arthropoda; class Insecta; order Lepidoptera; family Tortricidae; genus Epiblema; species Epiblema foenella. The sequence continues at coordinate 8,994,371 of OY747104.1, read as the reverse complement.
AAATAACAGTTGAAAAATGAGGCGCGAGGCCCCTCGGACCGCGAGGCCGTAGTCAGTGGCCCACGTCGCCCACGCCTAACGCCGCCATTGTTGCTAAACGTCCCACTTGTCCATAAACGCGACCTTAAATTCACTACGAATACATGTGCACTCACCTTTAGGGAATATATGTGTCCAACGTCGTCTGTTGCTGGTCAGCTTGACGGTGACGTGCGACGGATCGAAGGGGTTGATGAGGGCTCGGCCCGTTCTGATAACGGGTTTGTGGCTCGATATGGAGCTGCGAGGTGAAAGCCGGGCCCCGCTAGGCGAGTCCGGTGAGTCGCAACCGGAATCCACACAACGTTTCGCTGTAAACGATGTTAAGTGTATTGTAGCCCTACTTAGTGGTCTTCTTCATAATTTATAAACATTGATCAGACGGAAGACAAAATTAGTTTGTCTTTGTCTGTCACTTAGACATTTGTTTTAGTAAGAAAAGGATAAAAGATATTTTAGTTAATTGAGGTTTGTTAAGTTATATTTTGTCCCTTTCTCACAAACATAAATGTCAAAGTGACAGATAACCAGAAATGAATTTTAGTGGCAAATTAACTAAAATAGGTTTGATGAAGGATTATGAATAAGGGGCTAATGTCTTTAAGTAGCAAAGGCTGCTGTTTATTGTACAGGCAACTAATTTGATCTCTGAGCCACTTTGTACCTTGTCACAGTGAAAATCAATAAGAAACCGCTAGTGGCACGGTACCAAGTGGCCCAGAAATCAAATTGGTTGACCGTACATACAACGAAATCACATACTTCCCGAGGACAATATATCTCCGAGACTATGATGGATATCGGGGTCGGACATCTTTCTGTGTGTTATCGAAGCAGGCGGGCTCCGTCTCAAGCCTTCCAGTCCAGCTACCGAAGTCTTCTTAGTTCGAGCAACCCTCTGCACACTAAAAGGAAGACCAAGGAAGAATACACATAAATTTAGACGACAAACATAAGTAAGAAACAAATATAAGTTTAGATGCATTAGTTATCTGCCGTGCGAACAGTGCCGAATTATCTGAGTACCCGATATTTCGAGAAAGTTCCAAGCGCTATTATCAGGTATTAACTCAAATATCGGAACTCACGAAAACAAATATGTACTACATGATAAATATACCGTTATTCATAGTTACTCTAGTGTAAATTACCGTTGACTTGAAATCATAAGTATAGCCGATACATATCAAGAATGAGGGATAAAATTACTTGCACAATATACACAATTCTCTTTGTACAGCTAGCAACAGAATAACCACGTTTGTAAAGTTTTTAATATTACACACCCAATGAGTTTTTTATAGGTATGTAAGACATAATAACCGGGAAAGTGCTAAAGCGCGCCGAGAGATTTCCGTACAAAAACCAACTCTAATTTTGTACTTTGCTATGGCAAACATTTGGCCACACATTACCAAATTCGGACAACGTCAAAAATTATCACTGAAAATAGATTTATAAAAACCGGCCAAGTGCGAGTCCGACTCGCGCACCGAGGGTTCAGTACACAGATGTGCACCCGTCCCGACCCAGTTAATTGAAGAAAATCTTAACATCAAGGTGCAGAAATTGAACGCCATGGGTACAGCGCCAACTATGGAATTTGTATGGTGGTTTCTCAAGGATACCATTTATCACGTGAACCGATTCCAATCTTTTTTTTTTATTGAAAGAATGTACTTTCAGTATAAGCACGTAGGAATTTATAAAACAAAAATACATGCAAAGGTGATTAAATTACAAACTTAGTCTAGAAATGTTTTTTTGATGACAAAAAAAAACCAGATGGAAAAATATAGCTATGGTTATATTTTTCCTGTAAAATATACGTTAATGTTAATGTTATGTAAAAATTTCATATTTTTTCCTTGGTAAACTTCGGAGACAAAGGGGAATAGTATTTTTTTTACATTTTCACTCATAAATCGAAAATGATTCGACATAAAAAAATCTCAGAATGTGTAATTCAAGCCCTTACAATATTCACTAGACTGAAATTTTGAAGCACCTTTTATCCGTAATTTTTTACAGAAAATAAAGCGTAATAATTAAAATATCCATGTTCTATGCATCTAAGTTAACCTTCTTTATAACTATTCCAACAAATCGATAGTATAAGTAGTTCTTGAGATATTTAGCGATGTGACAGACAGACAAAATGAAACATAAAGGTTCCTTTTTTACCATTTTGGTACGGAACCCTAAAAAGCAAATTTGAAGAATAACTGAAAACCTGCTTCCTTCTATTGAAGTCAGTTGAAAAACTTACCATGTGCTATGCGCCGGTGGCAGTAGAAAAACTTGCGCATCGTACGCATCATAATCAAATATAGAATTGTGCATATATTCATCCTCTTTCAACAGCTTGCCTTTTCGCTCGTCTTCATACATCTTCTGGAGTGGCTCCTGACTTTTTCGAGGCGGCAATTTAATTCTCGGAATGAAATTAGAATATGCCACTTTTTTGTTAGTAGAGTAAAACGACAGGTTGATCCAATGGGGCATAGAGTAATCGTCTATAGAGTTGAGATTGCTGTCTTTGTTATGGAACTTGAGAAGTGGGACAGCGTGTAAGGGCTGTTCGCCTACGCAGACCAAGTCGCTGCCAACACCGTTGTCTATGATTCGTTGTTTGGTGACATTAGTCAGTTCTCTGTCCACTTCGAACACGCCGACTCCGGGTGTTATGACTACGCTAAGCTGACCGGTTCGATCGAAACATCTGTCCAGGTAGTGTTTTTCAAATACTGGAAACAGTAGTACATAGATTGTTAACCAAGTAGATTGTGGAAAGCCATTTCAGCCTCGAACTATTCGTTCGAGCGCCAAAATATCTCTTCTGAAATGGGTGGTTTCATCTGAGTTAAACACTCTGCTTTTCATTTCGAATACGAGAAAAGTAAAAAATGTACAAATATTTTCTGAATCAACGAAAGAACTATTTTGGCGGGAACTGCTGAGTAACGTTAACAGTGTTTGTGTATGGACCGTTTTTTATTAACAATGAATAAATAGTACTTATGCCTGTATGGGTTACTGCCTTTGCCCATTATACTTTTTTTTCTGTTTAATACTTATCTGCTCTAGAGCAGAAAAGTGCCACTTTCAACACGTCACCTTGATGAAAAATTAACCCCTTTCAGAGTATGAGAAATGAAAATGTTTATGAGGTTTTATAGGGATGTTTCATATCATGTCGACACTCGATATTTTATGTCGACTTTGACCGACGACAAGTTACGTGAAAAATATAGATGCTAACCAAAAGCAATCTCGTTTTTTATTTAAAAAAAATCTCACCATTTAAACTCATGTTAAGAACCTCGAGGAAATTGCCCTGCGCTGCTGTGGAGTTGATAGCAGTCGGGATCTCCATGTTAGGTCTCTCGTGATATTGGAGAACGATTTTCTGGTAGTCGGTGAACAGTCGCCTCAACTGAAGGAGAACATTGGACCAGTCCTCGTAGCGCTCGTTTTGCACCGCCACTCTGATAAAAAACAAGGTCATGTGAAGGTTTTTTACGCTGACTAAATATTCGTAAAATTCTTTCATCACCGAATGACAAGAAGTATCAGGCAATTTTCAACTTTGTCATTGAATTAAAAAGATGGGTCGGCAACGCGCATGTGACACCCCTGGAGTGGCAAGCGTCCATAGGCTGCGGGGACAGCTTAACATCAGGCGTTTATTTGCCACCGACGTGGTGTAAAAAAAAATCATTTACATCAGTACCCTACAGCGTTGCCGGTATAGGATGTTCTTATTTGGGTTGGAATATGCTTATCACTTGCTGATGAGTCCTCCACCATCCAAGAAAAACCTTTCAAAGTCTTCATTGGCGCAGTAAAGAAAATTGGTGTCCGTTTCTAATATGCCAAGTGCGTAATTGTTAGAAGATATATTGGAGTCCAGTAGGACAGTGTTTTGTGACCCTGATAAACGTGCGAATAAAACAGTGACAAAATTATAAGGTCGTAAAGAGAACCGAAAATCCAATAAGTTGTGACAATTGACAAAACAAATCAACGTTAAAAAATAAATGTCAGAAATTGACAACCGGATACAACTAACTTTTTAATCGTATCAAAACTAAGGTCTCTGTCGATAGTGCAGAAAAAGTGATGTCACCATCGGGTTTACACTATTTCACGATTTTTCCCAAACCGCCGACCGCTTTAGCCTAGTTGGTAGTGACCCTGCCTTCGAAGCTGGAGGTCCCGGGTTCGAATCCCGGTCAGGGCATGTGTGATGAACACGAATATTAGTTCCTGAGTCTTGGATGTTTTCTATGTATTTAAGTATCTATTTATCTATATAAGTATGTACATATATCGTCACTTGGTACCCATAGTACAAGCTTTGCTTAGTTTGGGACTGGGTTGATTTGTGTAAGATTGTCCAATAAAAAATTTTTTTTTTATTTTTTTTTTTTATTAATGCCGAAAATATTTTTTTTGTCTACTTAACATCTTTCTACCGAAATGGTTTTCGAATTAAGACTTGAAAATTATGAAATATTGTCAATTAAAATAATAAAATCTAATTGATATCCTTAGAGATGATAATCAAAAGGGAACAGAGTGAAGTGAAAGTGAAATCTGATGTAAAAATCCAGCCGAAGACTACTACATACACACAAGGACATAATAGTTTAAATTAAATTAAGCAGTATTACTGAATATGTACCTGTAAAAATCTTCGTAAAACCTCCCCCTGTAGTCTTTCTGCAGGCACTCTTTCATGTGTTGTGGAAACTCTTCTAAAGATTTCGCTTTGTAGAAAGTTCTTGAAAATAACACAATTGTCACTTCATGGTTGCTGCCATTTTTCTGTAAGCAGTATTTAGTTTCCGTTAATTTAATGATTATAATATGATTATCCTGTTGTGGACCCTACACGAGTTTGTGGAATGAACTAAATAGTAAATAATGAATAAAGAAATGTTCAAAAATTTCCTTATTAATAACAAGTTCCTATGTGAAAGTAAATATCTTAGGATATGGCAGTGTTACGAAGCTCTGTAGCCATTATGCCTTTGCATGTGTATTCGCAAAAAAAAAACACAATGAAAAAAATATTTTAAATAAAATGAAAATAAATTAGGCAGTATCTACCAATCAGCCATCTAATACAAATAAATATTAATAAAACATTCCAAAAACAGTAACTTCCGAAGTGTGTGTGAACCATCTCGTTTTCTCGTGCGCTGAAGACATACACGTGTCTTTTATAGCGGGGCGTGGCTTACCTTAAATAGGTACAAGAATAGAGGCGTTCCCATTATTGCCAATAAAGTTGTTTTGAATAAATATTTTAGGATAATGTCAGTTGACTAGAATATTGCAGTTATTTAGAAAAACCATGTAATATGAAAAGGCAATCTTAAAAGAATAAGTAATAAAATTCTTACTTTCCACTTCGTAAACAGCTCGGCAAGAAACCCATTCACAGCCTTCTCAAAATACAAATCTCCATGAATATCAAAGTCCCACATTTCGGAAGACATCTGGATGAACAGATACACCATGGAGGTTGAGGATCTGAAGACGATTTTCGTGTCTTCAGTGATGACCCCACAGGCTACTCTGTCACCTTGTGACCACATCTCGTACACCTGACATCTGATAGCTCCACCACAATACTCGATCTTTTTGTTGAGGTACACACAGGTACTGACCTGTAACAGGTGTCGACATTCAAGATTACCTACATATCCTACTGAAGCCTTAAAGAGCTTTTCGGTGTCTTTCGTGTTTCTCCGGAGAAAACGAGTTCAGCGAAAGAGTTATAAGTATGCCGTTTGAGTGGTAATACAGATGTCATGATACGAGTAGTAAAGCATAGGACATATAAAGCTGATCTAAAGAATGTTTCATTCATCTACATTTATTTTATACTGGAGTAGAATTCAGAACAAAGCTATAACTACCAATAATACGACAAAGTAGCAGTGGTGTGGTGTACAGTACAGAGCTTTACTGGTGCAAATATTTGCTCATTATTATTAGTAAATGGCACTTATTCACATACAATTTATCCACCTTTTTTTAGGTTATCTGACGTTTTGGATGTGTCATAAGACTCTTGGTGGTAACCTGCCTGCCAAGTGTAAGCGGGTATCAACATCATCTTGTTGCACGGGTTTAACCAGAAAATTGTGCTATTTTAAATAATCAAAGATTGTCAAAGTTACTTTTAAATGATTTTTTTCTTATTGTACTTGTAACTGGAGTATAAATTATACAACAAACATACCAAGTGACTCTTCAGTCTCCACATTTCTGATCGACCCATGTACTGATCCTTAAAGGTAAGCTCCACTGAGTCCAGGGCCACATCTTGCACACTCACTATGTTAACGTAAACATCAGCAAATGTCCGCAGTTGGAATGTGGTTGCAATGCTTTGTTCCACACTAATGGTATCTAGAAAGCAGGTGTATAAAAATTTTACAATTTGACATTTACTTTTAATTGGAACCAAGAATACGCCTGCTTCAAGAAAAAAGTGTTAACATATATGGAGTGTTGTTAGGTAAGTCAAACAGTAATCTATATTACACAAAACTTTTCACATACTTAAACAACAGACTTAATAGCATATGGTATTTTATACCAGTCTTACCTCTGGCTCTGCCTGGGGTGTCCACCTTGACTTGAAGTAACAACCTTGGATAGTCATTTTCTGGGTGGTATATTTCTACTATATCTTTTTCTTTAAGTCCAGGATAATCTTTAAAGCTAATAATTAAGTCCACAGCTAAAATAAAACAAATAATTAGTCAATTGGTCATATTACAAAACCTTTTTACTAAGAATTATTCCAGTTGGTATGATACAGGAAGTATGCTGAAATTGTTGAATGAGTGCATAGTTTAATTAATTTACCAATGCATTAGTTTATTACTTGCTTCGTAACTTTTCCTAGTATAGGGTCGGTAGGTGGGTTTACAGCCTGTTAATTTCCGGCCACTTGGATGAGTTTATGAATTGAAGGGATATTTTTTTGCTTTTTTAATATATTCTAATTCAATAGCTACTAATTAAAACGAATACGACTCACTATTTCTTTAGGGCATGTAAAAATGTAAATATCTTTAATTGAAAAAACTTCTTTCTTCAGAAGGTCGCAAATTGACGCAGGCCGCGTAACTGGCCTAGCGACCCGCATATAATACAGTATCTAGATGGGTGAACCCCTATAACCATTACATTATATATAGTGATTTGTTTAACCCGTCGTCTACAAGTTCCAGGGATCCCCGGGCTCATTACAAAAGAATGCTACTGTTTATTTTTTTCGCCGGAGACCACGGCTTACATACATAAGGTTCTTACTATGTCATTATAATGGTGTATCGATATATGTGAAGTTGTAATTAGCTGATGTTACTGAATTAATTATTAAATATAAAATCCTAAGTAGAGTATCATGTCATTCTATGACTAATAATGCACACAGACCTTAAGGATTTAAAAAAGTGGAGCCATTAGTGTGAGCGCAGCTAATGAATTGATTAGGCAAATATAGCTTTATTTTCGTGTCCATTTCTGGAGGTGCTACAACTTACATTCTGGGGTCATATATTATCTTTCATATGAATGTATATTATGTATACTGATCTCTAACTTGATTAGGGATTTTAGATTATTGTATACTTTTGTATGTAACCATTACTTACTTAACTTACTTTACCAATATAATATATTAATTGAATATAATACACACATATGCAATATAAATAACGGTACAGAAAAATAAAAATAAACTTACGACTGAAGCTGCTCTGGTGGACTATAAGTTTAAAAGCCTTCATCGTTCTGGATTATAAATCGCTCATTATGAAAAATGCTTCAATCAATGAAACTTCAGTAAGTACCTCGCTGATGAAACTACTACTAGTATTAAACCTATAAACCAAAATGGATTTATAGAAGGATAACAACACAAACAACATACGAGTACGAGGGGTCCGTATAATGTACAGACATGATAATACTCAGACATGATAATGTACAGGCCGATAATAGGAATCAAAATGTAAGCGAATTACTGGGCTGTGTATTATTTGACCGAGTATTATCGGCCTGATCCAACTTGGTTCGGGGCGATAATGTACAGCCCAGGAATACGCCTACATACTGAGCAAACTTCGTCCGTCCGTCCGACGGCTCGGATTGATAACGCTCGACCCAGTAATACACAGGCCGATAATAGGAAGCCACTCGGAAGAGACATAACATTTTTTTTTTTTAGAGAACTGTCAAAATGATTAGTGATGTTCTGACAGCATTTTGACGTTTGTCCATGAATATCGTTTTTCTTGTTATTGCAAGTTCTTGCCGCCAGGTTTTGAATTACTTGACATATGATTTGAAGTTGGCAAATAGGCATTTGTGGACTTTGTGGTTGAGGCCGCCAGCAGACTACATCCTATTATATTATGGTCAAAAACTACCACTGAACATAATCATTTACCTTCAATTTTATACTAAAGTAGTGATTACGGTATTATCATCGTGATTGAGTAGTGTCGTTGATATTCAATCTGAGCTTATATAGCAAAAACGTACTACAATGAATGTTATGTCGATAACTGTGCAAGTAAACGACACGACGTTTAAATGCACCAGTTAGATACCGGCTCCGGAGACGGACTCCTCAAGCGGTTGCAGTGCATAAATAGTGATCGGCTTCGTAATATAAGTATCCGCAAACTAGGTACGCAAAATGTTTGTATCAGCGTCTCGACAGTTACCGCACTTTGCTCTTTGAAGAGATTAAAAGCGGCGTGCCAAGAGTCACATTGGAAACCAATTTAATTAAGAAGTTCGTAACTCATAACTAGACTAACTAAACACTTATGTAACCATTTTTGTGCTGAATGAACTGACGGGATTCATTTGATATGTATTTGTATAGTTTTCTATTTCTTTGTGTGGTGCCAGGTCAGAATAGCACTTCTCCCTTTCTTCCTGTGGGTGTCGTAAGAGTTGACTATAGGAACCGGGTTGTAGTGTGTTGTGGCCAATGGACTAGCAACCTATCACTGCAACATCACAATGTTCTCCATCATTAAACCTACAATTACTAGATATATTACCCCTTTTGGGCATATACAGGCATGAGTTTATATATATTTACATAAACCACAATTTGTCAGTTGTTTATCCTATCATAATGTAGGGTCGCTGGGCCAGTTAGGCGGCCTGTGTCAGTTTGCGGCCTTCTGAAGAACGAAGTTTTTTCAGTTAAAGATATTTACATTTTTACATGCTCTAAGGACATAGTGAATCGTATGCGTTTTAATTAGTAGCTATTGAATGGGAATATATTAAAAAAGCAAGAAAATATCCATTCAGTTCATCAACTCTTCCAAGTGGCCGCAAACGGGCGGATCAAATTAACAGGCTGTAAACCCACCTACCGACCCTATACACACACTAAGCTATAGGGCTTGTAGTTTTGTAATGTTTTTCTATTACTTTACTTGAACATTATAGTTGGGTTCATTTCATTAAACACATATGATCTGTTTATTCAAGTATGAAATAAATAAAATAAATGAAAAGCTTTCAGTTAATTGAAATTGAGTCCCAGTAACCTTCTGTGTCATATAGAATAAGTTCATCTGTATCATATAGAATAAAAAGCTGTAGGCAAGTACTGTTTTATTAATGAACATTTATTTCTTTCAGCTAATGTGAAGTTTTGATCATTGCTTTAGTTGGTGTCACAAGCATGAAGACCACAGCTATTCAAAATCCAGGCCATCAGATCTAACTGGTAATTTTCTATTATTTTTTATTGTTGTCACTAGTTAAGAGACCAAAGTAGTTAGAATGCAACATTAATATTTAACTTGTAATTGTTAGGTATATTAATTTTATTGGTGGAATTTAAATTATCAGATAAGAATAATTCTGGCAGATTATTCAATGAATTAACATCCATTAACTTTTATTCAGGTTTATCTGGATCAACCACAATTTGTGTTTTTTTTTCTATCTTTCTTCTTTTTTCAGTTGTACAAGATATCCAACTTCCAGAGCAGCCTACCATGTCAGGTAATTTAAAAAAGTACTATTAGATATTTATTGGTCCATTTCTTTTATTAATTTCGTTTTGTAATGAATTATTTAAAAACCTATCCTTAAATTGAATTAATCAGCTCAGAAATGATATGAAATGTCTTTGAAGTAAACCCTATTTTTGTAACTATTTATTATATGTAATACCAGGCTCAGCATCAGAACAACCACAAGTTTGTCGGAAAAACAAATCCTACAAGAGCAGCCTGCTGTGCCAGGTGAGTATTTATGGGGTTCCGCACCCAAGGGGTAAAACGAGACCCTATTACTAGGACTACACTGTCCGTCCGTACGTCCGCCCGTCCGTCTGTCTGTCTGCTTATCTGTCTGTCCGTCCGTCACCAGGCTGTATCTCGTGAACCGTGATAGGTAGACAGTTGAAATTTTCACAGATGATGTATTTCCGTTGCCACTATAACAACAAATACTAAAATCAGAATAAAATAAATATTTAAGGCGGGTCACATACAACAAACTTGTTTTTTTTGCCGTTTTTATAGATAATGATACGGAACCCTTCGTGCGCGAGTCCGACTCGCACTTGTCCGGCTTTTTATATTAAATAATAGCTTATGTTTATTCAGTTTTTAATTCACCCTTTGCTAACTTTGATATTCTGAGTTGAGTAGAATAAAATGAATGTAGAATATTTTATATAAGTAGTAGTATAAATATATATCTTTATTTATTAAATTATATTTTTTAATAAAAAAAACTAATGGGAACAAAAGGCTATAATAATAATAAACCCGCGGGCCAGTTTGTGGCAAGCTGACGGTGAGTGGAGACACCGCCGACCTCTATTCCAGAGGGGCCGTTTATCCGGTCTTCGCCTCTGTGCCTTAACCGGCCGGCCAGAGTGGAGTCACAAGAGCGGAACCTATGCTCCAGGTTGGAAGCGTAAAATGTCATAACGCCGGCGCGCGGCGGCCTGCTGAACGGATTACCGGGACCTGGGTCCCGCAGACTCACCTCTCGACTACCTTATAGCCGCTCACAGGGATGTTGCCCCCTTGTCGCACTGTGCGTGCGACTGTTTTGTGGGTCCCACTCAGCGAACAGGCAAGTCCCCGCGTGCCTTTTTTACAATAGGGATTAGAACGTAGTGGTTATATTCTCTTTGATAGGGATGATGACTCATATTGCAATTTATAAACGTAGTATGGCTATATGGATACAAAAGCATCAAATTATCACAATAGTAAATTAGACAAATTGATTAAAATATTTTTTTCCTTTATTGGCCAAATGTAAATTGTTTAAATGAAAACGAAATTGTGTGGCAATGATTTATATAAATGCAATATATCACGACAAAAACGGGAAATTTCCCTTCTTTTCATACAACGGCAGTACGAGGCCACGCAGTCATGACGTCACGGATGCGTGTACTTTGCCTCTCATTTTCGTCTTTTGTGTTTCTCTAATTGGGTATATGACACATGCAAAAATGTATACCATAGTGTGGTTACCGGTTCCAACCCTATTAAATCAGGAAAATCTCAACAACATGGTGTGGAAATTGAACGCCTTGGATACAGCGACTTTTGTTATAACTTTGTATGAATGGTAGTTTTTCAAGGATATAATTCTTTATCACGTAAACCGATTTCATTTTTTTTCTTTATTTGAAAGAAGGTACTTTCAGCATAAACTCTAAGGAATTTATAAAACAAAAGTACATGCAAAGGTGATTAAATTACCAGCTTAGTACATACATGTTTTTTGACGATAAAAAAAAGAAAAACTAGATAGAGCTACTTACAGTTATATTTTTCCTATAAAATATACATTGATATCAATGTTATATGATAATTTTATATTTTTTTCTTGGTAAACTTCGGAGATAAGGGGGGAACGGTATTTTTTTTTACATTTTCCCTCATAAAACAAAAATGACTCAAAGTAAAAAAAAAAAATTGTTTCAGAATGTGCAACCCAAGCCCTTTCACATGACACCCCACTCGACATAATAACTAGACTTTCTAATTTTGAACCACCGTCAATCTGTCATTTTCCACACAAAATAAAAAAAAAATTAAAAAAGTCATGTTCTATGTATTTTATAACTATTCCAAATTTCAAATCTATAGCATAAGTAGTTCTTCAGATTTGACATTAGCGATGTGACAGACAGACAGACAGACAGACAGACAGACAGACAGAGTGAAACCATAAGGATTCCTTTTTTACCATTTTGGTACGGAACCCTAAAATGATATCGGTTCACGTGATAAAAAATTAAATTATCCTTGAAAAACCGCCATACATACTAAGTTATTCAGTCGCTCAAATTTGTAACGAAATTCGCCGATAGTTGCGCTGTACCCATAGCATTCAATTTGTACATCATGTTGTTGAGATTTTCCTGAATTAATTGGGTCGGGACTACTACATATTTGTGTATGGAACCCTGCGCACCGAGAGTCGGACTCGCACTTACCGGTTTTTTTTATAGTGTAAATTTAAATTGAAAGTTACCAATAGAATTGTCATGTTTCAATAAAAAAAAAATTGTATTGCAACTATGTGCTTAAACGCAATATTTCACAACTAAAAAATGTCAAATTACTATTTTTTTCCATTCAACGGGTTTTTTTTATACAACGCCGGTGGCAAATAAGCGTACGGTCCAGCTGATGGTAAGCAGCCACCGACTTGTGAGTTTTGAAGACCATACCCAAAGGTATCATGCCATATAGTTTTAAGAGCCGACGACACTGAACCTAGTTCGATAAGACTCCCAGATAATATATATATAGTAAGACACGTCATTCACGGGGGAACACTAAATAGCCAGGGGCAAACCTCCGGCAAGACCACGCGTGTGGTTCGGAACACTGGAATACTCTAAGAGTTTGCGCTCCAGTGAGATTGGTTGAGCGGTTTCAACCAAATCTGAGGTGCGAGTGGAATCGAGCAACTGGGAGTTTTGTCGCTGGTTCACTAAACCTAGCCTAGCTGAGAAGAGTCCAGTAAGAAACTCAGCTAGGCCCGACCTGGGTCGGACTGACTCTACCGGGACGAATAGGGACTATATGTGTCAATGTTGTCGCGATCGCGCGGTGGACGTCCCCGCCGGCGAGAATGCCTAAGTGTACGCGTCGTGTCAGAGTTGGACGCCGTAAACGCAGCGTTCCATCTTTCGATGGACGCTGTGATTACATCGTCCGGGTCCGTAAGTATGTGCCTAGGACGCCGGACCGTGCGGCCCCTAATCAGTGATCGCCGAGTCTAATTGGGATACATGTAAATACTAAGCCGTAAGTCTGGCAATAGGCAGGAAATTACGTAGCCTTCTCAGAGAAGCTACTGCCTAAAACATCTTCCTGCTGACCTCGTTCACTTGAGGTACCCAAGATAAAGTCCTATCCATAATAATGCCTATTTTTTTTACTTGTGAAGAAAAAATTAAGACATTATCGAAATAAGTCGGTGAAACACTATTAAAATCGATTCTTGGGACAAATTTTGAGCTCCCAATGGGAGCTATCGCGTAAGAATTTGCCGCTAGAGGGCGCTAGTGTAGCATGAGGTCTCCGAAATGTCAAATGTCACTCTTTGTGGTTACAATACGCGTGTTAATATCTAATTGGAACAATATGGTGAGTATTTTGCAATACCTGAGCTTGATTATGGCAAATATGAGTTACGGGTCAATGATTGTCAGTGCTTTGAGACAGTTTTGTCTTTCGGAAACTTATTTCCTCCTTTTTTCCTGAACAAAACGGGATTGCGCTACAATGCGGGATGTTCAATATTTTACGGTACGGTTTTAAGGTTTTAAACATGATTTAAATGCAAACTTCGTTCTCATGACCTTAATAACTCGACAGTGGCGCCAACTGGTGAGCACAAAAACGATAGCCCTCATTATGTTAGCCTGGGTTTTAGAGGGGTTAACCTTAAGACCAAAACTATGACTCCAATTTCGGATACGCACCAGGTCATTATTTACAGTGCTGATAACAGATGGCAAATCACCCTGCGAATAAATCTGAAGATCGGTGATAGTGAGAATGAGAAGAGAGATTATTTGTGATTGAATTTATAAAAATAGAAAATAACAAGGAAGACAGCACGCCGCCTAATACTATATATATTTTTTTATATTTTTTCTTTCTCCGTGTAGATGCACGATAACCCTGGTCCTTTTTTCTGTTAGACCGGGCACAATAAAGCAATAGGAGAGCGCGGTTGGAGATTGGGCTGAGGAAAATTCAGGGGAAATCTCCGACACGACCACGAGAGCGGTTTAAACACTGGAATACTCTAAGAGTTTGCGCTCCAGTGAGATTGGTTCAGCGGCTTAAACCAAATTTGAGGGGCTACTCCGAAATTCGAAATCCAGGTTCGTATCGTGCCGTCCCTTTCACTCATATAGTGAATTTACACGAGAATGAAATGGACGGTACGATACGAAGTCGGATTTCGAAGTTCGGAGTACAGGCCCTGAGGTGTGAGTGGAATAGAGCTACTGGGAGTTTTGTCGCTGGTTCACTAAACCTAGCCGAACTGAGAAGAGTCCAGCAAGAAACTCGGCTAGGCCCGACCTGGGTCGGACTGACCCTACCCGATATGCGGCGGTACCGGGACGAATAGAGGCTACAAGTGTCTGTGTTGTCGCGATCTCGAGGCGGACGTCTCTGTGCCTTTACCATCAGTTTACATAACCGTACTCGCTAGCGACTGCGTAAAAATTTGTATAGGCAAAAGGGTAGCGCCTCTGGCGGTTACGCAATAGAACTGAGAATCGGCATACTAAATCGTTTACGCAGTCGCTAGCGAGTACGGTCATGTAAAGGCACTGGTCAACATTTATCGATATCGATAACGTCTACGCGCTAAGTCTTTATTCATATAAATAAATGTAACATGCATGATTTCAGTACTGTAAAGTGGGTTCCCTTGGGTCTCGAATAGCCCCACTTTACGGTAATATAAAAAACGAGTTCATTGATCCTTATTCACTAATCTTTACTAATATATTTTATAATCGTTCGTAAAGAGTAAACTTCAGTCGTGCGTCGGAGCTGACACACACTTTTTTTATATTAAAAAAAAAATTACTATCGCCGCCAGGTTTTCGCATTGCCATTTCGTGTTCCCCCATGAATGACGTGTCTGATTATATGTATATCATTTGGGAGTCTTATCGAACTAAGTTCAGTTTCGTCGGATCTTCTAACTAATACAAATCTCAAAACTATGACCGTACTTTGAAGAGAAAATGTTAAGATACCTTACATGTTAATTTATACAGTTAACTCAACGAATGATTTTTCCTCTTACATGCTGGAAGAATGATAATGAAATACTTTCAGGATGTGGACGAGCTGTCCAACATGCTGGCGGGCCCGCTCCACGGCTCCAGTGCCGCCGAGGCCCTCCCGCACAAGCCCCATACATCGAGCATCGAGAGGCTTCGCAGCGAGACGCGTTGTATGTGCGCCGTGCAATATGCGGGCTCTCATCACGACGGACCTATTATAAACCACATACGTCAGAGAGCCTACCGCGAACCGAAAACAAAGCATGTGTCACTCGAATGTGCAAGTGCGATAGAGAAGCGACGTGGCCGCGAGAGTTCCACGCGAGGCCAGTAAGCCGCCGGAAGCGGCCCGTCATCATTTCGCAGTTACGTTCTTGGGCTCGGGTTGCCATGAGCATATCAGTACCCATAGTCTAAGTCTTGTTTTTTCGAAACAAAACAAACGAACGCATTTGCGTTTAGTCTCAATTTGTATGGATAAAAGCAGCGCTTCTGGTGGCCTTAGGTGGTAACTTAGTTCGTTTCGTTCACTAGGTTCATTATTTGTTGAACAAACAATAAACTTTAGTACACAGCGAACTAAATAATAAATATATATAATTGCGTTTTTGTGAAAGTGACGAATTTGTCCTGGATCCTCTTTTTTCATAAATTTATGAAGAAATTACAAGACGTTTTTCTTCCGCACGCGCAACTGCACGGCTCGGTGCCGCCAGCTGCGTGCGGCCGACAACGAGGGCCGCCGCCGCCGCCGCGCGTGGCTCGTGAGACTGAGGTGCCTTTCGTGCCAAAGCAGTAAGGTAAGCTGTCCGCAACACATTACATTATTAGATTACAGCAGAGATTAGAGATTGAAGCATGTTCATGTGGATATCATCGGGCAATGCCAATTTCTAACTGCTATATAGCTCCTATTGTCTGGCCGCGATCGACCGACTTTCACGGTGGCCCATGATATCCATTGGTGCCAAGGAGGTAGCGAATCAGTTCGTGGACGGTTGGATTGCTCGTTTTGGTATTGTCACAACGTCGGAGGCCGTCAGTTCGAATCTGTCCTATTTAATCTGTAATCTCCCTCCCTTATCTGGAGATCTTCGAGCACATAACAAAATAATATTTTTGTCGCCGGGTGACTAGCGGACTTGGGCACATCCAAGCGTGAACTAACCACCATCTATCTCTCCAAGGAAACAGAATGTAATTCTGTTATTTCATCGCCAGTTGAAAACAGCGCTGTGTCGTAATGACGCTGGCACAGCGCTCTCCCTCTAGTGCTCTTAAGCAACCGTTCTGTACTTCTAGTATAAGTTTTTTCGAAACATAAACACAAAGGACGCGTTTACTCTCAATTTGTATGGCGACGCGAACAGCGCCTCTGGTGGCCTTTGCTGATAACTGTTTGTTGCCATACAAATTGAAACTTGCATACTACGGATATTTCAACTCTATTTATATTAATCTGGCGCCTGTCTGCTCATCGTGAAAGGGTATTTAAATTGCAAAAGCGAGGAATAGGAATACTTGCCAAGAAACCTCTTGACCATCCAGTTAAGGAACTTTTCAGGAAATATAAAATACTGACGCTCCCACAGTTCATATATTGTCTGCATGCCAATAAGTTAGACGTGATCTGTCTAAATACCAAATTAACAAATTGTAACGCGGAGGTGAAAGCCGCAGGCAACCCTTGCTACTCGCTCCCGTAAAACGACTTGCCAAGCTCCGAAAGTTGCCGAGTGTCGTAGGACTAAGATATATAATAAGATCCCATTGGAAATAAAGTCGGTCGACAGTGACATAGCTTTCAAAAAAAATCTGAAAATTTTCCTCGAACAGCAAGCATGCTACAGGGTTGACGAGTTTCTCTAGGTTCCTAATTGAAAAAGTGTTTTTTTCGCTGCCACATCCATCGTATAATCATTGTACTTAACTTACTATTTTTAATTGT
Organism: Epiblema foenella; assembly: GCA_963556455.1. Classification (NCBI taxonomy): domain Eukaryota; kingdom Metazoa; phylum Arthropoda; class Insecta; order Lepidoptera; family Tortricidae; genus Epiblema; species Epiblema foenella. The sequence continues at coordinate 8,977,020 of OY747104.1, read as the reverse complement.
GTCTTTGATTTTAAATTTTTCTGTTAGTTAATTTATTTTTATTTATTTCTCATCGACATCTTTGTAAATTGTAATTGTGTAATTTTAGTGACCTGTAAAAACCATTTTACCAATAAACTATCTGAATGTAAAGACTAAACGCAAACGCTTTCGTTAGTGTTTACGTTTCGAAAAAACTTATACTAAAGGTATTGCTCGAAAGCAGCACTCGTCTATGGCGAACCGCTGCGTTTACCTGAAGAATTCTTCGTACCTCTAATTCTTCCTACGAGACCGACGACGTACACTGTTATGGGTTAAAATGGCAGAGTTACATCCTACTCCAACTTCCCGCCACGTATAGCCCATGTCATTTGTATTTAGACTTGGCGACAACATCACGTTTTTCTGCGTGACAGCCGCTACAGAGTAGTGTCTCGCAATACCAAATCGATGGCCATCGGCACCGCTGAAAGGCAGACTACTGTCAGTCTGGACCGTGTGAAACCTGCTTATATTTTCAATTCAATTCAAACATTTATTCTTTACACATACATAATACAAACAGTACAGAAGGAACAGTGGCTCAGGACCGGTGCTATCTTCTTCGACGTGGCGAAAGCCTTCGACAAGGTCTGGCATAAACTTACATTATATCAGCTCGATATGCCTGGCAGACTCGTACTCACCATACGAAATTTTCTCAGAGATCGAAGCTTTCGATACAGACTAGAAGGAACGCATTAGGACCTACATCCCATCCGGGCCGGAGTTCCGCAAGGCTCCGTGCCCTCTCCCACTCTATTCTTTATTCACGAACGACATTTTCAGGGTAAGCACGGAAAGGCGGGTGGCTCCGATCCAGAGGGGCTACTCCGAACTTCGTATCGTGCCGTCCCTCTCGCTCATATAGTGAATAACACAAGAGTGAAAGAGACGGCACGATGCGAAATTCGGAGTACAGGCTCTAATATTTGACCGGCCCATCCCCGGGGCCAAGGAAGTCAAATATCTTGGAATAACCCTCAACAGAACGCTGACTTTCCGTAGCCACATCAGTAGGGTACGCAACCGTGCGTTGTTCGTGCTAGGAAGGCTTGGGTCGATAATAATTAACAAGTTTAGTAAAATATCACTTAGAAATAAGCTGACACTGTACGAAACTTGTGTTCGTCCAATCATGTCTTATCCAAGTGTAGCTTTTGCTCACGTGCCTATGACATCGCTCAAGCCGCTTTAGGTCATTCAAAGTCGTTTTCTCCGTAGGGCAACTGGTGCCCCGGGGTACCAGTAGAACCTTAGTCTGTACCACGACATAGGGATTAGCACCATGTGGGTGTGGATCAACTATTCTTTGTTGCTCGTTACCGTGGTTACGTCTCCTGAGTCACTCTTTAAAATTGTGATTTTATAGGGTTTAGATCTAGGTACCAAACATAAGTTTTAGCAATCATTATAAATCCATTTGGACATGGGTCATCTCTTGAGCGTGCTTGAAGCTCATAATATAAACATCTTTCTAAGAAACTCGGTTACTGTTGTCTCCTCGCTGACGGGACAGAATAACAACAAGAAAAAGTTGATTGACCCATGTAAGGTTTCTTTATGCAGACTACCAGACGGTATTTTGATAACGCTCCCCATTCTAAGGAATCCGTTTCCATCCCTCCTCCCTCTGTCGTAACTCTGCGACCACGGACCCGGACGACGTAATCACAGCATCCATTGAAAGATGAAACGCTGCGCTTACGACGTCCAACTGATACAGGTTACGCACCCTGTATCCCCGGCCCGGCATCAGCTGGCGGGAACAACTAAGTGTACGCATAAGTGTGCGGGAAGTCCAACGTGCTATTGCAACAACACAGACACATATAGTCGCTATTCGTCTCAGTACCGCCGCATACCAGGTAGTTAGTCCGACCCAGGTCGGGCCTAGCTAAGTTTCTTGCTGGACTCTTCTCAGCTAGGCCAGGTTTAGTGAACCAGCGACAAACCTCGCAGTAGCTCAATTCCACTCACACCTCAGATTCGGTTGAAACCACTCTACCAATCTCACTGGAGCGCAAACTCTTAGAGTATTCCAGTGTTCAAAACCACCCACGTGGTCGAGTCGGAGGTTTATCCTCTGGATTTTCCCCAGGCTACGCTCCAACCGCGCGCACTCCTATCGCTCTTTTCGCTGGTGTTTTGTAGGGTTCATTATAAGACATTACAAAACATGATAAGAAAACAAACACACATGACAAATGTACATATTATAAACATAAAACAAAGCAAAATGAAATGAAAAAAATGTATATGTATTTTTCTAAACTACGACATTTATTTTTCGATAAGTTGCATGCCATTAAATTATTACGTGTCTAACCTTTATGCGTATTTCTACAGATACCTTACCATTTCCAGGAATCCTGCCGCACCGGTCCTACCAGCGCTACCAGCAACACCTAAGGAACACCTAACTGAAAGGATATTTATTTGCTTATATTTTCCCATTCAATGGCTGCTAGCATACGACTCACTATTTCTTTAAGGCATGTAAAAATGTAAATATCCTTAATTGAAAAAACTTCGTTCTTCAGAAGGCCGCAAACTGACGCAGGCCGCGTAACTTAGCCTGTACTCCGAACTTCGTATCATGCTGTCCCTTTCACTCTCTTGTTATACACTATATGAGTGAAAGGGACAGCACGATACGAAGTTCGGAGTAGGTCCTCAGGTCTAGTTCTGTCTTGAGAACTTGGAAGTGCCATACTATAACTACACACTGCACCAGTAGGTGTACTCACTCGAAAATAGTTATGGCACCATGAAGTAAGGATAAGACTGAGGGCCTACCGCGAACCGAAAACGAACGAAGTTCGAATATCTCCTCTGTCGCACTTGCATATTCGTGCGACAAAGAGGGAGATATTGAAATTTCGTTCGTTTTCGGTTCGCGGTAGGCTCTCTGAAGCCGTCAATACACACACATATACAAAGATGTGCGAAAGAGATGCAAGCATAAACACCAACATCAGTAAAAGCCCTTCTACGGATCTGTAATTCCGCATATGACCGGGGACGTGATGGACGGGCAACTACGGAACCCTACACTGTGCGTGGCCCGACGCGCACTTGGCCGGTTTTTTATACTGTTGTTTAATATAACGACACGTGTGTGATAACGGCAGCCGATAATTTCGTCAGCTTAGAAACTAGACTGACCCTAACAATGCAAAGGATATCTGATTGGTTTACTGCTAACGTGATGCTTTTGAATGTCGAAAAGACAAACATAATGTACTTCCAGTTAAAGAAAAATCTAAATACTCAGGTTAAGATTGTTTTGAATGATATTCCGGTACCACATGTACACGAAGTTAAGTACCTAGGTTTTTTAATCGATTCAGGACTAACGTGGGCACCTCATATAGATGCGACGTGTAAACGTCTCGCCTCTGCGTGTTTCGCATTGTCTAGGTCAGGGGTAGGCAAACTTTTTTCATGGCGGGCCAGTAAGCTTGAGAAATTTTGGAGGAGGGCCATAATTGCAGCAAAACTGCACTTTTGTATAAAACCGCTGCTCTGGTTTTTGGCTGAACCGTCAAAATATAATCATCGCGGGCCATGTACTAATTAATTCGAAGTATCGGCGGCGGGCCGGATAAAACGCTTTCGCGGGCCGCAGTTGGCCCGCGGGCCGTACTTTGCCCACCACTGGTCTAGGTTAACCCACAGTCTCTCTGAGGAAAATCTAAGGAAGGCCTACCATGGATACATCCATTCTATATTAATCTACGGTGTTGACCTATGGGGTACTGCTGCGGACCGTGAAAGACTATTCAAATTGCAATAGCGTGCCCTCCGCATTTTAACTAGAAAACCTCTCGACTATCCGGCTAAGGAATTGTTTAAAAATTGTAAAATACTGACGTTACCCAGTGTGTACATGCTAGAAGCATGCAAATATGTAAGACAAAATCTACATCAGATCCCAACTCATAGCCAACTCCGGGGTAGCGAGACGCGCAGGCGCAACCAGCTGATTGTGCCCGCGTGCCGCCCGCCGGCTAAAACTAGGAAGTCTATGCATGTTATGGGAATAAGACTGTACAACATACTGGACGATTAAATAAAGCAAGCTTCTAGTGATGCAATATTTGTCCACAAACTAAAGGCCATGCTACTAGAAATGGCTTGCTACACTATCGACGAGTTTTTCGATGTCCGCAGGTCATTGGCCTACTAATATACTGGCATTATATTAAAATTATGTAGTTAATGTAATTTACATGCAATGTAAAAAATATATTTTCTTTTTTGTAATGACTCTTAAATGAATGACTGTAAATGACTTGTAAATATGAAGACTTACCAATAAATATCAATCAATCAGTAATTTATATCCGATTTTTTTAAGCAATACTATTATCCCCAATGTACAAAATTTGAGAACCATCGATAGCAGTGACGCCGAAGGTCGTATCACCCACACTACTAACCGATGTACCCGTTTGCCATACCTGGCGAAGTATATTATTGTATCATGCAGCACGACTAATTCCGTGCACGGCGTGAACAAGTTGACAACTCGAGATGTTTTTTGGTCGAACTTTGAACTTAGAATACATTGCATAAGGTTCAAATATCTTCAATTTTTCACCTCGACTTGTCAACTTATTCACGCCATGTACGGAATTATGAGATGTCGGAATTGTGCTACATCCCTATCAGCCTCCTAATACATCTCAATTTAGTCAGCCATCATAAGTCCGTCCCCGTCCCCCTTGGTGATTCGCTAATCCTCCTTTTATCTAATCCTCTTTCTACGCATGCCACGCTCTATTGAGATCAATCTGTAATTACTGACAGATTATTTGGCCAATAAGCCTGATACCGTGCTGACAGATCTATCAAGCGCCACAGAGGGCCTACTCAGACTCAGGCAGTGCCAATGCGTCGACATCACCATCGTCCATGAAGAGAACCTCGTGAAGGTCGAGGAGGACAACGCCAGCAGATACCTGGCAGGCGACCCTACATACCTGGTACCTATAGATACTTCGTAACCGCCATGTGGGAAATTGATTCGATGATCATTGTTCCGATAGCGCCCCTGCGAATGGTCTAATAATAGCGGTATATTGTACCCTTTGGTCTCAAGTCTCAACCAACACCTCTCGCTAAGTGTCTGGGTCAGGGGTCAGATAGGTTGTTCAAGACGTAGATATTCATGATTAAAAAAAATTGTTACCATCCTTTCTATGTTAACTAAGTATGTCGGCTTAGCTATTGAATGGGAATATATTAAAAAACAAATATCCTCTCAGTTCATCAACTCATCCAAGTGGCCGCAAACTGGCGCATCAAATTAACAAGCCGTAAACCCACCTACCGACCCTATACGTACAGCAAAACGTGTTTTTTTTTTATAAAACGCCAGCGGCAAACAAGCTTACGGTCCACCTGATGGTAAGCGACCACCGCAGCTTATAGACGCCCGCAACTCCAAAGGAGTCACGTACACGTTGCCGACCCTTTATGGGGATGCACTGTGTTGACAACAGAAGGGACAAATTTAGGTCCCTCGCTCTCAACACAGTGCATCCTCGGGAGCTCTGGCAACCTTGCTCACCTCCAGCGCTACGTACTTGTATAGTAGAATAATGTTATTATGGCTGTGGTGTGTGGGTGTGTGTGTGTGTGCGTGTGTGTGTAATGTTAATATGCAAGTTTTTACATTTGTCCTAACTTTGATCGGCGATACGATACGGTAAGGTGATACAAATGTGGACTTTACATAATAACACCGAAAAGTTTATAATTTAGTTTTAGATTACTTCTGGTCATATATTGCTATGTCTTTTTCCCACTTAACTCTTGTAAACTATATAAAATTATGTAAATAAAACACTCCAATGTATATTTTTAATACGTATAAGAACAGTGAAAATAAACATATCTGTCTGGCCTTTATTTATTCATGTAACTCATTTAAAAGTAGGAATACTTATAACAATATTCGATATTTGATTAACAAGGAAAATATAATTATTTTTATAGTAGTTTCTCTACTCGTCGACTTCAATGTTTGAATTAAGATAATATCGTGGACGAAACTAAAATCACATACTTCTCTATGGCGCTTCCTTCAATTGAACTCTTATGAAACAGACCAATCGCCTTGTCGCCGTTACTGTACTCTTATGAAATTGACCAATCACGTGACGCCGCAGACATAGAACAAAAGACATCAACGAACGCCCGACCCATGTGCCTAATCTCCATTTCCGCAGGACTAGTTTGTTTAATTAATTTCCGTTGACTCGTAGAAATAATAGTGTATGCAATAGTTATACAATTAGCTTTTGAAGTCTCGAACCTAACTTGGACAATCCTTAATTAGACAATCACAATCGTTATATAATGTATGCTTTTGTAATCGGGAACCACGTTTAGACATGTGATTGGTCTATTTAGACATCGGTTACACGCTCATTCTGGCGTCAGTTCAGTCCATCAGTCTGGTCAGACTGACGACAAAATGATCGTATCACCCGCGGACTGACGGACTGATGGCCCAGACTGATGAAAATTAAATATTTTAAATAATATTCGTCAGTCCGTAGTGAATGATAGAATACTGACAGGAGACTGATCTGGACTGATCGAGTTCAGTTGAAGGGAGCTCCATAGAGAAAAGTATGTGATTTTAGTTTCGTCTACGATATCTTAATTCAAATATTGAAGTCGCCGAGTAGAAAAAAATATTAGGTAACGGTTCTGTATAAAAAACATCGCCAACGCGCCCGAAACAAAAGATTGCGCCGGACTGCTGCAGTGCAGCGCGTGTTTTTAGTCATTACTGAATCCTTAGAATTTATTTTGTAGTTCTTTTATAATTTTAAATTTTCAATGCATTTTAGTGTTCCGTGCCCGCAGGGTCCAAACGCAACCCGTCCGCAAACTGTCACTCACGCAAGTCACGCGTCCGTCTGTCGGTCTGTCAGTCACACAGGTTTTACAACCAAAACAAAATTGGTGATAATGTTTATTAGGTATTATAGTTTAAGAGCCCACGACACTAAACCTAGTTTGATAAGACTCCCAGATGATATATATATTATAAGATACGTCATTCCTGGGGGAACACGAAACGGCTATGCTGCCATGCATAAAACCTGGTGGCCATAAAAAAAAATTCAAAAAAAATAAAATTTCCGGTTTCTAGTACGATAAGTCTCCCAGAGGGGCTACCGCGAACCACAAACGAAGTTTTCCCTCTCTGTCTCACTTATGTGCAAACTTGCAAGTGCGACAGAGAGGGAAAGTTTCGAATGCCGTTATTAAGCGTTAAATAATAGTTTAAGAGCCGACGACACTGAACCTAGTTCGATAAGACTCCCAGATGAGATATATATTATAAGATGCGTCATTCCTGGGGGAACACGAAACGGCCCTATGCTGCCATGCAAAAAACCTGGTGGCCATAGTAAAAAAAAATTAAAAAAAAAAAAAAATCCGGTTTCTAGTACGATAAGTCTCCCAGGTTTCGTTTGTGCCTCGATACAGGGGAGGGGTAGGACTATACGATAATGCAGTGCTGCAAGCCCCCCTGACTGGCCTTGTCAGTGGCTGCAGCATGATAAGGGACGCCAATATTGAGGTATCTAGTATGATCGGTCTCCTGAAAAAACCAAGGCTCATCTGAAAGATCATCAATTTCTGTGTAAGAAAAACCACTGCTGCCTTTTCCTAATACTGGAGAAGGTGGTGCTGCTGTGATTGATGATCGCCTTCAGCGCAGCTGGATTCGGTTTTTCAATTCAGTTTTGTTAGCAATCACCCGGTTCCTTTCGATTTGTACTGATTTAATACGCGTGCCACGTACACTTAAGAATAATTTTGCTTGTTGTTAATTGCATACACAAATTATTTTGAAAAGTTATTCTCTATTATACCGAAATAAGAGCTACATAGAGAATCCACAAAACACTTTTTATACTCTAGCTGAATAATTGATAAAATGTACATCAACCTTGTGTGATTTGAAGACGAGATAAAAGCGGTAACTCAAAATGAAGCTTTTTAAATATAAATCAAGTACACCTATTCAGTTTCCATCTGTGTTAGTTAGCTGTAAAATATAACTGTATTTCCATTATATCGAAATAGAATATAGAGAATCCAGAAAATACTTTTTATTACTATGGCCACCAGGTTTTTTGCATGGCAGCATAGCCGTTTCGTTTTCCCCCAGGAATGACGCATCTTATAATATACATATCAACTGGGAGTCTTAACGAATTAGGGTCAGTGTACTGAGCTCCTTCAATCGCTGCAGCACCACCTTCTCCAGTATTAGGAAAAGGCAGCAGTGGTTTTTCTTACACAGAAATTGATGATCTTTCAGATGAGCCTTGGTTTTTTCAGGAGACCGATCATACTAGATACCTCAATATTGGCGTCACTTATCATGCTGCTGCCACTGACAAGGCCAGTCAGGGGGGCTTGCAGCACTGCATTATCTTATAGTCCTACCCCTCCCCTGTATCGAGGAACAAACGAAACCTGGGAGACTTATCGTACTAGAAACCGCCAATTTTATTTTTTTTGAAATTTTTTTTTTACTATGGCCACCAGGTTTTTGGCATGGCAGCATAGCCGTTTCGTGTTCCCCCAGGAATGACGCATCTTATAATATACATATCAACTGGGAGTCTTATCGAATTAGGTTCAGTGTACTGAGCTCCTTCAATCGCTACAGCACCACCTTCTCCAGTATTAGGAAAAGGCAGCAGTGGTTTTTCTTACACAGAAATTGATGATCTTTCAGATGAGCCTTGGTTTTTTCAGGAGACCGATCATACTAGATACCTCAATATTGGCGTCACTTATCATGCTGCTGCCACTGACAAGGCCAGTCAGGGGGGCTTGCAGCACTGCATTATCGTATAGTCCTACCCCTCCCCTGTATCGAGGAACAAACGAAACCTGGGAGACTTATCGTACTAGAAACCGGAAATTTTATTTTTTTTGAACATTTTGTTTTTCTATGGCCACCAGGTTTTTTGCATGGCAGCATAGCCGTTTCGTGTTCCCCCAGGAATGACGCATCTTATAATATATATCTCATCTGGGAGTCTTATCGAACTAGGTTCAGTGTCGTCGGCTCTTCTACTAAAGCTCTATAATCGAAATCACTATCTTCAATCGCTGCAGCAACCACCTTCTCCACTATTAGGAAAAGGCAGCAGTGGCTTTCTTACACAGAAATTGATGATCTTTCAGATGAGCCTTGGTTTTTTTAGGAGACCGATCATACTAGACACCTCAGTATTGGCGTCATTTATCATGCTGCTGCCACTGACAAGGCCAGTCAGGGGGGCTTGCAGCACTGCATTATCTTATAGTCCTACCCCTCCCCTGTATCGAGGAACAAACGAAACCTGGGAGACTTATCGTACTAGAAACCGACAATTTTATTTTTTTTGAAATTTTTTTTTTACTATGGCCACCAGGTTTTTGGCATGGCAGCATAGCCGTTTCGTGTTCCCCCAGGAATGACGCATCTTATAATATACATATCAACTGGGAGTCTTATCGAATTAGGTTCAGTGTACTGAGCTCCTTCAATCGCTGCAGCACCACCTTCTCCACTATTAGGAAAAGGCAGCAGTGGTTTTTCTTACACAGAAATTGATGATCTTCCAGGTGAGCCTTGGTTTTTTAGGAGGCCGATCATACTAGATACCTCAATATTGGCGTCACTTATCATACTGCTGCCACTGACAAGGCCAGTCAGGGGGGCTTGCAGCACTGCATTATCGTATAGTCCTACCCCTCCCCTGTATTGAGAAACAAACGAAACCTGGGAGACTTACATACTAGAAACCGGAAATTTTATTTTTTTTGAAAAATTTTTTTTACTATTGCCACCAGGTTTTTTGCATTGCAGCATAGCCGTTTCGTGTTCCCCCAGGAATGACGTATCTTATAATATATATATCATCTGGGAGTCTTATCGAACTAGGTTCAGTGTCGTCGGCTCTTCTACTATTACCTGATCGGGCGGATAGGTGTCATTATATTCACCGTGAGCCCGATTATCCGGACAAACTTTAATAGTGCATCTCTGAGGGCCTACTCCGAACATCGAAATCCGAACTTCGTATCGTGCCGTCCCTTTCACTCTTATGGTGTATAACACGAGAGTGAAAGCGACGGCCACGACCTATTTGTAAAATGTCTTATGTTCTCGATTTGGTTTAATTTAGTGAAATAATTATTATTTATGCAAATAAATAAGTTTATGTCCTGATTTTTACTAAAAAGGTCTTTGGATTGTGGTATGCTACCTACTTATATAACAGTCTTCACATATTTTTTAAACAATATAAAAATGACCGTTATAATATAACCCCAGAAACTCATCGTCACTTGAATAAAAAAAAACTTTGATTTTAATACTAATACATTTTGAGTCCTTATTTTAGATGATGTCTTCTTACAAACCGAAAAGTATTTAATTTTTCACCGACTTTTTTTTAATGTGTGTTACCTCAGAACTCCTTCGTTTATGAACCGATTTGAAAATCTTTTCTTTGTTTAAAAGCATATGCTTCAAGGTTGGTCCCGTTGTTACCAGAATCTAGCTCTGATGATGGTATCCATGAAGAATTAATTGAGGGAACTGCTCAAAAATTCAAGGGAAACATATAGCCATTTTAGTATCTTCGGTAATAAATCAAGCATTTGCATTCAGACAGCAACATTTGGTGAACGAGAACTGATGAAGAAGACCACGGATGGTCATCCAAAACTCCTAGTATTGCATGGGTGGTATTAAGATATTTCGATCAAGATACGGAAGTGACTATGACGAAGTCAATTTAAATGGTACTGATGTAATATATGTCACTATCAACCTGATCTGGTAATTGAATCCGGAAGTTAAGCAACGGAACTCCGTAATAAAACATTGTAGTTTATCCGTGTTTGAGCTTATTGGAATCGTTATGAGATGCACTCTGGTAATGATTCACTGACAAGTGAGAAAAAAATAAATTTTTTAATAAAAAAATAAAACAGACTCCAAACAATATTAAAAAGTAAAAAATTGCCTTCTAACATGCCAGCTTACGATTCTTATTGAACAATGTAGACGTACCTATTGTAATTTTTGTAGTCGTTGCCATTTCGTCAACTTTAGACAATTTCTTTGGATAAGAAACGTAAAGTCTCATGTTAGAAGTAAGGCAATTATTTTTTTACTTTTTAGTGTTTTTTGGAGTCGGTTTTTTTTTTTCTGTACCCAACAATGCCATAAATTCGAAAAAAACAATTTGCTTAAGAGCGCTTTAATAAAATGTAGTGGGTCCACTAGCGCCACTCGTAAATAATTGTAATTATTTAAATTTAACGATATATAACTAAAAAAGGGGGCCGCTACGTACTATACTTTGTATTTAAGTACTTTTTAAATCCATCAAACTAGTTTTTACGTTGCTGGATTCGTCAATCTATGCGTCCAAAGTTAAAACGGCCGTTTTAATTTTGAGCTCAGCCCCCTTTTTTAGTTATATATCGTTAAATTTAAATAATTACAATTATTTACGAGTGGCGCTAGTGGACCCACTACATTTTATTAAAGCGCTCTTAAAAGCCTGCAGCGGGAGCGGCCTGCGGTAGCGGCCGCGGTGGTCAACCATTGAAAGTTAAGAAAAAATATTGAGGGACTACTTCGAAAATCGAAATCCGAACTTTGTATCGTGCCGTCCCTTTCAGTCATATACTACTATAGGTAACACGAGAGTGAAAGGGACGGCGCGATACGAAGTTCGGAGTATAGGCCCTGGGGCGCTACCGCGACAGCAAACGAAGTTTTCGCTCTCTGTCGCACTTGCACGTTCGGACGTAAGTGCGATAGAGAAGGAAAACTTCGTTTGCTGTCGCGGTAGCGCCCCTGTGGGGCTACCGCGAACCACAAACGAAGTTTTCCCTCTCTGTCTCACTTATGTGCAAACTTGCAAGTGCGACAGAGAGGTAAAACTTCGTTTGCTGTCGCGGTAGCTCCCCTGGAGTGCTAGACCGCGAACTACAAACTAAGTTTTCCTTCTCTGTCGCACTCATTCAAATGAAACAAAATACCAATTATTAAGAAAATGGAAAAGATCGATTATCTCGAAAACCAAGGGACTTTTACTTAACCTGAAAGTCTGAGCTGAAGAAAGAGCTGGAGGTGTAAAATATTCGTTCTTCAGTAGCAAGTATTTGTAGTAAACAGCATGAGATAAGTCTGTGATACCAGTGCCGAAATTATACTATTTCCCTTTTAGTTGAGCTCCCTCTCTGTCGCACTTGCTAATTCGTGCGACAGAGAGGAAGTTATTCGAACTTCGTTCGTTGTCGGCGTCAGCGGGTCTCGCCACTATAGTCCGAAATCTCGCGAAATGGGGGCTATCGTTTTTGTGCTCACCAGTTGGCGCCACTGTCGAGTAAGGCCCAGCTGTCAAAAATTGATATTGGTTATTATGGGCATGAGAACGAAGTTTACATTTAAATCATGTTTAATACCTTAAAACCGTACCGTATAAAATATCGAACAACCCGCATTGTAGCGCCATCCCGTTTTGTTCGGAAAAAAAAGAGAAATAAGTTTCCGAAAGACAAAACTGTCTCAAAACACTGACAGTCATTGACCCGTGAATCATATTTGCCATAATCGAGCTCAGGTATTGCAAAATAGTCACCATATTGTTCCAATTAGATATTAACTCGCGTAACGCAACCACAAAGAGTGACATTTCACATTTCGGGGACCTCGCGCTACACTAGCGCCTCTAGTGGCGAATTCATACGCGATAGCCCTCATTGTTTGTACTAATAGACGAAATCGTACCATTAGTTTCTTTTTGCTTTTGTGTTACCTGATTATATAAATGTTGTACCTGTTTTTGACTTTTTATTTTATGGCTCGGGCAATTCCTATTTGAATTCATTGTAACCGCACATCGACTACCTGATTGAGCTCTGGGGTACAGCTGCAAAAACAAACCTCAAATCTGTACAAATAGCGCAAAACAAGCTTATTAAACTGCTTTTCCATTTTAACTACTTAACCTCTACAAATAAAATATATAAACAAACAAAGCTTATGAGTATAAAACGAAACTATCAATATAAGACGTGTATACTTGTACGGAAAATACTACATAAAAGTATTCACACACAAATAAACTTTCAAATTAAAAGCAATAATAAAAACATAACTAAACATTTATCAAGACGAGCACACCATATTTGCATTAGGATGCCAAAAACAATCAATTATGGTAAATAATTTTATTTCAATAAAGACAAATTCAATTCATAATCGGTATAAAGCATGAGAATATATGACTAAAAATTAAAACTAAACTAAACTAAACTAAAACTAAAATATATTTAAAAAATTTGGTCCTCTAGGCATTATGTGTCGCGACACTTCCGCGAAATATAAATATTGTATATAGCAACATTCTAAATCTATGGTAAGCACTTTCTTTTTCTGCCTGTCATAGACGTCATATGTAGTCTACTAGTAATGCCATTTCGCGCCACTCTCGAATGTCACTTAGTTATATATACAAAAGTTTAATTATTATTTCATATACAGTCAGTGTGTAATTAAGTAGTTGAGTCAGTGCCACTTGCTGTCCATCTACTGCATCGGTGCACAAGTCTTGAGAGGGGCCTGGATTGGAGAGCTAAGTGTCTTAGGTTTACTTTATCTTACCTTACACTCAATTCTGATTATCTGTTCTAATGAGTCCTTTGGGGACATGTGGACCATATGAGGTTACCATAGTAACTGATTTCTAGGGCTCTTAATAGGTGTTCGGGCTGCGGCCTCTGCACCATGTGAGGGTAGTTCGCTACCAGTAAAGAGCCACAGTTTATTTCCATGCCATAGCGTGGACCTACCGGTAGAAGAGGCTAGCTCAGCTTGGATGTTAAGATACGAGTGAGCGCGGTGTGGGACATTCTGGGCCCTCTCCGTAGTGCCATAGCACTCAGCCTGGTCACCATAGTGACATATGTAATGTTGGTCAAGTTAGCAATCAAATGGTGGTATATCATAATATCGGTAGGCCTAAGACACTTATGTGACTCCTTGGAGGAATCATGATATCCTTAAACCCCCAGGTGGTGAGAACAGACAGGCGGGCAGTTCCCTGAGGGTGTTGTATTGCTGGATGGGACATAGGCAGTTGGCTGAGCACATCAGAATATAAGGTACGAGTCACAACAATGACATAACAACTTGCACTATTAAGTAGAAGTAAGCCAATGCATCATTAATAAGATCTGTCCCCCCTTCATAAGATTCAGTAAGCGAACTTAGATACAATTATGTTACATCCCTAATAGAAGGGGGCGACATTTGGTGAAGAATGCTGAAGGGATATGGCTGTGAGGAATCCTGGTACTAAATGATGCATTGAGAAGGATATTTTCATTGTAACATGAAATTTATTAATTGCAAGTTGTTTCATATGTGACTCGTAACGCCATCTGTTGTCCTCCAGTTGAAATATAACATTTGATTTTTCAATATTGTTGCAAATACATGTGAGAATATCATTAAATAACATAAAATATTTTAACACTAATTATTACTTGCAGCAAGGCAAATGAAGGTGATTATCGTAAAATATTTAAGTAATGGTATAGTAATAAGCTATCAGGATGAGAAAATCCTAGAAACTATACATTTCAGAGGTTTATCGTAATATTCGAAGGACTTTGTGTTTTAATTGTATAGTAATAAGGTTCAACAATGTAACCGGAAATTATCTAGCTGCAAAATGGCGAAATTAGAAGCCGAACACGGAAGACTCGGAAGTAATTACTTATTACTTTCAGGAGGAGTAACTTAAGGTGTTAGTTAATATGTTAATAAGAAATATAATATTATACGATTATATTAGTTAATTTTAAGAATAATTTGAGTTGTCCACCCGAACGAAGTCAAAATATGTCTCTGCGGGCGTCCGAGCATTTTAGTCAAGTAACTACCTACGGTCCGCCATTATTACGATACGGTGTTCTAGCAATAGCGAAGCGTCTTTAAGAAAAAATGTGTTTAGTACTTGTAACCAGTGGAAATATTGTGAAACCTGCGAATAAGTGTATATAATTGTTTTATTTCTGTCAGGTGAGTGTCGTAATTGTATATTTTTAGCAAATTATTCGTTTTCCAATGTGTAATTACCCCGGCAAAAGTTAGTTGCAAAGTTTCATATTCACCGACTCCTAAAGATTAAACTAGATGAAACAAAAGAATAATGACAATTATTCGTAAATCTTTACTCTTTTTGATGTACCTACTGCATTTACCAATGCAACAATCCCATAACTACATGTTTGTACTTGTGATATTTTGTACGTAAAGTTCTTGTATGCAAGACAACACGATGTTTTTCCCGGTATGGGTGTTGCTACCTATCAAAGGGGTACAGCTATTAGTATATGTACAAGACGATACGGCGCAACAAATATCTAAACCCATCAACGTACACGTAGTTACGTACTTACTCATAGACATTTTCGATTTGATTAGGGGAAATTATGCTTCCAAACGTTCATGTTATGTAATTACTTTATATTACAGTAAAATGTTCATATACTTATTATAGGACGTGCAACGCACACACATCCGTGAGAGTGTTGTCAGTTTACGTACATAAGGATTGTTCGAATAACTGCGAGATACAACAGATCAACCTGACCTTTCTGGAAGCTTCTATAGATTTGTAGATAAATACCTAAGGTACGTTTAGACTGTATTTTACTACTGTTTTCTTTATATTTTTGTCGTCGAATCGATCCATGTAGGCCAGTTTTCTTCTGATTCTGATTTCATTTCTGAAAAGTGAACACTACTTATATGCAAGCACAATATAACATGTGGGTATAGATTATCTAGTAACTTTGTTGAATTACCAGTAAAAGTAAGTGATGCTTATTCTGTGGTGAAGTTCAGATAAATGATTAATTGATTAATGACATTAGGTACTTACCACATTTTGCATCCAATGCAATTTGATACATACCTACCTCTTAATTTGACATTTCAGGTAGTAGTAATATCAGTACCTACAGTAAAACATTTGGTATCACTAACTTTGAATAAAAATGAGAAGATTTAAATACTATTATACAATTTCATTGAATTATTAATCATAATATCTTGATTAAGATTACTATGGATATAATAGCAGTGTACATTTACACAATGTCATACTTAATTTATTAGATTTTTATTTACACTACTGGCAACACTAGTATTGTGTTTTTTCATGACCGCTAGCAACAGATTTAATTAAATGCTGATCACTAGGTACTATATTTTCATATATCATGTTTACAATTGTTTGAAGTGAATTAATATGAGGTATCTAGTACAATAGATCTGTGGTTAGAAGGTGAAAATTAGGTGGATTATTTAGATGCAAATGGAAATTCACCTGGAATTATTTCTTGTTCATTTGGATATTTACAATATGTACAAGGCAGACTTTATGTTGTATGGTACTCTCTGCCAGTCAACCTTAAGGCAAATGTGTTATGTTTTGAAATATTTATATGGGTAGTGAACATGTATAGGCATATATATTAAAAACTATTTTTCAGAATTATAAGAATAAATAATGGAAGCAATACTTATAAATCGTTTGTCCAAATTTATTGAGGAAGTTAAATCTTTATCAGCTCAAGCTCACAATCTCTGTAAAAATGTGAATGATGACAACAAGGAGACAGCCAAGGTTGTATCAGCGAAGCTGAAATCTATCCTGTCTCGTTTCTCATCTGAACTTTATAATTATTTCAATATGTGCAAGAATCCTGATCCGGATGAGATATCTAATTTTACTACTCATCAACTACAAGGTGAAGAAGTTTTGGCAGAACTGGATACAAGATTAAAATCAAAATTTGAACAACCAACAACTTCGGCAAGGGAAACTGAACAGTCAACATATAGCAAGCTGCCCGATTTGAACTTGCCACAGTTCAGCGGTGACTTGCTTGACTGGCACCAGTTTTGGGATCAATTCAATTCAAGCATCAACCGAAGAAAATTGAATGATGTAGACAAGTTGCTCTACCTAAAGAGCTCCCTAAAGGGTGATGCAGCCAGATTAGTGGATGGATTCAACACTACTAACAGGAGTTATCAAATTGCTGTAGACACTTTAAAGGCTAGATATGGGAAGGAACATGAAGTCATTCATGCACACCACCGAGCACTCAATAATGTGAAGCGTGCCGAGAAATTTGAAGATTGTCGTACTACATTGGACGAACTTCAACGACACCTAAGAGTACTCCAATCCATGGGAGAAAATACTGAAACGAATCTAATGAGATTCCTGATCATGGAAAAGTTTCCAGCTGACATTATCTATGACACCAAGATGAGACTTGGATCAGACGGTACACAGACCGTGGAGAGCATCCTGAAGCATCTGTCCTTGATAGTCTCTACAAAGGAGGAAGCAATGAGGATTACTCTGAACCATTCTAAGGGTGATACAGCTGAGGCACCATACACTGTAGAGACCCTGCACATCAAGGACGCTGCAAATCTGGAAAGACCAGGTCCCTCAAAGAATAATTTTTCTAATGGCACAAAACCGTTCAAGAGGCAGCAGAATAACTTCAAATTTAGAACAAATTGGAATCCAAGGGATAGGAAACCTGTAAAAAGGAAATTTGACCATAAAAGAGAAGGTGGGAACCATAATGCGGAAAAGAGGAGAAAACGTTGGCATTGTATTTTTTGCACAGGAGACCATCTTAATGTGGATTGTGACAAGGTTAAATCCATTGATGAACGAAAGGCAAATCTGAAAGATAGATGTTTTAACTGCTTTAGAAAGGGACACACCAGATTTCAATGCACTCGGAAGAGGAAATGCGGATACTGCGGTAAACACGGAGATCATAATCAAGCATTGTGTCCTAATAAATTGCAAAGGAGAGCAAAGGAAGAGAAGGAATCTACCAGCGTAATGCATGTAAGCAGAAGGGAGACTGTATTACAAACAGCTGTCGTTAAAGTAAGAGGTCATGGGGATATAACAAGGACCTGTCGGATCTTGCTAGATACCGGAAGTGGAAGAAGTTATATTACTGAAAGGATGGCTAGAGACCTGAATCTTCAAGCGGAAGAAGAGAACAACCTGGCGATATTTACATTTGGATCTCAAAATCCGAGGGAGATACAGAGTTCACTAGTCAAACTAGGCATCATGACGAGGAATAACACAATCAAAACACTTTTTGCTAATGTAGTACCATCAATATCGCATGGAGTTCCTTATCCAGAAGAAGAATTACTTGGCTGGAAGAATGAAGGAAAATACCCGTTAGCTGATGATGGCTCATTGTTTGATCGGATTGATATATTACTCGGAAATGACTATTATTACACGTTTATGTCTACAAATAAGATACAAATTGGAGAAGATTTGTACTTGGTTGAATCGGAATTAGGATGGATACTTTCTGGCAAAATATCCACCAAACCGATTGAACAATTGTCAGTTCTGACATATTTTCAAACTTCTTGTGAAATTGGTTTGAATCAACCAGACCCACCATTGGATAATGGTAATATTAAACGATTATGGGACTTGGAGTCAATAGGAATCACTGATTCGCCAAAGAAACAAAGAAGCCATTAAACATTTCAACGAAACTACAGAGTACAGGGACAAAAGATACTATGTCAGTTGGCCCTGGAGTGATAGTCCAACAAACCTACCATCACACTTTGGATTAGCGTATGGACGTTTAGTTACATTGCTTAAAAGATTGGACTCGGAAACTCTAAGAACATACGATGAGACATTGAAGGAACAAATGATTAAGGGAATAGTTGAAGAAGTTCCCAATGAAAGGGTAGATCATGCAGTTCATTACATTGCACATCTTTTCGTAACTATAAAGGTCTCAAACAACATGACAGAGATGTAACGAGATTCTTATGGTTAAAGGATCTTCGAAAACCAGCAACGGAAGATAATCTAGTGCACCTTAGATTCACTCGCGTTCCATTTGGTCTTACATCTTCTCCGTTCATTCTGAACGCCACTGTTAAACACCATCTGTCAAAATCGGAAAATGAAAACGTTCAAAAATTGGCGAACGATATATACGTAGATAACCTCGTAACCGGAACTAACAGTGTTAAGGAAGCTTTAGACTTATATCACGATGTAAAGAATACGTTTAATCAAATCTCCATGAATTTGAGAGAATGGAGTTCTAATTCTGAAAACTTCTTGAACCGTATTCCAGACGCCTGTCCTGACAAAACAGTAAAATTGCTAGGTCTAGACTGGAATATAGAGGATGACACTTTGAGTTTGCGGGCAAAAGTCAACCAAAATAACTACACAAAGAGAGGTATCTTGAAAACTATATCAGCTATCTATGACCCCTGTGGTTTCAGCGTGCCCATTATGCTAGCAGCCAAAATTCTTTTACAAGATTTATGGAAGACAAAGGCGAAATGGGACACTGCTCTAGACAAGGAGACCGCAGAACGCTGGAGCAAGATTTTAACAGACATGAAAGACATTGAAGATGTACGCTTGCCTAGGAGAATCGTTAACATCAATGGCGGGAAAGTGGAATTGCACTGTTACACCGACTCATCAATGCTGGCTTATGCTTGCGTAGTTTATCTGGTACAAGGAGATGCCGTTCATTTTTTAATAGGCAAATCGCGGCTAGTTCCAATTAAAGACCAGCAGAGTTTAAAAATACCACGATTGGAGCTACTTGGCGTACTCATTGGGAGTAGACTAATCAAATATGTGCTCAAATTTTTGCAGCTGACTGTCACTCGTCAGACATTATGGACAGACAGTCAAATAGTTATTGACTGGTACAATTCTGACAAGCTGCTTGCGCCATTTGTAGCGAGAAGGTTGGAGGAGGTGAAACAAAACAAAGATTTGGTAATTAGACATGTTCCGTCAGAACTAAATCCTGCCGATGTAGGAACCAGACCGTCCGCTTCAAGAGAAGAGAGATCGAGATGGTTGTTGGGACCAGAGTTCTTAAAAAAGAAGCAAACAGAATGGCCGGTTGGTCCGTCTAGAACTGTATCTCTTTTGACGCGGGAGGGTCTGTTAAACACAGAATTACAAACAAATATAAGACGAGATGAAGAAATGACAGAGGAGGTTCAAAGTGAACAAACACAAGAATCATCAGTAGAAATTCCAGAAGGAATGAAACCCGAAGACAATGTACTTAAAGAAATTAAGAAAGTGCAAGCAGAATATTTTAAAGACGAAGTGAATGGAAAAGAGACCAGTCTCAGTCGTAACCTGGGACTATTCAAAGACATTGACGGCATATTACGTTGTAAAGGCAGACTTAAGTACGCTGAATGGTCGTTTGATAAGAGGTATCCTGTGATCATACCCAAAGATTGTGAATTCACTAACAAGGTTATAATGAAGACACATGAGAAGAACTATCATGTTGGTGTAAACCATACACTGAGTATAATCCGTGAAACCTACTGGATACCGCAAGGCAAAAATCAGGTCATCAAAATATTGAAAAGGTTTCCTCGATGCTTAAAGCATGGCGGTGGACCATTTAAATTACCATCTACACCTGCGTTGCCACATGAACGGGTTAATTACAGTAAACCATTCACATTTACCGGAATTGACTATCTTGGACCTGTCTTAGTTAAGACAGAAAAGGGAACAAGCAAAAGATGGATATGCTTATTCACCTGTCTTGCAGTTAGGGCAATACATTTAGAAATTGTTGATGATCTATCGGCTGAAGAAGGTCTGCTTGCTTTAAGGCGAATGATTTCAACCAGAGGTGTTCCAACTCTTATTACTTCTGACAACGCCTTACACTTTAAACTGATCGCGGATATAGTGGCTAATGCATATTGCGTGGAGAATAAAATAAAATGGCGATTCATACCAGAACTTGCACCATGGCATGGTGGGTTCTACGAACGCTTGGTAGGACTAGTTAAACACTGTATGCGAAGAACACTCCAAAAGCACTTCTTAAGAGACAGTCAACTGTTAACAGTGATAAAGGAAATCGAGGCTGTAATAAACACCAGACCATTGACCTGTGTTGATACAGAAATGGAGCATATTCTGAAACCGTCTGATTTTCTTCAACCCGGCAGATGCATTACTCTAGACACTGCAGATAATGATGTGCTGCAAGGCACGTCAACAAAGACCAATTTAATTATGGGTTGGAGAAAGGCTCGGGTAATATTGGACGAATTCAAGGAAATGTTTCAAAATCGCTACTTACCAAGCTTAAGAGAGAGATATAGTCACTTACATAAACAACCGCGCGTGACTTCAAAACTAACTCCTAAAGAAGGCCAGATAGTTCAGATAAAGGGCGATAAGAACCGCGAAGGTTGGAAAGTAGGGAAAATTGTTTCCTTGATAAAAGGTTCCGACGGCGCCATTAGAGTCGCAAGAGTGAGGGTAGGGGATAACATATTTACGCGCTCTATCGCGCATTTGTATCCTCTTGAAATAGACAGCGATTCAGTACCTGTAGACATCAGTAATTCTAGAGAAGGGTTCGAATCTGGACAGTTACCGGAGAAAACTCTCGAA
Source organism: Epiblema foenella (assembly GCA_963556455.1). Classification (NCBI taxonomy): domain Eukaryota; kingdom Metazoa; phylum Arthropoda; class Insecta; order Lepidoptera; family Tortricidae; genus Epiblema; species Epiblema foenella. The sequence continues at coordinate 8,955,376 of OY747104.1, read as the reverse complement.
GAGGTAGAAGTTTTACCTGAGGTTACCACCGGATATGATATTATACAGAAGGAAACGAGTACAGATCAGAAAGTGAGAGATGAGACCGTGAGTGTCACTCGAGAAGAATCGGATGTAGAGATTGAGAGCGCTGATAGAGTTCAAAATGATGATTTGAGAGATTATTCAAATAATATGATAGAGAACAACCCTATGATGGACATCGATTCTATAAAGGATAAAATAACGTCGACCGAAGAAGATCGACCTGATGAAGAAAGGAGCCATAAACGAATTGCTGCTGTCCGAGCCCTTGAGAAGATAAGGGAGTGGACACAGAATTTGATGACCTTACTTTAATTGTTCCCGGCGGGAGTGTCGCGACACTTCCGCGAAATATAAATATTGTATATAGCAACATTCTAAATCTATGGTAAGCACTTTCTTTTTCTGCCTGTCATAGACGTCATATGTAGTCTACTAGTAATGCCATTTCGCGCCACTCTCGAATGTCACTTAGTTATATATACAAAAGTTTAATTATTATTTCATATACAGTCAGTGTGTAATTAAGTAGTTGAGTCAGTGCCACTTGCTGTCCATCTACTGCATCGGTGCACAAGTCTTGAGAGGGGCCTGGATTGGAGAGCTAAGTGTCTTAGGTTTACTTTATCTTACCTTACACTCAATTCTGATTATCTGTTCTAATGAGTCCTTTGGGGACATGTGGACCATATGAGGTTACCATAGTAACTGATTTCTAGGGCTCTTAATAGGTGTTCGGGCTGCGGCCTCTGCACCATGTGAGGGTAGTTCGCTACCAGTAAAGAGCCACAGTTTATTTCCATGCCATAGCGTGGACCTACCGGTAGAAGAGGCTAGCTCAGCTTGGATGTTAAGATACGAGTGAGCGCGGTGTGGGACATTCTGGGCCCTCTCCGTAGTGCCATAGCACTCAGCCTGGTCACCATAGTGACATATGTAATGTTGGTCAAGTTAGCAATCAAATGGTGGTATATCATAATATCGGTAGGCCTAAGACACTTATGTGACTCCTTGGAGGAATCATGATATCCTTAAACCCCCAGGTGGTGAGAACAGACAGGCGGGCAGTTCCCTGAGGGTGTTGTATTGCTGGATGGGACATAGGCAGTTGGCTGAGCACATCAGAATATAAGGTACGAGTCACAACAATGACATAACAACTTGCACTATTAAGTAGAAGTAAGCCAATGCATCATTAATAAGATCTGTCCCCCCTTCATAAGATTCAGTAAGCGAACTTAGATACAATTATGTTACATCCCTAATAGAAGGGGGCGACATTATGGTAAGAAAATATTGTATATGAAGGTGCAAAACTTTATAACACTTTACCTAAAGCTATAACTGAAGTCAAGTTGATTACAATTTTTAAAAAGAAACTTAAGTGCCACATTTTAAAAGGTCCCGTATAAATTCAGTCTCTTTTAATTTGTATTCATTTGAATTAAAATAGAAAAATATATATATAATACCTACTTTTATCATATTACAAACACACTAAAATTATACTTACAATTAAATATACTACTACTGAATATAAATACTGTCAATTGTGATAATACTTTCAAGAAATTATACTAATTACGTTCAATATGCATGCCGCCTTAGAATATTTAACTCAACCGGTTGAACGCATGCGCGCCTCTTTCTTATCAGCTGCACAGCTGCACTCGGCTCATTAGCCAAGTACCATCGCCAGCGCATTTGGCTGACCGTTTGTGCACTTTATAGGCATTGTAATAAGGGTCACTGATGGTCGTTTTTGTGTAAATACTCGTACCCAAGTGTTCAACTGAGTTGTTAGAATATAATTGAAAAATACCATCGCATACTTTTTATCATCCTACTAAATTATATTATGGTTTAAGTTTTACTGAAATATTGTTTGTTTCTTGCATAAGTGATTTGAAATCTTAGAGAAATAAATAAATCTGAACTGAACTGTATTCTGTGAACTCCTTAAACTATTTTGCAAGAAGACCTCTAATACAGATAAAGAATGTCCTAGGTACTTGCTAGAATTCCAAGTCGAAGTTGGAAATCGATTATAATTCGGAGTAGCTAAAGCGCCAAGAACTGGCCAATGGGGGCTATCGTTTTTGTGCTCACCAGTTGGCGCCACTGTCGACTAAGGTCCAGCTGTCAAAAATTGTTATTGGTTATTATGGACATGAGAACGAAGTTTACATTTAAATCATATTCAATACCTTAAAACCGTACAGTAAAAATATCGAATATACCGCATTGTAGCGTGGTCCCGTTTTGTTCGGAAAAAAGGAGGAAATAATTTTCCGAAAGACAAATCTGAGGGGCTACCGCGAACCGAAAACGAACGAAGTTCGAATAGCTCCCTCTCTGTCGCACTTGCTTATTCGTGCGTGAGAGAGGGAGATATTCGAACTTCGTTCGATTTCGTTTCGCGGTAGCCCCTCTGTCTCAAAGCCCTGACAGTCATTGACCCTTAATTCATATTTGCCATAATCAAGCTCAGGTATTGCAAAATAGTGACCATATTGTTCCAATTAGATATTAACCCGCGTAGCGCAACCAAAAAGAGTGACATTTGACGTTTCGGAGGACCCCACGCTACACTAGCGCCTCTAGCGGCGAATTCATACGCGATAGCCCCCATTAGACAATCTCATTTCAAATTTATGCAGTGAAAGACCTGGAAAGACCGCCTTTAACATGTATGAAGTCTGCTCTGAACCCAGTTATTTTAGTTTCATTTATTTAATTGCAGAAATACCAACAATTTGTACAGTATTTTTTGTTTTTAAAAATATTGAAAGTTAAAGGAATGAGAAGTCATTTATAATTTCATAGAAAATTAACTTAAAATCTCATTAAATATTCATCCTAGCGAAAAAGTGTGTAAAACCTTTTTTGTATAGGCGGGGACTTTTGATATGTTCACCTCCTAACTAATCTAAACAAAGCTATGAAGCCAAAAATTGTGTTCCAAGCATTTTCCTCTATACTATTTCGTTGCCAGAGGTGAGTTCCCTCTATACTATTTCGCCGAACCCCGGCCGCCGAGCCGGTAGCCGCGAACCGAAAACGAACGAAGTTAGTATATCTCCCTCTCTGTCGCAATTGCTAATTCGAGATATTCGAACTTGCCTCTGTACTCCGAACTTCGTATCGTGCCGTCCCTTTCACTCTCGTGTTATTCACCATATGAGTGAAAGGGACGGCACGATACGAAGTTCGGAGTAGTCCCCCTGGCCTAATACAAGAAAAACAAATACGGCGTTCAAAACTACGATAACACCGTGATGGATCGTCACCATGTCCAGTCGTCTTGTCTTATCTTCGCCGGTTTTACTGACAAGAAAATATATACCTACAAGAATACTTAACAACAATAACTTAAATAATATTAAAACTAACTTTTTTAAAATCTGAAACAGTCAGTTAAAATCGTAAAAATAAAGACACATACCACATCCCTACAATGTCACTCTATATTTGTAATCTGTGGTTCGTAGCGGAAGTCGACGCCAATTATCGGTCCGTGCATTAACGGGCTGAGCTTTATCAAATTCCGTCCGGGCCAACAATCCGGTCCGGTGGCGGATTACTGGGCTGTACATTATTGGCCCGTGTATTATCACCCTGAGCAAACTTGGTTCGGGGCGATAATAGGAAACCACTTTTGTTCGGACTGATAATGTACAGGCCGATAATACAAGTCAACCTATTTTGGATTCCTATTATCGGCCTGGGTATTATCAGACTGTGTATTCCTGTCCCCCGAGTACGAGTGCGTCATTATGATATGAATGAATTCAGCTGTCATTTGTGACGGGTCCATTGAATTTAATGTACAAACAGACAATGCACGACCCAGGAATGTACGACTCGAGAAAATGCATCCCCATGTACGCATGAAGTAAGGATAAGACTGGCGCTTCGGAGAAGTTCGAAATCCGAACTTCGTATTTTGCCGTCACTTTCACTTTCGTAGTTTTGTATGAGTGAAAAGGATGGCACGATACGAAGTTCGGGAGATAGAAGGATTAGCGAATCACCAAGGAGGACAGACTTATGATAGGTGTACTAAATAATTTAATTATTGCGCGAATGTATATACAGCGCGACTAATTATGAGACGTAATTATAATAATAACCACACATGCGAACAAAAAGGTAAATAAACTAATACAAATTTTAGATCATTGATGATTTTATGTGAGTTTTGGGAGTTCTGTACATTACCTGTTACCGTAAACTGGGGTTACTTTCAAATTCGGGGGCGACTTTTAAAATCAAGTTTTTAAGCCGTCTTTCTAGTTTTTATTTGGTTAACCTGGGTCGGTGTTATCCCTTGGTATATTTCCTAACTATTTTCTGAACTGAATCAAGTTAGAAATACTGAGTGCCGATTATATTAGTGTTCATAATCTATCAAAGTGCCCCCGTTTTTTCCTAAAGTCACCCCAGCTTACGGTATCGATTTATCGCTGAGACGAACCGGGTCATTTCAGAGTAATACATGCTCCTCAACCGGATGGCCTTGGTCGAACTGCACACTGCACACAATGGGTCATGATAGCCCAAAGTAGAACGTAGTGGTTATATTCTCTTTGGCCCAAAGTAAAGGACGCTGTTATGCGGTGGATGAAGATGAGAATGCGATGAGAACGGCGGAATAAGATGAAAATATGGGTTTCTCCTTCTCATAATTGCGTCTTGTAAGTTATAAATAAATAAATATTTGTGGACAATCTTACACAAATCCAATTAGTCCCAAACTAGCTAGCAAAAGCTTGTACTACGGGTATTACATACGTATATAGATAAATAGATACTTATATACATAAAAAACATCCAAGACTCTGTAACAAATATTTATGTTCATAACACAAATAAATGCTCTGACCGGGATTCGAACCCGGGACCAAAGAGAATATAACCACTACGTTCTCCCGGAACCTCCAGCTTCAAAGGCAGGGTCACTACCAGCTAGGCTAAGGCGGTCGTCAAAGTTGACAATCATGCGCTTTGGACCTGTTCTCGCAGACGGAACCGAGGTTCCTGGCTACAGCAGCACGCTATCTGGAGGCAAACTCCACTCCCACTACTATTGTATAAAGTAACTAAGCACTGTGTTAGTAATAAGTTTTTGTAACCTATAACTTGCATGTTTGGTTTATCTGTAAATGTAAGTTGGTTAATAAATAAATAAATAAACCTGTATTAATCACAGTCATCGGCTGTTCTTTGGCCTAGTAGTGTGTAGGGTCGCTAGGCCAGTTACGCGGCCTGCGTCAGTTTGCGGCCTTCTGAATAACGAAGTTTTTTCAATTAAAGATATTAACATTTTTACATGCCCTAAAGATATAGTGAGTCGTATGCGTTTTAATTAGAAGCTATTGAATGGGAATATATTAAAAAAGCAAGAAAATATCCTTTCAGTTCATCAACTCATCGAAGTAGCCGCAAACTGGCGCATCGAATTAACAGGCCGTAACCCACCTACCAACCCTAACAGGCGCAAAAATGTGTGTACCCAACTGTCACGTCACGTCACATTCCATAGAGGCTGTTGTCCAGGGGCCGGAAACTTAGAACGCATCCATTATATAAAAGGAAGGTAGCGACATCTTACAGATCATGTCCGAATTTTTTTGCTTGCTTGCTAATTATATGTAACACCGCTAGATTTCGTCATCACGGCAATATCAATTTGATATAATATTTCGTTTCAAGTATATAGTATTTCAAATTGTCTTTGAATCATGGCCCAACTGTTTTTTTTTTAATTTTTTAAGTACTTGATAATATATAATTATAATACAATTATTTTTGGTAATGGCACATTCCTAAGAGATTGACATTATTTATCGTCGTGAAAAGAAACGTTTACTGAATTGGCGTACCTGTGTTACGGGTGTCATAATGTGGGTAATTTGAATTTCTTTTCTTGTGTTACGATACTCGTACGAGCGTAAATTTCATATTACAGTTATAACTGCGATGATTTCTGTTAATTCTGTTTGTTTTCGCTATCGCTAGTTTGTCTTATTTCAGTTTTTTGCTATTGTTATTTTTTAGTATTCAAATAATTTGTTATTAGTACTGTTACCGCTTTTCGTGACCTAGTTTTTTTTATTTATTTATATTTATTATGAAACAAATAGTCATACAAACATTTTGCTACAAGTTAATTCTTATAATATATAGACCTATAGTTTCCAATACTGATTTTGTAAACATAAGAAACATGGTTGCTTAAATATTAGATGCTAATGCTAAGTACATTAGTTATAGACTATAAGTGAAAATTGTTAATAATTTTACAAACTTGTCTGAACTATACATACTACATTTTTATACATTCTTGTTGTTGTGGTTACTCGTGAAAATGAGTATTCCGGAGCAAAAAGCTTTTGTGTCTTCGGGTGCGATCACTTAGGTAAGTACGTTTTGTAAACAACTTAACTATTCAGTGATTTGATGATTCTACTAAATGTATAATAATATAACGATACAGTCATCGTCATATAAGTCATAACGTTGAAGGGTACCTACTCAAATATATCTGTAAAATCTTTAACGCCTTGACAAAAAGGTTGTGTTTGGAGCGCTTGTGGCCCAGCGGCGCCCACGTACCGTGTGTGGTATGCGAAGTTAACCAACATCGGCCGAGGTCAGTTCTTGGATGGGTGACCGCTTTGAGTGGTTATTAACTGAGCACTCTCGTCCTTTGGAAGGCACGTTAAGCTGTTGATCGCTGGTCTCTATTGTGAACCTTCTTGTTTTTTTTGATGTCGTTCAATAATAATAATACGTTCACTATCCGAATCCGTATTGTAAATCTTTGTAATAGAGGCGTGCAGTGGCCCCTGTCAGGGTCACGGACTGCGAACGTGTTACGTGTTCATATAATATTTTTTGTATATTTCTTAAAAATATAATCATTCATTTGCCTACTATATTAACTCTGGATTATATAGTTAACCATAATCATGATATTTAATAGCAATTTCATATAAAACGCTGAGATATACAACGGTTTTGTGTACTTCAGATATCTTCACAAACTTACAGAAGAACATATTCATCTGGCAAAAGATGCGTGTGAAAATGGCAGTAAATAAATATATGATAACATTTAAAACTATTGCGTTCTACTTGCAGAATACAATTCAATTATTTAATTTAAAAAAACTGCAATGTTAACAGACTAGATAATGTTTAAGAGTGGCGACCGTTGTATATTTTTGTAAGACACTGACATCTCGCACTAAGTAGATAACGCTGTATAAGGGCGGCGATCGTTCTATTTTTTTAAGGAGCTGAGATCTCGCGTAATTCATGTAGAAGTTTATAATGTAATAAATAAACAATGGCACTACCTGTGAGTTCCTATAATTGGCTATCTGTATCTACTTGATTGTGTAATGTTATACAATAGCTGTTGGATCTCCAAATAAAATAAATAAATAAATAAATAACATTTAGAGCTTTTATTACTCTCGAATCTTTGTATTCATTGGGATTCAATGTAGGTATCTCATCACCAGGCGAGTGATGGCTTAATCTTAATCTTCATTTTGGTCGGAACTCGTCTGGTGGTGCGAAGAGTGCATATGCATGCATACATATGCAAAATTAGTACGGACAAAATCTGCTTGCAGCGCTGCTGTGGATGTGTTTCCAAGTTAAGTGGCGAGATGGCTCTCTTTTCCCAACACACTTTTTATATCTTTGCTGTTGTCAGTTGTCAATGTTGTCATAGCAAGGTTAAGATAAAATCTTAACTAGCATTTCATTTAAAATTGTGTCGGAATGCAAATATTATGTCAAAGTTAATATTCTTAACGTATGGATGATAAAATATGTCTTTATCTGAACTTAAAGAATTGATAAGTGGCTTAGCCGTTGCCACAACAGTATTAAGTTTTTTGTCTGGAATGTATGTTTAAATTTTGAGAAAGTGATGTTGTATATTTTGCAGATATAAGAGGTTAAATAATTTACTGACTTTTGCAGACAGGTGTGCAAGAAATATTTTCTTAAAAGAACGACAGATGAGGCGTCACCACTGCCTTTTCTCACCGGAGTTTTGTCGTAAGTAATTTAAACACAAAGTATGAAAGGTTTAATTATTATTAAATAGTTCAAATCGTTTATTTCTTTCAACAACTTAAAAAAGGGACTTTGTAATAATAAAACTAAAAACTACCTATAAATAAAAAATATCTTCCAAATCGGCGATGGGCAGTGTGTCCAGAAGAGAAGGCTGGCCGCATTGCCACGCTGTATAACAACGCTAACCCGTTGTGCGAAGTATTGGCAAGCTCTCTGGTCACCTGTGGTTTCAATCAGCCGCGCCGCTAAATCTTTGTAAATGCGGTGCACACTCTGTCCCCACGGCTCCAGCGTCTCCACCCCAAATGCCTCACATATGTAACCTGTCTATGTTTTTTTCAGAACAGCCCTATGGCTCATGTACGGGTTAACCAAGGGAGATAATAAGATAATTCTAGTGAATACAATAGGTATAACACTCATGACATTGTATGTTATTGTGTTTTACATGTATACCTATAAGAAGACCACCACATTGAAGCAGATAGCCTTTACTATGAGTGTGCTCGTTTTTTCTGTAGGATATTTAAGATTTGAGGAAGACAATGGTGTTCTTCTTAGCCGACTGGGTAAGCTAGTACCATAGATTATTTAAACATTTGTTATAAATTATTATTATTTTAGGCCATATTTCCTAGTTTTAGTTTTATCTAAGCCTGACCGCTCAGTTACAAAATTCCAATAATAAGCATAGGCACTTGTTTTTGTACAAGTAACTACCAAGTTACCATCCAACCCTCAGGAGTAGCTAATCTTTACTGGTTTTAAACTATATTGACTATTAAAAGCTCTGAAGTTGCCTGAAGTGAGCCATAGCTGAAGCTACCAGGATCATGGACTTTTACAAACCTTTTAAAGCATTCTACAGTGCTATGCAGCAATATCAGTAAGCACATGTCTCAAAAAGATTTTCATCATGGAAAGTTTATAAGTCTATATCATCAACATATTTATTGATGTGTTATCACTCTTATATATATATATATACCATGGACTGTAAACTTCCCTATTTTTATGTGTGTCATCCAACATTCATTTTAATTACAGTCACACCATGATAGATAAACGCCTATATCTTGCCAACAAAATAGCTTACTCTTTCATGGCATTGTTTTAACAATAAAAATATATATGTAATTTTATAATTACCATCCTACCAATTACCTGCTGTAACAAATGAATTGCTACAATTGGCATGACAAATTTTCTTTCTGATATTAAAATGTTAGTAGAGTGGTAATTATTGACATACTAGAGGCTGGTTTACATTTGCAAGAACTTGCATGCAATTTTAATTACATTGCACGGTTTGATCATACTCATTATACCTTGGTAGCCCGCAGCCATGCAATATATTGAAAATTGCAAGCAAATGAAAGCAGCATGGTCTAACAAGTAAACAAGTATTTAATGTCTGTATAATATGGGTTTTACATTAAATCCACACTAAATATTAAAATCTGTACTAGAATTATATTAGTTACCTACTTTACTATACTTTTGTAATCGAGTAGGTACTTGAAACAGGATATTTCAAGTATAGTAGGACTAGGTACTCCTATGTTAGATAATGAACACAAGTGCCCAAAGGCACCCTCAGTGGTGTGCTTAGCTGTAGCGTGTTTGCCAGTAATGCATTGCATGTTTAGTTATTATGGGTATTTTTTATGGGAAAATGTTTAAAGCGCGGCACCCACACATTTTCATCAATTTCTCGGTTAAAGGGAAGTTAACTATGCCAGACCGTATTTTAATTAAGTTAAATTAATATTAAAGGCTAATGGAGACAAATTGAACTTTGCCTATAAGAAAGCTCAGAGTATACTTTGCATTGTATAATTTAAATCAAGAATGCTTATTTCAGGTCTGTGTGCATGCCTCGTCACCCTGCTGGCAATAGCTGCTCCAATGAGCAAACTCTTCTATGTTCTGAAAGTGAAGTGCACAGAATGTCTCCCTTTCCCAATGATCCTCATGTCGTTCTTCGTGTCAAGCCTCTGGTTCCTGTATGGTGTTATAGAAGAGGATAATTATTTAATTGTAAGTGTCAATTCCTTTAGCAGTGCTCCAATGCAAGGCACAAACGAAAAATATTTATATGTAGCTTTCAGTGTGTAATCTGAACATAGGCCTCTCTTCGAGTACGCCGCTCAATGCCTTTTGTGGTAATGACTTGAACAAAGTTGCTTACGTTTTAAATATACTAGATATAGCGTCGTTTAGTGAGGTATCTGTTTTACCCATTGATTAGCACGTTTAATTCACCGATGCCTGTTCAAGTAGCGTGCGTCCTAAATGTCATAGATGGCGCCGTTTAGCCATGTATTTGTTCCACACATAGATAACGACTAATTCAACAAGACCATTTTATGAACTCTGAGATCTACTCGTTTACAGTAGGCGGTAGTGTGTCTGACAAAGGTCTTATTCTTATTATCATACCGCCATACCTACGAAATGGATTTGCACAGAGAACACTATACCTAAACTGACGCCATTCCCAATTCGTCATACATAGCTTTGTATAGCTATTAGCATTTCTCTTAAAATATGAAATGGTACCTATAAAATGCATGATTTGAATTGGAAATGTTTTTGTTTCAGCTACCAAATATAGTCGGAGCGGTCCTTGCTATGCTCCAGCTTTCGCTGTTCGTGGTGTTTCCCAGGACGCCGTACTCTCCTCTGCCCAAAACTGTGGTAGCGTAACCTACCTGTTACCTTGAGAATTCCCTCTCTATTTAATAATTATGTAAGTTTTCGTATTTTCTACATTTAGCGCCTATACACACCGCGTTTATAAACGCGCCGTCGACGCGCATTCTACTACCACCGGTTCGTTTAAAAAACGCGGTATGCATAGGCCCTCAGCATCAACGTGCCAATATAGTCATAACGTCTTAAATCGTCATGACGTCGGACCTTTCGTTCGTTTCCTAGAGTACTCTCGAGTGCGAGCAGAGCTCCGGCGTTATGATTTATAATCCCATCGGCACTTTGATTTTGGCCCTACATTAGTAAAGTTGAAACGATTTGGTATGTCCATGACATAAGCTATATGTTACAAAAAGATGAGCGGGTAAAGCTGTAAGAATGAAATGGGGGGGGATATGAAACCAAGGTTTAATTTACCTATCTCATCTGGTTTTAGCTTTATACTGCAGTCAAATTAGAATAACTTATGGTGCTGCCTTTCTGTGAGGCGGCATAACCCACACAGCGCGTCTACTAACGCTAATGCCTCATCCAAAACAACGGGTCATGAAGGCGCGGGCCGAGGACGCAATTTTGCGTTAAAGAGAGAAGGATACACGTACTTTTATCTCATTCCACCGCAAAACGTTTAGTTTAGGAGCGGAGTTATCGGTCATAATGAGAGATATAGTATCGTATGAGCTATTGAGTACGCGGCTTCGTGAGCTCTTTGGAAGCCAGTAGAGCAATAAAGTGCAAGTGGTCTGCATTTTTAATCTAAGATTATAAGTTTATTAAGAGGTTTATAAGTATTATTTTGATGAATATAATTTCATTATGCAACGATTATCACTAGCTGTAGTTTAATAGTGAGCCAAATTTAAATATGTATATATAATTGTTTGTAAACATTTTAAGAGAACGATATTTAAGTATTAATAATATATGAAATAGGTAATGTAATGATGAATTAATTGTGTTGTTCGTGCTTTGTTAATCTGTTGTCTAGGTTCGGCAGATGACGATTTTATTTAAGTATCAGTATACCTTGTGTTTACTTAAATTTAACTTTTTGGACTCCAATTACCTGAAGTCAGCATCATGTAGATCGTAGCAACCGTTGTAGCTAAATATATCGTAACACATCCTTAACACTATAGTAATAAATACCACATATATTTTTCTGAAGATGATGGATCGGCAGTGGCGTCTGCACCGCGCGAGACAGGCTTTGCTTAGGAGTGCGAGGGTTTTTTTTATAAAAAATGGGATTGCTCTTGGCCAGCATCTAGCCAGGGGGCAAAGATGAGCCCGACGGTGAAGCGAGCTCACCCAGAAGATTTTGGTAGAAAATTATGCTTCACTTAGTTCACTTTGTGGAACGTTGATTACTTAGAATAAAGACTAAAGACACCTACAATAGGGATGTTGACACCGAATAAAGGCCTCGCCACATTCTTTTCCGCCTGCGCGGTAGCCGCGCGGTCCCGCGCTTGGCCGGTGTGACATAGCTCATAACGTTCCGTGATTATACGCCTGCAAAGTTTTAAGAGGGGGCATACTGTGTACCTTTTCCGCAAAACGAATTTCCGCAATACATAGGTGTATTGGAACGATTGTCATTTACTATGGCGCTCGTGGTCAATGACGTCACTGATCTGTTGCGCTTCGGAATCCTGCCACCTAAACTTGAAGTTGGTGAGCGATTTTTTAAATACACACTAGCCATGACCGCCTCGCCCCAGAAACGCCTGTCAAGCCCTGAATGCTGTAGTATACATCTAACTTTATTCATTATAGTTCGGTTGAGACGTTCCGAAACAGCATTTTGCATTGGGCAGTATGTCACTGTTGTCTGATGCAAAATACCCTTACTCTTAAAAAACCGTGAAAGTTGTTTGCTGGAGTATTCAACACCTCCATCACTACGTAGACATTTGACAGGAAGACCAGTCTGCCGCTCGACCGTATTAATAAATTCTATACAACGGTCACATACCTCAGATTTCCGCTTAAGTAAATAAGCAAAAGATTTCCTTGTACTGTTATCAGTGAAGGTGAGGACATATTTTGCGCCACCCCAGCTACTCGGGAAAGGTCCGCACACGTCGCTATGGATCAGCGCCAGCTTTTCGCCAGCCGGTGTCTTGCTCGCTTTAGGAAAAGGCTTCGCAGACAGTTTTCCCTCCAGGCAAGGACTACACTTTCCCTCCTGTTTCTGAATGTTGTCCTGTAACATAAGATGTTTAGGAAACCTATCCCTAATAGCATTAAGATCCCCATAGTTTATGTGCCTAGCCTTTGGTGCAAAATATCAATGGGCACCTGAGTAGCAACTGCGGAGCTTGTCATCTCTCGCCCTGGCGAAAGAATGCAGCTCTCCCTATTGCGCAAAGGCTCACCTGTGCTTAACCTGTACACCCCGTTTTGTAAAACAGCAGACCCCACATTATGGTTTTCCCTGTCAAATATAATACAGCCCCGCCTGTTGAAGTTTAAACTAAATCCATTCGAGATCAACTTAGTCACTGACACTAGATTCATTGATATATCAGGTACATATAAAACATTACTAAGTTTTCTTTTAACATTGTTAAGCATTAAGTACACATCTCCTATACCTGAACACATGAGTTCTTCATTATTAGCGACTGTCACTTTAATATTTTGGCTTCTAAAGTTCATTATACAGTCTCTAAGATAGGTCATGTGCGAGCTGCAGCCCGAATCTATCAGCCACTGATGGTTCTGCTGCCTCACCACCATAGCATCCGTAGCCACCATTGCTTGGTCCTCCTTGTTGTATTTAGACTTTTTAAATTTATAAAATTGTGCCTTCATGTGCCCCTGCTTCTTACAATAGTGACATCTTCCTCTGAACGGTTTCTTGCCTCTTGACACAAAAGCAGTACCAGTTTCCGTGTCAGTCTTCCTAGTTTCTTCCTGTATTAGCCGCGCCCTGACCACTTCGCTAGATAGCGCATTGGTCATACTAGCTGTTTCCAGATTAGAAACGAGAGGATCATACTCTGATGGTAAACCGCTTAGAAGGATCTCCGCTACCTCGGTGTCTTCTATTGTTTTGCCTATGTCAGCTAATTGCTGAACAAGGGTCATAACATTTTCAATATACTCTGACATCGTATTAAATGTGCTGTATTCTATTCTATGTAACTGTCTGAGTAACAGCACACGCCTAACAAGACCAGCGTTTTCAAAAATGTCGGCTAGATTCTTCCATGCTTCTTTTGCTGTTTTAGCAGACCTTACATATTGGTATAGATTATTTCTAATGCTTAAACAAATCCTCGCGAGTGCGCGCTGACCACGTGCGTCACTCTCATCTGTACCTGATACTATCATGTCGTACAATCCGTCGTGCATCAATAACATTTTCATTGCAAATTTCCACGCATAATAATTCCTCGCACCTTCAAGTTTCTCAATGGAGACATGCGACGAGCTTCCCGGCATGGCCACGGTCGGCAGCGGCATTGACGCAGCAGGTGCTGGCGTCTTAGGTATCTGTGTGTCGTTTTCGCCCATATTTTTTAGGTTATAAAAATTGTTTCTCTTACTTGTTCCTTGAGCCTCAGGCCTGGGCCCACAACCTAATAGGGCTGCAACAGGATGCAGGTGTGCAGTAGCAGAGTGCACGTGGTCTCAGGATGAGCAGCGTGGGAGTTCTTCGAGGAAACAACGAAATATCTTGACTGTTATATTATGACACTGATGTCAAACGTTACATTAGAAGAGACTTATAACTTCGCATCTTACTGCATCAAATAGTAATTACTATAAACTTATTAACAGGCTTTTAGATACATCTAATCTAGTCAACGTGCGGCGGCAGAAAGGGAAACGGAAAGCTCTCCGACAGATAAAGTTGACATGCACAAATGCATGGAGGCATTTGAGAGCATAGAGTAATGCATACAACTATTCATTATCAATCCTAATAACCCTTACACAAATCAGCTGTCATAACAGGTTTACCTACTAAAGTGCATTTTTCATATATGAAACAGCCATCACTATTAAATACCACTGTTCTCCCAATACCACAGCTCTCCAATTTAGAAGATTTATTAGTACAGTTGATACGTGTTTTATTTTCCTTTAAATTATCTATAATGTTACAGTAGTTTTTCATATGAGAAGGCGTGCCACTGTCCACTAGAAAATCTACTTTAGATTCGTTCGCTGTAGCCATGAACGAAGAAACAACCAGCGTTTTTTCTTCTTTGTTATCTTCCTTCTTTTTTTGCTTCTTATGTTTAAAACAGTGAGACTTTAAATGTCCAGCTCTGTAAGAATAGTGACAAATAATCTTCTTCTTATATGAACTGTTATTGCTGACGGTGAACGCGCTAGTACCATTTCCGCTAGCACTCACTCGACGGAAATCTTCCTGAACTACACGGGCTCGCACCAACTGATGTCAAAGAATCTGATATAAAGGTGGTTCCCAGGGAAGGGACAGGGGGAGGGAGACTAACGTATCGTAGTCCTATGGCAGACCACTAAGAAGGATCTCCGCTACCTCGCCATCCTCAATAGTTTTTCCAATATCAGCCAATTGGGATACCAATGTGAATACTGTATCAATGTACGTTGTTATACTAGTACATTGCCCTAGTTCAATACGATGCAACTGGCGAAGTAGGCAAACACGCCGATACAGGCCTTTGTCTTCGTGCACTGAACTTAGTTTTCCCATGCTTCCTTTGCTGTCTCGATACCGTGAAGTAATTGAAACGCTGCAACTTTACGGGATCGTCATCATCCCAATCATCCCCCGTGACACGTGGCCATAAGCCTTCCAATGTTAATACATGTAGGAATTAAATAAATTATTCATGAAAATAATCCTTTTATTTACGGCTTACAATATATACATGTTATTTCGTTCGGGTTATCTTTCATACTCAATCATACGTCAACTCATTCGCCATTCCAAAACAATTCAAACTCCATTCGAACGTTCCTTACTCATCATCTAGCAGCCAGCACCTTGCACAGCCATCAAAAAGTACCAATCCCACACTCGGCCAATCCTGGTTTCATGCACTGGTCCCACAGTTATGCATCTTCAAACACCTTACTTACCCTTCATCAGCATTCATCTTACTTACGTCATCTTCACAGCACGCCCTATGTACATCGTAATATAAAATAAAACACCAAAAGCACTAACTACCGAACAGCACACCGAATAAATAAAATCTCAACTTCAAAAAACATAAAAACACGTAATAAAACACGCTGATCGAGGTTCTCGCTACTTCGCCGCCGCAACGTCGCTGCATTGCCGCCTCGTGGCAGCTCGTTGTCATGTTTGCAACGTGCTTCTGCTGACGAGTACTCCTCGGTTCACTCCCTCTGGACCTCATGTATTCGTAGTGTATGGCACTCGCTGGTAATAACTCAATCCGCTGCACTGTAAGTTCCTGTACTTTTTCGTTACGTATTTGTATCTGGTTTTGCTGTTGCTCGTCACGTAGCTCTTCGACGCTGTCGTCCTCACCAGATTTTTTCACATTAATTTCGCAATGTTCTTCGTTACTTTGACGTACTTGTTTATTTTGGCATATCACGTCAACGGTTTCTAATACTTTTTCTTTATTATCGACTAGGACCTCTTCGAGCAACTCATTCGAGCTTGACAGTTGCGCAGATGGATGCGCAATGCTTACGGGAATATCATTACAATCATCGTCAATAATTTCATGTATTTCAGGCACATCAACGTATTCGCCATCGGAAAACTCGATGAGTAGCGCTCGCTTTAGTTCTTGCCAGTTGTTAAACGGTTCCTCCTCGGCGAGCTCCGCTCGCAGCCACAGCGCCGCCGTGCCCCTGAGCCTCTTCTTTGCTATTAAGAATTCTTGCCTTGGAGTCCACTTATACATTTCTGTTTTAAGCTCCACTTCATTAATAAACAATTTTAAGTCCACGTCGTCCTCCGCTGTGAAAATGGGTAACGTCTGGATTTCTTGCAGTATTTTCATCATATTTAAGCACAAGTCTGTTCAGTCTCCGTTTTTCGTCTTTTTCGTCTTCGTCTTTCGTATTTTCCGTCTTCGTCTTTCGTCTTTTCCGTCTTCGTCTTTCGTCTTTTCCGTCTTCGTCTTTCGCCTTAAATTTTCACGTCTTCATAAAAATGTAGTCTTCTTTCTTCTTCGTCGTAGTCTAGGGATTTTCTTCGTGGTAGTCTAGAGATTTTTTAAGCCTTGGTTCATCCCGGTCGTGCCCCCAATTGTAGGAATTAAATAAATTATTCATGAAAATAATCCTTTTATTTACGGCTTACAATATATACATGTTATTTCGTTCGGGTTATCTTTCATACTCAATCATACGTCAACTCATTCGCCATTCCAAAACAATTCAAACTCCATTCGAACGTTCCTTACTCATCATCTAGCAGCCAGCACCTTGCATAGCCATCAAAAAGTACCAATCCCACATACATTTTTACACATAAATTTCCACGACGAATAATTTGCGTGGTCGTCTAATTTCTCGATTGACATGCCGCCGCCGATGGTCAAAGGTGAAGGGTTAGGGTTCTGGCCCCCGCTGCGCCATCTCGCGCGACGTCGAACACGGTGACACGCACGTGCAGTATAGGCTATGTTAGTTACAAGCATGTGAGTATTTTCTGCTAACCGCTTGTAGCCCATTTCTTTTTGTCCTTTAGTCTTGTGCCTCAAACTCTGTGCCCATAAACTGATGGGATAATGGCAGGGAGCCGCAGAGAGTGAGTAGGGAATTTTGCATGGCGTGTTAGGCAGCAAGGGCAGCGGTTAGCAAATAAATCAAACAATCACAATTACTTATGAAGAATAAATTATATTACAATACAACTTAACTCTTCATAGTTGTCACGGGCCACAGGATTAACGATGATTATCAACTTAATAATTAAATAAAGTTTTACAATTTGAAGTCCTATAGACGCCATGCAGCGAGCAAGCCAACTTTGAGAATATAATTTCCAACAGTCAGCACCAAAATAGAATAGCGGAAACCTGGTTAGACAAGGAGAGAGGGACATCTGTCACTGTCATGTGTAGTGTCATGTTACATACTTAATACATTTAAACTTAACAACAGTTACGTATATCTATCTAGTTATAGTTAACACAACTTAGTTATTACACTAACTCAACTTTCTGACTTCATAGAATTTTTCATGCTTACATTTACTCAACGGTTTGGGTTAAAACATCAGCACATCACCAGTGCTTTCATACTTGAGCTCACTATTGTTAGCAACTGTCAGTGATGAGCTAGAGTCCTTCATATTTATCGAGAAAATCCTTGTCGTTGAACACTGACACTGTGCAGCCTGAGTCAAAATAGATGTCTTCTTGTGTCACAAAAACGCAGCAGTCATGCCATGCTCTGACTCTTCTGCTTCTTATTTCGGTTCAACTTGAAGCTCTTTGCTTCTTTGCTGCAGTATATGAATGTGAGTTTCTTTATAGTTCTTCTAGATACAAAGGCAGTTTCGGTGCTGCATGTTGCCAATTTTCTTGATTCTTCTTGAATCAGTCTAGCTTGAACAAACTCGCTTGAGATTTTAGTGGTCAGGTAGGCAGTAGACAGATTATCTTGGTTTGGATGAGCTGCAGTATCTCAGTAGCGCGCTTTGCCTGCCCCTTGGGGTAGGATGCGGCCGACATCTTCCCCTCAAGACATGCAGCGCAGCCCTTGATGTTTTCATCCTGAAACATTATGCCACATGCACCATCCCGCAAACATTTCATACCTTCAATGTTGAGGTGACCTAAACGTCTGTGCCATAATTCCGCTGAGAGATCGGCTGAGAGTGTGGCCCTCGGTGATTCCTGGCTAGCTTCCAGGAACAAAGAGTGTTCCACGGGTGAGGCCTTGTTAGTCACATACACAGAGACATTTAACTTGTACAGACCATTACAACACGTCGCACATGCAATAGGCTTGTTAAAGTCAGTGGCTTTGCTCTCAAAAATACAACAACCTTTATTATTAAACTGAACACTAGCCAGACTCAACCAACTTTGATATTGAAATCAAGTTGCATGAAAGTCTTGGCACATACATAACGTTAGTCAACACTAATGAACTCACCTTGTCTTTCAATGAGAGCTTCATTTTTCCTACTGCCTCACAATTTATAGTGTTTAGTGTTAGCAACAATGATTCAGTAAGGTACTTCTTGCTAGAAACCATATGATTACTTGCCCCGCTGTCCAGATAAAAGTTTTCTGACTGCTCTCCCGCCAAGAATGCAGCGGCAATATTAGTCCTGTCTCCGGCATTTCTTGATTTCTTCTCACGCTTCAGTTTAAAACATTTCGATCTGGAGTGGCCTCGTTTCTTGCAAAAATCAAAAAATGTGACATTCTTCTTACTTATATATGCAGTTGTACTGTCGGTTGAAGACTTTCTACTGTATTCTTGAAGTAGTCGTGCCTTTATGAGCTCACTCGATAGCTTGTCTGTTGCAGTCGCTGTTGATAGATTAGATACTATGGTGTCATATTCCGATGGCAATCCGCTTAGCAGTATTTCTGCGACTTCAGCGTCCTCTATAGTCCGCCCGATATCATGTACCTGCTGTACCAAGGTAGTAATCGTTTCTATATATTTTCCCATAGTAGGATGTTCCGCAAACTGTATTCGATGTAGCTTTCTAAGCAGGAGCACTCGGCGATACAAGCCTTTGTCTTCGAACACCTCCGACAGTTTCTTCCATGCTTCGGCAGGGGTTTTTGCATCTCGAACGTATTGGTACAATTCTCTAGTAATTGAAAGACAGATGCGTGCCAACGCCCGTTTTTGCTTTGCGTCGTTGGTGTCGTTTCCTTCGACAGCATCCCACAGCCCTTCCAATATAAGAATATTTTTCGTGGTAAACTTTCAGGTGTGATAGTTCGAAGCACCTTGTAACTTTTCAACGGAAGCCACGTGTGGGTTGAGGTTAGGTGACTGCACGGAATCCATTTTCTTAACAATATATTGTTGTAAATTTCTTGCCTGGCAGTGGCGCTCGCTCCAACGCTACTTTTAATTAGTGATATAGTTCTTGAGTACTGTTAAATCATTATTTTAGATATGATTGCACCTGGGTTGCATAACCTCTTGGTTTGGATGTAACAAAGTCAGTGGATAGTACTCACATAGGGTTGTAGCGGAGCGAGGCGCACAGGCAAGGAAAGAATTATTATTGTTCTTACATTATTTATTTTAGTTCAGTATAAAGTATAATAAATAGCTCACATAGTTCGTGTGCTTCGGTCGACGTACGAGGGAAAAGAGAATGTAGATTTTTAGAGTCTACTTGTCATTGACAGCACAGATAATAGACTATGCTTACTTAACACTTATTCCAACAGATTAGACACAAGCGGCTTGAAATCTTGTAGAAGGTCACTCAACAGCTGCTCGGCCTCTTCACTGTAATCAGTGACTTAGCTGTTGAAAAATTTCCATTGTGTAGTCAATGTAAGCAGTCATACTGTTGTGCTGAGTGTAGTCAGCTTTATGTAGCTACCGCAATAAAAGGATTCTTCGATAAAGCTTTTTGTCCTCGAATATATCTGAGAGCTTTGTCCAGGCCGCAACAGCATTGGACCAGTTTACAATATATTGGTAAAGGTTGGGCGGAAGACTACGTGCTATGCGCGCTAGGGCACGTTGATCGCGCGCAGCGTCCGCCACTGCACCAGTCACACGCAGTCCCATTAGAAAAGAATAGAATTTCCAGGAATAAAAGTTTGACGTACCTTTCAATTTCTTCACAGCGCTGATGTAAGATGCCCAGGACGTTTGCGGCACGTTGGAATATCCATTATTTGCCAGCGGCGCCATCGCATTCGGTGAGGCGACTCTTGCCTCGTCACCGCGTGTTTAATCTTCCGACATCCCGACTTGGTACTGAACGAACTCAAGTGATTCTGATTGATCGCGAGAATTACTTCGTATTCTTCTTTCTCTCAACTCGTAACAACTGGGCCAATAACCTTCTCGTATTGCAGGTCCGATATAGGATCGTGCTCGTGTTCTCCGCTGTTAAGCAGTACGAATATTAAGAGGGGAGTGCAAATAAACTTCAGAATTCACTCCATAACGTGACAGCATTTATTTCAATCATAAATCACCAGTTACATGGTCTGTTGATGTTAGTAATGTATAATTAAAAATAGGACACTCGCGATACATGCAGACTGTTCGGTAGAGGTTAGCACATTTTTTTCGGCAATTTATTAATTAACTGAGTAATGAGGGCAAAGCCCTGCCCGAGGATTTGTTGTCGATCTTTAAGCATATTGTCGCGATGTGACATTGAATTTAAAAGTAGTCCCGACAGCTTGTTGTTTATCTTTGGTGCATCTAGCAGTTGCCATTTTTGAGGTTTCAGATGCTTTTGATAGGTGTTCGTTTGTACCATCTTGGACCTGGACCGTCAGTCAGAATTATAGAAACTATTTATATTATTCCCGGATTTATCTCCCTATAAAATACTTATATTTTCAACCTAGGGCTGAAAATCCTTGCAGCCCTCGGCTTTATCGTATCCCGTGCCAGTTTTTTTCCTGTTCTTATTGAGGTTCCTGGTCTACATTTACACCATTTTCTTGATTTGATCTGGGGGTCCTTCTCTTCCAGCAAGTCAGCTGCCTGTCAGAGCCTCCAAAACTGAGACGATTTCCGGATCGTCCGATTCAGAAGCTGAAATCGATTGTTTCTACTGAATGTAGAAATAATAGGATCGCCATGTATTTTACACCTATGAGCACAGAAATAATAGACTGTTTCTTCTTCGCTTCGGTGACAACCTCACGTTCCCTGGTCATGTGAATTGTGCAGCCACTATCTACAATAAATTCTCCAGAGCTGCATGCGGAGTAGGCTGACGCATGCATGGTATGATCGGGATCCTTTGATTTGCCTTCCTCACGCTTCTTCTTAAAACATCTCCGGGCCACATGTCCAGCACGCTTGCAGTATGAGCAGGTAAGCTTGGTGTTCTTCTTCTTGTTTGCCATGCTTGTATGGCATTGTATGTCCGTTTTGTCAAAGTTGCTGCGACGATGGTCTTCTTGTAGTAAACGGGAGCATACTATTTCAGTAGTTAACGAATTTGTCAATCCGGCAGTTTCTAAGCCAGAGACGATGACGTTAAATTCTTCAGGAAGACCGGAGAGCAATATTTCTGCTACTTCACTATCTTCTATACTTTTTCCTATATCTGATAACTGAGCGACGAGCTTCATGACGCCTTCTATATATTCTGACATACAGGAGTAGTTGTGATATTCAACTCTATGAAGTTGTCGGAGTAAAAGTACCTTCCTGTATAATCCCTTGTCTTCGAAGGTATCCGCCAGCTTTTTCCACGCTTCCTTAGCCTTCTTGCAGTCCCGCACGATTTGGTATAGGCTGGGCTGCAGCGAAAGACATATTCGCGCCAGCGCTCGAGCATCTCTAGTGGTGTCCGCATCTGTACCCTCGAAGCAAGCCCATAAATTTTCTAGTGTAAGAATCATTTTAACCGCAAACTTCCAGAATAAGTAATTAGACAACCCTTCCAATTTTTCGATGGACGTCGAACCCATGTTGAAGTTATTTGATTGTGTCTCCGCCATTATATATGGTTGTAGGGTTATGCCTCGTGTTGCGTCAAGCAACTAATAAGTCTTATATGACAAAGCAAACACGGCGTTCTCACTGTTGTTCTAATTGAAATGGTTTTAATGTTGTAAACCCCTTCTGGGTTGAAAACAGTGGTTGAAAAATATCTCTGGGGCCACTAACCTGTTGACAGAGCGATTTACGCAGCGGGACCCGTGTGGCGTGGAGACACAAATCAAAGACACAGCTTGATCAAAGTGATGATGTATTATCAGCTTCCTTCACATGTTATTACATTATCATAAAACACGATTAAATAGATATTAATCGATTAATTCGACAGCACAAGAACTTACATCTAGACGGCTATGTTTGACATTTTGTGAGAGAGCGAGTCTATGGCCGCTGGCCTTTTTATATGATGGAGCCACAGACAATTAAAAAAAAAAACAAAAGTGTATTTTTCCAACAAACTCGACTACTTTCTTGTCTTCTATCTTTTTGCTGGCCAATTGATGAACGAGTGACTGGTTCCAAATCTGTGTTGTAACAGCCGTCGTAACAGGACACGCCTGTACAAACTTATGTTTTCCGATATGGTTATAAGGTTATCCCATGCGGTCTTGGCGATTTCGGCGTTACGGATATCCTGAAGACACTACGATGTCACGCATATTTGCTATATGAGCGAGAGCGCGGTTTGTATGAACTTGTAGTCGGTGTCGTTTTCCTCAACGGCTTCCGAAAGAGAATCCAGCGTGAGCAACATTTTCATCTAAAACTTCCATGTTGGATAATTCTCGGCTCCACGCAGTTTTACAAAAAATGACCAGGTTTTTCACAATATCTGCTAAGGTATGATTATAGTTGTCCTTACGTAGTGCTTCTTATAATAGTCTTGTTCTCACTAATTCGCTTGACAGTTTAGAGGACGAGCATAAGGTCTCATGGATACTAGAGGATCATATTCTTTCAGAAGACTACTCAGTAGTATTTCTGTATCTGCAATCTTCTCGTCTTCAACAGACTTTCCCGTGTCTGAAAACTGGTGTACAAGCAACATTGGCGTCTTTCAATGTTCATACATACCATTTCTCATGGACATTTTGTAATCACTTAATCACTAAATTTGATGCGATGCAGTTGCCTTAATCGCCTATATATGGTCCTCGAAAACATCAGACAACTTTCAAGCTTTTCGTGGCGATGCAGCCTCCCTAACATAGCGTTATCATTACGCCGAGGCTGTACCAGACAGCCTTGATGCTCAAAAACAGACAAGTCAACGCACATTGATAGCGCGCGATATCCGAGCCTGTGATAGCCACATCTTTCATTTCAATCCAGTCCCAAGGCTTTCTAGTTTCAGTGTTATTTTCTACGAAAACTTTCAATTGTGATAATTTTCAGCACCCTCAAGCTTCAAGTGAAACGTTACTTATAATTAAATACAACTTATTTCCAATTCGTCACAGTTCTCAAATTCATTCAATTAGAGCTACGGCAAAAAAAAAAGAAATAGCTGACGTTGGAAGAGAGATAAGGAAGTTTCAAAATAATCATTGATCATGCATAGAATTCATTATTTAAGGGCTCTATAATTTTATACACACGATGCGATGCTTTAAGGACCATACAAACTAATAAATTTTACGATATATTTGGCTACCTACTTTACCGTGCCTTGACTGCTAAGAACTATATTTTATACGACTATAGGTGGTTATGGCGGTGAAGTAAGGTTCATATTCACACTGGCAACAAAATGGCGTGTAGGTGTCACTTTCCCACGGTTAGCAGCCTTCAAAAGGTTCTGTACGCGAGAATATGGACAACTGAAGAATCTCTCCAACTCCATCCAATCAATAAGGCTCGGTTTTATAAAGATCCGTTAGACCTTATGTCGGATTGTTATGTCAAAAAATGTACTGAATTACTGAAATTTGATCTGACATTTGGTCTAACGGACCTTTATAAAACTCAGCCTAAATGAATGTTATTTACTAATTATTAATACAATCACGGTTTGGACCTTACACCTGGAAAATGAGTCATACATTTGTATACATATTTTAAGAGTTGACTGTATAATGTACATGGTGTGGGACCGTATCTTTAGTGTGTATCAAAAATGGTCCAACGGATGATACCCCACAACGGTGTCTGTCCGTCTGTCATAGACAGTTTTTTGTACTTTTCACCATAACATTTACTAAATAATGAAGTACTGAGTACCTATGTACGAAAACACTAATTTAGTTTAAATATTAGGTAAGTATTGCAGCTAAGATTTATGGATCGGATTCGTACTTGGTATGCATGTTATCTTTATACCTACTTTAATTTTAGTTCATTCTCACATATCGATACTTAAGCCGTCGTCTCCCAGCGAATAAAATAAACAATAGCATTATCTTGTAATGAGCCCTGGGACCCCAAGGACTGGTAGACGACGGGTTGAAACAAGTAAATCACAGAATACTGAATTGTAATTAGTTTTATGACATTCATACATGACTTTCTACAATATGTTCAGAAACGATAATCAAATGGCCTATATTAAGAAACCTGTATCTGTGGTTGCATCTTAATGTTTATATTAAAGAATCGATAACCGATAATTTAATTACATTCAAATTTCGAACTTTCGATATGCTGTTTCCGCTGCCACAGTCCCCCAGCTTGCGGCTGGCAACATTAATTACAGCACAGGCGCGCGCCCGGGCTCGGCCTCGGAGTATCTCGGTAAACGTGGTTACACATGGAAAAGAATATAATTTATGGATGAAGATAAAGTAACATTGTATGCAACTGTACACAATTAGGCATTAAAACACTCGTGTAATCTTATTATGAAACTCGCCTTCGACTCGTTCCATAAAATCACACTCGTGTTTTAATACCTCTCATTATGTAGCGGTTGCATAAACTACTATGTATTCATATTTTATTCAGTATAGGGCACAGTTAAAAACATCAAGCGCTCACATGCTTCTACGAGGTTCGGAACGACAGATACACCACGCTAACTCTGCATTGAAATAATTTGGCAACACTACCTCAAACGTCACATTTTCATACAAATATAACGTATAATGCATAATTTTGCCAAATTATTCGTTGCAGAGTTGTGTGGTAGGACTCTAGTTATAGCTATATGTGTACAATCAGTTACTGTGATTCTCTTTCAGTTATCTGTACTATTTAAAATGAAATAAAAGGCTGAAAATAACATGAGTACATTTTTATTTGGTGAAGTGTTACAAACCAAAGAAAGTATATCATGAGATACTTTGATTTGTAAATATTTATTTTAATGGGATTTTCACTAATTGGCATAGTTCTGTCTTCTTTCTTTTGGATAATAGTTTGGATACCAATAAATTTTGAGTCAACATCCCTAATGCATCTAATCAGTTCGGCGGTTTAAGCGTGAAAAGGTAACAGTAGGTGTACCTACTGTTATATGTACATATATCTGAGACTGTTATGTAACGCACCAACAATTTAAAACCCGTATTTATTGCTGCTGAGATCAGGGACCCGATGCGTAATAACTTGTATTACAATCAGAAATATTTAGAAAGGATGTAGTTACAGAGGGTTCCGCTTGTATTGTGAATTGTAACCGGGGCGTGCCGAGGCAGTTGGGTTCCCGCTGGGTGGTAATGCATCCCGAATATAAGGGATATATATATGACCGTGTGACAACCCCAATACTAAGGGGTGATCTCCGTATATCGGACGAGTATATATAAAAAAAATCTTGTGCGGAGCCGCGAGCAGTTAGTATTTAAGTTATAATAGTTAGAAAAAGGATCAGAGCAATAATACAAAAATGGAGACTTATAATGTACATAATATATTATAAGAAAAAATAAATATCGCAATTGGTCATTAGCATTATCACAGTTTGCGGAAAATAAGCGACATACTATATTATACATAGATCTTGAATATATGTACTTAAATTCAATCACCTCCAAACCAACCACATAAGTAGATCGTTCAATCCACTAGTAGGTGGTCACTCCTCCTCATTCATATTCAAGATTTATGTGCTTCTGACATTAGAAGAATATTTGTTCTTGTAATATCCAGATTGGATCGAAATGACTAAATCTAGAGCAGCGCCGGCCCTAGCCCCAGACCAGGGTGAAGCGATTTATTCCACTCTACTCCTAAGGTGCCTCCAAAATTGTATCCTTCTCTTGATTTTATTATCCCACTCGGCATTCAGGCACACTCACGGCACACCTAAGAATCTGGCGTCTAGATCGACCGCTCCATCCGCTCTACACTAGCGTCGGCCCTGCGATGGAGTAGTGAAACCATATACGCTAAATGACCCTGGTGGTCAAAGCGCTCACTCAAATAAAATATTATTAACCACAATTTGTAATTTTCTGGCATACGCAATAAAACCGTTCCATCGTCGTTAAGTGCGCGCCTTCCAAGCATTCTCCTTTGCCTGTATATGGTGATATTACGCTTAGAGCTCCAACTAATTGAGATTTGTTTGCAATCGCTTCATAAGACATGTTACCCGGATTCGTTGTGAATGCAACTACGTAGTAGACATTATCTTTACTTCCTTCGTAATAGAAGTGTATTCTTAAAACCTTTTTTAGCGAGACATTCAGGCACTGCCAGCAACGTTTCGTTTTTATAGATTTTACCACTGTTCTTATGTGAGAGATCGCTAATAGTACACTCTTCATGCCTTGGACGTCATTGTTATCTAAAGGATACAATTGGTGGCAACTACACCATTTATCCTGAATGGCCGCGTCGCGGCAAGTCCGCGACGTGTTAACTGGCACAAACAAACTGTGGCAATTTGGGCAGCCACGAGAAACGCTGACCTCTGTTACATTTTTGCACCTGGACAACTCCTTTATATTAACTAACGTGTTAAACAAGTCGTAAGGAGTGATCAGCTTAAACTGATTTTCCGCGAGAGCCTTGTATTCTCCCCAGCGCCTGTCCTTGAATTTGGTAGGAGGTCGCATAAAAAAGAAAGGCAAGCGCTCGTCATAGTAAGATTCTAATTCAAGACGATGGGGCCCGAATCTGATGCCGTGGTCGCTGTAAAATATGACAAACGTATTTTCGAAGATACCCGTGTACGTTATTTTGTTAAAGAAATAATCTAGTAATCTGTCGGCATCCTGTGGGCGACTATTTGGATTATGACTGAATGAGTTCATCCAAAAATATCCGAAAAAACGATCATATCGATATGTGGTTACGAAATCTGCAGCGTAGTCTAATAGCTGCTGTGCAGAGGGTGCCTTTCCTGCACATACTAGTGACTTATTATTCAACTCCCTTTCTCCTTTGAGAAAGAAAGGTCTTATGTAGTGGTCAGTAGGAGGAATATGAAAAGCGTAGCGTTGGCTGAACGTATCGGGTAAACGCAAGAAGTCCTCTCCGTACGCAGTAACGTAGCCAATATCTTTAAAATTACTCCACATTAACATATGATTGCATTTGTCCATCTTATACCGACACTCGGTGGATATGGTCGGCATGCTTTGACCCGTCAAGGTTGCCATCACATTGGGAAAAGTATTATCTCCAATCTGGAAATATAAAGGTACAAAGTGATTTGACTATCTGGGTGCGTAATGACGGCTATAGTTACATAAAATATAATCAATATGAACATATTACCTTATGGTATCCACGGAAGCATAGCCAAAAATTCTTGTAAAGGTAATCTATAGTTCTAGGCATTGTCTGCACAATTCGCGGCAAGGACATGGAGTCCATGCCCAATATCAACACGTTGTAGCTACTGTTGCAAGGTGCCGCACGCGTCCGGGCGGTGCGTGCTGCCATGTTAATCTTTTTGGCAACGGCATAGACATCATCGTATACAGCGCGTGACTTGTTCCTAGCATCGTATTCAAAACATCTCACGTTTATAAAATCTGTCTGGAGAGCGATCGTCGCCCCGGAGCTAAACCTTTCACATTTCGTATACCTGTAACAAATGTCATTAAATTAAAATTTCATGTTGTAGGCTAATCCAAAATAAAATAACAATTTGGACAATGCGTATTCACTTAATCCTTGTATTTTCGTGACCGGGTTGGTGTGATCTCTGCAGAAAACTGTAACAGCAATCGTAACGTGCACTTTTCCTTAGATATCTTTTGATTACCAATGAGCTAATCGTCGCTCGCACATGATCTCCGTCAATTTTCTTAATATGTACTGCTCTTTTACCGCAGTCAAATCTTTTTCTTTTAAGTTTTTTATCGTGTTTAATTTGTTTCTGATAATTTACCATATTAAATGGAATTTGGCATCCAACCGTGTTGACCGAATATACTGAAAATAGATAAAAAATTATTCGTCTTAGTATCAAACAAGTAAATATGACTACTAATTGTTCTAAACTGTTACCGGCTCTGTATTCATTCAAAAAGTTATAATCTGTATCTTTGTTGTCTTTATATATCTCGTCGAGGTTCACGTGTTTCATAGGGATCAGTTTGTAATGTTTGGTAGAGGTCGGCGGTTGGCCGGTATTCCAAGTTTGGAAACCTGGTCCTAAGTACGACCGGCGCCAGTAGTATAACAGTAGAATGATGAAGCATGCACTCGCCACCAGAACAAATACTCCATATTTAATCTGCTTCATTGTGAACCTTGTTACTCTCCTTATTCTGAAACAAATATTTATATGGTGACGATAAAAAACTTCAGGTAAACTTATCAACAATTTTGTGACATTGGCACATTTTGAGGTAATGAAAAATTAGAGAAGATTATATGGTAGTTAATGAATCTTACAAAAACGTTGAATACAAAAACATTGATAGAAATTGAAAGTTAACAAACCACACTGACCTGCCGCTAGGGGACCGTTTACATTCAATTGAAGCAATACGAGTACACTGGTACAGAGACAATTTACTGTATGCAATTGAAGACGATATATATCACCTTATCCATTGAATAAAGTGCGGTTCTGGAGCTTCATATTATTATGTATTGTGTATTGTATGTTCTCTTATTTATTCGATAACGAAAACAGAAGAATTGCGAGCTTGCACACCGAGTCTCGCGTGTTATTATTATCATTAGTATTTATTGTTTTTTATTTTACTTGAGAATTGGATGATTCCTGTTCAAATAACTGGTATAATATATAATTGAATTATCAACAGACCACAACCTATATTTATTAAATTACAAATTAAGGAGTGGACTTATATTGTGGGAATACATCCAAATAGGTATTGTATAGGTATGTGATTTAATAATGATAAAACTTTAAACTACCTTTGTATGGGTACTAGTAACCATTTTGATATCTTCAAACAAATGACGAGTAGCTTAATGTCACTTTTCATTTTGACTTAACTATGACCGTCTGATACTCACTACTTACGCTGAACGAAATTAAAGTGTGAATGAACCGTGTCAAATCAACAACTACAGACACAGCCACGTGGAATTCGTAAACAATAAATATTTTTTTCAATACTCACGTAGCTATAACAAATGTAAAAAATACATCCTTTACCAGTGTATGTAAACATTTCATTCATAGTGCCGATTAATCGTAGGTTAAGGTGCGAGTCAATTACAAAATTAACTTACCACAAGTTACTTCATGCCCGGTCCAGATCTTGTGCATAAGCTATATTTTTCAGCAGATTTCGTAATAATTTTATATTCTCGGTGTCCCCGCGTCATCCGCAGGTCCGGAGGCTGGGGCCATCTTTGTTTTCTGACGCATGCGCAGTGGCTTACATACATAAGTTAATTTTCGCATGTTGGGAGGTGCTGGAAGACAGTGGAACTTCGAGTGGAAGTCGAACCGCGCTATAGAGGAAACGTACTTTAATTAGAAAAAGAATCTTGACCACATGATTGACAATATTGTTGAATATTCGATTCTTCGTGCGTTTGGAATGAAATTGGATACGGTGCAAAACTGTAGACAGGGAAATTAAAATTAGATTTGAGAGAAAAACATCGATATTAGAATGATGAAACATTACAAAACTTATCACTGGCGTTTTGTCCAAAATATCATTTAGCTTTAGGCTAGTGACGCATTTTTCAATTCAGATCCACCCCTCTCCTAATAGAGCCAGAACGAAAATCAGTGCGATCCCGATTTTTCCTTTAACAAGATAGTTATTGCCATGCGTACTATACTGGCAACGTGGCCAGTATCAACAGCAATTGTTCTAAAAGTTCGAAAATGGTCAAATTTATAGTCTGTTTGAATTCGAACATTTAGGGTTCTGTACCAAATTATCAATATTTGGAATTTGTTGTAAAATATTAAGTAATAATTATCACAAACATTATCACCAAATTTGAAGTTCATAGAATAGAATAGAAAAACTTTATTGTATAAACTGTGTAAGTACATAGATGGTGAAGATGTTTTAGTACATGTTTCAACAGTTACCCTTGCGGGCATACAATGTTTAATGATCTTACAAATAATTCACAATTTACTAGCATAAAATTCGTTTAAGTTATAATAGGCTTTATCTATTAGCCATTTTTTTAGTGTTCGTTTAAAAGAGTTATCATTTATACTTTTTATATCAGCGGGAAGATGATTAAATACACGAATGGCTGATATTAAAGTACTTTTTTAAATAATGAGTTATTGATCTCGGGAAGTTTAAGATCATATTTATATTGAGATCGTACATTAAATTTACAAGATCTCTTTGGAAAGTGTTCTGGTTGATTTCTAACAAACAAACATAACTCCAGGATGTATATGCATGTCAGAGTTAAGAAGTGTTTTTTTCGAAAAATGTCTCGAAGAGATTCCTCGGTGCGCATGCGATATATAGTCCTTAAACACCGCTTCTGTAGTATAAACGTCTTTTGCACATCAACGGAATTTCCCCAGTAGATGACGCCATAGGTTAGTAAGGGATAGACAGTCCCGTAGTATGCATTTATAGTTATGTATTCTGAACATGTTTCAGATAGAACTGATAAAGCGTAACATCTGCTGGAAATCTTTTTATTTATTTGATCTATATGTGCCTTCCAATTGAGGTGTGTGTCTATTGTGACTCCAAGGAAATTAGCGCTACTGACTTCCTCTACCACAGTACCTGTGTCTGACACAGCAAGAGGCATTTGGGTCGTTTTATAGTTTCTAAATTGAATGGTTCTAGTTTTATTTAAGTTTACATGGAGATTTAGAGTGCTAAGCCATTTTTTAATTTTTACAAGTACACAATTTATATTTTGTTCTAAGTTAACATTTGATCCATTACTTGAAAATAGCATAGTAACATCATCAGCGAATAATATACATGGTTCATTAACTATATTGGGAAGTTCGTTTAAATAGATCAAGAACAAGAGCGGTCCAAGGATACTGAACATAGGCCGATGGGAAGTAAAAAAAATATTCTGTACAAAATTTCGTAGGTAAATAAACTGACTGGTAGCTTCTCATCCTTTGTTTTTCAATATTTTTAAAACAAATGAGACATGATGGGGTAGGTAATTTTTTTCACGCCCCCTCTTCTTAGCTGGAGCCCTTCATAAAAACAAGTATGTACATCCTTTGTGACAGGCGATAGACGGACACGTGAGAGACAGCAAAAGGGCTCCGTTAGGGCCGTTACGGAGCCCTAAAAACGATGTTATAATTTTTTGGTGTCGATTACTACTGTTTACTCCGGCTCGTGGCAAGATCTCTGTGAACTCGTAATGAAGTATTTTCCGCACTATGATGCCAATAAATTCGAAAAAAATCGCGTTTGCTGCGCTCGCATTTTCATCTACATGTGTTATAACTTTATGACCCTTAAAGTTTTTATATCTATTTGCTTGACTCACAGGAGTGTCAAGAGGCAGTCATAATCATGGATCTGAGTAAGCCAAAGGTACAGGTACCAACTTTGAGAGATAATGCAGTGTATAAATTAAACAAGAAAATAATAATTTATCGCAATTTAATAAATATCACATTCACACACATAAACACACTATATTACAACCAGTTACTTCGATAACTCTACATTAGGTAATATTTATTCTGAAATCGGGACAAAGATACTCGTATTATTGAGCTATAATTTACTTACAGCTCTTAAAACAGTTAATGTCATATAATAGCTAAATATAAATATTGTTAATACTATCGGCACAAGAGAAGCTGATACAAGGCGAGGACCTGTCGTGTTGTCGTGTACGGAGGCAGATAAACCGCTAGGACGTACCTTATAAACAATTTTATTAAATTAAAAAAAATAAAAGAACCCCTACACACTACATAGCTTAGAACTTAGAACCATCTCCGCCATCAAGACTTACGATTAAAAAACCGCACTCAAATCGTTCATCCGTCGTCGTCATCCGTTGATCTAATTTGATACATTCAGAGATACTTACTCTTTGAGTAATGATAGCAAGGATAGTAGGAGGATAGAAGGATACACACAAGAATACAGATGGAGCCCTCTTTTGCGGTGCCCGTCGGGGGAAAAAAAACTGGACAAGTGCAAGTCGGACTAGCCCACCGAGGGTTCAGTACAAATTTGTAGGCATTGATTACGTACTTTAAATAAACACTATATTTTATGATTTAATTACAAATGTATAGATTTTCAGATGTTTCCCTATACTTGTAGAATAAAACGATATTACTTGCCATATTTCATAGTTCTAGGTCAACGGAAAGTGTCATTTAAATTCCCTTGAGTGTCGAAATATACCTTTCTGCGGCATACACGTAAATAAAAGAACGTTAACTTAGAGGTTTGATTTTTTCACAGCTTCAAGGGACCGTAGACTCGAGTATATAGTTTTAATTTCATCGTTTTAATTTCTATATTTTTCAACTCGATACCTCCACGCGTTCCCGAGATAAAGGATCTTGACATACAAACAGACGAGTGATTCTATAAATAATGGTACCGTTTTTCTTTTTGAGATACACGGAACGCTAAAAAAGGCGCCGCTGTCATGTTATTCTATTTTTTTCCGTGTTTTTCGCTATTGATCTTGCCTCATCTTCTCGTACAATCTTATTTTACATAGATGACTTATTTTAATTTTATTGAAGTCGTATAAAAATCTTGGATTATTTTAGTTATAAATCTTAGACAGCTTTGTAAATATATTTATAAATTTACAAGCTACCAAGGGAACAGTTAGCAGTAGTTATTTTACAGTATTATTTATACTTTACTTATAATAAGTAAATTTAATTGCGTATAATTAGATAGGAATAATTTATAGGTACCTATGATTTCAATACTAAGAAGGTGCGTATAGGTTGGGTCTGGGCACTGACAATAGGTACGGTATGTAGAGGATTGGAGATTTGTTACACGGGTCGACACTTCATGTAATATGTAATTGGAAAAGGACTTTGGCCACCCCTTTTATACATACTGAACTGGTATGTATACTATTAAAAATAATGATTTATAATTAATCCAGTTTAGGGTGGTTTAACTAAATTTACGAAACTTATTCCCATATCAATAGCACGACTTTAAATTAGGTATTGGCGACGTAACTTACCTACGACTATCGACGTATATGTCGATAGTTATTCTAATTCCCCCAAAGTAATTTACATTATTCGGAAGTATTTTATTCATTAGGCTGGTTCTGGTGTCACGATGACCATCTAATAATTCTAGAAGAATTTTAGTTTAGTCGTGCCGTACCGGCACTAAGTTCTGTCTAATATTACAGACATGATACAATAATATACTGCGCTAGGTATGGCAATCCGGTACATCGGTTAGTAGTGTGTGTGACACGACCTTGGCCATCAGCCTATCGACGATATGCGGATGTAGGTGTGAGTGTGTCGTCAATAGTGACGTATGGTCGTGTCACGATCCGGATTGTCAGACAATGTTTTCTTAGACCACACCATTACAGGCATGTGTGTGAGCGCAGACCTACAACTATTAGGTAATATTTACAGTGCAGTGGTAATATATTCTAACAACGTTAATTAGAGCTAGAGTATTACTCCTCAGTCTTATTGAGTATGATCTAGTTAAACGTATAGTATTATTTCTATTATTATCGTGCCACTGCCTATACTTAGGGTTGCTCGCTATTCGTGTAATACATTAAAATTATTTATTTCTTAAAAATTAGGTAGGTACTCTACTAACTCGGTAGTCATGAAGTGCAACACTACCGCAGACAGAAGTGAAACATACTAAGAATTATACATAAAAATTATGATATTATAAGGCAGTGTTTCCATTTGAGCCTCGGTAATCGCGTTGTATGTTAAGAACGGATCGATCAATAAATGCACTTTGAGATCCGACAGTCATGATCATGAATGTTCACTAGAATCATAGTTCGTTAAGTTACACTCTAATTCAAGGTTTCTCTTGCGGCGCCGGACATCCTGTGGAAGAAAAATAAACGTGTTAATTATCAATGTTGTTATGTTACACTACAGATCATAAAAAAAAACTTTGTGTACCTATACTAAGTATATACCTAATCTAGTAAAATCACCGTTTTGAATAACAAATTAATGTTTTATGTACTATACTATAATAGCGTGTCTTTGTTTATATCATTGTAAAACGTTATCTTAAGATGTTTAAATAAAGCACTCTACAAACTTTCAACTAGGAAGAAAATATACAGTATGTAAATTTAATACGAGCAAATCTTTAAATGGTAGTTAGCTCAAGTATAATTAGCTAGCTAATGTTGAAAATAACAATTAAAAATTAGACATCTATACTACTAATATTATAAATGCGAAAGTGTGTCCGTCTGTCTGTCTGTTACTTCACGTTTAAACTGCTGAACCGATTGAGATGAAATTTGGTATGGAGTAGTTTGAGTCGCGGGGAAGGACATAGGCTACTTTTTATCACGGAAATCATCCCTTAAGGGGGTGGAAGTTTGTGTGGAAGAGCGATAACTAGGTAAGATAAAAGCATAGAAATAAAATTCTAACACGATGAACTAGTTCTACGCGGACGGATTCGCGGGCAAAAGGTATAGTAGAAAAGAATTCAGTCTCCAATGTATGGCAAAATATGGACGTTAACACCAGCTAGTTAATCCCATGTTCTGTCTGTTTTTAAAATGTACCGTAAACAAATAGGTACCGATTCACTTCGCTTGTCAATAAATATAGCCTATTGAGACTTAAATACCTTCTGGAGTACCATTATGGTGGCTGATATACTAGGTTATAATATTCCCAACTTTGTATGGGGAACAGCGAGGTCAGCGAGCGGGTTCATGGCATATGTCTAGGTATGTTTAAGGCCAATCAGGACATGAAATTGCCTATTTGTAGTAATACCGTTTCTGGTATGACATTTGGTCTCTGGCAAGTTCTCTTGTAACAAAAAATATAGCAACGATGTGTCATGAATCGGCAATTACAGTTCATCAAGTATTCCTATGGCGCAACGGTAATGCTACCTATTCCAATTGCCTATATTTAACATTACCATATGTGGCATCGTTTGCATGTATTGTACAAGTAACGGGACCGAAGAGATGTTTAATCAGGTGAACTGTCTTTCTAAGCTTCATTGCTAAGGTCAATTTTCATGGGCAACGTACTCCTTATTTGAAATAGAACTGAAATTGCTTCGATTGTAGGCATCCACATTTTTTTGTTGTTCAATTTCATAAGTCGATCTCATGATAGGTGTGAATTGCGATGAACAGAAGCGCAAAAAAGAAATTTCGTTTGTAGTCGTTTATTCGAATTCGATAAACATGCATAATTATGAAAATAAACTGTTTGATAAACATGGACTTCCTACAAACGCTAGCAGGTGATCATCTCCTCGCTGTTGTAGCCTCAGCCATCCCGACCCGAACAGATCACGGCCGTGCTCCGACAGCGCCCGTTGCCACAGCACAGCAGGTGAATGCACACACAATCACCCCTTTACACAGTTTATATAAACCTGGATTTACTACAAACGCTACAGGCGATCTCATCGCTCTTGTTGCCACAGCCATCCCGGCCCGAACAGGCCACGGCCGTGCTCCGACAGCGCCCGTTGCCACAGCACAGCAGGTGAATACACATACAATACACCCCTTACTCAGTTTATATAAACTTTGACTTACTACAAATGCTACAGGCGATCTCGTCGCTGTTGTCGCCTTAGCTGTCCCGGCCCGAACAGGACACGGCCGTGCTCCGACAGCGCCCGTTGCCACGGCACGGCAGGTGAATACACATACAATACACCCCTTACTCAGTTTATATAAACTAGGACCAGTGGCGGATTTACACTTTTGCCGCCACTAGGCTATTCAAATTTTGCCGCCCCTATTGACCTCTACTGCAATTCGATACCCTAGTTTTTGCCGCTTTGGTATCAAAGGGCCTACTCCGAACTTCGAAATCCGAACTTCGTAACGTGCCGTCCCTTTCACAATATGAGTGAAAGGGACGGCAGGATAAGAAGTTCAGATTTCGAAGTTCGGAGTAGGCCCTCAGGTCCCATTTTCAGTGAAAGCGGAACATCGCCCTGGTGTTGTGGGTTTTGGCAGTAAGTGGCTGAATGGGATGTCAAAAACTCGTCTCGACGAAGGCTTCAAAACAGAAAAAAAAAATTGAAATCTCGAAAACATTTTTGAAAAATCAGTAATAAGTGAGCAATGCGGTCATCTGTCGCCCGATTTCAGTCAGAAAAAAAACATACTTCAAAAATGACTTATTTCCGATACCGAAAAAAAGGCCTAGAAATGACTGCGATATATTTAAAAAAATATTGGAGGTGCCATGCCGATCACTGATGGGTTATTCAGAAGATGTACTTTTCTGCTCGACTAAAACTCTTTTTCGAAAACCGGTAAAATGTGAAAAATACGGTTTTTTTCGCCCGGTTTCGGGCAGAAGAAAAATAAAATTCAAAAATAAAATTGAGATACTGAAATAATAAAAAATAAACTGGTCAAATGCGTTTCGGATCACGGACAATTAAGGGTTCCGTACCGACACCTACTAGTCCACATTTAAAACCACTTGCTAATACATTGAATAAAAAAAACCGGCCAAGTGCGTGTCGAATCACACGCGCAGTTGTGCATAGTTGTAGGACATATGTCTGTATAAAGTCTTGTTTTGTGTCTTTTATAGAATAAACCATTTTTCTTTCTTTTTTTCACAATGAAGGGTTCCGTACCAACGCCTACTAGTCTACATTTATAACCACTATCCAATACATTGAATCTAAAAAGGTCGTATCTTCCAAAATTAAAAATATTTTTTCGTAATTTCACATCATTTTTACACGACGGCCCAAAAAAAGGAGTGTAATGTTTGCAGGGTTCATGTCTGTATGTATGTGAGATTCTTTGTTACATAGGATGTGACGTCGCAATAAAACAATATGGCGGACTATTTATCTATATTTTGTGTTCTGACCAAAAATTTAAAACATGATTTTACGGCAACGATACTTTAAAATGAAAATCAAAAATTGCGAAATAAAATAATAATTAAAATTTAAAAAACATGACTGCAGTGGATAAAAGAACTAAAAAGAAAAAAAGATTCAAAATAAAGAATTTCCAAACTATGAAGTTTAAAATACCGAAAAAAATTGAGGTGGTGTGCATTAATAAATACTTTCAAAGACTTTTGGTTTGAACAAAATAGGTTTTACGGTTTTTGAGTTTTCACTTAAAAACTGACTTGCCCAAACTAAAGGTCGTAAATGCCGTGAGTTCCCTATGAAGATACGATTTTTTTTAGGTTCAATGTATTGGATAGTGGTTTTAAATGTGGACTAGTAGGTGTTGGTACGGAACCCTTCATTGTGCGTGGTCCGACACACACTTGGCCGGTTTTTTCTTTTTAGTTCACCTACAATTACTCTTACATACTACTTTTAAGGTGTGGTAATGTATGTCTAAAATTACAGACACACTATGAAGATCGTAAAATGAGGCTTCTTTGCTCTAAACAGGCCTTCAAAAATTTAAATTAAGTACTGAATTATTTAAAAATTTATCATAATGCGGTATGTAGATTTTTATAGGCATAGGTACTCGTATTAAAAACTTGGTAGTAGAATGACCATATGGATCCTGTTATAACACTTACTAGGCATCAAAATAATGTTTTAGTCAATTTAAACACTTTGAAGCCTACCTACAACCTACAAGCGTAAGCCAATGTTTGGGTAACTGTGCTCCAGAATGAAAAATGTTTCAAAACTAGCCATTTTACCCCGTTGTCAAATATTCTGCTACATACAAATTTTGCGTATGTACTACAATTGCTGTTTTACAGAGTTAAGAACAGACAAAGTACATTTTAAACATATTTTCTATCAAATGGGAATATATTACTTTTGGTTATAACGCTATAAAACCAAATAAACAGTTGGGGCATAGTTATCCAATGGGGAGCAAAGGAACCTCAATTTACGGTATAAAACATATTTAAGTGGTGAAAGATATTACACGTTGATTGAATTGTGTGAGCGGACATAGTAACATTTAGATGTTTTTTGTACGACAAAAAAAAAATCGGGGAAAATTTGCCGCCCCCTAAAATCTGCCGCCCTAGGCTCCAGCCTACTCAGCCTATTGGTAAATCCGCCACTGACTAGGACTTAATACAAACGCTACAGGCGATCTCGTCGCTGTTGTTGCCACAGCCATCCCGGCCCCAACAGGCCACGGCCGTGCTCCGACAGCGCCCGTTGCCACAGCACAGCAGGTGAATACACATAGAATACACCCCTTACTCAGTTTATATAAATCGGGACTTACTACAAACGCTACAGGCGATCTCGTCGCTGTTGTCGCCGCAGCCGTCCCGGCCCGAACAGGCCACGGCCGTGCTGCGACAGCGCCCGTTGCCACAGCGCAGTGGACAGAAGTCTGCAGCCCGCCATCTGTACACACGAAAGCGAGTACCTACAGTAGTCGTACAACAACGCATGTTACAAAAGATGTAGATATTGGTTTTCGCTAATAAAGGTATGTGGTACGTAACTAACGTGGTGTTATTATACTAAAATATGTCGTTTTGTGCAAGGCTTTAATATGGAACGAGTGAAACAATAGCTTCAACATGTATTGTCCAAAAGTCTCGTAGAGCAATTATGTAGCACCTATGTGTTAATGTTATAGTAAATATTAGGTAACAAGCTATTAATTCAATTATATATAATATTTATTCAGTTAATTGTAAAGCCAGAACAAGAAGACCTTAATTTGATTTGTCTTGTTGTTTGTAGACCTTTTATGTAAATGCGGGCTAGTACCTGATCAGTTAGGTAGCTTCCATGTAATACCTCCGTGAACAATTTTCTGCCGCACGATTAATAATTAGGTTGCTCGGTTACTATACTTCCCGAAAATTTGTTACGATCCTAATATATGTGGCAGGCACTACCTGTCTGACGAAAGAAAATAAGCGCAATACATATATGCGGCTGTGATGCTGCCGCAAGCTTACAAATACTACGTACTGCAGGGGTTTACCTGGACTGTTCGTTGCATAGATGCGGAGGTTCGTCTGAGCCGTCCTTGCAGGACACTATGGCGTTGCAGAACTCGTATTCCGGCAGGCACTCCCCGGAGCCACAGCGGAACGTGTGGCGAGGACACCTGTAATTGAAAATAGTAACGCTGATTACAGGTCTTCCAAACTAGAACAGTCAAAGGACTTACCTATTGTTAGCCACCTTGAGGTATGTTGAAAAGGGATGATTTTAAAGAATCTATAAATTATATGACATAGAAACTAGTTTAACTACGGATTTTGTACCTTTTGACGAATTATAAAGTACGTGAGTGCGAGGTACATATGCTTTATGTTTTTGGTAGGTAGGAATAGTGCTAAATTGGCCAATACGAAATCACGTCATTACCCCTTTCTCCTAGTAGCTCGGCAGTTCCTCTCGTCCTCTCCGCCCGGGCATTGCGGTGTACTATCACACCGTGCCGCTCTCGACACGCAGGGAGACCCCACGCCGCCGCAACGAAACGCGTGCATGGGACACCGCTCGCCAAGGCCATCTGGAACATACGGAAAAGGAACACGTGAAAACAATGCTCGGGTGTGAAGTTAGTAGCTACCTACCTAGAGGAAATCATAACATACATTCTATCTAATGTGCCGCTCTTACAGTCCGCTTTGCAATCGTCTAGAAGAATCTTTACTAAAAAAAAAATGTTACGCTTGCTTCATTAACCCATCGTCTCCCGGCGAAAAAAATAAACAACGGCATTATTTTGTAATTAACCCTGTGATCCCAGGGACCGGTAGACGACGGGCACTATTGTGATAATTCCATGAATAGTGACTGCGACTATGAAACGGACGTAAACTGAGTTAACAAAGACATTAAGTACTAGATTAAGCGATTTAGAAATAGTACAGCAGTAAGAGGCGGTGTTAATACTCTAGATAAAGTAATTTAACCACTTAGATGATTAAAACAAGCACATAGCTGCGATATATGGACCACAGCACCGTCGTATCGACGTCGTAGCGCCGTTGAGCGGTCATTACCTATGTATATGACGCGAATTACCACTAAACCAGTTTCCAACCCGTTTCCTAGAAGACGGAGTATGTTTAAATTAGAATATAACGAGGGAATTATACCGATAGCCCGACATAAACAAGCTTTACTGATGTTAACGATGAAGAGCGAAGGCACGCGACCACATAGAGCATACCTAGTCGAACCACATTCGCTAGACTCATAAATGTTTGTTTTAATATGTTTTAAGATCACAGAAGTATAAAAATATGAGAAAAGTGTGCAAAAAGAAAATGTGCAATTAACTACCGACCTTTACCGGTACCTTGGCAAGTCTCATCAGATCCGTCGGGGCAATCTTTTCGACCATCACAAACGAAATACCAACTGATGCACGCTCCAGTCGAACGGCACTGAAATAAAAAAATATAACTTAGTAATCATTTACGTATATTAGCATGTACCACAAGATGATTATAAGTTAAAAAATAACCTGGAATGTTCCTGGCAAGCACCCTCTGTTTCTCGCCGAACACGCCGAAGTGGAATTAGTCCGATACGCACAATCACACCGTTTGTTGAGGCATCGCGTATAAGGATCGACAAGATGGCACTGCGAATCGGTTAAACACGGCATTCCGAGAGAAGCCGGGCCGATATCAGCAACGGAATCTGCTCGGATGCGGTTTTTATCTAGAAAATGCAAACATAACGTTAGACTAGACTTACATACTTAATTACAAAAGTAGCAGTTTGTTTACAATGTAATTAATGATATTATATATAGCAAGTTACCTTTCAAAGACGATTTCTTTTGAGGTCCCGTTTTGTACTTCTGCTGGTCTTTAGATATCCCGGTCTTTTTGTTACTTTTCTTGTCCAAGGACGGTTGCGTTACAACTCTATAGATCGGCTGGTCGTTTGCATGTAAATTGGCCGTTAACTCGTCTATGCCAACGGTTTCATTGGGTTCCCCATCTTTACGGTTTGACACCGGCAGCCTTTTAGACGATTCTGGTACTTTCATGACAGCTTGCATTAGCGGGCTATCTTCTTGTGTACTCAACATTTCGTTTTTGTTGGTAAACATTGGTAAATTACTGGGTTTAACATCTTCTGACGTGTCGGTGAATGTATTAGGTGGAGGGAATGCATCTTCGGAACCAGAATTGGTCATTGCGGATGCCGTGGGAGATTTATGGCTT
Organism: Epiblema foenella; assembly: GCA_963556455.1. Taxonomy (NCBI): domain Eukaryota; kingdom Metazoa; phylum Arthropoda; class Insecta; order Lepidoptera; family Tortricidae; genus Epiblema; species Epiblema foenella. The sequence goes on along the minus strand of OY747104.1, from coordinate 8,913,243 downwards.
ACATTGTTGTACAATATAGTTCCATTCGCGTCGACAAGCACAGCCTCTTGCTCGGCGACGACTGCTTCTGTGACGTAGGTCATTTTTTGTGCAACACATTTATCTCCGGTTAATCGGAAGAATGCATTGCAGGAGCATCTACCAAACAGATTGGGTATGACGAATTCACAGTGACTTTCTCTGTCCCATAGTCGACAGTGTTCGTTGCTGTAGCAGACATGGCCGGGCGGCGCGGCTGAAACAATATTAAATTAATTAAATTAAATTAGTTACTCAGAGAATCGAAGACATCTTTTCCATACAGGTATAAATGCGCCTTGAAATTATTTTCTTCATTTACAGTAACGTATGGAACGTGCTAGTCTTAATGATCGGTTGTTGATAGCAATTTTCCCGAGGCTGACCATACGCGACGCTCTGCTAACGTTCTAATAGCCGACGTACAGTTGTAAACAGCTGTTTGTGTGGCATCATTGTCATGTGCAAATTTTCAAAATGTTCAAGTCTTGTTCAAACGTCGTTGCAGTTGAACGTTTCAAGGCAATAACGGGTTCAGTATACGGCCGATGTCTATAAAAAGTTCATATAACGTACTAAGAAGTGTCCTTGCCATGGAAAACCATAATATAAAGTATGTTTAGGTACCGAGTCCAAGCATTAACCCGGGACGTGACGGTTCCTGTTAGTGCATGTAAATGAAATGATGTAAGTTTTCCGAACACTCACTGTTTTACAATGCAAATACCCACTGTAGGTAATAATAAAACGACGCCAATTTGATTAAGTGTAGTGAATGTAAATTCACAAATGTTAATTTGATAGTCCATTATATGGTAATCAGAAACAATAAGGCACGCACCATAGTCGGTATTCCGATGTTTTTTGTAGACTTACGAGTACCTTCAGTGTTCACGACCCAGATACCTAGTCATCATTGCACTGGCAGTCAACGCCTGTGGTTATTCAAATATTAAATTTTTGACTAGATAATAGCAATGTGTTCACGTATGTGGGTCAGTATTTATGTAGTCTTGCTTGCTTATTCCATATGAATTGGACAATCAGCGTACATTCTTGTGATACAATACTATGATTTTCCATTGGACTGACATAGCAATGATTCTTCAGAACTAGTTCGTGATCCATAAGTAATTACAATTTACAGAAATTAATCTGATTTCGTGTCAGAGACAATGTGATAATGACATGTCGTGATTTAATGTGAGAATAGAGAATATCACACTGCATAATGCTTTAATAGATATGAGATTTTTTGTAAGTAACTGCTGGTAATTCGTTATGTAGGTAAACTTGGTTATTTCAGGCATTTAGACGAAGCTATGCTATAAGTGGTATATTTCTCACAATAAGATCATAACAGTGGCGTTATTGGCCGTAATAAGAGAGGTTCACAATGTGAACTTCACATGAAGTGGCCGTGAGTCGGACGAACAATTACCTCTTTTTCTCACAGAGTGGCTTCGCACACGGAAATGACTCTCTATTAAGAATAGGTCTTGTCTTCACTTCTCCTCACATAGGCCTTTTTAGGGTTCCGTACCCCAAGGGTAAAACGGGACCCTATTACTAAGACTTCGCTGTCCGTTTGTCACCAGGCTGTATCTCATGAACCGTGATAGTTAGAAAATTGAATTTTTCACAGATGATGTATTTCTCTTTCCGCTATATACAACAATAAATACTAAAAAAACAATAAAATAAATATTTAATGGGGCTCCCATTCAAAAAACGTGATTTTTTTGCCATTTTTATAGATAATGGTACGGAAACCCTCGTGCGCGAGTCCGACTCGCACTTGGCCGGTTTTTGTATACAATTATTTTTCAAACAATCGTAGGGCCTAAGATTCGAAATTTGTAAACGACACCTAGTACCTATAAGTCGTTCCTGAGATACCTATACAAAAGTTGTGACAGACGGATAGCTGGAGTCACACCATATGGTTTCCTTTTTTATCTTTTTTGTACCGAACTCTAAAAACAGACAATTAGCAAAAACGAACGACACGATTGTAAGGGGTATATACTTCTCCAGTTGGGTTGGGCTGTTCCAAATATGCCGATAGGTGCCATACCTTTTCCTATTTACAAATATAACTGTTATTAGTTTATTAATATTCATTGAAATAACTTATTTAACTGAAGGCACGAGATGTAGATCACAGAATGAGGACATTTTACGTTAGAGGAAAATAATCTACATTTTCGAGTACAATAGGTATGATATAGGGTCCCATTGACGACGCCAACCCTTCGTATTTCCCCGTGACGACACATTTCCCGATTTATAGAATTACACGGCGACTTATCTCGGTTCGTCGCAGTCCAGTAAGTCCGTGACTTGGTCAATTCGGCACGAGTCACTAGACGACCGAACGAAATCGAAAGTAAATGATGTATTACTGCGGTGTGTGGTGGAGTGGAGACAAGTTAGTATAATGTTTTGCCATTGTTACGTTTACTAAGTCGGATAAAACGAACCGGTAAGGTCGCTGTGTGATCGTAATGCTCCAGAACCTGCAGAGAACATCATACGTTTTTTTACAATTTTTTTTATATTATATTAGATCGGTACAGTCTAGTATTCCATAGCTTAGCAAACACAGACTAACTTATCCACGCGCGAATAACTTGGAAAGGAAAATCGGAAGAAAGGAGTCTCATTTACTAGCATGCCAATCTAATTTTCATTTCTTATAGATACTCTGAAAGTGGGTTACTTATTGTTTATGTGGCGTGCTGAAAGTGGTAGGTACATTTCTGCTCTAGAGTAGAAAAGTTTAAAAAAAACGGGTTTCAAAATAAAGAACTTAAGGAAATCTATTTTGTTCGTAGTGAGGGATCTAATATTTTGGTATTGTACCTACATAGGGTAGGTAGTCAGTTCTTTATTTTGAGACTTGTTTCTATCTTTTAATTATTATTTTATATCACTATTTTTGATTTTTCATTTATTAAAGTATCTTATGCTATAGTAGTACATTTTGATGCAAGTGCGGAAGGTATGTCAATTCGCACGAGTCCCGAGTTGTCTTGGGCCGAGCCGTCAGGCGAGGGACAAGACTCGGGACGAGTTAAAATGACACTTCCGCACGTTATATTAAACGACGTTTTTTAATACAGTTGCGAGTTTACATACATATTATGTAACAATCGTATAAATCGCACATATCACATAAATCTTATTAAAACAATACAAGTAATTACAAAATTAAATGTTGAATTTGTGAATGAAATAGACGCGGGAATTAAAAAGTCTGTTTAACTTTTAATGATTGTCAGCATGCCATGATTGTCAACATTCAGCCAAATCAAAAACTATTTTGGAAGAGGTTTTGTCATATGGTAGTTTAATTACATTGAAATAATTATCATTTTTAATTTTATTATTAATTTATATTTGATTTATTTGTAAATAAATTTAATTTTTTACGAAAAAACAAGCGTTTATTCATCCAGCGCGGCGGTTTTGGTCTTGGTCTTAATCTATTAATCGGAGGTCTCGCATAATACTCATTTCCGGTCATTGGTCTACTCAATCAGTCAACTTTTTCAAATTATTTTAGATTTTTAAATATTTGATAACCCTTTAATTTGTCTAATAGCCAATTTTAATGTTTTAACTATAGTTTTAATTTAAATTGAACCTAAATCTCTTCCAATGGATGTACGGCTTGGACCAACAATAAATTTTAAAAAAATGGAAAAGTAAAAAGCACTAGTGCGAGAAATCCCTTTGCGCACGATATACAGCTACATAAAGTAAGTACCACTTTTTGAGCAACTGTATAAAAAAATTGTTTTAAATACATACGTTATATATATTTTTGAATTCGTCTTTTCAAATTCTTAATTTAGACCACTTGACAAGTATATTATTTTTATTGCAACGTCACATTGTCACTCATTTTTGAGCAGTCGTGTAAAAAAGTAACCTCTTCAGAACCACTTCCAGAAAATGGTCAATAAACAAACACTATTAACGTCAGTCAACAGTTCCCGCCAAAATGGTCCATACACTAACGATTTTAATGGACTCGACTCGATAGGGTTTCTCTCTTCATTCGAGCGCCAACAAAATCACAGCATCAGCGCATCTCGTCTGAAATGGTGACACTTGGTCAACAATATACTATCGAAATACATTTAAATCGGGAGCAGGCTCTTATCCGATTGCAGCTGATTATCTAGCTAGATGAAAACTTACGAGAGAGGCATGTGTGTTTCCGGAACTGCAGATGGCCGTCGGTGCAGCGGCATACGCCTTCCAAACATGCGCTGTAGGCCACCTTCAGGGTGCATTGCTCAGATACCACGCACTCAGAGCCCAGTAGTGTAGCTGTTAACAGAAAAACGATTATTGATGTTGTAAAGTGGACAACAAAGACATGACGCAATAAATTATGACATTTCGGAAATATAAATGTCGTTGTTTTTCGTGAATGGTTTAAGGACTATTTTACCATTACCCCAATTTTTTTTGTTTTATTCATTCTTCAATATAGTTTAACTTTTCAACACTTCAGCATCTAAAGAATTCCAAAGCCGAATAGCTAGGAAGGTGGAGGAACAGTTATAAAATTTAGATGAAGAAGATGGAACAAAGAAGCATATTCGGGAGGACCTAACGGAACGCTCTTTGAAATAGCGTGTAGTTACAGGGTTGAAGAGAGTAGAATACAAGTACAAAAGAGATAGGTATGAGAATTACAGCAAAAATGGATAGGGAGCCACTTGAGCTGGGAGCGGAAGAAGGATTAATGTAAACTAGGGATTGAATCGAACTTCACACAAAATACACATAATGTAATAAAATTTGCATTAAATAGCGAAAACGCGCAGAAATACCCATCTCAGATGATTTAAGATGTCTGAATTTTATATTTGATATTAATGAAAAATATTTAATATGTCTTAAAAAGTTTCGCATTCCTTCATGACTACCTGTTAGATTAGGGAATACCACGTTCTAGTTGTTATTAATGGTAGCCTCAAGAAGCGCGGAATTAAATAAAAACACGGAAGCTCGTGAAAAATGCGTAAAAGTATTTTACGGCAGGTAAAATACTTTTACGAAAGTGGCAACTTTCGAGTATTTAAGTAAACGTTGATAACATATTGGTATGCAGTCATCCATAAGGAAATTGGCAACCAGTTGATAGGTGTGTATGAATATGCATGCGAATTACGCACTTGAATAATCATCAATGACTTTAAACGGACCAAGCCCGCGTTTCGCGGACATAACAAATAGAGTCGCCTAATAAATCATTTACCAATTGACATCCAATAATTTCATTTGCAATGAAAGTAATTATTGTTTTACACAGTCATTAATTAGAAATCCAAATTTTAATGCTTTCACTTGTTTTTTCTAACTATCTAACACGGATGTAAGGTTATTTTTTTCCATTTTGCATAATATGATAAATTGATAACCATCCGCCTCGGACTTTACACTAAGGCTCGGTCTTATAAAGTTGCTTTAGATCTTATGTCGGTAAGTTATGTCAAAAATAGTACTGAGTTACTAAAATTAGATCAGACATTTGACCTAACGGATTTTTATAAAACCCGGCCTAAGTAGCCTTGCAAAATCTGGCTTTAGATACGCTTTCGTCAAATCAGGCACCGATATGTATCTTGTTGTGATCCCCATTTATATTAAGAGATTAAACATGGTTTTGATCAATTTTGAGCGGAAAGTTAAATTTAATGTTCCGCTCCGAACTTGTTAAGCCACTACGCGTTATGGCCAATTTTGCATAGACAGCTCAGATATATTAACTCTTTATTAACTACCTCCGCTACATTTTTTAAACTGCTTTTTAAAATCATAAATGATGCGATATATTTAATGTCTTCCTATTACCATTACCATCACGAACTCGTCTTTATAGATAGAATTTCTTAATAGCTACGTGTTAAATTGGATAAAGTAATTAAGCACTTAAACAATGCAAAGCAATAGCAAAAAATGGCAAGCGTCAGTTTTCAGACTCTAATAAAAGTAACAAAGTTATCATTCGTTATCTAGCGAACTGACACAATAATCTCGAAATGGAGTACAATGGCGTACACTTGCGTTTATTAGATTTGGCACACTGTAGACAGCCGTGAAAAAGTATGATGTGCGTGACTTTGCGTTTAGGTTTTAAGATTATCTCGAGACAAAGTCAAGGTCGATCCGATTCAGCGTAGACCTACTTGTGGCGGTTCAGCGGTATTTGGGGCGCGTCAATGAGCGAGTGTCGCTTGCAAGCGACATACGGAGGAAATTAGGCGATTTACCGCAGAACAGTATGGGTTCCAGCCCAGCTAGCATGATGGGATATACCGTCGTGTGACGTATTAGTTAATTGCGGCCATATAATACGTGACAGTATATTTTCGTGATAGCTGGCCAGGTTTGCGTATATTGATGTGAAATAACGCTAGGTAGACGTTTTTTGTACCTTGCAATAAATAAATGTAAAAATACGTTTCACATAAGTTTGTTATGTGACAAAATTATCGAAGCTTATGGTGATGATAACTTATTTCACCTAGCACCTTTCACTATCAGAGAAATATCTTTGCGACAATGACTTTATTTTTGTCGTTGTTATTACCAACGAAAACATGTGAGTAAGGGGGCGTATCGTTCACGTCATAACGATATGCACGATTATTAAAGTAATCAAAAACATGTATTTCTTAAGTAGTTTTTAATATCTAAAGCGATTCTAATGTGAGTCACATGTGATGTGACGGTGACAGGTTGAAAATGGAAGCAACCTTTTCCCAGGTAGAGTAGAACATACTTTTATGGAGTTCACCGCAATACCCCCGTTGCCAAAGAGGGGCTCTGCCTTATATAGCGTGTAGGTCTATCTTCATAACGGTTCTGTCATACGAGCTCTAAATCTCCTTCTACGAATATTGTGGGAGTACATAAACATTATACTCTACTCAACCGAGTCTGCCGTAGTATCTTTCGTATTTTATAGGTGTATGCAATACTTGGGTCTAATCAGGTGCATGGTACCCGCAGTACAGTGCTTGCCACGACGCATATTAGGTATGGTTAATCAAATCATAAGCAGGTAAAAATTTATGGCGAAATATGTAGGTATCCGGGATGGAAAGGTCTTTCGTAGGTAGGTACATTAGGTGGCGTTTGTGTTTATAGTTGCTGCTGGCACCAAATTAGAAATTCATAAAACTCACCTGCTTCAAACAAATCTGGTAAACCTTTCTCTTTTTTTCATTTTTTCTCTTTTGCAGAAAAACTATAATAGCAATGATATAGCGGCATGTTAAAAACTTTATTTACTATTTTAGTCGTACCTCAAAAAGTTGTTCTTTATGACGAGTGAAGGCTGCATAAAATGGTGTTTTATGCTCTTGTGGATGAAGTAAACTACGTCCCGCGCACCTCCGCCCGAGGACGATGTCCTCATGAGTATATAAATATGATGACATAACCCTAATTATTAATTATTTATTTAATATATAAATATGACGACATAACCTTAATTATTAATTATTTATTTAATTTCCTAGCAATCGAAGTGAAAAGCAGAGTGTAAAACTAGAGCATAAACCCATTTTACCCTCGACTAACTATCCACCCTCGTCGTACCGCTACCGGCTCAGGTGGCTATATGAACGTCTCGGGTAATATGGATCGTTTTATGCTCTTGTCATCACAGGCCAAAACAGTAGAATTAAAAACCATCGCCTTTTTGACAATGAGAGATGCTTTGCTTTGTGAAAGTCTTTCGCTTCGTTCCACCCGTTGTATCATTAAATGATACTATCGAACGATAATCTGTAAATTTTACAGATTACCAATTCTAGTATAAGGTTGTAAGTTGGTGATGGCTGTGAACGAGGTTCACCTTCGACTTACTATTCCAGTAATCCATCATTTAGTGCTTAGCGTGCCGTGGCTGTTGAAAATAAAGTGCTGCTTGTTACAGCCATGAACTGGGTTAATGGATGCATACAGTATTGTTCGGTGGGTCAAACAGCGGATTAAAAACTCGTTGTGTTGTTTTATCTATTTTTTGTTATGCTCTGGATCTGGAGTCAACGGCAATATGGTAAATGTTGTTTATCTAAACACAACAATTACCTACTTACCTAACCATTTTACAGGCTGTATTAGGGAGTGTAGTGGAATGGTCTGGGTGAGCTAGGCCATATGAATATCTTTTCGATTCAAGCACATAATATGCTGTAGATGATTTTACCATATTCTTTATGCCTCTATCGGTCATTAAAAACACGTAGCGCCTACATTTGTAATGAAATGAATAAAAGGTATCATACTTTAAATACTTTTTAAATGTCTTCTTTGACACAGAAATATCTTCACTTATCTCTTGCAAAATTAAAGCTCATCCTGACAGCGATATCTCGGTCAAAGATAAGGTTTGCAACTCATGAAACTTGAGCAATAAAAAATAAAACTGTAAGGATAACTGTACTTAGCGTGGGATGCGAACAGTTGGTTAAGAATGCCGCCTAATAAGGTATCTAATAAAAAAAGAAGTTTATTTCCATCACCGTACAAGCGCACACGAATAAAGGGTTCTATCAGGAGGTTAGGACTGTCTTTCCTTTTTTTAAAACACCTTATTCTAACACACAACGAATTAGCTAGTTTAATATCGGGACTTGACGTTAGCAGGTGAAGCCGCCCGGAAAACGGACTCGTTCAGTTAGAAATGTGCACATTATATGCTCACATTCTAACCCATTCATGGCAGTCATTCCTTGTTCAATTAGGAGCTAGTAAAGATAATAACATTTTTAGTACGGTTACTCAAAAAGTGGTACTTTATGTAGCTGTATATCGTGCGCAAAGTTGGATTTCGCGCACTAGTGCTTTTTACTCTTCCAATTTTTTTTAATTTACTGTTGTTCCAATCCAAACATCCAACAAAAGAGTTTTAGGTTCAATCAATTTACTCATTTATTTAATAAAGCATTTGGCATTAAAATTATACTTCTGTTATATTTCAAATATTAAAATTGCATATTTAACAGGTTAAAGGGTTATCATATACTAAAAAATCTAAAACTGTTTTCAAAAAGTTATCTAATTGAGTAGACCAATGACCGGAAAAGAGCATTATGCGAGACCTAAGATATAATAGAGTATTATGCAGAACCGCCGCGCCTGATGAATGAATGCCAATTAAAAGATAAACCGACTTTTTAATTCCCGCCTCTTTCATTCATAATTTTAGCTGATGACATTTGAAACCCTGGATTAGTCTTAATAGAAACAAATTCACTGAAGACATTTATTATCCTGGAATATACTTTTTAGAGGAAACTGCTGACATTACAAAACCACATACTGAAGTTAAGGCAGTAAGGCCTCTGGCTATAGCCTGTCCGTAAGGACCAACTAGAAAAAAAAAATTCATAATTTCACGAATTAATTTTGTAATGACGTATTTGTTTTAATAATATTTTTGTGATATGTGCGATTTATACGATTGTTAAATAAAATGTGTATAAACTACGCCAGATGTAGACCAGGTACGTGCAACTGTAAAGCCCACAATGGCAAGTAAATAATACATTTTGTTTTGTCACTCTTTTAATTACGTTTTATTTAGTTTTGTTTCTTTGATATTTTCGCAACTGTATTAAAAAACGTCGTTTGATATACGTGCGGAACTGTCATTTTCACTCGTCCTGAGTGAAAAAACTCGGGAGTCGTGCAAAATGACAAACCTTCCGCACTTGCATCAAAATGTTACTATTCATGAACCCTTTTTACATTTAACCAAATATTATATTACACCCTGTATCTAATATTAAAAATTACATATATAACGGTAAAAGGGGGAAATGGTAAAATAAACATTAGCTACAACAGAAATGTAACTATAAACAAGACCCGCCAAAGATAAGCACGTCTGTCAATGTAGTGCATCAAGCAACTTCTCGCCCGTTGGCACAGGAAGTAATCTGACTTAGATATCGAAATCGCACGCCATTTCCCGAACGCCAATTATATTTGCCAGGTCAGACAGCTTCTTAAATTGCTAACTGGTAGAATTATTGTCGTGTCATTGTTTTCGATTCCAATTATAATTTAAATTAAAATGTGCGAGTGTATCGTGTCCCCGAGCATTCGCTGCAGGCAATTTACAGCTGAGGACCGGACAAGGCCTCGAAGTAGGCCCGTGGCGGGATCCCGTAACCATCAACAAGTTTATTTAAATTGGTTCCACAAATAAACGCGCAGTGGACACATTGCAATAACACGCGGTGCTTTAGGGCCGGAATAAGAATTTATTGGCGCGTCATGCTTCATTGAGCATGTTGATACACGGCTTAATTAAAGGACTGCGCCGGTTTACCCTGAATTATGAAGTCTAGACATTATTTCCTTGAGGGCGTATAGTTTTAAACACGCCAGAAAATAATTAAGCGTGTGTATGGTGTTTATTATAAAGTGGAATTTATTCTTTGCTTTTAGACAGTATTCCGCCTAATGCAACTAAGAGTCTTCTCAAGTTCTCACCCAATTAAGAACAACGTTTATTCCGAAAGTAGTCCATATTTTAGACCTTTAATCTCAGATTAACCGTTCTCTTTGGCTTCAATCAAATAAAAGTTCTCTAACTGGGCAATGAAAATTAATGTTCAATTTCAATACTACAAACGTGTCACTGTTATTTTAAAGGTATAATTGCAACATTAATCTGTCACAGATGGTGAGATGGCGAAACCACGTCAAACGGTAAGGCACAGCGTTCCTTGCGCGGAGATTGCTCACGCATGGCACACTGACCAAGGAACTCCGGGGCAGCCGTCACTCCAACGGACGTTTAACCCATATTCAATGACATCTCCTTTATTATTGTTCAATGGGCGGGTCGGAATCAATTACACTCTACTTTGATAGTCGCTGACAGATATAATTGTGCTTTAATTTCTTTATAGAGAAAGTATGCGAATCGCCCATTAAAATTCTAACTATCACGGATATCCTATCATATTTTTTTACATTAAAGCTGTCTAGCATTTGCTGTTAGATGGTTCGCTTACATGTAGTATAATTACTTATAGATATGTATTGCATTCAATTTTTTTTATCCATAATCGGCACTAAACTGGGTAAATGTAGATTCAATAAAAAATGGTTCCTGACTAATGAGAATATGGGTATTATCTTGGATATGGACGTTACTAGAGATGTACCGACTATGGATTTTGCCGACTAGTCGGCAAGGCCGATAATTGGTTTCGGTTGAGTTCGGGCCCAATCGGGAATGTTCGTTTCGGTAGTGCGTACACCCCTAAACTACTTGTAACTGTTGATTAAATGATTAATTATTCTAATGATGAAAAGTTTCTGTTTGTGAGAATGGTTATCTTATCTGTTTAAAATATAAGACTTGAAGTAAATATTGGTAGTTTATTTTTAATTTTTTTATGTTTTTGTACTATAAATGTGGCCGGATAGTCTGCTTTCCCGACTAGTCGGTACATCTCTATACGTTACACACAATGTACGTGGGGTACGTACACATCCATGCAAATGCAAATACGCAGCATTAATCCGAGAGTTAGGGCTACTGTAAATAATGAATCATTTACAAAGCAGAAACTAAGGGATATGTTAAAGAAAATGTTTATGCAACATTGACTATTTCATTAAAACGTAAAGCGACATGTTACAAACCAATCTACAAGCAGCATGATGGATTAAGCAAACAATAAACCATGCAAGGGTTCATATTAGACCGTTATTAAAATCTGAATGTATCTACCTACATATAGTTAGGTGTGATGTCAAATATCGACGCTGGAAAGGCAAAATGGGATAACCGACATTTTTGGCGATATTGAGTTATACACACCGTTGTAATCGGCAGATTCTGCCGTCCCATTTTGCCTTTCCAGCGTCGATATTATATCTCAAGCTTGTTTTTCCTTCTATGGAAGCATATCTATTGATGTATGGAGATGGAATATGCGATTGCGTGGTTATATCTATTCCCCAGTGAATACTCGAGGATGCTTCATGTATGCTTATTTGAGGTACGCCTTAATAGCATTGAATTATGAATAGCCAGTTAGGTTTGCCGTTGGTTTCGCCGGCCGAGTAGCGGGCCGGGTCGATCCTCGTTTGAAATGCCGCCCGACTGGACCCGCGGGTCCCGAGGTAAGTGTGTTACTCACCGCATCCGCTAATAGTTCCTGCCGCTAGCAACTTGACGATTACGGGTTTGCGCGTCATCGGCGGGTACAAAATATAGTTAGATCAAGCTAAACCGGGATAAAAACATGTCGGCATTCGTGCCCTGCGGCTGTACTTGCGGTCTAACCATAAATCCTGAAAGTGTCGATAATGTGTCCTATTTTATAGGCCCCTTTATTTTATTCCTAACACGACTGGCCCACTTGCTGTGAATAAGAGTGTATTTAACAATACGCGAGTTAAAACCGAACGTTCGTATTTTGTTAATGATATTGATCCGAATTAGGTGCTATTCAAAAACATAATCGGCAAAAGTACCGTTATAATCCCATTCCGAGAGGCTTGCTCGATTTGGACACTTACGACGGAAAGAATTGGGTAAAGAAAGTGAGACGAGCGTGGGATAATGGGACGATCAAAATAAAGGCGTGTGATAATGTCGCGATAGCATCGCGTTGTATGGCAGACGAGACCTGCCGATGACGCGTACCTGATAAATTACGAATGCTTTTTAAAATATTTTTTGTGGTTGCAATTTCATAACCCATTCCAACATTGCCAACCTTGCTAAAACAATTTCCACATCCTTTTACAAACACCGTCTCCTAGATATATTACCTCTATCAACTGGTGAAAACAGAAGGAGTGACTGTTAATAAAACACGTGCAAAGTAAAAACAAGTAGACAGGACTCATTCAAGTAAAAATGTAGACAAATGAAGTGAAAGCCGATCAAAATACTATGCAAAGTTGATCTCTATTGTGAATCAAACAAACCTCAACAATTGAATGGACTGGCACAATAAGCGCTAATGGCACGGTCATTGTCGGAAGCGGCATTGCTTTGATTAGTGCCTCGAAAATTTTGCTTTCGTTACTGAGTACCTAAATTGCTAACCGATATTAAAAGCGAAATTCGATTTTGGTGAAACGAAAGTTATTTTTGTTAATGATGCAAACACTACAGTTTTGCTAACTGATCGTTTAAGTGAAAGTAATCTGTCCAACCGCAGACTGAACCACACAGGATCATTACATTAGGTAAAGGCCTCATCGGTTGTGTATACTTAATGCTAAAAGTGAAAATAGCTATAACTTAAGATGGGATTTTTATAAAAAGGGCGCCGAAACATTACGAAGGTGATTTAAGCGAGCATGAAAGTTAGGGAAAGGAATGGACATTACGAAGACATTTTTGGTTAATGTTATAAATATCTGTGTTTTTTTTGCTCTGTAGATACCTATTTGTCGTAGATAAGTTTTAGCCAAAGCAAACGAACAAACAGCTTAAGTACATAACCCCGTTCTTTAAGTAGAACAGAATTCCCACACTGAGAGAAACAATGAGACTTGGGTCAATAAGGCGGAGACAAATATTTTGTCATCTATATTTACGTGGCGTGGTTGGAACCACACAGCATAATTATTTCAGAAAAGTTTGCAATCAATATTACCTAACGTTATACTTGTAGTCGTTCGGGTTCAGCTGAAATTTGTAATATGTTGAAATTAAGGGTGCGTTGCACCAACTAGTTAACGATCACAGACTTATCAACGTTAAATATGGCGCTGGTAGCTGTCTGTTAAACTGTTGTTAAACTTCCCGTACAATCAGATTTTAACGAACTCAGCTCACGATTACGGACGGATTGGTGCAACCCGCCCTTCGTAGGATACTCAATACTCACACTCAAGACAGGTAGAGTTGTCCACTCGGGCGAAGTATGGGTCGCAAGCGCACAGTCCGTTTTGACAGTGCGCTTTCTGCACCGCGCAGTCTGAGCTCGAGCGACACCGGGCTCCCAACAGTGCTCCTCGTACTCCCTGAGAAAGATAAAAATAATTGAGGTGAGTAGGTAGTAGGTAGGTAATCTCAGTAGTCTGTAAAGGTGGGTCGAAAAGAGGTAGGTGGTTGTTTTTGCAACGTTAAGGCTCTTCAAAGAGCCGGCGAACAATTATTTAAAAAGATGTGATACTTTAATGTTTTATTAAGGGATTTGTTCAAATCTCAGTTTTGATCATTTCCCTGCAATATAATATGTACATATGTATAATTTATATGTACAATATATATATATATATATATATATATATATATATATATATATAAATCATGTATCTATCTACACGCACAAGTAAGTACATCTATGTCCCTGCCTGCATGAAGTACAGTCCGGATCAGAAACGTGTATACATTTCTCGACCTTATCTCTAAAGCAAGGACCATATACAATAGGACTGACAATCTTCATACTACGCACCGTGCTCCGAAAGTTAGTATCTCTCTACGTAGCTAGATGCCGCTAGGAGTACCGATTCATTCAAAAGTCGTAAATTTTATAATTTCCATGAATGCGCAAAAGTGCCATCGAACGTTACGACATTCCAAATGATACAGTAAAAAGTGAAAAGATGGCGTTAGGTGCGATGTTTCATTACTAGTACTAGGTACGTTCCGTTCTGGCGCACTTCACTATTTATTTGCAAATTACTTACAAATGAAATATATTTCACAGTTTGTTTACCTTGTTATTTATAATTTATCTTAAGAATCCAAATAATGTCCGCAATTATACTTTAGTTTAAAAAGATTAATTGAAAGTTTAAATTCTGCGCGAGTTGAAATGAAAATTGAAACGTCTACCACTAACTCGCCATTGGATCTTAGTATTCGGTTAAGCAAACGTTTTCACTCATAATAGTGTTTGAAATTCATTCGGCGCCGAATACGTGTGGACTAGCGCGGGCGCGGGAGGGGCGTGGCGCGGACAGAGCAAGTCGATCGCCGGCCACTGCCTATTTTTTGATGTACATATATAAATATTCCCCTTATAATTTATAAACCTATCTTCCGCATTAAACCTATTTAGGTATTAAGCAGTGGCGGATTTACACTTTTGCCGCCACTAGGCTATTCAAATTTTGCCGCCCCTATTGACCTCTACTGCAATTCGATACCCTAGTTTTTGCCGCTTTGGTATCAAAGGGCCTACTCCGAACTTCGAAATCCGAACTTCGTAACGTGCCGTCCCTTTCACAATATGAGTGAAAGGGACGGCAGGATAAGAAGTTCAGATTTCGAAGTTCGGAGTAGGCCCTCAGGTCCCATTTTCAGTGAAAGCGGAACATCGCCCTGGTGTTGTGGGTTTTGGCAGTAAGTGGCTGAATGGGATGTCAAAAACTCGTCTCGACGAAGGCTTCAAAACAGAAAAAAAAAATTGAAATCTCGAAAACATTTTTGAAAAATCAGTAATAAGTGAGCAATGCGGTCATCTGTCGCCCGATTTCAGTCAGAAAAAAAACATACTTCAAAAATGACTTATTTCCGATACCGAAAAAAAGGCCTAGAAATGACTGCGATATATTTAAAAAAATATTGGAGGTGCCATGCCGATCACTGATGGGTTATTCAGAAGATGTACTTTTCTGCTCGACTAAAACTCTTTTTCGAAAACCGGTAAAATGTGAAAAATACGGTTTTTTTCGCCCGGTTTCGGGCAGAAGAAAAATAAAATTCAAAAATAAAATTGAGATACTGAAATAATAAAAAATAAACTGGTCAAATGCGTTTCGGATCACGGACAATTAAGGGTTCCGTACCGACACCTACTAGTCCACATTTAAAACCACTTGCTAATACATTGAATAAAAAAAACCGGCCAAGTGCGTGTCGAATCACACGCGCAGTTGTGCATAGTTGTAGGACATATGTCTGTATAAAGTCTTGTTTTGTGTCTTTTATAGAATAAACCATTTTTCTTTCTTTTTTTCACAATGAAGGGTTCCGTACCAACGCCTACTAGTCTACATTTATAACCACTATCCAATACATTGAATCTAAAAAGGTCGTATCTTCCAAAATTAAAAATATTTTTTCGTAATTTCACATCATTTTTACACGACGGCCCAAAAAAAGGAGTGTAATGTTTGCAGGGTTCATGTCTGTATGTATGTGAGATTCTTTGTTACATAGGATGTGACGTCGCAATAAAACAATATGGCGGACTATTTATCTATATTTTGTGTTCTGACCAAAAATTTAAAACATGATTTTACGGCAACGATACTTTAAAATGAAAATCAAAAATTGCGAAATAAAATAATAATTAAAATTTAAAAAACATGACTGCAGTGGATAAAAGAACTAAAAAGAAAAAAAGATTCAAAATAAAGAATTTCCAAACTATGAAGTTTAAAATACCGAAAAAAATTGAGGTGGTGTGCATTAATAAATACTTTCAAAGACTTTTGGTTTGAACAAAATAGGTTTTACGGTTTTTGAGTTTTCACTTAAAAACTGACTTGCCCAAACTAAAGGTCGTAAATGCCGTGAGTTCCCTATGAAGATACGATTTTTTTTAGGTTCAATGTATTGGATAGTGGTTTTAAATGTGGACTAGTAGGTGTTGGTACGGAACCCTTCATTGTGCGTGGTCCGACACACACTTGGCCGGTTTTTTCTTTTTAGTTCACCTACAATTACTCTTACATACTACTTTTAAGGTGTGGTAATGTATGTCTAAAATTACAGACACACTATGAAGATCGTAAAATGAGGCTTCTTTGCTCTAAACAGGCCTTCAAAAATTTAAATTAAGTACTGAATTATTTAAAAATTTATCATAATGCGGTATGTAGATTTTTATAGGCATAGGTACTCGTATTAAAAACTTGGTAGTAGAATGACCATATGGATCCTGTTATAACACTTACTAGGCATCAAAATAATGTTTTAGTCAATTTAAACACTTTGAAGCCTACCTACAACCTACAAGCGTAAGCCAATGTTTGGGTAACTGTGCTCCAGAATGAAAAATGTTTCAAAACTAGCCATTTTACCCCGTTGTCAAATATTCTGCTACATACAAATTTTGCGTATGTACTACAATTGCTGTTTTACAGAGTTAAGAACAGACAAAGTACATTTTAAACATATTTTCTATCAAATGGGAATATATTACTTTTGGTTATAACGCTATAAAACCAAATAAACAGTTGGGGCATAGTTATCCAATGGGGAGCAAAGGAACCTCAATTTACGGTATAAAACATATTTAAGTGGTGAAAGATATTACACGTTGATTGAATTGTGTGAGCGGACATAGTAACATTTAGATGTTTTTTGTACGACAAAAAAAAAATCGGGGAAAATTTGCCGCCCCCTAAAATCTGCCGCCCTAGGCTCCAGCCTACTCAGCCTATTGGTAAATCCGCCACTGGTATTAAGAGGTGCAAGTAGTAAATACTGACCACATATCTAAACAACACCTAATTGTCAAAAATGTTCTACAGTCCTCGAATCACAGCTTAAGACAGAGTAGTCAAATTAATAAAACGTAATTTTCTGAGACTAGCTCTAATTTTCATTGCATATTCATTCACGAAGATAATTCTAAAAAATCTAAGATCCATTATATTGTTTGTAACATATAGTGAAACACCTAGCTTAGTTTATAATAAATAAATATATAATATGTAATAAATAATGTGGGTATGATCATATACAAATCCACCCCACCTAGTCCCGAACAAACTAAGCAAGCTTTTATTTTCTCTCTCCTCTGACACTTATACGAGTATATAGATAAATATATACTTAAATACAAAATGGAGTTGCGTTTCTTTTAACTACTTAACATTTACCTGCATACGTGTAAAGGCACGGGTCCGTAGTTACTTTCAAAATGAACTACGGTAAGCGATACCGATATCCCGCATCACCTATTAATTTATTGAACGAAAAAAAACCTTGGTAGCTACATTGAACTATCTGTAACTTACTCTATAGTTGGTAAGAGGCAAAATGTGAATATAATAAATGTGTTAAATCAAAGGCGATTTCCATAAACAAATGAAGGCCCAAAATGAAAGGGACGAATGTATCGCATGACATTTCCGATCTCTTCTCGATGACCGTCAAATTTTGTAATTAGAATATTGGTTTGTTTACAGTGCGGATATTTATGAGCATTGCATGTTTACATATTTTTGCACTCCTCTTAGGCAGATATAATTGTGTATGTAATTTGCCTAGGTATTTAAGAAAAAAGTTTGTTTAGATATTTGTTGCTATTTGCTGTCTATATGAGGTTGGAAAAAAATTGTCTAGATATTTTTGACTCCTGCTTATGTGAACAAAGTAGGAGTCAAAAATATCTATTGAATATGAAAAACAAGTGCATAGATGCTTTTGTCTGCGTGTTTGTCTACATATATTTGTCTGTCATTGTACGTATATTTATGAACGTATTAGCGTACACAATTTAATGACTCGATTAATGTTCAAATATATCTGATCGAAATTGTTGTATGGATATTTTTGGCTAACGGATAGTAAAGATATTTTTGTCGCTTTGGGAACGTGTATACATTTATGCCCTTGACTGTACGCGTAATTTAATTTTATACACATTTTACCAGTTCACCAACGCCATCTAGTTATTTTATGTAGCAAAAATTGGCGAACCCGCGAGCAATCAATGATTCCAGAGGTAGTGCCATCTCTTAAATATGATCTGTTTCACGTTGTTGATGAGTAAAAAATATAATCCTTAAAAATTGTGTATAGAAGGTATATAATGGTATTAAAATAAAGCACTTAGACGTTTGTTCTTAAAAAACAAAAAAAACCGGAAAAAACATTAGTGAAAATAACATTTTTGCGACTTCCAGGCTACGAAGCAGCGCCATCTAGTTTTAATACCGAATTTTGAGCTATTTCAGAGTTACGTTTTTTTGTATGAGATTGTCAGTCCTATTGTATATGGTCCTTGCTCTAAAGTAATAAAGTCCCAGAATATATATTTATGATGTTGACTGTACTAGGAATATTTTGTTACTGTCGTGTTATACACCATATGAGTGAAAGGGACGGTACGGTACGAAGTTCGGATTTCGATGTTCGGAGTAGGCCCTCTGCGTCTACGAGGTGTAGATAAACTGTGCTATTCTGAATATTTACCCGTTTTAAAGGGCAATAATCTGCAGCCAGGCTTGCATGTTCTCCTTGACAAGTTATTTTTAAGTCGTTCATTAGGTTGCCAGTGCTGGATTATTGACCTTAGGGACCTACTAGCTACTTTGAAATACATGTACTGTACCTTTACAATCTACAGTCAACATTGAAAATATCTAGGTATGACAAAATATGCGAACATGACCTTAATGGCAAAGGCGTAAGATATATTTTTGACATTTCGAAGACATAACTACCTACATATATTTATGCCTTCGACTGTACGTGCCTACATATAGGTATTATAGGTAAATAAGTAAGTACTACTATTTGAAACTATGAAAATAATAAGTACTATAAAAATTAAGGCTGTCCTTCGAAACTATGATATAAAATATAATACATTGCGTCATAGCCGTAAATTGCTAAATGACTGTCGGTTACAATCGGTTGTCTTCGCTTATATAAGGATATCCTATACGTACGCCTCCTCACATATTTGCAAAATCATCCTATTAACCTTGCTGAATTATTCGGCAAAACAGCAGTCGTCACCTACGGAAACTGGAGATTTAAAGTATAGCTAGTTGAGTTGATAACTAAATCCTAATTTTGATCCGGCACTACTTACAAGCAGGGAATTCAATTAAACATATTTTACCCTCGATATTACAATCGACCTATATTAAAATTTTAACGTTTCAGCTCAGGAAAATAGGCAGGTTCACTTACAAGCACCCGAAACACGGAATTATTCAGAAAGGAAGAAGGGTCCGATATATAGCTATCCATAATTCATGAGACCAGTTTTGTGAAGTTAATTAAACAGTTTTTACTCTAGGGAGTTCGAAATTCACCTATTATTAAACGGGAAAGTCAGCTCGACTAGTTAACAGGTACATATTTACGTATGACATTCGAAGAAAATCGATAACAAATAACTAATTATTAAGTAATGCCGGCGGCGACGGTTGCAGTGTATTTTGCTGTTCTAGCACGCTGACCCGATTTTCTTTGAAATTTGTTTGACTTTATTGTTATACACTTATAGTTGGTTAAAAAGTGAATTTTTGACTTTATTAAGGTCACTTACTGCTATAATCAACAGCAGCTGTAATTATATGCGTTGGTTATTTGATTAGTATTGGAGCGTCACTATTACGCTTGGGCGCATCTCATTGTGTGTGCTCCGCCTCCGCACCGGTGCCAGTGTGTCGCTGCCGTTGACAGGTTCGATCATCACGGCTTATCTTGCCAAAGAAGTGCAGGAAGGATTCCCCGTCACTCTAGCCTTAATGAAGTTATTCGTCGGGTTTTTACCACCACCAACTGCGCAGCTATACTAGAGCCTAGGGGCCTCATGCGTGACGATGGTAAGACTCGACGCGATACTCTTACCACGGAATAAGAGTCATCAGGTTGGGCGGCCTTTGGTTTGGGACGCTACCTGCGTAGATACCCCTGCCCCGTCTCATCTTCCTGGAACGAGATATAGCCTTTTGGGGTCCGTAATACTTGGGCCGTGGGGACCGGGAGCACAAAAAATCTTTAAAGATCTGTCTGGGCGTCTGGTCAACGCAATACGTGACCAAAATGACAGAGACTGAGCATTGTCATCCAACGTGGCAAGGCGGCCAGCATTTTGGGAACGTTTTCCACTAGCAGCGGTTTGTTAGATTAGGCTTTTTAAATAAATAGTTATTTGATTGTCTACCTAATCGAAATAATTTACCGGTAAAATTCTTGCTTGTTCAGATCAACGTGCAAATGATACCCCGAAGAGTGCACATCAATTTCCTGATAACTGGCAAGCAATAGGTGTACCTAACTAGGTATGCGTGCATGGCTATGAGTGGCTATGGATACCTATCCATAGCCACTCATAAGGTATCTCCGATTTCCAGAGAATTTGCGGAGCCGTGCCAGTTCGTGAATATACCGTATAATTTTGAATTCTGTATGATTTATTGTGGGAAACCTCGTAGATATAACGTGCGCGTGATCGGCTTGTATCCGTAAGTGCATTTTGTGATTATTAACCCCCAATTGTATCTTTATTAACACTTGGGAGTTAATTTGTATTGTTAATGTTATCTGATGACCGCTTTAGCCTAGTTGGTAGTGACCCTGCCTTCGAAGCTGGCGGTCCCGGGTTCGAATCCCGGTCAGGGCATGTATTTGTGTGATGAACACGAATATTTGTTCTTGAGTCTTGGATGTTTTCTGTGTATTTAAGTATCTATTTATCTATATAAGTATGTATGTAGCTTTCCTTTACATAGAAAAGGAAATGTCGTACGTGTTAGCCTCTACTTACGATTGGTTACTTTGAATTTATTGGTTTTTAGAAAATTGTAAAGACTGTAATTCAGTAGTTAATCGTACTTATGGTACTGATTTATTTTTCAGTGCATAAACTCCGTACCTAATTGAATAACAACCTACCTTCAATATTAGCCTTATCTGACAATTTACCAAACTGACTGCATTTTACTAATACATTTATTTTCATGTATTTGTTTATCTCACCTAACATTCATTCTGCTTCCAGAAATATCAGTTATAAATAACTCGTAATTTTATAAACAGAGCAGTCGCTAACATTAACGTTAAAAGTATCTCATGGATGCCCTATAAAGGCATGGGGTATGTTTTCTATGTATTTAAGTATATATTTATTTATATAAGTATGTATATCGTCACTTGGTACCCATAGTACAAGCTTTGCTTAGTTTGGGGCTAGGTTGATTTGTGTAAGATTGTCCAAAGATATTTATTTATTTATTTATCTGTTCAAATGTGTCAGTTTATCCGCGCCGCCGAACGGTCCTTTTATCAACAACACTTAGCGATTCGAATTAGATAAAAGAAACTTGATGTGATAATGATGTATGAAATATATGAATCCTGTTTGATGAGTTTTTACAACATGACGCTAAATAATATATCGCTTTCTCCGTTAAGTGGGATAACAACATTTGTAAAAGACCTATAGAAAAATATTGTTGTCTGCCTGTGTCTAATAGTGTTTAGTACGGCCGGCATTGCTACCGCCTGCATTCAAAAAGGTATATAATAATGAAGTTAACCGGCCACGTTTTCACTTAGACGTAACATGCTTATTAATTCTAGGAGCAATGAGACAATTATTTTCTTCAAGAAACGAACTATTATCTTTGAAATAGCTCTTCGTGAAGATAAAGGAGCGTCGTACGGAGAACGCACACATGGCATGCAGTTTTTACACCGTCACCATTATCTTAGGATACATAAGTACACATACAAACACGACGTGTCGTTTGCATAGTACAGCGCTATAATTACAACTGCATTCCGAGATGTCATAATGATGTATTATGACGCAATTAGCTTTTTGAAATCAGTGTTTCCGTCAAGAAAATGAAATGTGACTTTTCCTATTATTGTGGCCATGAGAGCGTAACAAACACGATTGTGTTTACTTTCATGCGACCTCTAAGATTCCTGTGAACCTAAGCAAATAACAAGGAAGAACGTATATAGGTAGCACCATACTGATGAAATGACATTGAACTCGACAAGAGGTTAACTGTATCTGCCTTGAGAAAGTTGGTGTGAGCGCTATTCTTACACCGCGACATGTGGGGAATAAAGCGGCAAACAGGTGCCATAAACAAAACCTTTACGCGCTGACGACGCAAGTTTGTCATGCAGGTAATGTGTCTACAACCGAGCAAGTAAATAAATGAGGATACGACACGAATTTATATGAGAACATTCGGGTTAGTCAACTTTACTACATGTAGGTACTAAGCATATTAATCGCATTTTGAGTCCAGCAGCGACTTCTATCTATAAAATCGTTTCAGTTAATACATTATTTGTTCGAAGAATACATTTTCATAAAAACTTGATAATTAAAGCTCCTTCCTCTTTCCTCTGCTATTATGGGATAGAGCGAAGACAATCGGGGACATTAATTTATCTTACTTTTCTCGATTTTGTGCATGCAATTATTTTGAATATTACGACGGTGCCAAGCAAGTTATAATACTTGCCTAAGCAGACAAAGTAGCCTGTAGATGCTTGTGACTCCAAAACAATAAAAAACGCAATAACATTACTCATCACCGGGCACACTTAAAAAAAACATTATGACAGTTAGATACCAGTTTACTAGCACTAAATATTCAAAATACTAAATATTTACGTTTTTCTATAAATTCTAGAGGCTAGCCTCATGACGAGTTTAGTCTCAAGGTAGAACACCAGTGTGACTCTTCGTCTAATTACACTATAGCCAATCGTCTTAACGACATTGAGCGTTCAAGCACAATACGCTATCTCGGCGTAATACTAGATGTTCACCTTACCTGGCGGCAACAGATTGAGTCACTTAAATGCCGCGTTCGAAAGCTCATATTCGTTTTTCGTACCCTAAGGAGTATTGCGTATCCTGAACTGCTCAGTACCCTCTATTTCGCTCTATGTGAATCTGTTCTAGGCTACTATAACTCGGTCTGGGGAGAAGCGGCTAAGTCGAGCTTAATTAGCTTGGAAAGGGCGCAGAGGTCGCTTCTCAAGATTATTTTTAGAAAACGAACACGCTTAAGCACCAAGGAACTCTACAAGGTTGCTAATGTTCTTGCCGTCCGTCAGCTGTTCCTAAGAAAGGTGATTTACAACTTTTGCAAACTGCACGACAAGATCTTCCTTAGCGGACACAAGACGACGCCAGCGCTGGAAAACCCCAGACATATACGAAGTTTGCTCAAATATTCCACGCTTTCGTTTCTGAGAGCATTTAGCAAGCATCATCATATCACAAGGCTCCCTAGTAAAACTTTGCTGACAAAGTGGCTCGTGCAACTTGATTACCACGAGACCGAACTCCTAGTCGTGACAAAGTACTTAAGTGTTGTCGTCCTCTCAGCGTATTTACTCGTATTTATTTATTTAGCACTTAATTCTTTATTTATCTCATCTTAGGTTCACACACACACACGCATACACATACGCACACGCACGCGCACGCGCACGCGCACGCGCACGCGCACGCACATACACACACACACAAAAATATAAACATAAAACAACCAAAGTATTTAATTTTTCATTTTAAAAAAGTGCTTCTCTGACTATATATAAACAGTAGCGCCGGATATATTCTAGCGCATCATTACAATCTCGATATTACATGAAGGTCTTAGTTTTTTGTCACCGTATAGTTCCAGGATACGCCTATAGCTTTCTACAAAAAGTAATAAAAGGCAAGATGCACACGTAATGGCTGCCCCATTGATGAGCCGACTCGTAGTCTTTAATGTTTCCTATGACAATAATACTCTACAACGAAATGGAATATCGTTTGTACTATTATTACAACTCTATCACCCGTGTTCATCCTAACATTTTGAAACATTTTATATTTGATTTACAAACAATAGAGTTGGACCATGTCAACTCTAATCGTTTCGTGATCCACCGATCAACCTGCAGATTGGTAGAGCATATTATGCTGGTCTTGGTTCTCTTCCTACTCTCCACTCTCCTCCCAAATATTTTTTGACGATAAAAAAAAGAAAAACTAGATAGAGTTACAATGTTTGTTCGAAGAATTACAATGTTATGTAATATTTTTATATTTTTTCCTTTGGTAAACTTCGGAGATAAGGTAGGTATTTTTTTTTTTCAATTTCCCTCATATAACAAAAATGACTCAACGTAAAAAAATTTTTAAAAAAATTCAGAATGTGCAACCCAAGCCCTTTCATATGACACCCCACTCGACATATTAACTAGACTTTCTGAACCACCTGAAATAAAAAAAGTCATGTTTTATAACTATTCCAAATTTCAAATCGATAGCATAAGTAGTTCTTAAATATTTAGCGATGTGACAGACAGACAGACAGACAGACAGACAAAGTGAAACCATAAGGGTTTCTTTTTTACCATTTTGGTACGGAACCCTAAAAATGTTTCTGAATATTTCCATAAACTGACTCGACAAAAAATAACAATATAATAATAGAACCTGCTCACAAAATTTCAATCGGTTGAGAATTGCGACCTGTAGAGGAGAACAGCCGGAAACCTACGGGACAAGACAACATTTTTGTCAAAGCTGAAGCAGAGACCTTCGTTTCACTCGGGTCAAAAAGCTCTCAGGGACATTACGCGTCTATGCCCATATTTCTACCTATTTCTATTGTTATGCGTCGTAATATGTTGTCACCAGAGAGTGTAAATGTTGATGATGTTTAAGCAGATATATGTATACATGACATTATAACAGTGCTTTAAAAAATCAAATTTTTATCTAGTAGCGCATTTTATGTGCCTACCAATTTTCTTCATTTATGCGCTCTACGACTCTCGCCGCCTTTACTTATATATATATTATGTTCCGAGCTGCCTTGGCGGCGGCATTATTAGTCCTCTGTCTATATTTTTATAGGTAATGGTTATTTTAAGAATCTTTTTTTAAGAAAACTAATAAATAAAGAGCACTTTAAAGTGCCGGTGCTAAAATAAGTTTTAAACAAAAAGTCACAGGCGATGGTGGGACAAAACAACATAAAATTTATATGAACTCCGGGAACAATAGATATGGCGCGACCGCAAGTGAATATTGCACTTTGTGGTCGACACAAGTCGCCATTGCGCATGCTGGCGTCAAAACAAAAAATGTACGGTACGCCGAGCTATTGTGAGTCCAACCTAGAAATAGTACAAATCTTGTTATTTTTAATAAACATAACATGTGCCATGGGGTCAGAATAAGGACTAAATTGCCTATTGTTAACTAGCGTTATTCCCCGTTATACATATTTAAAATAATTAGTTAGTCATAAAAGGCTACGGTAGCCTAGTGGTTCAAGCTGCGGCGGTTATGGGACCGAATCCTGGTTCTTACCAATGAGTTTTTTGATATTTATGCCCGGAATATCATTTGATATTTGTATGCTGTAAATATCATCAAAATCGTTAGAGCCCGTAACTAAATAAATGTGGGTACACTTGTTGCTTGTTTAATAGGATCTAGTACAGTGAATATCAGAAGTAGGTAACTACGCATAATTATGAGGATGTCAAAAGTGTATTTTATGTTAAGTGTTTGGAATTTTCCATATTTTGCTCAAAATTTTGACATTCCGAACTGTCAATGAACCTAATATTTTGATTCAAACGAGATCAGACGCGTCTAATATCAAATTGCCACTAAACCAGTTAATAACTGTTTCCAAGGCAATAAAACTAATACTCTAAATATAATTTTGATTTTATTTGTATCTGACAAATTAATATCCCATCGAATATTCATAGATAGGTGGCTACCTGCGGAAACAAACAAGATTTATTATTCCGCGCCTCTTTAGTTCCTATCTAAAACCAGACACAAACACAAGTAAACTATAGTTCTATTATTACAAAATGGACATGAAGAAAAATAATAACTATTTTGTAATTTCCGTTTCGCATCATATTAATCTTACTTGAAATGTATTTGTTTCCTCGCAAAATATACTTACTATGTACTGTTATGTATAGAGAAAACATGCGAAGGGGTCAGGTTTCTCAGCAGCTGACTGTACTATAATAATATGTTAATGTTTAAACATATACCTAAATAGTAACCAACTTCGGTCATTCATATGTTCATTTGCAGTCCCATGAGCAGAATCAGTAAAACACGGACGATACCTACTCCAAGAAGCTAGCAGGCATGTCATAAATTATTAATAAAGGTGAACCTATGATATACCTACATGGGAATTGACATTCACAATTCGCGGCTACCGTTAAACATTTTATGTGACTCTCCTTAGGTGAACGGGCATAACGGAAACAATGAACAGATTAATTCCATAGTGTTCAATATTATGAAGAGATAACTTATATTGTGCCTACTTGAGGCATAAACAATGGATTGTTTGCCAATTAAGACCCGTTCCTCCCTTCGCGCACGTCGTGGCATTCTACAGTTTGCAAGCGTAATGAACATGGATTTGGGTAACCAAATATGCACTTTATCAGGTCGTAATAGAAACCATTTGAGTTGCAGGTCGATAATCATGCACCGGAAGCCAACGTGCGTGCGAACACAGCGAGCTTTATTATGTACGAAGCTATGAGCAGCATTTTGAACGGGACATAAAAAATGCATCCACGTGAAATATTCCAACGTATTTCACATGAGGCAATATTTTAGGAGCCCATAAAAATACCTACCTACTACAATACAGTACTAGTATCGAAAAGCATGCTAACAAAACAACACAGTCCTCATTAATAACTTTCTAGCGTAGAAAATGCTATAAATTTTAATTTGACCTCAAAGGTCATAGTCAGTAGCACGGCCTTGACTTTGTACTCGGGCGCAAACGCATCGAGTCTACGAGCCGCGAGTCGTTGACCGCGCACGCGCCCTCTGTGCTTTAGCCACTGTCAATGCGCCTGCGCCCATACATCTCTAGGTTGCGGTCATATTTCCCACAAGTAACCCAATACTATATTGGTATAGGTATAAAAGTGGGTTATACTCCACTGTGTGTCAAAATTAATTCTACGTCCTTAATGGTTGATTATAATAAATGACTCCCTTTTATTCACCGTTATTGCTATGAATTAAGATCGAATCGAAGGTGCCAATATTTGGGCCAGGCCAGTGATGAGTACTATACTATAATAACGCGTACTAACGAGTACTACTAGCTTAAAAACTTAATCGTCAAACGATATGGACTAATTAGCAGTACTAAGAACGGGCCTAATTTGTGGCATCCCGCTCAGCCTATATTTTAAACTTCAGGATATTAACCAAGTCATATACTACTAAAAATGTAGATAGTAGGTTATTGCTACGTGTTTTTTTATGGGTCGTAAATCTAGTTTGCATGGCACAAAGTATATTTTCGCTAGTCACGTCAAGAAGCCATAATCTAGATTTAAAGACTGGCATTCTAGCATGCCTGAGTACATAAAGTAAAGATATACAAAGTCAGTGTAGGGAAGTATAAGTTATATAACTTATTTTTTGATTTTAAAAAATGTTATAAGATGATCAATCAAATAGGCTTGTTTGTTTTATGACTACGAAAAAGAAAAGCACTAAATAAAGAGAGAGCGCTATATTTAATTAATTGAACCAAGAATGAAAAATAATTATGAAATTGAAGAATTTTAACTTTTAACGCAAGTAAACCAAACGTGTTCATAATTTACAAATAAAACATTATGCAAAGTTTTATAGTTCTACGAGGTCATTACCTCTACCGGCTCTTTTTGCCTTATCCTGAGAGGCTTTTAAGTAGAGATATGTTTTATGCCGATATCAGGAAGTGAGCAATTAGTTCGACATAGGCTTACCGGCGCAGTGACCATGTTTTTAATTAGGATCATCGTTCATCAGACTGATATGCGAGGTAATTTATTAAGACATTAAAACTATAGATACGTAATATGTAACGTAATATAATATTTAACGTTGTTTTTGGGGCAAACTGCAACTGTTTGTCACACAGAATTAAACAAAAAAAAAACATTTTAAAACTAACGTCTGTTTTTACTTGTAAATATAGTTTATTTCGTTCTTAATTTAGTTTATTGTTACCTTAGGTTATTTAATTATTTATTATGTAGGTAATGTGCTGTTTTGATAATACAATATTTACATTTCCTGATTTCTCTGTAAGAAATCTTATCTATGATCTTCAGAACGGTCGAGGAAACCGTCGACTAAATTCAATTAGGTGAGTTACCTTTCCTTAATAATATATATTCACTTATTTTGTCTGCAATCAATTACATACCTTTTTGTGGTTCATTTCATGGGTTCACCTTGAACAATACCGTTTATAAATATCTCCTATTCATCTATTGTTAAAGGCCATCGTAACACGTGCTTATCAAATTTTCCGCCATCTGTTCTATTAGCCGCAGTTCACAAAGGGTTTTTAACGGTGCTAAGATTTGCTGTGAACTTCTCACTTTTGTATGTCAAAGTTGAACCGTTAAGTGTAGCAGTTAGCTGCTTATTCACGACTCCGCCAAATGTTAACAATAGGTTTGTAACGAGATCTTACAAATTCTATCAAACCGGCCCCGCGGGGTTGACGTATAGATTCAAGTTCAATGTTAGAAGGAAACTTCAATATAGACAGACCTTCCGAGTCAGTTTGAATTATATCATCAGTAAAAGTGATGGGTAATAAAGTTATGCAGCGAATTTTATGATTGACCGGGGTACCTTTCGCCATCTCTTAGAAAAGCTATTATTCTCTATTGCTCGTCATATCTTGGAAAAGTTGTTAAGTGATCTAGTTGAGGGCTTGTAAATCAGTGCTAGTTGGGTCATTCTACTTTGTCATGACCAGTTTTCTGTTACAAAAAAAAACCTATGATATGTATTGAATTAGTCTACAAAAATAGGATTTCAATATAGTACCTGAACCTAATAAAAGGAATTTATAGGTAAAAATACTTAAATATTAACATATAGCTGTAAAAGGTGGGTAACACAGTGGTAAAAACCATTTTTTCATACAAATGGTGAGATATCCAAGGACCACTGAGTTAGGTACTCGATTTATGGATCTTAGCTGTGGTTCGTTAATTACCAAAAATATCGGAAGGGATACTGCAATTAAAACTCTTTCTAAATAACAATACAAAAATATGAAGTGAGGGCCAAGAATTCTAAAATCTGCATTTGAAA
This sequence comes from Epiblema foenella, assembly GCA_963556455.1. Taxonomy (NCBI): domain Eukaryota; kingdom Metazoa; phylum Arthropoda; class Insecta; order Lepidoptera; family Tortricidae; genus Epiblema; species Epiblema foenella. The sequence continues at coordinate 8,883,355 of OY747104.1, read as the reverse complement.
AAAAGAATTGTCTGAAAATTATGTAACATGAAAAAGTAGAATGGCCAGTTGACGCCGCGAATGGCGTTAGCTCATTGGACCGTGTTTTCGACGGTGGTTTACGTTTCTCCCATATTATCAGGTCCGCCTGGCACGACTGAGTGAAATTGGAATTCGCAGCGAAAAATTATTGCAACTTTCCCCTTATCACTGAATCACAATATAATGAGAAATCGGACAGGCTAGAATAATAATAATACTATGCTATCGTAAGCTATATTTTTATAAAGTAGTTGATGGTTTACGGTAGTACTTGCTTGAACTGCACTGCTGCCGCAAGTACGTTACGAGTATAGTAATTATTGTTTACTATTTCTCAAATGAATTAGCGTAATTTACGAGTGTATATTCTTTTGTCTTTGTTCAAAACTCATACGTAGCACCCAGTGAAAAACTTACTTATATGTACCTACATAAATCGGACCGCAGTTGTCTCATTTTTCATTACGTTAACAAGATCAGGAATCTTAACTCCTACCGGCACCCACTCCCTCATTCCTTTACAAGTTACGAGCTATTTGTGAAGTAGATTGAATATTATTTTATTGCTTTACAATTTTCCTATCTCCCCGGGGCACGCACCCTCCGACCCCGTCTAGACGATCAACTTATTCTATTTTAAACATGCTCAAGAGAAAAAGCCTTACTCAAGAAGCTATTTTTCAAAACGATGATGTGGCTTTTTGTTTTCCTATCTGGAATTTAGTAGGAGACGCTGACAGTGACTCTCGTAAAATTCGCTAGGTAGCTACTTGGGTCATTCTACTTTTTCATGACCAGTTTTCTATTACAAAAAAAAAACTATGATATGTATTGAATTATTGTACAAAAATAGGATTTCGAAATAGTACCTGAACCTAATAAAAGAAATTTATAGGTAAATATATTAACATATTGCTGTAACACAGTGGTAAAAACCATTTTTTCATACAAATGGTGAGACATCCATACTATTATGGTTTATTTCCCTGTGGATAAAACACGATAGTCACGTTCTAACAAACAATATACGAGGGCCTCCGTTATACAGGTTTGAATTCATATCTAACTACTGGTTGATTTTTAGCGTCCCGTACGCAAAGGGTACCATTGGAGTCCAATTAGTACCTATACGCCTCCGCTGTTGGCCCGGCCCTATGCAAGAAACGTGTTTTTTTAGGGTTTCGTACCAAAATGGTAAAAAAGGAACCCTTATGGTTTAACTCTGTACGTCTGTCTGTCACATCGCTAAATATCTCAAGAACTACTTATGCTAACGATTTGAAATTTGGAACAGTTATAAAGAGGGGTAAACTAATCTAGGTATCATAGAATATATATATATTTTAATATTTTGTTTTATTGTCTGTGATAAATGACAAATAATATGAGGTTCAAAATTTGAGTGTCTAGTGAATATGTTAAGTGGGGTGTCATATGAAAGGGCTTGAGTTTTACATTCAAAAACATTTTTTTTACGTTCAGTTATTTCGATTTATGAGGGAAAATGTAAAAAAATACCGTTCCCCCCCCCTATCTCCGAAGTTTACCAAGCAAAAATATGATATTATTACATACCATTGATATTAATGTATATTTTACAGGAAAAATATAACTATAGTTTTATCTATTACAGTTTTTCTTTTTTTTACCATCAATAAACATTTCTATACTAAGTTTGTAATTTAATCACCTTTGCATGTATTTTTGTTTTATAAATTCCGACGTGATTATGCTGAAAATACCTTCTTTCAAGTAAAGAAAAATAATTTGAGTTATCCTTGAAAAACCACCATACACACTAAGTTATTCAGTCGCTCAAATTTGTAACAAAATTCGCCGATAGATGGCGCTGTACCCATGGCATTTAATTTCTACACCGTGTTGTTGAGATTTTCCTGAATTAATAGAGTTGCAACCGGTACACATCTGTGTTACGGAACCTTCGGTGCGCGAATCGGACTCGAACTTGACCGGTTTTTTCGTATGTAAATACTTGTACCGACTCGCACTTGGCCGGTTTTTCACTATTTCAAAGTAAACAAATACAAGAAAAGGTTCTCCACCTTTCCTAATGTTTATCGAATATTAATAGTTTGTTCTGTATCTACCTACATTAATTTAAGATTGCATAAATCGATTTTTTCTATAAAGAATAACTAAACATGCATCTGCAGCGTAAATCAAAACTCGATGACGGTTATTATATCAACGTTAGGCAAGTTATTTGAACTTTAACTGGGCGAAACATTCGTATTATTCTGAACCCTTCGTAGCTTGTGGCTAGTTGATCTTCTTTCCCTGGCTCGATCGGAGTTTATAATAGGGTATTAGCAATCGTAATGCCCCTCTATTAGGGAATTACCGAATTAGTTTTGCAGTTTCTGATACACGACTTGTAATGTCAGTAGCCATACCTACATCGACATCTAGCTGAATTCTAAATATTACCCACTTACTCGTAATAGGTCAAACTGCTTATAAAGACCGATTTGAAAATTCGTTAAAATATGAAACTATAACATATGAACGATGAACTACATATTTACCTACTAAGTTCATTTTTTGACCGAGTGAAACGAAGGTCTCTGCTTCAGTTTCGACAAAAATGCTTTCGTATGTCCAGATTCCGGATTTCCGTTTGTTCTCGTCTACAGGTCGCAATTCTCAACCGATTCTCGTGAAATTTCGTGAGCAGGTTCAATATTCATAATTGATCTTTTTTATAATGTCAGATTTTGGAAATGATAAAAAAAACTCACGAGGTCTACAGCTCACAGAGCTACTAGTTTATAGTGCATTAAAACATCATATTTTGGTTATTAAATTTAGCAATAAGTAACAACGTCGTTACTCATCGGCACAATTAACAAATCAACAATGACAAATCATTTCAAATTTCAATTAATTCCTGATCCGTGTAGGGTGACCCCGCTGTGGGCGATTGTGTCCCATTCCGACCGCATGTCCAACCACCGGATTACGAATATTATAGTACCGCTGTAATTCGGACAGTGATTTATAGAGGGGGTGGCCACCCTCGCACCCTCGACCGCGTATTGCAAACGACATCGATTTCTGGAATCGTACAAGTTCACGTTTGAGATGTTTGAATGACGTGAGTCAATACGTCGAGATTTTTCTAAATATACTTCGCGCATGGCCAATAAGAATGTTATCACGACGTATTGACTCGCGAGCTACATACATATAATTTAATTACTAAACAAATAAAATATTATGGTTTTTTTAAGTCAACGTTTTACTTCATTACTCTTATTATTTATGAGAATTTAAAAACAGATACTCTAACAAAATTCTCGCTAACATGTTGCTACTCTTCCACTACTATGCATTAAGTAGATATGGTATCTGTGACAGTCTCCGGCGCAATCCATTGCGTAGGTAGCCGTTTGTATTCGACTTTAAGACTATCTAGAAAACAGAAAATTGAGTTTGCGTTAGAAACACGACAATAACTTAAAAGATATTTTTAGACATATTAGTTTTCCCTATGCGGTCCAATGCATCAAACCTTAGAACCTGGTCTCCAAACTATAATTATTTACTTATGTGGCTAGGAACTTGTAAGTACGCATGCTGAACCAAACTGTCTGCAACAATATCAACAATTTACTGAGAACTCTAAAAATTCGTAACGGTTCAAAATCCTTGGGTAACTGTAACCCAGTTTTTTGCTTGACAAATTTTTGTTGTACCTAATTAATTCTGTTAATATTATCCTCGTGTTAATCAGTACGATTATGATTAGAGTTGATACATAACTTTTACTATTTGTCACGGTGAAGTTCACAAATGTCAGAGTGACGATCGTTGACAGCAAGTGACCACGATTCCAATGAAGGAATTAGGACGATAATTATTGGTAGATACTTTTTTTTTGAACTTGACTGTGGCTTTATAGGCCGGGCCCAATAAAGCGATAGGAGTGCGCGGTTGGAGAGTAGGGGAAAATCTAGGGGAAAACCTCTGACACGACTACGCGTGTGGTTTGGAACACTGGAATACTCTAAGAGTTTGCGCTCCAGTGAGATTGATTGAGCGGTTTCAACTGAATTTGAAGTGTGAGTAGAATCGAGCTACTGGGAGTTTTGTCGCTGGTTCCCTAAACCTAGCCTAGCTGAGAAGAGTCCAGCAAGAAACTCAGCTAGGCCCGACCTGGGTCGGACTGACTCTACCCGGTGTGCGACGGTACCGGGACGAATAGGGACTATATATTATGTGTCAGTGTTGTCGCGATCGCGCGGTGGACGACGCTGCCGGCGGGAATGCCTAAGTTCGATGGACGCTGTGATTACGTCGTCCGGGTCAGTGAGATGGTGCTAATCCCCATGTCGTGGTGCAGACTGAGGTTCGACTAGTACTACGAAGCACCAGGCGCCCTACGGAGAAAACGATTCTGAATGACCTGAAGCGGCTTGAGCGAAGTCATAGCAAAAGCTACACTTGCATAAGACATGATTGGACGAACACAAGTTTTGTAGAGTGTCAGCTTATTTCTAATTGACATTTTACTAAACTTTTAATCATTGGCCCAAGCCTTCCTAGCACGAACAACGCACGGTTGCGTAGCCTACTGATGTGGCTACGGAAAGTCTGTTTTCTGTCGAGGGCCCCTCCAAGATATTTGACTTCGTTGGCCTAGGGGATGGGCCGGTCAAACATCTGGATCGGAGTCACCCGGCTTTCCGTGCTAACGCGGTCATCAGACGGGTGGAAGACTATCCCAGTGCTTTTTTCCATATGTCACAGTAGGTTCACAACAGGTATACAGCAGTACTCAATTATATACGAAAATAAACTAATACTTTAGACCAATATATATAAGTAAGTATGTACCTACTTGTTCGTTGCAGGTGAAAGATGTAATCAAACGAGTACGTGGAATGTCTCCGGCCACCGTAACGCTTGGTCAAGCTTGTGTCTCGCAGGTCGCCTCGCTATTAGTCACTTTTTGCTATCAGTCTCCGACACCGGCTGTCGCGATAAAACCCTTATTTAATTAAACGCCGATCACAAAAACTAAATCAACACAGGATTAAGTAAAAACGTCTTGTAAAAAGTGATAAGCCGAACAGTTCAATCAGCATAAGTGACATAACACGCTAGAAAACTGGCGAATTGACTTGACAAATGACATATTTTAAACAAGAGGGGGGGTTGCAAAGAAGTTACATTATAAGTTAGACTTATGGCACGAGTGCACTATCGGAGAGGCTGTATGTGTGCGATTAATAGGTGATCGTACATTTTCCTTATTATTACACGTGGTGTATTAGACAACACTACGGGTGGGTTGCACCAAACCGTCTGTAATCGTAAGCGGTGTTCGTTAAAATCTGATTGTATGGAAAGTTTGACAAGTATCTATGGGATGACAGCTGCCGGCGCCATATTTGACGATGAGCGGCCTGTGATCGTATGTTAGTGCAACCGACCCTTAAACTACGTCTTCCTCTTTCCATAGGGTGCGCTTGCAGCGATCATCTTCTGGCCACGTAAAGTACCGATCTTACATGTTTCTTTTCGAAATGTTTGTAGCAAGGGCTGAGTAAATGGAATAATAGGTATCCTGAAGTTGTTGCATGCTTGGTATTTCGCTTTGAAATCGAAAAAGGAATGGCAGTTTACCTATAATTAAAGCTGCATACCTAAAGCACTTGAATGATGAATTCAGTAAGCAGCAATAATTGCTTGCGATAAACCTAACATCCTTAGGTTACGGTTAGCTAGCTATGAGACTGTCAAGGGAAAGTTGTAGTTTATTGGCTGGAGGGCCAGCAATATGGATCGATAGGGCACGGGGGGTCGAAGGCACGACCCGGCCATTGACGATGCAACGGTACCACTGACCATTCACTATGTGCCGTGCCATGCCCTAAACGACTTGATAGCTTCGGCACTAGCAATTGCTTTGTGCACTGTGAATATGATAACTGTTTATCTTGTAAATATTGCATGTTCCGATGTAGAGTTGCCGACAATGATGCATTTGTGTTTTGCATTTTATGGTTATAACTTCATTCTGATCACTCCAATCTAGAATATCTGGATTGCGTGATGATGTCCATGTGTTAAAGAGACTAAAACGTAACCATGTTCTTTATTTGGTGAACGAACGAACTAAATCTACGCTAAACATTTCCCGTAAGGTTTCTTCGGGTAATTCCGAATGTCGGGTAATACCGAAAAAAACTAATTCCAGTAGTATTGTAAGCGATTTCGTTGCACTACAACATCAACAAAATTTTTAACATTTCTTTTTGATGATGATAATGGGATGCAATAGAATCGTTGAGTTAGACTGGAAATTGTTATTTTCGGAATTACCCGACATTCGGCATTACCCGAAGACACCTTAAAACCAAATTTTTATCATAGTCTGGAGACTGATTGCAGATAAAAGAAAAAAAGTTCATAAATTCGTACTACAGTTACATGTTACTAGATTAGAATCTATACTTTTTTCATATAGAGCGAACGCGTGTTCCCGGAAATGAGACCTAGAAGCTAAACCTATTTTTCGGCCCCGTATATCCCTGCCTACTGTAATCTTCATCGAAATCGTTAGACACAATTACAGACAAATGAATTTGCAAATATTGCCCGTATTTTACCCGCATGTCACTAGTATTTACTAATCTTTCGCACTTGTCCCGCTGATTTACATGAGGTTTTATATGGTGTTAGAATAATCCAAGTAGATGCGAAGTAGCGAGTACAAAAAGTTAGGTACATAGTAGCCAGTACTAAATCTTCATTTTATGACATGAAGATTTACACATTCCGTACATCCGTAAGTTAGGCAACAATACTAAAAAAACTAATTGCTAAATATTTATTTATTTACAAACGGTAATAATAGTTAAATAACAATAACTTAAATATTATTAAAACTAACTTAAATCTAAAACAGGCCCAAAATACTTGTTTAAATAATAACGAATGTTACTAATTTTAGAAGGTTATCGCAGTAATTAATTACCTACATATTACCCACGACGTTATTTTATAATGACAAAGTTGGTTGTGTAAGAGCGACAGTTTTAAAATAGGACATTTTGGATACAGTTAATATATTCTCCATGCGCACATTTCTCCATGGTAACTTAGTGACATTGCTGGTAACGCCAACATAGCCCAAAAAAGTAAGGGCCCAGTGTCCATACTAATAAGTATATAATTCGTATATTTCATGCGGTAAACGGGCCCACGCACCGAATGGCCATCACAATAGCGACTAGATATCTACACGTAGGTATTTATAATTATTGCAATGTTGAAAACACAACTTTGTAGCAAGGAAATAATGGTTAATTCTGGATGATACATAGAATAGACTTAAGAGGTCGCGAAAGTTACAAAAGTATAGCTGCCACGCCTAAAACAATTGGAATCTTTAACCGCAAACAACAGTGATCCGTATTACGGCCAGATTGTGTTACTATTGATAACATAGACACATGCTGCGCCTGCGCGTTACCTACCGTTAACACAAGTGTGAAACGGGGTAATTGGAAAACCATAATATTACCACCGCGGAAAGAAGTTACAATTAGGCAACCAGGGTCTATTTCGCACCGGTAAAACCGAATTGAAATTGAACGAAATATAAATAGTTATATGTAATTGGTTTACCTACTATATTTGTAAATCAATTAGGTATATGTACCTAACTATTTCTAATAAAGAAACATAAGATCCAATTATTGTGTAGCTATTACCGAATTATTTTACATGCATTTAAGAGCGGTTCCTAACAGAAACTTTAATGTAAACGGGTGCTTCATGAACGCGCGACTTTATCGCTACTTCATCGAGTTTGTATCGTTTAAAAAAATCCCCATGGGTAAACCCCAACTACTAAGACTTTACTTTGTTTCTAAGTATAAATAATAAAAAAAGAATACGAGTTTTGTTGCCAACTACGCCATCGCTGACATGCATGTACATGCTGGTACTTCTAATAAATAGAACAATTATTATTGGTATTTTTTGCCAAAGAATGGATGCCCAAAATAGTCTTTTATTTGAATAAAACTATTTTTAGAAATTAATTAAGTACAACAAATCTAAGTCCACCAATCAGCATCAACGGTACAACCATTCATATTAAAAATTAACATTCGTATAAACAGGTTCGTAGTCGTACAATATCTTCTCTTATCTACACCATCTGCTGTCGATAACGAAGCATACGCTTAACACCCGGAGGAACGAATCTGACGCCATTAGACCTAATTTGTTGACAACAATAGATATTGTATCAAGAAAATGGCGAATCGAAATTAGTTCCACCTTAAACAGTTCATTGTACCGAGAGCTGACTATTTTAGATTAGATCTTCAAATAGATTAACTTATTCAGTGAGATTTTTTACTAACTATAAGGACTTGGCAAGATGAGATCTAATTAAACGAAATAACTTTAACAAGTATGTCTGTCTGTCTGGAAGTACTAAGTCGGAGAGGTCAGTACCTATTTATTTTCGGTTATAAAACTAGTTCTACGCCATTTCGTCGGTCTCCCACGTAGAAAGAGGATCCTATAGAAGGAGGATTAGCGAATGCCCAAAAGGGACGGAGTTATGATAAGCTGACTAAATTGAGATGTATCAGAAGACTGATTACATCCATAAACACGAGTCTGACACATTCAGGCATAATTAGTCGTGCTGTATATATATACATTGCTGCGAAACATAAATTAAGCTTCATTGATGACGTTTCGGTGACACAGACCGGTGACAAATAATTAAGCCTTATTCGCGATGAGGGTCAGAAGATGACACATCGTTCCCACGTAAGATATTGTCTATGCTTATATCTCTTTCGCACATCCTTGTATGTGTGTATTGGCTGCTCCAGAGGAACTACCCCGAAATTCGAAATCCGAACTTCGTGTTATGCCGGCCCTTTCACTCATATAGTGTATAACACGAGAGTGAAAGGGACGGCACGATACGAAGTTCGGATTTCGAATTTCGGAGTAGTCCCTCAGTCTTATCCTTTATCCCAGGAACTCTGGGGAGACCATGAAGTATTAAGGATAGAATGATTAGTAGTTGCTAATTAGGGTGGGTTGCATCATACTCTATGTAATCCTAAGCGGGGGTCGTTAAAATTTGTATAGATACTGACTACTAAAAGGAAAGTACTACGCGGCGGTCAATGTGACAAAATCCACTTCAATGTAGATGAAAGCAGGACCGAACTGAAGAAGTGAAGTGTTGACGATCTACAATTCACCTTAATATTTAAGGCAGCTGTATTGATATAACTCGAATTCTAAACAGATTAGGTATCATTTACAGTATCCATTATATCTGACCCTCTTTCCGTCTCAAGTACAGTTCTAAGCACAAATAATCTCTATTTGCCGAACTCATTTTAAAAAAGCACTAGTCAGCACTTTTAGAAATAAGCTGAGACGCTCTAACGTGTAGACTAATACTAGCAAACTGGCACTCGATAAAACTGACAGTATCTGGAGGAACTGATACTACATCATAAATTACTTTACGCATAAAAAAACCAATCTAATCAATGAAAAAAGAGCCTATTATGCAACTATAATTGGATAGGGTTATTGACCGTGTGTCGCGGCAGAACACATGTGATATGGTTTCTTAAGTATATGTTTTTTTTGCAAAATCACTTTCTCATGCTGTTTTTCTACTTGATACCGATCGCTACGTGCGTGATATCATTTGAATTTAATATGTTTTGTTACGCATGAGTTGGTTAACAAGGTTAAATAAGATTGGATTGTTGTGTATCGGAATTGAATTAGCTTGACATTGAATGAAGATGATGTACTTAGTGTTAATTGTAATCGGTAGTAACGACTTCCAGGAAATCCTCATATTATGCAAATTTTTTAAACTGTTTTTTATACAAAAAAGTTACTGTGCGGTAAACAGACATAGCCTATGGACGCTTGCGACTTTAGAAGAATAAAAATAACTTTATTTGCATTAAACATTACCATTAGATACAAGCTGTTAATATAATTATTGGTAAGTTAACAGCTTTAACCAAAATTGGTATGCAAATATAATATTAGGTATGTCTAATATTTGGTAAGTAAAGTTACAGGATCATTAAATATACTAACGTTTACCAGCTAAGTACACATCAATACTTATAAATCACATGCCTGCCATTACGTGTCAAAGAATTCATTTAAGCTATAGAAGTTTTTTTCATTTAGCCATCGGTACTGATACTTTTTAAATGACATAATATGCAACGACTGCAATTCGGCCAGGTATTTTATTATAGACCTTCACACACATAACTAAACAACTTTTTTTATGTTTCACTAAGCGTGAATGGTCATCCGGCAAAAGTCTGTCTGGACCTCGACAGGCACGAGAACAAGTATCACATGCTTTTTTGAACATCCATTTATGCTTTTGGACAAACATACACACTTCAAAGACATAAAGTGCCGGAAATGGTAATAAACCGAGCATATGTCTATCTTAGTTAGATAGTGTACTTATTATACATTCCAAACATCTCTACTACCATCTATGTTATATACTTTTATTTTGTAATCTCTGGATGGAATGGTAAAAATACTACTACGTGTTTATTTACATAGTCGAGTCTCGTCCACGTAAGTATAGTTACTGAACGATGATATCAGATTATTATATATCGCCACCAATGAAAGAATAAAAACATTACTATTTTAAACACATAAACGATACTATTATGCAATTATTGCCAATTTTGTTTATAATTAAGTTATCGAATGGCGTAGGTAATCAACGCAATAAGTCTGTTATTACGGACTTTACTGAAAATAGGGTTAAACCTCCGATGTCAATAGCTTTTACTCACGCAGTAAGTAATTTGTAGCAAGTGTTATTGAGTTTTTACTTGTAGCACTGCTACGTGTTCGATAGCGGCATATGCAAATGTTTTGATACAATCTACGTAGTAATCTAACGTCCAGTTTAACCGTAATTTGATTGCTCTACTAGTCATTGACATATATATTGTAAGATACGTACAGGTACTATTGCCGGCATAAGGGGCCTAAAATTTATGTTCTACGGAGACACAACATCAGCGGTGCTGAATGATTTTTATGTTTTTTTTGTACAATAGAAAAACGGCTTTAAAGGGCTCGTATTGAAAGGCACATCGAAATGCGCACCTTGATATGTAATTCATATTTTTGCTGAGCATATCAGTATTTTTTTATGCGTTGGTAGTCAGTTTTTTTTTATATGTGATTAAATAGGTATATTCCTTTGAAATGAAATGAAATAATTTATTCTTCAGTTTAGGCATGTTACATGCACTTATGAATGTCAAAAAACTACCACCGGTTCATAAAATAAACCTCTGCCTCGAGAAGAACCGGCGTAAGAAACACGGCGAGGTGTCATTTTTTCAAAACAATATACAATGTATATAAAATAACACTATCATAATACTACAGAATTAAAATGCTATAATATAAAACACACGCATATATATACACGCATATTTTCTCCTAAATATATATATATAGATATATTAGGACAAAATATTTTTGTGTTAGATTACTTATTGTGCTAGACGCTTTCACTGCCAAACATCCCTATCCATGATGTAATCGTTTATCTTATAATATGCTTTTGAAATAAGAGTTTGTTTCACGACAGATTTAAATTTAGGGTAAGTCCGGGGTAGTTGGCTATAAGGTAGGGATGGCCCATCGAAATATTTCATAGATGATTTAACTAGATGTTGCTAGTTACTGTTCGGTCCGCTTCGCGTCGCAGGTGGGAGCTATGGTACGACGAACATTTTAGTGAAATAAAATCGAAAAGTAAGGAAAATGCTTGTGAATTGTTTTGCCTAGTGTAAATATTTTCTAAGGAGTTTTTGTTTCATGTGGATGTGAAGTTAGATACGATTTATAATGATTATTATTGTATTTATTGCTAAGCATATTAGTAACGCATTGTTCTATCCTCAAAATCAAACGGGTCGTGCTTAAATTTTTTTTTAATTTTAGGTGTGGTCATCTCTCCCACAAAAAAAGCAGAGATAGCCAGTTGAAGTCCGTTTATAAGAAAAGCTACTTGAAAGTAACGCCGATGTCCAATTAATAGCATTATCGTGTAAAAATCATAAAATAATGACAAACGAAAAGGATATGCCGCGGATATGGCAAAAATTACTACGAAACACTTCCATCTCGACTCTTCTTCGAAATACTGGCTTTAGTGCACAATTTTGGTCTCATGAAAATTACATTAAACTTGTAGACATATGTTCCAAATGTGGTCTAGAGATACGAATACGCTTTAATAAACAGGAAATCAGACCAAATAACTATGCTACAGCTAGAATTAACCTATGGCCATCTTTCCTCTAACGACTTGGCCATCACACCCAGATTCCCAGGGAGAGATTGTCAATTGTGAAGTTTCGAAAACAATTATTTTAAGGTTGATCTAATTGGAAAATTTCACTTTTTTGTTTAAAATGTCAAAGTTTAATGTTGAATGTTAATTACAAATACAGATTTTTACAATAATGTGTAAGATTATTTTTTTACAGCGTTCAAGAAAAACTATGGCCAACTACTCCGGACTTACCCTAGAATCCGTAAGTTCAGTAATGTGTCTTGGAATTTTATTGTAGAATTTTATATAATTCCCAAGAACGACTTTTTCGCCTTCACTAGTCTGTAAAAAGTTATTTTGTGTATCCGAGTGTTTCTTGTAGTTATTAACTTATCATGTTCGTTGGGAAATTGTATACATTCTTCCTAACATACATGATTATTTCAAATATGTACAGCGACGGCAGAGTTAGGATATCTCGCGACCCCAAGTTATAAATTGCTCGTATAGCCCTTTTTTGCAATATAAATACAGTTTCGATATCTGCACCTGATCCCCATAAGATAAGACCGTAACTAATTACTTATACTATTAAAATAATCGAAGTAAACTAACCCAGCCGTTGCCACATTTGAAGCAAAGGTAAAGTAAGAAAGTTTTTAAGTTCGTGTGCGATCAAGTACTAGGTTCTAAGCGAAACAACTACTTAGTCGCGGGCATTACTATATATAGTGTATTATAAATGTTTCATAGGTATTCTGTAGCGAAAAAACTATTTATTAATAATAGCGGCCATTTGATTAAACGAAAACCTAAACAATCAGTTTAATGTCCCCTGCTTTATCTTATCTATTTCATAACAAAATACGCTAATAGTAAGTAGGTGCCTAAACAAGTGGAGGATGTATCTATATCAAAGATATATTTCGATTTCATGGATTGGTTTATTGAACTAAACCTACCCGCTTAAGAGCGCGGCGTCTTAGCAAAATTCGCAGAAAACCAATTTTCCAGGAAATGAATGATAGTTTGGCGGTTTTTCGCCCTCGTGAACCTCAAATATAATTCTCGAAAGAAAAAGTAATGAATATAAACCAAACAGCAAACATTATTGTAGAATAAATCATTTCTGGAGATCTGTCAAAAAACTATGATGATTTGACAGATGTCGAGTAAAAAGTCGAGCGTTCGAAACTCAAAAATTTTCCCCCTGATTAGCGTAACAAACTATAGTTACCTTGTTCGTCCCTGTTATAAAGCACAATGTAAAGATATGTAGGTATATAACTATTTGCAATTACCAATCGAACTGATCAAGTTCTTCACAATGTTACCTCCATTTGCTTATAGTCAGAACCTAGATGCTCTCTCATACCCACTTCTCGGTAACAGAAATGGCAACTCTGGCCGGTTAATTGGGTACTTCGCTCCCGGCCTTCCCTAATTGCGGACGCGATTCCCACGCGAGCGGATAGATGCAGCATTACGTAAGTTTAATCCCATCAAAAACATAAATGTGAAAATGAGAGCCAAGTTCAATATATTAATGAATATGCGTGGTGTGGTTGTCGAATTTGCTGACAAAAAGAATAGGTAAGTTCATTTAAATTGATGGCAAGTTCTGTATGTAGGTACTTATGTAGGTAATTCTGAAATGTATTTGGGTAGAACGTTCAAATGGTAATTTATGATAGAAGTGAGGTACGTACGAGGAAATGTATTTAGGTACTCTAGACTGGCGAGCCGAGAGTGTTATGATCAACGGTACCTCACTTGTATCGTAACAATTTTTCAGTGCCGAAGGATAATATACAAATTTTCGAAATAAAGTCTAAATTACACCGAGACATTATATTAGTAATCCAATAATGATAGCCTTTGGAAAGTTTGACGTCTTATGCAGTGACGTCACGTCAATCCAGTGTACTTTAACTTTTTCGTGTTTGGTATCTTTACATAATCCGCAAATCTTTAAGATAGACTAGTTCAATGAAATAATGCAAGTTCCCTAATAACATAATGTCAACAAAAACTAACACATAAATGCTGCTGCGGCTTCAGTTCCTTTTTCTTATTCTTGGCTTGACACGCTACCGCATGTCTTTTTTAAATCCGAATTTCGTGATCGTAGGTGGGCAAGCATTCGGATGCAGTAGTTAGCAGTAATAAGTAGGTAGGTAGTTGAGTGCGGTGAAACAAATTCGATAGGGTTGTGGACTCAAAATTTGACTACTCCAAAAGAAACAAGGCAAAAAATATGCCAAATGGTGAAAAACCTATTCAAATAACTCAAAAAATAACGAAGCTACAACCGTTTTAATGTTACTGGTTAGAGAGAGAAAGCGCGACAGATCAGTGACGTCACAGGCCTCGAGTGTAGTATAAGACATTATTACTTGCCAAATTTCATATCGCTTATACATATATCAAGAGGTAGAAGAAACAGCTATGCACAGACTTTACTCTCACTACGAACGCTAATGCTAGTAGCTTAGAAACTAATTGCATAAGAAAGGTGACAGTTGTGCATATTTTGTATCATTAGTGTATTTTGATGTACTCCTACCTATAGAATATCAGCGATACTAGGTAAATGCTACTCTACTGAGAGAGGAAAACTAGTACCTAATTAGCCATATGGTACTTATATGCTTTTATGCCGTGTCCAATAAAGTGGTAGGAGTGCACGGTTGGAGAGTAGCCTGGGGAAAATTCAGAGGAAACCTCCGACATCACCACGCGGGAGGCTTATTAACACTGGAATACTTACTCTAAGAGTTTGCGCTCCAGTCAGATTGGTGAGTGGTTTCAACTGAATCTGAGGTGTGGGTGGAATCGAACTACCTACTGGTAGTTTTATCACTGGTTCACTAAACCTAACCTAGCTGAGAAGAGTCCAGCAAGAAACTCAGCTAGGCCCGACCTGCGTCGGATATGGTATGTAAATGACTTCATTACATTTCACTGTAGTTTGCATATAGGTAATTGCGGAAATAAAAATTAAATACGCTTGGGCATCCTTATTCGACACGCCGGCGCAAAAGTACATTATTCACTGCAATGCACATGCTAATTACGAAATATTCAGGAAGTTTCTCGTACATAAAGCAGCTAACCGTGCCATCTTGTCGTGTTATACTTAATTTCCATAGCTGGTATGTTAAAATTATAGTTGTTTTGTTGTGGGCCGTTTCAACCTGAGATAGATGTATTGTGGAAACCTTTTTAAAATTCACTGCTCGCTTCTAGAAATTTCTAGGGAATTTATTAGGTACATACCTACTCTTTTTATTGATTAGCGATTCATCGGAGCAATGTGTGCGCGTAGCCGTTTCTTCTGACTCTTAATATTAAGCGGTATATAATTTCTGGGATTTAGGTATACAAACTTCCATATCAATACTGTTTGCGCCATAAAGCGACATTACAGTTAGGTTGCTACTATATGCGATAATGATAGTCTCTTCTTCTTTATCCCGCTACTTTCTGTTGGGATGTAGGGCTCAAATCAACTCTCTCCATTTGCTTCGATCTTAGGAAATTTAGGTTACATTTTCCAATTTCATCCCCAGAAAGCCCAGCTCCATGGAACGCCTCTAAGTTGTTCTGTGGCGACCTTTTTTCCCGGTTGCCGGGTATTTGCCAAGTCATGGTCTTCTTGGACAAGTGGGAGTCCGATGTTCGAAGGATGAATGACCAATCCAGTGCCATTTCCGTAGCAGTATTTATTTTTGGATGGTGTCTGGTTTGAGATACGGCGATAAGGATAGTAAGGCGACGAAAAGAACGGAACCTACCCTCGCGACCTATTCCCTAATACTATTGACCCCTAGATGCATTACTAATTTACAATAAAGCGTATTTAGAGCAAGCGCACAATTTCGATATAGGTAATTATCTGAATTACTGCCCTAAATTATTGTTAGTTATTACCTATCGTACCCCGTGTGGTTAGAATAGTACTGCCCCCTTTAGGTATTGCCGTGGGTGCCGTAAGAGCCAACTATGGGAACCGGGTTGTAGTGTTGTGGGTGACGGGCTAGAAACCTATCACTGCAATATCACATTTTCTCCATCTTTTAAACTACAATTGCTAAATGTGGCACTGGAATTAAATTTCATGTGCAATGCCTACCTTTTTTGGGAATACAGGCATGAGTTTAACCAAAAGAAACTAATTAAGTCACGGAGACGATTCAGATTCACTAAAGCCGGGTTTTATAAAGAATCGTTAGTAATAGCTAGGGCAGCATTTCTCGGGTAAATATTCGATTGGGCCTGAGATCATTGGACAATCATGTATTCATACATAGTTACGCTCATTTGTTCACTGACACCCAACAAGTGAGTCCCAAAATTTACATCTTTTGTTAGGTGGGTTTCGGTCTGTTCAACATTGGGAACCACTGGGTTAGAGCAAATGCAAGATCAAATTTTGGTAAGTCAGTGCATTTTTTGACATAACTTAACCAACATAAGGTCTAACGGAGCCTTATAAAATCGAGCCTTAGTCACGTTTCCTAAGGCTGCATTTATAACTTACCAACATAAGGTCTAACGGAGCCTTATAAAATCGAGCCTTAGTCACGTTTCCTAAGGCTGCATTTATGTTCAAGCTAGGTACATTATGGTCGCTACACGCTGTGCAACCGTTCAGGCGGCTATGACGTTTTCTGACGGAAAATCGCGCGGTGTGTTGCGTAGAAAAAATATTTTAAAGTTCACACTAGAGTCTAGAGAATAAGCACCTATACGGGGATTCGATAATGGATATTTCATTAAAATTCATAATTATCTACGGGTAGGCAAGCAGTTCCTTCAGGATATTCCCTGATCAACATAATCGCGTTACTTATCGATGCCTCAAGTGCTAAATCGATTTTTAATCTGCAAGCAATCTCGAGCCAGTGATGAATAGGAATAATGTGAACCAGAGCCCATAATTGGGTGCACCCGAGCGGCGCTAGTAATTGATATGGCAGGCTAGCGGTTCTCTGCCGTATGTCGTGGTATTGAGCCTCGTCCACGTCACCGTAGGAAGGTTCCCGATAAGTGATCAAAAGCGCAATCAGGCAGCATAAAATATAATCAGTAATTGGAATACTTACTAACATACCTAGGTTAAGAAATGCACTAACAACATAATTATGGATGTGCCCGAAATTAAGATTTTTATCACTTTGTTTATTTTTTCACTTAAGTTAGGTTTTATAATAATTATATAAAAAGTAAAATTTTTATTATTATTATGAGGTATAAAAGCGACGACAATACTAAAAATGATCTGCAAACGTCTCGTTTCTGCTTCTTGATAGTGAAGTATGACGTGTCATCGCTGGTTTATATATACATGTATCTAAGCGAGCAATCTATTTCGGGAAAAAATATTCTTTATCACTCAACGTAAAAAATCGAAAATGACTCAATGTAAAAAAAAATGTTTAAGAATGTGCAACTCAGCCCTCTCACATGACACCCTACTTGACATATTACTATACTTTCACATTTTGAATCATTATGTCACAGAAAAAAATATATAAAAAAACATGTTCTATGCATCTATCTAGGTTAGGTACCGTAAACTGGGGTGACTTTAAGAAAAAACGGGGCCACTTTGATAGTTTTAGAACACTTATATAATCATAACCAAGTATTTCTGGTCTGATTCAGTTTAGTAAATAGTTGGGAAATTTATCAACGTATTTTATTGACCTCATGTTAGGAAAATAAAATGTAAAAACACGGCATAAAAACTGGATTTTTAAAGTCGCCCGTCAATTTGAATGTAACCCCGGTTGACGGTACCCTTCTTTATAACTATTCCAAATTTCGAATCGATAGCATTTATAAGTCGTTCTCGAGATATTTAGCCATGTGACAGACAGACAGGCAGACAAAGTGAACCCATAAGGGTTTCCTTTTTTACCATTTTGATACGGAACCCTTATAGTGGCTTCGGTCCATGTCGTTGCAAAAGTAATGCGACTTGGAATTCGTCGTCGTCGGCATTAATGCCATCGATCGAACTACTGATTCAGTTGGCAACTGACTTTGAGTATTTTAGTTGTAAACTTGCGACCCTCGCGTAAGTATGAAAAAAATACACCTATAGACACTGGACATCTATTAGGAGCTTTTCTTAGATGGCGCTATTATGATAACCTGAGAAGTTGGCATACAGAATGAGAGAAATGATAAATAATGGTAGAGATAGGATACTTCCAATAGTGACGCACGATTGGGAGTTTACTAATTTACAGAAACGCATTATTATACAGACATTGACAGCCTGTTTGATTTTTACGTTCATTTAAGAACCTACGCACTTTAGAAGATAAGGGAAACCCAGAAAATAAAACAGAAAATGTTTAAAATCTAATTCTGTTAATAGAATACTTTAAACATAGAATTATGAATGTGCATACCTAAGCATAGCCACTATTCGCAGCATCGATGTAGCTTTCGCTGTAGCTTAGATGTGTACAAGTCAACATGTAAGTTTTATCGTCACGGCATCGGCAATCAAAACTAAACTACCGGTAGTTATTTGAGTACACTTTTAAAGAACGATTTAGACTTGATTTGAACCGCAGCTGCAGCCGGCTCACACACGATGTTGCAACTATTACAGTTATCGGAACTTTGTAATACACTAAGTGTATGTTTAGATGTGGGTAGATAAGAATTCAAATACTTTTTTGAACGGTAATTAAAACCCGGTAACTAATGAAGGTAAATTAAGCGTGAAGTTAGATTTATGTTTTATGAGTTTTTTGAATTGAACCGAGTATGCCGAAGCAACTTTTTAAAAAGAAATGTATTATATACTCGACGCTTTGGGTCTGATTTCACTCAAGTGGAATACATACTTGGTGCCGGATTAAAAGTAAAAATTGCGTAGGTAGGTAGGCGGTAATTTTGAAATAATCAATTCGACTTACCTACCAAAAATAACTCATTCTTGTTTAGTCGAATTGAGACTATAAAACAGTACCTAGTGACAAATATTATGCTGAAATGTGACCGGATTATTACTAACTGACAGGACTATTTGTATAGAGCCGCTAGAGCGTGTCAGATATTTTTGAGTAGTTTGTCGTGTCAAATACCATGGCAGGTCTGTATGGTTTGTGTTTCTTGAGGTCCTTTTGATAAGTTTTGTTCGCGTAGTATTCTTAATCTGAAGTATTTATTGTGTGGTTTAAGAAGTCTATATAAGCTAGTCTATGGACTTTGTTAGAGTTGCAGCCGATTCGGCCGAACATCGACATGAGTAATAATTATAAATACACATCTAGGTACGCTAAAAAATTGACCATAAACATTTGGATGGGTACCGATCTACGTAATAAGAGAGAACCATCCCTTAAGATTTTATGACAGGCGCTATAATAAGAGCCAATAAGTACCTAGTAGGCAATAAAATTAAACATTCCATATGCAGCTAAACTGGAAAGTTCTAGAAAAAGTTACCGTA
This sequence comes from Epiblema foenella, assembly GCA_963556455.1. Taxonomy (NCBI): domain Eukaryota; kingdom Metazoa; phylum Arthropoda; class Insecta; order Lepidoptera; family Tortricidae; genus Epiblema; species Epiblema foenella. The sequence goes on along the minus strand of OY747104.1, from coordinate 8,863,487 downwards.
TAATTTAAAAATATATCGATTTATTATTAGAAAGTTTTAAATTAGATGCATGACTAGGTACCTACTAAGTTTTACTTGAGAATAGACCAAAGAAAAGGTATTTGATCCTTTAACTTTTTTACTATCTTGATTTAGACTTCACTATCCTCCTATAATATTACCTTTGGTGGAAGATCAATAATTTAATCATAAACTACAAATTAATCTATTATATTCATAATTTACTTCCATATAAAAAAAATACATAAATGCTTACCATAACAATATTTATTATGATGAACCATCGTAAAAACGTCAAAAAGTCTGATTTTATAGACATGTTTCACGCTCGCACATAAACTTGGGTTGCAGGGTAGTCGATCGCGAGTCGTTCGTTCCCGCCAAGCTTCTGGTTCGCGAGGTTGGTACCGCGCGCGACTGCTGAGTGACGCTAAGCCCGCCAAACTGAAGCAGCAAGAGCTTCGCGAACCGACTCTGAATGGCCCTCTCGAACGGAGGGAGAAACGGCGGGAGGGCCGCCTTTGCTTGCCAATAGAGAAAGGCACTAACAACGCTTGATATTAGTACATTGTTACTGCTCCCTGTCTTTAGGCGGCGATATAGGGGAAACCGCGCCAACCGCCTCCGGTAATTCACTAAGAAAAGTTATTTGCTGACTCGCCTCTACAGGCAATCGTTCGATTTGTACAAAGAAAATATTTAGATGTTATTTGTTGGATTCGATTTAAGTTTGTAAAAAATTCAAGTCAGTCTGTTACTTTTAGATTCATATTTCAAATCAATGAATGTTGTGACAACCACTTTAGTTAGCCTAGTTGGTAGTGACCCTGCCTACGAAGCTGGAGGTCCCGGGTTCGAATCCCGGTCAGGGCATGTATTTGTGTGATGAACAAGAATATTTGTCTGAAGCTAGTCTTTCTTCTTGCAAAATGAAAATACGTTAATTAGCTTCCCTAACATCAAGTACCTACACAAAAGATTTTTTGGCGGCAACACGGCATGCCATTTATAATCGAGGCATTAGTGTGAGGATGTGTTAACTGCACCGGACGTTTCTTACCCTAATGATAATGCGGTTGCGGTCGTTCTTGTCAGCGACGGAGAGGTTACGACTTGCGATTTACATAAAAACTTGTACATTATGATGGGATTTATTTTTTGCAATTTGATGGATTTGTGCATAAACGGTTGAGACCAGGGATGTAACAGATGTGATTTTATCGGAACCGGAACCAGATGTTTTAAATTCGGTATAGCGGAACCAAAACCGGAATCGGAACAGGATCTGAAAACGAATGCGGAACCGGATACGGAGCCCGAGTAATAGATGGATAACATGTTAAGGGCAGGGCAGGTCTAAGCTAAGTCTATTCTAAATAAAAAATCCAAATATTAATCAGCCTTCATTATTGCAGTACCTACTTTAAAAAGCTTAGACACCTAGAACTTATAATAATATTCAAGTACACGGTCAGAGTTCAAAATTACAACAGGTAAACCTCTAAACCTCTTTGTTTTTGATGTACGCCGCTCATTTTCCCCCACTGCGCTGCTTTGACATCCGATATAACATCCGTTTTAAAAATAACAGAACCGGAACAGAAACGGGGGTTTTAAAACCAATCGGAAGTTCCGACTTAACGGAACCAGAACCGAAGCTCTGTTACATCCCTGGTTGAGACACTTCGCTTAATTCAACAACAGTGAGCATTAGTGAGTGTTTGAACTACGACAATAAGTATTGGGCTAAGAAAAACGGGTTCCACTCACATCCATAGGTTTTAGGTCCATAAACATTCTCCAGATAACTTGCATCACTATTCACAAGGTTTACACATGTATTAACAGTTTTAAAGATTTTATATGAGTTCCGTGTCGGCCGACAATTGCGAATGTCAAATATATGTTCCTCGGTGACAGGAACATAAGAGTTTATGAACTATGAAGTTCGGTAGCGAGGAGGTGAAGGTTGTTGCGCGCCTATTATGAGACGCACATTTGGAGAGGAATATGTTCCAAGCCCAATATCGTACATAAACCCCCCACCGGGAATCTACCCCAAGATTCCCCAGTCTATGAACCAGGGATGGTTGAAAGTGAGATATAATTGATATATATAATAATGGACTGTAAAATTATGCAAATACTTGAATAAAACATATTGAAAACAAAATATAACGTGTAAGATGTGTGTAACCTTAATTAGGTTCTTACTTACAAACTAAACATCATAAACTTGACACCTTCTTGCGTCAAATTTATGTAACAAATTGGTTAACCTAATTAAGTATTGCAACTAGTCAGCATTCATCCTAATTGGAAGTGGACTGAGTTTAACAACAGGTCGCATATACTCTCCATGCGGAGTGCGTACTTTGACTACACGGACTACACCGTCTGCGCCAGGGTGAAGCTCTGTCACACGTCCAAGCGACCACTGAAGTGGAGGAGCATCTGAATGAATTATAACCAGTTCACCTACATTAAGGTTTCGACAATTGCTAAACCACTTCTGTCGCTGCTGGAGCGTATGAAGGTAATTGTTTTTCCACATTTTCCAAAATCGCTGTGAAGCCTGCTGTACTAATTTCCAGCGCGTTAATCCGTGAACCGATTCGTCAGAGATGTCGTACTCAGGGACAGCTAAAAGCTCGCGGCCTACGAGAAAATGACCAGGTGTAAGCGCCCTATACTCTGACGGGTCACTCGAGATACTTGTCAGAGGACGGGAATTCAACACTGCCTCAACACGAGCGAAGAGAGTGCTAAGTTCCTCGAACGTCAATGGCCTATTGCCTATTACACGCTTCAACAAAAGTTTTGAAGACTTGATGGCACTTTCGTACATCCCACCGAAATGACTACCTGTGGGTGGATTGTACGTCCAATTAACACAGCGATTATTGAAACCGATTGTAAGGCCATTCGTATTTTGTTTATAAAATTGATTTATTTCAGCAAGTTGTTTGCCAGCAGACACAAAGTTTTTGCCGTTATCCGACACAATCGTGTGACACAAACCACGTCTAGCCGTGAAACGGTCGAATGCTGCAAAAAAACATTCAGTTGTGAGGGCACTTAAAACCTCCGCGTGTACTGCACGGGTTGAAAAACAGACAAAAAGCAGCAAATACGATTTTGAGGTCTTTGCATTACGCCGGTTGCTCTCTTTCGTGTAGAAAGGACCTCCAGCGTCAACACCTACCGTGTGATAACTACTAATATCTTGCATGCGAAATTTCGGCAAATTCCCCATGATGGGCTGCAAGGTTCTTGGAGAAACCTTGAAACATTGAAGGCATTTGGAAAATCGCGATCTAATTGCTCGCCTTGCTGAAATAATCCAATATTTTTGACTTAATAGACTTTGAAGCATACGCGGACCTACGTGTAGATACACTTTATGAAAATAGTCTATTAGAATTTTCGTGAAATTTCCGTTTTTAGGAAGCAACAACGGGTGCTTAACTTGATATGGCAGATCCGACAGCGACAGCCTACCCCCCACCCTGAGGAAACCAAGGGGGTCCAGAAAGGGTGACAACCTTTTAAACGACGAGCTACAAGTTTTACCCTTCGACAACGCATCTATGTCTGCTGAGAAATTTTGATTTTGAATGGTCTTGATAATAACATCGTGCGCTTTCTTTAGATCAGACAGACGTGGCGGACCTGTATTGCGTTTTGATTTAATAGATTTGCAATTATTGATAAATTGAAAGCATCGTGCTACAACGTTTTGTAACTTAGAAAAATTTGAAAACCTCTCAGTCAATTCGAAAACTTGATTTGATTCAGTGTTACACACGAGTGTCTGAACAGTATGAACTAATAAGTTACCATTGACCTTTAATTCTGGCACACTATCGGCTTTGAATTGGTCGATTGATCGAATAGGCCAATTTTCTTGTGGCATATACAGCCAGTTCGGGCCCGCTAGCCATTCCGGCATAGTCAGCAGCGCGGAGGGCAGCGCACCGCGAGAGCACACATCCGCGGGATTGAATTCACCGCTCACATGGTACCAATGCTCGCTAGACACTGTTTCTAATATTTTAGAAACACGTGTAGCCACAAATGTTTTCAAGGTGTAGCTGGGTGTGTTCAGCCAGTTCAGCACGACTGAAGAGTCCGTGAACAAGAAAATGTCATTAATCGACAATCGCTGAAGTATTACAGACTTAGTATACTTAACAAGCTTGGCTAATAAATGCGCCGACATTAGCTCAAGACGAGGTATGGACACAGTTTTCAAAGGCGCAACCTTGGACTTAGCAATTACAAGGCTGACCTTCATTTGACCTTCATCATTGAAACTACGCAAGTAAACAACTGCAGCTATGCCTTTGGCAGAAGCGTCACAGAAGCATAAGAGCTGATAATAATTGTGATGTTTGACAGTAACCTGACGGTCATGCCTAAAGTTTGACAACAATGGAACTTCAGACACATAATCGAGCCATTCCTTCTCCAGCTCCTGGGGAAGTCTCTCGTCCCAGCCGAGCTGTTGAAGCCAAAGCCTCTGCATGAAGCATTTCGCGTAGAAGATGCAAGGAGCTGCGAAACCTAGAGGATCGAACTGACGCCCTAATTGAGACAGGACACTACGCTTCGTGATTGCCTGTGAAGGTGGAAGAACATTGGTGGCAAAAGAAAATGCGTCCTCCGCTGGCCGCCACTGAAGACCTAGAACTTTCAACGATAGGTCCTTTTCATCCTCGAATGCAACAGGCGTTTCGCGATGATCAGCAGGCACACGTTCCAACAGTTGGGGACAATTGCTTGCCCATTTACGCAGAATGAAACCTCCTCCTTCTAGTAATGCTAACAACTCATCTTGAAGCTGAGCTGCCTCCTCGAAAGTACCTACAGACCACAGAAGATCGTCGACAAAGAATCCCTTTTTTAAAACCTTGCTCGCTAAAGGGTACTTTTCAGCGTCGTCGTCCGCCAGCTGGTGCAGGACTCTAATTGCTAAATAAGGACTTGTGGCGACTCCATAAGTTATGGTATTAAGCGCGTAGACTTTTATCGGTTGATCTTGAGAGAACCGCCACAAAATGTGTTGATATTTGCGTTGAGCTTCAGCAATCAACGTCATTCGAAACATTTTGCAAATGTCACTTGACATACAAATTTCATGAAGACGAAAGTTGGTCAAAATTTCATTTATGTCCGCTTGCAATTTAGGACCCGCGTAAACTACCGAATTCAAAGAGTTGCCATTTGACGTGTGACAGGACCCGTCAAATACCACGCGCAATTTAGTTGTTGTACTTGAAGGTCGCAGCACACAAAAATGAGGGATTATGTACTTTGAATCGACTGACCCTAAATCACCTACACAAGTCATATGACCTAGATCCTCGTATTCGGACATAAATTTGCCGTACTCAGCCTTCAGTTCCGGCATACGGTTCAGCTTCGTTTCCAAATTATTAAAACGTCGCAACGCTTGTTGACTTGAATCGCCCAACTCAAAGTTAGGTTTGAAAGGGTACGTCACTGTATAACGCCCCGTGCTATCGCGGCTATGTTCTTTTTGAAACAGCTGTTCGACATATAAGTCTTCTGGATTTTTAGGTATATCACAAGGTATGTTTTCAATCTCCCAAAACGAGTTCATAATTTTATCGATACCATTAGTAGCCGAGAACAAGCCTTGAGAAGGTTTATTCGATTCGCGATCGCTATCCAGTATTGTTTGGCCAGCTATGATATACCCGAAAATCGAATGCATCGCGACGGGCAAACCCGGCTCACGCGGTAGTATGTTTTGTCCGTCATAAACATATGGAAATAAATCACCCGCCAATAACAATTCGACAGGAGCAGCCGAAGAATAATTCGGGTCTGCTAACTCGAGATCTTTGAAATTATCGACAATCTTGTTTGAAAGCGTCATTGTAGGTAGATTACCGGTAATATTGCCTACCACTACAGTTTCGGTAGTCAGAACTGGGCCAGATGAGTTTCGTGGTTTAATTGAACATGTAACCAAACCGAAATCTTGCACTGGTGCACCTCCGAGACCGGTGGGCTCAAACGGACACTTGCGTCGCGTTAGACCCAAGCACTGAGCGCACTCATTAGTGATATAGCCGGACATCGCCCCACTGTCAACGACTGCACGTACGGCGTGGTAAGTTCCCCAACGATCTGCGACGTGCACCATGGCAGTGCCTAACAGTACAGTTGAATTTGATGAACAAGTCAAACCGACATTAGGAATATGACCTTGACCTTTGACCTGACCTTGACTGCTGGGGCTTGCAACACTAGCACCTTGAACACTTGAAACTGCATCTAAGTGCAAGGTATGATGGTGCAGTTGCTTGCACAAAACACAACGAATCTTTGAAGTACACTCTGACAGCGGATGCTGACGTAAGCAATTTTCGCATAATTGTATTTGTTTTACTTTGTCAAGACGCTGCGAGGGTGTTAGATCCAGATATTCGTAACACCGGTAAGTTGAATGGGGTTTATCGCAAAATAAACACTTGTTTGATTGCTCATTAACCGTCTTACTAACAGCTGACAGACACGGCTTCAGCGACTGTTTATTAGCGCCAGTGTAATGGTTATTATTATTCGGTCGCGACACATACGGTTTTGCTAATACGTTAGCATTAGTCCTTGGCGCAAACTTTGAAATGCTGGTTTTGACTTCTGACATTTCCAAAACGCGCGCTTGTTTCTCAACAAAGGCAATCAGCTGTTCGTAAGTAGGTATTTGGGTTTGTTCGACGGATTGTTCGAATTCGCGCCTAGTAACCGCGTCTAAGTTACGAAGTCCCATATAAAACAATATGAAACTAGATAAATTCTCGATATTTAAATGTTTCAACGCTTTGACGCACTCTTGATATGTTTGTAAGAAGGTATTTAATCCCGAGGCCGATTCCACCAACAATGGTTTAAATTGGAATAGCCGATCCAAATAACTGGTTGCTAGGGCTCGTTTGTTTTCGAATTTCTTGACTAGCAACGCCCAGACTATCGGATAGTTATCGGATGTAACTGGCATGCCCTTCACGACAGTGAGCGCAGAACCGCTGACGGCAGTGAGTAAGTAATAAAACTTTTCAACGTTACTGATGCTGTCATTTTTATGTATCAGACTTGTAAACGTGTCATGAAAAGTTTGCCAGTTTTCCAATTTGCTATCAAATTGGAATAACTCAAGTTTCGGTAACCGTGGTCGAACTGATCGTGCATCATTATGGATGTTGCCGGGACCACAAAAGCTACCGTCGGTCGGGGGCAAGCTGCCGCTCTCGCACGACTGCCAAGACTCGTTTGCTATTGCCGCGACACTCAGGATTCGATAGTACAAATCATCGAACGATTGAATTTCTTGATAATTAGGTTCAATTTTAGGGGTTTCCTTTTTCCGTAAACTATGTATTTCGAAAACAGTTTTCTCGAAATTTTCTCGAATCGAATGAATATCCTTGAGACGTAAATTGAATTCCGTTAAACGACTTGAATCGGTCACAACAACTTTGGATAATTCGAATAGTGTTTGAACACGTAAAAAACACATTTCTTTTTTATTCAAAAGTTGATTTAGCAATTCTGCGTCGGCCATGTTGACTCAGTTGACTTGAAACTAAACTGAAACGGCTCGTATGACAAATTGGAAATTAATTTAAATTCGCAAATTACACAACCTTTAGATTCGAAATAAAGCTTTGCGTATGGAAAAAACTATTTTAAAACTGTGTTATTGTGCATATTGAATGTGTGAATGAGTATCTGGTTCACAAACTGAGAAATTCGGTCGGAAGTGACCAAAATGTTTGAACTACGACAATAAGTATTGGGCTAAGAAAAACGGGTTCCACTCACATCCATAGGTTTTAGGTCCATAAACATTCTCCAGATAACTTGCATCACTATTCACAAGGTTTACACATGTATTAACAGTTTTAAAGATTTTATATGAGTTCCGTGTCGGCCGACAATTGCGAATGTCAAATATATGTTCCTCGGTGACAGGAACATAAGAGTTTATGAACTATGAAGTTCGGTAGCGAGGAGGTGAAGGTTGTTGCGCGCCTATTATGAGACGCACATTTGGAGAGGAATATGTTCCAAGCCCAATATCGTACAGTGAGCAATGAATGTTAAAGATTGTTAAGAGAAAGCATTAACTGAGCCTTTTTTCAGATTTCAGAATTTTAAACAGATATTCCTGTCGCGCTGATGTAGGCGGGACCGGAAATGAGTGGGAAAAGGACAGCTGCGGTTCCGACCAAAAATTCAAAGTAAAAAAATTGAAAATAAGGGATTCGTTCTCCACTGTTTCTTCCCCGAAACTTAACCAATCGTATCAAAATTTTGTAAACTGAATGAAAGGGAAATGTACTATGTCGGACTATCTTTATATCTGCACTTATTAGTGACATATTCGTATACTATACGTTTGGGACTTGTTAAGTTAGGCCGTTTTATGCATAAGAATATAAAACATTCCATGTAAACATGGGCCAAGTCTCGCTCTTTCGCCGTAAAAAGTTGCGAGATATTACGTAGAGCCAAGTCAGATATTGTTATTAGTCTTTATTTGCTTACTGAATTATTGTATGTTATTAATAATAACATTGCCCGACTTGGCTCTTAAATAATATCTCACACCTTTTTACCTATTTTTACATGGAATGTTTTATGGGATCTCCCCTTTTTGTAGGTAAATGTGTCAATACAAATATATGAATGCATCTGCAACTAAAAACTCTTCATAGATGCAGGAATTACGAAAGTATAACTTTGTATCGCATGTCTTTGTATAGGATTACAAACATACTAATGCAGTTTGTATATCTCTGGAACATGATTGAAATTGCAATATTTTAGGTTTTTTATGACTTGACAGGCTAAAAACAAATTATGTTTAAAATTTGAAGCTTGTAGGTCTGCTGGATGTACCTTAGAATTATGATGACCGGTCAGTCAGTGTGTCAGTGACAAAATTTAGGAACTTTGACGGGCAGTAGTCCTTATAGTACAAGTTTAAATTGAATATTATTGAGAATGTATCTAAGTCATATTATGCCCTATATGTTACTGAAAATTCATAAATCTAGCTTTAGCCAGCACAAAATTACAGGATGTTGAAAATGACCTAAATCACTACGAGAAAAGGATGATACAGCATTAGCAGTGCCTCTTTTATTTGCTCGACATGTCGCGGGCACTACCGGTGTGCGTCAGAATGACTGACCAAAATGGCAGATCAATGTTAGACTACCATCAGCATTCACTACCTATTTGCTACTATTTACTACCTATGATGTCATATTTGCTACCTAAGTTTAAAATTATATATATATTTAATAAAGTGGGCAGTCATTCTGACGTCAGGATGACTGCCCACATTTATTATGTGGGGGTTGTACACCTTATTTGCAACTTTCTATATACTATGATTTACGAGTACTACCTATTTGCTACCTACACATATATTTTTTCCAGATTTTTAAGGCAAGAAATAAAAATTTTATACGCAAAACATGGAATTTAATTACGAATCGGAGTGTACAGGCTGTACCTCATGAACCGTGATAGTTAGACAGCTGAAATTTTCATAGATGATGTATTTTTTGTTGCCGCTATAACAGCAAATACTAAAACACAGAATAAAATAAATATTTAAGGGGGCTCCCATACAACAGACGTGATTTTGCCGATATCCAATAGAAAATGACCCCATACACTGCGTACATTTTGCTTAGGAGCAGGGCTCTGCTAATACTGGATTTTATAGTATGTGTGTAGTGTGTGTGTAAATAGGTAGTAAATCATAGTATATAGAAAGTTGCAAATAAGGGGTCCAACCCCCACATAATAGATGTGGGCAGTCATCCTGACGTCAGAATGACTGCCCACTTTATTAAATATATATATATTTTTAAACTTGGTAGCAAATATGTCAACATAGGTAGTAAATAGGTAGTGAATGCTGATGGTAATCTAACATTGATCTGCCATTTTGGTCAGTCATTCTGACGCACACACTATACCGTAGTGCCACCAGATATAAGTACAAAAAAGCAAAACACGCGTGCAGACACAGATAATGACGATATTTATCTAATTTTTAAAAATAATTAATCTAAGGTCAAAAAGGGAGGAAACAGTCGAGAACGTTTGTATGGGCAAAAAAACTGGCCAAGTGCGGACTTCGTACATTTAGGGTTTCAAACTAACCGCAAAATAGATAGTTAAAATAAGAAGATTTCGAATAAAAAATCTACTTTATCAATATGTTAGTATTTGTTGATAAAATAATGAACATTATCACCAAATTGTATGTTCATAGGTCAACGGGAAGTGAAAAATTCTTCGGAACGAAATTTTGTGACAGACTACGGACGGACGCGTGAGTGACACCAATAGGGTTCCGTTTGGACCCTTCGGGTTCGGAACCCTAAAAATGCCCACTAACATTTCTCCATGGTTTGGTGGTTTCCCCGTTCATTTAGCCGTGGTCTCCCGGCGAAAAAATAAACAATAGCATTATTTTGTAATGAGGATGGGGATCCCAGGGACCGGTAGACGACGGGTCAACATGCCGGATCGACACATTCGGAAATGCAAATCTCAGCTCTCTTATAGAGATGGCTGTACTTGGCTTGTAAGCGTACTCACTACATATTTGCTGCAACTGCCATAGACAAAATGCCGGCTAATGTAAGTTGATTCTTTTACAATTTATAGAAGTCTAAAAAGTACATATTTATAAATTCTCTTTCCTATAATTACAATGATTAGTGGCACGATACATTAAAAAAATTATATAATCAAAAACGTTTATTAAAATAAGAAAATAGTAATAAAATCAAATAAATAAAAGCATATAAATTCAGTAGATACCCTTTATCCCATTTTGAGATAGTAATAATGAACTCTTAGATCTAGAGTTTAGCTTCGGGTAGTCATTTGCCCAGGCGCTTCTTCAAGTTTTCAGCCAATTTGTCCATGAATTCGAAAGTTTCGTAATAGTCCGCTCGTTTTACGTTGTTCATGCCCTTGATGCAAATAGCAAGATCCTTAGTCATGACGCCTCCTTCAATCGTGTCGATGCACACGCTCTCGAGGGTTTCAGCGAAGTTCTTAAGCTCAGCGTTATCATCTAATTTGGCGCGGTGCAGCAGGCCCCTCGTCCATGCGAAGATGGAAGCAATAGGGTTGGTGGAAGTCTCCTTTCCTTGCTGGTAGAAACGGAAGTGTCTTGTCACGGTGCCGTGGGCGGCCTCAGCCTCCACCGTCTTACCGTCGGGGCAAATAAGCACGGAGGTCATGAGACCCAGAGATCCGTAACCCTGAGCGACGGAGTCAGACTGCACATCGCCGTCGTAATTCTTGCAGGCCCACACGAAGCCTCCTTCGGATTTCATGGCATACGCAACCATATCATCGATCAACCTGTGCTCATACCAGATGCCAGCAGCTTCGAATTGAGCTTTGTACTCCTTGTCATAGATTTCTTGGAAAATATCCTTAAAACGACCATCGTACTTCTTGAGGATAGTGTTCTTGGTGCTCAGATACAGAGGATATTTCCTGTCCAAGGCAAATTTGAATGACGAATGCGCGAAGTCGATGATGGACGCGTCCGTATTGAACATAGCAAGAGCAACTCCAGCACCCTTGTATTCGTTTACGACGTGTTTAATGGGTTCTCCGGAGGGAGGAGTCCAGATGAGCTCGAGTTTGCCTTCACCAGGAACAACGAAGTCAGTGGCCTTGTACTGGTCAGCGTGTGCGTGACGACCAATGATGATTGGTTTTTCCCAGCCGGTGACGAGGCGGGGAATGTTTTTGCAGATGATGGCTTCCCTGAAGACAGTGCCTCCGAGGATATTACGGATGGTACCGTTGGGGCTCTTCCACATTTTCTTCAGCTTGAACTCTTCTACTCTTTTCTCGTCGGGAGTGATTGTGGCGCACTTGATACCAACATTGTATTTCTTTATGGCGTTAGCACAATCGATAGTGACCTGATCATCAGTCTTATCACGGTATTCCATACCTAAGTCGTATGTGTGTAGCTCGATGTCAAGGAAGGGCAAAATTAGTTTGTCCTTGATGAGGTCCCAGATGATTCTGGTCATTTCATCGCCAAGGATGTCAACGACGGGTCCAGCCTTGATTTTCGACATCTTGCTTAGGTATTCTGTAACAAACAATAAAACTAAGGTAATATGATAGATAATGCAGAATCTGCTACAAATACGTTCAAAATAAATAATTAAGTCATTTGGCATCACATTTTCCCTATGCACTTTGTATCGACTGTTATTTTGATCTTATTTCTATCTGTACCAGGTCAAGTACATAACTCGTTTAAATAAATAAGACGGGACGACGTAAGACAGGATGCAAGTGCGTGCATGAGTGCGTCGAAACATACCTAACACCCTACCCCTACTGGTTAGTCACAAATTACAATCAAACCCGGGCGCGTCCATTATTTATTTCACTAACCTCACATTACTAACTATACGTAGTCTCATCAAGCATCAGGTAATATTTTCTCCTAAGTATTCGTTATCTTGATTTTTATTTCCTCCAACCTGATTTTTATTTGCCTACTGAGTATCCTAATATTAGGCAAAGATATTATGTTTCCTAGATCTCCATGAATACCTATCTCTCCACACTGAAAGTCTTATTTTTTTTAGTAACCGGCGTCAAAATTGGCAAAAAAGACGGCTCTGGAATAACATCGGTACAAATAATTTACCCAAATAATAATATGTTTATGATCTATGCAATAGAAAACTAACATCTCCTAGGGTGGTATGCACAGTTTAATAAAAAAAACAGTATAATTATTAACTCCGATTGCACAAAGTTGATGCGAATCCCAGAGTATGAAAGCGAAGGTAATTGCTATAAGTTTAGCATTTACGTACCCGAGTCACACATCCGCTTCAGTAGTAGAGTAGCCTTGATAATGACTGAACAAATATTTATGCAATCGGAAAGGTTAACATGATTAACTTATCGCAGTTACTACCAGCCGAATGTGCCTCGCACCTGATATAAGGTAAACGTCCCAATGCCCAATAGTTGACACCTATTGGTCAACTTTGTCATTATGACCAGATTGAAAGTGCCTTAATACATTGAGTCAGTGTTGAACACTGGGACATTTACCTTACCAATTTACTAGCAAATGATGGGACTACGGCGACTAGCTACTTTAGTTATATATTTAGTGGTCAATTAGGTACTAACGTTTCTAACGTCATACCTATCTTGTGGAAAAAAAAACAGTAACAGTTGATACAGATCAACCGTTTTTCCCAAGAAAAAAAATACGTGTTCATCATATTAAAGAACAAGCGTTCGGACAGCCTAACGCTTGTTCTTAAATGTGATGAACACGAAAATTTGTTCTTGGGTCTAAATGTTTTTGCTATTATTTTTATTTATTTATCTTTATATATATATTTATTTATCTATATACGTAATTAGTATTTATAACAGCCTGGTATACCTACTACTTGAAATCATTTGAACTGGCCCAGTTGTATCAAATTAGTCCATTCAACTCTTGCCGCTGTAAATCTTCTCAGATTTAAAATCCAATGACAGTGTTGTAAATTGACGGATATTTTAAATAACTTCAACTACTTATCCCATTGTCCTACAAGTGTGACTTACTTTGGGACAGTCTATTACGATTGGTGTGTGAGATAATATTCAAATATTTATTTATTGCATAGTCTAACTATGTAAACCGAAAACATTCAATGGTAGAGTCAACCTGGCGTTTACTTATCCACAAATGACTTAATAGGTATCCTAATTAAAATAATTTATAGCTGTTTTCTTAATGAAATTTTTTACTAGCTCAGATTTGAAGTGATAAGAATATGTATCAATGCCAGTTACTATTTGCGAAAACAAAATACTAATTTTAGATAACAAGTTTATGGCTATTTTACCATAAATATTATGAAACTTGGAGATAAATTTATCAAAGTAAACCACAATATTGATATATGGTCTGTTATCACAGGCAAACCATAACTATGGAAAGAATATTGTAATTTATTACTAGAACATTTTCCAATTATGTAAATTAATTATTTGAAGTATCCTGTCCCAAACCAAGCTAAAATTATATAGTGGGTACTACATGACACTACACAGTATACTTTTACATTTACATACAACATAGAAAATCTAAGCTAGAAAACAAACATGTTTGTGTCTTTGTACTCATCAGAAACATGTGCCTTTATCAGGATTTATACCTGATTTGGTTTTATCTTTGTTATCAATGACATAGTGTATCAGGGTGGATCAACTATTCTTTGTTGCTCGTTACCATGGTTACGTCTCCTGAGTCACTCTTTAAAACTGTGATTATATAGGCTTTAAATCTACCAAACAAGAGTTTTAGCAATGCGCATAAATCCATTTAGACATGGGTCATCTCTTGAGCATGCTTAAGTCCATATTTTAAACATTTTTCTAAGAAACGCGGTTACTGTTGTCTCCTCGCAGACGGGACAGAATACCAACAAGAAAAAATTGATTTACCCATCAGTAATAATAATAAGTACTTAATTAAACTTAAAAATATTACTTCCACTGATTTGAAGCCAGGAAGATACTATAAGCACCTATAAGTATATTCTATGCATAAAAAAACATATTGATCCACCTAGAATCTCCTGTTGGTCTAAAGTTATTATAAATAACATTTATCACTAACCATCACATATTCAACACTGGTCGGAATCAGTAAACCAATATTTAAAAAAATAATACCGATTTCCATGGGTGAATTTTAAATAAGATAAAAACATCTAATATTACGTAACTGACATGTTGTTATATAAAAAAAGTTTGAGTCAAATGCTAAGGATAAAGGAACACACAATTTAAAAATAATATATATATATAGGCAAACTGTGCACAGACATAAGTTAGCAGCTCTAATATCAACAGAAATTTACATCTGTAGACATTTAGCTCATGGAACAATTTAAACATTTACATGAAACATGAATTGACAAAACAATAAAACACCACTTACAAACAATTAATGATGTTACTAAGGGACTCACTAACACTAAAGGCAACTCGCAACTAACTCCCGATTTTTAACATTCATATCAATTATAAGTAATTGTAAATCAAGGAGAAACCTTGAGAACAGGTTATTACACTTATTACCGAGTAAACAACCAGTACAAAGTTCAAGTAGGTGCCTACCTTTAACGGGACAAATTCATGTGTAAATCAAAGTATGTACCTATATAACGTTTTAATGAGTTAATTTTTACAAGTCAAAGGAACCTCCTACTCAATGAAAATTGTATCAATTAAATTCCTTACCAGTTGAGAATGAATGAGATAAAACCAATTGGACACGTCGCACTATACCGACTACCACTAATCAACTGTCTGTTGATAGAAAATGATAACGGAACATTCTATGAAGTTAGTGCCATGATAAATTATCATTTTAGGAGTCCAATCGGCCGCATCACTACGTTTATTTAAGTTACACAAGCAAGAATACACGCATAAAAAAGACATGTAATGATTAATAATTTAGTCGAGGCATTTTTAGCATACAAATGTATTCATGCAACATAAGGAAATTTAAAATTAGATAATATATGAGAAAAATTACCTACCAATTAAATTTAATCTACGATTCGACACTTGCTCCGTTGCAGGTTGAAGTCACAGATTAGTACTATGTAGTTTGTAGTCTACAGTACAGTATCTCTACAGCTCTACAGTAGAACGTACGTAGTTTTGCTCTACAGCGCCAACCGTCAATGTCACAAAAAAAACGCCTCACCTCCAATTTCATAGTGCCGTACCCTGTTGTATGCTCGTACCGGTGAAGTGTTTAGCTAATTATCGATAGCTTTTGTTGACATTACAAATATTTGACAGAAAGAAGACCCTATAGAAGGAAGATTAGCGAATGACCAAAAGGGACAGACTTATGATAAGCTGGTTAAATTGAGATCTATCAGAAGACTGATACATCTATTAACACGATTCTGACATCTCATAATTAGTCGTGCTGTATATACATTGGCGCGAAGTTTAAATTAAGCCATATATGACGTTTCGGCGATACAAGCCGGTGACAAATAATATAAGTCTTATACGCGATGAGGGACGAGGTGACACATTGTATCTCGTTCCCACGTATGTTATTGCCTATGCTTCTCTTTCGCATATCTTGGTGTATGTGTATATTGCCGGCTCAAGTCTTATCCTTACACGGACGAAAACGATATTGTTGAGTTGTACGTTGTGAAGACCTGGGGCGCTACCGCGACCAGCAAACGAGGTTTTTGCTCTCTGTCGCACTTGTACGTTCGGACGTGAGTGCGACAGAGAGGTAAAACTTCGTTTGCTGTTCGCGGTAGCGCCCCTGAGGGGCTACCGCGACCGAAAACGAACGAAGTTCCAATATCTCCCTCTCTGTTGCACTTGCCTATTCGTGCGGCAGAGAGGGAGATATTCGAACCTCCTTCGTTTTCAGCTCGCGGTAGCCCCTCTGTTCCCACTATCTGATATGATATCGGTGTCGATAAAAATGCAAGGAAAAACTTCACACTATCCGACTCATTTCCCTCATAACGTGGAACACCGACCTGACATACTCGACATAGCACTGCTAAAGAACGTAGCGTTAACTCTGCGGTCTGTAGAAGTGATATACAAACTTGACTCGGACCATAGGTCAGTTCTTTTGAGACTATTTCTTTCTTTCTTTCTTCATAACTACCATTGAACAGACCGACCAAGCGATCGATTATATCACCGACTATCTCAACACTGTTCGAAGTGAGGCCTCCATGGATGTGTCGATGGATATCCAAAACCGACTCCTACCTAGGAAATTAAGAGAGTTAGTGACTGCAAAAATCGTGCAATCAGGACTTACTCCAACCACCCTTCTGCCGAAAACCGTCAAATCCTGAGGAACTTGTGTAACTAGTCCAAACAGAGAATTGCCGAGTTTCGAGAGAACCCATTCAGGGATCTGATGGGTGAGATCGCGCCTAGTCATATCTGGCTTACTGGAAACTAGCGAGATCTCTCAAATCAGATGCCTTGGATTATCCGGATCACCCTACCCCTGCTTTCGAGGATAGTGAGAAAGTCGAAAGCCTTGCGAGTAGCTTAGAGTCCCAATGTTCGCCTAGTTTCCTACACACCGGCGAAGCCCATATTAGATGGGTCGATTCCGAGGTGGACAGGAGATCGCGTCTCTTCGTAACTTCACTCATTTTACCGGTGTCGGTTAAGGAAGTCAGTGACCTTGTCAGGTGTCTTCGTGTTAAGAAGGCTCCGGGTGCAGATGGTGTATCCAATCGTATCATGAGACTTATCCCTGAAACCCACCTCTTCATTTTGGTCGGTATCTTCAATGCCGCACTGACCAATGCTCATTTTCCAGCCGCGTGGCAAGGTGTAACGGTTATAGGGATAGTGAAGCCCGGTAAAACCAGACCTCGCCCACCCCATATAGGTCGATCAACTTACTTAGCTCTCTAGGAAAGCTATATGAGCGGATCCTTCTTACTATTAGGATTGTCAGATTTACGACTGAGAATAATGTCATCACCGACGAGCAGTTCGGCTTTAGATCCGCGCATTCGTGCGTCAAACAGGTGCACCGCGTCACTGAGCACGTGCTGGATGGTTTCTATCGATTGCAGGGGCTCAGGAACGGTGCTATCTTTCTCGACGTGGCGAAAGCCTTTGACAAGGTCTGGCATAACGGGCTGATATACAAGTTATATTATATTTTTTTATTCAGGACAATAACAGCCGTAGATATGCATTTTACAGGAGTTTGATTACATAGCAGGAGGCTAATAACAGTTATCCATTGATTACAAATTATACAGATAAGTGAAGTGAGTTATTGTGACAGCGACACAAATTATATCTAGCATGACATATTCAAAATAAAAGAGAAAAAGGGGCAATGAAACATGCGACCTGAAATTTTATAATTTTCAGTTACACCAAAACTAAAGGAACAGAGGGGCTACCGCGAACTGAAAACGAACGAAGTTGGAATATCTCCCTCTCTGTCGCACTTGCTAATACGTTCCACAGAGAGGGAGATATTCGAACTTCGTTCGTTTTCGGTTCGCGGTAGCCCCTCAGAACCACGTGTCTGGTACTCGTAATGGTACATTTCGTAAGTACAATATTCTGACATCGAGGCAAAAAACAGACATCAGAGTGACTTATAAAACTAATTAATTCAAATCCTGTAGCACTTTATTCAGAAAACAATAAGGTAAATAAATAATTAAAGCTAACTTAGTTCTAGTAAGCAGCGGCGGAGCTGGCAGCGGTGCGTAAGCGGGAAAAATATTCAGTCTTCGCTAACTACTTGTTTGTTCCAATTGCAGCCGAAACGACTGGTTGTTGGTGTTCTGAGGCAAAACCCTTTTTTTCGGAAGTGGGGCGCCGATTAAGGGAGAGGGGTCTGGATCCCCGTTCCGGATCATTCCTGGTGCAAAGGTTTGCGGTCGCCGTTCAACGGGGTAATGCCGCCAGCGTGATGGGCTCCTTTGCGCCGGGTGCGGCTTGGGGTGAATTAATCGATTAGGCTAGTTTTTGGAGTTAAGTTTTATTTTTTAGATTTATGGTATATTTTTTTTCCATATAATGTAATTTGTATTGTATTTACTATTTATTTACCCTTATAATTAAATGTTAATGAATAAATTCTATTGATAATAATTGTTATTTAGTTCTAAATTATCATTAATTATTTAGCATTAACGAGTGCCCCACACAATAAAGAAAAGGGTGTGAACAGCTGGGTCCTGCCCTGAAGTTTGAATTTTCTCTTTTCCTGGCTTTTTTAAAGTTTTCAACCAGTTTCTCCATAAACTCAAAGGTTTCGTAATAGTCTGATCGTTTCACGTTATTTGAGCCTTTGATGCAAATTGCAAGATCTTTAGTCATGATGCCCCCCTCAATTGTGTCGATACACACTTTCTCAAGTGTGTCAGCAAAGTTCTTAAGCTCAGAGTTATTATCTAACTTGGCGCGATGCAGCAGTCCCCTTGTCCATGCGAAGATGGAAGCAATAGGGTTGGTGGAAGTCTCTTGTCGTTGTTGGTGTAAACGGAAGTGTCTGGTCACAGTGCCATGAGCTGCTTCAGCCTCTACTGTTTGGCCATCTGGGCAAATAAGCAGGGAGGTCATGAGACCCAGAGACCCGTAACCCTGCCCGACGAAGTCCGACTGAACGTCACCGTCATAATTCTTACAAGCCCACACGAAGCCTCCTTCCGATTTCATGGCGTAGGCTACCATATCATCGATCAACCTATGCTCATAACAGATACCCGCTGTTTCAAATTGGGCCTTGTATTCTAAGCCATATATTTCTTCGAAAATATCTTTGAAGCGACCATCGTATTGCTTGAGAATAGTGTTCTTAGTGCTTAGATACAGGGGGTATTTCCTGTCTAATGCATACTTAAACGACGAATGCGCAAAATTGACAATGGACGCGTCAGTGTTGAACATACCAAGAGCAACTCCTGAATCGTTATATTCGTTCACAACATGTCTTATGGGCTCCCCGGAAGAAGGAGTCCAGACGAGCTCAAGTTTGCCTTTACCAGGGACAACAAAGTCAGTAGCTTTGTACTGATCGGCGTAGGTGTGACGACCGATGATGATGGGTTTCGCCCAACCGGTAACGAAGCGAGGAATGTTTTTGCAGATGATGGCTTCCCTGAAGACAGTGCCTCCGAGAATATTACGAATTGTACCGTTGGGACTCTTCCACATTTTCTTCAGCTTAAATTCTTTTACTCTTTTCTCGTCAGGGGTTATGGTGGCGCACTTGATACCAACATTGTATTTCTTTATTGCGTTAGCGCAATCGATTGTGACCTGATCATCGGTTTTATCACGGTATTCTATACCCAAGTCATAGGTATGTAGCTCAATGTCAAGGAAGGGCAAAATCAATTTCTCCTTGATGAAGTCCCAAATGACTCTGGCCATTTCATCACCCAGAACGTCAACAACGGGTCCAGCCTTAATTTTGGTCATCTTGCTGACTGTAGAAATTATAAATACAAAATGTTCAACGTGATAATTACACTACGCTAGCATGAACATGTAGGTATTACTTTGAAATTACTCTTGATGCTACTCGTATCGCGTTGGTACAATGAAGTGTTTTTAAAACGACGATAATTTGAAAAATACTAACAGAACACATTGAAGTCTCCCAAATGCCACGATCTAACTGCTCCGTACAATGATAATCACAAGAACAAATCCATACAATTACAAGACCAAAACCATTTTAATTGGCCAATTTTATAGCCCTTGATCACTATTGATATACATGCAATACAGTCAGAAGCAACACACGGTACGAATATTTTTATTATAAGTACTTAATTATAGAGGAACACACACATCACGTAAAAATAATTTTGTCTATTTATCGACAGTTGTGCAAACATAGTATCAAGTATCAATGCCTACTTCACTAGTAAAGCGTTCTACGAATCTACCAATTTGTCTCGACAACCGTCATGAAAGAGAATGATAAAACGATTGCTGTCTCTTTCTATCTTATAGGTGAGTGTATCGGTTTTAAATCAATCCTCGTTATCGCTCCGAATCATAACTTCAATGAAATCAGGTTGCGAATTCCCGGAGCAGGTTTGTGTGACGAACACGAATATTTTGTTCCTGAGTCTTGGATGTTTGCTATGTATTTAAGTATATATTTATATATAGAAGTATGTATATCGTCGCCTAGTACCCATAGTACAAGCTTTGCTTAGTTTGGGACTAGGTCGATTTGTGTAAGATTGTTCAGAAATATTTATTTTTTTATCATTAATTCTAACGTAATTTATACAGATCCATTTTAGACACTGTAAAAGTTTCTACTAAGGGATGAATACAACGAATCATCCTGTGTTTGTTCTGTATTGTTAAGCGTCCATAGGCACCGTAGTGATTGCTTACCACTGGGCTGGTCGTGTGCTTGTTTGCCACCGTTGTAGTATAAGGAAATATCTTTGGATTACTACTACTAGATTAACTATTAAGATCATATCTAATAATTGGATTCTGTGATTGGACGAGTGGAATACGTTTGCTTTTATCGGTGTACATTGATCAACTTGTGCATTTGGCATCCAATTTTAGCTTTGATTGCAAGTTATCAAATCAAAGATTAGCAAATATCCTCTAAAATCTAGGCAGTCTAAGTACATGTTTTTTGTAGCAATTAATCTTCAAAACACGGAAATTTTTGTTTACCAAATGTGATGAGCGGTTTTTGTAGCGTATTGCGAATCCAAAGTTGAGCAGTCTACATCCCTACCCTAGGGATGAGACTAATCCTTCATAATTAAAATAATTATGAAAATTTGATGCAATTGATTTTTTTTGCTGTGTTGTAAGCCATTATTACATGATGATATGAGGTTGAAGCTAAAGTTAATAAAATAGCTATTTGTATAATGACTTTAACTTGTGTTGCTTCATTTTTGTGGTACATGTACCGCTTAATAATAAAAATATTGATATCGATTATAATTACTCAGGTTAATAGAGACGCCTCGTCCTGGCAAAACTGTGTACATTTGTAATATAACATTTCACAAGCTTGAATTCGTGCGGTGTTATGATTTTTTATCTTATAGTATAATATTGTACCAACCGTATCGTAACGGTACAAATAAAATTTTGCTGTAGGTACATTCATAGCATCACTATGCATGACATCCCTTCCCTAGCAGTATAGTCTTATCTAGGAATTGATTGATTGATATATTTGAAGCACAATTTGAAGATGGAGCAAGCAAAGTCGACCGCCTTATATTTTTCCTTTCAGGGAAAACGTAATTGTTTTTTTATTTAATCGTTGTTAAAGATAAAAATTCGATGTGTTTGTAAATTAAACTCGTAATATATTTTAACAAACGTATTTTTTGCAGTGACATTTTGAAGAGTTGTGATAGCATTTTATGCGAAATGGTGGTTCAAAAGAGCTGGAATAATATTGAAGCAACGAATCAAAATACTTCCTCCGAAAGCCAGAGCCAAAGTACAGCCAGTGTTTCATGGAGTTTCCAAGCGCCTACTAAAACGTTAACTGTTCGTCCAAATAGTATCTGCACCATGCAAACTGTAAGTAACGTTTTCGTTTTAATCACTAAAATTCTTGTAAGAAAAAAGCATGTAGGAAGTAAATTCGTAGTTGAAATATTTTTGAATATTGAATACAAATAATTTCTTGACATCCATACTTATATATTTTGTTCTAGCCAAATTTATTGATATCTTTTGTTTTCATTACATGTTTCATTTGTTCAGTTCAGACCAATCAATGTTGTAATTTGGATTTGATAAACTTTATGCCTATATATTTATACTTCAAATCTTTAATTTGGTATAACAAATATTACTGAAACATGCATACAGCCAAATATGTAGCCAATAGGTGCTAAAATTTAAATTTATATTTTAGAAGCAGCCAATTACTAGGCAAATAGCTATTAACACATTGGCAGCGATGCATAGACGCTTCAGCTTGCCCGGGCCGGTTCAGCCACATTCTCGGCCCATAGCAGAGTTCCGGGCCAGTGCCAATAAGTCTTTGGACATGCTGCGACAAACTATACAGTCTGCTGTGACCAGGGAGATTGATCAAGTGATAAAGAAATATTTGGAGGTGAGTAGATTAACTAACTTGGTCAGTAACCGCGAAGGGTCACAAATTATTATCAAGTATTATGTAGCACTCAGAAATGTTTGCTTGACTGCATGTAGGCTGAACATATGGTATGGTACTGGACATGTTTTTTTTGAACTTGACTGTGACTTTATAGGCCGCGCCCAATGAAGCGATAGGAGCACGCGGTTAGCGGGAAAGTAGCCTGGGGAAAATCCAGGGGAGAACCTCCGACACGACCACACCTGTGGTTTGGAACACTAGGATACCCTAAGAGTTTGCGCTCCAGTGACATTGGTTGAGCGATTTCAACTGAATCTGAAGTATGAGTGGAATCGAGCTACTGGGTGTTTTGTCGCTGGTTCGATAAACCTAGTCTAGCTGAGAAGAGTCCAGCAAGAAACTCACCTATGCCCAACCTGGGTCGGACTGATTCTACCCGGTGTGCGGCACCTGACCCCTAAACAGTGATCGCCGTGTTACGACAGAGGGACATGTATAAGACCTATTTGTACCTACAGTATTCCAGCAAATAAGCGATTTAATTAATTAGAGATCTATCCATCCTAATAGCATTAATTTGGTCATTTTTCAGGGTGGCTGGCACCAGTCACCAAACCATATGTTATTGAGAGCAGTGTTCATTATAATTGAATTGTATTGACAAGTTGTTTGATCTTTAATTGTGCCGACTAGGCACATAATAATCTGATAGGGTAATCTTATTTATTTATTTGTTTGGGAGTTGTGGACATTCCTGGGCTGCTTAGCCCTCGCATCTCTGTGACCGTTGCTGATCTATTGTGGTCGTGACATATTAAAATTCTCTGTCAAGTCCTGAAAACTCAAAGAATTGCAGGATTTTGCTGAACTCAAGAATCTTGATCTCTTCAGGGCACAGAATGTGTTTGCCCAGGATGGAGTTACGGCTGCACATCAGGCAAGGGTAATCAGATAGGATGTGTGCAGGCGACTCCTCCACTTCAAAGCAGAGTCCTAGCATGTGCATGGGCTTATTTAGGCAGCAGTGCCCTGTAAGCACCCTTCCTCAGCATGCATAGTTTATTCTTGCTAAGCGATAAGGCATCAGAGGATGCCTTATGCTAAAGGCGTTAATTAGCTCTTTTGAATGGTTCAGACCTGGAATTATGATAATAAGGTATCACTGTGAATACGAGTTTAGAGTATTTCTGTGTGTCACTGAGTGTGGACTTCCATAAGCCCCACTGAGGTGTAGTTCACACTCCCTCAACCAACTTCCCCTAAAGTAATCATCATCATATGTTGGTGCAACCAGTCCTTAGTGTTAGTATAGTTGGAATGACAAACAACAATAACAATGAGTATTTGTAATTATTAACGGCCTCAAGACCTGCTTTTCAAAGACAAAACATAATCAGATCAATTATATTCTACTAGCGGTTGCCCGCGACTCCGTCCGCGTAATAAAACTCGTTCAGCGTGTTAGAATCTTATTGTTATTCCTTTATATCAGGCGCTTAGCTGACCTCATTATCACTGTTCCATAGACTTACACCCCCTTAAACGATGATTTCCGTGATAAAATGCATCCTATGTTCTTCCGCGGGACGCAAAATACCTCCATACCAAATTTCATCATTCGTTTTAGCAGTTTAAGCGTGAAGAGGTAACATACAGACATCACACATTCGCATTTATAATTAGTCATGGATTTTTGCAATTTTCTTGAATAATATGTATCAATCAATCTTATGTTTCAGAAATTCTTTGTACCTGCAGTGAACAACATTAGACTGAATTTGGGAGATGAGTCAGTTGGCGAAGATCAGGTATATTAATTATTAGTATTATACATTTTTCTTATAATGCCAAATCCAGGTTGCATCTGAACATTCAGCTTAACAGCATCTTGAAAATCATACAATATCTTTTGTGTCAGTGAGGTAAAATTTGTCAATCATCTACTTGCAAAAAAAGTCAATGTGTACAATGAACGTTCAGAATGCATATACTTAGGCATATTTTATCTTTCAGCTCCAACAACTATCATTTCAGCGACAAGAATATCTGTACGCTTTTATACTCTTGTCATGTTCCCATAGGAAGCTTAAGTCATAAGCTTCATATGAATATGTTTCCAATGTTGACTGTACATGAAATATAATGGTGCCTTGTTTATAGCTTGTATATAAAGAATAGCTTATTCAACGCTATCATGTCAGCTCTTGTCATACAAGGATGGGGCTCAGGAGAATGCTAGTTATCAATTATTTTAAAGTGTAAAGTGAATATGATTGTGATGTAGAAAGTTAATTTTTGATTAACACCTAGGTACGAGCCATCTGCAGAGCCATGTTAGACGCCACGCGCCTGCTCTACACCACACCAACCAAACCTGCGCCCTCCTCTTCTGACAACAGCGATGATTCCAACAACGCAGACGTGAAAATAAACAAACAGAGTAATGTAAGTAATAATATTTTGTTTAACTGCTTTGTTACGAATTGTTTTGTAGCGAAATTTTACAATTGCAATAAATGAACTTTATTCTGCAAGTAGGCCGCAATGGCATTTACGATTTTTACAAATCAAAAACTACTAGAGTTTCTCTTGAGACCACTGCCGAGAAGAAACGCCGAAGGAAACTCGACTTTTCCGTTAGACTGTCTTAAATATGTGATCTCATTGCTTTTTACGGCAAAAGATTTGCAGAACCTGAAATGCTTTTTAGAAGAAATGTTTGTTTGTGTGAAAATACAGAAGCGGGAAAAGTTAATTCTTTTATCACCAGTTCCATAGCATACCACAAGTTAAAGGATTTGTCAGCCTCATTACTTATTAGGGACTCTATTCAGTTACAGAGTCCCTCACAAACTAAACGCAAAGAGTCCGATTCCGAATTCGATGCGTGCTTCAAGCGGCGCAAGATAAAGCAAGAGGAGACTTCAGACAGCGGGTCGTCTTCACCGCTGCCACTCTCTACTTACAGGGACCCCGAGAAGTGGAACCCTAACCGCCTAACTCAGGAGACACTCTTTATTATGGGATCTCACGCTCACAAGGTAATCTTTTTTTATTGGACGTATGATAAAGCAGGAGGAGACAGCGGACAGCGGGTCGTCCTCGCCGCCGCCGCTTTCCTGTTGACTGAGATAGCGGACAGCGTTTCGGCCTCGCCGCTACCTCTTTCAACTTACAGGAGGGGTGGTCCCTGTTGACTGAGAACGACTCTTAACCATGGGCTTTATAGCGCTTACAACGTAATATTTACTATATGGGAAGGGCCGCGCCTTCAGGCGGTGGAAGAGGCGTTGAACACTTTATACTTTAAACTACGAGCGGAGACTCCTTTATTGGTTCTCATGTTCACAAGGTAATCTTTATTAGTAGACGCAAAATATAGCAGGTGGAGGCTTCTGTTAGTGGGTCGAAGTCGCTGCTACTACCACTACTACGGGCAACTGAGGCTCCAACAATACATAAAAAATTAAAATAATGATTGTGATACACACAATACATAAAATATTTTTTTTTATACCACGTCGATGGCAAACAAGCGTGCGGCCCGCCTGATGGTAAGCGAGCACCGCAGCCTCGATTCATTACTCAGATTCAAGTAAGAAGAGATAGACAGAAAACACTTTCCACAAGCTAGGTGAAATGCTACAGGGCCGTAGCTAGGGGGGGGCATTATGGGGCAGTGCCCTACCTTAAAATACTATTGCCCTACCTTAACCCATCGTCTATGATAATATATACTAGTAAATTGTTTGTTTACAGTTTGACATAATTATAAAAAACTATTAGCGTAGGTAGCGTAGCGACATGTATGTACTTTAACATATTATATTACACAAAAGCAACCTCAAGGAATATTTAATTTAACTGATTTAGCACGTGGGTAAGTAAAGAAAAAAGACAGAGGTTGTTTACTGGATGCTATTAAGCGGCCTCGTCATTCCTTGTCTCAAATACTTGAACTCTGCCTTTGATATAACGAGGAAGTTTGATATAACATGTACATTCGACGAAAATCGATTCACCAGATCCAATCAATCAATTTTGACTTGAGCCAGTCAGTTGCGCCCTACTTGTGATTACCGCTGCCCTATCTTGAATCTAACTCTGGCTACGGCCCTGAAATGCTATCTTAGATATGATTCTTTTTCACTAAAGTGATGCCACAAGGGCTCTTATTGTCAAGATGTGATGCTTGAAATGCCACTTTGAATGTCGGAAACCGGTTTTGTTTTCATTAGAATTGAACAGTCACTTCAGTAACATTTACAATTTTTGGGTTTACGATAGTAGATCTTGCACATATAATGAAAACTTTGGAAATTGGAAGTTGGTGAGACATCAAGAGCCACGGAGTTACTCGTATTATGAATATTAGCTGTGGTTCGATATTTACCAAATCTATCGGAAGTGCTGATAAGTACTCTAATTAAAGCTCTTTCTAAATAACACTACAAACATATGGAATGTGGGCTAAGTATTCCGAAATCTGCATTAAAGAAAGTGTCGGAAAATTATGTTAATGAAAAAGAAGAATGGCACCTACGCGTATTTGTTTAACAATCTTTCGTATTTGCTCCAGGTGTTAGGTCTTGGCAACTGCCGAGGCCGCCTGTACACGCGTCACGCGGGCCTGCTCCGGTACCCGGCCGACAGCTCCGACAAGGAGTGGATCGCCAGCCACAACCTCGTCAACGCTGTAGGCGGCAAGACCTATATCATGGTAAAAATCTCATTATACAATACAATATAAATACTCTTTATTGCGCATCTTAAAAAGAACACAGTACAATCATTATTAACTAGGATCTCGAAAAAAAAACTGCAAGAAATGGCGTCTTTTTTTTGAACCTTACTGTGGCTTTATAGGCCGGGCCCAATAAAGCGATAGGAGTGCGTGGTTGGAGAGTGGCCTGGGGAAAATCCAGGGAAAATCTCCAACATGACCACGCGGGCGGTTTAAACATAGGAATACTCTAAGTTTGCGATCCAGTGAGATTGATTCATCGGCTTCAACCAAATCTGAGGTGTATTGGCTTCCAGTGCTGATATTTGTACTCCACGGTGGCCGCGATCTGCTTAATTGCGTAGTTTGTCGCTCGTGCTTGTGCCAGTTGATCGGCCTGCGTTCACGTACATGGATGCCGCGCTACCAACTGGCATACACCATGGCCAGCTGGCTGTTGGAGAAAAATGGGGTTATGTGGTATTGCTACCCACTGAAACTGGTGCCATTACCTGGCTACCTCCTTATCTCGTCAATTCGCCGTCAGCCTCTATGATCTCCTTATTTGCTTTTTACGACAGGTTAGGATGATTAATTTTGCACTAGTAGGTACTACAAAGATCTGCTAATGTTCTCACTGCTCGTTTTTTACTAATGAAGAAAAAATAATTAAAGTGCTCATCCGTTATTATAGGTACTGGAGGACATAGAAGAATTGGCCAACAGTGAGGCCTATCGTCACAACTCTTTACCAATGCTCGGCGAACTCACTGGCTTCAAGGTGCCCCCATTCATGCTAAGGAAAATAAAGGCGTACGTAATGAAACGCGCCCTCAGTGGAGACATCAGCAACCCTGACAGTCCGCAGCCTTCCACTAGCAATGATGACCCCAAGTTCAAGTCTGACGTCAAAATGGAACCTGAGCAAGATAACTATGATTCCTTTGACGCTTCCCGCTACACCGATAATACTAGAGACTTCGCTGACGTTCCAACTATGAAAGATGATACAGACTTAGCTGATATAAAAGTAGAAGACATTGAAGATATTAAAGTAGATGGTATCAAAGTTGAAGATCTGGACGAAATGAAGGTAGATGGAATAAAAGTGGAAGATTTAGATGTGGATATTAAAGTTGAAAATATCGATGACATTGACGGAATCAATGTAGAAGATATAAAGTTGGAAAAAGATGATTTCGCATTGTGTAAGCAAAGTGATGATGATCAGAATCATTTAGTTGATGGGCTGCTCGAGTCTGACATTGAGTTTTTGAGCAGGAACTTGGGTAATATTGAGAGTGACGCGGACGCTAGGAAAACTATTGAGAAGTTGACAGGGGCTAATCCAGATACTATCACGCTTGTGGGAGACGAGTTCGATTTGGGACCGACTTTGAACACCAGCAACGTAAGTATTTCGTATTTTTAATGAACGAAGAACTTGTCAAAATCAAAACATTTATTCTGTAAATAGGCCTCAAGCACCTTTACAAGTAAAAATCTATCTATATCAGTTAAAAATACTACAGTACTCAAAACATCATCATTTAATGTAGTGTTACATGTAGTGAAGAGACTAATAACAATCCTGATTTGTTAGAGATGTATAAGGTACACTAAGCATACTAAAATTTGTGAGATATATCTCTAAGCGTCAACATGAAAATAATAAAATCTAATAAATAAATATCCTCAGAGATGTACAAGGTCTCTGAGCGTCATCGTCAGTCTAAAAATAAAATCAAATGCGAACAGAGTGAACTCTCTCATCATGTTAATTCCACTGAACACTAGTACGAAGTTACTAGTTCTTGCAAACATGAACGTCTGTTCATAATGGTCTCATTATGATGCAAAAAGCGGACTTAATGCCATAAGCTTTCTCTACCAATCAACCTTTATTCATTTTTTATTTGGTTTTGTTCATTATTACGCATATTGGTTTCGGATGCATGTGGATCAGAAGCAAATAATAATGTTCCTTAGTATCCATTAACCACAAACTTTAATGATAAATGTAATTGGACAAAGGAACATTTAAAGATAGTATAATTCTTTCTACATGCATCTTACAACTGACACATTAAATCTGGTGAGATAGGAACCACAATCATGAGATGTGATTTCACAAACAGCAAAAGTGTATGTATAGAAAAATCTCCTTAGATCAATTTGGAAAAAGGGAGTAGAACAAGCAAGAAAAAAATCTCAGTCACAGCTCGTAATTAATAAAAGCTAATATAAAAGATTAATATAAATTAATTTTGTTTAAGCAGTAACGCTGCTAACAACGTAAACTACAAATTTAAATTAAAGGAAAAAATTAAAAATTGAGACTCCAAGTAGGATTTGAACGTGCGATTAATTTAGTATAGGATGGCGGGTTGTCATTGACGAATTCATGTAATTTGAGATGTTGGTGCCGTTAAAGAAGCTTCTAGGCAGATGTCGCTGTACGCCTCCCTAAGGCGTTTGAGAAATTTGGGGGCCGAACGTGGTTGCTCCGGGAGCTCAGAGGCTAGAGCTATTGGCCGCGTATACCAGAAACTCGCAGTTTCGAATCCTGTTCGACGCCAAAATTTTTCAAAGTTCCTTTAATTTAAATTAGCACTGACAATTTAATTTTTCCAGTATTCCACCAACCAAACAAAATGCATCACCGTGGCTTCAACAACGAGCGGCATGATACACAGTGTGCCCGTCGCTCACATCGCGGCGCCGCGCATCACCGGCTCCACCGTGCACTACTACACCAACACCGTGCACCACCTGCCCTCCGTCACCATACAGGGCATCCCGCACTCTTCGCAGGTGCTCCGCGGGTCAGTATCCACAGTGCATTAACAGCCCGACTTTGCCAGAATTGTCTTATCTGTTCATTGCCCGGTCGGTGACGCGCAACGCACAGTGGTCACAAGATCTCATGTAATGTATTAGGAAAATCGCTGACGCTGCCGCCGCCGCTCGAAGTCGTGGCGGGGCGGTCACCATACAGGGCACCGCGTACTCTTCGCAGGTGTTTTGTGGGTATCCACAGTGCATTAAGAGGATTGTGTAGCACAATTTTTCCAGTATTAGAATACTTGGTAGACCAACCAAAGAAAATCACCGTGGCTTCAACTAGCGGCATGATACACAGTGCACCACCGTGCACCACTTACCCTTTGTCACCATACAGGGCATCCCTATTCACAGGTGCATCGCGGGTCACACAGTGCATTAATGCATTCTCTGCCGTCAACGCATACTTGCGTTCACGTCCATAAAATTTTGTTCCTAGGGGGCGTGACCTTGCAGTGAATGTGTTAATTAATCTAACAGGAAACTGAAGCTTCCCATAAAATCAGATTTTAACGGACGTAAGTTATGATTACCGACAGTTTGAAATAACCGGCCATGATGCATAGCGCGAGTAAGGGGCTATGCCTGTCTATACCTACATCTATTTAATTCGTGATTGTATGTGTGTATTAATTAAAGCCTAAATTTTAATGTATGAGTTTCTTGGACTTGTCAACAGTTATTATTATTATTAATTTGTGATTGTATGTGTGTATTGTCAGATTTAGTGGCAGTGAGTAGGTCACACAGCACGTCAAACCGACAGCCGTTAGGGCAATAAGGTTCTCGAGTGGTAACCGCGCCTCGGATGGCAGCAGCGGAAGACAAGTTGTTGAGGAAGTCCTTGGAGGAGACTTTTGTTTCGAAGTGTACGTCCTCTGGTTGAAAAGATAATGATGATACATGTGTGTAACGTCTACTACATCATATTCTTACTTATTTCAACATA
This sequence comes from Epiblema foenella, assembly GCA_963556455.1. Classification (NCBI taxonomy): domain Eukaryota; kingdom Metazoa; phylum Arthropoda; class Insecta; order Lepidoptera; family Tortricidae; genus Epiblema; species Epiblema foenella. The sequence continues at coordinate 8,832,221 of OY747104.1, read as the reverse complement.
AATATAACACATTTTGACACATAGATAATGTGCAGCCCCCTAACAATTATGATCAAACCTATTTCTGGAGATATAACATCTGCTTACATACTGTTAGCATACTTTTTAAGGCTATGTTAACTAACGTAATTCGTGTAATCTAGTGATTGTCTTTAATTTCAGAATCCCAATCAACACGAAAACCGGCACATTCAGCACCGTAATGTCCCAAGGCACGGCAAGCGCGATCATCGGCTTCGGAACACGAACAACCAACGCCACCCCGGTCCAGTACGTCAATGTTTCTTCTAAATCCTTCCCTACAGGCAACATTCTGCATAACGCCATCGTCTCACGTAACATCCTTAATCGCACATCGGTAACTTCTGGCATGTCATTCAATGTCACTACTGTGAAGCCGCAGCAAACTACACCTAAGATAAGCACCGTTGTCACTGCTAGCTCAGACTTCGATAACATCTCCACTACTAAAGATATGATAGACAACGCTTGTAATTCATCAGTTATGCTCAAGAAAGTCCTCACTTTAGGCAGTGCCGGGGCAGCGAAATCCTTCATGATGCATAACACCCAAAAGGTACTCTCCACTGGCTTTGCGAACGGGGCTACTCCACCGCCTAACGTCACCATCGTTAGCTCCGGTAACAGTGGTATATTAAACAGCGGCAACATTCAAACTTCGAACATAATAAGCCCCACTTCTGGTACTCTCAGCGCTACGCACGCAACACTCTCAGCTCTGCTGGCATCGAACGCCGAGAACGCTCAGGGTAACAAGAATTGATACTAGTTGATATTCCAACATTCCCAAGTAATTAATCATTCCCAAATAAAGATCTCTAAAGATCGTAAAATTACATAGTACTTATTTGTAATGCATTTACTGTTCCACTGCACACAGCAGCTGTATTGGCGTTTTCTTCTCGTCAAGATGATTATGAGCATTATTATGGTTTAAAAATAGAAAGCTTATTTCAAGTTATACGATACGTAGTTCTATTGTAACTTTTGGTGTTCAAATTCTGATTAAACTGATGTTTATCGTGAAACTGAAAATACATAATAATGTCATAATTTGTATTAATTTAACTACCTCTTAAGTTACCTGATCGCTTAGTTATTTAATATGAACACAAAATACTTAAGTCTATTATTATTAGTAAGCTACATTAGAGTAGAGGATTATATTATAACAGTGTTCCAGCTAAAGAATCCAAATAAAACCAAACTCGGAACTCTTGTAACAAAATACTTTTTTTTTGCACGAATTGTAAATCTCTATTCTATGGTTAAATAAATGAAGGTTGTGTTTATTATAATATGTGCCAAATTAGAGTACAAAATGACTGTAATCAGTATTATTTACATGTGATACTTTTTCAACTGTATTTCGGGGGCAATGGTTTTGAGATAAATTGTAAGCTTTAGTGTCGGTTTACGTATCGTATAGTAATAAAGTAGAATGGATAGTACTTTAAATAGTTAGAATGTGGAAAATAGTTGTGTATTTTTCCTTTAGCAGAATTAAGTATGTTGTAAATGGAATCTCATTTACTTTTAAATAAGTGTAGCGAACATAAACTTTACATTGAATTAGTTTGTCAATGTTACAAAACGGAGAAGACTGCTTTGCTTTGCTTTTAGCCTGGCTTATTAAATTGTTAAATTATATTATTTATTATTATAGTGTTATATTTTTATATACGTTTGAATACCTTCAGGAGCAAAGAAGGGTATATTTTGAATGACGATTCAACACAAACGGTATACGTTTTTTGTGTTTTTTGAGTGTAGTTTTGCAATTATGCTTGTTAGTTTTTGAATCGCCTTGGTACCGGATTTTCTGGACATGCTTTTATTTGTTCAAATGCTTTATACTTGTGAGCTTTAATTTGTATTTATTATTCGTTTAGTTGCAATATTCGTTGTTATGACAAATGGTCGTAACAAATATTAAGGCACGCATGTGTAAAGAGCCGTCAGGTCCTGTTCAAATATTATTATTAAATATGCATGACACTTTATGATGAATCAAATTATAAAGGGTGTGGTAAGGGCGCTGGTCCGGCAAACTAGAGGCGCGGGTTCGATTCCCGTCTTAGGCTGCGAGCGAGATGACTGTCCATTTTTTCTTTGTGTTTGTTCTCTGTACATATTAAATAATTAATATACATAGGTAGTTAAATCCACGAATAAGTTTAGTTCCACTTACGCTATAGACAAAACACAAACTAGATCTACCGTTCACCGGGCCTGAGATAGCGTGTGGCAAGAGAGAGAAGAGACGGGACAGTACTCAGGTCCCGGACTATTATTCACTAAAAAGTGAAAAATTGGCTGGGGCTTAACGGATCTTTATAAAACGGCCTTAATTAGAAGTGTAGCGACCATAAGCTTGCTTGCGTGCAATTGAAGACTATATTTTTACAATTGTTCTATTTATTTTAGTTTGCTTTGCGTCCCGAACTATGTTTAATGTGCACTAAGTAATTGGCTGTGTTTATAATATTAAGCTTTAATTTTATTGTTGTATTGTTTGTTATAAACTTAGTTCTTAGCTACTCGTTTCCAGAAATATGTTGGCGTCAAGTGTGTATTTCACTTATTGTTTACAAAAAGTAATGTTATTATTATTGTAACTATGCCCTCTTAAAGAAGCTAGGATCGGATTACATGGGAAACTGAAAAATATACATATTTTTGTAAACAAGTTTTTTGTCCATTCGCTTATACTCGTAAGGCATGCTGAACTTTTGTAATACGTAATAAAGAACTTAGTACATAGTTTGAACTCGGAATATTTTTCTATTTGTCCTATGAACATTTTTTCCTCACTTTGAAGACTTGAGTATTTCATAATGTTTTACATATAATTGAAGTTTGTTAATGTCTAGAAATAACACATGTTTATGTTGTCAAATCTATATCTGTATTAGTATGATTCTACGATCACTTACAAATACGAATGGAACGCTAAGAAATTTTTGTTATTAGTTATTAAGCATAACAGGGATTATTTATAAACCTACTACTAGTGGCTCTGTGAGCTGTAGACCTCGTTAGTGAGTTTTTTTGTCATTTCCAAAATCTGACATTATAAAAAAGATCAATTATGAATACCGAACCTGCTAACAAAATTTCACGAGAAGCGGTTGAAAAATGCGACCTTTAGAGGAGAACAAAACGAAATTCGGACGCAGTAACTTACAAAATCTTTGAAATAAAAATTGATTTTGAAAATTTCCAAAAACTGACTCGACAAAAAAATTTTAAAAATTACCAGACCTGCTCACAAAATTTCACGAGAATCGTTTGCGAAATGCGACATGTAAAGGAAAACAAACCGTTGAACAAATATTTTTTCTTTTAATTTCCAAAAACTTATTCGACAAAAAAATCTGTATATTTATACAAACTACTCACAAAATTTTACGAGAATCGGTTGAGAAATGCGACCTGTAGAGGAGAACAAACGGAAATCCGGACATACGAAAGCATTTTTGTCGAAGCTGAAGCAGAGACCTTCGTTCCACTCGGTCCAATATGTCTAATTATTTTAGGTACGTATTAACCCAGACATCAAGTATATCCGGTAAAATTTTAGTCACATTATTAAAAAGTGTACCCAGACTTGAATTAACAATTAGGCATCTCAATGCGAAACTTCAAATGGATACATTGAATTTGATGACAAAAGTTTCTTGTAATTACTAATAGTAAAATGTTTTAACCTCCACAACATGATAGCCTTGTCGCGTTCAACCTTTACGATACATTTTAGACCTTCGAGGCGATGCTCCAACTTAAAGAGTAGAAATCAAAAACAATAAAAATCATAATAATATTACTTTGCAAGTACGCTCCATTTAAATCCTTACTTTTATTATCGTTATCACAAACTTAATGTATAGACAAACAGTCGAGATATGTCGTAACACATGTGTACATTGTACATAATATTTCGTTCGATATTCTATGAATTTATCTAGTCAAGCAAGGTTATCACCTAATGTCCCCAAAGCAAGACCGATACGAACCGTGATTCGTTTCAGATTGATATCACGAGCAGCTAATTAACTAATTGCTTAATCACAAATCAATCAGTGCAACATAAGCCATGATTATAATGAGCAGTAAGAAGACAATGTGTAAACTTCACTGAAATGTTTAATTTGTATGACATAAAAAGCACTCTAGAAACAAATAAACCTGTTTTCCAGAGTAATTTGATCTAGGTAGGTAATCTTACCTAATCGATTGTTCTCATCAGTATATAAAAATACCAAGAAATGAAATAATACAGGTTTTATGCCTAGTAAAAATCTGTGTCAATCCATTTTATCATTGCCGGGTACAATTAAAGAACTTGCAAAAGTGCATGATTATAGACTTAATTGAAATGTAATAAGCTAATAAGAATAATACCTATCTTTCTACCTATTCTACTTCTCATAGTAAAGTGTATGGCACGTTCATTTGTTTCTTGCATAGAACTTGTATAGCATAGTACTTCTTAGTTAAAAAAACGGAGTATAGTAATATATAGGGCATTACTATACTCTGTTAGCTAGTTATATTATTATAAAGTATGCATGCGCTGCAGTTAGTAATATGCGAGGGGATTTTGCGTCCGGACTACATTATTGGCTTGAATTTTAATGAGCGTTTCCGCAAATCCGACCTATTCCGTATTTAGAATTAGCTTCTGGGGCATCGATTAGGGCGTTAACTATTCGTTTCCCTGTGACCTGGGTTAAAGTTAGTCTCTTCGGATGCAGCGGTGGGTCGCCGCTCCAGACTCCCCCGGTTAGGGGAGGCGATCCTATTTCCAGAATAACTGCGATCAATTTTTCCGAAAATAAAGCCCCGTCTGCATTGCCTCATCATCTATGATATCATTCGGATAACTGTGTTAATAGAGGCCCAGCTCAAAATACTTTTTGAATATTATGATACTATTTCTCTCAAAATTGTGAATAAGGTTTTTTTTCCTGCAAAATTTGGGATGTTCGGGGTTTTCTTACTCTGAATCATGTCGATTCTATATTATGATAAAAAAGTGTCCCCAATTTTAATATTTCCATACGACACGTTTTCCATACATTTCTTGGTCTGGAGCTTCACCTAAGTGGAAACCTAAATAATACCGTATGGGAAATTTCTTTATCAGATTCAATCTCTTTCTCAAAAAGGAAAAACCAACAATTTAAAAATACTAAGCAAAAAGTAAAAAGGTAGGTAAAGTTAATTGAGTGCAAACGCCCCAAACGTACCTAAACGAGAAAACGTGGGACCCGCGGTTCGATAGATTTGAATAAAGCAAACTAAAAAATTGTACTTCATGTTTAATATGAATAGAATATGATTGTACGTGTACCCGTATGTATTTATACCTCTATTGTAGTATATAATGAAATTGATAATAACTATATGTCATTGTCATGTCAATCATGTTCAGAAAAGACGTTAAATTTCTCATCGTTGCTTGCTGCTTTTATAAATAGGTAATTGTTGAACCTATCGTAATTATCTGTGATCTCTGCTGTTACTCTTACATTCATAATAATTTATTCATTTATATTATCATTATATCCATTATCACTGAGGACAATGCTATTGCGCGGTAAATAATACTATTAGATTGCTATGTAAATGTGTGTTAATTCCTACTGGTAGCAATATCAATTTTTAAATTGAATTTTATTTGCTTCTGATAAAATAAACCTTATTTCAAAATTATGTTAACATATGTTATTCCAGGCTATATATTCAGAATATAAATAATTAAAATATAGAATAAAAACATTCCTACTTAAATAATATTTTGCACATAAATCTTATCAAAATTGACAGTAGTCATTTTAAAGTGCAATTGATAGCAAAGCTTCATTGAAACATTATAATTTATCATTAATAATAATAGTTGTAGGTTATTATGGCTGTGTAAAGGATTAGAATCGGATATTGATGTTGTTGATTCCTATCTTATCTAAAACTAGATTATAGTATTCCAAACTTCTTAAAGCACCCTCCAAATTCCAATGTGTTGTATTAGTGAAATATGTGTGTACATTGGATGTGTGAGAACTTTACAGTTACTAGTAAAATTGTTTCCTACACCATACTGTTTCTTATGTTAGTTTTATCGTTCGGCTCGTCTCCCGCCAAGCTAGCATGCTAGGTTAGGTTAGGTTTTATGGTCACGGTTTACAGCCTAAATGTATTAAAATGTCACGTAAAACATGACCATTCGTGCTAGCTGGGCATTCGTGCCTTTTAACCTGACATGAAATATTAACCTTTTCAACGCCTCAAATACAAAAGCTGCAGGAATGTTAAAGGCAAAGTTGAGCATTATGGAAATGCATGTAAGTTGATATCGCACTGCACGCAGTCACGGATGATAGGTATATGTCGTTGGCGTCGAAAAGGTTAAGATGGCTACTTTTTAATAGGTACAACTTGATGTAAGAGCTGCCATTTTTGTCATTTGCTAAAGTCCTTTCCAAGTTATGTTCTTGTTGAATTTTAACGATCGAAGACTATCCAGATCTGTTTCTATTTGTACAGTCGATGCCAAAAACATGTATACTCATTTTCTTATAACGAATGAATAAGGTACAAAAGTGTATACATATATTTGACGTCGACCCTACGAATGGACGCAACAATCGTCGCAGACTTGACAGGATGCCGGCTTTGGAGCGTTACTCATGCGTCTGTATAATAGCCGGGAACGGGAGGTAATGATGCCGTCCAGTGCGTCCATACGAATTGAGACTAAACGCAAACGCGTTCGTTTGTGTTTTGTTTCGAAAAAACTTATACTAGAGTTACTGTATTTGAAACCGTTTATAATTACTGCTACGGTTATAACAGTATGTAATATGTATGCTTTCAGCTATATTTTAAAATATCTTTTTTTTTCTACTCGCCAATCTTTGAATTAGAACTTCATAGACCATTGCACAATGTCCTATTTTTAACTAGCGACCCGCCCCGGCTTCGAACGGGTGCACTATTTAATGGATGTTATTATACATATAAACCTTCCTCTTCAATCACTCTATCTATTAAAAAACGCATCAAAATCCGTTGCGTAGTTTTAAAGATTCTGAACCAAAGTCTATGCTCTATGGAGTGATGAAATAATAGTACAATTGTGCAGTATCGAAAAATCATTCAAAAATAAAACGCTATATTCTTATGAAAATAAATAAACGCCTCCGTAAACGCAATGATTCGTTTGAGGAGACTACTTATTTTATGGAAATGTTAACTTTGATGGCGCTTCCCAGCGCTTCTGAATTTAAAAACGCCACTGCACTTCTCAAGTTACTGAAACTGTCGTCTTAATACTGGCCGTAATCATTAAAAAACCTTAAACTCTCTGATGCCTCGTGATTGGTCGAAGTTTGACATACGGAGCCAAAGCCGATAATTTTCTTTTTGTACTTAATTGGGCACCGGCCCCATGGTGATTATTATCACAATACTGTTAATATTATGGTGAATTTCAGAATAGTTCAAACTTTATTTCAATATTCGTCTATACCCACGTAACCCACGTGATACGTATTGTGATATAAATGTATGGCGTGATAATAGTCACCCTGTAACCTACACGAATGAGGTTGTTTCACCGTCAAATTTAAGTATTACTTTGTTATTTTAGTGGATTTTAGAAAAAGTATTGTAAAAAATAGTTACATACTTGGCTATTGAAATCTCTAGTAACTTAAACCACTCGGCAAGCTCGTATTCTAAACGCATTACTCGACTTCAATTGCTATAATTATGTAATGATTGTATAAAATACTATTTAAGGCTTCAAAACCGCCACGTATTTTGCTCATAGTTGTCACGTGATAAACGATAAGATAAAGAGCATCGATCACTCTCTATCAAGTCGAGATAGATACTTTATCTTGTCTTTTATCACGCGATAAACGAGACAATCACAGACCCCCTGCTTTTGTCGATGTTAACATTGAACAAGGATAATACTTTCTGTATTTTAAGAGAGTTAGGTTCACCAGGGTGAAATATTGTAGGTACTTTTGCATCAAGTTGTGCTTGTAATTTGTAGTCGGCACATGCGGCACGAAAATGCGCACACGGCCTATATAAGTGAGTTGGACACGAAAACATTAAGTGCAAAAAAACATCGGAAAAAAACATAGTTATACAAACCAATTTCCTAAAAGCCTATGAACTCTTTTTGTTTTTGTGTAAGGTATATGTAAATATGGGCCTTGTTGCTTGATACAAGTAAAAAATATTAGCGGTCCCGAAATTGGTTTGGATTTTATTGATACTGGATAGATCAAAGCTATTAGAAAAGACAATATTAACGAACTTTCTGTGTATCTATGACTGCTATTTACGTCATAAAATCTAAACTATGTCTGTGAAAAGTTGTGACTGTACATTTCCATGTCGTGGGTGCTGACACAATACCCGATACAATACATTCAAATTACGTTAAGTATTTGTATTTAGTTGAAATGCAAATGTTAGAGGAAACCCCATACTATCTTGTTAAGTGCGTGTAGACTGGCGTTATGAGTCGTTCAACATTGTGTACAAGCTAGACTACTCGACTATGGTTGTAAGTTTAGACTGCCTTTGTTATTGCGAGCTTGTGGATGTAATAAATGATGTGCTCACTAATTATATATTACTTTGTGTAGTTTTAATCTTAAAATATCTGATGTTTATAGGTATTGAAGTGCCACTAATACTATTAATATCTTATACATGGGGCGAGGCAGCGGCACGCAAAAACAAGATGATATAATTATAATACCGTAATAGTGCAGTCAACCGGGATCTGGGTGTGTAGATAACATACTTAATACCGTCTTTGGTCAATAAATGGTGGGTCTGGCACACTAGTACCTTCAATAGGGACGTAATGTTGTCATGAGGTAGCTGTTAATTCACCGATTTAATTAACCAATTCACGTATCCAGTGGACGTGATAGCCACAACAACGTATACTCCTTTAACTCGCGCGCTTTGTACCTACGCGTGTTTAAAAGATAAGTTCACCTGACACCACGGCCGGGCGCAACCCATGTCGAGACATCACAAATAAAGGTACCTACTTAAATAAATATCAAGTTAGACCCTTATGTACCTAAGATGTGAACTAACCTTAAAAATAATATTGGGGTTATACACAGGACCCGTAGAAGGGTTTTTACTGATCTTAGTACTGATGATGTACTTTTTTGAGATGTTGTGTTGTATACATATTTTTGCCCTTTACGGTAATGTCTAAATTTCTTTTTAAATTCATCGTATATACTACTACCATGATTTTTTCACATGCCGAGTAGCCGCCGTTTAGCTAGCAGGGGGGGGGACACTTGACCATAGCAAAAATTATCACTTCAAAGCTTAATATCACGCCAACCGACTCTTGAATCTTGCTTTTAGAAACCTTATAATACTTTTGAAAGTTATCCAACGATACCCCACAAGATGTGGTTTGGAGGAAAAAAAAATGCACCACCACTTTACATGTACGGGAGGTACCCTAAAAAAAATTTTTTTTATGATTTTATTCTACCGTTTTGTCGGCGTCATTGATATGTATACTCATGCCAAATGACAGCTTTCTAGTACTAACGGTTATTGAGAAAAGCGGGGGACGGACGGATGGACATGGCGAAACTATAAGGGTTCCTTGTTTACTACGGAACCCTAAAAACGAAAGTCGTCTCGTCTGTTGTCAGTAGTTAACGGTTTATGTGCATGTAAGTTATGTTTTTATTGCACAATTTTATAAAAACAGAGCCGCCGTTTATGCAAACAATAAGTCCAACAAAAAATAGACTTTAGAGCCCTTAACTTTTTATGTTCGTTTTCGGATGACTATACAGGGTGAAAAAATTATGGACTATGGAACGGAACTAGCTTATATCCTATGTTAGTTAATTTTACTTAAAGGAAACATTCTTTTGTTTTTAAAAAGAAACAAAGATTTTCAGAAATTTTCTTAGTCTTTCTAGGAACTCGTGTACTAAATGTTCGATTTTATGGATATCTTGTAGGACAGATGAGTTAAGGCCCAGTGTTTCGTAGAGAAATTTTATCTGTAACATTGACCTGTATGGACTAGTGTAATAAATCAGCGCTTCCTTATTTTTAATTTTTTTGCTGGTTCGATTCCCGGGTGTCAAGCAAATGTTAGAAAATCTTTGATTACAGTTATGCTTCTTCTTAAAAAACAAAAGAATGTTTCCTTTAAGTAAAATGAGCCAAAATAAGTATTTAAGGCAGTGTCGCTCCAGAGCTCCCTTCCTCCCTCCATAAGTTTTCTGCAAAACTCGTGTAAATAATGTCGAATTAGGTCGAATTCGGATTATCAACATATACAACTTATATGTATTATAAGCCATTAGCGCTGGTAGGCCGGCTCAGGTCATTTAAGAAATTGCTGAAAGTAGTCATTTTCACGAACAGCGCCACCTCAAGCGGCTTAACGATCATCAAACGAATAATTTAAATGAGTCATAACTGCTCAACCGAAATGTATTCGTTGTTATTCCGTTATGATACAGAGGATCTTAACTTTACATATCAGAAGATTAAATATATATACGTAAAATATACCTACTTGTATACATTACTGTGAAATAAAAAAAATCTTTCGTTAATTTTTTGGTTGCTTTTTAACTTTATGATGTTTTATTTTTAAATATTGTATCTATCTTAAGTATTTCGAATTTTTAAACATACCGTTTCGGAATTGTTATAAATCAAACTAACCTGCTGTTTTTTGATAGGCTTGACGGTATTGAAGTTACAGCTGGTTTGATTTCGGAAAAACTTAGGTACTTACGTTTTTAGTCAATATTCAATTGCATGGGCTGTATTTTTTATATACCTTATTTTACTAAACTCGTTATTATTTATTTATCATAAGCAAAATAACAAAACACATAATAATGGTTATTCTATGAAATTTTAAAAATATTAATTTGCATTTTTTGTATGTACCTACACGTTAAAACATAAAGGAATCACTCATCCCTATGTCATACCAAAATTATATTAATCATGACCTAGTACCTACAGGCAGGTAGAAATATAGCATAGATTGGACCTCAGGAGCCGACCGTTTCTTCTCCTCTTTTTGGCCGCGTGGCTAGAAGGCTTTATCACCTTCGTTTCACTAAAGGAACAATCGTGACAAGCGGCGTTGCCTGAGACAAAAGTGGATGCTTACTGGCTAGTGCCAGTGGAAGTGGGGATATAGTTATCCCCACTTCCAAGTACGTACTTTTTTGCATTGGCATTAATTTTCATTAGCCTCAGCTTGAAAACCCTTAATCCTATCAAAATAAGATATATTTACATTAACGTTCTTTAATAACAGATAGAAAACCTGCATTCTATCCACAAGAAAGCAAAGAATATTTGAAATCCGGACGTTTTATTGGTTACTTTTTAAACATGATAAATTGTAAAGGGGTAAATTTTTGCCCATATAATCATCAGCTCATAGTATTGCTAACTGTACATAACATTTCCTGCCAATTTGTGTTGCAACACTCGCTACGCTCAAGATTCTATTTCTGAACCACTCGCGTCACTCAGGATTCAGGGGGTTTGAAGCGAGACCATACCCAAAGGTATGTCTTTATGAATTTGTTTGTCTGGAAACATAGAATGCCCGTATTATCCTGAGCGTAGTATCCGACATAGCGACATATTATCGATGTTCTACACACGTAGCACCAATTGACCTGACCGTAATCGTTTGCGTAGCACGTTCGTAGCCCGCTACGCTTGCACGTAAGGCTAGTGACGCCAGGTCCACAGCGGATTTCACAACTCCGCCTCACTTTTCATCACAGCGATTTGTTTACAACGTTTATCGTTGTCACTCTATTGCATCAGTAAGGTAAACGAACTAATGCTTCAAGATTATTAAAATGATATAAGATTATAGTGATAACGAAATTAGTGCGCCAAATGTTTAGTACTTACTATTTCTTACATTATTTGTGCCAAATTGTGAATAGTTTACATATACCATGTTGATATCATTGTCAGATGTGGTGATGTATTCGTGATTGTGATTTCAGTGAAACTTAAACAGTTTGAAACTTTTAGGTAAGTATTTGATGATTAATTAACTTTTGTTTTGTTAATAATGTTGTATAAAATGTGGGGGTGGCTTGGAGCGCGTGGGTGCGTGGTGGGCGTGCGAGTGCGGAGTGCGGCAGCCGGGGAGGGGGGCTAGCACGTGCCGCGCGCTCACGTGGTGCGCCGAGCGCGCGTCCGTCGTGCCGGTCCGTATGAATAATTGTGTATGGAGTGAATGAATCGATGCGCGGCGCGGGAGCGGGAGCGGCGGAGCGGGGCGGCTGCGTGGAGGGGTGCGCCGAACGCGCCAGTCTCGTGCCGGTAGTCGGTAGGTTAACCGAGCGACTCCGGGAGCCGTCCCCGCCGCGCCGTCGCTCGCTCGTAGTCGTAGTGCGCCCGCCCCACGCCGGCCCACGAGTCCATGGAAACCCAGAATCAGGATGCGGCACACAGCCCCGCTGAAGTGCCGAACGACCCCGGGTACGTCGCCGCCGCTGTTGCTTCGCCGGCTGTCGTCTCCGCCCGCGATTGTCGACTAATCGCAATGTTTGTTGCAGGAAGATGTTCGTCGGAGGACTCAGCTGGCAGACTAGTCCAGGTACGCTCGCCGACGAAGGAAAGTGCATCCGATGCACGCGCGGCCGAGCCGCGCGCCGCACCGCGGAAAACAATTTCTTCCCAATGGGAACTCTTGTTCCGTTTGCGGTGTTATAGTCAAATTCGGCACGTAAACACCGGTAACCAAAAAGTTTCATTATCAGCTGATTAGCCGCGTTATGTAGTCGAATAGTTACCGGTGTCGTTCATTCAGTGGTCGTGACATACGGTGAGATGCATCTGTAGGGCGTCGACTGCGACTTGGGCGCATGTAATGACTTCAGGTTGTTATAGAACATGATGTAATTGAGTTGTGAAGTCGAGGTGTATTACGAGTCAGGTGTGTGGCGGCGGCCATGGCTGGTGCGCGCGCAGCCTCCTCCGCCGCCGCGACCTCTCACGTTGTCAACTCGCAAGCGAATCTCGTCCCTATTGTTATAACGGTTCAGTTAGAAATTCTAGCCACATTTTCCGCTACCGGCTTTTCCCCTTTAACGGTTATCACAACATAACCTCAATCTAGGTAGAGCGCTACCGATCGGCGCGTTTCCGTCTACTTATGTTATGCTTAAACCGTACCAATTGGCAATAAGTTTTGATTCTTGTACTTGATGTCTTGTAAAATATTTAAATACAAAACCAAAATTCTATTAAACATTGTTTCATTCCAATCCTTGTGTGCATGAAATAATAAACGATTTGATTGAACTTATCATTAAAAGGAACAATTATTTAAAATATCAAATCATTAGTCTAGTCACAGAAAATTCTCGCCAAATCATTCGTTCTAAGTATTTTTGAAAAAAGGTTACCTACCCATGCTAATGTGTAATAGTAAATATTATCGTAGTTATTCAATGCCGTAGCATTGTTCAGTTGCAGTGGTGTAAACGTATAATTTTAACGTTCCCCTACAACCGTAATAAAGGCCATCAATTACTTTTAAACTAATTGCGCGTGTGCGACGCAAAAGGTCTGCGCGCGCGGCGCTAGTGATGCCCGCGGTATTGGGTCGAGCGCCCACGCCGCACTTTGATCCCTCTATCTATGCCAACTTTGTTCTTCTCTGGAGATATCTAGGGCGCTGCATCGGCGATTACTAGCCAATATGCTTTGGATATTAGCGGATCGACGAACCGCGCGCTTCTATATCCGTAGAATCATGAATCAGCCCTCGATCATGCGCCGTGTAATGCTTCATCCGATCCGATCTTACCTCTTCTACTTGAGATCAAGCAGATTCATTTTTCAAGTAACCGTGATCCCGCGTCGAAATTAAAAAAGTTAAAACATTGGATTTCGTACGCACTACTTACTTATGACTGTTTTTCCCCCTTTGGCTAAATAAATCATGCCGAACTCGAAAATAGATATTTCACATAGGCTGTCGTGCCGGTCTTGGTCATTGACTTGATATATTAAGAGTTTTTTTCTGAGCAAAGTATGCTCCGCTTATTTACACCTTACCAGAGCCACCATGATAAGATAATTTTGTAACTTGTTACCTGTTATCGCGTGATAGTTGGATAGTCTTCCTTATCTCGGCACCGTACCTACAAATAGCTTAGATGGGAGAATTTTGGAAATTTTAAAATTTAAAATATACTGGAATCAATCTCAACTAAGTAGTGATAAATGATAATTCTGACAGGTAGACATTATATGACTGGGTATTATCAATTTCTTTGTGAATCTATACCTAAATGAGATTTTGCCTCGAGTTTGTTCATTATTCAAAATCAAAAATCAAAATCAAACATTTAGTCTGCAAATAGGCCATAAGGGCACTTTTACATGTCAAAATATTAATTTACAATTTAAGAAAGTCTGACTATAATAATACATTTTTCATGTCAAAATATTAATTTACAGTTCAAGAAAGAATAATAATTTCAAGTTTACAATTATAACAAAATTAATGTCATACAGTGAAGATAAACTTGCAAAGTTATCTATTACAAATATTACAATATCAGTAAAGTTAGAGATGTATAAGGTCTCGAGATTAAACAAGGAGTATAATGAAATTAATATAATACGTAACGGAACTACTATACAAGGATATATCCTAAGATAAACATAGGTATATTAAAACTAACAGGATTAAACTACCACTGGCTTAAAAGCATTTTTGTCATTTAAGGAATCGTTGACAGTATAATAGCTTTAGCAAATACCTTTTAATATGGGACTTAAATTTACTGAATGGAAAAATATCTATTTCGATAGTTATTTTATTATAAAATCGTATACAGGTCCCCACAAACGAAGTGCTAACCTTTCGGAGAGGACTGGCCTTCACTGCAATCTTGTGTTTACTTCCAGTGTTGTGGTCATGGATATCATTGTTAAGCTTGAATTCCTGTAAATTTTTCCGCACATGCGTAATATTTTCAAGAATGTACAGGCATGCTACAGTAAGAATGTTTGCCTCTTTAAATTTATCTCTGAGAGATTCTCTGGCTTTTAGTTCGTAGATGGAGCGTACAGCTCATTTCTGTAGCACGAAGATGGTCTGGATGTCAGCCGCTTTACCCCACAACAGGATTCCGTATGACGTAACACTATGGAAGTAACTATAATACACCAGCCTGGCCGTTTCAACGTTAATTAACTGTCTAATACGTCTAACTGCGTAGGCCGCAGAACTAAGTTTCCCAGCCAGAGTGTCAATATGCGCATGCCATTGCAGTTTTGAATCTAAGGTAATGCCTAAGATCTCTGTTTTGTTTGATCTTAGAATAGTTTATTTGCTTGACATTTGGCAAAGTGAATTTGATGCACTTTGTTTTCTTGGACTTAATTAACTTGGAGTAAATTATTTACTGTAAACCAGTTCACAACACTAATTACTGCCTCATTAATAACATCATAGTTTTCTCTTTCCGTCCTATCTTGAAGATAAGTGACGTATCATCTGCAAATAGCACTATATCATGTTTATGTTGCACCAAGTTTGGTAAGTTATTGATGTAAACTAAGAACAGAAATGAACCCAGAATCGAGCCTTGAGGGACTCTAAGCGCAACAGTTGTCCCTGCAGATTGAGTTCTATTAATGACTACTCGTTGAGTTCTGTTCGACAGATACGTTGAAATAAGGTCAAGAGCACCGTTTTTTATCCCATAATATCTTAACTGTCTATTAAGTTCTCATGATTAACGCAATCAAATGCCTTTGATAGATCACAGAACACTCCAATAGCATCTTGAGCCCCTTCCCAGGCATCAAGTATATGTTTAAATAGTACCACCCCGGCAATGGTGGCAGAACGACCTCTAGTGAATCCGAATTAATTGCTATTGAGTAGTTTATTGCGATTAAAGTGTGACATAAGCAGATTAAGAATAAGTTTCTTAAAAACTTTGCTTAATGCCGGTAGTATTGATATTGGTCTGAAGTTGGTAGGGTCAGTTTTTGCTCCCGATTTAAACAAGGGGATAATTTTACTGTGTTTCATAAGGTCGGGAAAAACTCCAGTGTCAAACATTTATTGAAAATATCAGCTAAGAAAGGTGCGATTGATTCTACAATGGAATGTAATACTTTTACTGAAAGGCCCCAGAGATCTTCAGTCTTCTTTAAATTTAATGATTTAAAATCTTTTATTAAACTTATGGGAGACACATAAGTGAAGCTAAAGATTTCTGTACATTCCGTTACATTTGCTTTCAATAATGATTCATCGACATCTGGTGATGAGTTTAAGGACTTCGTAGTCTCGACAGGCACATTAGAAAAGAACCGCTAAAAATGATCAACAATTGAATTTAACTGCGGTCGCCAACCCGCTTGCCAAGCGTGGCGACTATGGCAAATCCCCCCCCATAATTGGGGGAGGCCTATGTTCAGCAGTGGACGTCTTTCGGCTGAAATGATGATGATGATGATGATTGAATTTATACAACTCACTGACACATGATTTATCGTGTAAGTATATTTATATATGCCTACGCAATAAATCATAAAACCGCTTCCAGTAGGTATGACAAGAAACCTTATCTATGAATATATTTTTTCTGAATATTTTGGACCGGATAAGATATAACAAGCAACTCAAGTATCCAATTTATCCTCCAACCAACAACCAACTCGTATTCGTGTTTTTGTGGATTTGCAGAGGCTAAAAATTCATGTCGAAGCTAGATAGACACTCGTACTTATTTCTATTGAGATAAGTTTGAGTTCCACTTAGATAATTGTTAGGTACTAGATAGGTCACCCGTTGAGACTAATGCAGTTATTTAATTTGAGATAGCTCCGGGTTATAATGGTTATATAAATATAATATGGCAAAGAACAGGCTCACTAATGAGTCGATGAGAGATTAGAGAGCTAGTTACTATGTCCGTGTGGACAATTTGGTTAAAACACCATGAGAACGGAAGGAAACGAATCCCATTCAGCGCGGGTGACTTGATCTCTTGACTTAACGACATTTTAACGACTGAACGAAATTGACTCTTCTTTGTATTAGGTATAAAAATTTACAAGTCTCCATATATCTAACCGTTATATATCATTACAATATTATTACTCTTCACGGGAGCTAATACGACAGCAACAGACTTCTTAAATCCAGCTATAAAACCGTTTTACCTCTTTGTTAAATCGTATGCAACAGCGAGATAAGTTAGTCTACTTTGTATTTCTACTGTACAAACTGATTATCCCCGTGTTGCGAGCATAAGCTGTTGCATAAATAGTTGCGAGACAAAAGGTCGCCTCCATTATCTCGCTCACTTCTCGCGCCTCCTGACATCATTGACACGCTTCGACTCCGGAATTTACAAAGGCTGGCCCTTTATTTAGCGAACTCCTTGCAATGTCGGCGTAATATCACTGAAATCCTTGATAAAACCTGTTGGTGTGCAATAATTTCGTCAGAAACAGTGCAGTCGTTATCAGAACAATGATTAATTGCAACAATTTGGTCAATTTATCATCCATATTATCTACTCCTTCAGTTGTGACTTACGGGCCACAAGAGACAGAGAGAAAACATTATACAGTTAGTTTTAGTACAATCGTTATCGTCCGTTTTTCTTCACGTCCATCTATCTTCATCTCGACACTAGTATGAGCAATTGCGCATGCGCTTAATTCTTAATTCAAAATTCTTGTACGAAAGATGTAAATTGATAGCAAAATCAAAATGATCTATAGGTAATCGTAAGAGCTGTCCCTGAAACAGCGAAACGTTTGAGGGCAACGCGTGCTGCTACTAACACAATACAAATGAGGCAGTATCACAGCCAAACTCGTAACGCTTATTATCAATAAGATTGTTACCCTGGCCTGAGCATTACAATTACGAGTGTAGGTATAACTCAATGGTTCTGCTATACAATCTTCTTGGAGTCTGTAATGAGTAACTCCGTCTATAGTACTTCTTGTTTGAGTCTATTCAGTTTAACGTTATTGGCTTTGTTTAGTATATTATCTATTCCTTTAATCGGGTGTATTTTATACAAGCGTTACATTAACTTCTTTTTGTATTTTGACTATCTGATGATGCACTATGTGTAATAGTAGTATGTACTTCTAGTCATCATATAATATAGATTAGATAAAAATATTTAGCTGTGATTTAGATAAAACGTTTCTATTAGTAAAAATTGTTTTTACCCAAAACTCTCGTTTAAGTTCGCTAACCACTTCCTAGTCGCCGAATTCATTACGACACGGTAGCTACCTTAATTAAATGTTGATGAACATATACGTACATAAGTCTATTCCAAAGATGATGGAAATTATCATTGAATCTCCTGCAAAGACAAAAGATTGCGCACCCCTTTTTGGTGCTGAAAGGGTCACAACTCAATTTCTTTGTCGATTGCAAGGAGTTCACCTTTGCCTCCATCTATTATTAAACCAGACATTTTGCATACGCTGAATTATGCAGCAGGCAAATCTCTGACGCAGAAGGAGAGGATTGTCCTTATTTAATTTTCACTTCGTGTGGGACCGCCGCGAGTTGGCAGAATGCTAGAAGCCTCATGGCAATCAGGCAGGAACTTAGTGTTTCCAACGCCAAAAGTAGCTCTTCAACGCTGAGTGAACAGCTTTCACATTGATCACATTTTCAGGTGTAAATTAAACTATTGCCCATTTCTTTAACTAAATCGGAATCGAAAGCAACTATTTTTGAAGGTATATAGGTTAGGTGCTAGTCAAACAACGATATTGTGCCGAACTTATGATTCTTATGAAGCTATCTTTGGACATTGGAATGTTTAATAATCGATTTTCGGTATTGTAATAGGTACGTAGTAATTTATACCTACTGGTGAAATAATTTTTGAAATCGGCTGATTAGTTCCAGAGATTAACATATGCATACAAACTCGAAAACGTGTCGGAAAATTCGCTTCCACATATAATAATAGTATGAATAGGCGACAGTAAATGGCCTTAATATTTTGAACAACAGTTATAAATTTACCCATTTTTCCTACAATGTCTTTTTTTATATTTCTCTGTAGGTAGGCTTCTTTTTTCTATTCTACAATTAAAGAAAGCAAGTGGCTCGCTTCAATAAGCTTCGTAGCTGAAGCTGACAGCGCACTACAAAAAATATCCCAGTAGTTTGTTATTAACGGTCTGAGCGCTCAGCAGGTGGTAAAGAAAAGGATTATGTTTCATTTTACTCAGAGACGTTGGCTAAAAATATGTTAACACTGACATACTAAATATGTTTGCTTACTCTAGATTTACTGACCTTAATTATCTAAGTTAGTTAAAAAAACAATCGTCAAAATTACGATGAAACTTTAAAAACTATAAGTAATATGCTACCGGACTTGTCACTTTCTATTACAAATTGGGATAAATAATCCATGACAATTAGGGTTAATTCACTAGTCCATTTACAAACTATAAACGCCCAAAACCTGCCTCGGTAATAAGGATTAAGGTTTTGTTAAAGACATTTGAATTTATTACATTTGGACTCTTAATTGCTTTAAATATTGGTAGACTGCAAAAATGCTGTAGACATTAATATGTCTCAGCGGAATGAGTATAGAAATTTGCTATTTTATCGTGATTAAAATGAGGATGTTATCTAATAGTTATTTCTGCGAGTTTTGCACACTCAAAATTGTATAAGTAGGATATTTATAATTTTTTTTGTTGTAATAAAATTAAGTTTCGATGCTAAGGATTTGAACCAATGAATCCAATGATGTATACATCGAAGGTCGATCCATGTTGCTTCATGCTTCAAAGGCCTACCTATTATGCAGCAAGGGGTGCAGTATTCCTCCATTCCGCTCCCTGATCTGACAGGCAAAAGATTAGGAAGTGGTCAAAGAGCAAGAGGAGCGTCAGGGAATAAGTCGACCGCATTACCGCAAATCGCGGCATAATCCCCTTACAAAGCGTGCGGCGGCATTGCGCTAGGAAACAGCAGTACGGGAACAGCTTTACCAATATGGAGACCGGATACTAGTTTCGTTTTGTGGGCTATTTCGGCCATGCCGTAAATAGACACACGGGTGCGCGTGCAAACACTTCTTTAGCTCACATAAATCAAGAGAAAAAAATAATAAATCATTGAACAGCGTTTAACTTTTAGCAGGCGATAAACGACAGGGTCGCGGTTTATTCCGTTGGCTTTTAGAGGGCGCCAAGTGGAATCGTGCTGAAAAATCTCAATAAAGGTTCTATCTGCGATAAGTAACTAACTATTCGATGCGAGTGCCGACTTTAGTCATTTATTTTAGCATATCTTGTCAGTAATCCTGGAAAAATTACAATAAAGATGATATTAACAGTTGTACATATGTTGATGCTAGGTTCAAACGAAGCTTGATGAAGAAGGCTGAATAGTAATTTAGTTTGTGTATTTTTGAAGGTATCATTTTTCGTAAAAAACTCGTAAACGGTGACCCATAGAAAAATAATGTTCTCAGACATAAGTATTTTAAATAAAATTTTCTACAAAAAAGTGTCTGCACACTTTTTGGCTAGGATGAATATTGAATGAAATTTTAAACGGGGAAAGTTAATTTTATGAAATTATGGGTGGTTTATCATACCTTTGTTATTCAATGTTTTTAAAAACAAAAAAATCGGTATTTATGTCCAACAATGCCCCACTCGATGGGGTCGCCAATTTTTATTCGCATCCCCCTTTATATGTATGGGTAATTTGTATAGCTTTGGGGTTACTTTTTAAAATTTGAAGGCTATTGCTCCAACCGTTGGTTTTTAAGCGATCCATCAACGAGTTCTCCAGTTAAGATCAGAAACTACGTTCGAAGTTGTCGACAAATATATGTAGGTACCTGGGACAAACAGTCCAGTTGGGCAGGTCCAACTTTGAGGAGGAGATCAGCAATCGTCGAATCCGTCTTGGCTGGGTGGCTTTTGGGAGACTACGCAATATTTTCTCTTCTAAAATCCCGCAGTGTCTCAAGACGAAAGTCTTCGACCAGTGCGCTTTGCCAGTGATGTGATGACCTACGGCTCTGAAACGTGGTCGCTCACTGTAGGCCTCATAAGGAGGTTCAAAGTAACCCAAAGAGCAATGGAGAGGGATGTGCTCGGAGTTACTCTGCGAGATTAAATCAGAAGGACCAAAGTAACCGACATAGTTCGATAAGAATTGCCAAACTTAAATGACAGTGGGCAGGCCACAATGTCTGGAGAACCGATGCCCGGTGGGGCCAGCGAGTTCTTGAGTGACAACCACGTACCAGACGACGCAGCGTTGGAAGCCCCCCCACGAGATGGGCTGATGACCTAGTTAAGGTCGCGGGGGTCCGCTGGATGCGGGCAGACCGATCATTGTGGCATTCTCTGGGGGAGGCCAATGTCCAGCAGTGGACGTCCTTCGGCTGAAGATGATGATGATCCATCAAATAGGCGCAGGCGCAACCTACAAGTAAAACAACTACGGCATTAGACATTCAATTTGAATTATTACTTTAAAACCACGTAGGTATTTTTATTATAAGTTTCGCTCAAAAATGTAATTTATGGTATAAGCTTTTATTGTCGACTGTATCTTTTTCCCCTCCGTCATCAGCTATTTGTTAAGATGGTTCCAATGAGCCCAAACACGACTTATTTCAAATCAAAGGTCATAATAGAAATAGTTTTTCGTGGCTAGATAACCACGAATTGTATGGCTCCAATGATGTTTAATAATCTATTAGACAATTATTGGCGGCAATTTTTGTCCCAAACATCATATTCATGCGTTCAACTATTCCTGGGATAGAGTGGGGAGAGCGCGCAGCATGTCATACTGTAACGCAAGGTCAACTGTGAATCTCGGTATATAAACACAAATAGTGTATACGAGTTTCCAGCTTATTATTGCTCATTCCGAGGTTGACCCGTTTTATGCTTAAGGGACCGGATCATATACCAAATTTCAGTTCAATCGGTAAAATACTAACTAACAAATACTAACACAGTAATAATTCAATATTTTAATTTAAGTAACAGGAACTCATCATCATCATCATCTGAACTAGCCTATTCTTATTACTGATGATTTGGTTTTGAGCAACATCTAAAAAAGATTTTTTGTACCCCTTCGCTGACGACTAAACGTCAGTCAACGCTATGGAACAATTTAGAAATTTTTGTTGATGCGGCACATGTGGCTAATGTGAATTCCCCAGGACTACTTACTATTTATAGCGTAGTTTGGTAACACGGGGAGCTCTACTCGTAACATGTTTTTGGCCTTGAACTTATTTAAGTAAGGGAATATAAATATTTTAAATGATGCAGCTATTTATGAGGTGGGTCTGAAACTGGCAATTACCGGGCACTCGCAAAATAAGAAGAATGCCAATATAAATTTTTAATTTTGTCTTTCTTCTTTCTTTCTTAAATTACATGTAATTAAACTAAAATAATTAGAAAGAATCGCACTTAAAATTATGTGGAGCAATGTAAAAATATGCCCAACAGCATCGGTAAACGTTATCGGTTTTTAGTTACTGAATTAAACTGTTAAGTGACCCCTTATTTTTAATCCCTTGTAAATAATATGTTTTCATAATATTTTATTTAAACACTAGCTTTTGCCCGCGACTTCTTTCGCGTGAACATCATTTCATGAAATGATTTCTGGAATAATAAATGTATTCCAGCATGTCTAAATTCAATAGTATAATGACTTCATAAGGGCACCAAAATCCGGTATTTTTGCTTGTACATGTTTTAAGGCTCATCATGCTACGTCATGTAAACTTGCTAGGCGTTGCATCTCGTTGCATTTACATGTACATTGATCCTTGATGAGTTTGGTCAATCCCTAGGTATTTAACAGGATTTAACTCTATCAACGTGTACTACTGATACGATACTACTGACACACTTAAATTTTACTCGAATTAAAACGCGTGAAAAGTCCCAAATTAAATGATGATTCGGTACACTTTGCCGAGCCCAGGCTATATCGGTGCTGACGCCGAAGCAAATAATCCGTCTACATAGAGTGTTGCGACGCAAACATGCTGGGCGGCGCATGGACTGGGCGCGGTGTACTGGAAGTCATCTTAATTCTAACTTTTGTAATGGAAATACTTACTTAACCTGATTAGGTGCAGTCAGTCAACAAAGTGGTCTACCACTTTTGAACCTAATTTTACATAAATATAAAGACCCAAAATTGGAAGACTACTTTCTTGGAGGAATATAGTTAAGTGTTATAATTTCTACTGATAGCACCGGCAGGCCGGAAAGAGACGACCACCGGATTCTAGAATTTCGATGTAAAGTATATAGAATTTATGTAAACCCAAAGACAAGAAAGTGCTTACTACTACTTTCCTTCTCCCAAGCATTCACCTATTTACCTGCAGGTACTCGTATGTACACGTAGAAAAAATACGGAGACAGAGATCACAGTCAGTCAGAGAGCTTTCTTCAATTTCGAAAACGTTAAGCAATTAACTTTTGCGAGCTGAAAGGGCGAACTCAACGCAGCAAAGTTCAAGACTAAATTCTGGTAAAATCATCTAAATTCAAGAATGTGTCCTGACGAGCAGCTGAAGATTGAGCCCTGCGGAGGGCTGAAAATCGAGCGCGCTTCTCTCGCGCGGTCTTCCAGCCCAAAGGACCTGTTCAATGTTCATAGCCTAACTACCAGTGATTTGACATGATATCAAATGCGAAATTACAGGTAAAAGATAGGACAACTTTTAAATAAGTACCATACTTCATGTCACAAATAAGTAACTAATCAAATTTCACCTAAGTACTTCATCTGTTTTAAATGTCCCCTATATAACTTAATAATAACTATTGGTAGAAAGAGATCAAGGTGCTAATCTGTCAATACAAAAAACTACTAAAGATGTCCAACTTATTTAAACAATTATTACGGGTTTGTAAGTCAACATTATTTGCAAACAATTACAAATTTAATTGTTTAAATTTGTAATTGTTTGCAAATAATGAATTATGACCATTTTTTGACCTGACTAATTCTGATTTTCATGTCCGGTTTGTTCCGGATTTGTACTACATTGTGAACGAAACGGATTTTTTTGTCCGGTTTGTCCTACGACGTGTACAAAATCGTAGGACAAAACGGACTACATGGTTTTATAGCCCGGGCCCAATGAAGCGAGGAGTGCGCGGTTGGAGAGTAGCCTGGGGAAACATTAACACGACCACGCGAGCGGTTCACTAAACATAGCCTATCTGAGAAGAGTTTAGGAAGAAACTTAGCTAGAACCGTATGGAGGGGAGAGGGCTGGGAACGTAGTCCACAGCCTTCTTATCTAACGGATTCCTATGATGGGGAGCCTTGTCAAAATAACATCGGCAGTCTGCTTAAAAAAACCATACATGGTCCTAATTTCCATGTCGTAGTTGGCTTTGATATAGGGAAATGTCAACGGGTCTTTAATACCTACGTTATATTTTTAGGCCCTCAGATAACAACACCATTATCAAGCTCGACCACTCTAACAACCTTCTGGATGACCCCTGATAACATATCAATTATAGGTAGACGGAGTTCAAGGCGCTGGTTTTTCAATGTTGACAGCGACTGACTAACATAATTAAATCTCTCATTTTAAACATTTACTATGGGTTCAGGGATTTTTGGTTATTTGTCGCTAGCCGTTTTTTCACATGTCTGTTCATTGCACATTTTTTTGAATGGGGTTCTTTTTTACTTTGCATTCAAGTATATTCTTACCAATTTTCAAGCCTTTAAATTAAAAATTGAAGGATATCTCATACAAAGGACAACCCCTCTTTTCACCCGCTTTCATCCTGAATCTGTATGATTTTTATAGCCGAAGATCGAATAAACTTATTAGTGAAGGTTGTACTACAATCTATTTGCTAGTTTTCACGTGATGCCTAGACAAATAAACATTTGTAATATGAAAATGTGCACACTGTTTGTTGAGATGTCCAAAGACGTCATATTCATATTCACCAGTCGGTGGAAAGTATTGACCCTGCGAAAGTATGGAAAATTCTCAAATCACTTGGAGTTGGAAAGCCTTATCATGACCATTTCTCGACTTCTGCCACTTTTAGTGGTCCTGCTAAGGATATGACTCTTCAACATCTCGCTTCGCTTCCAACTCCAGAATCATTTCCTTTTTGTATTATTCCATTTACTGAACGTCTAATACCGTCGGTAATGATTGTCTTAGCCGTAAGATGATCCTATAATTTCCTCTCCTCGACTTGTTCCTATAATTCCCACTATATCAATAATTCTATTAGATCGGGTTCTTTTCCTACGCTGTGGAAAGATACTCAAATTATCCCTATACCCTAACCCAAAAAGCCTAATTCATTCTCGTTTACTGACAGACCCATTCCAATACTTCCCTTCCTGTCTAAAGTACTTGAGCGCCTAGTACACCAGCAGCTGACATCGTACCTGAGTAAGAGTAATCTACTCAATCCACTCCAGTCCGGTTTCCGTCCCGATCATACGGCTACTGCTCTCGTGAAGATTACCGACGAAATCCGGACGGGAATGAACGTTCAGAAGTTGACAGGATTATTGAGTAACGGGTTTAATACTGTTGATTTCGATATCCTACTTGGGATAATCCGTTCTCTTCATGTTTCTCCTGCAGCGATGAACTGGCTTCATAGTTATAGTTATTTGTTAACCGGTCATCGGCAACGTATTAAGGTGGAGGATATCCATCCTACTTGGTGCCACACGCTGGTCGTCCCGCGGCGCGTCCCGCAAGGCAGCGTGATGACTTCCTTGTTATTTTCTTTTTTTTTTTAAATTCAATTACTAATAATCTCTCTTCTCACTCACCTTTATGCCGATGATCTTCAGATTTATTCGCAGCGTGTAATTAATGATCGTCCATTCGTCATCAGCATCGTACCTAAATAATGACCTAGTGCGTCTCCTAAATTGGAGTCATAATTTTGGTCTTAAGGCTAACCCCTCTAAAACCTAGGCTACCATAATTTACTATACCTACAGGTATGTATTGTTGTGTTCCTGGAGGTGAGCAAGTTTGCCAGAGCTCCCAAGGATGCACTGTATTGAGAGCGAGGGACCTAAATTAGTACCTTCTGCTGTCAACACAGTGAATCCTTAAATTTTATAAAGGGTCGGCAACGCGCACGTGACTCCTTTGGAGTCGCGGGCGTCTATAGGCTGTGGTGTCCGCTTACCATGAGGTGGACCGTATGCTTTATATTTATTTGTTCATTTTTATATTTATTTGCCACCGGCGTTGTATTTAAAAAAATTGGAAGCTCAAAATTAGTTTCAAGAATCGATTTTAATAATGTCTCACCGACTTACTTCGATAACGTCTTAATTCCTTATTCTACATAAGTTAAATTTTTAGGTATCATTATGGATAGGACTTTATTCTGAGTATCTCAAGTTAACGAGGTCAGCAGGAAGATGTTTTCGGCTGTAGCTTCTCTGAGAAGGCTCGGTAATTTCCTGCCCATTGCTACAAAAACTGCGCTTATTTCAAAATGCTCCCCATTTTGGGGTATGCTGATGTTTCTTATATTGACCTCAATTGAGGAGCAACTTAATAAGCTCGAACGCCTTCACAATGTCTTTTTTGGTTTCGGTTCATATTTGGCTTACGTATATGTGACCTTGTATCCTTTTTCCGCTCCCAGATCAAGTAGTTCCTTATCCGTTTTCGCCATAATTCTCACATCCTATCTCTTTTGTATTCTACTTTCTTTAACCCTGCAACTCCACGCAATCTCAAAGAGCGCTTTACTTATTTTCGTTCCGTTAGGTCCTCCCGAAATTTGCTTCTTACTGTTCCATTTTCGTCGTCAAAATTTTTCTTTCACTTGTCAAGCTATTCGGCTTTGGAATTCTGTATCTTCTGCTAAATCTCTTGCTGTCTTAAAAAAAACAGTTCACAGATCACTATTTGTCTCTATGTGTGTATCTCTAATGCGTCGTACATTTAAGACTTAGCTCCTTTAGAGTATGTGGCTGACTATAAAATTATATATGTTTATGGATATATATTTGTATATTATATTTATGTGTATATATTATTCTTAATTTATATATTAACATTGCATGGTTGCCTGGAAAAAATCGCTCTTTAGCGATAAGACCGCCTGTTGTTTGCCTCTACTCATTTTGCTTTTATACTGTTCTATGTCCTTTAATTGAGGTGTACAATACTTTTGTATTCGTATTGTATTTTACATTATGTCGTATTTTCAAAATACATTTAGCGCGTCATTATAAATAATAAATCGCTCCTAGCCTACACGCACTAGTCACAAAAATTACTAGACTGTATAGTTAAAACACGCACGTATTATTACTTCAAAATACTCGATATCGTTTTCTTCATAATTACCTATTTTTATTACTACTAAGTACATACACATTATTATCTTCGGTAGTACCTACTAACAAAGAATTAGAGAAAAATACGACAAAGTTGGCTCAAAATTATCCCGACTTGTCCCCTTTTAAGTTTGCCTACACTTGGCTGTGTCGTTTAATAATGTATTGTTTCAGTAGGACGAGGAAAAAAAAGAAAAATAAAGACTCAACTTTGGTTTTTTTTCCATAGAGAAAATTTTAAGCAATCATGTTCGGCTCCAATCAGAAAGACAATCGTATAGTTCAGAATAATATATTTGATATATTCAGTCTATTGTTTCCTAACTTGGTCAGCACAAGCAGCAGCAATAACGTGATATTTTTCAATAACGGCCTTAATTTCATCTGCAATCTTAGCCGAAATTATTGCTTTTGTTTACTAGGAGCATCTCCTCGAGGCTTGCATAACTGGTGCAAGCCGCGCAATATGGACTCACATCTGGGAACGTTCGCTCAGACGACACACGCCACTGCGTTGTTGTCATTACTCATATGTCGCGCATACAACTTGACGCTGCCGCCGACCTGTTACCGCTGAATGTTAAATCCCACACTTCCACAACACTCGCACAACATAATGTACCCTAAAACCTAAGCCATAAGGTTTAATTCAAGCTCTAATTTTACACGAATTGCGACCTAAGGCAACTAGTTGTTGTGAATAGCAGGGTATCTTCAAACGACATGCTAATTGACGGCGGCGTGACGCGAGAGTAAAGAGATATGTAGTTTTTATATTTTAGTCGCAATGTTCAAATAAGAGGAATTTCACTACCCAAAAACTCGAAGGCATATGATAATTGACACACATATATTGTATATATTTTCATGTCAGTCATCGAGTCCTATCCCCTACCGCACTGTCCACATTTTTATTAAATTGCCTTCAAGTAGGTAAAAATAAAACCTCTAGTAATGAAATAAATAGGCAGGTACGTCAGGAAGCCATGATGATCAGACTGAAGATTTTTTTATGTCTCATATACCTTGTGGTATTAGTACTTTTATGTGGTTGTATGCTTTTGTATGCTGCCTGCTGGCTGCTAGATGATTATTAAGAAACGATCGAATGTAGATTGATAGAAAAATAATGGTTTTAAAACGAAATTAATAAAGTTTTCTTAACTCAGTAAAGTACATGTATAGTGTCTAACATATATTATGAGACTTATAAGTTGTATGTATAAGATAAAAGAAACGATAAATCAGAACCTATTGCACTTGAAATAATTTACGTTTACCTACTGGCTAGCGGTTAGTTTGTAATAAACGCCCCTTAAAATAAAAATAAAAAAGAAGAGATTATAAAAAGAGATTGATTTAAATAAATTAAACCTAGTTGTGTACTTATTTTGGCCAATGTGAATCGTCAGTGGTAGGACCCTGTTTTTTGTGTACCGTAGAAACCCTTGCTCTTTAATGTGAATGCTTGTCAGACCTTGGACTCCCCAACTACCTAGAAACCTTGCTATGCCTAATTTTGTTCTACTAAATCTACTATATCTTTTTCTACCAAGTGCAACTTTTCTACCATTTCTACTAAAATTCTCCAACCTTCACTACAGCTACCCTAATGCATTTTACCTACATTTTTGCTCCTTAATCTTATAATAATATTAATGATGATGGTACTAAATCTCCCCACGACAAACTTTAAAATTGAAATACTTTAGTTCTAGGATTTTATTGAGATAAATTAATGGGATTTAAATTGGGTTTAAATAAGTTGTAATGATATTTAGCCTAAGTAGATATGTCAAGTCGAACGTACGTATGTTTCGAACCTATCATATTAGGATCATTTTGCAGGTTTGTAGGGATTATGAATAATTTTGTTATTGGTGTAAGGTCGGGCCCCTCCATCCGCCCGAGAGATTGCTATCTCTCTCTGTTATTAAACAGAAACCAGTGGCTCTCGACCCTGACTGGACAAGCCCCCTCCAATATTTTTAACACTATTCGGAGTGTAAGACAAATGTCAAAATGTCAAATTAATAATATTATGGAGAACTATGCCGAGTTTATTCATCCGCATTGTCCCAGGACGCAACGAGCAAACAACCCTTTGTAGCTCTCGGGCTTAAAATTTGTTTTAGAAAAAGATTACCATATAATTATAGCAATTGAGTCTACTAGTACTTCAGAATTCGCGCTGAAAGATAAGGTGAAATACTGCAAGGCCTTATCTTTGGACATAAAAGTAGTGGACCGCTCAGCCTGCCACTAAATCAGAGCAATCCCATATTTCTGGGAAGTTCTGCTATCCTATTGGTTACAAATAATATTATACCTTGCTAAAACATCTATCCTATTCCTAGTAAATTGTATGTCTTAACCGCTTGATGAACCTCCTATCCACGTGAATTAACCTGATAATCGAAAACCAGATACCTAGATTGTACCTAGTAACCACTACATAACCCAAAGTGCTCGATAGCTATTTAACCGCGTGAACCATTCTAAAAGTTAAACCCTAGGCTTCTAGAACGCCCTTAATATCCGAACTATCAGTTACCTGGATAAAATAAACCCTTAAATTCCAAACCTGTTACCCCTAATTCAGTGTATGAAGTTAAATCTAACATTAACCCCAGGAGATCTAAACTAGAAACTAAATTCCTTACCAGATTTAGTTTCTGAGAATGCGTATTTCCTAACTAAGCTCTAAAGAGTTCAGTCGGCTAAACTGAGAATTGCAATACTATCAGCCTGTGTAAGTTGTTCCCCCCCTTGCGCCCGAGGGCATGGCGGCAAGAGTAGAACGCCCTATTGTGTATATAAAAGAAATATATTTAACTAGCTTTTGCCCGCGGCTTCGCCCGCGTACTAAAAGTAATTTTTAACCGTCTACAAAAAAGAAGGTTCTCAGTTTGACCTTCATGCAGATATGTATTGGATGTCATTTTCGTAATCGGCACCCAGAGGAACCTCGAAAATGACACCCATATTGATTTTTAAGAAAATAAATGTCGGCCTTCTTGGATTTGAAAATGGATGTCATTTTTGTAATTTGCACCCCGAGGAACCTCGAAGATGACACCCATATTGATTTTTAAGAAAAATAAATATCAGCCATCTTTGATTTGAAAATGCATGCCATTTTCGTAATCGGCACCACGAGGAACCTCGAAGACGACACCCATATCGATTTTTAAGAAAAATTAATGTCCGCCATCTTGGATTTGAAAATGAATGTCATTTTTGTAATCTGCACCCCGAGAAACTTCGAAGATGACACCCATATTGATTTTTAAGAAAAATAAATCTCCGCCATCTTTGATTTGAAAATGCATGCCATTTTCGTAATCGGCACCACGAGGAACCTCGAAGACGACACCCATATCGATTTTATAAAAATAAATATCCGCCATCTTTGATTTGAAAATGAGTGTCATTTTCGTAATCGGCACCCAGAGGAACCTCGAAAATGACACCCATATTGATTTTTAAGAAAAATAAATGCCCGCCATCTTGGATTTGAAAATGGATGTCATTTTTGTAATTTGCACCCCGAGGAACCTCGAATATGACACCCATATTGATTTTTAAGAAAAATAAATGTCTGCCATCTTTGATTTGAAACTGGATGTCATTTTCGTAATCGGCACCCAGAGCAACCTCGAAGATGACACTCAAATTGATAATTAAGAAAAATAAATCTCCGCCTTCTTTGATTTGAAAATGCATGCCATTTTCGTAATCGGCACCACGAGGAACCTTGAAGACGACACCCATATCGATTATTAAGAAAAATAAATGTCCGCCATCTTGGATTTGAGAATGGATGTAATTTTTGTAATCTGCGCCCCGAGGAACCTCGAAGATGACACCCATATTGATTTTTAAGAAAAATAAATCTCCGCCATCTTTGATTTGAAAATGCATGCCATTTTCGTAATCGGCACCACGAGGAACCTCGAAGACGACACCCATATCGATTATTAAGAAAAATAAATGTCCGCCATCTTGGATTTGAAAATGGATGTCATTTATGTAATCTGCACCCCGAGGAACCTCGAAGATGACACCCATATTGATTTTTAAGAAAAATAAATCTCCGCCATCTTTGATTTGAAAATGCATGCCATTTTCGTAATCGGCACCACGAGGAACCTCGAAGACGACACCCATATCGATTATTAAGAAAAATAAATGTCCGCCATCTTGGATTTGAAAATGGATGTCATTTTTGTAATCTGCACCCCGAGGAACCTCGAAGATGACACCCATATTGATTTTTAAGAAAAATAAATCTCCGCCATCTTTGATTTGAAACTGGATGTCATTTTCGTAATCGGCACCCAGAGCAACCTCGAAGATGACACTCAAATTGATAATTAAGAAAAATAAATCTCCGCCTTCTTTGATTTGAAAATGCATGCCATTTTCGTAATCGGCACCACGAGTAACCTCGAAGATGACACCCATATTGATTTTTAAGAAAAATAAATCTCCGCCATCTTTGATTTGAAACTGGATGTCATTTTCGTAATCGGCACCCAGAGCAACCTCGAAGATGACACTCAAATTGATAATTAAGAAAAATAAATCTCCGCCTTCTTTGATTTGAAAATGCATGCCATTTTCGTAATCGGCACCACGAGGAACCTCGAAGACGACACCCATATCGATTATTAAGAAAAATAAATGTCCGCCATCTTGGATTTGAAAATGGATGTCATTTTTGTAATCTGCACCCCGAGGAACCTCGAAGATGACACCCATATTGATTTTTAAGAAAAATAAATCTCCGCCATCTTTGATTTGAAAATGCATGCCATTTTCGTAATCGGCACCACGAGGAACCTCGAAGACGATACCCATATTAATTTTTATAAAAATAAATATCCGCCATCCTTGATCTGAAAATGAGTATCATTTTCGTAATCGGCACCCAGAGGAACCTCGACAATGACACCCATATTGATTTTTAAGAAAATAAATGTCGGCCTTCTTGGATTTGAAAATGGATGTCATTTTTGTAATTTGCACCCCGAGGAACCTCGAAGACGACACCCATATCGATTATTAAGAAAAATAAATGTCCGCCATCTTGGATTTGAAAATGGATGTCATTTTTGTAATCTGCACCCCGAGGAACCTCGAAGATGACACCCATATTGATTTTTAAGAAAAATAAATCTCCGCCATCTTTGATTTGAAAATGCATGCCATTTTCGTAATCGACACCCAGAGGAACCTCGAAAATGACACCCATATTGATTTTTAAGAAAAATAAATGCCCGCCATCTTGGATTTGAAAATGGATGTCATTTTTGTAATTTGCACCCCGAGGAACCTCGAATATGACACCCATATTGATTTTTAAGAAAAATAAATGTCCGCCATCTTTAATTTGAAAATGAATGTCATTTTCGTAATCGGCACCCAGAAGAACCCCGAAAATGACACCCATATTGATTTTTAAGAAAAATAAATGTCCGCCATCTTGGATTTGAAAATGGATGTCATTTTTGTAATTTGCACCCCGAAGAACCTCGACGATGGCACCCATATTGATTTTTAAGAAAAATAAATGTCCGCCAATTTTAATTTGAAGATGAATGTCATTTTCGTAATCGGCACCCAGAAGAACCCCGAAAATGACACCCATATTGATTTTTAAGAAAAATAAATGTCCGCCATCTTGGATTTGAAAATGGATGTCATTTTTGTAATTTGCACCCCGAAGAACCTCGACGATGGCACCCATATTGATTTTTAAGAAAAATAAATGTCCGCCAATTTTAATTTGAAGATGAATGTCATTTTCGTAATCGGCACCCCGAGGAATCTCGAAAATGACACCCATATCGATTTTTAAGAAAAGGAAAAATTTGCTCCCCGCTCAAACTTGGAACCCTCTTTTCACCCCTTAAAGGGAGCAATTTCGAAAAACGCTGAAACATGTTTTGTTGTATTTAAACAAAGAGTCTATATACGATGTTTTAAATCTCTCACTTCAAAAAAGATTTGCTCTCCGTACAAACTTGGAACCCCCTTTTGAACCCTTTAGGGGAGCAATTTCAAAAAACGCTTAAACATGTTTTGTTTTATTTGAACATAGAGTCTATGTACGAAGTTTTAAATGTCTCACTTCAAAAAAGATTTGCCCCCCGTACAAACTTGGAACCCCCTTTTGAACCCTTTAGGGGAGCAATTTCGAAAAACGCTTAAATATGTTTTGTTGTATTTAAACATTGAGTCTATGTACGAAGTTTTAAATGTCTCACTTCAAAAAAGATTTGCTCCCCGTACAAACTTGGAACCCCCTTTTGAACCCTTTAGGGGAGCAATTTCGAAAAACGCTTATATATGTTTTGTTGTATTTAAACAGAGAGTCTACATACGAAGTTTCAAATATCTCACTTTAAAAAAGATTTTCTCCCCGTACAAACTTTGAACCCCCTTTTCACCCCCTTAGTGGAGCAATTTAGAAAAACGCTGAAATACGCCATTAATATATTTTAACACAGACTCTATATATAAAATTTCATGTCTCTCACTTTAATAACTACGGTTTTTCATACAAACTTTGGACCCCCATTTCACCCCTTTAGGGGATGAATTTTGAAAAATCCTTTCTTAGTGCACCCCTAGACCTTATAAGGAACCTACGTGCCAAATTTGGAATCTCTAGAACCAGCGGTTTGGGCTGTGCGTTGATAGATCAGTCAGTCAGTCAGTCAGTCAGTCAGTCAGTCAATCAGTCAGTCAGTCAGTTTCTTCTTTTATATATTTAGATAAGTCCGTTCTCCAAATACTGCACAATTTCAACGAGCGAGGAGCTCCCTCTATGCTGACCCAAACTATGGTAGCCTCGTTTACGTTGCCAGCTGGACATTGTGAGAACGTGAAGGATAGATCGTCTCCTGTGTTGGTAAAAAGGAGACGTCAGGCCACCTTCAGACCTGATAACTACTAAGACTCTGAATCATGCCCATTGACACCGTTAGGCGGGTATGACTCCTCAGGTATACTGTAAACCTGGACAAAGTTCTGGCTTTTAAACTTATTGAAAATATACAAAAACCCCACTTAATTTTACTAGTTATAATGCCAAAAAGTGATCCCTCATGTTGGGGAGAAAATCCCTCATAATGACGAACCACTCTTATGCCAATAAATTCACCCACCAAGAGATTTTACTGAGCAAGCCAGAGACCTTGACAGTCTGAGTGACGAAATCTAAGTAAAAGTCCCTACCGCCCCGCATGTCCTTTTATACCCTCATATCTGCGACAAATGCGATAAGTGCGATAAATACGACAATTGCGACAAGCGCGAGAAATGCGACAGTTGCGACAATTGCGAGAAGTGCGATAAGTGTGACAAGCGCGATAAGTGCGATAACTGCGACAAGTGCGACAAACGTGACAACGGTGACAGTGTACCTACCTACTGACCGGCCGGCCCTTTACATAACAGAAGGTCGCAACGACCCTATCTTGAACCTACTTTAGGCTTTCATTCATAGGGTTGAATTTTGAATGTTGAGTGTTTTATATTAGTTGGCAAACGTAAAATAACAGAAGGTCGCAACGACCCTATCTTGAACCTACTTTATACTTTCATTCATAAGGTTGAATTTTGAATGTTGAGTGTTTTATATTAGTTGGACGTGCGGTAAACGTAAAACAAAAACGCAGCGCGCATCAAAAGCAACGCGGCAAAAGAAAATGGGTTGTAGTTATTATTGTTAGATTTATTGATATTTTAGGATTCCTTTTTCTTAAATAATTTAATATATTAAGCTGGCATTATTACAGGCACTCAGGAATATTTATTTTATTCCTTTACTCTAAACATTCTACTTGATATAATCTCTAATTAGCCAAGACAAAGAATCATCTAAAATTTACGTAAGATGCACGGTAGTGTCTCCGCCAAGACCTCTAAATACTTATAATTACTTAACAGATGACTCAAAGTTATAAAGGTGAATTCTACCCACCATCTCTTGGTAAATTATTTTAATAAGAAAGTGACAGAAACAGCTAGCTGCATTCTGTTACAAGTTATATGTTGTATATTATATAAATACACATACAATATATAAATATTATACAGTAAATAAATAATATTTACTATACGTTACTGTAATTAGCACAAACTAAACATGTATAGTGAGAATAAGCGGCTTGAAAATGTATTATATTACTGCGTGTGGCTATTACACATATGCGTCAGTGAATTGCGGATCTATGTCCTAATGGCGATTATCTACTTGTTTTAATTTGTGCGAATTATTTCGTGGGTTCTCTGTCGTCTCAGGTTTGACATGAGTACCTAATCTGGGATACGGACTTATTTTGACATTAAGTTAAAATTGTATCAACCCAACTTGAGTTGATTACCAAACCAAATTAAGAAAGAACGATCTGCGACGATCATGGCTGAACGTCTTGAATGTCATATCATAAAATATCATTTATTTCCACTGATCGATCATCGAAACACACAATACACATGTCAAATATAACACCTACATAGTAGGGACAGGGTTCTTGTACTTACTTACAAAATGCCAGTCAATTTCAACTTTGTCCATACATGCACTGTGTACGTGTATAAACAATAAGCATGCATGCCCAATTTTCACACTACGATTCGCTTATAAAATATCTATAATATTTGTAGATGAGCGATAACATAATAATAATGATATCGACTTTTGATATGGAGCAGTTATTCATTTTGGAAACATTATTCCGGCGAGCACATCTGGCTGAGTGGATTCACACATTCGTGACCGCGGCCGATGACTTATCATATGGAGAGAAAGAAAATCTTGTTCGAGATACATGCGCCGTTTTCTATGGCCTCAGATTGTTTTGTAAATAAGAAATGCTAAGCAGGATTTTATTGACTTCTCGGCCGTCTCGCGGAGTCATGTGTGAGGGATAAACATGTACATTACGAGTCGAGGCTAGAGACATTCCACTATTAGTTATTATATGGTAGCCTTTTCTCAGTGTCTTTTATTATCTTGTAGTAAAATTACTATATGAGAAAACGTTACTCGTGCGTTTGCTGAGGATTATTGTCGTCATGTTTCATTTGTTTCTCCGACTAAAATAATATGATTATTAGAGACATGCGCATCTGTTTCCTCCGTCCACTTTTTATTTGTGAACCGCGAGCTCCTTGTCCTCTAACCTTGAATACGATAGGATAGACAAACACAAGACTTTATAAATAAATTAACGCATTCGTTGCTACGCTTATAAAATATTTGCATACATAATCATAAACTGACAACTTAGAATACATATAACTTAAATGCATTAAAAACCGTTTACTTAAGTAAATCGGAAGTAACCATAACTGTTACGTGACTGAAACATTCCAAGCACACATCTAGATAAAGAGGAAGTTAATTAGAGCGTTTATATGTCACGCAATACTTACTTGAAACGTGTAGTAAGTTTGATGCGGGCTCAAGTAATTACTTTTGCATTCCGTGGAGCTCCACTTACTGAGTGACAACGATCGTTTAATAAAACAATGAGTGATATCATGTACCTAATGTTTCGACACTGCCTCGCCACGCAGTGTCCAATAAGGGTCTCCGAATTGAAACAAATTGGAACTTAAAATTTCTAATCAAGCGTACATAATGTGTTTAGATTTCTTTGTTTACTGGTGCTCTGAGATCGCGAAGCGACAATTTCGTTTATTAAAGAATTTCGGTGCCGTCGGTACACAAGTTTTGCACAGTCAATTTGAATTCCGATCCTAATTCTAAAGCAGCGTCGTAAATTTGCCACAAGTGGCTTGATTGAGCTATTATTTAGAATTGTCGAATCTGAAAATGTTGAAGTAGAGCTGAGAAAGAGCGTATTGTTGCAGGTAGAATCGAGGGTGTCACTCGGAGACGCGCCCGCAATTAATGGCTGGCGTACACTTCGAGGGCCCTAATGGATCGCTCAGGCGCCTGCGTACCTCCACCAATCTCCCTTACCGACAAAATTACTAAAAAAATTGATTTTACTACGCTTTTACAAAGAACAGTTTAGCTTGCCCCGGCCAAGTGCACTATCAAAACCAAAATACCCGACGATAAACTTTTATAGGTTTTGATCGGTACTTAATTTTATAGTGAATACATAGTAGCGTCTCAAACTGCTGGTAAGTTACAATCTAATGAAATAATTTACGTTAGTGAAGTTATGGGGGTTTGTAAATATCTTTGTTTTTTTATCTTTCTTCTTTTTTTCTGAATAATTTCCCGATTTAAGAGAAAGTACTTGGACGCAGGCCAAGACACATGTCTCGGTATTATGATAACGTCTGGAATGCAGCGAAATACGTTTACTCACTACTCGTTTGGCATAATTTAATATGAATGTCGTAAAACTATTAGTGTTACTCCCGGCGTTCACTTGATTTTTTATTAGATTTCGTATCATCACATTTTATTTAAAGGTCCAATTGTGGATCTTATTCCAACGAAATAGGGCTACTCATGGTAATTAATGTTTGCTTTTTAGCAAGTATATGAAGATATTTCTTAACAGAATCGTATTCTATTCTCTGCACGTCTATTCTAGATACCTGTGTAAGGAATATTAGTATAAATATTCCATTCTTAATAGCAAAATTGGTTGGTATAGAATAACTTGTTACTATAGTAACAATATATGCATATTTATGTGATACCTATAGGTACTATGTATTTGCATATTTATGTGGGACTTTATGACTTTAATTTAAAAACCACACTGCACACCAGACCCCTTTGTTAGTCTTTATTGACTCAACTTGGGCAATATAACGAATAGTTAAACTTATTAATGTCATACGTGTGGGTTGCTCTACAAAATGAGAACGGAAGTAGCGCAATTTCATTTTCTCATTTTGGCTTAGTAGTTGTACTCGTAGTTACTCATTTTAACACACGAAAACGCTCCAATTTTTTTAATGCGAGTATTTCTCCGTAAGACTACGCGATTGGTTAGTTGTCTCATGCATTTTACCATATAAACCATCACATTATTACTACTATAAATGACTTACAATAATCACAATTATACATAACGAGACTTCAAGGGTTCGAAAACAAATCTTTAATTTGCCTTCAAGAGTAACAATTAATCTTGTTTCAGTGAGAAAGTTATGCATTTAATTTTTTTTTCCGTTTTAGCAGGCGCTATCGACGTCTGATTCTGACTATTATTTTTGCCTGTTGTACTCTAATTGTAGATCCTCTTGTTGTGTCACATTTGATTCTATCTAAAAACTGGTACATATGGTACTGAAACGTGGCCGCTGAATGTGGGCCTCTTAATAAGCTCAGAGTTTCTCAGCGTGTGATGGAGAGAGCTATGCTTGGAGTTTCTCTGCGGGACATGATCCGAAACTCGGAGATCCGCAGAAGAACGAGGGTTACCGACATAGCTCAGAGAATCTGCAAGTTGAAGTGGCAGTGGGCGGGCCACATTTCTCGTAGAACCGATAACCGTTGGGGAAGAAAGGTTCTCGAGTGGCGGCCTCGCACGGGAAGACGAAGCGTTGGACGGCCTCCCACTAGGTGGACTGATGACTTAGTCAAGGCAGCGGGGAGTCGCTGGATGCGGGTGGCTCGCGACCGTGTGCTGTGGCGCTCCTTGGGGGAGCCTATATCCAGCAGTAGATGTCTTCCGGCTGAATGATGATGATGATGAAAAACTGGTTCTAATACCACCATGAAAAATATTATTGACAAGAATTAGCCTAGTATTATTGGAAAACTGGACTTAATCGCGTACAATGCTAATTTATTTACCCTTTTCAAGGTTTACCCGACGTTTCGAATGTATCACAACATCCGTGGTTGCGAGCTGACTTGCATGAAAATCGTGTAAGTTTAAATCAATATATTAGCCTATTGCTTCCGGCGCTATTAATATGGTGATTTTGAGTCTCATATTTCCGTTTTACTGTGTTTTGTTTGTATTAGTCCCCATACAACACACATTTGATATATTCTCCAAAAACTACTTCAAATAGTTTCATAAAAAAAGTAATTTACTAGCTAATTGTACCCCAATTTATTTACTTAAAACTCACAATGGTGATGAAATTAAGTTCACGATAGGCTTAAAGTGGGTTCAAATACGTATTGTTCAGGATTGTATGGACACTACAGCTACGGTTTTGGGCCTGGAGTGTTATTAGGTACATTGTAAGCGTCGAGCCTCAACGATCCGGCGTTTACGAAAGTTCTAGAGGCGACAGCAAATATTTGTTTAGGCATAGAAATTGTTCCCCTCTCGAGCGCGATAGCATTGGAATAGGGATTACACTTCGACTTTGTCGATAATGTTTGTTAAGACGTGTTTATTAAAAATATAAGGATTATATTAAGAGATACTTAACATATCGTTCGGATTATTTAGTGAACAATGATTCTGTAGGTTACTTGTTGGGGAGGATCATTGAACACCAACAGTCATTGTAGTCTCTTGGAAAGTCTCAAGATTTAGGTACTTAAAATTATCGTCAACATTAGCCTAGGACCTAGGTATATACGTCCCACTGCTGGGCAAGGGCTTCCTCTGATCCTCCCTAAGGTTGCGAAGTAATTGATGATACTAAGTGCCAATCTGTCCACTGTGTAGTAATATGGTTTCGGATCTCGTGGTAATATGGTTTATTTTAAACCCTTGTCATACAATCTACTATTAATGTTTTTCAATTTATGATGGTAATTTATTCTACTCATACTCGGTGGTCATATGGCTTCTCTTAACTTAACATATACAGATTTTCTATAGAGAATTAAGCGCGGTTTAGGCAAGCGCCAACTTGCGTGCCATTTTCAGTGAATTTTCATTACATTGCAGGATTTGATAGTATTCATCTTACCTCGGTAGCCCGAAACCCCGCAATGTAATGAAACTTGCTTGCAAGTTTTTGCTAATGTAAATCGGCCTTTGGGTTAAAATTGGACGCGATGACAAGCCAGTTCTAAGGACTCATCGTAGCCTATGCTCTAAATAGTTAATCTAATATTCGCATTTTAAAACCTTACAAATAATTAAGGCAACGGTAAAGTTGTATTTCTATCATACCTATTACACAAATTCTGTCTTAGTTCAGTAACTAAAATGCAAGTATTCGTGCGACCTTCCGTTTCAGCAGATATTTCTAATAGCGTAATATAATACACCTAATTGAACTTTATCGTGCAGTAGAATAAGACTCGTATGGTATCTATCTCTGCTTTATCAGGAAATGTACATAACATCATTCATAACATTAGGTCGTGTAGATAACGACCTAGCGAGTCGTGTTCCCCGACGCCCGCGCTCTTCGCCCATTAGTTACAAACTTCACGGCATGCGAACCAGTGTAAGTCAGACCTCCGATTGCGCTTTGTTATAACGAATCCCATCATCAAGATATACTTGAGTGGGCACTGAGGTGGGATGAAACAAGTTAAGTTGTGAAGAGCTAGCTGCGTGCGACCTTTGTTGTGCAGCTCTGCTGTTCATTAAGTGCAGCGTGCCCTGCGATAGCCCGCTGCACTAATCCACTTACGATACTCGGCCAGATCAAGGCAACTGCGTGTCACGTCATTGAACTTCATTACGTAACACATGTTTACGCGAACCTAATGGCTCCCCGAGAATGCTATAAACCGTAGCAAATGTCGCACCAAAACAATCGCATTTTTAATAATACACAATTTGACTAACTTTTTTATGGTGCAATTCGAACCAGTTTTTAGAGATCAAATGTCTATATTGGGCTTACTACAATTAGAGCACAATAAAGGGCAGAAATTAGGGACAAACTTAGCTTGACGCTAGCGACCTCGTAAATCCATCCTCATTTCCATTTTGTATAGTGCACAATAAAGTATATTATTATTATTATTGTATGTCGTTTTTCATATCTCGGGACCATGGGGTCCCGGACCTTTGGAAGGCATGTGTGGGGCCGAAGTCAACAGCGCAGAGGCCCCTTTAAGATAAAAATAATCTAAAAGCAAGGGATACACATGGCGGATACCATTTCCGAATGCACAACTTCATACATCCGGAGATGGTTCCCGCCAGGTGCAAAGACTATTGGAGTGCAGCTCTTTGGCTGCGATGGGAGCTAAGGTCATTGGGATATTGAGTTGAATGTTGGATGGACTGGATAATGGGTTATGGGAGGAGACTAGCGGACACCTGCCGTGACAATTAGTCTCGGAATTGTAAAAAGGCAGGCGGTGACTTGCCTGCTCGCTGAGTGGGCCCCACATAACAGTCGCACGTACAGTGCGACAATGAGGCAACATCCCTTTGAGCGGCTGTAAGGATGTCGAGAGGTGAGTCTGCGGTAGCCAGATCCCGGTAATCCGTTCAGCAGGCCGCCGGCGTTATGACATTTTACACTTCCAACCTGGAGAATAGGTTCCGCTCTTGCGAATCCACTCTGACCAGTCGGTTAAGGCAAGCACAGAGGCGAGGGCCGGATACACGGGCCCTCTGGAATAGGGGTCCGCGGTGTCGCCACTCACCGTCAGCTCGCCACAAGCTGCCCCCGCGGGTTTATTATTATTATTATTATTTGTATCTCTCCCTTGGGATATCACGGCATAATGTCCGGTCCTTTTGGAA
Organism: Epiblema foenella; assembly: GCA_963556455.1. Lineage (NCBI taxonomy): Eukaryota > Metazoa > Arthropoda > Insecta > Lepidoptera > Tortricidae > Epiblema > Epiblema foenella. The sequence goes on along the minus strand of OY747104.1, from coordinate 8,790,077 downwards.
GGCGTTCATGGGGATACAGATCCAACACGAAGAGGCCCCTTTGAGATACGATAATGTATTGGGATGTGTACACCTAGCGGATACTATCTGTGCCTGCACTATTGAGGAGATACAGCCAGAGACAGCACCCGCTACGTGCAAGGGCTATTGCGAAAAGAAGAGAAACTACACCGGTTTTATGGGAAGGAACTTGAGGGACTGGTTGCTGGGATATTGATGAGACAACGGGACGCCTGCCATATAAAATGTCTCATCACTGTACTTGAGGCAGACGGTGACTCGCCGCTCACTAGGTGGGCCGCCCTATTAGAAGCTACCAGATGGCAGCGAGGGTAGCAACACTGGTGTAAGCAGCTCAGGGTGTAGAGAGGTGCGGCTCCGATTTCACCATCGCGGGGTTTACCCCTGTGAGCGGGTTTCCTCGCTATTACGCCATTACGTGCAATACACTTCCACCCTGCGAGCATATAGCTCTGGCACCCCACTCTGACCGGCCGGTTAAGGCAAGCCAGAGGTGAGAGTCCTGCGGCCCCTGATGGGGTCCACTCCGCCGGCCAATAAAGGCAAGCGGAGAGAGGGGCCTGACCGACTCTCGGAGGCAAGGGACCCAAGGGACGCCACTTCCCATTCAGCTCGCCACAAGCCACCCTGGGGGTTTATTATTATTATTATTAAACGCCTCCTACAAATTGACACTACCCAGTGACATCACTGGCATGCTATCGAACTGACCTTTGTATGGGAAAATAAGTATTTTGCTGTTTTAGTCGAGAAATACTGCGTTTAGGTACATAGTTATGCTATAATTAATTCTTTATTTTTACATAAGGATGCAATGCAATGTTACATATCTTTTTATATTTTCTGTAAAAATTTGTAATTATAATTTATTGTGATATTTTGACGGATCATTATCTATAGAAAGACACCGTGTTTTTAATTTTAAGTTAAAATTGTGCATTTGACACATGTTAAAATTTTTAAAATTTTACATGTGTCAAATGTACAATTCTAACGAATACGTTATGTTGACTTTATTTCAGTCCTGATCCATAACTGCTTTTAAGTAATCCCTAAAAAGCAATAATTTGCATCATACCTGAAGTTTTACAAGTATTTTATTGTTAGGAGTTTAGCTCCATCGTTTGTTGGCACATGCATGCGGACGTATGCAGAAATAAAAAAAGATACACTCGAGTCCATTCACTCCGCGCTGACATTTGTACGATTGTGTCTTGCCAATGTTTATAGGAATTAAAGCTTCGACAGAAACTGCACACGTGAAAATGTTTTTAAAATTACCACAAGATATTCCCCTAGAATTTACTGGCATGCTTGATAAAATGTATTATTCAACCAGTTATTTTTTACTTTATCTACCTACTCTTTCTTAATGGATGTGCAACAATCTCCGTAAGAATCAGCAATTTGTAACACGTAAAGTACACATTGAATCTGAATTATTGCAATATTTATTGTGAACTAAAGGTAGCCATTGAAATATCTGTAACATTTTGTGTCTATTATTAAAGTGCGAAGAGAGTCGGTCGGCTTCAAAAATAGCTGTTTGTATGACACTGTAAATTTCGCTTACGACTAAAGTTAGAGCGTAAATCATTAGTCCATGACGCTGACTGAATGTTATTATATTACACACTGTAATGACACATGAAATTTGTCATAAATGCAATTAAACTCAAAAGCATTTGACATTAATACGTTTGATATAAACTCAACGATGCTTCCATTGAAAATAGTGTCTGAGTGCAGATTCGGCATGGGTTATAATATAAATATACCTACGTAAAGCAACGTTTAAAATTTATGAAATTTGAGATCCTCTGATTAATAGGAATATGCATGTTCTCCTTTCTTTATTAACCGCTAACCAGCGCTCTGACGCAGAATATAGTTCAGTGAGAAAATTTGCATTTCCTGCAAATTACAAGCTGCGTTCCGTCCGCGGGATCGCTGCCGGCTTTGCATTCGATGTATTGTTGTCATTAAAATGCTAATATAACCACAGGGAGCCAAGGACTATCGAAAATCGAGATCCCCGTTACCACTAAGATATTAGGTACAGATGAAAGATAGTGTCATGACACATCACTACGGCTTCGGTTCATTGTCTGCTGTTCAGTGTAGGTACCTACTTGCTACTATAATGAAAACACGCGTAACGTATTTATCACAATTCAATAATCTATTTGCTGGTTATTTGACCATTCATTATTCAACATCTATTTCCGTTGGTAAACCATTAAAACGTAGTACAATAACGTAATGTAAATGGTACAGATTAATATATAGGACTTCGGTAAACAAACATTTCACAGTAGTGGTACGAGTGTTTAGCGTTAACTTAATTTAATAGAATGCCCTATCGTGGCGTAATGATATAAATCGCGAACGCAGCGAGTTACTCTAACAGCTAGTTTCCAATGAATGGGTCAGTAATCATCTGCATTCGAGGCCATTATCTCAATTGGCGAGCGCTCAATGAGCGGACCACGGCCTCACCCGGACGCCGCGCCCGCGCCGGCCGCGATGCGTTGCCCGTACTGTACAATGCTAGTTTGTTTGTTTGACTCACAATGTGCTTTAAGTGATTTCGTGCGCGACCGCCGTCGCACTGAAACGGTTTCAAGGTGAACCGTCCAAGCCATTACGCTTTACTACTATACGGAAAACGTGCGGAAAACATTCTTATAACTTTTAACGCACTGTAACAATATTTTATTGGCTCCAGTAGTATTATTACGAGAGCGTTCTATACCACCTTTATTCATTGATCTCGTTCTGAAATTACATCTATCCGAGTTTTAAATGAGTTCATACCACTCTAAGTAAACTTATGTACCTACGACTTGAAAATATCGAATATGTATAATCTTTAATAATTGCCGTCTTTTCCAGGTGAACTTACAGTTACTATTAATTAAATGGTAATATTACTACTGTCAATTAATAATTAACCATTCACTTTACTTCTACCTTTATACAACCTATGCCATTGTAGTCTATAATTGATTACTTTTAATTTATGTACCTCCACCACTATTGCCGTAATTTTTTATTGTATTCCCAGTACTACAGACAAATATTACTTGCTCATTAAACTGCTGTAATTGTGTGTTAGAATATCGTATTTAATCATAGATGATAAATATTGTGTTTTTAGTTTATAATCAGTAATCAGTTTCTAGTTCCAACCGGTTAGCGGTTATTAGTACAATTTATTTTGTTATTGAAAGTCAAGTAGATTGTGTCAGATTTTTTTCTACAAATACCTACTTACATTCGAGTTAGAGTATAACCTTCAACCTGGTCCAGCAGTATAACCGATCAGCATGTTAGAGTTAAGAGTCACACCCAGTCACGAAGTATTATTTGAATCCAGTAAAGTTGCCCTATATATAAGAAACAACCATGTACTTAGAATAACTTACACGTTAGATTCACGGAGAAAATATTTTCCCCAGGGTTACGCAAGCGGTAATTGTGGTGGAGCACCTTAGTTGCCATCCTCCGAAGTTTGGTAAGTGAGGCACTCCATTTATACAGTCTGCCCGTCGTGATTCCGGAGAGAAATATTTTGTCGATTGTACCGCTGATGCCGTCACAAGCTTCTTGACACCACCAGTGCGGAACATCACGCATAAATAGCTCTTTCCCGGGAACCACCGGACGCATTCTTACACAGTAGACTAGCGCTTGAGTACAGAGCTTAGTAGATACACTTAGCTGTTAGAGCATCTAACAGTCAATGTCACGCTATGCATGATTACGATAAGAGCACGATTATTATTGTTGTTCCGTTTATGTACATATTGTGCTGTATTTTGGTGTTTATTGCACATTTTTATATCTACATTGTTTAATATTTCTTTAAATATTGATGTCAGTGTATTTCAGAATAAAGACTGCGTTGCTGTATAAATATTTACGAGAAGTCGTGTGTAATATGTAGCTAAGTTATGACACTTATGAGTGAGATATCGGTCGGTATTACTAGTGGGAGGTAGGTGCGTAATCGGTGCAGGCTCAGGCTGGCTCAGCCGTCGAACCGAACTCCGCGCCAACTGAGCCGTCTAATAAAGTCTGCAAGTTCGGTACGCCGTGCCACCCGCGTCCCTATACGTAGGTACTTCTATGGTAATACGTTTGAAGAAGTGGCTACTTAATTCTGTTGCCATTGGTAATAGAATAAAGTTAGACTATATGTAATTTACGTCGAATCGGTAGTTATTCAAGTTTACAATCTAAAACTCACTTGGTAGAAATTCCGTTGCCAGCACTCGCTGTTACAAAACAGGAATAATTACTTAAATAAGTACTTAGAAGTCAAATCCGTTAAAGGTCGGCACTGTATGGACTAATCGTGTAATAAAGTCTATTCTTGTCTGGATGAATTGGCGTTAATGATTGCTCATTTTTAACGGTAAAGCAAAGAAATATTTGCTCAAATTAATTTCTTGGAACATTTCATTAATTAGGAATCAAACTGCAATTGGTAAAATCCATTAAATTGAGAATAAGGTTGTGTCTATATTTAGTAACAAATTGCAGTCCGGTTTTGCAGTTCTTGTATGTACATATTAATGGAATCGTATTTATATGCGGAAAACGTGCAAGGCGAACAGGGCGGGCGCAGACGTCGCAGGCGCCCTAATCGGATTACATGTAACAAAATGCTACGCTCCAAGCCACTCGCGACCGCTCGCAGTTTGTGTTCCTCTGAGCTCGAGATGTACTTTATCGATGTTTGAATAATCAGACTGTAACCTGAACTGCACTGTTCTTCCAATCTCTGAGGTACCTAGTGTTAAAGTTACAACAAGTGTTTTAACACTTGAAAATCGAACGGTTTTACATATTAGATAGGTCCATAGCTGATGATATCAGTTGTTCGCAGTTTTAGCCTATTTCGCGAAGCCTTTACCTATTTGATACCGTTCTATACAGTTAATTATTGGATTGAACGAAAAGTTAGGTATGTTTAATACATTTTATTTAATCTTATACAAGTATTCAATATAACATGCGAATAGACACATTTGTAATACATATTTTAGTTAATCTCAATTACGAGTACGTAAACAGACCAATTTTTCCATTGTTACAGTCTTTATTAAAATATGAGTAAGTGGACTAAATATGGTAATGTTGTAAATTCCGTCTTTAAGCATCAGCGATGGGCAAGCTTAGCAGGACTCCCCATAGAACCAGAACCGCACATTATAGTGATCATGGGATAAGAAAAGGTCGATTCGGATTTTAATTCCAATCCCAACCGACCGTGTTCTGTCACTAGTTGACGTGCTTATGTCTACCTGGTCAATTTCTGAAACTGAGATTTTACGGGTTTCCTTCTATCAAATGCACGATATACATATATGACATTTTTATATCCATTATGGGCTGTCTTATTTTAAGCAAATTAGAAACCCAGTCGTTAAATTTTTTCAGAAAAACTCTTGTCAAAATTTCACCTGGTTAAGGGCATTTCCATAAGACTGAATTTCATCTGGGGTCCGCATATATTTTATTTACATTAACATACACAGTCGTTCTCTCATAGGTAAGAAAGAGTTGATGGACAGAATTAACAACAAAAAACTGTTGATTGATACTAAATTTTTTTCGCCGGGAAGGACGGGTAAGTGAGAAGTGTATATTATTAGGTAAACATAAGCAACCTCATACTTTCCTCAATGGGGGCTATCGTTTTTGTGCTCACCAGTTGGCGCCATTGTTATTGATTATTATGGACATGAGAACGAAGTTTACATTTAAATCATATTCAATACCTTAAAACCGTACCGTAAAATTATCGAACATACCGCATTCTAGCGCAGTCCCGGCTCAAGCTCAGGTATTGCAAAATAGTCACCATTTTGTTCCAATTAGATATTAACCCGCGTAGCGCAACCACAAAGAGTGACTTTTGACATTTCGGAGACCCCACGCTACACTAGCGCCTCTAGCGGCGAATTCATACGCGATAGCCCTCATTGGAGAGCACTGTGCGGTGCTGATGCTGTGGTCACTGGTCTAATTCGTGCCTGCTGCCAACTTTGCGTCCGGTGCCAAATTACTTAAAGCCAGTTAGATAGTTTTTAGCACAAAACTTCTCCGGATATACCAACTAATTGAAGTTTTAAATAGTTAGCAAATACAAACCTCAATGAATTGGCTAGGAAGGTCTGTTCTTCCTGGCAACTGTTGAGATTATGTCAATGTTCCCCCCATGTGGAGCTTAATATTTAATAAATTCTGCGGATATTGTGTGGGTGATTTAGTCCTCGCATTCGATAACAGCTAAAAGTATATAACATTATTAGATTATTTTAACAATAACTGAGTTAATCGCAGGTGTCAACAAATACGTGCTCACGCCTGTGATACTAGCGGTCCCGGGTTGGAATCCTAATAATGCTTATTACTCGTAAGTTTGTGAATAGGGCGATTTGTGTAAGTTGGCGTATAAAATTTATGTATTAAATGTAATTTTGTACTTATCGTAAAATGGTTCAGAAAGATGACGTAACGAAAGCAGCAATACTAAAAACCATTATATGAGAAAGAAACTGTATTCAGCGTATGATCCTTCAGTATATTTAAACAAATCGATCAAATGGATTTAACTAAAATACATTAGTAGCTAGTAATAAAACGACAGCTATTGAACTGTCGAGACGTCAAGTTAAACCAATGTTTACGCGGTCGAGCGCGCCGTTGTTTGCTAGTCTATTTTTCACAAGCTTAATACTCAAAAGAAACGTTCGATAATATTCAAACATTCAGTGTGCCCTTACATCGTAATTACACACTACGTTTACAGCTACGTTCGAATTGTATTTCCTAACGTATTTACGACGTAAGCCGTTTGAAATCCAGTAATTTATTTTTTAAAATACAGCGTTAGGCACGAAATGAAGCCAGCGTAAGTCGGGTATTACGATTTTTTTTGCATAGCAAATTATTAAATATATACAGAAAATTTATTTAAAATGCAAAAAGTCAGGGCTTTCCCCTTTATTTCTTGCGTCACATCACTACATAGTATAAAACAAAGTCGCTTTCTGTGTCCCTATATCCCTATGTATGCTTATATCTTTAAAACTACGCAACGGATTTTGATGCGGTTTTTTTTAATAGATAGAGTGATTGAAGAGGAAGGTTTATATTTATAATAACATCCATTAAATAGTGTACCCATGCGAAGCCGGGGCGGGTCGCTAGTTTATTATAAAACGTAAGTTGAGTACCGACCCTGTACAAAGTCAAAGAGCTTTCAAGTTTCCCAGTATAAAATGTTAGTACCAATTAGACAGGCAATATTTTAGTGATATCTTGTCCATAAGGTAACGATTATACATACTAATATAACAGGTAGGTACTCTACCATCTACAGCAAAATTAAGGCACGCTCATGGGCCAAAGAACTTCAGAGCGCTTCACTACTTAACTCATCTCTTTAAACGTTTAAACTAATTTAAGTATGTTAAACCATCTTCCGTGCGGGCAGTAAAAATCAGTTCTTGCCAGCTTTAAATAGCCCCAAAGAGTGAGTTGAACTGGTACCGACTAAATTAACGAACGTGTTTCCGTGGCAGGAAAGAAACACTTAGGTCGTCGAGCTACTAGTGTGTGCGTCACTGCCTAGGTTATACTGGTCTACGCTAGCGTACAGTTCCTATTTAGGTCTCGGACGTTCCTTTGCATCTGCAATCATAGATAAGCCAAATCGAATGAAATGATTTAAATAAATGATATTTCGATCATAATTTCGAGCCAATGGGCTTAGAATTATTAGGGCGCTAACTGCATATATTAATACTAGCTTTTTCCCGCGGCTTCGCCCGCGTACTAAGCGTGATTTTTTTACCGTCTACAAAAAAGTAGGTTCTCAGTTAGACCCGTATGTTTGTATGTAAGTATGTATGGATGTCATTTTCGTAATCGGCACCCCGAGGTACCACAGAGATGACTCCCATATTCATTTTTAAGAGATAAATGTCCGCCATCTTGGATTTGAAAATGGATGTCATTTTCGTAATCGGCAGCCCAAGGAACCACAAAAATGACACCCATATCGATAATTAAGAAAAATAAATGTCAGCCGTCTTTGATATGAAAATGCATGCCATTTTCGTAATCGGCACTCCGAAGAATCTCGAACATGACACCCATATCGGTTTTAAAGAAAATAAATGTCCGCCATCTTGGATTTGAAAATGGATATCATTTTCGTAATCGGCACCCCGAGGAACTACAAAGATGACACTCATATCGATTTTTAAAAAGCGACCCGATAAACCATAGAAACAAAACCCATGTTGATTTTCAGACTTTGTCACTACATTGCCGCTTTTAAGGGTTGAATTCTCAAAAAACCTGAAATACTTGTTTACTCATTTATAGTTAGAAGTACTCCTGTGAAGTTTCGAATAAAATAGTCTGACTAATCTTGTTTCCCCATACAAACTTTGGACCCCGGTTTCAATCAATCAGTCTTTTATATTAAATATTAAAAGAAACAGTCTTTTATATTAAGTATTAAAAGAAAAAAGATTGTTCACAAAGCTCGTAACGCTCCTTTTTTCTTTAAATACTGATAGTAAAACTGCATTTTATTCACAACAGTGCAAAGCATATTTGAAATACGAACGTGTTATTAAGTAGTTACTTTTTTTTAAACATAATAATATGCAAAGGCCAGTCCAGACAGGCCAATTTTCCCCCATCTATTAATCGCTAATAGTTTTGCTGACTGTACATAAGATTTCGTGCCAATTTGTGTTATATTTATACCAGTTAAAATAAAGGCTGATTTACATATTTCAGGTTTTTTAAGAAGTGATTTTGCTTATGTAGTATATCTTCCTAGCTTTAGTAAGGTGAAAAGATTTGTGTTTCACACGGCTGCAATAGTTATTTGTTATACAAGGGTGAAAAGTTGTATTTTATCCGCAATTGTGGACTTGAAACACGAGCTAGCAAATGGATTCCAGGGTTGAATTACGAGCTAGCGAATGGATACTATGGTTGAACCAGGAGCGAAGCGAGTGGTTCGAAAATATAATCCAGAGCGAAGTCAGTAGTCCAAAAATTAAATCCTTAGCGTAACGAGTGTTGCAACACACGAGGCGTAAAATAAAACTAGACATTATATCGACATAAAGACCTGGAGGTTCATTTTAGGGTTCCGTAGTAAACAAGGAACCCTTATAATTTCGCCATTCCGTCTGTCCGTCTTTCCGCGGCTTAGCTCAGGAACCGTTAGAAAGATGTAATTTATACATATCAATTACACCGACAAAACAGTAGAATAAAACCATGGATTTTTTTTTGTGGATAGCTTGTTAAAAAATATTGTGGGGTTTTTGCAACCATTTTTTAGGGTTCCGTTGGCCGGTTTTTTTTATTCAGTAATCCGCTTGTGTGATATTAAGCTTTAAAGTGATCATTTTTCCCCCCTACTGCCAATAAAAAGCCACCGTTTTGGTCTGGGCAGGTGAACAAAATCATGGTAGTAGTATATATATATATATAATTCATTTGATAGAAAAAAATGAAACAAAAAAAGTTATTTGGAAAAGGAAAACTTTCAAAACTATGTAAGCATTGATAGTTAACGAGTAATAGCCGAAATTAAGATATGTACTTAGAAAAGCAAACTTTTGTACAATATCCATCTATTACTTAGATAGTTATTAATTGTATCAGAAACGTAGTACGAGTGCATTACGTAATAACTTTGCGAACTTTTATTCTATTTTTTAAATATTACAACAAAGTCAAGTTTAAGACCTCGTAACTTGGTATGTTTGTATGTTAAAGCTGGATCTCCGGAATTACTTATCAGGGCCATTCTACTTTTTCATGTACATAATTTTCAGACACTTTTTCTTTAAATGCAGATTTTGGAATACTTGGCCCTCACTTCATATTTTTATATTGTTATTTAGAAAGAGGTTTTATTGCAGTATCACTTCCGATAGTTTTGGTAATTAACGAACCACAGCTAATATTCATAAATCGAGTAACTCAGTGGTCCTTGGATGTCTCACCATTTGTATGAAAAAATGGTTTTTACCACAGTGTTACCCACCTTTTACAGCAATATGTTAATATTTAGGTATTTTTACCTATAAATTCCTTTTATTAGGTTCAGGTACTATTTCGAAATCCTATTTTTGTACACTAATTCAATACATATCATAGTTTTTTTTTGGTAATAGAAAACTGGTCATGAAAAAGTAGAATGACCCATCATCATCTTATTTCGATAATTATTCGCGACAAAGCCGCTGGCAAATGCTAGTTTATTTACAAATGTGTATTTTGTAGACATTGATAGAGGTAATTTCCAATTTAAGTTCCTGCGGTTTGCCACATCATGAGATAGAATTTTAAATTATATTAATCTGACGCAGTATTAGCAAATTGCAAAATTAGCTTAATGCTTGTCTTGATTCAGACTTGTTAATGTGCCTGTGAATTTGTTAGACCTTGTAATTAAATTGTTAGGCGTCATAAATAAGTGTGTACAGTTATCCTCAAAGCTATGTTTATACTTTTAACCTTATCATAATGGAATAAGGTGCAAAAGGGGAAACATGTTATTGCCGTCGAATGTACATACCTACATCAGAAATCAGAAATATTTATTCGTGCAAATAAAAAACACAAGAAGAACAACTGTCTCAGCGTAATGCTGGCGCGATTACCAGCGCTGATCTTCCGACAGAACCATTAAGTGATTTCCCAGAAGGTAACACATTATAAAAAATAAACTAAAAATGACAAGAAGCTATAACTACAATTAAAAGAACAGAGAAAAACAAGCGTAAAAAATAACATTAAACAAGAATATAAATAAATTAAAAGAACTAGTCTCCGTAATGCCTGATCCAGCAACCCGTCCAGCCGATGGGCGCGGAGTGTCGGGCCGGGCACTACCGTAGCCGTACATTAACAGCACAGATTGTGTGATGAAGAAAATAAAACATGTCAAATACTTGCGCATGCCCATGCGTGCCTTAATTTGTTATTTTATTGCAATGTTATTAATCAGTCATCCACGGTCAGCGAGTTTTAATACACAACAAGTTCAAACACAATAGTAGGAAGAGATGAGAATAAGTGAAGTGAAATGAAATGAAAAACATCATACACCGCCAAGTCAACGAGGCATACAATTTCGGTAAGAATAAATTATTAATAAATAAATTAATAGATTAGAGGCAGCTTGTATCCAACCTTAACATTTCCTGTCCCTTTTGATGGGCGAATAAGAATTGTTTGAGTTTAATTTTGAAAGTGTGGATATTTTTTAGGCTTTTCACGGGCGGCGGTATATTGTTATATTACATAATATCTAGATACATGTATCGTTTGTCAACCAAGTTCGCAATGCAAAAAAGGCGACACACCGGACAAATAAAATGAATATGAATATAATACATACCTAGTTTATTCAAAATTCAAGTACCGTGACAAAACCTAACCAAACAACCGTGAATCTTGTTAAAATATTCACTTGTCTACAAAGCATCTATCGCTTTTCAAGCAATCAACACATTCGACCAGTCAAATCATTTTCAATCAGCCCGAACGATGACTAAGACGAATCTTAGCAAATAGACTAAATTACCTATTATTGGCCTTGAGGTTTACCTATTATTGGCCTATTGAGGGTGCAGACTGCTTTGAGTGGTTAGTAACTGAGCAATCCCGTGCTTTGGAAGGCACGTTAAGCTTTTGATCCCGGCTGCTATCTAAGATAGTAGTCGTTAAGCCAAGTTATAGGCCTTCGGGCGGCCCGAGAACTTCTAATAGTCAAGTTGGCCACTCACTTGACAAGCCTAATTCCAACCCGAGAACCTCCAGACCTTAGGAGGTTCTCGGGTTGGAAGATCAGATGGCAGTCGCTTCCGTAAAAACTAATGCCTACGCTAAATCTTGGGATTAGGTAGCGGACCCCGGGCATCCTTCAGGATGCAACTGTACCTACTGGGATAACGCTAGGAGGATCATGCTTGACCTTGAAGGTTATCAGGCATAATGTAACGTGTTTATTATCATTCCCGTTACATGCCTGCCGGTTTAATAAATACTTAGCTTATTTTCTATTGAAAGTTGCATTTTTTAATTTCCTACAACTTATATTAGACATCAGCTGTCAACTGTCAGTGATGGATCGTTTGAGACAGGTGTTTACCTGACACATATATCGATTAATATTGATTGATTATTGACACCTGTCATAGACTATCGCTCGTAGATCGGGGTTGTCTGTGGTAGGAGCTGTCATTCTTTTGCTCGTTCCTTGGGAGGACGTTCATTCGTTTCTCTCATTCTGATTCTTTGTGCGGTTGTGTTTCCGCGAGTGCATCCATTTTGGAGTTCGTGTTTCTGATCCAGCGGAATCCCGTGCCCAGAGGATGTTTTCCATTGTTGGAAGGGGTGTACCCCCTGTTCCTATTTTGAAGATCTAATCTGAGTGAGTATTTTTTGGTAATCAGACCGTCTAATTAGATATGGCGTTGTCTTTGTAAATCGTTTTTCAATTTCGTTTGTTTCTTCTTTTCAGCGTTTTCATCATTGCCGGCACTCGCCTGGATTAATGCTGTTTCGTCTTTTACCAAAGGCGTGAGTATTTCTGATGATTTTCTGTAAAAATCCAGTTGGATTCTTGTTAGTGAACCACGTGATTAAACGGTAGTTTTTTCTCATTCCAGGTCCTAATAAAAATGGACGCCTTTTTGTTGGAAGCCTTTCTTTTGGGAAGCTTTTTATAACCCTTGTTATAACTGCCTTTATGGACGCCTTTATGACTCCTTTTTTATAACTGCTTTCTTTAGGGAGGTCTTTTTATGACTCCTTTTTATGACTGCTCTTTTTATAAGTCCTTTTTACAAATTTCCTTTTTGGAAGTTCTTTCCTAAAAACCTTTTTAATAACCTTTGGATAACCTTTTATGAGGCTCCTTTTTACTGACTTTTGATAGTCTCTATAACCTTATTACAGGCCTTATTACAGGCTTCTTGATGCCTTTTTTTCCGCTTTTGATAGCTTTTCTATAAGCTCCTTTTTTATGAGCTTTTTCTGCTTTTAAAATGATTTTTTGACATTATCATTTTTCTAGCGAGGTTCTTTCGCTTTCTATAAAATTTAATTGGGCTGGGTTGTTTCAATGTTCCCGCCTCTTCCTAAACTTACTTTGTAGGGCGATGCCCGCTTACTTAAACCATTTAATTAAACCTTTCACCTGTCAGTGGGTTTCCTAACTTTCTTATATACTGATATAACTTCAACAACTGAGAGAAGATTCACCGAGCGTGCTACCTGTATCTTCCTGTGAGTCCTGACTACTGGTCTGCCAGTCTGGAGCCTGACGGCGGCGACTGTGGAGCGCGATAGACTAGCCCGGAGCTGACGGAAGACCTAGTTACTATTAGTGAGCCTTAGGCATTCTCCAATCTAAAGGTCGGTGACGTTTTCATTTTACTTAAAAAGTGCCCTGAAACTTAGGTATACAATAATAATCTTAGGTTTAAACTTAGACTAAACCCTTAATTCCTGTCTGTAACTGTTAAATTGAAGAACAAGCGCAATACAAACAATTTAGTGAATATTTTCCTTGTTTTCTTATGACGACCCTGGCCTAGACACAAATTTAAATCCTCAGCGAAGGTAAAGACCTGGGCTTGAGATTAAAAGCTCCAGAGCTCTACATTCGGCTGACCTATCTGGTGATCTTTGGCTGACTCCTGGCGCCCGAATTTCTTTATTTAAATTTCTTTACTTATTTTTTTTGGTAGTCAGTCTTAACCCCAGTGGCTCCATCTATCGCCAACTGGTGGAACTTTATTTATTTATAGTGGTAGATTGTTCGCCACTAAGTTAACTTTTGCTTTGTTGGGCTGGTAACCTCACCTCCATTCTCAAACACAGGAATACGTTACATTTGGCGCCCGAACAGGGACTTTACATTTGTCACTAACCCGTGACACTTTTCTAATTCTTTTTAATTATTTTGTTGTCTAGACAGGGTTCGTTTTGATTTTGTTGTATTGCTCTTTACTGTTTCAGGGCATATCTCTTTATTTTGTTTATTGTCATATCTTGTGTATATTGACATAAGTCTTTATTTTGTATGTTTCTACCAACAGAGATTGTACTTTTCTAATGGCAAGTTTTGAGTGCTAAAGAATATTCTGTACATTTAACTTATTTTCAAACAGTGATAAAACAAACTGATAATAGTGATAACATTTGTTTACATTTCCATTTCAATTACTTTCTTGTTATTTGAAGAAACTTTATTGAATAGTTACCCCAGTAAATATTTAAGTGATCTTTGTACCATTTGCATTACACAAACTTAAAATTAAATTCAGTGTGTTACTTACTCACTTTTGCATTTCAACTAAATTAAATGAAACCTATTTACAGTTAATTTAAATAGTTTTGTCGGTTTACATTACTGTGTAAATATTGCTGAAGCTTTGACCTACATTTCATTAGATTGATACCTTATATACAGGATGTATAAATTATGAACACTACTTTTTCACATTAGTGAAGCTTTATCAAAAGAACTTTCAGTGATTGGTTTTATAACTATACAGGGTGTACCGAATGGTGTAATTACTGCCTATACAGGGTGTTTTTGTGTGAAATTTTTGTTCCACTTTCATAGTGAAAACTTTTATTATACTTTTAAACACATTTGAGGTTGACTTTTTTAACCTTATACAGGGTGCAAAATATTTTCGAATAAAATTTAATAGTGATAAATAATAATTTAAAATTTAAATTCAGGTTGTTTTTTGGAATAATTACTCAGTCATTCTAAGCCTTTAACTGTATTATACAGGATGTAATTTTTCATCATACATTTTTTGTCAGTTATTAATTAACTAGAATTAATTCTTCAATCTTTTGTTACCATATTCTTATCCCGGCTTGTTTTGAATAACGGATATATACAGGTTGATTATTTTTTGAACTTCAACTTTCAACTTTGATTTTTTTGTGTGGTTTCTCGTAGCGTCTGGTCGGACTTGTAGTAACTTTTAATTGTGTTAGCTTTCAATTAGCGACTGCTTAAACAAATATCATGTCGGACCGTGGTGAAACTAGTTCTGACACGCGCCCAACTCACTTTGAGGCTTGTGGCCCTGAACTTCCCACTCGTACGGACTTACTCACCGGAGATCTAATAACACTTTCGGGTTATCCCACGGCTAATCATAATAGCACTGATCGTAGTTACGTCCAACAGTTACCAAACGTTATAAACCTACCAAGCGTTATGAACCAAACCATGAACTTGGACCATCGTGTTAGTTCTTCATTTGCGAAGCAACCTGATTTGACTAAATGTAAAATAAATTTCAATGGCAAGACTTGCGTCCGCGAATTTCTGATTCAAGTGGAAGAGCTTCAGTATGCTCGCAATATTGAGGATGCGTATCTCGTGCGTGCATTCTCATGTCTACTCTCGGACCATGCGTTGAAGTGGTTTCGATCGGTTCGTTCCCAGATCACTTCTTGGTATGATTTAAAATTAGCCTTGCTCAGACGTTTTGACAAAAATGATTTTGATTACCAGCTTGAGTTTCAACTTCGCACACGCAAACAAAAGCCTAGAGAGACTTTGTCTGAATTTATCATAGATTTGATGGATATGTCCAGTCACTTAGTTTACCCTTTGTCGGATCACACACTGATCGACATATTTAGACATAATATGTTACCAGCATTGATGGTACACTTTATAGGCAGACCTTTGAATGATATGGATGCTGTTGTACGGCTTAGCAAAGAGATAGATGCATATAATAATGTTATCTCACATCAACAAACTGCGTCTCACTCGAATTTTGAGAAACCTTTGAGGAAATTTAATCCAGTTGATGTTAAGCAGGACCTAACTTGTTTAAAATGTAAGCGGACTGGTCATCATTATAAAGACTGTAAAACTGTAAAAGGCACAATTTGTTTCAAATGTAATAAGAAAGATGTCACTACTTTAACTTGTGATAATTGTAATTCCACATCTTCCAACGTTCCGAAGGCTACGCATTCAAAAAACGAGTAGGCGTCAGTCGAACACCGTTTCGTTCGGAAGTGTGCAGTGTTTCGGCTGACCTTGTTGATGATTCAAATATTAATTTCAAACCTTCCGATAAAGAAATTAGGGAGGATTTCAATAACTGGTTAGGATACCTAAAGGTTTTCTTTGGTGTTCATAATGTGGCTCCAGTTTTGTTCGTGGACAATCGTGACGCTAGACCTTACTTAACTTTTCGTGTCGGCGATTCTGAGTTTTCAGGTTTACTGGATAGTGGTGCGAATGGTTGCGTACTTGGTTCTGATTCTTATAAAAAGTTTTTGAACTTGGGTTTTTCCCTTAAACAAGACGACAGAATAGCCGCTAATACTGCTGACGGTACTTCACGTAATATTCTGGGATTCATTGACATTCCAGTTACAGTCGACAACATCACACATACGATTAGGTTTATGGTTGTTCCCTCATTCGAACCTCCTATTATTCTCGGATTTGACTTTTGGTTGGAATTTGGTCTTGCTAAAGAATTATTTAATAACATTTCTTATAAGTCTGCGACCGTAGCTTCAATTGCTTCAATTACGTCTGCTGCTCATTTATCTCCTTCAGAGAAAGAACAGCTTGACTTAGTTATTGGCGAATTTGAGGAAATCTCTTTTGAAAAGAAAGGGTTGGGGTTGACTCATCTAGCTGAACATAAAATAGTTACAACCGGGGATCCTATTAAACAACGATATTGGCCTTTGAGTCCTGCGAAGCAGCAAGAGTTGTATGCTGAAGTGGAGGATCTTTTAAGAGATGGTATTATACAGCCTTCTAAATCGCCTTGGTGTTCTCCTGTTTTGGCGGTTGAGAAAAAGGATGGTAGTGCTAGGTTGTGTTTGGACTCTCGACGTTTGAATTCGGTTACGGTTAAGGATGCTTACCCTCTACCTTATACCTCTAGGATCCTGGATAATCTAAAGGATGCGAAATATATTACAGCCCTCGATTTATCCAAGGCATTTTTACAGATACCGTTGGAGGAATCGTCCCGCCAGAAGACCGCTTTTGTTGTGCCATCTAGAGGATTTTATGAATTTGTCAGGATGCCCTATGGTCTGACCAACGCCCCAGCAGAGCTCCAGCGGTTGGTTGACAAACTTTTTGGCCCCGAGTTTGATGACGTTGTGTTCAAATACTTGGATGACCTCATTTTGATCTCTAAAACCTTTTCAGAACACATAGCACTGCTGCGCAAAGTTCGCGATATATTAAAATCGGCTGGACTCACGGTGAATCTAAAGAAGTGTGAGTTCTGTAAGGAAAGACTCCGTTATTTAGGTTATGTGATTGACAGTCAAGGACTTCACACAGATCCTTCCAAGTTAGAAGCTATTAGGGAATACCCCAAGCCCCAGAATGTTAGACAACTTCGAGGTTTTCTCGGACTGTGCTCCTATTACCGTAGATTCATTTCCAATTTTGCTGATATAGCTTCGCCTTTATCACGTTTAACTGGTGGTAGTAAAAATTCTAAAAAAGCGGTAGAATGGAATCCTAGTGCTGAAGAAGCTTTTACTAATTTAAAAACTGCTTTAATGTCTGCTCCCGTGTTACAGTGTACAGATTTTACTAAACCATTTTTCCTCCATTGTGATGCCAGTTCTGTTGGTATTGGTAGTGTCCTATGTCAAGAGGATGAGGCTGGTGAACAGCACCCTCTTGCATTTTATTCCCGGGCATTGACTAAATGTGAAAGAAACTATAGTACCACAGAACGTGAGATGTTGGCTATTTTGAATTCTATTGAGCATTTTAGACCTTATATAGAGGGTATGAAATTTACCGTAATAACTGATCATGCTAGTTTGAAGTGGTTATTAGGCTTAACCAATCCTAGTGGACGTCTAGCAAGATGGGCTGCCAGGATTTCTCAATTTACTTTTGATATTGTCCATAAAAAAGGTTCCCTTAATGTGGTTCCAGATTGTTTATCCAGAATTGAAATTGCTGCCCTAGTTATACCCCAAGATTTAGTTTTGCCCGATGATGAAATAGATGATATATGGTATAAAAATGTATTTACCAAGTGTCAAAAGTTCCCCGCTAAATACAGAAATTATAAAGTGGAGAACAATACATTGTATAGATATTGCAAGCCTAAATATAACTTAAACTCTCGTTTAGATTGGAAAATAGTAATTCCTCGAGATAACATAATTGACACTATAAGAAATAATCATGATGATGTAAATTCAGGACATTTAGGTATTCATAAAACCTTACATAAATTAAAATTACATTATTTTTGGAATAAAATGTTCAAGGATGTTCAGGATTATATAAGTCGCTGTGACACGTGTAAAGCTTACAAATCTTCTAATGCGCCTCCGCTTGGTATTATGGTAAATCCTAAAATAGTAGACGCACCCATGCGTATGTTGTCCATAGATATAATTGGTATTCTCCCTCGTACTTATTCTGGTCATAGATTCATTTTATCTGTAGTTGACGTGTTCACAAAATATGTATGGCTATTTCCTCTGGCTAATGCCACTACAAATAGCATTTGTAAGTTCCTTGAAAGAGATATATTCTTAAAATTTGGTTCCCCTAAAGTAATAATTTGTGACAATGGTACCCAGTTTACTTCTAAACATTTTGTAGATTTCCTGAAGAGTTTTAATATAAATAAAATATTCTATAACACCCTATATAGCCCTCAAAATAACCCTATTGAGAGATATAACAAATCGGTAGAAATGTGTATTTCTTGCTTTGTTAAGGGCGACCATCGTTCGTGGTCGAAACTCTTACCTCATGTTCAATTGGCCTTGAATAGTTCTGTTAACCTTGCAACAGAACATACTCCTAATTTTTTGATGTTTGGCAGGGAGCTAATTTTCGACGCTTCCTTGCATCGCTTTAGCGATTCTCTAGATAATTTGGATGACTTATCTTTAGGCAATCGCCAAGATTTTGTTGACACTTTTAAAAGTCTTAAACCTATTTTTGAGCAGGTTTCTAAGTCTCTTTTGAAAGCTTATAAGCGTAATGCTACTTATTATAATAAAGGTCGTAAGGTTGTTTCTTACGACGTGGGTAATGTTGTATGGAGACGAAATTTTGTTCAGTCGAGCGCAGCTCATTATTTTTCAGCGAAACTTGCTCCCAGGTTTGTAAAATGTGAAGTTATGGATAAAATTTCAGATAATGTTTATGTGTTGAAAGACCTTTCTAAAGGCACTTCCGGTCGTTACCATGTCAAAGACATAATTAAAATTTAACCCTATTTTTATTGGAGTTCTAACTTCATTGATTGGACTATAGGGGTAAGTTATCCTCCTTGTTAGAGATGGATGTTTGATGAAACTGGAGGTTTGAAAGGGATGTATGAAAGGTTAGTCTTATCCTTTAGGTCAGTCAACTGTTGTTATTCTAAAGTTCTAGCTCTACCTTGGACGTTTAGGTATTTCTAAATTTCTCCTACAGCATTTCTCTTTGTCTCTTTTGTTTACTATTCGTTCCCTAGCGTGTGGACGATAGTTTATCCCCATGTAGGGATGGGTTGTAGAATACATTTGTCCTTACCGCCTCCAGTAAAGCGTGACGTAAGAGTCGTCTAAACTGAGCAGCTTGATCCCTAAGTTTTCAGAAGGAACAGCTGTAGCTTAAGGTTTGTTTTGTTTAGTTTCGTGTATCGCGATACATCTCCTGTCTTGTACAGTATTTTTGTATTTTGTTTATTTGTACAGCATACTCCAAAATATTAAAGTGAGTAATGTTATGTATTTGTTTAGTTTTCTACATAAGATAGATAATCTTAGCTTTAGTTTAGGATAAACTAAATATTTCCTGGACTTGACTTTTCTGGTTTTGACTGCGTGAAACTTCCGCAACCATTTTCATGGATTTTTCTTTTTACCCTTGTCTATAGCCTGGTTGCTGGACAAGTGGAACTATTTCCACTCCACCTGGAGTTGGGCTTTCTCGGCCGTGCCATATCCGGCATAGGTTCGAATTATTTTCGCCACACTCTTGATAGTGTCGGTTTTGTTTTGTTGACCGTACCGATTGGGGTTTACGGTTCAACGTCTTCTCATTCCCTTTGTGCATGGTAAGTTGGTGGTGTAGCGCCAGTCACATTGGCGAATTTTGTTTTGTTTGTGTTTTCATACACGACCTTTTTTTCCCTTTGTGCATGGTAAGTTGGTGGTGTTGCGCCAGTCACATTGGTGAATTTTGTTTTGTTTGTGTTTTCACACACAACCTTTTTTATTCCCTTTGTGCATGGTAAGTTGGTGGGGTTGCGCCAGTCACATTGGTGAACTTTTTGAGTGTTTACACACTTATTCTCGCTTGTGTTTGGAAGTCTGGTGGGGTTGCGCCAGTCACATGTCGATTTATTTTTTCTCCTTGTTATATATATATTACCCAGGAGTAGGTAATATTTTTATTCAGGGAACCTCTGTTGTTCAGAGCCTTTTTTCTCATTTACACTTAGAATTTATTCTTTGCTGTAACGCTTTGGTCGGTGGCGCTGGTGCTTAACCGTACTACTGTTGCATTCGTTATACCTTTTTGGCTAAAAGTTATTTTGGTATGGTCGGTGGTAATTAAACTTAACCGAACTTAACTTCTTACTTTTATTGTTTAATTGTTGTTTGTGAAGTTGCAGTCGGTGGCTCCTGTGCTTAACCGTACTTCTATATACTTTACAACGCTTAAACATAAACAGCAAAACAATGTTTAGTTTTCTTCATCTTAATAGAGTTTTGTTAGTTACTTAACTTTTCGGTATAGTCGGTAGCTATTGTGCTGGACCGAACCTATGAATTCCGATTCTTTGTTTTTCTTTAAACTTTTGTTAAGCTTTTGTTATTATAGTACAAGCTTTTACTAGAGCTTTTGATAGCGTTGTATTTTTATAACACCGATAGTCAGTGGCTATGATTGCTCAACTGTTACTAGAAGTTGCTCTATATTATTTCATATACCTAGAGTCAACTCTATCTTTACTTAGTTGTTATTAGAGTTTTGTAGAGTCGTAGTAGAGTCTGCTCTACTTTTACTTAGTTAATATATTATTGTTTTTCAAACGATTTTCCTTGCGTAGATGCTGTATTTTGCGCTTATTCTTTGGTTTTTGTGTTTGAGGACATAAAAAATAGTTCCTATTTTTTATTTTTTCGGGGAAGGGGGTAATGTAACGTGTTTATTATCATTCCCGTTACATGCCTGCCGGTTTAATAAATACTTAGCTTATTTTCTATTGAAAGTTGCATTTTTTAATTTCCTACAACTTATATTAGACATCAGCTGTCAACTGTCAGTGATGGATCGTTTGAGACAGGTGTTTACCTGACACATATATCGATTAATATTGATTGATTATTGACACCTGTCATAGACTATCGCTCGTAGATCGGGGTTGTCTGTGGTAGGAGCTGTCATTCTTTTGCTCGTTCCTTGGGAGGACGTTCATTCGTTTCTCTCATTCTGATTCTTTGTGCGGTTGTGTTTCCGCGAGTGCATCCATTTTGGAGTTCGTGTTTCTGATCCAGCGGAATCCCGTGCCCAGAGGATGTTTTCCATTGTTGGAAGGGGTGTACCCCCTGTTCCTATTTTGAAGATCTAATCTGAGTGAGTATTTTTTGGTAATCAGACCGTCTAATTAGATATGGCGTTGTCTTTGTAAATCGTTTTTCAATTTCGTTTGTTTCTTCTTTTCAGCGTTTTCATCATTGCCGGCACTCGCCTGGATTAATGCTGTTTCGTCTTTTACCAAAGGCGTGAGTATTTCTGATGATTTTCTGTAAAAATCCAGTTGGATTCTTGTTAGTGAACCACGTGATTAAACGGTAGTTTTTTCTCATTCCAGGTCCTAATAAAAATGGACGCCTTTTTGTTGGAAGCCTTTCTTTTGGGAAGCTTTTTATAACCCTTGTTATAACTGCCTTTATGGACGCCTTTATGACTCCTTTTTTATAACTGCTTTCTTTAGGGAGGTCTTTTTATGACTCCTTTTTATGACTGCTCTTTTTATAAGTCCTTTTTACAAATTTCCTTTTTGGAAGTTCTTTCCTAAAAACCTTTTTAATAACCTTTGGATAACCTTTTATGAGGCTCCTTTTTACTGACTTTTGATAGTCTCTATAACCTTATTACAGGCCTTATTACAGGCTTCTTGATGCCTTTTTTTCCGCTTTTGATAGCTTTTCTATAAGCTCCTTTTTTATGAGCTTTTTCTGCTTTTAAAATGATTTTTTGACATTATCATTTTTCTAGCGAGGTTCTTTCGCTTTCTATAAAATTTAATTGGGCTGGGTTGTTTCAATGTTCCCGCCTCTTCCTAAACTTACTTTGTAGGGCGATGCCCGCTTACTTAAACCATTTAATTAAACCTTTCACCTGTCAGTGGGTTTCCTAACTTTCTTATATACTGATATAACTTCAACAACTGAGAGAAGATTCACCGAGCGTGCTACCTGTATCTTCCTGTGAGTCCTGACTACTGGTCTGCCAGTCTGGAGCCTGACGGCGGCGACTGTGGAGCGCGATAGACTAGCCCGGAGCTGACGGAAGACCTAGTTACTATTAGTGAGCCTTAGGCATTCTCCAATCTAAAGGTCGGTGACGTTTTCCTTTTACTTAAAAAGTGCCCTGAAACTTAGGTATACAATAATAATCTTAGGTTTAAACTTAGACTAAACCCTTAATTCCTGTCTGTAACTGTTAAATTGAAGAACAAGCGCAATACAAACAATTTAGTGAATATTTTCCTTGTTTTCTTATGACGACCCTGGCCTAGACACAAATTTAAATCCTCAGCGAAGGTAAAGACCTGGGCTTGAGATTAAAAGCTCCAGAGCTCTACATTCGGCTGACCTATCTGGTGATCTTTGGCTGACTCCTGGCGCCCGAATTTCTTTATTTAAATTTCTTTACTTATTTTTTTTGGTAGTCAGTCTTAACCCCAGTGGCTCCATCTATCGCCAACTGGTGGAACTTTATTTATTTATAGTGGTAGATTGTTCGCCACTAAGTTAACTTTTGCTTTGTTGGGCTGGTAACCTCACCTCCATTCTCAAACACAGGAATACGTTACAATAATAATCAAATCCTCATATCAATAATGGGTGGCCAGCATGCTTGACTCCTTTTAAGTTGATAGCACCTTTAGGCTATGGTGTCTGCTTATCATCAGATTAGACCATATTTGTTTGCGACCATTGTGGTTTAAAAAAATGACACCGAAAGCAATTTACTACGGATCTGCAGGATCTATGACGAAGTTGGCGTATTGCGTTTGATGCTAATTTAAGTCTCAGAAGATACGATCTGCCTTGATCTATAGTCGTTTGAGTCGTCGTAGATGTCGCACCGCTTTACCGACTAAGCGTAAAAGTAGCTCAGACTTAGCCCACATTCTGACTTGTCAGGGTCTTGTAAGAATTGGAAGATGTTAAAACTTATAACATAGTGTGGCTAAATGGATAGAACACCTTCAAATTTTCACAATAATGAGTAAACTAGATAAATTAATGACAATTATAAAAATATTTTTTTTTATAAGTAGTCCAAATGTAAATTGGAATTTAGCAATAAAATTTTCACGTTTCAACAAAAATTAAATTGTATGGCAGTTATATATGTCCATAAAGGAAATATTTGACAACTAAAAGGGCAAGTTATTCGTTTTCCCATACAACGGTAGTACGAGGGTTAGTTCGTAATTTTTTGTACATAGTTAAGGACTTAATTATGTCTACACTTTAACTGATTAACTCACGAGGATGAGAGAGCTGTGACGTCACATTTCGCTATCAATCAGAATGGAGCGTTTTCAGTGCTCAAAAAGTTTGTTTCATTTTCGGCTTTTGTATTGCTCTAACTGTAGTTGGTCCCATACAAACATTTGATTGTCTCTAAAAACTAGTTCGAATGGCACCAAGCGATATCGGTATACTGTGATTATTGCCAGTCCAAAAATTACTACCTTTTTGTAAGACAATGAATTAGTCTTAAAAAAAGTTAGCTCAATAGCCTAGTTGGCATGATATTAGCGTTTATGTCAGGCTTATAGCGTTTGTACCAGCAAATAAGTAAGTGCGAGAGGGACGAATATTATACGAGTTTGTCCGACGGCTTCCTAGCTAGGCATCAAGCACCGCCGGTAAAAGCTGAGGTCCCATCGGCTTATATGACTTTGGCGCGGTTTCATTCACCTCAAAGAACGTAATCCTTTTCATATTAAAAGCAAATAATCGAATCCTGCAAGTTCATTCGAGTCAGGCCGAATCGTTATGTCAGGGCAATCACGAGGCATTACGGCACTGACACCCATCATGCTCTATGACACACGAGAGGAAGTATTTTCATAAAATCAGTGCATGCCAGTAATGAACACTGAGGAATATAAATGAAGAGTACTTACTTCAGAATACTGTGTCATTACGTGGTGGTGGTAATTTGTCCCTTTGCACAAGGATGGCGTTGAAAAATTTCATTTTAGTAACGCCTTTTGCATGTCCCTTCTTAAGTCATACTTAGATATCTCACATAATTAATAATTATAGACTGTTCAGGTATCAATTTTTAGGGTTACGTACACAAAGGTTTACTCTTAACGGGACTCTGTTACTAAGACTTCACTGTCCCTCCGTCAGTCCGTCCGTCTATTACCAGGCTGTATCTCATGAACCGTAATAGTTAGACAGTTGACATTTTGACAGATGATGTATTTTTGTTACCGCTATAACCACAAATAAGGGGGCTCCCATACAACAAACGTGTTTTTTTTCTGTTTTTATAGATAGTGGTACGGTTGGTTTATTTATTTAAACTTTATTGCACAAACAATATAAGTACAAAGGGCGGACTTAATGCCATATGCGGTTTTCAATAACGTCCTATTGATCTTTGAAAAGGATGCATAAAAAGTATAATAACGTAAGTTCAGAGGGCCTATGAGGAATCGAAAACGAAGTTCGATCGTGTATACCCTTTCTGTCACACTTGTGAATTCGAGCGACAAAGAGTGAACGGAAGGTAAACGAACGATATTCTAGTCATGGAGTCCAATACAGTTACAAAAAGTCCACATTCCCGTAAAGAAAAAAATAAAAGTTTCGCTTTCTCTAAATGAGGTATTGCAATGGAACTTATATAGGTATTAATAATTTTGTGTGATGAAGAAGTAAGTTGACAAGACGTCACGTCAAATAATATTATTTCATTTTATTTTGCTATCTAAATATGGCAGATGTGGTAGACGATATCTTGACTGCTCAAGATGTTGGCGACGGATCATTGCTAGTGTTACTTGATTTTTCCCGTGCCTTTGATACCATCGATACAACACTACTCATGTCAAAACTGGCTTTCTACGGATTCGATTCTCTCACGTTGAAGTGGTTTAACAGCTATCTCACTGGACGAACATAATATGTAAAAATCTGTAGCGATGATGGTTCTGAACTGGTATCACGCCCATTGCCAGTCGTAACGGGTGTTCCACAGGGATCTATTTTAGGTCCCATATTATTCATTGTATACAGTGCTGACATAACTAAAAATATAAAACATTGCAATTATCATATCTATGCCGATGATATTCAACTATACATATCGTTCAAACCCAATTTCACAGACGCGGCAGTAAAAAAGCTAAACACCGATCTAAACGGTATAACTGATTGGTGCAATAATAATAATTTAATGATAAACCCAAGTAAATCCAAATTTATGATATTAGGGACACAAACCCAAGTCAAAAAAATTGAAATTGAAATGGATAAGCTAGATGTGTCAATATCAGGAGCTAAATTGGAAAGGGTGCAAGTAGCTCGTAACCTAGGTTTGATCATAGACGGAACACTGAGGTTTGAGGGTCATGTTCTTGAGACGATGCGCAGTTGCTTCTACCGGCTCAAGGTCTTATACTGGATTCGCGAATGTCTTAGCGTGAACATGCGCATAAAATTGTGTGAAACTCTCATCCTTTCAAAACTTAATTATGCGGACACAGTTTTTAATGGATGTTTGCTGGCTAGGACTAGAAGAAAGGATCCAGAATGCCTGTGTGCGATTTTGATTTCCTGTCCCCCGCAGAAGCCATATCACACCTTTTCTAAACAGCCACAACATGATAAATATGGAAGCTCGGCGCAAATTACACTTCGCGACACTATTGTTTGGTGTAATAAAAAGTAAACAACCAGCTTACTTATATCATAAACTTAAATTCTCTCAACGCCACATTAGACAAGCACCACGATTAATCTGCCCCCCACATCACTCGGCTGCTTTTCCCGGCAACTTTCGCTTTGCTGCCGCGAGGTGTTGGAACGACTTACCACCACCGATAAGAAATTCAAACACCAAAGCAACATTTAAAAACAGTCTCAAGAAACTCTTGATTAATAAGCAAATGTTCCAACACAAGCAGTCATAAGTACACACAGATAGGCACGATTGTACATGCTCATACACACACACACACACACTCCACACACACATACACATGCACACTCACATTCATACAAACGCGCGCACACACGCCCAGATGAAGTTGTTACTCACACACTTACACACTCACACACTTACTAATTTATTCACATTTTTTGTTAAAGTGTAATAGTAATTTTATTGTAAGTTCTTAGGCTAAACTAAACTTTTGTAAACCATGTTTGTACCATCAAATGCTACCCTGGTGACCACAGGCGTCACTGAAAATCAGCGTCACGATGTAAAACCACGGTTTGCTTCGCGACATCAAGCTGAGTGACGACCTTTTTAGCATCTATAGCTCTATATAATATCTTTTTGTTTGTATTTCTTTAAATTGCTAAATAAACTTATTTTCTTTTTTTCTTTCTAAATATATAAAAGAAGAAACTGACTGACTGACTGACATATCAACGCACAGCCCAAACCGCTGTTTCTAGAGATTCCAAATTTGGCACGTAGGTTCCTTATAAGGTCTAGAGGTGCATTAAGAAAGGATTTTTCAAAATTCACCCCCTAAAGGGGTGAAACGGGGGTCCAAAGTTTGTATGAAAAACCGTATTTATTAAAGTGAGAGACATGAAACTTTGTATATAGAGTCTGTGTTTAAATATATTAATGGCGTATTTCAGCGTTTTTCTAAATTGCTCCACTAAAGGGGTGAAAAGGGGGTTCAAAGTTTGTAAGGGGAGAAAATCTTTTTTAAAGTGAGATATTTGAAACTTCGTATATAGACTCTCTGTTTAAATATAACAAAACATATATAAGCGTCTTTCGAAATTGCTCCCCTAAAAGGCTGAAAAGGGGGTTTCAAGTATGTACGGGGAGCAAATCTTTTTTGAAGTGAGTGATTTAAAACTTCGTACATAGACTCTATGTTTAAATACAACAAAACATATTTAAGCGTTTTTTGAAATTGCTCCCCTAAAGGGTTCAAAAGGATTGTTCCAAGTTTGTACGGAGAGCAAATCTGTTTTGAATTGAGAGATTTGAAATTTCGTATATAGACTCTTTGTTTAAATACAACAAAAAATGTTTCAGCGTTTTTCGAAATTGCTCCCTTTAAGGGGTGAAAAATCGATATGGGTGTCATTTTCGAGATTCCTCGGGGTGTCGATTACGAAAATGACATTCATTTTCAAATTAAAGATGGCGGACATTTATATTTTTTAAAAATCAATATGGGTGTCATCTTCAAGGTTCCTCGGGGTGCAAATTACAAAAATGACATCCATTTTCAAATCCAAGATGGCGGACATTTATTTTTCTTAAAAATCAATATGGGTGTCATCTTCGAGGTTCCTCGGGGTGCAAATTACAAAAATGACATCCATTTTCAAATCCAAGATAGCAGACATTATTTTTTTCTTTTGAGTAATTTTTCACAAAAGATTAATAGCATCAGATAACTGACAGAAACAAATAAACCTCATTTATATCTTTGTTACCATCTATAATCTACGCGGACGAAGTCACGGGCGACCGCTAGTACTAATATATTTTGTGCGACGAATGCCACTCCTTATGCTGTATAAGAACCTTTAATATGAATGCATTACGATGGCATTCTTCATTCCAATCTACCTTGGGACTTCGTTTGCGCCTCTGGGACAGAAGACTAACGACAGCGGACTAGGCCCTCTTGGTATTGATGATAACAGGTAGGCTTGCCATGGATCCCTGGCGCTTATTATACCGACTCCTTAGGGGTGCATAAACCACCGCTTAAGAAACCCTGCGTTGTAGACTAAAGAAAATTTTCCCACAGCGTCACCAGATTTTTGTCAAAATCGTTGTTTAGAACGTGGTTTTATCTTTCAACAAATTTACTTTTTCGTTATAGATAAGCATGTTGACTCTTACATCAAAATCTGAACTGGTATACCAACAGGATGTCGCGATAACGATAACGAACACCTCTGTTAAATAGATATTTTTTGTCTCTATCTTACTAACACAAATCTTAAAGTGACAGATAAAGACAATCGAGTTTTGAAGGTATTTTTATTAAAATAAGTATAGGTTTGAAGAACATTTCTGAATAAGGCCACATTATTCGTTTAAATTTTAGGGTCGCAATTTGACTAACTTAAACGTGACATGCCTAGGTCATGGTTTGTCTATGCCGTTCTCATTTTGAATGACCGAGAGACACACATATGACATGCTGGAGACATGCTCTATTAAAGTATAAGTGCAATTGTGCCCTACAGAAACATTGGAAAATAATTTGAACGTGTTCAAATTCTTTTTCATATTTATGAAACTCGTTGCCAACCGTCATCAAGAAACAAATGATATTGTGAACTCGGTTGCAAAGGTAAGCTATTACTCATTTCTTGTTAACAAGTGAGAGTGGATGTTGTAAAGCTAATAAAATTAATGATGACATTTTTATTGATGTTTTCGCATCACTCAGTATTCAGGCAAGCTATATTCCAGCAGCATAGTAAAGTGTAATTATATTAGACGGGTTATCGGGCCGCGTTGACTTTAATCTTTCTCACTATATCTTTATTGATATTTATTTATTTTATTTAATATGCTGAGATATATTATTTTCTATAGTGGATGCCAATAAACACGTAGGAATAAATTATAAATGAACGTTTATGGCCTTCCACGCTTTCAATTGACACACACTATTTTAACTTAAATATCGCTTGTAGCAGACTAAAAATGGGTAAACCAAAACAGTTAAAATATTCAGAAATACGACCTGGATACGTACTCGCACTTATTCAAATTGTATTGGCACATTTTATGAAGAATAAATAGTTTCACGTTGGTAAAAGAAACAAATAAGAATTGAAGTTGGCAAGCTCAACCGGCTTATAAGCTTCTCCTTGAGTCTGAACAACAAACGTTGCACTTTGGTTAAGCAAATCTCTTTGGCCTACACACTACACAATGCAGTAAATTTATACAAGTACCACATCGCCGGATCGTAGGGTAGGTGGGTTTACGGCCTGTTAATTTGATGCGTCAGTTTGCGGCCACTTGGATGAGTGGATGAACTGAAAGGATACTTTCTTGCTTTTTTAATACATTGCCACTCAATAGCTACTAATTAAAACGCATACGATACGACTCACTATTTCTTTAGGGCATGTAAAAATGTAAATATATTTAATTGAAAAAACTTCGTTCTATGCCGCGTAACTGGCCTAGCGACCCTAAGTACCTATGCAAAATGTCCATTTAGGTTACTTCCGCATTTTTCGGAGCAGTATCGGTAAGCTGTCAGCTGTCAGTGCCAACTGTCAGTCGAGTCAGTATGTACAAGTTCTTTATTGCGTTCCTACATTTAATTTTTGTTATCGACGGACCCGCTTTACTTTGTACCGAAGTCTCATTATTTTGTATTTATGTTTTGATAGTTTGACATACAAACAATACGTCAACACATATGTTAGGGAAATAGTAATTAGGTAGCCTTATATTGAACGGTATATACTACCATTTATTATTTACTACCCTTGCAATAAGGTTTTATAACATTTTTTCTTTATGAATTGCATTGCAGAAAAATCTGAGCACGTAATGGGTACTAGAATTATCTAGTTATTCAATTTGCAAATTGCCGTATGTCACGCTGTGAGCACGGTACGGCTCGAAAAGAAACAGCAGCAAATAAAATGAATGGTCGAAAAGTAAACTGGGAAGCAAAAAGTCAAATTGATTTCCAACAAGGCATGGCCTCGAAATTTGCATATCTCACTATCTACGCCGCTTTCCTATAAAATATTCAAACATAATCTACTCTCCCAGAATTTAACTTTGGTTAGACGACACGTGTGCGCCGTGTCCAGGATCACGTGTTCCAAAACGTTGCATTTAATTAAAACCAGAGACACGGCTACATCGATATACTAGATTCACGTATACATTAAAACCGATTTTTGGCTTGCTTTGCGATGCTTGAGGAATAATAGTTGCTGTATGGTAATGGTACAATCCATATGACTCGTAAGATGCGAAAAGTCTAACAATGAAAAGGATATGGAAGGCCTCGTAGTTCAATGCAGCAGGCATGTGTTTATTCCAATGCGAGCATGAATAAATTAGATGCAATATCAATGCCAGATAACGGCTGTAATTGCCCTATAAAGACGCGGAACGATGTCACTGCGCCTAGAAACGCAATTACGTCTCCAAGCATGCTCTCACGAACATGCCAGCTATTAAACGTCAGAAACCGCCTTTATTGCCCAATACGTAGCCCTTCACATTTTTCGGTGATTTTGATTTTATTTATAAACACTAGTGCATCTAATCAGTAGTTTCTTCTTATAGTGGGTTATTTAGTGTCGTATTTGTATGGAGCACCTTGCAGATTTTCAACAAAGGACGCCACTTGGCACAGTTGTACCTAATGGTCATCTGAGCAGATTTAGCCCTGTACCCACGAAATTCGTCCATGGTGGTGGGGGCTGGAGGGGGGTGAAAACCCCATCTACCGCGCTGCACTCTGAGCTCGATTTCTTCATAAGTTTAGTGATTAGGTCATGTTTGGTATCGTTTTCGTATAATTCAAGGATGAGGAATTCATTTCTGATACAAAATTTCCCCTCGTCCGTAGAAAAAAACAGAGTTCTGCACAAAACTTGAAAATTTTTTTTAAAGAAATTATACAAAATCTTGCACTACAATTAAACCGCGAGGTAATGCACTATAAAAAAAATATGAGTTAATAGCCCATTTTATGTGAAATGTATAAGCATAAACTTTATTGACAGATTTAATCTACAAATGTGTAAAAAAAAATAATTCATGTAGCGGCGGAGCTGCGTACTGGCGAGAAGCTATTTTATTTCTACATGAGCTTAGAAAATAGGTCATGTTTGGTATCGTTTTTGTATAACTGAAGGACGAGGAATTAATTTTTGGAACATAATTTTCAGTCGTTCGCAGAAAAAAAAACAGTTCTGCACAAAACTTGAAAAAAATTATATGAAATACTACAAAATCTTGCCTTACAATTAAACCGCGAGGTAATACACTATAAAAAATGAATTAATATAGAATGTACAGACATAAACTATATTGACAGATTTAACTTTTAAATGTGTTAAAAATACAATACAATACAAATACTCATTATTGCATACCTCACACAAATGAATCAGTAGGTAGAGGTAGACGACAATATAGAAATGAATAATTAATGAAGAATTATTTATATTTAGCGGCGGAGCTGCGTACTGGTGAGAAGCTATAGGGTTCTTCGGTTTACTTATATAATAATAATCTTTATTGCAACTTCAACATTACAGTGTTAAGTTCAAGCCCTGGCTCTCAAAATAGGTTTCCCTGTGTCTCAAGAGCCATATCTTCGTTTTACTGTTTGCTAATGGCTTTGATTAGGTGTATCTAGAAGTAATATTTTAT
This sequence comes from Epiblema foenella, assembly GCA_963556455.1. NCBI lineage: Eukaryota > Metazoa > Arthropoda > Insecta > Lepidoptera > Tortricidae > Epiblema > Epiblema foenella. Next base: position 8,758,105 of record OY747104.1, on the reverse strand, counting down.
GATATTCTCAACTTCTCAACATTAAAACAGATTGAGACTTGGTCCCAATTGGTTTGCACAATTTTACTTGGAAACCATACTTTAGTTTACACTTTTTAAGGGATCTACTGGGGATAATTACTGAAAATAAGGGATATATTACTGAAAATTAAAGCCAAACTACTTAAAGTAAAATATGTTTAAAAAATTGAGTCATTAAGAAGCTGGCAGCGTTTCCTCGCTGAATCGCTATGCTGATGCGTTGAGCGAGCTTATAATCCACCAACATTTTGAATAGGTCCAAGGGTCTCGACACCGAACGGTATAAAAGTGTAACCAGTGCCGAGGTCCCTATATTTGTGCTTTTTGAGCTTTTCCGCCGTTTCGGCCTCCACGGCAGGGTGATTGCTAGTCCCGTGGAGGTGAAAAGGAGCCAGAGTGACTGTACAGCTTGCGTCTCACAGGTACTAGCGCCATTTACACCTTCTAGGGGATGAGGGACATGCCGTCCGGCCAGTTGCCATCGATTCTAGCGATGCTAATTGGTTCAAGAAGAGATGGCACGTTAACTAGAGAGCGGCGGATGATGTCATTCAGAGCGACCTATTTGGAAAAGCGGCCAACGGTTTCTGTCAATATCTTGCCATGACTATCACCCGTGAGACCCGTCAACCAAACTGCCGCTAGGATACACCGGTATGGAATACAGATACGGAGCCCGAGTCATAAACAATTCGCGATTCGGAGGGATTCAGACTCCAATAAGGTGCCAGTGTTTGGCGATGGGTAGGCGTTAGGTCATTCACCAGACTTCCTGGTGCCTGAGGCCAATAGCCTGGCTCGTTTTGCTTCTATGCTGTGGCTCAGAAGAAAATTAAAAGAAATCTTTGACACATCGTCGTCGTAGCTCCTCTGGCAGAATGGATGGTATCTAAATCATTACCCGTGCAAGCTGACTATCAAGTGTTTTTGGTCTTCGAGCTAGTAATCTCATAGTTTGAGGGAGACCCCGTAGGATTTTGCCTATTAGATTAATTGAGCTGTAGACAGGCACGCCTTTTCTGGGTGTATTTAATACAGTATCTTTTTTTGTCGGTAAAGGGAAGAAAAGCGCGTTTCATGATTCCGATAAGGCCAAAGCAGGAAATTTAAAGGAGGATTTGCCGATTTTTGACAGATTTGTTATTATTTGCTTTATATTGCATGTGAAGTTGAGATGATCTTCGGAATTTAAAGTTATTTAATTATTTATTAAATGTGTAACTATTGTCTTTATTTTAGATCAACTTTTTGCACTGATATCAACATACGGTTTCCAGGTAAAATTGTGGGGATACCAATATAACCAAATATACAAAAAATCGGAATTATGGTTATCTCGATCTGTTTTAATATTAAGAATATCATAAAATATTACTTCTTCATTTAGAAACACCTAATGAGTTTCATTATCTAACAATAAAATTAAGAATTCTATAGAATCTTACCAGTAAGGAGCTCCACCGCTAAATATAAATTATTTTTTAACACATTTCAAGGTTCAATCTGTCAATAAATATAGTTTATGTTTATACAATCTGCATAAACTGGGCTATTAACTCATATTTGTATAGTGCATTACCTCATGGTTTAGTTGTAGGGCAAGATTTTGTAGTTATTTTTTAATTTTTTTTTCAGGTTTTGTGCAGAGCGGTTAAATAATTCTTCATTCATTATTCATTTCTATATTGTCGTCTACCTCTACCTACTGATTCATTTGTGTGAGGTATGCAATAATGAGTATTTGTATTGTATTGTATTTTTAACACATTTAAAAGTTAAATCTGTCAATATAGTTTATGTCTGTACATTCTATATTAATTCATTTTTTATAGTGTATTACCTCGCGGTTTAATTGTAAGGCAAGATTTTGTAGTATTTCATATATTTTTTTTCAAGTTTTGTGCAGAACTGTTTTTTTTTTCTGCGAATGAGTGACAATTATGTTCCAAAAATTAATTCCTCGTCCTTCAGTTATACAAAAACGATACCAAACATGACCTATTTTCTAAACTCATGTAGAAATAAAATAGCTTCTCGCCAGTACGCAGCTCCGCCGCTACATGAATTATTTTTTTTTACACATTTGTAGGTTAAATCTGTCAATAAAGTTTATGCTTATACATTTCACATAAAATGGGCTATTAACTCATATTTTTTTTATAGTGCATTACCTCGCGGTTTAATTGTAGTGCAAGATTTTGTATAATTTCTGTAAAAAAAAATTTTCAAGTTTTGTGCAGAACTCTGTTTTTTTCTACGGACGAGGGGAAATTTTGTATCAGAAATGAATTCCTCATCCTTGAATTATACGAAAACGATACCAAACATGACCTATTCACTAAACTTATGAAGAAATCGAGCTCATAGTGCAGCGCGGTAGATGGGGTTTTCACCCCCCTCCAGCCCCCACCACCATGGACGAATTTCGTGGGTACAGGGCTAAATCTGCTCAGATGACCATTAGGTACAACTGTGCCAAGTGGCGTCCTTTGTTGAAAATCTGCAAGGTTGATGACACTAAATAACCAGCTATTATACTAGGGAGACGGCGAATTTGACATTCTATACGAGTAGGTACATATACGTACTTGTGATATTTCAACTTTATGATCAAAACGTTAATTTGATTTTTAGATACGATACATACTATTTGTCTTGTCATTTCTTTTTCATCAGAATTGAAATTTAATGGCACAATGACAAGACATCGCTCAAGCCGCTTTAGGCCATTCATTCATTTCTCCGTAGAGCAACTGATGCCCCGTGTACCAGTTGAACCTTAGTCTGCACCACGCCATGGGGATTAGCATCATGTATGGTTTCTTTATGCAGACTGCTAGACCTATTTTGACAACACTCCCCAGAACAGGAACCCGTTAATTATAAAGGCCGCTGACTACGTCCCCATCCCTCCCTCCCCCCTCTGTTGTAACTCATCATCATCATCATCAAATCAGCCGAAAGACGTCCACTGCTGGACATAGGCCTTCCCCAACTGTAGTAACTAGGCGATCACTAAATAGGGGCTGCATGGTCCAGCGTCCCAGGCACACTCACGAAACCATACGTCGTAATCACAGCTTCCATTGAAAAATGGCACTACCAATTCACACACGAGGCCCCGCCGCGCCGACTCCCGCCGGCGGAGACGTCCACCGCGCGATCGCGACAACACAGACACATATAGTTTCTATTCGTCCCGGTACCGCCGCATACCGGGTCTTGTCACTCCGACACAGGTCGAGCCTAGCTGAGTTACTTGCCGGACTCTTCCCAGCTAGGTTTAGTGAACCAGCGACAGAACTCCCAGTAGCTCGATTACACTCACACCTCAGATTCGGTTGAAGCCGCTCAACCAATCTCACTGGGGCGCAAACTCTTAGAGTATTCCAGGGTTCAAATCGCCCGCGTGGTTGTGGAGGAGGTTTGCTCTGGATTTTCCCCAGGCTACTCTCCCGCTAACCGCGCTCTCCTATCTCTTTATTGGGCCCGGCCTATAAAGCCACAGTCACAGGTTCAAGAAAAAAAAGCCAATATTATTTTTGTACTATTCACTCGCTGTAGTATTTATGCTATTAAAACATACGCTATATTATTGTACTTGACTTATAAAATCGGTGATCATAACTCTAACGCTATGAGTCATAGTGAGTAATTCGAAAGCAGCTCTAATGCAGCTAAATGAACGACTACGTAGAGAGTTCACAAAAGCGCTTCTAGAAAATAGTATACGATAACATAAACTGTCTTCACTTCATGTGAATATAACTCAAAAATTTGGCTGAGAAGTTCATACTAAACCAAATGGCAGTGCGCGGAATAATATGGTCCACAATGTACGTCGGATTTAGGGTATTTCGGAAGCTGTGCGAATAGAATATATACGGCTGCAGTTCACACACTGCCGCGTTCTGCTGCGTCGGACGCCGCCTTTACTCGAGTGCATCGGGCACCTCGCGAAAGGAATTGTGGAATGAATCTCAGAAGCTAAGAGGATTTTTCTGTCGAACTTTTAAAAGTAGCTTGTCCGCGTAAACGTAGTAATATGAGTTTTTACCAATGAACGGGAAGCTAGCGGAATCTTGAAGCGGAACGGTGTCCTATCGCAGCGAACAGTCACCGCCGAGTTATTCTCTGACGCTGTGAAAGCCGAAGCTAGAAATTCGAAATAGAGCACATTGAAATTTAGCAACTGTCTGTCGAGCCGCATTACCGGCTCCGCTACCGTATTTATAAATATTCAACCGACGATTTGAGCCGTACGCTGAACTGGCCAGGATATTTATGACTGGAAAAATAAAGACATTATTGTTTTTCAATGGCCTCTAATAATTTCTTTGTTCTACAAATGTTAATGTTCGCTTTATATGTAACAAAAATAAATGCACATTTTACTGATTTTATTACTTGACATTAAATGTACAAAAATTTGGCGTAAGTTCTGTAATAACAATATTATTATCGTTTTATTCTAATCTCCCTACCGACCAATTTAAATAAAATAAAACTTAGGTAACTTAACTGTCTACACATTTATCCACAAACGAGTAGAAGACGTAAGTTACTGATGTCTACAACGAAAAATCCTAAAGCAACAGTCGTATATGTGCGTATGAGCTGACATTAAAATCAAATTTTGGCTACATTCCAAACCTCAAATATTGTTGGTCGTCTTTGCAGAAAGGATAAGTACCAAAGTCTGAAGATAATTTCTACTTATCTTGTCCATTTATATTCCAATAGTGACTTAGTGAATGTCAGTACGGGTTTTTTCACTTTGAATTAATGCTGTTATATATATTTATTCACTAATTTTGATTTCTCCCAGTTGACTCGTCATTGTAACATAGAATACACTTTTCTGTTGTTTTATTTTAAAAACCTATTTTTACAGTGAAAAAAGATAAAAGATAGCATTATTTTGTTATGTGCCCGGAGATATCCAGGATGTGTAGAAAACGGCAACTCGCCAACGGCTCAACGGCGGCTTGTACTTTCTTAGAATTCTTAGGTCTCACGAATGATGATAATGACGTCAGATTTGATTTAAAAGAACAAACATTGACTAGTAAATCGCGTGCAAAAAAATTTCTCAATGACATTATTCAGTTGTAGCATTGTTTAGCATTTTAAAGATGCTCGCTTATTTCCTAGTTCTCTGGTATTTTGAAGACACATATATATTCCGTGATTTTAGTATGTCGCGTCATACACGTTGTTATACGCGCCTCGTTATCTGGACAAAAACTAATAATAACTTGTCCATCGTTAAACAATTTTCTGTTGACAGCAGGCTTGCTGAAGCCACTTTGTATTTTAGTGCCGGGCATTAACACCGATTGGAAGTGAAACTAGTATATAAATAGGCATTCATGTGACCACAGTTACATTCAACGTCTAAAAATACGTTCTCAATCAGTAGGAAAAGGAAGAAGCGTTGTGACTGTGACATGTTCTCCACATGTCATGAGAAACAGAACACCCATTCTTTCTATAAAAGTTATCAAAATAGAGGCATAGCAATGATTGTGGGATAATTTCTAGACATTTTCAAGTCCTTTAGTTAAATATGAGAAGACCATATAGATCCACGTATCGCAATAATAAACATGCTTACATTGAGTACCTAAGAGTAAGCGCCACTCCAAGACCAACGCACTTGAATATTATTCTGGTGGTAGAAATATTACAAAATGCATGTGTTGTCGTAGGTACATTCAAAAATAGAGCAACATATGTGATTGATGTCCAGCTTCACGCACGCTTGATTTTGACGTCTCCGTCAAGAAAAAGTAGTGAACTGCGGATGTTTTGTCTAAACTTCGCAATTGAACACCGCCAGTCACGCGAAGTCACCATGATTTCATTAATTTATGATCCGTTAGGAACAGGAACTTTGACGCCATTTTGAATACATTGTTATAATGTCATGCGCACATTTAATAAGCGAGCGATGAAAGCTCGTGGATTAGTTCCAAGATAATTTGCTGAATCTTAAATAATTATTTGTCATATTTTACAATTTAGTGTCATAGTTAAATTGTCTCTTCTTCAGTTTATCGTTCAAGTATCTGTAAGTATATTATTTACTTTCAGAACGAAGTTCTATTCTATATGGAGTATTGTTTTAGAATGGGGAAACAAACGTATTTTTTTCCTCGTAAACGTAACTACTGCGGTAACTAATGACTATACTATGCTTTATGTCATGTTCTGTTAAAAATCTCGCAGGGAGCAAGTATTATTCGATATTTTCACGTAGATGATTGAGTTAGACGGTTACGCGGGAGGCTGGGACGCAATCTCCGGTGCCAGCGAGAAAGCCTCCCCGGTCCCCGCTCTGCCTACTCACTAGGGTTGACAGATTCGGTCAAATATAACAGAAATATAGGTAATACTGAGTAGTATATTATATTTTCGTACCTCTAGTCGTGTTCGCGCAAAACGTCAACGCCCGTCTAGTCTCATGTATCGTATGGATTACTTTTCATTATCTGGAAAAATTTTTTTCAACGCGTTTGTAATCTTCTCAAATAAATCAGTGTATCAAAATGGTTTTTAATAACAGATGCGATATGTATTATAATTATAAAGACAACTGAAACGTAAGTATATTCTACATACGACAGTAGAATATACTTATGTTTCATAACAGTATAATGTTTCCCATTTCAAATTAGATATTACAATTTTATGAGTTCTAAGTTTAACCCAAATGTATTTTAACAACTCGTGTTTCATTGCTTACTAATAGCTAATCCAATTATTCCGAATTAAGTACTATATTAACTATACAAGTAAACATGTAGTAATTAAATTTAGAAAACGACTGCAATATGTCGTGTCAGATAATACTATATGTTTAATCAGTGCGTCAACGAGCAAGTTTAGTGTCATCCCTAATCGCACCCTTCCCTTCGATGCACTGTCGCCCGACCTCGCGGTGCACCCACAATCACCACAATCGAACACGAGATAAGGAATTACTATTAACGTTTTATCAGAAATAATCATAGCCAAGATGTTAAACTTCATGATATGTTTTTGTCCCAGATCTTTGGTTACATTACTTGACATTGCAGCGTAGAAAGAGGATTAGATAGAAGGAGGATTAGCGAATCACCAAGGGGGACCGACTTATGATAGGTTAACTAAATTGAGATGTATCAGAAGACAGAGATGGATGTAGCACAATTCTGAGATCTAATAATAAGTCGTGCTGTATATACATTGGCGCCAAATTGAAATTAAGCCATTAGGCTTGAATACATTGATGACGTATCACGTGACAGGAGATGACACATTGTATCTCGTTCTCACGTGTGTTGCGGTCTATGCTTGCATCTCTTTCGCACATCTTTGTATGTGTGTGTATTGCCGGCTCCAGTCTTATCCTTACTTCATGGAGCGCAGTTATAACTTACGTTACGAGTTACGACGCACTTTAGGCTGTAAATATGTCGTGTAGTATTTGCATGATCATGAAAAGCAAACATACATGTACATATTTATTTTCGTTGTTTGACCGACCTTAATACAGCTTGTAATATTTAAGGACATAAACTTATCATCACAAATTGTAATCGACCTCAAAGAATTCTTACATATCATTGATTTTAATGGGGAGATAAGCATTTTGTCGCTCTAGGTTAAGTAACTCGCAAAGTAAAATGATAATAAATGTATACACCTTTCCTTAACGGATATCCTTAATTATTCTTCCCGAGGAAACTTTGTCAGTTTACGCCGTATAAATTAACGTGTTAAACGTGCGACGGAAATTCGGAGGATATTTTCCGATCGGAGTTAGGGATCTAGTTTCCGCAGTCGTGCGATAAACAAGTTATTGCCTTACTAAGGGGGTGAAGGGGCCCCGGAATGGAGGGGGAGGACCGACTCACCCGTGTAATTAATAAACGAAGCAATAGGGTATTCGAATAAGTCTGATGATTTGGTTAAACTGTTTAACGATTAACGTGTTACGTTACATATGTAATTAAGTTTGTGTTCGAATTATGATTAGATTCTGCGGCCCTAGGGACGCAAACAGTTGGATAGAATGGAATCAACCAGAATCATTAATTCCTGGTTTATTCCAACCTTGGAAACTGGATGATATGAGAGTTAGTCAACTCTGAGTCTGCTTATTAACTCAAACATTTAAATGTGACGCAGATTTCGAATTATCTTACAAACCTATCAGAGTCTGCAACTAGTACGTTAAAGGGATTGTTTTTTTTCTTAGTGGTTATCGGTGTATAAGATGGGAGTCTTGAATTTTCAGAATAAGAGGTCTGCTAAGGTACGAGGACGTGTTGCGTTGTTCGCACCTATTTACTTGTATTTCGCTCCGCTTTACACACACATATTATTGTCACGGGGACGTGTCAAATGTCTTTCCAACCGCTTCGTTGCGGCTATGCAATAGAATGCAATGCAGTGCGTTGAAAGCAACTAGACCTGTTTGCTTATTTTACACTTTTGTTCCAAATGGGACTTTATCTCAAGCGAATAAGACCGCTTCTTGATCACAAATCGTGTTAGCTCCAGATAGCCAGCAGCAACAGTTCATTTGTTTCCGTTAGCACTTCACTCTTCGGAGAAATATCAGATGTTGGTCTGATCACAGAGGCACGACTTTCTCGGCGAACCCGGCTAAACAAACGTCAAATACTAAAGTCACACAGGACTTTTCCATTTTCCATACAAATATAAAATGTTACTGCAGCAGTACTACACAAGCAGCTTGTGTAGTCTGTAATAGACTCAAAGGGCATGGATGACTGTTGCTAACCAAGTTTGATGTGTTAAATGAGATGTCACGGCTTTATGTGGGCCGTGAAAAACATGATTTATAATTTAGCACGTGTTGGAAAGTTGCGGTTTATAGTTTCCACTACAGAAAGATGATACTGTGTACGATCGGGATACACGCAGGGGCTCACGCCTGTGACCACGTGGTAAGGCCGTGGCCTATAAATTGCGATTACATTTTTTGCCGACAATCTCGTCGATCCGCTTTAGTGAGCCGTTGTCCACATGTGAGGATTTATTGCATAATTCGCCGGTTGAAGCAACAATGTGGCTCCACGAAGCGGCGCATTTCACCGCCAGATACCGCTATTGTAATATATTAGCCCATAAATTGTCCTTACAATCAGTCTTAGATTTGAGTAGTTTCGCCTCGTGGTTTCATGAGCTGACTAAATAAAAACCGCTGGGGCGGAACATCGATATATTTGCGTCGAAAATTGCAACCATGTCATTGCGAATGTTAGAGCTAAAGTCAAGAAGTCACCTGATTGCGTCATTTGAGTGTGGAGTAATTAAGTTGTTTAATAATTTCGTCATAACCTGTTTCTGTCATTATGTTTAAAAAGCAACATAACTTTAAATGAAAATTGTGTGGTTGCCCATCTGCCTAATATAATCAGTAATTGAATATTTAGAAATAATCACGTTGTCCAAAATCAGAATTAATGACCATTATTCGTACATCGTGTCTATCTCAGTTTATAAATTACACGAGCTATCTTAATGTTAAGAGATAATAATTTTATTGCTATTGAGCGTCATATAATATTTTGTTTGTCATAAACAATTTATACATGGTGAATTTAATAATTACCATTAATGCGAGCTCAATCTTTCACGTTTGCCTCATTAAATAAATCATTTCTTACGAGAGAGTATCCAGAGTACGCTCTAGCAACATGGGCAAATAAGGCATTTTACTAAAATAAAAACGGAACCCTTTAACGGCTCACCAAAAACCTATATTTCGCCACTCTTAAGGGAATCAAAATTTATTGGGTAGTTTCCGTTGAAACTATGAAATTGGGCAAGTAATATCGTCTTATAATACAAGTTCAGGAAAAAAAATTGATAACAATACATTTATAACAAATTCTTAAAAATATAGTTTTTTGTTTAAAATACATAATCAATACCTACAAATTTGTACGAAATCCTCGGTAGGCGAGTCCGACTCGCCTTGTCCCGTTATTTTTTTTTGAAAGAAGTGTAAGTTAAGCGGTTACTGGATTCAATATAAGTACGGAAGTACTAGCTAAGTAGAAATTACTAGTTAACGAGTAATGCTAGAGTAACCCTAGAAATGGATCCTACTTTGAAACGCAAAATATCGAACGAGTTATATTGAAAATTACTTAGATAAACTTATTTATAGCTGGTTATTTAGTGTCATCAACCTTGCAGATTTTCAACAAAGGACGCCACTTGGCACAGTTGTACCTAATGGTCATCTGAGCAGATTTAGCCCTGTACCCACGAAATTCGTCCATGGTGGTGGGGGCTGGAGGGGGGTGAAAACCCCATCTACCGCGCTGCACTATGAGCTCGATTTCTTCATAAGTTTAGTGAATAGGTCATGTTTGGTATCGTTTTCGTATAATTCAAGGATGAGGAATTCATTTCTGATACAAAATTTCCCCTCGTCCGTAGAAAAAAACAGAGTTCTGCACAAAACTTGAAAATTTTTTTTTACAGAAATTATACAAAATCTTGCACTACAATTAAACCGCGAGGTAATGCACTATAAAAAAAATATGAGTTAATAGCCCATTTTATGTGAAATGTATAAGCATAAACTTTATTGACAGATTTAACCTACAAATGTGTAAAAAAAAATAATTCATGTAGCGGCGGAGCTGCGTACTGGCGAGAAGCTATTTTATTTCTACATGAGTTTAGAAAATAGGTCATGTTTGGTATCGTTTTTGTATAACTGAAGGACGAGGAATTAATTTTTGGAACATAATTGTCACTCATTCGCAGAAAAAAAAAACAGTTCTGCACAAAACTTGAAAAAAAATATATGAAATACTACAAAATCTTGCCTTACAATTAAACCGCGAGGTAATACACTATAAAAAATGAATTAATATAGAATGTACAGACATAAACTATATTGACAGATTTAACTTTTAAATGTGTTAAAAATACAATACAATACAAATACTCATTATTGCATACCTCACACAAATGAATCAGTAGGTAGAGGTAGACGACAATATAGAAATGAATAATGAATGAAGAATTATTTAACCGCTCTGCACAAAACCTGAAAAAAAAATTAAAAAATAACTACAAAATCTTGCCCTACAACTAAACCATGAGGTAATGCACTATACAAATATGAGTTAATAGCCCAGTTTATGCAGATTGTATAAACATAAACTATATTTATTGACAGATTGAACCTTGAAATGTGTTAAAAAATAATTTATATTTAGCGGTGGAGCTCCTTACTGGTAAGATTCTATAGAATTCTTAATTTTATTGTTAGATAATGAAACTCATTAGGTGTTTCTAAATGAAGAAGTAATATTTTATGATATTCTTAATATTAAAACAGATCGAGATAACCATAATTCCGATTTTTTGTATATTTGGTTATATTGGTATCCCCACAATTTTACCTGGAAACCGTATGTTGATATCAGTGCAAAAAGTTGATCTAAAATAAAGACAATAGTTACACATTTAATAAATAATTAAATAACTTTAAATTCCGAAGATCATCTCAACTTCACATGCAATATAAAGCAAATAATAACAAATCTGTCAAAAATCGGCAAATCCTCCTTTAAATTTCCTGCTTTGGCCTTATCGGAATCATGAAACGCGCTTTTCTTCCCTTTACCGACAAAAAAAGATACTGTATTAAATACACCCAGAAAAGGCGTGCCTGTCTACAGCTCAATTAATCTAATAGGCAAAATCCTACGGGGTCTCCCTCAAACTATGAGATTACTAGCTCGAAGACCAAAAACACTTGATAGTCAGCTTGCACGGGTAATGATTTAGATACCATCCATTCTGCCAGAGGAGCTACGACGACGATGTGTCAAAGATTTCTTTTAATTTTCTTCTGAGCCACAGCATAGAAGCAAAACGAGCCAGGCTATTGGCCTCAGGCACCAGGAAGTCTGGTGAATGACCTAACGCCTACCCATCGCCAAACACTGGCACCTTATTGGAGTCTGAATCCCTCCGAATCGCGAATTGTTTATGACTCGGGCTCCGTATCTGTATTCCATACCGGTGTATCCTAGCGGCAGTTTGGTTGACGGGTCTCACGGGTGATAGTCATGGCAAGATATTGACAGAAACCGTTGGCCGCTTTTCCAAATAGGTCGCTCTGAATGACATCATCCGCCGCTCTCTAGTTAACGTGCCATCTCTTCTTGAACCAATTAGCATCGCTAGAATCGATGGCAACTGGCCGGACGGCATGTCCCTCATCCCCTAGAAGGTGTAAATGGCGCTAGTACCTGTGAGACGCAAGCTGTACAGTCACTCTGGCTCCTTTTCACCTCCACGGGACTAGCAATCACCCTGCCGTGGAGGCCGAAACGGCGGAAAAGCTCAAAAAGCACAAATATAGGGACCTCGGCACTGGTTACACTTTTATACCGTTCGGTGTCGAGACCCTTGGACCTATTCAAAATGTTGGTGGATTATAAGCTCGCTCAACGCATCAGCATAGCGATTCAGCGAGGAAACGCTGCCAGCTTCTTAATGACTCAATTTTTTAAACATATTTTACTTTAAGTAGTTTGGCTTTAATTTTCAGTAATATATCCCTTATTTTCAGTAATTATCCCCAGTAGATCCCTTAAAAAGTGTAAACTAAAGTATGGTTTCCAAGTAAAATTGTGCAAACCAATTGGGACCAAGTCTCAATCTGTTTTAATGTTGAGAAGTTGAGAATATCATAAAATATTACTTCTAGATACACCTAATCAAAGCCATTAGCAAACAGTAAAACGAAGATATGGCTCTTGAGACACAGGGAAACCTATTTTGAGAGCCAGGGCTTGAACTTAACACTGTAATGTTGAAGTTGCAATAAAGATTATTATTATATAAGTAAACCGAAGAACCCTATAGCTTCTCACCAGTACGCAGCTCCGCCGCTAAATATAAATAATTCTTCATTAATTATTCATTTCTATATTGTCGTCTACCTCTACCTACTGATTCATTTGTGTGAGGTATGCAATAATGAGTATTTGTATTGTATTGTATTTTTAACACATTTAAAAGTTAAATCTGTCAATATAGTTTATGTCTGTACATTCTATATTAATTCATTTTTTATAGTGTATTACCTCGCGGTTTAATTGTAAGGCAAGATTTTGTAGTATTTCATATAATTTTTTTCAAGTTTTGTGCAGAACTGTTTTTTTTTCTGCGAACGACTGAAAATTATGTTCCAAAAATTAATTCCTCGTCCTTCAGTTATACAAAAACGATACCAAACATGACCTATTTTCTAAGCTCATGTAGAAATAAAATAGCTTCTCGCCAGTACGCAGCTCCGCCGCTACATGAATTATTTTTTTTTACACATTTGTAGATTAAATCTGTCAATAAAGTTTATGCTTATACATTTCACATAAAATGGGCTATTAACTCATATTTTTTTTATAGTGCATTACCTCGCGGTTTAATTGTAGTGCAAGATTTTGTATAATTTCTTTAAAAAAAATTTTCAAGTTTTGTGCAGAACTCTGTTTTTTTCTACGGACGAGGGGAAATTTTGTATCAGAAATGAATTCCTCATCCTTGAATTATACGAAAACGATACCAAACATGACCTAATCACTAAACTTATGAAGAAATCGAGCTCAGAGTGCAGCGCGGTAGATGGGGTTTTCACCCCCCTCCAGCCCCCACCACCATGGACGAATTTCGTGGGTACAGGGCTAAATCTGCTCAGATGACCATTAGGTACAACTGTGCCAAGTGGCGTCCTTTGTTGAAAATCTGCAAGGTGCTCCATACAAATACGACACTAAATAACCCACTATTACTAGTGTGGCACACACCATGCACATAAATAAAATTGTAACACCCTTAATACTTATTATTCCTTAATTTATGAAAGCAACGTTTTGGTACCTACGCGGGGTCGAAGTAACAATCTGAGCGACATCCGCCCGTTTTTTAGACCGTGAACTCAAAATGTCAATAGTACGAGTATGTAACAAAAACCGCTTTTTTTTAAGTCTCCATAATGTGACGGACGGCAACTTTGTTACCCTACACTGCGCGCGGCCCGACACGCACTTAGTCGGTTTATTTATTCACACTCCAACGATGGACTCTAAATATCATTACAGTAGTTACCTATTCAATATAAATCTGTAGATTCGTAGTCATTACGAACACTATGAGATCCGAGATAATTTACCATGCGATCTATCACGCACTGACTTACAAGCGTGCATCGTTTCTTCGGTAGGAGATTTTTCTGTCCCCAGCCTCAATATGGAGATGTTTGCCCACACTAAGGTCTTCTCAACAATCGATCACTGTCAGCGCATCGTGTATGATTATATCTATATGTTCTAGGCAACAACAAATATTATCATCAGTCTGAAGAACGTTGACCTGCTTAGAGTATTTCGTGGCTCACGCACACTTACAGATGGTATTCCGTGTCTATAAAACGGCCTGATAACGACACACATATGTAACTACTTGCATCGTATCTTGTTTGTTTTGTGGATGTTAAAATATTTCCTCCCTTGCCTTGGCACTTACGTATTCCCTCGGCTAGACACTTCGGATTGGGATTGAGGACAAATGGTGGAACTTAATATGAACTTCACCTTTCTACTTTAGAAAGTCCGATAAGCATACGCAGTCATTCACATTCCTAATAATTCTTTGATTAAAGATATGTAGGATAAATATTTGCCAAGTGAACAATTGTGAATCGTCCAGGTGAGGTTTGTATAGTAATTAGGTGGTAATTGACAGAGAAACAGAGACGCTTAGATGGGTAAAGGAATCTGCAAGAAGGCGGTGCGATCCTAAGCGTAAGAACCACGCCTAATCAGAGCTATGACTGGTTACCTGAGGTGAAGCGTTGCATTGTGAATACATAGCGGCTGTCGAGGGTTTCAGAGGCACCTTTCCGCAGTGATGTTTGTTGTGTTTACAAGACAGCCAACATCGCAGTACCAACTGCAACCATTTCTGCGATACGCTATTTTGTTTGCCAAAACTCATATCAGTATCGGATTTGCTTGAAGTACTTTTCCGTTAAATTCTATGGATAATATTATAATGTAACTGCTGATATATTAGTATTGAACGTACGTTCTTTTTATTGAAGAATGAAGTGCATGGCAGTTTCGTAGTATATATAATTTTCGACCAAGTACACAACTACACAGGCTAACAAAAAAAAACATGGAATCCCTCGAGGCTAAAAGCTACTGTGCTAGTACATTCCTCGACATATCACAAGCATTCGACCGCGTATGACATGAGGGACTACTCTTTAAAATAAAAACCGCTCTACCGGGATACTTGTACGGAATCTTAAAATCATTTTTACAACAGCGTCATTTTATCGTACAAAACGGCGAAGCACTCTCCGATCTATGTCCCATAAAAGCAGGAGTCCCTCAGGGCAGTGTGCTGGCACTGGGACTTTACCTAGTCTTTACTGCAGACCTACCCACATTTGAATACTTAACCACCGGTACTATCGCCGACGATACTGCCATCCCAGCCGCTCACAGGGACGAGAGACACCTGGAAAAAGCATATATTCACTAAAAAAAAGCAACTTAGCCTCAAAACAAGGAACCTCTATTGGCTCATTGGTCGAAAGTCACAGCTATCACTCGAAAACAAGATACTCTTGTATAAGGCTATACTGAAGCCGATCTGGACATACGGGATCCAACTGGACATAAGGTACCCCTTACCCCGAATCCCACTCAAACATTGAAATAATACAGAGATTCCAAAATAATACACTACGCACGTTGACCAACGCCCCCTGGTTCGTACCAAACGAACTACTACATCGCGGTCATCGCGACCTAAGAATGCCCACGGTGAAGGAAGAAATAGCCCGGCACACCAAGTCCTATAAAGAACGCATTACACACCACCCAAACATTCTGACCCAGTCCTTAATGGACGACCACAAAGGAGCGCGAAGACTTAAGCGAAGAATACCCCAGGACTTAGTCCGCCCTCAGTAATAAAACCCAGTTACAGTGTCTGAATGAATAGGGTGCGACACAGGTCGCATGCCGAGCACGCCAACTTTACACCAACCATCATACTGCTGAATGTCCTAAATGACGAGGAGACAGATTGTAGAAAAAGAAGAGAGAAAATATATATACATATATTATACGTATTTTTCTCAAGTGCTGATAAGACCGATATATTTAAAAATGTAATTGGATTTTGAAAGGATATTCTCTTGCTGTTTTAATATATTCCCATACAATAGCTACTAATTAAAACGCATACTTACAACTCACTATGGGGCATGTAAAAATGTTGAAAAAACTTCGTTCTTCAGAAGTTAGTATTCGATGATGAAATTGGTATAAAAAGATTCTATAACTTGAGTTATATAGGATACTCTTATCCCGATAAAAATAGGGAGTGGAAGGTTACGCGGACGAAGTCTCGGGCACAAGTAGTATTGGTATTTTAATATCGCGCGCTCGCTTCTATGCGCGCTCTACTAATGAGTAACGTTTTTAAATACAATTGGGACGTGAAAGACATGAACCAAATCGAGGCCCTAGCCGCGTAAACATCGCGGACGTTGTTTACCTATACGCGAGCATCTTAAGAAACGCGAGCTCGGCGCCGCGCTAGATGAGATGCTCGCGTTGAGATACAAGTGATGTTTATTTTCCTCAACACTCTTTATGAAAACCGGCCTCACCGAGGAAATTATACGTTGTTTATTTCTAAGATGAAGTTTAAGTGTCCTATTGAGGCAAGCCGGTAGAAAATAATTTTCTCATTTTCGCTATTTTATTGTAAGCGAGGTCGAGTTGCAAACGCAGGCAAAAAGTATAGGCTGCGCGGCGCGTGTTTGCGCTAAGGCTGTGCTGTGGCTGGCGCGCCCAACGATAGAGCCTGGTAAGCCGGCGCCCTATCGCCGCCGTATTGGCATGCCCGCTCTCTATTCCTTGTGTCATTTAGGCCTAGTATTAAGTACACGGCTTATGCCGACGCTCTAAGTGCGCTTTTGACATCAAACTCACGCCCACTATCGAGTAAAATTTGAAACACTGAAAACGACATTTTAGTATCTAAAAAGCTTTATAAGTACCGCAATTTCATATTTGACGCGGTATAAAATATTAATTAATGATTGCATTCATTTAACAAAACTAAGTGGTCCATTTGCAGTTTAAATAAGTTAAATTAGAGTATGATGCATTCCATTAGCGTTTTGTAGATTGGGCTAGTCAAAGTAGGAGGAGATGATAATTTGGGAACTGTCTGGCGGAGTAGGTCAGCGAGTGGTTTAAATTTGAAAACAAATGTCACAATGGGTCCATTAGCGCTGCAGGCCGCGGTGAGGCTTTCCGGCTGGTTATACTTGGAGCAATCAAAGTACGCGCTATTATTGGATTGGTTCGAATGAGGTGCCTCCGAATTTCAGCTGTCTTATCTTATCCGAGCCATTACGCCGCGCGAGCGAATAGTTGATTAAATGCCAAGTAATTAATGCTGTCTGTTTATTTTATTTCCCCGGATTATCGGGAGTAATTTATTTATTAGTAGGTAAAACAATTGTAATGTGGGATTTACTGATACCGGGATTAACTGGCGAGTTTCCGACGGAAGCGGGTGACGTTTTTAACAAGTGTAAACATGAGCCTGTTTGTGTGTTTAATACGTTGTTAATTAAGTCCCATTCATTTTTGATGCGATTTCAGAGACACTTTAATTGAGTAGGTAGGTGTTGTACCTAACTGGGTGGATTTCAAAAAATAGTCGGTATTGTCATTGTTTGTCGGTTTATATATTATGTCACCGTAAGATAGTAAACCGTTAGAGTATAATCTATCTAGCGAGATTATAAACACTTTTTGAAAGATTGTGAAGCGTAACATACAGCTTACAATTTATCTAATAATGACATTTACAACACGACGAATTCGAATGTGTTACTTAAAATATTTGCATCATTTCTAGCGAATCAACCAGTTGCAACTTAATTAGAGTCACAAAATATACATTATACGACAGCATTATTATAGTTTGACATGTTTGACACGAAAATAATCCAATTCATGCCTTTTCTTTTCAGTAACCTGTGTACCACGCCAGACCCATGAAAAATAGTTTAAGTTAAAACAATTACAAATGATACCCTTCGTCACACAAAATATTATGATGATGATGATGAAGTTGTAGCAAACATCTTTAAAGAAATAAAAGAAACCATACGCGAGGCTTTGAAAATAAATGGGTATACTTAAAAAGGTCGGCCATGACGGCTATAATTTCTTCACGTCAAACTTAGATTGCGCCTAGCCTTTTACAGTAGCCATCTGATACATCGGACCGAACAAGGAGCTCACAAAAATCTGATCACAACTATTGTCATGGCATGGCTGTACAGATATTTTGAACCCTCGGAAGTGTACAGATGTTCCTCATGGTGCAATAAATTATATCATAACTTACTTAAATATCTAATCGTGTCTTGCCTTGCCTTCAAGTCGTAAATTAGAGATGACCTGTCTCCAGTGCATGTTACCTTAGATTAGCGATTAATTGCCATTTAGTCGCTCGGCATAAGCGATCGCTGTAACCGGTCCCATTAAGTATTAGATACAGGGTTACCGGCGTCTTCGGAGTCCTAAACGTCTAATAAGAAAGTCAGGATATCACATAAAATGCTCGCCACACAAGACGAGGACATTAAATAAGTCGAGAGACATAATTTAAGATGGTAGATTGATGCCGATTCCTGTGATATCCTCGAAACTTCTTCCTTTTTAATTCCTCACGTTTAAATGAAACAGAAGCTCCAGCTGTATGACAAAATCCTTTGTATAACACATCTGTAGAACTTGAGAATTATTTAATAAGTGACCATGCATGATATATGTGTTCTCTAAATACGTTCCTTTGTTTGATACATTATTTAATTCTTTATTCTTCGAACACACAACTAATACATTTTTTTCTTGTTTCAGGTAGAATTATGCACCAAATTGCACGAGAAATTCTTTTACCCAGTTCTTAACAATGGGAGGAATGTAAGTTAAGAACTCAAATTACCTTTTTATAATCACACTAACACTACTTTCAAGGGCTATTAATTAATAGCAAAGTTATGTAATAAAATGCAAATACTATTATAAAACTTTCGAAGTGAAAAGACATTCATTTTTGTACGTCATACTGAATCAACTAGAATATACAGAAAACACATCAAAAAACGGTATAAATATTTAGGTATTATTTATACATTGTAGGGGATATTTTCACTGCGACTCATACTTTGCTCCGAAATTAGCGCGTAATAAGATACCTACTATTTATTTACTTATCGTATGGCAATTATTTCGAACCATGAGATCTTCGAGAAGACAGTACGTTTGCCAGTACCTACTATGAGAACCAGTATAACGTTTTTCATTGGTAAAAGGTGTGAACGACAGAAATATATGAAAAATAATAATTATATTACGTGGACTTTGTTTAACGCTCTACAAAAATAAAGTAAATATTTTGGAAAAAAAAACAATATAAATGCTACTTTATCGCGACAACTTGGTTATAAAGGGCAAGACCAGGCGAATATCTTCTTTTACCATTTTACTCATATTTCAGACAGATGTACGAATAGAGGCAACTGACTTTTCTCTTTTCCTGATGAAAATATACATTTATTAATAAGCCTGTTTAAAAAACGAAGCCGGAAAAAGTTAATACCCCGGATTAAGCATTTAACTTCTAAAATGAATTGTCTTATTTAGTAAAGCCAAGTATAATTTCATAAAACGCCATTGACACAGTGGCCCTGGTAAATGTGTCAGTAATTTTAACACCCAAAGGAAAAATAAAAGCAGACCTTAATGAGCAATAAAAGGTAATGATATCAGATTTTTAACATTTTCAGCTGAATTTAATGTTAACATTTTAAGGGAGGAAAAATTTCTCATTGTTGGCATTAAACGCTTGCGGAGGGCGAGCGTAATAATAGGACATAATATATTCAGGGCGGGTCAAATAAAATTAGTACGGTGAAAAATGTAAACGGCTCCTTACAGCCCCAAGCATCACGACGTGCAAGCGTTAAGCCATGTTCTTTGTACGAGATATGGCTGTTCCAGCGGCCGGCAATCGGGGTAGGCAACAGGCTCGGGTCGGTTTTGTGTTCTCTGTTATTAGGGTAAAAAAATATTTTAAAATTGTAACAGGGACTTTAACTGTGAAACTGACAAATAATCTAAAACTTTAATTAATCAGGAGTTGTTTTATGAACCAAGATCTTTGTTACTTCAATAACACCTTATTTCCGTTTTTTTCTATTCAAACAATACAAATTCAGTCTCGAAATGTACTCAACAGTTTTAGCCGAAGTCAGTCCGTTTTCAGAATATCAGATGCAACTTGGAGTAAGTATCACTCGATTATCGTTTATTACAGCGAATATGCAATGAAGCCATCGCCGCTATACTCAGAATTGCACCGTATTGTACCGGAATGAGGGCTTTATTTGCATAAAAGTATTGGCAATGACCTTTAGTTTATTGTACTATTATCTTGGAAGCCAGACGTCGTAAGTCAAGTAGGTACTTCTAAAAAATACATACGGCCTTTAAGTTTAGCATCGTACTGTGTCGTTTACTATTATTAATTGAAATACATTCTGCTCGTTCGTTAATGGGCATGTCATGTCGTGACAGTGGATTTAAATAATTTTCATCACTTTATGAAAGAGCATTATTCACTGTTGATGTTATTCGAATTGCTTTCTCTATTAAATAGTGAAAATGCACTTACACTGTTATAAAACTTTTCGTATATGCCCTTATTAATGGATCGAATTTAACTAAAAGGTAAGAATGAATGTAAAATTCAATACCTATGTGAAATAGTCTCAATAATATAGATTGAAACCATAGACATCTCATTACCTATGTCTAATTATAAAATAGTATAGAATGAAATCATTTATTGAAAAACCTTATTGCTAATAATTATATTACATTGTGAATTACCAATAACATATACCTACCAAAATAAGCTTATAATAATTATTACAGTTCCTTTGTTGAATTAGGTTAAATTTAGGACCACACTTGGAATAAACTCTGCTTATAAACAATCGGAAAAAGCGCCATTGTGTTACTGCTCAACATACGGCAAGTATCTAACTGAGATTAAGTTGAGGATCCCCATTTTTTGAAGTCTGCCTCAACATGCTGCTTTATGCATCTGTCGTTCGGCAAAACTAGACTAATAAGTAGCATATAGTCGCGGTTTCAGCCTGCCTCAACTGATTAGCGGTGGGGTGTCCCGCCAACTGGCAAGCGCGTCGCGCGAGAGGGCCAAACGTCCGCCTCAGCACGCCTCGACGACAATTAACTCCATTCATATGTCCGCCACACTTAAAACGAACATTAAACAGCATTTTTCGGCAAATCTTCTGTGTATTTGGAAGGCAATTTGCCTTCGAATTTCAAGGGATGTTAGAGAAGATTGCACTTGTTTCAATTGGCATGGTCACGTCAAGGTAAGACATACTAGTAGTGCAATATGAATATTGAGCAGTAACCATGAGTTGTAAAAATTAAAGGTAATATAATCATGTACCTTTTGTTTTACAAAACAAAAATTGATGGGATGCGGTAGAGACTAATCGCCTCATTATCTATCCATACTAATCTTATAAATGAAAAAGTCTGTGTCTGTCTGTCTGTCTGTTACCTCATGACGCTTAAACCACTTAACGGATTTGGATGAAATTTGGCATGGGAATTTGAATATCGAGGAAGGACATAAATACTTTTAATCCTGGAAATTACCCCTTAAGGGGTGGATATTTGTATGTAAACGCGATGAATAAATATGCGCCTGATATAAACACGAACGAGTTCTACGCAGACGAAGTCGCGGGCAAAAGCTAGTTGATGATACGTGAATAAGCGAATATAAATCTACGAGAAACAATATATCACAGACTCATTTGTGACTAGTCTTCAAGCAGATTTTTTTAAATTAACCGAATATAAGTTTTAATACAACGAAAAAAAGATCAAAGTAACATAATATTTTTATTAAAATTAGTTTATCGTCTAGCAGCGAGTAGCTCTAAAAAACTTGCAAATCTTTGTAGTTAGACTTGGGTGTATAATTTGCTTCTCATCTTGCACCGTTTCAAAGGTAAAGCAACAATGAAACGACTCAATTGTTTAACAATGTAAGATCGCTTTCTACCTTCAGAGAACTTCGAGTATCAGTTTAATGTTAAAATAAGTATTTACGTAACAGAATATTTGACTAAGCAACTTACGCACAAAGAAAACAAAGCAAAGCAAAACAAATCAAGACTGTTTAGCATAACAAGACAAACTGTGAAGCACTTGTTAGACTGCGCAGCCAAGTATGAGACGCGGCGGTATTGCCGGGAGACGGTCTCTGTGGGTGAACTCCTTAATTCTGGTGGTTTGGTAGCACTGTGTGCATTCGTTCAGGCGCACTCAAGTTGAAAAACCAGCACGCGTGAAGATGGAGGTGCGTAAGGACAAGGCCGGGAGTAGGTGCGAAGAATGATTTCACGGTGCGTGGGTACGGGACGGGAGACAAATGCGGCGACCGCAGCTCAGTGTCAACTGACGCTACCCGATCCAGATTTTAAAGATCGGGCGACGAATTCGTTCATTGACACTAAAAATGCGGGACGATGATGGGCTCCAATTTGCCTAATGAACGAATATTAGTTAACATTCTTTGTCAGCATCAAACGTAAGATCCGGCCCGCTACCATTGATCGTGTCGCCGGTTTGTTTGAATCTTTAATTTTAGAACCTTTTCTAAACGTATCAAATGAGTCAAATGTTACAGCCGGAGCGACGATAATAAAATAAATCTTTTTTTAAGAAACAAAAAGTCTATTATCACATTATTATAAAAAGTGTTACGGGAGAGCATTTTTGTTTCTCCATTTAACAAAGGCAATTCAGTAAAACAATTCAAATAATGCTAAAGCTCATTTCTCAAAACCAATTTCACAGAGGAGTCAATTTAAGGAGCGGAAATTGCTTCATTTAACGGTGTTGTGACGGTGACAAAATGTACGTTAGGCCGCTTAAGCACATTTCCTGCAGCTAGCGATATGTCGTTGCCCTAATTTTAGTAATCAGTGTCTATTAGGTATTGTAAACGAGCGGTTAATTGATAATTTTGTGGCTATTATTACTTAGACCAGTGGCAGTCGAGCCACGTTTATGAAATTTATATTGTTCCATTCCCATTTTGCGGATCCTTAAGTTTGAATCATTGAACACTCGCGCTTGTAAAGGGCCATAAAATCGTTAATTCGTACTAACGTGCCCATATTTATCAACAGTCTCTTATTTTGACAATCGTTAATCTTATTACCTATTAACATAGTTCACTAAATGACTTTGAACCTTATTTGCTTGGATTAAACGACATTGAACCTTATTTATTTGGAATCCTTCAGGATGCAACTGTACTGGGATTACGCTTGGATGCTGGGGATGATTTTGAACCTTTACTGAAAGGGTTGTCATTTAAATTACAAAACCTAGCATGGATTCATAAAACAAAACCTCTAACGAAGCTGGTGTAGAAATTGGTTACCTTCTGACTATAGTGTGTCTAGGCGTCTGCTGTCGGATAGATGAGAACCTGTAAATTGATAGTGTAACTAGAGCTGCCCGCGCGCCGGCGCGCCGCTAATCTCTTCAGCACAACGGGATCTCGCGGCGCTCTCAACTTTTCCACCGCTATAAGATAACTTTTAATTTCATTCCGACCGGGGTAAGCGTGCGTTCTATGTATTTTCTCTTTTCAATGGAATTATATATGTAAATTCGCCGGATTTAAAAGTCTAAATTAAATTATTAAAAGGTAGCTTTTGCTTGCGGTTTCGCTCGCAACTGGCAATTATGTAAATATACTTAAGACACCAAGATAAAGCTTCGAGGAAATTAATTAAGTGAATGTAAAGGTTTTATTGAAATGAGACATCCGTAGTTTCAAAGATTTATAAAGGGTTTTATGTCTAAAGTAGTAACTTTAGTCACAACAGATTTGAATTACGTATCTTTAAACTCGTAAGAGAGGTTAGGTACAAGACAACACTTCGGAGTTGTCTTGTGCTTAAAAATCCATCATTCATAATCTTAACTAATTTGCTGTACATCCTAATTTATGGCATTGAAACGCTTAAATTTGGTTGAATTACCTATTTATTATACATATTCCTTACAAGTTGTCTCTAATTTTGCGTGCGTGTTATACGGCAGCACGTTCACAATATGGCAACCATATCATGGTACCGCGGCGTGTTCGTCACGCAGCTGCAACGGGCACGCAGACGTGCTGCAAAACGCAAATGTGATGAGGCCCTTAGGCTCAGTTCGACGACTAGAGCGCCGCATAAATCTGTCGTTAAACCTCCCTCGAATTAGTCTAGCGAGAGCAGTCGGTTAATAGCCGTCGCGGCAAAGAAAACTTGCTATTAAATTAATGGGCGTGCGGCATCGAGCCCCTAATGGCCGCTGCACTTGCTTAAACCCCAGACAGATTGCGGAGACATCATTTGTATGGAAATTACTTTTAACACGTGAGCTCCTTGACTGGCGACAGAAATTAGACGTCGTTGAAATGAAATTGAAAATTTCCAGCTTCCGACAGTTTTTCGTGCGGAGAATTAAGTGCGTGTCTAATGATCGTTTAAAACATATGTGACATTGAAATGGATTAATCGTCGCCAACCAAACATATAATATTTATGTATTCAAAAATAATTCATGCCCGCAAAAAAAACTGGCAAACGTATAACACACTGGCTGAACGCATATCGTGTCATACAAAACATACTACTTGCTTATATGCATACATATAAATATTTACCTCATGTAAAATTAGTTCCTTCCTTCTTGCCGAAAATATATTTGGTATTTAAATTTTGATTGTAATACTAGAATATTAGCAGGCAATGAAATGAGAGAGGTCCAGCGGCATGTCTCATATAGGGAAACTAGCGGCCGCCCGCGGCTTCGCGTAGATTTTAGATGGTAACAAAAATATAAATGAGGTTTATTTGTTTCTGTCAGTTGTCTGATGCTATTAATCATTTGTGAAAAATTACTAAAATGAAAAAATAAATGTACGCCATCTTGGATTTGAAAATGGATGTCATTTTCGTAATCGGCACCCCGACTAATCACAAAGATGATACCCATATCCATTATTAAGAAAATAAATGTCCGCCATATTGGATATGAAAATGCATGTCATTTTCGTAATCGGCACCTCGAGGAACCTCAACGATGACACTAACATCGATTTTTAAGAAAAATAAATGTTCGCCATCTTGGGTATGCAAATGCATGTCATTTTCGTAATTGACACTCCGAGGAACCTCGATGACGACACCCATATCGATTTTTAAGAAAAGTAAAGATTTGCTCGCCGTACATACTTTGAACCCCCTTTTCACCCATTTAGGGGAGCAATTTCAAAGAACGCTGAAATATGTTTTGTTGTATTTAAACAGAGAGTCTATTTACGAAGTTTGAAATCTCTCACTTCAAAAAAAATTTGCTCCCCGTACAAACTTGGAACCCCCTTTTCACCCCTTTAGAGGAGCAATTTCGAAAAACGCTGAAATATATTTTGTTGTATTTAAGCACGTATAGTCTATTTACGAAGTTTCAAATCTCTAACTTCAAAAAAGATTTGCTTCCCGTACAAACTTTGAACCCCCTTTTCACCCCTTTAGGGGAGCAATTTAGAAAAAAACAGAATTTAGTTTCAAGTTTCTAAGTCCAAAAAAATTACGTTTCCCATAAAAACTTTCATCCTTTGTTTTACTCCCTTAGGGAATGAATTTCGAAAAATCCTTTCTTATCCCTAACCTACGTTATAAATGTAACCGACTGTGTAAAAATCTACTTTCTAGCATTAGTAGTTAGTATAGTTGTTGAGTCAGTCAGTCAGGACTTCTTCTTTTTTATTTATAGATAACTTACAGGAGACCGCAGCCAAAACAACGTCACTGCTTGCTCTATAAGTTTGTGGTGTAGTGTTTAGTGATGCGTACGGTTACCAGAAATCCCGAGGATGTGTTGAGAATGAGGGGCCTGCATTTGTTTCTTGCTGACAACACGACAAAGCTCTCAATGAGTCCTCGGGTGTGCCCCGGATCTCTTGGGCTACTGTGTCCGCTTTCCACCAGGCCGGCTGTAACTTGGTTTGCCACCATCGTGGGTGAAATAATTGTTATGTAAATCAGTCCAATGGTAGACATCAATTTAGCGAACTTATAAACTGAGTTATAATCATAACTACTAAATCGTGCAAACCTGTCGCTCTCATTTGCCAGCTGGGCTGGGTCGGAACAGTCACTTGCATTGTGGCATCTTTTTATGTGAGCTCGGTCAGTATTGTGCGCTACGAATAAATGCGAGATTCCCACGCCCGATGCTAAATTAATGCTGTATTACAAGCAAGCATACAGATACAGCCTGTATCTGTATGCTTGCTTGTATGATATTTATCTGTTAGCATTTTGCGCTTTTGAAGAAATTAATTTGACGTGTCAAAATCTTATAAGAGACTGAGGAGTCACATTATGTTTCTAGGTAGATATGTCAGTAATTAACAGGAGAAAATACCTGATTTTGTCTTTTAATAATAAGGTCAATAGGACAAATGCGTCAATGGATAAAATGCGTCTTTTAAAGATTTAACACAAACCCAGTAGATACCCTCTGTTTAGAAAGTTTGGAACTACAATTTCTAAAATAGAGAGCTAAAGTAGTTCTAAAGTAAGTACTGGGTTTATGTTAAATCCTCAAAAGATGCATCACCCATTGCCGCCTTTCTCCCGCTGAACTTACTTTTTACTGCCTTTACACCCAGGTAATTAATTACTTAATTTATAACTTAAATAACTATCCACGCTAATATGTCACCCTGGTAATAAACAAACAATTTTGACCATCCATTGATTGGCTGTGATCTTTATTTAAGTCCAAATACTATCGTTTCTTTTCTGACGTAATTTTTTACGCTAAACAAACCCACGCGCGAACAAATCCAGCCTAAAAACTAATCAAATATCTGGCTTGGCCGCGGGCAAGTTTATCCCCATAGTTCCTGGCAGTTACGCCGATACATACAACGTTAAATTATGACAATCCAATAACGAGTAGGTAGCTCGGCCTGAGCCCAAATTGTCTGTGTCGAGGATGCCAAGTCCTGGCACAGAGACCGCTAGCGGGTTTACATGATGCTAGGAGCCCGCGTCGCCGCTGCCAAGTGAGCCTGCTCTACTAACCGTTGTTATGCTACATGCCCCATATACTGGTGCAAATGAAAAGCAGTTAAAAGATTCGCTGTAGGATATGTACTTGGAGATTTACTACATATAGTTCATTATTGTATTCGTGCACAAAACAATTAAGACAACCTTTTAGGTAAAACAAAGTCGGGGAAAATATTTGATAGTACCTACAAATATAATTTGTTATAGAAGATAATGTATACTGCTCAAAACAAAATGAGGGTCACTTGCATATTTCTGTTTTATTTTTCATTATAAACACATGCACAGTAATTTATAAGTAGCTAACTAGTGATGTCCCGTATCTTTCAGTATCCTCTTTCATGCTGCTGTTTAAGTCTAACATCTGGAAAAAATATATAGGTATATAAGTATTTAATATAATTTTTACCTAACTATCACAATACTTACGGCCCCTATTTTCTTTTGAGTAGTATAATTGTTTTTGGTTGTTATATACTTACACATGTTTTTTTTTTGTTTTAATAAGCATTGTCACTCCCACTGAAAATAAATCGAACCTAGCTACAAATCTTTACCATTGATATTATTCCATTCTCCTTCATTAATAGAAGGAGTAATCCGTCTCATGTCGGTTTTGTTTCATATTTCTGTCACTCTCATTTTGAAAGAAACATGTATGAGAGGATATACCGGGGACGTGTGGGGGCGTTCTATGATCTCAAATCGGGCACCTGAACACATGAAAACTTTAATAGTATACATATAGGGTTGTCAATGCAGCGCGCCTAACTGCATGTACATAGCCTTCACATATGACGCAACACTCGTGTGCAATATTCCGCGGAGATACATTGTTTGCGTAATGAATGACTCACTACTTAACCCACATAATCTTTGAAGGTTCTTTCAAATGGCTTTTTACATTGTGATGTACGCTGAAAATTGTCTTTAAATACACAATATTATGAAACGAGATTTGAACCCATAATTATGTTGATTCGAAAAATTAAAAGTGGCTACTGGGTATCGGATTTTATTATCTATAGAAGTAAGCAGTAATGTGTGCGGAAGTGTTTTAATTTCATATATTATTATTATACCAATAGTAGGTAAGAGGCCATTCGAACACACGACCACCACTCGACAGCCGCATGCTTGAACACTTATTTATTTATTGCAAACAAAACATATACAGCATTACAGTCGAAACCAAGGCACTGTATAATTTAGGTTATAAACCACATAATTCACAATAGGAAAATTCAACATGTAGCCTACCGTAGCTAACATTATGTATTATTATTATCAATTAGTGGCTCTGTGAGCTATAGACCTCACTATTAGTGCTTTTTTTAATTAACGAAAACCGACTCGGCGAAAACTCTATATAAATATCGAACCTGCAGCCGACACGTAACTTTATGTACTAACGGTAGATAGATTTTACTGTCAATTTTGAAGTATGAATGTATGAGCTGACAATTAAAATTTGACATTAAAATCTACCTCACGGTAGCACAAAAGTTACGTGATTACCCCGCTGCTCACAAAATTTCACGAGGATCGGTAGAGAAACTGTTCAGGAGAACAAACTGAAATCTGCTATCAAGAACATACGTAATAATAGAAAAAAAAAGTTTTAGAAAATTTCCAACAACTGACTCGCTAAAAGATTCCATATAGATATCGAACCTGCTCACAAAGTTTCACGAGAATCGGTTGAGAAAGTAGACCTGTAGAGGCGAACAAATCGAATTCGCCAGCAGAAATTTACGAAATCATTGAAAACAAAAATGTTTTTAAAAAAATCTAATAACTGACTACAAAAAAATCTATATATTTATTGAACCTGTTCACAAAATTTTACGAGAATCGGTTGAGAAACGTGTCTTGTAGAAAAGAACAATCGGAAATTCGGCCATACGAAAGCATTTTTGTCGAAGTTGGAGCTTCGTTTTACTCGGTCAAATAGAGCCTAATATTAATCAATCAGTAGGATACTGCTGGGCGGAAAACCTTAGTGGTTGATTTTAATTCATCACCTATAGGTATAATCTACAATCCAATTCCCTAGGTAAATGCAAAATAAACATTGTTATATGATCGATCAAGGAACTTTTTAAAGTGTTTCTTGCATACAAATTAAACCATATATGTAAACATATATATATATAACCTTGATTGTTTTACAAACTACATATACGGTATGATTTTTACCTACAATCGGGTTGTGGATCGGCCTTACATTGCACCAAGGTTCGCAAACGCTATCCAACTAATTTACGACTACCACGAAAAATTGCCTTCTTTTAAAATAAAAGTGGTAATTTAAAGAAGCGTGGAAATACCTAGGTGCTTGACAATGTGGAGGATTAACGATATCGCCACCACGCCGACAAAAGTATGCTCATAAAAATTCTTTGCTTCTTACGATGAGACCTTTTCTTTGTAAAAAATATATTTTTGTTTAGAACCGAGAGAAACACCTACGAACAAAGCATACAATGAAGGATAAAATTCAAGAAAAAAACAATTTTAGCAAGTACCGTGTCCGTTAATTAATGCCCTGACCTTACATACGTAGATAACTCGCTTTCAACAATCAAAAATTTGGTATATATAAAATTATTTCTTAAAAAATATAAGGTAATTTATTTCCTTTTCAATTAACAAAGATTATATAACAAAATTGAATTCTGCTTCTTAGTGGCGTAAAGCATCGTTACATTACATATATTAGCATCAGGTTTTTTTAATGGTACTTGCGTAATTAATTGTATATTTTGACATTGACAAAACTTGACAGAACGAAGCGTATCGTCGAAACCGATTTCACCTGCACATTTAATTTCAGCCAGGGTATGGAAGTTACGCCGTCGGATGCTGTGGCCCACGTGACATTTCCGACTCCGGTGTGGTCACCTGACACCGGTGCGCTCAGTACCCTTTCAAAACAAATGCAATAGCCATGGTGTGGTTTGGAACTTAATTGGGTCACTCATTCTGGCTCGACATTTTCCGGTATTTGAATTTTCACAACATTCCTGATATTCGTTTATTTTCCAGAAGGAACATTCATATCTATCAAATCAGAATGATAGATGTAAAATTGGTAATATACATATGTGCAATACAAAAAAATGTTTATTATTTATGTGGTCTTTGCACAGCCTTTTGGAAAATTTCCGGGAAAAGTGAGCGAGTTCTCAGAAAGAAATTGTGGATGAATAAATTGATATAAACTTAATATTATTATGTATTTTATATAAGATCATTAGATATAGTAAAGTTTAAAAAGTATTGCTTTCCGCAGTAATTTATTAAGCGGTGAAACCTGCTGAAAAGGCAGACAGTGTATAGTTCCCCTCTATGTATGTTTTATGACAATACTCTTTGAATTTGCTTTAGCAATACACTGAACTTGTTAGCTAGCCTAAACGGACGTAATTGACACTACGGATCTAATTTTCATAAGTTTATTTGTTATTGTACCATATTTCCATTTAATAGCGTCATTAAAAACTCACAAACAGTTTTGCGAACCCGTAGAATATTGTGAAAATATTCCAAATTAGGACGTCCAATAAATAACCCTTATATTATCAGAGTGCAAAAGTTATTAGTATCACGCAAATTCTTATGAAATGTTATTTTTGCAAAGTATCTTGCTAGTGCTAGAATCAGACCCCATTAGGAGTATGGGCATAGCATTGCATTCTGTGTCAACAAGTAGATATAGGCCGTGAGTTCGTACATAAGTCTAAGGCCAAATTCTGTCAAATAAACGCAAGAAAATAACGATTAAGTTCTCTGACTATAAGGCAAATTCTTGCTGCGTTCATTTGACAGAAATTTGCCTTACAGTTTCGGACGTACGATACCGTATCTTTTTGTGTCCTTTTTCGGTACCATGTCCTACTGGATGGGGGGATGCGATATATTCGCGAAGGTTTCTGAGCCAAGCTCTAGTACACCTGGTTTTCGGCGACCATCACCAACTGTGATTTGGTTTCCATGTGATCTAATTACAAATCATCTGATCATGAGGACTGCCCTACTCGGCACTACGAGTATAACTCTCTTCTACCCGTTTGTGTCTATCATGACTGATGATTTTCGTTCAAAGACTTACATGTTCCCCCATCGCCTTCGATTCATCGCGTTCCTCACCAAATACTAGAACAATTGAGATAGGTCTTCAGTTGGTCGGTCTACCCTGTAGTGTGGATGTATGGACGGAAGTACGCATCCACAATATGACTGCGACCAACGTTGCCTAACCTGGAGACTGATCACTCTTATGATATGTAAGTATTATTAAGCCGTCACTGCGACGTAGCAATTATAAGTATGTTAAAGTTAGATGCTCGAGAATATTGCTGTCCATGTATCAGTGACTAAAGTATTAAGATATAATTGTAACAGACGACTCAATTAGGTCAACGCTCGATTGAGAAGTATCGTCAGGTGCCCGTTTCTCTTCCCTCTTGTAACTAGTGCCACGTGAGCGGTCACGGGGCCGGCCGCCTGAGCGGGACGCGTGCCTGGATCCTCTATGAGACACCCTCGTGCACCTGTTATGCAATGTACAGAGGACTGAAGCCGTATTTATGGGTCATTCACGGTACCCACTGTACAAATATTAATAAAGCATTTAGATATAGTTGGCGCACAATATCTCAAAAGCAAGCATTCATCGTCGTGCATGTACTTGTACATATAAGTAAAAAACTTAAAGCCCTAGCCCCTAAATTAGCAACACAAACAAATCAAAGCTTATTCATAAAAGAGGGGCTGTAGGTACTTTTTTCTCACCATTTTAGAGAAAAAGACACAAATAGTGAGAGAAGGTTAAGTTTATACATTCGATTTTTTTGGCCAAAAAGTAGTAAAAAATTTAGAAAATTTATACTACGTTTTCTGTAGATTGAATATCTCATATCTTAGCTAATACATAAACACAATATTTTTTTAAAAATCATAAAAGAAACTACAAAAAACCGACTACCTCTAAATAAATTCCATCGTTTTAAAACGTTTGTGATATGCACGCTGCAAGCTCCGACATCGCATCTATTCACAACTTGTTTCTCGTCACCTCACCGCTCGACTAGTATATCTTGCCATCGGGATCCATAATAACAACGCGTAATCGGAGGTCTGACTAACACTGGTTCACATGGGGTGAGAGAAGCATTGTGAATATCATCCCGGAGGTGGGTTAATGACTCCGCGGAGGTCGGCCATTGTTTTTGTACACAATGCTGCGGCTCACCGTCAATCTTTCCAGTTATCCGCCTCACTAGGTGACGACCCTAACATACCAACTTATATGTGCTACAGTACAAGCAATAACAAACTCTATGTCAATGCAATAAGATTACAGACGTGTTGCGTATAAGTTGATTTCGCGCTTCTCGCGCGAAAGATAGCCCATTTCAAATGTTTTATCAAACGCGTGCGATTCACGCTTTTATTTGAGGAACGTGATGAGTGGTCGCGACATTGTCATACTCGTAATTTAATTAGGTTAGCCTTTTATATGCATTAAAACATTTATTTTTGAGATTTTATTTGGTACTTTTTATAAATACCTTAGTCGAATAAAATAATTAGGTACGTATATAATACAGGATGTAATCGTTAAGTGTTTTCATGCGGTTATTCCGTAAATGTAACAGATATAAAAAAGGGATCGAACAAAATTTTATTATGTAAAAAATACATTTTTGAATCATTATTTATTGATAATGGCTAAATCAGTGGGACTTTTAAACTAAAGCCCCGACACACGTCGTACTAAATGTATGGGAGCGTTTAATCTTAATAATCATTTTGGATATATTTAGGTTTTGTCATGAAAAAGTTATTGATGTGGGTTTACTCGTCGGGTAAAGTACATTCGGTATTAATTGTTTTTTGATATCTTTTATATAATATTACGCATTAATCACCTGTAAACTTAAAGATTACAGTCTGTATAAAGAGTGGCCGGCCCAGCTAGTACGACAGGTTTTTAGGTCACGATTTATGGACATATGGATGATATGGACACGAAATGTACTAGGACGTCACATAAACTATGACGGTATAACTTCCCGTGCTCGCCATCTAAACATATAGGTACCTACATAAATATGTTTTGATACAGAGCGAGTCACAGGTATAATGCTCTCATTTCTACTGCATTCGATTGACTTTGAAGTTTCTTCTGCCTACTCTAGCCTAGAAACTTGTATTTTAGTCACATGGTCACGCTATTACTAGCTATATGGGAATATACATATCGTCGCCCAGTGTAATAATTATAACCTGACAATTTCATTACCTATTAAATGACCAAACACCATTTCATTATCTAAGTACTTGTTTGTCCACAGTCAAACTGTGCAAACGGTTTTGTGGGTCTATGTACTTGTTTGTGTTGTATTATTATTTCTTAATAAATAAATAAAATAAATAATAATAATTACAAAATTGTCAGGTTATGAATTGAACATTAAATGTATTCGTAAATATTGAAGCAATAAACTTCGGCGGCTGCTTGATAGGATTCAAAATCTTAACGTCGCAATAATCGATATCTTACCTATTTTTTCATAATTATGTTATTACATTACATACTTCAATATTTTACACTCTATCTTCATATTAAACCATTATATAATGAAAATTATATTTCAATATCTAAAACTTAATAACTAATTAATAATTTGTTAGTCAGATATTTAATTAGATATCTGAGATGAAATTTCCTATATATATAAAATAAAAAAAAACTATCTGAATCGAAGAGGCATGATTATTATATATATATAAAAAAAATGTGCATTAGTATCACTAAGTATAAGTTAATCGATTGCCGATTAGGTAATAGATGAAATTCTAAATACTGATAAGTTCTCTGCATGTTAATTAGTTGTTAAATAAACTGATTATGATAATGTTAAATTTTAATGTATGGATTGAATAAAGCTTTATTATTATTATAATGTTATTACATTCAGAGCAACTAGAAAATTGTGAAGGAATAACTATATATAAGGTTTTACGATATATTTAAGTGTGTACAATTTTTTCTCATTATATTATACCATACTCTAATTGCACACTTACCTACTACATGTAGTTACATGATAACCTGAAAAATCTTCTTCTCCATGAATCCCAAGCGTCGTGACATAGGTATTTAGATATTATGTACTTTTCTTAGTTCAATATTGCAACCAATAACATGGAGGTCGATGAGGTCATTGATTTTCCACACATTGCGTCATTATCGTCCTTGTACGAACCATCCAGCGCTTACAGCAGCATCCCTTCAATTAACTTTCGACAAATTAACGGAAAAGAGAAAAATATAAGTGCGCAAGCAGCGGAGAGGAGAGGGCAGGAAGAATAATTGGGATCGCGGATAATTAATTGCTTCATTTATGTTTCTGCACTTGAGAGTCTTGATTGTGCTGAGTTTGACCGCTTTTTCACTTTTTTTGTAATTCCAAATTGCTATTGTTCGGCTGAAACTTGAAACCCATTTACATTGTTGGAGAATTTTCAGCTACCATTTAAGTCGATAAATCCTCCTTTGAAATTGAAGATGACAGTTTTTTATTATTATTTAATTTGTGGTCCGATCCATTCAATTTATCTTTCAGTTTTGATCAGGAATAAGCCCGCGAAAACTGAATTTGAATGCACCTACAACAGCTGTTATCTAAGTAATCGATTGTGATTTCGGTAAAGTATTAGTACGGCAAAAACCACTTACCAAAACATCTTTGACTTATATTTTAAAGGTTGGCACGTTTTTGTTGTAAACCGACTAAAGTTTTTTAAACCTTCATAATACTTTTTGCCTAGGGGTCGCTCAAAAGACAGAACGGTGAAACTTTTCTGAATTTTGTATTACGTAGGTCATTATGATAAGGGTTACTTGCTTTTACCTGCTTTAAAGTCTATTTAATGATGTTTTAAAACTTTATTTATGCTGGATTTTATTATAAAGCGTGGCAAGTATCATTTTTCATACGATTAACAGGCTTAGGACAACTGTGCCTGTGATTCCAGTTATTATGATATATAATAGGTACTGTACTAAACCGTTGAGTCTTTTGAAGACGAAACAGCATAATAATTAGTGTCACACACAAACATTGATCTTTCGCAAAGCCATTAATTTGTAATTCTTAAAGTAATACACCACCAAACTACTACATAGGATAGGAAACGTTGCAAAAGAAAACTTGAAAACTTCCGGAACGTATATCCCACTTTGACATAAATAGGTATTATTTGTGATACCGTTGCCACGTTCAATCCTAAAACAACTGGTCTAATGGCTTGTTTACAAACCTTTCCGCTTGCTATGTACAAACAAGGCGAAAATTCAAATCCGTTGTACAATTCTTATTCGTTTCACGATCGCTGAGATAGTTACGATCACGTTTCCCGCAACCCTGACCCCTTGAACTCCCGGGAAATGTCACGGGACGGAGATCATTTGTGTTGAGTTTTACTTTCCCGCCGGTACGTTATTTGTAACCTTTTACTCGAAAATTTTAGTAAATTCAAGCATATAGCGTCGGCTAACTGAAACGACGAATTCTCACTGTAATAAAACAAAATCTCATTTCGTAGCAAAAAAAGAAAAACATAATGAGATAAAAGCGGTTCTATTCAATGGCCTTGAAGAATTCTGAGACATTAGTATCTACCAGTCTATATTTTATAAACAGAATCAAGCAGGTTTAAGCTTCTATTTAGCACTAACTTACAGCTGCGGACTTAAACTGTCCGGAATTGAAAACTCGAAAGATTATCTAACCCTAACATTTTTTGTTTAGATTATTAATGAATAAACTTCGACATGATTAAGGGGAAACATTTCCGTAATCCCAGTTTTCCAGCACAACGGACCTTAAAGGGGATTATAATGTCTTCCGGGATATTTTTTGCTATCATACAGTCTGTGTGCCAGTCAGTAACCAGTGTCCGCCTTGACATGGGTTGCCAAAGTAGGTAGTTAGCTGTATTTTTCATTCTTAGAACTAGACCAGTGACACAAATGTTGTCGTTTGTGTTCAGTCTCATTGTTCGTTTTGTTCACTGTTTGCGACTTTTACTTTTATTATTCTACTGAATCCCAATATAATAAAATCTTACCAAAATATCGTATCAATATTTTAAATGTGAAAGTTTTGATGTGTACGGCTGGATGGACTAAAATGAACTTTGTGTACATATTGTCTTTGTGTCATACTGTCCATAGTATTAAAACATGGGATACTTTTTATTCCGAAAATCATACATCAAAGAGGATATAATCTGAGATGGAAGTTGATATGGAAATTCAGACCCACAAAGTTTAGGGCAATGGCTAGTATTCTAAAATAAATAATTTTCTTTAGCTTTAATGTAGATGACTGAAAAGTTTACGAGTACATGGACCCAATCACTGTTGGTACAAGTGTCCATCTAACTTTGTTTAATGATTATTGCGTACATAAAATGAACAACAATTTTTACTTTTACCAAATAACTCAATAGAGCAAGATAGTCCTAATTATTAATAATAAACATAATATGGCTCCTCTCCACCCGGCTCTCTGACCGGTGTTGCCATTATAAAATGGTAATGTCGTTATTTTATAGGGGACCATCTAGCAGAGAGCGAGTCACCGTCTGCCCGAAATATAAAGATCTGAGACAGTTTTATTAGGCAGGTGTCTCACCAAATAGCCCAGCAATTAGTCCATCATTTTTACCCAATAACCCAGTTCATTTAGGCTCTATCAACCACCAATAGTCCCTGTGCAGCCTGGTGGGTGCTGTCTCTGTGTACGTCACATGACACAATCCGCTCGCGACAGACAGAATCCGCTCGGTGTATCCCTTGCATTTCATTAAAGTATCGAAAGGGCTCTACGTGGTGGCTATGTGGTACTCCTTTGGTACTTTGGTGCCTCGGTACTTCGGCTCCACGCACGTGTCCCAAAGGTCCGGGAGGCCATTGTCCCGTGAACGAGAAAAACATAATATATTTTCCTAGTAGTATTCACGGTAAGAAAAGCTTTATATG
This sequence comes from Epiblema foenella, assembly GCA_963556455.1. NCBI lineage: Eukaryota > Metazoa > Arthropoda > Insecta > Lepidoptera > Tortricidae > Epiblema > Epiblema foenella. The sequence goes on along the minus strand of OY747104.1, from coordinate 8,720,672 downwards.
TCAATTAGTAAGCAGTTGAGTAAGAAAAAATGAAACAACGAGGTACCTAGGTTTCGTTAATTCATTTACATAATTTACCATGTTTAACAACCTAGAAACAAAAATAAGACAATCAATAAAGTAAAACTTGAGATGTCCCAACTTTGACGTAGACAATTCTTTCAAGAATATTTTTCCATGGGTCCTTACTTATTTCAAATAGTTGGTTAATGGTACGTCTTTTATTAGAATAGCTATTGAGAGAAATTCTGGTTCCTCTTCTAATTTGATGAGGAGGTAATCTAGTGATCCCTCTCGCGCAAATTTAGCCCCGCCCATCGGGCGGTGAAAATCAATAACATACGCCAGAAGTGCGTTTGATGTCCTACCTTGCTGACGTCGCTCCACCGATGTCCGTAATGCCTCCAAATGCCCGCTCCTCGAACGAAGGAAAATATATTAGTTTTTAGATCACGTTCGCGATACGTTATACTTGCATAATATTTTGACTGACACAAACGAAACAGTCGCTAAAACTTTAAAATAGAAGTGATTTATTTCAATTTTAGTTATTTCAGTGTTCCTTGTTCTTAAGAAAGAAAATTTGGAGAAACTATGTTATAAAATTAATATTACGATGATTTGGGGCAAAAGCAGTAAATTTTAATACAATGTTTAGTTTTCTCTCAACAGGTAGGTAGGTAGGACCTTAACGTGAAGTTAGGTATCCATTTAACTTTTTTCAAAGCTCTAAGTGAATTAGTACCTGTCTCAACATTTGGAAGGATTGGAGCAAGTTTGTATTGGATAGGTGTTAAAAGCTTTGAGCTCAACTGTGCCTCTATATGTAGGACTACATTATTATAGTAGGTAACCTGATTCATCGTTCTTTGGCTTTTGGACCTTCTGCTCACAGTTGCTTACTTTTAAATATATTTTAGCTTTAGTGTTTATAATTATAATTTTCAAAATCAATTAACACATTTTTTTACATGATCATTTTTATCCTGTCCGAATGATTGCCATAAACTCAACAATTCCATTCTCAATTTCTTAATACTAATTACTGAAAGTCGTTAATAATGGCTAAAAAGCTTTTAGTAAAATGAATGTAGAATAATTTCGTGCGCAACGTGTTATAGAAAGCGATTTTCCGATAATTGCCGAAGATCCTTTCGGTAAGTTTGCCGACGCGAGCACCTGCATTAATTACAAGATTTAGCGTCATCCCTTCCATTAATAAGGAATAAGCCCCCAATCTACATTCCTTCCTGTTTTTAGGGCCCCCTCAAAACTGAACCCATTTAAAGCGGCCTACTGTTCCTAATTGAAACAAAAAACTATCATTGGAGACACATTAATGGATAGTCATAATAATAAAATACAGATGACTGCCATGCAAGACACACAGATGATATTAATGAACTTATGAAAGCCACTGGAGAGACCAAAACGATTATTTCATTTGCTCCGTGGTCCAAAAGTCATAAAAACGTTATGACCTCCCGGAAATGACTGCCACCAGATTTTTCTTTTGAAGAAGGGAATCTAGAACTTATTGGGATTGAGCCTTCTCAAGTGAGTGGGGCAACATGACTGTTAACAGCTGTAAAGCCTCGAATTATAATAATAAAAATCGGCCAAGTGAGCGTCGGGCCACGCGCAATGCAGGGTTCCGTAGTTGTCTATTCGTTACATTGTCGAACTTAAAAGTTCGCAAACTTATATTTACTATGTTCTTGACACAACTAATAACATTATCTAAGTAATCAATGGAAATTGTACGAAAGTTTGCTTATCTAAGTAGGTTTCTTAAATTCGGCTATTACCCGTCAATTAGCAATGTCTATATACTTAGGTTTGAAAGTGTTCCTTATAAAGTCATTATACTATATATTACTACCATGATTTTTCTTCACATGCGCCATAGCTATTGCATAGCAACCAAAATCCATCCCCACTTTAAGTCTTGGGGTGATACCGTAATTTTTTTTTATAGATTTTATTCTACAGTTTTGTCGGTATAAGACGAATGTCAAATTACAGCTTTCTAGTACTAACGGTTACTGAGCTGAGCCGCGGTCAGACGGACGGACGAGTTTGGCGAAACTATGCTGCGCTTGAGATTGTGCTGCAGTTACAAGCGTCAGTAAGCTAAGGTGTCTGCTTGCTTAGATAGGCCGTAACCTCTACTTGCCTAAGTAGGTATAAAAAAAACGTGGCTTTGATTATCACACACAAAAACCAGGATCAATGCCTTAAAGGCTTTTGAAGTAGGAACGCTCTCATAGCTGATACGACTTAGTAGGTTTGTACCGAGAGACGTATCAGTTTTGAGAATTTTCGTTTTATACCTACTGAAATTGTTGACTAAAGATAAACATGCATCAAATATAGTTACCTATCAGATGTTTCGTGAGATAGTAATATTTGTCGAATTAGTATCGTCTTTATTATCCTATAGGAGCAAAACTAATCCTAAGATTTGGCGTAGGCACTAGTTTTACGAAAGCCACCGCCATCTGAACGTCCAACCCAGAGCGAAGCCTAGACCATGTAGTACCACATTAGTATCATAATTTTGAATATATTTCAGCATATCATAGTTTTGAAGATTCATTGGTTAACTTAGCCCGCATTTCTGAGACGATTCCAATGAGCCCAAACATGACGAGTTTATCTTGAGTCGTTTAGAAGTTGCTATACTTATGACCACTTTCTGAATCGATCATCAGATCAGCTCGGTGGTAGGTCATCATAAATTTACGAGTTATACTCTTGTCGCTGTAGCTCTTTCCACCTGACTCTATCTAGCGCCGCTTCCCTGCCCTCCTACTTGGTGTTAAGTACGTACCATAATATTGCGTTGTCATCGAACTTTGACTACGAAAAAATAAACATATTTCATAGTGGCCGTTACGGCCCCCGGGCTAAGTTGACTATAAAAAGTTATAAATAAATGTCGTTGTGGGCATTTTGGCCCGCGGGCTGAGTGAAGAGCGGGCTGAGTTGACCAATGAATGGTTTTGAAATATTGACTCTAACTACTTAAACTCAGGTACTCAAACTAGTTCATATTAAGGAATACTTAATTGTTATTAGAAAATCGGACTTAATCGCGTACAAAACTAATTAAATTACCTTTTCCAAGGTTTGACCGACGTTTCGTATGTATCCGTGGTCGCGAGCTGACTGCCGCTTCCGTTTTCCAATAATAATGTGTGAAAATCGTGTAAGTTTAAATCGAAATATTTAATTTAACTAGAATAGAAGGAACCCCTCGCTCACCAAGAATTTGGAGAAGATTTTTTGTATGTTATTAATTACGATGCCAAATTTTAAGAATTCGAAACTTTGTTCAGCTGGCGGTACTCTGAATTTAATTTAAAAATTCCAAAGTACGACGAGACAGGTAAACTTAGAAGCACGTTATGAATTTTATCCCACAGTAGTTTCAGGTTTACCACACACATCCTTCCATCTAACTTTTCGAGTTATTTTCACAAAGAGATATTTTTTCCTACTCGTCGACCTCAATGTTTGAATTAAGATATCGTAGACGGAACTAAAATCACATACATTTCTCTATTGGTTCCCTTCAAGTGAACTCTTATGAAATAGACCAATCACGTGTCCCCTTTTACTGTACTCTTATGAAATTGGCTAATCACGTGTCGCCATTACAGTACTCTTATGAAATTGACCAATCATGTGACGCCGCGGCATAGAACAGAAGACATCAACGAGCGTCCGACCCATGTGCCTAAACTTCATTTTCGCAAGACTAGTCTGTTTAATTGTTTCGGTTTGTTTAATTAATTTCTGTTGACTCGTAGAAAACAAAGTGTATACAATAGTTATATAATTAGCTTTTTAAGTCTCGAACCTTACTTAGACCACTCGGCAAGCCTCGTGACCTAATCGCGGTTCTCGACTAAAAAGCATACATTATATAACGATTGTATAAACTACTATTTTATGCCAGGAGATTTGCAAAGTAATGTGCGGAGTGTAATGCGCCTAAGGTTTTATATGAAAATGATGATTGTAAAAGTCGGTCACACTCTTTAATGTATGATTAATTTCTCAATTTTATTCTAGGATTTCTATGCAGTTGAATAGGACTGTTACATCTTAAAATCAATCAAATATCAGAATCCAATGTACGAGAAATAAAAAAAATAGTTGTAATATTAACAGGTATATTATTGTTAACTGAACTTTGCTGTGAAAAATACACACGTGGATAACCACGAGCAAGTGACAAGTTTCTAAGTCAATGCGAGATCAACAGATTACTATCGTGATTGATTGTTGGCCGGTATGTGCCAACCTCGTTACCAAGCGGTAATAAGTCATTTTTCTGCAAACCGTAATGACACGATCTTCCGCCGACTACATTATTTTTAACCCTACAACATTTTTTATGACAACTGTACCACACCTACATATATCTAATTTTCTTGCATTTCTACCATGCTCATAACGATTTATATAGTAATGTAAAAGATCATAACGAATTTATCTGTGCTCGGTTTTTTTCTACCCCGACGTAACCAAACACTGCTGCCTGATGGTAAGCAGACACTGTAGACTATCGTCGTGTTAACAGCTACAAACAAATTCAGGTCCTTCAATCTCAACACTTCACAGGTATTATATTTTTCACCTCACTAGCTCGGAAATCCCTTTTTTATTGTTTAAAAACAGGTAGCAAAACTACATTTTATCCCCAAGAGTGCAAAGAATATTTGAAATCCGAACGTGCTATTTGTAACTTTTTTAAACATGTAAAGGCTAGTCCAGACAGTCCAGCAACAACAATTTTATATTGTGCCTACGCTAAATCTCGGGATTAGGTAGTGGACCCCGGGCATCCAACTATATTTAGGATGTAATAACGCTAGGACGAGGAGGAGTAAAAAAAATCCTCGCTCTTGTGAGGTAAAAAGATTTGATATACACGGCTGCAAAGTTATTTTACTTCTCGTTTGTTGCAACACTCGCTACGCTCAGGATTCTATTTTCGAACCACTCGCTTCGCTCGCGGTTCAACCATAGGATCCATTCGCTAGCTCGTGGTTCAACCCTAGAATTCATTCCCTAGCTCGTATTTCAATCCCACACTCGCGGTTAAAATACAACTTTGCACCTTGTATAACAAATAACTAATATCTTGAAGATAAAACTGAAAGCAGTGAAACTGCACTACACCTTAATATGAACACATTGAGAAGTAAATTGTAGTAATTTTACGATTATTATTTTACCATCACAGGAGATACGGCATGCAATATAATTAATATACATTTTAACCAGTTGGATCTAGTTTGTATAATTATTTGGTAAAGATTAGTACTTTAAATAAAATACTCCTGTGATTATCAGTCTTTAACATACAATGATGAAACGGGTCACTCACGTCTTCACACATGTCATGAGTTTGTACCGGTTCGGAACAGCACAACGGTTTTCAAAATGAGCCATTCATTTTTATAAAACAGTGGAACACCAGAAAACCACAGGGCACCCTTGTAGCATAGAAAACTAGTTTCCAACAAGCGAACAGTTAACAAGAAAACTCAGTGAGATTGAGTCTTTAGATTTCTCTTGCGTATTTTTCATCAAGTTGGCCGTAACTAAGCGCATTTTGTTTAGTATCGGAAGTAGTTCCCGCCATCAAAGTTAAAAGAAGCTATTAAAACGGTTATAAATCTTTCTAACAGTTAAGTTGTTGCAATGCAACTTTTAAACACCATTAAATGTGGATCTATGTAAGTTCAGGCCGGTCGCAGATACGCGAGCGATTTCCTCTTGTTTTACAGTCGCTTCGCACTAGTGGCTATCATTTTTATCTGCGAAGGTGTAAATGTGTTTGTTTGAAATGTGAAACTTTTTAACTCGCATCTAGAATCTCGTGGATCCAAATAAGACTGTCATATTTTATATTTTTAAAGTATCCACTTTCACTTTCACTTACCAGTACATTCATAACAAGGAAAACTTATATTTTTGCCATTAATAAGTTCAAACAAGCAAATAAAGGGCCTGTTTTAGATTTAAGTTAGTTTTAATATTATTTAAGTTATTGTTATTTAACTATTATTACCGCTTGTAAATCAATACAGAAATAGTTTTAATAAAATTAAGTATGTTTTATCTCAAATTAATAAAATGTCATAATAAATAAAATAGCACTTAAGAGCCTTATATAATAATTGTTCAATAACAACGACTCTATCGTATCTAAATAACGAATCTACATAACAATACAATAACCACCGGTTATTAACAAAAACTCATCTTCTCTAAAATAAATTCGCAAAAAGGTCTGTTTGACTTTGCACACGCGGCGACATTGCGAAACAACAAAAATATTCAGTGGTAATCAAACAGTGGCCGGCACACCAGCCAATATTTGAACAGAAAATTTGCGTTAATACTCGAATAAAAACTCTTAAATTATAAAGCTCTTTGGTAACATAGATTATGTAGCTATCTTTGCTAAAAGCTACGTGTTTCACCTAAACGTTTTCGATATCATTATGTATTCGTTGAAGACCTTTTTTGAAAAGACTAAAAATGATTACGATAAAATATCTGAGTACTACGTAGGTACGTTGTCAGTACCTTTAGCGGTTGATCAATTTGTAAAAGAGACAATCGTCTCGCTGCCTTATATATATATGTCAAAAACATTTTACGCAACCTTCGTATTTTATTAAATCGCTATGAAAACACATAATTTCTTCAATTTTCATTCGAGTATTGCGCATTAAGCGGCACTTAGCAAATCAGTTGGTTGCGATTGCGATTTATGCGATCCCCCGTACCTTTGAAAAAACATTGAATTTGTCAGTCATGATCGCTTAGAACGAAAATGGCTCCCAGAGGGCAGAGCGCAATCGGCTTACAGCCTGGTAGGGCTGCCAGCGTATGACTAAGGACTATATGCATATTCATTCAAACAGTTATTTTACCGCGATAGTTCAAACTCACATGTATGAGAGTGTGGATGGATATACATATTAAAAGTTTATACTAGTTTTTTGCGTTAAAGAAGAATGCATATGTTTGTAATGTTAGATTTATTAGTATTTTGCGTAGAAGTTGATAACCCTGCTTGATACGGCGCCCGCACCCCGCTCTCAATGCAAACACATTAACGCCAATTTCTCTTGAACCATTTCCTCAATACAATATGACACACGACGACACGTTTACATTACGCGTTTTAAGTAAAATAAACAGAAGAAAATTGAATTAAAATGATCTACATTTTGAATATCAAATATTAAATGTTGTCCTACCACCACCAATAAGAATTTCACCGGATACTTTTAAAATAAAACTGAAACTCCATCTGCTACAGGAACAAATGTCTTCGGTCTAGCCGACGATGTGGTTGTTTGTTTTCACCTCAATAGATTTAGAGTAGGATGAAAATAAGTAAATAATGAATATAATAATTTTCATACTATTCTAAATCTATTTGGCGTGATTTTCGCAAAATAACTCTATACTGCACATTTCTGCTATATATTATTATATTCTGCTTCTACTATTATTTCTCTCTATTTATTTTCGTTCTTAGGCTAGGTTTTTACAATATCTTTATTTATTATTATTATTATTCTCTTTATTTACCTTTCGTCTTAGGCTAGGCTTTTACAATATCTTTATAAAAAGTAAAATATGAAAATACACTTACAAAACATAAAAATATTATAAAATCCTAACTTAGGGTGCCGCTGGCAGCAAGGCGGGGCCTAAGCTACCCATGGTTAGGGCGACAGAGAGAGGAATCTTCTGACTATCCGCGCCGTGTCCAGGAGTACCGCCTTCTGTATCTGACCCTTGACACAGTCACTTGAGGTGTTGGTCGAAACTCTTAGCTATTAGACCGTTCGCAGAGACGACTATCGGGACAAAGATCATTGAATCAACATCCCACATGGCGGTCACCTCGTGTGCCAAGTCTAGGTACTTGCTGACTTTGTCCTTCTCGGCCTTCACGAGGTTCTCGTCATGGGGGATGGTGATGTCAACGAGCACTGCCTGACGCTTCGATCGATCTGTCAGCACGATATCAGGTTTATTGGCCACAATAGTCCTGTCCGTGATGACAGATCGATCCCAATAGAGCGTGGCACGACCATTTTCGAGAACTGGCGCAGGTGTAAACTTATAGTACGGCACTTCGAAGTTCACAAGACCGTATAGAAGAGCAAGTTGCTGGTGAATGATTCTGGCTACTAAGTTATGTCTGTGCAAGTACTCGCCGTTAGCAAGATGTCGACCGTACCGTCCTTCAGGATACATTTCCGGTAGTTATTCGTCATGATAACTTCGTCCGCAATTGCACAGACAAAACCTTCGGTTTCTCCGAAGAGATCCCCGAAACGTAGCCAGTTCACCGACGCGAGCAGGTCTACGTCGGGCCCTGTGAGTGCCCTGTAGAACCGCCCGTGTAGCTCCTTACTCTTCTATACCGCCTTGCGTTCCTCGGTGCTCCATACTTTATGTATGCGCCAGTTCTCGTTTGCCATAGAAAGCTGGGAGAAAGATGCGTCTACTGCTACTACGTCCCGATGCATCCCACACTCGCTGGTAAGGAAATAATCCCTGAGACTGCACACCTCACGGTTGTGGAAGTCTTTGGCATTTAGAAAGCCGCGACCTCCACACTTCCGTGGGATGTACAGTCTCATAACAGACGAGCGTGGGTGTAGCATGCGGTGCGCAGTGAGCAGTACACGCACCCTTCGGTCCTGGGCATCCAGCTCAGTCTCAGTCCATCTTAATATGCCAAAGGAGTATGTGAGCAAGGGCATCACCCAGGCGTTGAAGGTGCGCACCTTGTTGCCGCCCGACAAAAGACTATTAAGCACTTTTGTCAGGCGACAGAAGAAGCGTTCCTTCAACACCCGCTTTACGCTCCCACCCTCAATACCCAAAGACTGTGAGATACCAAGATATTTATAGGTTTCTGCTTCGGAGAGAGATCTGAGGGACATTTCCTCAGAAAGTTGTAAATTTGACGAATTTACAACTTTCCCCCGCTGTACATGCATGACCGCGCACTTATCTATACCAAATTCCATTCTCATGGCTCTACTGAAAGCTTCTGTCGTTTTCAGTAGCTCCAACAGGTCCTGTCTATTTGGTGCAAACAGCTTAAGGTCATCCATGTAGAGAAGATGAGAAATGATCTCATCTCCTCTCCGGAGCTGCCAACCTAGCCCTGAATCCTTCAGCAAAGTGCTGAGCGGATTCAAAGCTAGGCAGAACCATAAGGGACTCAGACTGTCACCCTGGAAGATACCTCGCTCGATCCTGATATAGTCCTGCGAGCCAGAAGGGCCGTCACCCCCTCCCGGTTGACGAAGGACTGTGATCCACTGCCCCATGCAAGCATTTAACCTCCTGACGACCGGCATCCTATACATAGTATATAGGCCCCAATTAAGTTTAGACTCTGTGTCAATTTGAAAGAGAATCATTTATACTGCCAAGTTTTGATACCTAGTCGTCAGGAGGTTAAGAAGGATCTCAAAGCTACATCAATTTTATACAGCTCTAAGATCCTCCTTAGCCATGAATGAGGCACCGAATCATAGGCCTTCTTATAGTCAATCCAGGCGGCCGAGAGGGTCTCTCTGTTTCGCTGGACTCTTTGGCAAATGGTCATGTCTATGAGGAGGAGCTCTTTAGTATCACGCGACCCAACCCTACATCCATTTTGAGCTGGGGCCAAAATATTGTTCGCAACAATGTGCGTGTTAATTTTTGCTCTCAAAATGGATGTCAGGAGCTTGTACAGCGTAGGTAAGCACATGATAGGTCTGTAGTTCTTCGCTTCTGTGGTAATACCGGACTTGTAGAGCAGGGAGATAATACCAGTTGTTAAGAGTGGTGGGAGGGAACCGAGTACGAGGGCTTGCTGGAACTGCGTTGCTAAACGTTCGTGTGAGCATCGAAACCACTTCAGCCAGAAGTTGTGCAATCCGTCCGGTCCCGGACTTTTCAAGTTCGGGGCCGTACGGATGGCAGAGCTTACGTCTTCGGGGCTGATGGTAACAGACCCCATGGGTTCGATGGACTCACACTCACATTCGACAATACCTATCCAGTCGCCCTCTGTGTGTTCGACAGGCACTGACCAGATACTACGCCAAAAGTTAACCATGGCAGTAGTATCCGGTTGCTGTCCGTCAGACACACGATGATTATTATTATTATTATGTTCTGCTTCTCCTAGGTTTATTAGCTGGGATCCACTGAAAATCAACGTCGTGGCTCTTCATGCTCCGATACAACGCTGAGTGGACTCCTTTTTGAGACCATCTTCAAATGTGTATTTCCCAGATTTAAACTAACTGTACTTTATGTTGTAGTTTCAAATAAATAAGTCATTCATTTATTCCTACGAGAGGTTAGCTATTATATGTTTAACTGTTTACCCTTTGTAATGGTCTTCACGTTAGATTATACGTTTAGATTTTTCATGTATATAGTAAAAAATCCTGTATACTCGACTCGATACATTGAAAAATGTACCTACTGTATCAGACATGTATAACGATACTAAAATTCCCTAATCAAAAACTTAATTAATGTACTTTCAGTTAGACTGATCAGCGACTCTCTAATAAAACGGGGCGTAAAGCAGACCGGAGTTACATTAATCAACAGCCTAGCCCGTACCTACAAATACCTACTTAATCTTTTCTGGCAAAGTAACAAAAGAGATTGGCATATAATCCTATCGGAATATCCGTAAATCCGACAAAGGCTGCTAATATTTAGATGAAAATATTTTGATACAATATCTATTACGTATTGATTGATTCAACGGGGCGAACGTTCCGTTTGGATTTTAAATTGAATACTGCTTTTGTTTGATACTTTTTAGGATTTTGCAGTAGTAGAAAGCCGCGGCAGCGATTTCCATGTGTTCTTTTACATTCGAATGCTCTCCACGTCTATTAGCGAAACATGAAATTCAATAGAGAAATAACAGAAAGATTTGCCAATTAATTGACTCTATGGGTAGGTCGCCAATATATTGAAGTTTTCTATTACGAGTCATATTAATCATTGAGCGCCATTTTTTTAATAGTTAAAATAACTTTTATCATATTTTACGCAATTCCCAAATGAAATTAGCAATTAAAGTACCCTACTGGTGTTGATAAAAAAACCGTAATCATATGTGGTCACATCAATATTCACGTGTTCGGTTACTAAACACGGTGTGTTCCCAAGTAGCTAGCACGTGCCAGTCACGTGATCGCGCGTTCCCAACACGAAAGCGCACTAATTGAATAAAACAACTGAATATAACAGCATGTTACTTGTAGTTTTTTTTACATGATTGGCTCATTAAAGTTCCTAACTAAGTGAAGCTTAAACACCGACGTTTATTGTACGGTACTCGTAAACGTCAAAAATAATGAGCGGGTGACATGCACGGCTCACGATCATGTATAGTTGTTTAATGTAGTTTCCTGCCACTTGGAAATTCAAAGGCGGATAGTTTGAAAAAGCTCGCGTGTCATTTATTAGACGCTGTCATTCATTAAACTTAATTGAGTCTATACCTCACATAATATTAAAATATGCATAGTGGCAGCCAAATATATATTCCTTACTTTAAGATTATGTTCTTCAATTTAATATGATACTAATATTATATATGGTGAATTTAGGTACTCTTGTATTTTACTACTGAACCGATTTAGATAACCCTATTCCATTAACGAGTGTATTGAACACATTGTTATAAATGACATCCTCCCTTTATGAAACTAAAGTACTATATTTATTTAGTTTCTTAGGGGCATGTTGAAGTGGTACGGATTGATGAGGAAAAAATATATACGTTTAATTTTTGTCACACTAAAAATATCAAAATTGGTAAAGACTCATTTAAAAATCGAGAAGAACCGATAAGGGGCATGTTGCATTGGTACGGATTGATGAGGAAAAATATATACGTTAAATTTTTGTTACACTAAAAATAAAAAATTGATAAAGACTCATTTAAAAACCGAGAAGAATATAAACTTATGCAATAATTCATACGTGCTATTTTTGAGTTTGAACGAATACACATTAGATTTGGCTTGACAAAATAAATGGTTTGTCATGCGCAGCACTGAAGCATAGAAACATGTTTGTTTTTAGTGCGTGACGGGAAGTGTAGTGAAATATTCCGTAGGTTATGCATGGAGATAAAGCGTCACGCGTGCGTCACTGCGCGTCACCGTGCGTGGTGCCCGCGCAATTACGCGTGATGTACGCACACTTTACTGCTCCATATCTTAGAGCATTTAAGACAGGAGACGGCTTCAGCGCATCTTTCCGAACAAAACACAAAAAAAACCACGCACACTTGCAAAACTTTCTCCCATTGCCACGCACCTACACTAAAACAATCACGCACCCACACTCAAAACAATTTGAGCAATAAAATTCGACCTTACTAGCATTTATACAAGGTCAACTATCGCATGGTTAAATTGACCAATTTCACTAAGGATCACATTTCAGAGAAGTTCTTAAGAAAGTAGTCCTTGTGAGTCCGATATATGGTGAAGGTTGATGTCAAAATAGCGGCCAAGCGTGATGGTCAAGTACTAATGACTTTGTAATCGATGCTAGAATTCCGTTTTTAATAAAAAATTTAATAGTGCAGTAAATTATAATTAAAGCGGTAACATACGTGCAAGTGAAATGGTAATACATCTTTTCGTAAATTTGATAAATTAAAATGTTTTTTGCACCCGAAAACAGCACATAAAGGTATTTTGACGGAGCTCTTCATACGCCGGGAAGGATAACGAGACTGATCATCGAATAATCGATTAAAAAAAAAACGTTTTTAATAACATGGCAGATTTTTCTCCTTTACCTTTGGCAGAGGGGTAAGTATATCAATGGCGTCTCCAGTCTTAAATGCTCTAAGCTCCATATTCTATAACAATTATTACATTATTATTATATCAATAATTCCATTAACTCTATATGAAGGAATAGCAGTATAACTGAAATAGCGCAACAGGATAGCACAGTTTACGTATGAATAATAAGGTATATAGGTACTCGTAGACAGCATGCATTTTATGACCAAAATTGAACATAACCACATTCTTACAGATCAAATATATAGGCATTTTTTTAAATACAAATAGATTGCATTTGTGAAAAAGCGATCTTAATAGGTATTTTGAATAATACAGTTCCGGTCTGTTTAGCTTTCGTCAGTATTACAATAAACAACTCAAAAACAAAAACAATCGTTCAGAGCATAGTGGTAAATTAGTCGGGGCATTTCAAACGTGCCGTACGAGTTCCTCAACTATTTGTAAATAACCACACAAACTTTCCATGCGGCATGTGAAACAGTTCGCCGGCGAGCTTAGCGGTTCATTGAAAAGAATAATGTTATTAAAATTTGTAACTGAACAGTAGTCTTTTGAAATAGAAAACTCGTTTTAAATATTACTATGTAATTTGAATTTGTTTTCCCAGTCTCATGCGTCAGAGAGCGCTAGCCCAGTTGGCCGATGCCGACTGTCATGTGATGGCTAATACTTCTAATCCTAATGTAATGTCTAAAAGTGATTGCTTTTACTCGAGACAGAAATATCGCGGCTAGTTACGCCCGATAGACGTCCTCCTCAATAGACATGTGAAATTGATTACATTTATTAGATAATGCATGCTGACTGGCATTGGTGTGAGTTTCACTATGACTCAGTTGTGACCTTAGTTCATCAAGAGCATGTTAAACGGTTAAAAATATAACTCATAGTAACTCCTGCATTTTTCGGATCCTTTTTTGTTTGCCGATTAGATTATCTAAGTACATATTGGATGTTATATAATAGATATATACAGTCAGTTTGTTCTAAAAGTTTAAATTTAATAAACATGTGCCTAATCACATATTTCCATATCAGTTGGAACCGGTCAAGTGCGAGTCCGACATAGACATACCGGGTGTACAATCCAAATGGGTCAGTATGGAGAAGTCGGAAACTATGAGAGATAGCGAGATCTGTTCTTAGGAACCATGATGTCGATTTTAGATTTAATAATAATTACATTCAAACTTTTTTATTAACTCTCATACCAACCCACCAAATTTGGCTACATAATAATAACATAGTACATAATAATTTCATATTTTTTCCTTGGTAAACTTCGCAGATAAGATAATGTAAATAAATAAATAAATAAATAATATCTTTGGACAATCTTACACAAATCAACCTAGCCCCAAACTAAGCAAAGCTTGTACTATGGGTACCAAGTGACGATATACATACTTATATAGATAAATAGATACTTAAATACATAGAAAACATCCAAGACTCAAGAACAAATATTCGTGTTCATCACACAAATACATGCCCTGACCGGGATTCGAACCCGGGACCTCCAGCTTCGAAGGCAGGGTCACTACCAACTAGGCTAAAGCGGTCGTCAAAAAAATGTGGGGTGTCATATGAAAGGGCTTGTTGCACAAACTGTAATATTTTTTTTTTACGTTCAGTCATTTTCGATTTATGAGGGAAAATGTAAAAAGAAATACCGTTACCCAGTTTTTTTTACATTTTCCCTCATAAATCGAAAATGACTCAACGTAAAAAAAAATTGATTCAGAATGTGCAACTTTGCCCTTTCATATGACACCCCACTTGACATATTCACCAGACTTTCAAGTTTTGAACCACCTATTATTTTTCACAGATAATAAAAATATTTAAATAAAACATGATCTATGCATCTAGGTTACCCTTTTTTATAACTTTTGCAAATTTCAAATCGGTAGCATAAGTAGTTCTTGAGATATTTAACAATGTGACAGACAGACAGACAGACAAAGTGAAACCATAAGGGTTCCTTTTTACCATTTTGGTATCGAACCCTAAAAAGATCCGTTCAAACTGAGGTTAGTACAGGTTAAATAGACAGCAGAAATATATTTATCGTGATGGTACTGACACGTTATCATCTGGGGATCGCCTTGACGATTCTAAAAATATAATAGCTAACACTTGCGACGTTATTTATTTTCTTTTCGTATTTTCTCGCTAAATATTTCCGTCTTTTCTGATTTATGAAGTACAACATAAATTTATCTAACATTTCACCGTGAAAACTGTATGTGTGATAAATCCGAGTGCATTAAGATATCGAAGATTATTTTATACGCGATCTCGTCTTTATCCAACTGAGTAACTCCAGGAAAATGAATTTGACGAGAAATAATAAATTAAGGGTAAAATTTAAACATACACAAAAGTTTATGATAAAGGGCGCGAGAGTCGGTTGAGCGGTTGAGCGCTGAGCGGCTCAGATGCGTCTCATTATGTCGAGGAGCGTGTGATAAACGAGCGTATTGGAAAACGCCTTGGCACGCCCTGCACGTCACGATGACGGGTTATAAATGAGTTTTATATTGTCTGTTCGCACCTAAGCCTAGCTCTCAAGTCTCTTAGATAACTGATCAGGAACTGAACGAACGTCTAAAAGACAATTTTTTTTATCACCGACAAGACCAAATTAGACGAGTGGTTGAAATGTTTGGCTAGTGTCCAGCGCCATAAATTAACGTGTACTTTTTTCCTTATTTTCAGGTAAATCGCTGAAAGACGTATGTGGACGAAGGAGCTTCTCGTGGATCGTGTCTTGCACGCGGCGGCGTTGCCCATTTAGCTGTTAATGATAGTGAACACAATGTTGAAAATGTTCAGGCGTCATCGACATATATCGAACAGATAACCCGTGGAAAATAAACAATAGCATTTAATTGTAGTATTTTCATTTTGTTAATTTTAACTGACTAGCGGGTTACATTGGAGTTCATCATTTTTCTAGATAGCTAAACTACACAGTTGTAATACATCTAGTATAGCTGAGGCCTCGTTCATTAAACGCCTTCTATTGTAGCTGTTGACATAGGCAATCTTTAAAATGCGTTAGGCTCTGCTTTTAACTATTTGCGCACACTAAGTTGCGACACGATTTTCAAAAACATTTTCTTTATTGAAGAAAAGTGACGTATACATAAAATTATTTAGGCACGTTTTAACTTTAACTAACAGTGTCAAAAATATATTATAGTTAAGGCTGCTAACAAGGTGTGTAGGTACTCAAGCAACTACTGAGCCACCGATGGCTAAAGTGGTTTTGGCAACGTCCAACGTCTGCTCGACTTAATCACGGCGCACCTTAACCAGGCTTAAGCTCAAGTACGAGTCGAGCAAAACTCGTAATGAGTCGGAACCGATGAGCACGCCTCAAGCACGCCTTAACGTCGTTTTACGTGCTCAAGCACTGTTAATAGCGAGATTTGCCTTCGTTGAATTTTCATATAAAACTGTAGTTCTACTAAAGCGTGTATTAAAACTTGTTACGTTGTAAGGCATGCTTTTAATTATTTTATTATCTAATGTGGGAATATAGTTAGTAGACTCCAATTTATCTACGGCATTTTCAAAATCTAAGCACAAAATGGGAACTTTGAAACGATAGGTAATGTTTCAGACTATAATACGTTTATCAAAATACGATAAAATTTAGATTAAACTATGATAGGTAGTATTTGTTACGTAAATTGTAATAATTGCCAGATTGAGCCCCAGGTTACGAGTAGAGTAGTATTTTGAATGCTTAGTCAGTATTTTTCTATACATACTTGTCTTTTTTACCTGACTGCGCGGCGCAAAGGAGGGTAATGTGTTTATCCGTCTATAATTTAATGTGTGTATGTTTGTTCCTTTGTGTCACTCTAGAGATCAAACGCGTAAAAAATATATATCTAATCTTTGAGTCTGCCATTTTTTGTATAAGTACTCATAGGAAGAAGGGCTTTGGAAATATATTCAAGTCTAAATATTCAAGTACAACAATGCTCAATGAACTTTATTCCAACGAAGTAAGGACTTACTAATGCTTAGTTTAACGTGTTGTTGTTTGTAAATGACCATTAATTGGTCTATTACTAACAGATGATGCATGCCATCGATCTGTCATGGCAGGTCCCTCCAAATTAACAGCTAAAGTGAAAGAAATCAAAACTAGACCATGTTAAGTTATGACTCCAGTAGCGTGAACTACTGAGCTGCTTAATACAAACGCGCGTGTTGTTAGCCCCGGTTTGTTGCGCAGCTCGATTTGCGTATGGAAATCATACAGTAGTAAACAAAGAGCCCGATTTGCAAGTAGTGCAGTCACGTAGCGCGTTGCGTCCCGTCGAACAGCGATCAACAGGCGTCGAAATTTGAAAATTACCACCCATTTGAAGCAATAAATCTGTAGAGCTGTCGCTGGCAAGTGGCGACCATTCGCGATTGTAGATTGATTCGTTGATTGAAGAGCCCCATTCGTTTCAGCCTGTACGAACCGGCATAGTCTTAATTGCCAACGGAGATTGGTGTACCGGTGCCATATTGTTTTCAGTCAATACCTATCTAGCACATCGCTCAGGCTAATCATGTTCGGCTGTAATCAATGTGCGTGGGACGTAAAAGTTGGATTCTGTCGTCGAAGTTGCTTGATCGAATATGAAGCATCGCCAATTCGTTCTATTTACTTGCGGTAAAGCTCATAATAAGAATGAATTTTTAAATATTTTAACTTATATTCCGGTGATTAGTCATCCTTCCTTTTGGATTCGTAGTGTGCATTTTTCATAAAGTATGTTTGTGATACTGATTGTTATATACACTGAAAAGAATACTTTTGTATAACTTTTGAAATAAAGGCCTTAAAGGTGGGTTAAAATCGGAAGCTTCAAAATATTGCTCTCGCAAACAACAAGGTATAGCATACTGACTAGATCAAACGAAAATACAACTGGTGAAATGTCACCAATCGCCAACAAAACAATTAATCTCAGTCGCGTTTTGAGCAGTTCTTTTGGACAGGGATAGCTTTGACGTACATGCACATTGAATTAGTTGATTTGACTCACTCGCCCGGGTATTCACCTACTTTTTACTCACTAACAATCCTGGCCTCAGGCGTAATAGTAGGTATACGTCAGACCTATGGTAAAAAAGCACAGTTATTAGAGACCTCGGGGTCTAGTTATACAAGGAACGGATCATGAAGAAAGTAAAGAAAGGACTGTGAATCGCATAGCTGGACGCGATGCGACGGTAACTGCAAATGATGGATATCTAGGAACTGTCAGCGTCATAGGAGACGTTGGGGGTCGGACGGTCTCAAAATATTGAAACAGGATTAGGGTTGTACAGAAATTTCAGTTTCCTAGTCAATTTGGATGTACACAGGCATATTTGACATGCACTAAACTGGTGTATTAGATTGGGAATCGCGTTTCTACACATATCTATGTAGTAATGAGCAAGAGGTAGTAAGAGAGCGAAGACAATCATCACACGACTGGGGCACGAGTATAGTTAAGGGCTTGAGTGTTTGTACACGTAACCTCTCCATCGAAGCTATTATACCGTCGTAATAAAGGTAAAGTTACATATTATTGAAGTGATCCACGGGTCTATATTTATTTTATACTCCTGACTTTACTTGGGTCTAATGAAATAAAAATGTTGATGTAGGTACTACGACTGTACAGTTGCTAATTTGTTTGTATAATTATTTTTAAATATAGTTAAAGTTCAGCTGATAGTAAGTACTTGAGTTCGCGATAACGGGATATACTGAAAAAATATATTTAAAATAATCATATTTGTAAACTACCCACAACCCACATAAAAACCCATCTGAAACTAAGGTTGGTTCTACTACACGAGTGTATTTTCAAGTAAGTAAAGCGGGCAACGAAAAACGTAAGTTAGTCTTTGTAATTTGATTCAAATTCTACCCCATTGTTATTCAATGACGTTTTATTTTTGGTCATGTTTAAGTTAACGTTCACTTCTCAAATAGTATGCAACAGGAACCCAATAGGTATAAGATATCTCACAATCAAAATGATAATGTCACACTTTGTTTTGTGTCGTACAAAAAGTTTTGGTATCGGCGGGGGTCTCTTTAGCTTTAGATAATGCGACGTGTCTGAAAATACTGGAAGTTAATACGAGATTTACTATAACTGGGTTACTGTAATTTCGACGACATCTTTAGCCAAGATGGTAGTGACCGTGTCTACTGAGCTGGAGGTCCCGGGTTGGAGTCCCGGTCAGGGTATTTATTTGTGTGATGAGCACTAATATTTGTTCTTGAGTCTTGGATATTTTCTATGTATTTAAGTATCTATATTTATCTATATAAGTATATATATCGTTGCCTGGTCGCCCCATAATACAAGTTTTGCTTAGTTTGGGACTAGGTCGATTTATGTAGTATTGTCCACAATTGTTATTATTAAATTTATATTATATATTTGATATGAATATGTTTTTCTTTTGCGCGCTAGCTTCCACGCGCACCTAACTCGCATATTAGAATGCGAAATGAACGCATTGAATCGATCCCAGAGATAGAAAAGCTCTTGATCGCGCGGGCAGTGTATTGTGTACTGGGCAGTGTGTATGTATGTAAGTATGTGTACTGGGCATTGTGTATCTGTACTGGGCAGATGTTCGCCAGGCACGACCCAGATTGCCCACTGCGACTCCTCGCCTTATTTACACGGACTAGGTACATGGATTGATTTCATGACTCAACGTTTTGAAGTTAAAGTGCGCTAGTTGAATGTTGCCAATTGTTTTGTAAATAAATATACTTCACAATTTCCAATAGCACATAGTTTTAGGGTGGGTTTCACCAAACCGTCTGTTCGTTAAACGCTCATTAAGCTCGGAAAGTTTAACAAGCTATAGCTTTACCTATAGATGACAGGAAAACCTGTTTTAATCCTATAGGTCTTACGGTTTTTGAGTTATTGCTGTAAAACTGCCTTGCACAATCAAAAAATAGTAAGTTCCGTAACTTTCCTTACAATACAACCTTTTTAATTTAAAGAACACGATAATGGTTTTAAAAGAAGCCTAGTACGGTAAAATACAATACAATACAAATATTTTTTATTGTTCACCAGAAAATACATTGAAAGCAAAATTAAAAATTAAACATGTTGATGGTAGACAAACATGGAACCTTTCTTTGTCTTATTTGACCGGTTTGTTATTCTTTGAAATGATTTAACCACTACCTAATCTAAATACATAATGCTTACCTGCTCATTTAAGATCCAGTATTTTTTCCGTAATATTCTATTTTGAACTATTCGTACCTATTCACAGTTTTCAAGTGAATTGATGTAGAGTAAGAATACATACGTAGTTATATCGCCGCACATTGCCACACTGGGGTGAAGAAGCTTGTGATGGCCGAAGAGTGGGCAGATGTGCTCCGCTAGGCATCGTCGCCCTCGAGACCGGCCCCATTGTACGACCTACTTTACTGACTTCTCGTCTTATATACGCGGATTGATTTCTTGATTCGACAATTTAAAAAACGCGTGTATGTAGGCTACATAGTAACAAATGGACGAACGTTTGAAGTAGTCCGTTTTGTCCTACGATTTTGTTCACATTTGTTCGTATCGCTAGTGTTTTGTTTTTAATATCACATTAAATTAGCTCGATATGCTGTGCTGGTCGCCAGCGTGCGATAGTTTTTTGTCAAAATGGATGATTGTTTCAAAATAGTAAGAAATCCAAGTTATTGTACGTTGTTTTGAAATGAACATTACAAAATTTCATATTTTTCCGATATGAAATGCAGGATTATTAGTTAAAAGTATTAGTGACCTGGTAACATAATTTATATTTTCTTTTTAAATTGGGATTTTGAGGAAATCTGCGTTGCTCATATCTCCTGCAATTTATGATATATTGTTTGTGGAATTAAAATTAAAATAGTTAATGCAGAAAATTCTTACAATACTACTCATGTTTACTATAGTTTACTAAGGACAAACCTTAAGTAAATAATGATTATATGTATATTTCACTATTTATCTAATGAAATATGTATAATGAATTAATGACCCAAAGTTAAAACTCCTTTTGTATGCCAAACTATCCTTGAATAACGGAATTGAGTTGCTTGTAAAAGTGCAGAGATTACTTTTTTAGGTTTTCCGCTGGGTACTTAACAAGTGCATACTGGTTGAAAAAAAAACTGGGCTTCGTGAAACGAGCTTCCCCAGTGTCCCTTAGTTAGAATATTCTTCCTCGCCCTCTGTGGAGAAGCGCTCCGTGTGTAAGTGGCCGCCGCTGCGGACCCATTCAGTTCGATGGCACTTAAAAAATCTTTGACAGGTACAAAGCGGGGCTACCAGTGTTTCTCGACACGGAGTCGCTTTATGGCACATTGGCGTGACAAGTGGTTGTTTGATGCCTACTTGCAAAGTCGGCGTCCCCCTAACGAAGGTTTTCTTGATTGAAAAGTTCCAAAAAATTCTATCTTTAACTTAAATTGGTTAAGTATAGCATGTTTTGGAAAAAAATCACTTCTATATCAAAATTATCAAAATGAAAGAAATCGATGCGACCAAAGCCATTGAAACAGTAACAGAATAATCTTTCCCTCTCTCGCTCTCTCTTACTTAATTCTTCCGAGTGATCTGGAAAAGAAAATATTTTTGAGAATCTGGGACTGACTGAGACTAATTGCACTCGTAATCAAAGTTCCTGGAAAGAGGCATTTGTGAAACTTTGTTTTTGTATCTCTCGAGCTATTCATTTTTTAGAACATCTAATACTACGTTAATTCGTTTTTCAAATCAGGCTGTTTTTAACCGACTTAAAAAAGGAGAAGATTCTCAATTCGGTTGTATGTTCTCTTCTATGTCTGTTACCGTCCGTCATTTGTAAACCGATTAGGAAAATTCTTTCTTTGGTTGAAAGCATATGCTTCAAAGTTGGCCCCGTTGTTACCAATATCCAGTTCTGATGATGGGGTTCATGAAAAATTATGGGAACTTCTCAAAAATTCAAGAGAAACATATACCTATTTCAGTATTTTCGGTAACAAATCAAGCATTTGCATTCAAAAAGTAGCATTTGGTGAACGGGAACTTATGAAGAAGACCACGGCTGGTCATCCAAAACTCCTAGTGTTTCACGGTTAGTACTAAGATATTTCGATAAAGATACGGAAGCGAGTACAATGAAGCCAATTTAATTGGTTATGATGTAGGTAATGCTACCATCAACCTGATCTGGTTATGGAAGCCGGAAGGTAGGCAACGGAACTCTGTAATAAAATAGTGTATCTTAGCCATGTTTGAGCTTATTGTAATTGTCATGAGATGTACTCTGTAATGATTCACTAAAAAGTGTGTTCTTTCGGGTAACTAACTAAACTTAACAATTTCATCCATTTTACGATGTGTTAACGGCAGTCACAGGCATTTTTTGATTTTTGAAAGTGTGAAGTATACTAGAATTGGGGAATGCAGTAGGCATTCTAGTTTACTTCACGCATCTATATTTATTTTTATTTTAAATTTTCATTTTGTACGGCAAAGTCTCCGTGAGATAAAAAATGCTAAAAAAACTGTTTATGCAACAAAGTATGTTCTAAATTACACTCGCTTGGTGGGTTCCTGGTTGTAACGTCGCCAGAGCTCCCGAGGATGCGCTGAGAGAGTGAGACGCTTGAACTGGTCTCTAGCTGTCAATTAATTGTCTTTAAATAAGGCTCACCCTTATAGGTGTGTAGTGCGCTTATGATTGTTTTGTAGTCCTAGGTATCCATAGGCTACGGCGGTTGCTTACCATGAGGCAGCCCGTATACTTGTTTGCCACCGTCTTAGTATAAAAAAATACGAAAGAGTGGGATGATTTTCACCGCCTTTTTAGGGTTCCGTAGCCAAAATGGCGATAACGGAACCCTTATATTTTTCGTCATGGCTGTCCGTCCGTATGTCACAGCCGATTTACTCGGAGACTATAAACACTAGGTACAATTATGAAATTTGGTGGAAGTTGTAGTCTATGAACCGTTACATAAAAGTGATGTGAAATTACAAAAAAAAAAATATACCACGTCGGCGGCAAACAAGCGTACGGCCCACCTGATGATAAGCGGTCACCGTAGCCTATGGACGCTTGCAACTCCTGGGGTGTCACATGCGCGTTGCCGACTCTTTAAAAAATTATACACTCCTTTCTTGAAGAACCCCATACTGTAGTCCCTGGGGAAAACTTTGGCAGGGAGCTCATTCCACAACCGGAGCATCCGTGGGAGGAAATTCCTTTGAAACTTTAGGTTCTAAGGTGTGAGGATGAATGCCCTGCCGACGGCGAGCGGTGCGATGGTAGAAAGCGGCCGTGGGTATCATGTCGAACAGTTCTTCGGAGCACAACCCATTATACAAGCGATAGAACATGCAGTGGAAGTAAAGTTTCTTCTTGAACTTAACGGTTCAATACTTATCGCTTGTGAGTTTGGGATCGTCTACAATTGGCACAGCACGCCTCTGAAGGACCATATACGTGTAACCGGTGGATGAAAAAAAAAATCTCAATGCACATAGTCATGTGGGGTATCCATGGATAGGCCTTGAAAAAAGATAGCTATGGAGTTTTCTAAAAAAAAAGGCCAATTAAGTCAGCCGTTTGTGAAATACTAGCTGTCAAAGTTATAAAAAGTGTGTCCCCGCTCTTCTAAATTCCAAAGTGTGAAGTTTAAAATTCTGATAAAAATTGTGCGGTGTGCATTAATAAATACTTTCAACGATTTTTGGTTTGAATAAGGTAGGTTTTACGGTTCTTGATTTTCCGCTGATAAAATGCCAACCTATCTTTAACGTCTGTGCATATGTATTAAAGGAAGCAGTAGATACATCATAAAATTCATAAAATACAGCCTACGTAATAAGCAGATACTCAGCGTACGTCGTCGATTGCAAAATTGCCGTTATTATTTAACCTTAACCTAACAACCGTAATTTGAAAAGTCAATAAGGATTCAATAGCGTGATACGGTCACATCAATTGAACGGCCATACTCTAATATAATTTGCTTTTTTCCCCAGTATTTACCCCAGTAAAAAGTTTTCTTTATTTAGATCATGATAGGGCTTTTTTATCAGAACTCCATAGTTGACATCGTTGTATTGAAAAAATATATGGTATGAGATGGCGAGTCATGCAGGCACCGTCTGAGTTAAACTTATTTAATTTAATTTAGTTTAAATACAATTTATTGTTGTAACATAATTTATAGGTACGGCATCGTTAAACCATCGGTGGTTTGGCTCGAAGCGGCAAGAACATATATATGTAGCGGACAGCAAGTTTAATATATTATTCTACCCATTTCACTGATTGTTTTACCGTCAAATTGCGAAAATGCAGCTGGGTAGCGATAGCGTCTGTATGTATGACATAGAACCGCTGCGAAATCGGTTAAAGAACTCAAGGTACACACTTAATTGTACAAGTAACAACAGTTGATGTTTTAAGTCGCCGACAACATTTACATATATTGGCTTTATTTTAGCAGTACCTATTTATTTATAATGAAAAAGTTTACTGTCTTTAAAACACGATTTGAAAAAATCGATTTGACAAAAAAAAGTGAAGTTACATCTGAAATTCTTCTTCAAACAGTTCTACAGTTAGTAGAACTAGTTAGTTAGTAGTTCTAGTTATGTTTTAATACAATCACATCACGATCATACTAAGAAATTTGGTCATTTATATTATACACTACTCAGTGTGTTTTCTTGTTAAAATCTTCAGTTTTGTTATTTATTTTTTTAGACCACGGCTCTAGTGAGCATGCATGACAAATGTTTAGGTCTTATCAGCGTCTTGCTTAAGGTTATTTTTAGCTCAATTTTTTGAGGTGCCCGATTATTACTGCCTCTGCAACAATCTACTCAAATTAAAAGAAAAAATGATGAAAGTGAATCCGGTATGATACTTGACTCGGTGTCCTGTGAAGATCTTTCGTCAACAGCCCTTGAATGAATCTCGGTTGCGGTCGACTGGGCACTTTAGATTAGGTTTATTTTAGTGCCTTTTCATAATTACGCATTGGTTAAGTCATTGTACTTCGCCACTTTTTAGGATTCCGTACCAAAATGGTAAAAAAGAACCCTTATGGTTTCACTTTGTCTGTTTGTCTGTCTGTCACATCTTGTGCTATCGATTTGAAATTTGGAATAGTTATAAAGAACATGACAAACAATGACAAACATGACTTTTATAATATTTTTTTTTATTTACTGTGAAAAATGACGGAATAGGTGGTTCAAAATTTGAAAGTCTAGTTAATATGTCGAGTGGGCTATCATATGAAAGGGCTTGAATTGCACATTCTGAAACAATTTTTTATTTACTTTTATGATTTAGATTTTTTAGATTTAGATTTAGATTTATTTATTTCATAATATAAAAATACAATATAAATTATCCTAAGTCAATTTATACGACTTTATATTATGATCGTCAAAAAAAATTAAGAAATGTCAAAAATGATAATTATAATAATAACATTAATTTGTAAAACAATTATCAAAATTATTTAAATAATGATCATACTACTAAAATCACATCATTTGTAACAATAAAAATCCGCGTCAATAATATAATGTCGAAAACTTAAATAATCATCAGTCACAATACATTAAAATTAAAATCAAACAAAAATATAATTTAAAAATTCAATGTCAAACTAATTTCATATCCATGAAGTCATTTACAGAATAAAAAGAATTTTCCAATAAAAAGATTCTAAGTTGGCGTTTAAATGCTTCGTCAGATGTTTCATTTTTTAATTTGGTGGGTAGATGTTCGTAATACGTTGGTCCTATAACGCGTGGGTTTTTTTCCGAAAGTGCCATGCGACGCGGCACTGTTCTGAGTCTACCTGTGGATCGAATTACTTTTCCCGTTACCTCCACGCGTTTGAAAATCTGTATATTATTTCTCACGTACATTAGTACCTCAAATAGGTAAAGGGAGTAGTGCGTCATTATATTATGGAGTTTGAAAAGGTCTTTGCAAGAGTGTCTTGGTTTCACTCCGGCCAATAACCGAAGTGCGCGTTTTTGGAGTATAAATACTCGCTTAGCATCTGTAGAATTCCCCCATAGAACCGTACCATAAGACATTAACGAATGAAAATGGGAAAAATACACTGATCTTAATGACGAATTAGACACTAATGGCTTTAATTTTTTTAAGGCAAATACAGCACTACTAAGTCTATTGCACAGACGGTCAACATGGCACTTCCAGTTGAGGCACGAGTCCAGTGTGAAGCCGAGAAATTTAGACTCATTGGATAATGGCATCGGGCTGTTGGAAATACATGGAGGCAGTGTAGTATTTCGGCCTGAAAATACCATGATATTTGATTTTGACAAGTTCAGTAGGAGGCCATTCGACGAGAACCATTTATGCAGCTGTTTACATGCCACATGGATTTTTTCAGACAGCTGGTCATATGTTTTTGCGCTCACTATGACTGTTGTATCATCTGCAAACAGCACAGATAGACCGCTAGTTACTGCCGATGGTAAATCGTTTATAAATAATAAAAATAACGAATTTCCAACCGCTGACCCCTGTGGAATACCTAATTTCACAAAACCAGCATTGGATGTATGGGCTTTGCCGTTTGTGGACATTTTCACAACCTGTTTACGGTTGGATAAAAAAGATTTGAACAATTTGTGGGCCGAATCATGTATGCCATATTGGCTCAGCTTCGACAGCAATAACTTGTGACAAATCACGTCGAAAGCCTTAGACAGGTCGCACATAATACCTGCCACCTTGTACTTGTCATCAATACCCGTTACAATGCAATCAATGATCTTGTGCGCTGCCGTAACTGTCGACTTTTTCTGTCTATAGGCGTATTGGTTGTTAGTAAGCAAGTCGTTTGTTTCTAAGTGGGCCATTAGGCAAGATGATAAAATGGACTCCACTAGTTTTGATATAGTAGGTACAATGGTGATGGGTCTGTAATTGTTCAAATCTTCTCTATCCCCTTTACCTTTAAATACCGGACATACTCTAGTGGTTTTTAAAACGTCAGGATATATACCATTTTTGAACATATTATTAATTAAAATTATTAAAATGTCAGATATAATTGGCCAAATACTCAATATTATATTCAATGATATGTCAAATGCATCTACAGTTGTTCTGGTCTTTAACATGGATTTTATCGTTCTATCCATAAGCTCACGTGTAATAAAAGGTAGCGTGAACTTGGGAACATCAGAGTCGCCCAGTTTATACTATTAAATAATTTTATATTTAGAGGTGCTTTTGAATTTGACCACTAACCGCGCAGTGGCGCCCTCTGTCATATGTTGAATCATTTTTGTTTTATGAGGGAATATGTAAAAAAAATACCGTTCCCCCCTTATCTCCGAAATTTACCAAGGAAAAAATATAAAATTATTATATAACATCAACGTATATTTTACAGGAAAAATATAACTGTAGCTCTATCTAGTTTTTTTTTTTTTATCGTCAAAAACCATTTCTATACTAAGTTTGTAATTTAATCACCTTTGCATGTATTTTTGTTGGGGATCCATCATTTTACCGAAAATCGTTACATCGATTATCATTTCCCATAACACTATTCGCAGAATTTTATTATCACTTAGGAATCATTCATCGAACTTCGTTAGATCGCTCAAACATTTGCTCGAATTACCTTTTACACAAGAATCAACTCATCGAATTTCAATTCAGTATTTTATTTGTTCATCGACGTAGTCGTTCATCGAATGGCCTTTAGTATAATTTTGGTTTAACGAAGGTTTCAGTTCCCAAAATTCTTATTACCTAGAACATCATTTCACCACTGTTTACTATTCTTGATATAAGTAAGTCTAAAATTATTTTTTTTCTCAGATTCTTGGTGTACTCTGTAAAAGTACTCATAAACAAAAATACTCAAAATCAAAAATACCCAAAACCTAAAATGTACAAAAGACCTGTTAGGGCAAAACCGACTGTAATGCGGATAGGTTAGAAGATTAAGACGGGAGCTTTGCTCCCGTCTTAATCTTCGAGGTTATTTTTTTTATATAAGACCAGAAAGATTATACGCCTTGAAAAATCATGCTTGCTTGGTTGTTCGATGAAACATTGTTCTTGGAAAGAATACTATATGAAACGTACTATCTGTGAATCAAGTTTCGTTAAATTAATACTATGAATAACGAATATTTCGATGAAAGGTAAATTCGATGTACCGTTACGCTACGATTAGAGACGGATTCGAAACGATTAACTATGAAAAGTGGTTCGATTATATAAAATGCAATGAATCGATGATTATGTGATTAGAAAAAAAAACCTAATGAAATTCGTTGAACAGTTTTCGGTGAAATGAAAATCGATGTAAGATATTTCGATAAAAAAATAGACACCCATTTTTGTTTTATAAATTCCTACGAGATTATGGTGAAAGTACCTTCTTTCAAATAAAGAAAAAAAAATTGAAATCGTTTACGTGTTAAAGAATTATCCTTGAAAAACTAACATATATACAAGTCAAGTTTAGTCGCTGAAATTTGTAACAAAAGTCGCCAATAGATGGCGCTGTACCCATGGGATCCAATTTTCACACCATGTTATTGAGATTTTCCTGATTTAATAGGGTTGGAACCGGTACACATCTGTATACGGAACCCTCGGTGCACGAGTCCGACTCGTACTTGACCGGTTTTTGAAATGAAATTTGTAAAGTATTTTGTAATGACTGCCAAAATTTATCTTAAGTTTCCGTATTGAGTAGTATTGGACGTCTTTGCGTAACGTGGTTTCTAGATTCGACTCAACTTCCTGTAATTCATTGCGCCTTATCACCTGAACATTCCGTCTTGGACCCTAATTTTATTATCTCTGGCGAAGGATAGCGAGGCCTAAGCCCTGTTAAGATTTTGTAAAATGTTACAACCTTGCCTTACATCGTTTTCTATCTGGAAACGATTTAAGACAAGGTAAGTACGTTTGTCTAATTTTCAATTTTATTTCTTGTCGAGATAACTGACTGTATATAGCCGTGTAGAGTAAATCCATTTTTAAAGTGAACGTGTATTTACAAATACAAATACAAATACAAATACAAAAAGGTTTATTTCTCAAAATTTTACAATGTTCAATCTATAGTAAGTATAGATTTAGTATAGTATTTGATTTTTTAGTATAGTATTTGATGTTTTATTGCGTCTATCTGCTTTTGTCGGATATAAGCGGAAACAAACTGGAGGGGAAGTCAGTTTTAAATTAGTTTTACTCTAATCATGAGTGTTCCTAAGTAGTCAATCGTAAAGTCAGATGCCTATTTCGCCTTAGTGTCCGCATTATACTCCAATAATCCGCCACGACAGTGACACTTGACCCGGTGTCTTGTGGAGCTTGCACGGTCGACAGCTCTTCAAGGATCTCGGTTGGCCAGTAAGTACAACTGACTCAACGCGCCTTTACATATTTGTGGCCCAATTTTAGCATATTTTAGAGGCTTAAGCTTTGAACCGGAAATCACTAACGGAGGAAGGCTTGGGACGATGATTAACAAGTTTAGTAAAATGTCACTTAGAAATAAGCTGACACTCTACAAAACTTGTGTTCGTCCAATCATGTCTTATGCAAATGTAGCTTTTGCTCACGTGGCTACGACATCGCTCAAACCGCTTCAGGTCATTCAGAATCGTTTTCTCCGTACTATGACTGTGTGAACTGGTGCCTCGTGGTACCAATCGAACCTCAGTCTGTACCACGACATGGGGATTAGCACCATGTATGGTTTCTTTAAGCAGACTGCAAGACGTTATTTTGACAACGCTCCCCATCATAGGAATCCGTTAGTTAGAAAGGCTGTCGACTTATGTACCCACCCCTTCCCCCTCTGTCGTAACTCGGCGATCACTAATTAGAGGCCGCACGATCTGGCGTCCTAGGAACACACTCACGGACCCAGACGACGTAATCACAGCGTCCATCGAAAGATGGAACGACGCATACACTTAGGCATTCCCCTCCATTCCACTCACACCCTCAGATTCGGTTGTAATCGCTCAACCAATTTCACTGGAGCGCAAACTATTCCAGTGTTCCAAACCACACGCGTGATCATGTCGGGGGGTCCCCTAGATTTTCCCCAGGCTACTCTCCAACCGCGCACTCCTATCGCTTTATTGGGCCCGGCCTATAAAGCCATAGTCAGGTTCAAAAAAAAAATCGCTAACTGACAACTTTTCATCTAGTGTGGCTGTAATGACTGAGCAATAGTTTCTTAAATTCTTGTTTTATAGTTCTGTATATTATTTATTGTTTGCTATTTGTTTGTGATTAATTTAATCACTTTTGTGTTCAAATGAAGTATGAGCGTTGTACATTTGCTTCTATAATATTTATATTTTTCGTACATCAATCATACATAAGGGAGACCTAGGAGATTTGTGATAGAGGAGAGTTGTGACAGAGACGATTTCTCCCTACATATAATAGTTACCGAGCTGGAAACAACGCTCGTTTGTCGCTTTAGAGACGTGCTACTTGACTCTGTTCCCGATGGCGGCGCACGAGAAGCGGTTCCGTAATTACGACGTCTGCGTGCAAAAAAACCCGCGAAAAGTAAGTTCTTCTTCAAAATTTTGGTTGACTTTATATCATATCTTATTATACGTGCTGTTATTTTTTCTTAAGTTGTATTGTTGGTTAAGTCTCAAAGCGTTGCATTGATCTCTTATCTTTGCATCGTGTTTAGAAAATATGAATTATTATTGGGACCAAGTTGTGACAGCCTGTCTATACTCTCCTATTTGCCTTCAGTTTTCTGCTGGGTATATTTCTACACTTTTTTAAAATTAATTTGCGATATATGTATGTCTGTTTATTATTAAGCTCAAATCTTGCAAGTACAGTCCGCAATAAAAGTTTGTCTCAAAAAGTTGTCTTACTTTTTGTTGATTTTCTCGAAAATCGCTCACTTTAATTAATTTTGATGATTGTTTTGGATAGAATGGTGCTACATCAGTTCACATAGGTCATAACTGTGGAGAAGGTTACTTAAGCGAGATATGTCCCTTAAATTACAATTTGTAACAACACTCCTCCCCATACTACTCACGCCCGTATCCCATTGGGGTAGGCAGAGACCAAAGAACAGCAAATACTACGGTCCCTATATGCTTCTTTTGCTTCGATCACATCTATACATCTCTTCATACATGCTCGCCGGTTGCGGGAACTTCTAACCTGGCTTTTTTTCAGTATCGCAGAAATTTGATCAAGATAACCTCGCCTTGGTCGCCCCCTTCCGACCCTTCCATCCATCCCCTGACCATAGATCCTCTTAGTCAGTGTACTTTCACACATCCTTTCAACATGTCCATGCTTTCAATAATCTAATATTATTACAATGTAAGCCACTTAGATACTGTAGCTGAATGGTAAAACACGTGACTTTCAATCTGGAGGCCGTGGGTTCTAACTTAGGCCTGTATCACTGATAAAAAAGGTTATATATTAAATAATATTTTATATTTAATAGTACCTTTTCAGTGAATCCCAACAAGGTCAGATTCAATATTACAATGTAATTACTCATTTCATATCTTAAGAATCAATACCTATTAGTAGACATATCGTTTGTAGTCTTTTTAGGGTTCCGTACCCAAAGGGTAAAACGGGACCCTATTACTAAGACTCCGCTGTCGGTCCGTCCGTCTGTCTGCCTGTCTATCTGCCTATTCAACTGTCACCAGGCTATATCTCATGAACCGTGATAGGTTTTCACAGACGATTATTTCTATTGTTGCTATAACAAAAAATACTACAAAAAACAATAAAATAAATATTTAAGGGGGTTCCCATACAATAAATGTTTTTTTCGGCATTTTTATAGATAATGGTACGGAACCCTTCGTGCGCGAGTCC
Organism: Epiblema foenella; assembly: GCA_963556455.1. Classification (NCBI taxonomy): domain Eukaryota; kingdom Metazoa; phylum Arthropoda; class Insecta; order Lepidoptera; family Tortricidae; genus Epiblema; species Epiblema foenella. The sequence goes on along the minus strand of OY747104.1, from coordinate 8,688,810 downwards.
AACTCGCACTTGGCCGGTTTTTATTCATATAGATTCATTATTTATTCATAATATATATTTTAATATTAGAAGAGTATTCTCAGTCAATCCGCTACACTCGCTGAATCTAATCTAATCTAACAAAAATACATATTTCATATCATAGGATCCATCTGTGATTGAGATTTTGTGGTCTCATTGTGTTTCTAAAAACGTTCAAATAAATATGATTTCGTAAATAACCCACTTCGTCACGACGTCAACGATAACAATGTAATGATAAGAGTAATACTGTGACTGTGAATTATAGGCAAAGAAAGTTTTTACTTAGGTCATTATTTACAGTGCTGATGACAGATGGCAGATAATTAAGTCCATCCTGCGAATAAATCTGAAGATCATTGGTATAAAAGGAATAGCGAGAAGACAGATTATTTGTAATTGAAAACGGTATTGAAAACATTCGTTTCAGTTTCAACAGTTATTGTAATGCACTCTAGAGCAAAATAATGGGTATACTAAGTGTATTCATTTTATTTTCTCCTGAGTACCTATATTTGAATAGGATTCGCAATTTATATCCTTATAAAAATTTATCGCATATTTCGAAAGGAGAAGCCAAAACTAGGTACTTAACGTGGACTTCGTCCACATTTCAATTTATTCTCAGAGTTCAGGGAAACAGGGGCTCGGTTGACTCGTAGAAAATTCCGTAAGGCATTGAATGTCAACATTTATTCATACATATTAATTGATTTGTACAATAAAGTTTAAATAAATAAAACATGAATTATCCCCGGTTCGACTACTAAGTAGTTATTTATTATTGGAATAATATATTGGAATAGTGGATCAACATGCTTCCACAAATGACACTGTTGATTTTTCGTCAAATTGGAATTCACTGGTGAGTGAAAACAGTTAGTAAAACCTGTCGCATTTATTGAATTATAGGACCAAATGTCATCAAATGTATAAATTTGCTCACTGGATTAATTTAGTTCTGCTTAAACACAATTACGATTTACACACGCGGCGATTTGGTATCAATTAAAGAGCAACCGGTGCTTTATAAGCCTCTTAATTTGAAAATGTTAATTCAGCGCCATATTAATTTGTATTCGTGGATACAGAGTTGCTTAATATTTTCATAAAACGACAAATTTAATAAAGTGGACGTCAACGTTGAATTATTCAGGCGTCGACGGGACCATATACATTATTTATGATGATGAGATGTCGTAGGTAACGCACGCCTATCTTTGGTCTGCGGTTTTGCATCTCGGGCACGTCGGTGGTGTATTGAAAGGTTGCTCTCAGCGCGGACCCACTTCTCACGAGGACCGCCACTCGTTAAACTATGCTCGAGTAATGTCCGTTACTTCATGGTGACAAATTTAAATACCTTTGTGTACGGTCCGGCCGGCTCGTTGGTTAGTATTTATTATGTTTGAAGCATAAAGCTCATCTGTTGAGCATTACGTTACCGTACACTTTGAATTGAAATTTACTTTTATTGCATGTTGCTTCAATTCAAAAAGTAATAAGGTAATGTTTAGTATTTGTGAAATAATCATTTAGATATGGCCTACTTGTAGTAGTCATATAACCGGTCGTCGGCACTGTAAGGTGGATGATATCCATTCTACTCGTAATTGGTGCCACACGCTGGCCGGCGTTCCGCAAGGCGGCGTGCTGTCTCCCTTGTTATTTTCTATTTTTATAAATTCAATTACAAATAATCTGTCTTCTCGCTATTACTTTTATGCCAATGACCTTCAGATTTATTAGCAGGATGGACTTAATTATCTGCCAACTGTCATCAGGACTGTAAATAATGACCTGATGCGTATCCTAAATTGGATGGAGTCATTGTTTTAGTCTTAAGGTTAAACTCAGGCTACCATATTTGGGAGCTCAAAATTTGTTTCAAGAATCGATTTTAATAGTGTCTCACCGATTTACTTCGATAACGTCTTAATTCCGACTTAAACTTCGATAATTCATCACAACTTAAAAATTTAGTCAAGTAAACGAAGTCAGCAGGAAGATGCTTTCGGCAGTAGCTTCTCTGAGAAGGCTACGTAATTTCTTACCCATTGCTACTAAAATTGCGCTTACTCAAACACTACTCTTCCTCAATCCCCATCTTGGATTATGCTGATATTTCCTATATTGACCTCAATTAGGAGCAACTTAATATGCTTGAGCGCCTTCAAAATGTCTACATTCGGTTCATATTTGGTTTACGAAAATATGACCATCCTTCTTCCGCTCCCAGCTCAAGTGGCTCCCTAATTGCCTATCCGTTTTCGCCGTAATTCTCATACCTTATATCTTTTCTATCCTACTCTCTTCAACCCTGCAACTCTACGCTATCTCAAAGAGCGTTTTACTTATCTTCGTTCCGTTAGGTCCTCCCAAAATTTGCTTCTTACTTCCATATTCCTGATCAAAATCACTTTCCGAGCTATTCGGGTTTGGAATCCTTTATCTCATGATTTGAGGCGTGCTGAATCTTTTGCCGTCTTCAAAAAACAATTTGAAGATTACTGTTTGTCTCTCTCATAACACATTTAAGACTTAGCTCCTTTAGACTATGTGGCTGACTATATAAGTGTATATGTTTATGTACGTATATTTGTATATTATATTTGTGTATGTATATTATTGTTAATTTAGTATTATTGTTGTAATTATTAGTAGGTTTCATATGGTACCATCTACTATAAATCACTATTATTAGATTTCCTTTCCGCTACCCTAAGGTTGTCTGGAAGAAAACGCTCTTTAGCGATAAGACCGTTCTTGTGAATTAAATTAAATTAAAAAAAAAATAGACCGCCTGTTGTTTGCCTCTACTCATTGTGTTTTTCTACTGTACTGTGTCCTTTAATTGAGGTGGGCAATAAAGAGTATTTGTATTGTATTCTGTTGTACTTGTTTGGATTGCCTGTTTATCTTGTAATTTTCTCGTCCTGTCTTTGTCACAAATCCAAAAGGTTTATATTACAATAAGAACACCTGGAGTATAACATGTTCACTTTAAACCACGTCAAAAATTATTGGATTTCGTACTTATAGTAATCGCAGTCGACACAAGTATTTAAATTAAGAACCTTGAAGCTGTAATAATAAAAGAAAATTGGCCACAACATTTGATACTTGGTAGAAACTCTTTTATATCCTCAAGTTAGAGGCATTTAATAAGAAGCCCCGTAAAGTTTTGAGAGCTTAGATAAGATATGCTATTTTGGTACAGGAAATAAAAATTACTTTCTCTAGAAGAAGACAATAGATGGAGGTCTATATAATAAAGCAAAACGACAGTTTTATTCTTATCATCAGCTTCTTCAGTCATTTATTTTATCTATTTATGCTCAAAAAAGGAACAATTGCATTTTAAATTCTAGAAACCGCTATACAAAATACTTTTAACTCTTATCTACATAATTTTTATGCCTAATTATGCATAATAATATTTAGTCAAGGTTACAATATTTTGTCACTGAGTGATTTTCGATATTGATTGAACACTGTGTTACTCATACCACCTAAAAATAAATATATGAACGTTGTTCAAGAAGAACAGAACAACAAAAATGGACGTTTTAAACTTACTCGGAACTGCTCTGAAAAGACACGACGTGACACAGTAAGAACTTTCCTTAGAACAAGAGTGTCTTGTTAGTCGAAAACTTGGACAAAACGGATGGGTGGTTAACGCTAAACGGTGGTTTAAGGAGATACTGGAACACCGCAAACGAGCTTTTTATGCAAGCTATAAAAAAAACTATGCTCAAATTATACAGCATTGTTGCAGTTTTTGAAGAATGAAAATAAAATGACGAGCTGAGCGTGATGACCAAAAGAAAAATATCGCAAAAGTGTTTCATTAAAAAATATATACTTATAAGATAAAAGAAACTAACGTTTTGATAGTAACAGCGTACACGATTATGATAATACCTACCCGAGTCTCGCTTTGCCCAAATTGGAATTGAGAAAGTTTGCAATCGGTACTATGATGACATAATTTCAAATTCCGAATCCTTAGTTAGTAACTTTTATAGTTGAATGTAATACGTAGAGTTGCAATATCGTACTTACATTTCAGAATAATATGTTTGACGTAATATTACCAGGGACACTGGCTGAACGGTTCTAGACGTACCTATTCGGGTGCGCCAAATTTCATATAAAATTGCAATTCCGATTAATGTACATCCGAAAATGTATCTTATACAATTTTATGTCATAATGATCACTATTCATAATTATTTTTGGTTAATAACTATCGTATCTCAGAATTGTCAATATTTATAATGTCATTAAATATATGTATTTCTATTGCTATTATCTATATTCATATACTTTTTATCATAACGATTATTAAGAATATAGTTTATTTTTATATAATTTTTATACATACTAGTTTTATTGCTAATTTTTTTATTAATAATATTCCGATATTTATGAACCCAACATAATTATGAATAGCGATCATTATGAAATAAAATTGTATAAAATACATTTTCGGAGATTCAATAATCGAATTTGCAATTACAATCTCTACAATTTCTAATAATACTACAATTTCTTTTCATATTTTTTTTATTCATAAGTGTTTTTATTCCTTGTCATTTACGTTCATAGTGTTAACAATCATACAACTTTTTTGTTACTAATGACACCTTATTTTCCATTATTTAAACCTAAAAATGTATTACCAAATAATTTTTCATCAAATTCTTATTTGGCAAAAAAACGCCCAGAAAGACCTGTTAGGGCAAAATCGACTCTAACGCGGATAGGTTCGAAGATTACGACGGGAGCTTCGCTTCAGCTCCCGTCTTAATCTTCGAGGTTATTTTTTTATAAAAACCCAGAAAGACCTGTCAGGACAAAATCGACTTACAAATTAGGAATTAAGATACTTTCTTAGTAATTACATTATTACTAGCAAAATTGAAATATATCCTTTATGAAGGAAACTGTTATGAAAAACAATATTAGGAATTCATATACTTTACTAGTAATGACATTATTACTAGCAAAATGAAGTATGTCATTTATGAAGAAAACTGTTATGGAAAAAAGTATGAGAACAAATATAATCTAAATGTTAACATTTTCGGAATTAAAAATATATACAAAACAACATTATGAGAACAAATATAATCTGAACGATAGTATTACGAGTAAAAATTTTCGGAATATTAATTATTATGAATAACGACGGTAGTAATATAAATTATTCACAAACAAGGTTAGGAAAAACAAATTTATGAAGAGTGATGATTATGATCACAAAGCGGTATTATTAGAAAAAATCGATGATAAAATTTTATATGAGCCAATATGGACCCTACCTATTCAAATCGTTACTAAATTATGTTGCTATCCGTGCACCTTCTTGCATTAGTGCATAACCAAGTGTGTGTAAGACGCAAGTGGTATTAAATGCAATTTTAGTTGCAAAGTAGAAATGTACAAATTCAGAATAGTACATTTCTAGCTGGGTCAAAGATCTGACAAACTGAGGAGACAAATATTTATTCAAATAAAATAAGGTAAAAGTTATTTACTCTTCAATAACCTAACTACCACTGTTTCGGAAAATAATCATCTGCCTCGAGAAAAACCGGCTTAAAATACTCTAAATTCATACGAAGCGGAAATAATATAAATTATTTTTCATCTCTCCTGTTCGGAAAGTTCAATTTTCATGTCAAGATAGCTACCCGGGTTGAAAATCGCTTTTCCGACCCTAGGGTGGAAGGTATTTTTTTTTAACAGTTCCATAAGCCGGGGCCGGTAGCTTTGGCCGCGCGCGGGCTGTAGGGCGCTGTGGCGGCGCGGGTTGCTGGTTTCTGCAGCGCGTGTTTTTATATATAATATGAATACATATTTATGATTTACGAAACATTTTAATTTGACCATACAAAATACTTGACGCATTAAATTCACCAATCATAGAGGACTAATTTAACACTTTAAAAAATATTTGTTATTGGGTAACAACCAACCTGAATATAGCTTTACTTAATTCGACAATTAATTTCTCTAAAAGTTAAGCTTCTAGTAGTCCTTATTTCACAATAAAAAAGTGATTAAATCATTTGAGCAACGCTTTGAAGCGCTTAATGAAAGGTCAGCTTTTATTCGCGCTTGAATATTGCACGCGAACCGCGGTGTCTATGTTTTGTGTGTCAAAGGAGTTTAAAAAAAATGCCCCAAATTATAAATAAGTTCGCCGTGGAATTTATTATTAATTTTGGGTGGATAACCTATATTTATTTATTTCCTCACAACCGAAGTGAAAAGAAGTGTGTATACAATACAATACAAATACTCTTTATTGCACACCTCACATAATAAAACAGCACATAAAAAACAAAAAACAAAGATACAGGGAGACAGAGGCAGAACAACAGGCGGTGTATAATTTTGGTTTAAAAGCCATATTACCCCTTGAACTATTTTCCCTCACTTCGTTCGGAACATAACTATCTCGTGGTACGTACAATCTACTATTACTAAAAGGACTGTAATTGTTTCCTTGTAACAGACTTCAAAGTGTCCACCGGTCATTTATTAACAGCTAATTACGTGCAAGGGTGATATATGAATATGATCTAAGCGAAATAACTAATATCCTCTGACAGCTAAATAAATAATGGCACACGTCTACTGCCCGTTTTCTTTTCCAAATTTATGACAAGCTTGAGAATTTATTTCAATTATTTTTTAACTAGACATTCTGCAGAAATGGGTTCAATTGGACGCATTTTAATGACCGCTCATGGTATAGCTAGTTTAATTGAATATTTTATCATTTTAAACGGAAGCCTAACACTATGGTTAGTGAAATGTTTTTAAGTTTACGCTAAGAAATATTTAATTTTGTCCCTCCTCAAAAGCAGGTGGTTTTTAAATGTGCATTTTTCCTTGAAGGTACTAAACGTGTTGTATTTCAGCAAACTAACAACATACCTTACGGGTATTCAAATACATACAATCGATAATCAAGATATGTGTAGGGTAATTCCGAGGTAGTTGGCCATAAGGTAGAGATGGCCCATCGAAATATTCCATAGAGTTAGAGTTTTGACTAGATGTTGCTAGTTACTGTTCGGTTCGCTTCGCGTCGCAGGTGGGAGCTTATGGTACGACGAAAATTTTAGTGAAATAAAATCGAAAAGTAAGGAAAATGCTTGTGAATTGTTTTGCCTAGTGTAAATATTTTCTAAGGAGTTCTTGTTTCATGTGGATGTGAAGTTAGATTTGATTTATAATGATTATTATTGTATTTATTGCTAAGCATATTAGTAACGCATTGTTCTATCCTCAAAATCAAACGGACCGTGCTTTCAATTTTTTTTAATTTTAGATGTGGTCAACTCTCCCACAAAAAAAGGAGAAATAGCCACTTTTTTGTTTAAAATGTCAAAGTTTAATTACAAATAAAGATTTTTAAATTAATGTGTAAGATTATTTTTTTACAGCGTTCAAGAAAAACTATGGCCAACTACCCCGGACTTACCCTACTTAATTACAAAGAATAATTTGTAAAAGTATAAGATAGGTTTACATCTTTGCCGTCGACCGTATATTGAACGTTGCCAATAGGCTAATAGTTTCGATCAATGAGGTACTGTTTAAATCAGATCATACTCATTACAGACGTAACGCACGCGCACATATGTTAATAATCAGACAGTATCGTGTTATGGTTTCATGTAAATAGTTATGCGGAGTTAGTATGAAAGTGCTTGTGAAATCTCGCATGATCAGTTACAGATAGTGTATGTAAATAGAATAAAATGTTATTTTACGTAACATTTCTTTCGCGGGCTCAGATGTTTATCTAAGTTTCATTCTAAAGAAGTTATTTAGCCGAAGGTAAAGGAAAACTTCGAAAATTATTAGAGATAATTTAACATTTCTTTTTGTCGATATTAAATTGTTTTATGCTTGGACTGGATCTATAATCCAGTCGGTAATGGGTTATTTGGGGGTACCCTAGGAAGATTTTAGGATAGTCTTCCACCTCTGTCTGAAAAATCTGTCATTTTTCAGACCTTCGCCTATATCTCTTAAATTAAGGACATTTTGGTCAGCATTGTATGACATAGTTAAAGAGCATTAAATTCCCTACTAGTTCGTTGCTGAATCATATTTTCAGGCCTACTATGAACGGAGAGTCAGCCGATTAAAGTTATAGTATGGAGGCAAAAAGTCGTCATCTTCAAGATTTTCATCGACACGAATGAATAGAATTGCTCTGTGTGACACTGTAGTTTCTGGAATGATTACCCCACATACTGAACTACCCGAAGACACCTTATTGGATTAATTTTAAGTGTGATGTGTGAAAAGGTAGGTCCAGAACAACGTGGATAAACTGCTTGAGAGAAGATAAATGTACGGGAAGGAAGTGTGTGACAATTATATATACAAAAAAAAACATAAGCCGTCCTGAGAACGTCCGACAGACAGCTGTCCCATATGTAACTATAAGGACAATCGAATGATGTTTTTTTATGGTAGTGGTAAAAATGCATGCGGCTTGCCTAATGGTAAATAGTTAACGTACCATATGGACGTTTGAAACTGCAGAACAATCACAATGATGAGAGTCATAATAAATGGGTAAAATGCAATCCGTTAATTAGACATGTAAGAATAGAATAGAATAATTATTTATTCTTTAACTGTGTCGGTACAGGGCCTGTACTCAGAACGTCGAACTTCGTATCATGCCGTCACTTTCACTCTCGTGTTACTTCTATATGAGTGAAAGGTACGGCACGATACAAGGTTCGGATTTCGAACTTCAGAGTAGCCATTCAGGGATGATTTTGATTAATAATGATTTCAACTGTTACGAACGTAAATTTTGATTATGTGGTATGTTGTGTTTAACTATTTAAATATCAATTTTACTTAGATCCTAGCATGCAAAGTAACTTATTTAGATTATGAGACACTTTACTGGTGAGACAGCTTTTAAACCCTTTATTGATAAGTAAGTTTTTATTTCTTTTTAATGCTGGAATTTGGACATTACCTTCAGTTTCAGCGCATTTGACGCCCGAGGGACGCCCTGTGAATCTACAGGAAAGTACTAAAATATACCCTTTGAATTACTATAACTATAACCACAACCATAGTTGTCTGGGTTGATATAGCGTAGCTCCAGCACAGTAACTCCAAGTTAGACCTTTACTTCCGCTTCAGGCTCCGGATTACTCAATATTCAGCAAGAACTTCACGTCTTGTGCTGGGTTAGGGGTCTACAGGTGTCGCTGAGTCAAGACTGTTCGCGTGGCGCTTAACTCAGCGACACCTGTACGTCTAGCATAACTAGCTGCAAACTCCAGTTAGTGACTCAGTGACACAGGAGTGTCTCACTTGTATTGTGCTAATTGGAAAAAGGGGTAGATTTGCCTCGTTTCGTGCCGCGGCTTCAGTTATATTACCACTGGTGCCTCATTCGTACTGTGCAAATTAGAAAGACAAGGGTAGATTTTTTCATCTCGCGTCATTTCGCGTTGTGTGTTGTGCAAGCTGCTGAGACAGATGATGTGCGAATGTGTTGGTGATGAAAAACAATTACATTATTAGCATGTGCTAATAATGTAATTGTTTTTGAAATTACCCTACATTAACGTCATTTTCACCTATACGCCTTTACGATTGACGCAAACGTCCATCTCGCGTGTTTCTACACAGTATATCGTTTACCAGATTACGCTGACTACGTCATAATGACGTAGTTCAACGGACATTCATATTATAAATTCATGTACAATCTACTTCCTTATTATAAAGTTGTCAAGTGAGGTGAACTAAAAGTTATCTTCCACCAAATTAATATGTTAATTAAAAAATACGCACGTAATTCGTTGAAACTCTCTCTCTGGGCAGTTTTAATTTTTTTGTTTTATTCACGATTTTCGCAAGCAGAAAGCAGTTCTAGTTATCGCCGTCCTGAATAAATGTTCGGGCACACTGCATGTCAAAATAAAATCTTGGGAAGTCGGATGGCAGTCGCTTCCGTAAAAACTAGTGCCTACGCCAAGTCTTGCGATTAGGTAGCGAACCCCGGAAATGCTGAATTAAGATGAAGTTGCTTTTGTGCTATAGCGAAAAAAAGAGTTCGGATACCAATTTGAAAAAAGAGTCTAACGATGGAAATTAGTGTTTCACGGAAAGTACAGTAGGTAGATAAACTAAACCCGGTGTAACAATTGATCGAGAGATATACCGTTACCAATTGGATTGCCTCGCAATGATTAATGACGACCTGCTTTCTTTTAAAAGTAAACGTTTTGATTTCTTTATACACAGCTGCCCGTGGCGAATCTATTTAGTCAGTCGGTAAATTAGAAGTTTGTTCCGCATCTGAGTACAAATCACTCTCAAATTCAATAAATAAATGAAAGAAATACTGATCACTTCGAAATAATCTGTAAAGGAATTGATTAAGCAAAATTTATTCACTTTGCTTTAACAAAATCATTGAAATACAAAGAAAATCATAAAAGCCCAATTAACATCAAAGACCCTCAGCGAAAATTTCAGCGCTGAGGTAATGCAAACGAAACATCATTATATCGATATCCTGAAATTAAAAGTTAAATAGCGGTTTACGAATTGGTCACCAAGCGATGCAGTGACCGTTGAAACATTACGTAATTAACAATAGAGCAATTAAGTTCTGGCTCCGCTATTCGGACCAAAAACGAATGCTATTCCGCGCTGGACGCGGCTGCTCGCGTTCCGCTCTGTCGATGGACAATACATTTCGCTGATTTCGCTGACGCCGTTTTTGCTGATACCTACCTTTGCTACCACGCTGGTATTGTATTCAAGTATTTTGTGTAGCTCTGAAGAATATGCGCGGCTGCCTCAAAAATGTCAGGGACAGCATTTATTACATCGACCGGACTCGGGGCTCAGGGCTTTTTTCAAATTTTTACACCTACATATAATTTTAAAGGATAGAAGGTACGATTCTTAGAAACCTGATTCACAAGTCATTAAAAAAAATGAATAACAGTTTATATGGTTAAACATTGCCAGTTGAAGAGATTTTGCAATTACTATATATATAATAGACAATCGAAATGAATGAGGCAGAGACCATTTCAATGCTAAGGGTAGATAGACCAGATAGGCATTCACGTGCACTATTAAATTTAAACGGCTCTAATAATGGCTCTGCAAACAGGACTTGTTAATTTATACCCTTCATTGGACATAAATGATGAAATAGTAACACTTTAGTTCGTGTGGCGGCCACACATTATTACTTCATCGTCTAATGTTTGTAAGTCTAATTTAGTACTTTAACCGTTTACATAACGTTGGTTGATATAGCTCATTTTTCAGTTTTCGGTCATAAAGTGAAGGTGGTGCCAGCATGTTATGCACTTTCCCCACGACCCGAAATGAAGTATCGTTACTTACTTAGCTCAGCACGAAACATGCAACGGTTTTACAAAGACGCTACGCTATGGCAAAGACAAGCTGTAATAAATGCACTTATTTAACATCACAGTCTGGAAGGAAATTGCATTTACTTATCGTTTGCACCTTTTGACGTATTCTCACCTCTCGTGTTCCCCTACTACTAATGGCTCAATTATACACTAAGCCAGGCTATGAAACGACCCACGTTTCAAGTCATCGAGACGTACGGCAGTAAATTTCAGCCTTATCACACATTGGTAAGAAGGAAAATTGAAAATAGTATTTTTAGCCAGGAAAACACATTGCGTGGAAAATTTTATAATACTAAACAACGTTTCTTCCGCTTTTAATGACATGGTGTAAGTGCGATGTTAATTGTTAAATTGAATTAACGTTAGTAAAAAAAGGCTCGAGTGTTAATTTATTCACAGTTGTGTTGAGCAGAATTTGTACCGCTCTGTAAATCTATGGTATATTTGCATATTAATATGTACTTGAATGGGTTTTGCAAATGGAATGCCATTATATTAAAAGGTTGTATATGTACATAGGTAGTGTTAAATTAAAATGTTTGTTTAATTAGTGAGCTTAATATTCATATATGTATGTATGTAAAATTCTTCATTGTACATGAGGAAAAATACAACACAAATTACAAGAACAGTTGACATATATGTACAAAGGCGAACTTATCCCTGTTAGGGATTTCTTCCAGCTAACTTTTGAGCAATTGAGTGGAGATTAAGATTAATAGGCAAACCGAGAAACATGTACAATATGAATACAATATTATCTTAATAAAAACACACTAATATAATTTAATTTAATTAGTAGAACATACAAAAAATTCACCCACGGTCGTATTTTCGAGCGCCCCCTCTAGCGCGCTAGTCAATGCCTATCCATTTCCCATATATATGACAAAAGCGCGCGATATCCGTTACGTGTGTGTGTGAACGCGGCTTAACAGTTGCACAATGAAAAGATATAATAAATAAATTTAATATAAATGCACTAGTAATAACACTCATATAAAATCAACCAACAGAATATTTATTAGAGGTAGAATACAGTTTGTGTATCGAAATTACTGCGGCGTGTGTTTTATTCGCCAACGTCGTTGACGTTCCATTTAAATACCCTTCATTTCTACAAACGAAATCTCCATTTTTTAAAGGAACAGATACTAAAAAACTCAATGAAAAACGATCACTCTGTATTCTCGCTAACACTTTAAGCTCCTAAAAAAACTGTCTAGTTTTAAATCTCTGTTAAAGTGTAAGTAATGCGAAAAGCTTTTTATGTTCGTACTATTAGAGAATTCAATTTACGTTAACTGGAGCATTGTAGTAGGTAGGTGCCTCGTGCCTCGTGTTCGATCTTACGAAACTAAAGTTTTAGGATATAGGTATAGGTTTTAGGAGCATGAAAGTGTTGATGTGGAAAGAGGGTATGTTGAAAAATAATGTGTAGGGTAGGGTAAAAGCTTGGTAGCTTACAAAACGATCTAATCTATATGACTTAATAATGATTTTTTTATTAAATTCTTTTTTATACCGTAGCAAACAAGCATACGGCCTGTATAATGGTAAGCTGACACCATAGTCTATGGATACTTGCGACTACAAAAAAATTGCAAGCGCGTTTTATTAATTTGAGCATTTAACTTAATTAGTTATTCGTGTATTTGAAGAATTATTTCTGGCCTATGATAATGGTCAACAGTGTGACCTATTAGAGAGTATCTCCAAAAAAAGCTGATGTAAAATAAGGTTTTTTTCTACGAAATATTTGTAGATACAAAAACCGTTGAATTTCATTACCATGTAACAAAATAGTAAAAGCAAATTAAAAAAGGCTTACAGAAAAACGACGCCAACTTTTTCAATTACAAACTTGCATGGCGCGAGAAGATGTTAAGTATGAAGCTATCGAACCTATCAGGTGCTGCGCTTGAAATTTCCAGCGAATAAAAGCTGAATTTCTTAAAGTTTAGAGGCTGATGAAACTCATCTTTACTAGGCTTTTCGGTTAAAGTTAGTATCAGTTCTATAGTTCTATTATTAGCGTACAGGTTCCGCGTTTTGTAACCAACATACCCGTAACACACACATTATCATATACATTTTAGGAATTTAATTTGCTCCTCCTCATGCCCAAGTAAATAAACAATAGTGGCATGTATGTAATGTTTGTCGCAGAAAAATTAGCTACGCATTAGAAGAGTGAACACCGAAAAATTTGTGATCAGCCGTTCGATAGGTAGGTAAGTGTCATAAAGTACTTGTAAATAATAATAAACAAATATATATAGTACTTGAAACATGCATTCCTTGGGATATATTGACGGGTAAAACAACGGAAATGTTAATTTTTTATATTATAGAGGGCAAACGAGCAGACGGATCGCCTGATGGTAAGCGATTACCGTCGCCCGTAGACAACTGCAACACCAGAGGAATCGCAAGTGCGTTTCTGGCCTTTCAGGAGGGAGTACTCTTTTCTTGAAGATTTGAAGGTCACATCGGTCCGGAAATACAGCAGGCGACAGTCCATTCCATAGTTTGCTTGGATGCAATGTTTGCAAGAACTGTTGAATTAAAGTTTGCGGTTAATCGTACTCAGAAGATCATATTGTTTACTAGCAGACGCCGCTGATCATAAGTTATCTCGGATATTGTTTAAGGGGTGCTGCGATGGCGGCACCGGCGCTAGTTAGTTCCGTTATCCGCGACAGTTAGGGCACTTGCGAAAATTAAATCTCTATTAAAATTTCAGAAAAGGGTCCAAACTTTTATCAGTTATGAACTTTCATGACATTCCGCGAAGAATTATTATAGCCTTATCTTTCGCTCAGTTTCCTAGAAGCGTATTCAACTTTGCATCTGTATTCTATTCGTCCAGTTATAATTTCAATTAGAAACACGAACTTTATGCAGCTTCATTAACAAAGTGGAAATGTTTGCGAAATAATATTTTTATGAAACTAAAACAAATTTAGTTGAGTTTTGAAAACAGAGTTACGTAACATTTCCGATAGAAGCGGGAAATTAAATCGCGACTGGCACAGGGCGTAAATTAGTCATCATTGTGTATCCCTCCCACCTCCTCTCGCGTCACAAACGTTACAGTTAAAGTTAATTAAATAAAAATGCCAACCGAATCCGCCCCCGCGCGAGCGTGCGCCGCCGCGCCGGTGTCAAACAGCAATCAGCAAATAAAGAGGCGATAAGTTAGCGAGCCCATTCACAAAATCGAAAAGGTCCTGATTCAGTGTCACGCTTCGGTTTGATTGGACGTGCTTTGATACTGATAGCCGGGATTGCGATTGTTGGAAAAGTTTTAATTTTTTTTCCCTTTTATAATATTGATTTCTGTTGTGGATTGGAAACAATTGCTACGTTTTTATTTCATTGCGTTGAAACAAGCTGGATTGTTAGCCAGTTTGCAAAGCGCGCTCATATAATAATTATTATTAGGTTTATTTAATTTATATAAAACTCTAGCTGTAACGTTGCAATTGTCATATTGCGATTGGTGAATATAATACGGGATTTTGTGGACATTGTCGGCAAACGGTAACTGTGAAGCGACGGAAGAGTTTTCGTGGAAAAGGTGAAGCCCAGGCTGCCGAAGCGCGCGACCAGCGGCAGCGCGGTGCCATGGCGTTATTCTTTCGCCTGTGACGGCATCGTGACGCTCCATTCATTATGCAATGCTGAATGCGATCTGCTTGGATAAAGCGTCTCTAATTATTTCCGCACTCTTTCGTCATCGTTTTAACGTGCCGAGGCGGTCTGATTTTACACTACTGAGTTGCAAAAATAAAATGTATTTAAATAACCAGTTTTGTACAAAATAATGACAAAGGTAGTGTGTTTATATTTTGTTACTATAGAAATAATAAACGCCAATACTGTACGGGGAAATGGGGCATCAAACCCCCGTGTAACAAAACCAATATCTTATTCAAAATTATAAATAGGTATATAGATATAGGTATTCGTTCGAACATTTTGGGCTATCTGTAGTAATCTAGCCGGTATCTGCGTTATTTTAAACTTCACCATAATCGTTTTTACAACTGACCTGTATGTCATGATATGTAAAACACTTCCCTGAAACGACGTTATAAATGCAAATAAACTGTCTTAATATCATGTATTATTTGCATTATCTACATCCGTGTTCTAAGATATAAATAAGACTCCAACAGGTGGTGTCTGAAAGCGGGCACTACAATGATAGCCATCTCAGGCGAAAGACGTAAGCGACACTACCAGGTTATTTTAGAACCACCAACGGCACCAACCAACGATAAAATCTCCTGAGTAAAAATTTTACGACTGGTGAAATCAAGAGTTCAGGGAGATAGCGAAATAATTTCACACCTGCGGCTGTACATTCAGAGAGTAACTTTTTCGTCGTAAAACATGCCAAAATGCGACACGACATGTTATTTCGACATATATTTCTCGACGACTACATTACTAATTTTCCTGTCATTGCATTTGATAAGCGCGCTTACATTGCACGTGGGACTTTCTGAATGAACGTCATAATTTACCTTCAGTTGTGGTTTGTTGTTTTGTAAATACAAATTCGTCTTAATTACAGCGTAAGCCATAAACCCGAAATACCTGCGATTCCATACTGCACCCGTCACTTTGAGAAGTTACATCATTCTCAGTAAATCACTAGCGTCTTAAATTGTATAGTAAAGGTTTATATATTGCTGTAAATATGTTCAGGTCACAGTTCGAGCTGGCATTCAAAGCATTTATTGCTTGCTATTGGCAAGAGTCGGCGAATATTTATCACCTACATGCATGCACAAAATTTGGTGAATTGGCTAGCGGCGAGGCGAGGCAGTGTACTTGTCAAGTGTATATAATTTCGCTTCAATGGCCGCCTGGAGCGGAATTGTCTAGCGAGGCAAGGAGCACGTCGCTCATTGGTGAGCTGATATGGATATAGATGGCGCTGACTGCAGAACACATTTAAAAAGTATTTGTAACGACTATACGGTAATAATGTATTTATATCGCTCGCTATCGCGCGTAAAAAATATTAATATCGCTTGTAATTAATGTATTTCTACAAAATAATGCTGAGACATGGGATATAATTGAGCGTTTATTAGAATGCCGAAAACTATATTTACCTATTTGATTTTCATAATTAATGTTGATTTAGAGCTAAATTAGCTTTAATTATTTATTTACCTTATTGTTTTCTGAATAGATTGTTTAAATTATAAAATCAACGTTTAAAACAACTATTTCGTATACACATATATTTAGATATTGCTAACATTTAATACATTTTCATATATGGAACATCATATATTTAGTTGTAAATAAAATAATTTTAGATATATTTATTTAAATGTGCAATTTACACACCCCTGTTAAAAGAAAATATTTAAAAATTGAATTTATGTAAGTTACAGTTTAAATACAAACCTAAAAATCAAACTAGTTTCAGTTTACGCAAAGTGATTCGTTTCAGTCCACCTTTATTCAAATTACGCACAACAGATGCTATGTTCCTAAATGTAGTTCCAATATTTATCAATGTCCCGCTCTATTTCTAATGAATCCGAGGCAGAAATGAAATGATCTCGTGTGTTCATAAGGTCCATCCTCGATCCTAGCCACACTGAACTGTTACCATCTCGTATACAATCGTCATTGTAAAAAGTAACTTTACACTTTACAAATAAAAGTCATATTCTATTAACAATCGTTATTATATGCGGCTGGATCTAATGTGACATGGCCTAGTGACTTGACAAGTGCATGCATGTCACTCGTGAGTCATGATTTAGATAGGCTGTCAAATTGTTACGCACTGCTTGCATCACAAATGAGGGGTATTTACGGTTGTTACTAAAAACTATACATTCAAATGTTGACGGTAATTTGTAATCAGACCCAATTTACATCAATGTAGGCAGGCATATGTCAAAAATACTAAAATTGCCTCTCACTATGTTATGTGTCGAGTGTTGTGTATAGGTACATCACACAAAAATTAGCCCTTACCGGGATTAGAACCCAGAACTCAGAACCATCAGCTTCGTATAAGTAATAAATCACAAATTTTCATTCATGCTTTAAGATCTTTAATGACGTTAAAACATAACGTTGTATTACGTTGAACTTCGCAGACAGTAGGCATAGTTAGTTCAAAAGCCAGTTTGTATGAACCCGGGCTTTGCAGCGTCATTAGAAGCCTATTTAATTTTCATTTAACAACGTTGTCCTGCTTTAATTAACCGAAAGGTTGTTTGTTCGCTGAAATGCTTAAAGCGGAGGCCTCGAAGTAACGGGGAGTTGCAGAAACCCATACAAACAATATTGGAGTAAGTACTTGTATTGTAAAGCCCCTACTAGGGTACGCTGCGTTGTGAGTTAAAGTGAGATTTAAGCTGACAATTTGTAAAGGATAATATATGTTAACAATTGAAAAGGAATAGGAACCTCTCCGACCTGTCAGGAATAACGATCTGTACCTCTAGTATAAGCTTTTTCGAACGCGATAGCGGTTAGTCTTAATTTGTATAGCAACGTGAGCAGCGCCTCTGGTGGCGTTTGGTGGTAACTATTCTTTGCCATACAGATTAAACGCAAACGCGTTCGTTCGTGTTTTGTTTCGAAAAACCTTATACTAGAGCTATTGAGATTAACGTCATAATGTATATACAAATACAAATGCTTTATTCGTCGATCATAGGTGTACACAACTTGATATTGCATAAGGTGGTAAAATCGATATTGTTTCACTATGTCGTACCCGTAGGCATACGAAGATTTACATGCAGTCAATCACTACATGCACTTAATTAAAATTTGTTTATGTCGGTCTTAAAATATAGTTAAAATAAATATAGTTAGGTAAGAATGTCAAGTTACTAGTTCATAGATTTTTAACACATTATAGTTTGAATAAAATAAGGGGTAAAGGTATGTCAATTATAATAAAAATGTAATAATTATTATTCCAAATTTTCCGACAGAAATTCATTACAGGAGTAGTAAGCCTTTTTGGTCAAATATTCTTTCACGTGGGCCTTAAATTTACCAATGTCACATAATAATCTTATATGTTTACTTATGTATACTTAGGTATTGTTTAATTTTAGAATAAACTCAATTCCGGTTTGGTAAAAATGCCACTCAGGTCGGGTTGCATCAATTTATGGTGCTCCATACCTACACAACCTTTTGCAATGAAAAAAAAAACCTATCAATGTCTTGTAACTTGTATTTCCAGAGAAAGTCTCCATTTAATAAATCGATTTAAAAGGATTTCCGCTTGTATTACAAGTTACAAGTCCCCCACCCATTTAGTGCCTACTTTATGGTCTGTACTTTATCGCACGAACTGTTACCAAGCTAAGGCGTCATCAGTGTTTCTTTTGTAGGTAGGCCTCAAATGCTCTTTTATAAGTCAAATAATCCGAAAAAATATGTACTTAGTTCCTAATATAAAATGGCAATATGTGAAATAACATACGTGTCGGGTGATGTACCGAGGAATACCTAGTGGCTCCGGATTCTATAATAAGTATACACTCAAGAGCAAATGTCCAGGTATTTAATTTCCATAGAAAGTGTACCGGTTATTTTTGCTATTGAGTCTTCAATGCCAGATTAATAAAAATAAAAATAAGTAGGTACAGAGATGTCTAGAATATCTAATGTTAGACTAATAAAAACATAAGTATGTAGCTACAGAGAGTAGTAGTCTCATGTAAAAGAAGAAGAAAACTAGACTTTGCTGGGATTAACGAATGACGATGTTTTTCTTCACGGAAAAGCTAATTTTATATGTGAAATTAGCGGCCGCCCGCGACTTCGTCCGCGTAGATTTTAGATGTGAACAAAAATATAAATGAGGTTTATTTGTTTCTGTAAGTTGTCTAATGCTATTAATCTTTTGTGCAAAATTACTCAAAAGAAAAAATAAATGTCCGCCATCTTGGATTTGAAAATGGATGTGGTTTTCGTAATCGGCACCCCGAGGAACTACAAAGATGACGCCCAAATCGATTTATAAGAAAAATAAATGTCCGCCATCTTGGATTTGCAAATGCATGTCATTTTCGTAATCTGCACCCCGAGGAACCACTACGATGACACCCATATCGATTTTTAAGCAAAATAATTGTCCGCCATCTTGGATTTGCAAATGTATGTCTTTTTCGTAATCGGCACCCCGAGGAACTTTGAAGATGACACCTATATCGGTTTTTTCCGAAAAGTAAAGATTTGCTCCCCGCACAAACTTGGAACACCCTTTTTACCCCACTAGGGAGACAATTTAGAAAAACGCTGAAACATGTTTTATTGTATTTAAACAGAGCGTCTGTATACGAAGTTTGATATCTCATACTTCAAAAAAGATTTGCTCCCCTTACAAATCTGGAACCCCCTTTTCAAAAAACGCTGAATTGTTTTTTGTTGTATTTAAACATGGAGTCTATTTACAAAGTTTCAAATCTCTAACTTCAAAAAAGATTTGCTCCTCGTACAAACTTTGAAAACCCTTTACATCTCTTCAGGGGACGAATTTAGAAAACAGCTGAACTTAGTTTTCTATATAAGAAATTTCAAGTTTCTAAGTCCAAAAAAATTACGTTTCCCATATAAATTTTCATCCCTTGTTTTACCCCCTTAGGAGATGAATTTCGAAAAATCCTTTTTTATCTCTAGCCTACGTTATAAATGTAACCGACTGTATAAAAATCAACTCTCTAGCGTTAGTAGTTTCGGCTGTGCGTTGATGAGTCAGTCAGTACTACATAGTATAAAACAAAGTCGCTGGGAGCATTCAAGTATTACGTAACGCAATTTTTGAAGATTTTAGACTCCCCCTCCCCCCCTTGTAACGCACCGTAACGTTTTTCTGTACCCCCCCTCCCCCTCTCTAAACGTTACGTAACACTCAAGTGACCATTTTTACCCTAAAGGCGCTAAAAGTTATATTATAGTTTTTGTCCTTGGTATAGTTTTAATTGCTTTTGCTGTAATCATACTAAATAAAACAAGAGATTTTTAATTTTCCAAATTTCGTTGGCATTTTTTTGACACATTTGCGCTGGTAAGTCAGCATGAGAGCCTTTATAGGCCAAGAACAGCTGATTATACAAATCTCCCTCTTTTGAGGACATTGCAGTATGCACTATGAACTTACTTTAATAATACCGACTAGAGCAATGTGCTTCTGCATAAACTGAAACGAATACTGACAACGAAAATAACATTAAATGACGTTCAATACAATCTAGGGATTCCCGATGAAATATAAACGAAAAGGTTTGCCAATTTGGGAGTTTTAATTCCCTAAATTTTTATTAAAAAAAAGAAACAATGTTACGTAACGTCTTGTAAGAAAGACCCCCATCCCGCCCCTGTAACGCATCGTAACGTTTTACGAGACCCCCTCCCCCCAAATTGCGTTACGTAATACTTGAATGCTCCCTTTCTCTGTCCCTATGTCCCTATATCCCTATGTATGCTTAAATCTTTAAAACTATGCAACGGATTTTGATGCGGTTTTTTTTAATAGATAGAGTGACTCAAGGGGAAGGTTTATATGTATAATACATGCATCAGTATTGCACCCGTGCGAAGCTGGGGCGGGTCGCTAGTAATATACATAGATGGTGAGCTGGTAAGTTTTTTTAAAGATCTGACCCTCCAAATTGAAAGTATCTAAGCGTTTAGTAATCTATGTGTAGGTTTAACAAAGTTTATGTTTTAATATATATATAAAACCTATAGTAGAGGATGCACTGGAGTGAGCTGTTTCGTTTTTAAAGAACCCCGATTGCCGGCAGAGAGTGCGCCGCCGTGATTGGGACGAGAAGAAAGCAGTTGGCGTAATGTCGCAGGCTTTTTACAGATAAAGGAGCCTCGAAACTTTGCATACACGTGCCGTAAATGCGAATTCTAATGTCTTGGGTTTGGAAGAGTTGAGGACAGAGTTTTAATAGACTATGTAAGGATCTCGTATGTTTGAAGAAGAATTTTTTGAGTATGATTTTTTATAATTTGTCTTTATTTATCTTCATATTTTGAGTACATATTAATAGATTTGTCGAAATGAAGAATATTACGACGTAAATACAAAAAAACTTTTATCTGCTTACCCAAATTATGACCATTATAAATACAAAAAATATGTTTTTACTTACCGTAAACCATATTCACGTGGAATATTTTAAGGTATTAATTTTCAATTTGACTACTTCAAGATTATAAAGACTTTTTTATTTGAAATACTTCAACTACTGCTATATTAAGGTTTAATTTTAATGCGCAATTCAGTGGAAATTTATCGAAAATTCCATATCGCACTAATAAAAATCCTTGTGATATGAAACAGTTCCGAAAGTTTTTTTTAAAGTAGCCACGTACGCCAAGCAATTGATCGTACCATTTATTGCGTCTGAGAATTGCGCAAGTTTCTCGCAGTGCCGGTCTAAGGAGGGAGGCTCTTTGAGACAGTTTCTTTTCCAAGTTTTAGAATGTCTTGCAAACTGTGCTCCCCCTGTAAATAGTGCCACTAAAAACTGAAAACTTTAATGCAGGTACGTATAATGTTATTTGAATTGAAGGGAATTTAAAATTGAAATGACGGCTGGATATAGATGTATGTACCTACAATTAGTATGTGATCCATCCGAACAAAATTGAGTTTCTTTAATTGAACAAAATGAATTTATTGATCACAATAAAAATACTTATTTTTATTTATTTATTAATCATTAAGTACGAAAAGCTATTTTTTTTATACAATGCCGGTGGCAAACAAGCTTACGGTCCACCTGATGGTAAGCGGCCACCGCAGCCTATAGGCGCCCGCAACTCCAAAGGAGTGACGACGCGTTGCCGACCCTTCATAAAATTTGAGGATGCTCTGTGTTGACAAGAGAAGTGTGTTGATATAATATATCGCTCCACAAAATTATTTATAACTTTTACTGTGGAGTCAAATCTCAGTCTCAAAATAATAGGTAAAACTTAGGTAACAGATAATACTTAAATATTAGGTAATAAGTTATAATATGACAATGGGTAGCTAATATCATGGGTGATCCATAGAGGGCGAATTCGTCACCCTTTATAGGGCATCCATGAGATACTTTTAACGTTAACGTTAGCGACTGCTCTGTTTATAAAATTACGAGTTATTTATAACTGATATTTCTGGGAGCAGAATGAATGTTAGGTGAGATAAACAAATACATGAAAATAAATGTATTAGTAAAATGCAGTCAGTTTGGTAAATTGTCAGATAAGGCTAATATTGAAGGTAGGCTGTTATTCAATTAGGTACGGAGTTTATGCACTGAAAAATAAATCAGTACCATAAGTACGATTAACTACTGAATTACAGTCTTTACAATTTACTAAAAACCAATAAATTCAAAGTAACCAATCGTAAGTAGAGGCTAACACGTACTACATTTCCTTTTCTATGTAAAGGAAAGCTTTTAGGTACTCAATCTGAATTTGAATTAAACCCTCGCAGGGAACCTATAAATGGGATTTATTGTGCGTCGCTGATGCATAAGCCAGTAGTCAGCGTTCAAGAATGCCAGCCCCCGTCGGAGACGCCATTGTGAAGAACTTTATAAGGTTCAATATTCTTTTAGGCCTTTGTGAAGGCATTTATTTACACTTTTACACAACAAGTTACTTAATGAAACAATAATATTGTAACTTTCGTGAGAACTATCACAGATGGCAAACAACTTTCCTCAACAAACGAAATAAATTCCACCTGCAACTTCATGAAAAACTTGATCATTTTAAACCATTCTCTCGACAGAAAAAAAAACACAGAACAAAAGTTCCACATAATTGGACGCCACTTAGTTTCACATTAAGCGTGAAGTCTTACGGTCTCGGCTTACAATGAACATGTCTATTCTAAATTCAGTCGTCAGAGACAAAATCGAACAATGGGAGACAAACGGACAGTAATCACTTTTAAAATAGATCAATAACGATTTCTCGGCAGAGAATGGTTTGCGACCGTGAAAGAACAAAGTGGCTACTGATTTGTGGACGTCGCGTCGCCGGCACGCATTCAGAGTCTCATTCCTAGAGAGAATGCACGGTATATACACTATCGTGAGGGAAGCATACGTCTCGTGTGCTGAGCAAAAAGAGTAATCTGGCGTGTACCCAACCAACTGTGGTCGCGGGCAGCTCCGTCACATCAAATAAAATCTTACAGTGAAAAGTGCTCAAGATATTTACGATACGAGTTAATTCTAAACATAGTCAATAAGCATAATGTATAGAGGCAACAGGTGTTGTTGACGTTGTTAAGTATAATGACCGTTCATATGGGGCTTACTCGACTGAGGAAGGAATTATCGATCACTTACCGTTAGTATGTAGCTATTTAATGTTGTCGTTTGTTTCTATTTTAACAGACCATAAATATTTGAGCCCGCACATATCTTTAGTAGCATTTATGAATTACTATTTGACAAGTAACTAAGTATCATAAAACAAAAATTAACTCGTAACCAGATTAGATCAGACTAATTTGTTAGTACATATGTAACTGAGTATCAATAGACACAACGTACTAGATTACAGTCTTGAAACTTCCTTAGTTTTTAAATAATTACCCATAAAGAATTACCAATTCTAAATATTAATTACATAGATAACGGAAGAAATCGCCTGACTGATGTTTTGTGTTGTCAGCGAGTCATCACGCTTGCTTTAAATGTCAGACTCGATGATTTATATTCTAACATCAGATAAGGTGACAGTTTCATAATGTCCAGTCTATGACGACGGCCGACATTATTTGGCATATGGACGTATGATTAGGGTTCCGTAGCCAAAATGGCAAAAATTGAACCCTTATAGTTTCGTCACGTCTGTCCGTCCGTCCGTCCGTTCGTCCGTATGTCACAGCCGATTTACTCGGAGACAACTACTACAACTACGATCATAGGAAGGTGTATTCGATGACCCGCTATATAAAGTAACGTGAAATTACAAAAAAAAATGTTAAATTATGGGGGCACTCGATATATGTAACCGGTGGATGAAAAATAAAATTTCAGCGCAAATCGTATGGGGTACCCATGGATAGGCCTTTAAAAATGATATGGAGGTTTTTAAAAATCTATTTATCTATAAAAAGTGTCCCCCCCTCTAATTTGCAAACTATGAAGTATGACTTATGTGTCACCTACATCCTTATTGTTTTTCTATTACTTTAACTTGACTTGCATACAAATTTAACATTTTAATTTTAATTTTACCCGTTAAGTACATTCTTTGTTGTATATTACAGTTATAATGCTCCGGTATTATTGTACTTACACGACGTTTACAACAGTTAATTTTATTTTATAAATGTAATAACTATGCAATTCTATTGCATATTGCATACCACATATACACTAATCAATTACAAAGAAAACTAATAACATGTAGGTAGAGTTTGCAGGCGGTCTTATCGCTAGAGAGCGATCTAAAATAGCAGTCATATTCGTAAAACTAGTGCCTACACCGGATCTTCGGATTAAGCGGACCCCGGCCTCCCTTAGATATAACCAGGGAAAATGTTAGGTGTTTGCACTACAAATCATTTCATTCTGTCAAAATACTTTTTTAAACGATGCATAATTTATATCCAGCCAGAGTTAACACGCATAAATTCAACGCTGGCTGCGATCGCCAGCACCGGAACATGTGTCTCGATTATGTCTAATGCGAAATGCGATATATACTCGGTTCTACGCTACTTTAAGGGCATACATTAGAAAATTTTAAGATTTTTCAGAGGATACCTCAACTAGAAAGCAAAATGCATACATTTTTGGATGTATGTGTCTTAACAAAATTAATTCACTTTGATTTTGTTGTTTATTAATACCAAGCACAATTATTTACCTAAAACCAGACTATTCAAGTAGTACATTATTAGACATACAGACATTAGACTACCCAATATAGTTAAGATTATGATAAAAATCATATAGTACAAAATATCCAATCCTGCTTTGTTTCCCCAAAGGCTACCCATTAACTCGAGAAGTGTTCAATACAAACAGTGAGCGGTAAAACAGCTCTGTTAAGAAAAAGTTACTAGGCATGGCATCAAAAATATACAATTTCCTACCAGAGAATATTAAAACACTAGATTTGTTTAAATTTAAAAATTAATTAAAATTAAAACTTTTACAGGGAATATTGATGAATTTTTCCTCGACAAAAACATCTCAAATTGTACTTCTGACATCTAAACTGCAATTAAGAATTTTGATATAATAAAATTATATACTTTGTTTTGATACATACATATGTAAGCGTCAGCACTGTAAAACCATAGTCTAATGTTAAGGTAATGTTTAACTTTTAAGACCAAATATTTGTACACCCTTGTGGGAGTTGTGGGCAGATCACAGACGACTGTATAATTAATTATTACTTTCATCTTATTATCTAACCTGTGTATCACAAATAAAAATACTTACTTACTTGCTATGAATAAAACTTCACAAAGTTAGATATTTATTGAAATTAGTCTAAAAGTCATACCCGACGAATATCGCATCGTTTTCTCATGCGTGGTAACTATATGGGTCTCTTACGTATATTTTCCACGCATATGCCCTAGCCTAGTTTACAGGAATCGAGGCATCCTCTTAACGAGATACGCGTCATATTACGGAAAATGCGGATGTTCGGTTGGTCTGTAACTAAGATTTCTCTCTAGAGTAAGTATTGTGACATTTTCTGTGTAAGCGATAAGCTTGAGCCCGATGCAATTTGTAAGGAAAGATGGTTCCAACTAAAA
Source organism: Epiblema foenella (assembly GCA_963556455.1). Lineage (NCBI taxonomy): Eukaryota > Metazoa > Arthropoda > Insecta > Lepidoptera > Tortricidae > Epiblema > Epiblema foenella. The sequence goes on along the minus strand of OY747104.1, from coordinate 8,662,503 downwards.
TTGATTGACGTTATAATTAATACGGAACACATGTGAAACACAGTCCCGTAGATAATATTATATGTGGGTGGGGTGAACGGTCTCCACTTATGCTGTAAGGCATAAGTGATAGGTAATATACGAGCGCTCGTGGCCCAGCAGCGCCCGCGTGCCGCTTGCGGTATGCTAGGTTAAGCAACATGGACTGCCGGGGTCAGTTCTTGGATGGGTGACCGCTTTGAGTGGTTATTATTTGAGCGCTCCCCTGCTTTGGAAGGCACGTTGCACTAAGGCAGCAGTCGTTAAGCCAAATTAGAGGCCTTCGGGCGGCTTTAGAACTTCTAACAGTCAAGTTGCCCACTCATTTGACAAAGGGGGTCGAAGTTGTATCACGTCCGTAGGGAGTACCCACCGCTACCACACGTGGCCCCTGGGTGGTGCTAAAAGTGCAACAAAACTGTCTTCTCGAAGATATCACGGTTCAAAATAATTGCTGATATAAATATATAATCATGCAAGAACTCTGATGCGATTTTCATTACATTTCAGGGTTGCTCGTTCGTAGATACTCGTCTCACCTTAGCGCGCCAATCCGCAAGATAATGAAAATCGTATGCATATTCTCGCAATATGTAAATCAGCATTAATAGACCAACTTATACGAACGCAGTTTAACAATAGTTTATCTTGGTAGAATCAATACCAAGATAACAAAGTGAATTGCACCACCACTTTACATGTACTCTAAAAAAAATTTTTTATGATTTTATTCTACCGTTTTGTCGGCGTCATTGATATGTATACTCATGTCAAATTACAGCTTTCTAGTACTAACGGTTACTGAGAAAAGCGGGGGACGGACGGACGGACATGGCGAAACTATAAGGGTTCCTGGTTTACTACGGAACCCTAAAAAGGAAAGTTGTAATAACAAGCTCTCTTATCGCTATAAAGCGTTTTCTTCACAAATTTAAGTGGATTAAAAGGATAAAAAGTATATTACGAGCATAATACAAATGTTTTTATTCTTAATCTGCACATATATAATGGTAGCCATCATTTATCGCTGTAGATAAAACAATCATCAGGTACAGACAAGCACCAACAGATGTAGTAATGTTTTTCCATTGGGAAAACTTGGAATAAGTGTAAACCCGAAGTGTCAATCAAACAATAAACAGAGCACAATCAAAATATGCTGCTACCATTTTGCTTTTTAATTATGTTGAATCTATTTGAAAATAACAATTTGATTAGATATATTTCGTACATTTTGAAAACAGTATTCAGAAAATTATTGTAAATATGATAGATAGTGAGTAAAATTCTCTGCGATTGCGTCCCTTAATTTTTTTGGAGTGTTCCATATATATTTAGTACGATCCTATTAATCCCTACAAACGTGTATGTCAAAAATTAAATTAATTTTTTTTCTTAAAACAATACTTAATATAAAAAAACCGGCAACAGTTTTGAACTCTATAAATACGTCTACTATCAATAAAAAATATAATATAAACCACTTCAAAAAACTTAAGGTTTTCAATTGGAACCCTGATGTTATTAGAATACGTTAATACGTAGTTTACGTTTTTCGCCTAGCAATGATTTAAGAGCAGTTTGTGTTGGTAGAAAACAAGACTAAACGCGCCTCTCGTGCCTTGCGCCCCATGCTTAAGCCGGTGGCACAGTAGCAGCGATTTACATGCCGGGTCAGGCGGTCCCGCTATCAACTGATTTACAGCCATATTCAATTGTTAGCAAATCTTGTATCAACTGCAACTGCTCCTGACACCGCCAAAATGGATGAGGCGATGCATCGCTTGCACTGTGATACGGTTATTCTTTTATAATGGCCCGATAGAATGATAGAGGGTACTGCTATTTGTTTTCTTTTGTTTTATAGGGGATTACTTTAGAATCGGCTTACATCATGATATATTCCGATTGAAATACTTAGAAGTTTCGTATAGAGGTGGTGTTAATATATCGTCCAATATTTGATCAATGATGTTTGAGGTAGTTTAGGCCTTATTTAGTTTAAGTTTGTTAGTAAGTTCTTGTTATGTGTTTGTTCTGTGTTATACGCAATGTTTATTTTGAAATAAATTTAATGTGACGTAATTATACTGAAAATGAAACTAATTATATAATGAAAATTTTAAACTGAAGAATATGTTAATGGAAATGTTATGTTATATAAAAAAGTAATAAAGCATTAACAGTTACTACGACAGAGGGATTAAATAATATGAAACTAGCAGATTTACAAAATCTATGACTTTATTTATTTAGGATTACCTACTTCAATTGTATCATAGGTCTAACTACACAATGAATATTTTACTAATGACGCAGTAAACGTGTAAGGTCCGCGCGTCCTTTCAGAGGGGCCTTTCAAAACGGCTGCGTTTTTTCTTTACTGCGTCGAGCAAACAGGGCCGATTTATGCTAGAGTTTGAGCGGCATTCGTGCTTTTGTTCTAGGTAATGACCCCGCTTTCAGCGCGCCCTCAATGAGCTGCAAAGGCGAGCAGATACTGGCTGTCGAGGCGGGTTTACCCCACTTCGCCGTCTTGCCGATATGGATAAAGCTATGAGTGCAGGTTTAGAGTGTGGAGTGCATGTGGAGAACGCTACCGTGTTGTGTCTTGTACGAACTTTAATGGAACAGTTGAGATTGTTACTTGGTTAATTCTAATTTCTAAACTACGAGTATGTGGAGAGCCAAATGTTTAAGTTATTGACTTTTCATAGAGGTTCAGAAACCTCTAAATGTTCTTTAGGCAATTTGTATGCGTGAAACTGTATATAATTTCAGTCGCAATGCTGGACTCATTGTGCACATCTGTGTCTACACCTAATAGGTTTCCTGTTATCTTACACCTATTTATTAAGACCGGTTGTATGTGCTTTTTTGAATAAATGTTTTTTCTTTCTTTCTTATTTTTTTTTTATTAAAAGTAGCTAACTGGATAAAATTTGGTTATGAAAATGTATTTCATTATATAATATATATTGACACAAATATTTCTTCATAATTTTAGACCTTTATGCAATCTTGTGGGAAAGTTCACGTATGAAGATTTTTTTTATTCTTTCAGGAAACTTTAGAAGTAATCTTAGTAAATATTTTAGAGTTAGGTAGATATCCAAAGTACCTAATAAATAATAAGTCAGAAGTATTAGCTTGAATGAATTACAAAGAATGTGTTTATTTATAGAATGCACATTACCTATACATACATACACATTCGCAATGCACTTTCTGCCTATTATTATAAGTGTTATAATGTTCTTGAGTAGGATTCAAGCAAAGCGTCTGTAGTGGAGAAGGTCTGACGTCACACGGCCCGTTCTCTCTGTAATGACCCTATAACGCTCCGCATTATTATTTATGTTGTGTAGCTGAGAACGGCATAATAGTGCCATAAGAATGAAATAAATTCTCACAAAGGTTGAGTTCTTGGCTTCGCTTGAAAGCTGCGATAGCACTTATTGTTTCACATTTGTGAAAATGTTTTCTTGGACGTGTTTTGCATGCGGCAATTATTTTCTAAATTTCTTTACTGCCGCTTTCTGAAGCTATGACACTTTGTTTCTTTGCAAAGAGTAGACAGAAAAATGACCACTCGACTAACTACACTTTTTCTTAATGTGGGAAATATTTACCAGTTCCTTTTTGACAGTTATGAATTGGCGTTTGTAGTGATGGGGTAAGACCAATCGTTTGTCTTAATTAGCGATTATTAATAAATGGTGAATAATTATTCAAATCGATTTTATAACAATTTGTTTTTTAATGTTCCCATATATTTCACCACTGGATACGAATCTCGAGTAAGAACTTTTGTCATATGATTTTTATTCTACCCACGTTAATTTTGTATCGTTCAGAAATCGATACTATATTTCCAAATTTCGCGATAAAGGTAAGTTCACACTTCATTCGTTTGCAATTTATTGAAATGCTTATTTCTTTTATAACACGTAATTTATTACGGTTACAAATTCATTTGATCGATTTCCATCAACTTATGAAAAAGACAGTGATAGAAAAAAATATACATTTATTTGACTAACTACTCTTGAAGCTCTAATATCATTACTTGATTTTATTCACTGTTTCGATGTGTCATCATCATCATCATTTCAGCCGAAAGACGTCCACTGCTGAACATAGGCCTCCCCCAAGGCTCGCCATTTAGACCGGTCCTGTGCCGTTCGTTTCCACCGGATTCCCACGACCTTCACCAGGTCATCACTCCACCTTGTCGGAGGCCTACCGACAGCTCGTCTTCCGGTGCGTGGACGTCACTCAAGCAGTTTCTGGCCCCATCGACCGTCAGTCCTGCGAGCAATGTGCCCTGCCCACTGCCACTTAAGTCTCGTAATTTTGAAGGCTATGTCTGATGTGTCAGAAAGGAACTGGTCAATGTTTTCCACTATAGCTTCATGTGCTACGTATAACGTAAAATTTATGTATACTTATATTCAATTGGGTGTCGTTTGTATTTCATTTTTATCTTAATTAAAAGTTGGAACACCTTGCCTAAATTTGTGTCTGAAATAAAGTAAAAGTGAACTAACGTACCTAACCCCCAATTTCATATCTAATAAAACTTTGAATCAGATAGAATTATTGATGAATTTTCCCAGGAAAGATTTTTGGTGAAGGTATAATTTTACTAAAGTAGGTACATGAAGGTAAGAAGAGAAAGAAATTTTCGTCTCAAATGGTGCCCTTGTAAGTTTCAGAGATTTACAGGGTTCCGTACTTAAAGAAAACAAAACTGGCCAAGTGCGTGTCGGATCACGCACAATGAAGGCTTCCGTACCAACATCTACTAGGCCACATTTAAAACCACTATCCAAAACAATCCAATACATTGAATCTAAAAAGGTCGTATCTTCATAGGGAACTCACAGCACTGCCAACTTTTTGTTTGGGCAAGACAGTTTTTCAGCGAAAACTCCAAAACCGTAAAACCTATCTTGTTCAAACCAAAAATCGTTGCAAGTATTTTGTAGTAATGTAGACCACCTCAATTTTTTTAATAATTTTAAACTTCATAGTTTGGATATTAGAGCATATTAGAGGGTTGACTTAAATGAAAAAGTTTAAACTATCATATTTTTTTAAAGGCCTATCCCTGGATATCCCACACGACTATGTGCATTGAAATTTCTTTTTATCCATCGGTTTCATGTATAGAAAGCCCCCTAATTTAATATTTTGTGAAATTACTCACATCACTTTTATATAGCGGTTCATAGAATACACCTACCTACATTTTGGCTACGGAACCCTAAAAATGAACCCTTTTTGAACTTTTGGCAAGTAGCACGTTGTTAGTAGTTAGAAAGGTTAAGTTACAGAAACCGAGGGCCGATTTTAGACATACATACCTACTTAACGTATTCCATTTACATTTGATGTGTTTAAAGGCCCTTGTCAGTTAAAATGCTCATCTGTTTAGAGAAGTTAGAATATCTCCCTCTCTATCGCATGAATAAGTAAGTGCAACAGAGAGGGAGATATTCGAACTTCTTTCGTTTTCGGTTCGCGGTAGCCCTTTAGGGTATTTTTAACCGACTTCAAGATTTCAAAAGAGGAGGTTCTCAATTCGGTTGTATGTTTTTTTTGTTTTTTTTGTTTTTTTTTTATGTTTGTTACTCCATAACTCCGTCATGTCTGAACCGATTTTGGAAATTCTTTTTTTGATTGTAAGTATATATATCCAAGTTGGTCCCGTTTTGGTCAAAACGCAGTTCTGATGATGGAATCCATGAGGAATCGAGGGAACTCCTCAAATCTTAAAGGCAAACATATAGTGATTTTTATGTTTTTATCAACAAATCAAGCATTTTCATACAAAAATGTGATATTTGATGAAGTGGAACTGCTGATGATGATCAGAACAGAACTCTTCAACGATGAAAAGTTCACGTTTGGCGATTTTTCCTTCTAACTGTATTAGTTAAGCAAGTTCTATTTTCACAACGAATTTTTGTCATGGTCGAGTTCTGATGATGGGATCCATGAGAAATCGAGGGAACTCCTCAAATGTGAAAGGCACACATATAGTGATTTTAGTATTTTCATCAACTAATCAAGCATTTACATTTAAATAACTGACATTTGATGAAGTGGAACTGCTGATGATGATCAGAACGGAACTCTTCAACGACGCATAGTTCACGTTTGGCGAATTGTCCTCTTTGCTGTGTTTGTTAAGCAAGTTAGATTTTCAAAATAATCATTTGTCAAGCTCCAGTTCTGATGATGGCATCCATGAGGTATCCAGGGAACTCCTCAAATGTTAAAGGCATACATATAGTGATTGTAGTATTTTCATAAACAAATCAAGCACTTACATTGAAATACGTGACATTTGATGAAGTGGAACTGCTGATGATGATCAGGATGATTTATTTGGAACTTTAAGTAAAAAAAAAAAAAATGTTTTGCGGATATCGTCATTATACTCAATTTCAACTAATTCGGGGCCAAGGATTTCAAATTTTACATTTATTTTGAATTTGATGTAAATTTTTTTTTTTTCAAATTTAAAACTGTTATACTCTATTTTAAATAATTCAGGGATAAGGTTTTCTGATTATAAAGCATCTATAAAAATATGTAATCGGTAGCACTGCTAGCAATGCAGGTCGGCTTCTGAACCCCATCTAAGAGTACTTATAATATGTGTGTAGATAAAGTAATGTATGCAACTTTACGTAATAAGGCAATTCCGCTCATTGTATACCAGTTGCATAAACTACTATTCTATCATTGTATGGAAGAGTTCACCATCTAAGTGTAATAATCTTTCACCGGCCTCCCCAATTGAAGTCGGTTTTTTTTTCTTAAAAATTATTTGTGTGACTTGTTCACATTTTTCGTTCATTATAGAATTGACGCTTATTTTTGGATATACCGTTAGAAACATCTTATCAAACATCACTCCAAAATGACAACTAGATTAGAAGAGCAACAACAAGGACTTGTTTTTTCCCGATTAAATTCTACTGAAGATCAAAAATCGCAAATAAAAACGCTCCGTTACTATCTAAATCGGATCTTTTAATCATTCTTCGTTTACTGGAACTATCAATACTTAACTTTTGTCATGGTTAATTTGTGTTCAACAATTTTTAAAATTTTAAAGGTATATTGAGCGTTCTCGCTTTAACACTCGCATTGTCAACTATCAGAACTTTACACTGAAATCAGATTGGATTATGCATAATATACTATGAACTAACTTCTGATTTTGCTAAGCTTATTTAGAAACTATTATTAGTTGGGCACTAAATCACGTGAACGGTCTAACAGATTTTGATTAGCTTTCCGCGAAATTGAGCTTTATCGCATCATCGTAAATTATTCAATTATCGAGGACACCGTTTAATATTATACCTGTTGCTTCATAGTTTTTATTGACTTCATATGAAGTGTCTTCAAAAGAAGCATTTTATGTGACGAGATTGAACGCTCGTTAACATTAAAATAGACCCTTTATAGTTAAGCAAACAAAAATCACTGTTAGAATCAAAGTACAAAATTCTCTGATAGAATCAGAGTACAAAAACCGACAGAGCTGAGAATTAGGTAATCAAAAAGGTCTGCGTATCTACTTTATTTCGTTCTACGGGCATAAATTTGAATTCCATTGCATATATACTCATACATTTCATTCATTATAAGGTGTTCTGCGGGTATTCTCCAAGTAAAACTCCAAGTATTCACTCTGACTCAAACATGGACTGAACAATGAAATTAAACTTGGTGCCAAATGAAGTACATGATTGTATTGAAATAACTCACTCACTATTTAATGACATAACACTCAGTTGTGTTGGTATGTGGTCCACTTTCCATACAAAGTTGGCCATGGTTGTTTACAACAATTATTAAACTGTGAGGACTACAATGTGAAAAAAAAAAATACTGTAGCAATACATATCCTACTCTACTTTCACGCAATGTAAGTAAAGTAGGATAGGTATTCAGAAATAGCCAGTTTCATTTTACAAACTCCGTCGTTAATTAATAGTTTCTATTAAACAAGTATCAAACAAACACATCGGTATCTGTAATATCTACAAAGTCGTTCATCAACCGAAACCTATATTAGAATATACGGTTTCCTTTTCGTATAAATAAATAAGTTTTGCCTGGAGCACGTGCACGGCTATAGGGCGATAGAAATAAAGTTATAAATATGAGATGAACCACAGTGGGCTCACGAACGTAATATTACTCACCCACTTCATTATCACACGTTATTGGAAACTCAATAAGCTCCCCATAAATGCACTTTTTTCGTACCTTTTGTTCTCTCTGTAACTATAACTGGTGAGAATATTATTTTGCTAGATTGTTTGCTTATTTTATTATGAGGTAAAGTAAATATTGCGAACACGCTCGGCTGAGTACGGTTTCATCATGTAGATGCGGTGGCAATAAAAGAATATCACAAACGTGTGGTGAACGTGCTTACTGCCGACTCAGCCATGAGAACTTCGATTATTTGATCATGCGTAGGTACTGATTAAGTAATTTGTCTTTTTGTATCCAGAACTAGTAATTCTTATCGTTTTAATATATACTCCGACTATAAAGTTCATATTTAACAAACTAACGCAAATACCGGCATTAGTAGTAACGAACAAAGTAAGAAAACACGCGATCCATTAAAGAGCCCTAACGACTGTGATCAGATGAATAAATGATTGAATTTTCAATTAAGATCAGAACGCGACAGCGAATTCTGTTGACAATCGTCGGGAGGGAACAATGATTAAAAAGTAGTCTCCAAACTGTTACCCCTCTTAATTAGCTTCCCTTCTGGAATCTTCACTATTCCCAAGCTCTAAACATCAAAATTACCTAGTGATATTTTTAAAACGTTTCCACTTCGCTCAACTAACCGAATGCACTTTCTGTTTTTACCAACTGAAAGGTCACTCTTTCATTAAAAATACAAACCAAATAGAGTGGCCAGTATTACGGAACAGTTATGTGAATACGAACTTACAGCACTAATTTCTTGAGTCACGTACGATGTCAGAAACAAATGCTTTTTGAATTATTGAAGTAGTTGTGCATGAAAATTGCTCATTAAACAACGAGCACATTACGCTCACTCCTTCGAGTAAAGTAAGCGTTTCCAGGAAGGCATAGATCAGGCGGTAGCTACTGAAACCAACACTTACTTTGTCAACAAATTTGATTTGAAGGAACGGAGCGCTCGTGGCCCAGCGGCGCCCGCGTACCGCGTGCGGTATGAGAGGTTAAGCAACGTCGGACCAGATCAGTTCTTGGATGGGTGACCGCTTTGAGTGGTTATTATTAGAGCGCTCCCGTGTCTTGGAAGAGACGTTAAACTGTTGATCCCGGCTGTTGTCTATGATAGCAGTCGTTAAGCCAAGTTAGAAGCCTCCGGGTGGCTTGAGAACTTCTATCAGTCAAGTCCGACTCACTTGACAAGGGGAGTCGAAGATGCACCACGTCCGTAGGGAGTATCCACCGGTGACCAACCGCTACCCTGCACATGACCCTTGGGTGGTGCTAAAAGTGTAACAAAACTGGCAACCGTACTGTCATCTCGAAGATCTCACGGTTCGGAATAAATAAATTTGAAGGAATAAACCACAATAAAACATTTAAGTACCTACATTAAAATCGTAGTTTCTTGATATATATTTAAGTGTTTGTTACTGACACATTAATGGGTCCAATCGGCATACAAGTAGATTCATAAATACCAAACCATATCTAAAAGTCAAAAGTTAATCTTAAAGCCCTACGAGGGGGGATTCCGAGAAATGTTGTTCACTTTCAACAGTTGAAGGCGCCGGATTATCGTAATTTTTTATTGATATTATAATTACTGCAAAGTGAAACAGATTGAAACAAAAGGGTCTATCCCACTCATTAATTCAGACCTGAAGATCTTTAAATGTCGAACAAAGTTTTTCGTGCCCGTTTTCTGTTAAAATTGGAGGTTAGTTACGAAGAATTGGTTTTTAAAATGGTTATGAATTTATCCTTTCACCAAGTAGGTGTCATAGTTTACAATTTGAGGCTTAATTTCTCTCTATAACCAATAAAAAGCACACCCAGATCCGCGGTTAAAATAAATTGCCTCCGGTATCGACTAGGCTCGTCTAATTATAATCAATCGTGTGCGAATTGACATGTGTCAGCCGTCACTACTTCATCTAAAATAACATACCGCGCTGTCGTGTCGAATGACGAAGCGTTCAAAAATGCTCCGACGAGCATTCAAAAATGTCCTCCGCTAGAAACGACATCGTCTTTTGTTTCCTTTGTAAGGACGTGTTTACATTAGCCTTCTAATCAGTACAGCTTTACGTTAAAAAGAAATAGACATTATATTTTTAGGCAGTATACAGCCATGTTTTTGAGTGCATTCTATTCTTTTCCGAGAAGAATGATAACTTCTGAATACATTAGGTTACTGTACAATGAATTGTGGATACAAATAAAGTTTGTGTTATCTACAATCTAAATGGATGTTTTATTTTATTACCTAGGTACTTTTTGCTGAATACATACCTATATATTAAATATAATTATTAATCTAGGTAATTTATTTAGTGGCGAAATTTATGTCAACGGATAATTCTGTAGGTACTATGTAAGATTATATTTTTATTAAATCTAAACAAATAAGTGGTTTTTATCACCAATTAATATTCTCAATGTAGCAGTGTAAACGTTGCTCTATATTACTAAAAAAAAACTAACCTGGCTTCCACACGTGTGTAACACATGTATGATGAACATAAGAATAATTCATACATGGAATTTTGACAGGCTATTGTTAAAAATAACATTTCTAAGGAACGATGTAGGGCTGAGTAATAAGCAAAATGGATCAGATCTGCTAAATGAATATTCTAATGGAGTGAAATAAAAATGGGCTCTTACATCATTATAAAGTAAGCGACTTAAAAGTCCTTTTATTTTGTTGATTGCTTTTAAATCTCAGCCTACGAAATTACAAGATATACCCATTTTCCTGATTGAAATGACTGAAGGAGTCTGAGCGACATCTAGAGGAACTCTTGGCATCGGAATTTAACGTTTCCCTGGGGTTCGAAACTTTTCTTTAACGCCATCTAGTGGCGATAGGCTGGACTCACGATGCCCGCTTGTAATGCAAAGTGCAAGCCTTCAGTTGGATGAGATGAGATGAGTGCATTATTCACTTCTGTAAGTGGTGGTGGTGGTAAGGTGATTTGATTTAGATTGGGTATTTGCGAGTTTCATATACAGGAACATTACTAATTCGATAAGAAAAGCGGTTATAACAATACCACTAAAACTTTTTCATGCCATCAAAGAGATTAACTGCAACGGAAAATATGTCTAACCCTCACGCGTTACAAAATGCGTGAAATTCGGACTTCGTAAAAAAAATTCTAAAATATTTTAAAATCATGCTCAACTAGCTTGGGCAACGGAGATATTTCCAGCACAATAGTCTATGCAATCTACTAACTTATTGTAAGAAGCATAATTAGAAGGCCAACTCTTGCTGGTCGCATTGCTAATATGTCAATAAGGACCGCGACGGTCGCGGTCGTATCTATTTCCATGCGGTGCGTTGACCGGCTCATATGGCTGCAACACAACAGCCGATAATTATGTTGTCAACTGACTAAAGCAAACGGACTATGCAAAGCGGATCTGGACCGGATCAGTCGCTTTTTGTGCTCGACAAAGGCCATTACGCGATCGGTTTCCAAGCGTAAAGTCAACACTGTTATGAAGTTTTCACGGAAAATCGGCTAACGTGGGATAGCCCTGATTCCGATTTGAATCGATAATGTGCTGGAGCATATTTGTTAATTGAGCCGATAAGTAAATAAACAACTAACAGCGCGCTGCACTCAATCAATGCAGTGGCGGGATCAAATACTTACTGCAGCTGTTTTATTGTTACCTGCTATTGTTCACGGGCCTACTGTATTCGTATGACTGTGGATATTGACGGGGATATTAAACTAATTCCATCGCTAATGGGGCAGGAACTGGCACGTGGTTAGCTATATATTCAGTTTTAGTTTAAGGAGGGGGGTAGTTTGTTTTACTAATAAATATCGAGCAAAATCACATTTTTATATTTCGTACTTAGTCGATTCACTGGCGGATTTTGATTAAGCCGTTAAAAAAATAAACAATACCAATCTTTTGTTATGCGCCGTGGGATCCCAGGGACTGGTAGACGACGCGTTAATACCTTGTACCGGAGTGTAAACAAAATCGCGTAGGTACTCATATGCGTTGTACTGGTTTCAACGAGGAAAAAAAAAATTTTGGCAACGCATAGGTAGTTCAAAATAATTTAAACGTATCCCAAATATTTCCATTCAGAACGCGGCATGTACGGAATCCGCACATTATGGAAAGATGTTATTTATTTCGATGTGTGATTTGGTAGTCGGCGTGAAATGCGATGTGATATTTCTGACACTTTTCGGGCACGGTTTAACGAAACGATAAAAGGTCACATGCATTTTTCACAAACTGTTTTCTGTTGAGCAATAATAAATATTTATCGTGTTATCACTGCGGTTATAATTTGAGATTTTTTACAGTTTGATGTAAGAAAAATGTCGTAGGGTTAAACATATTGGGATGATTCGGATTAACGTATCGAGTTAGCATCGCAGTTGTGCATTTCTTACTAGCGCTCATTTCCGCGCGGGCCAAGCTTGAAGTGTCGTCATGTATGTACCGATAGGTACAGTATGCATTTTGGATATATACTCACACTATAACCAGACTTAGGTTTCAGTGCTATAAAAGTGATATGGCAATACATTTTAAGTTTAGTGTTAACTACGAAAGTGTAATTTTTTTCGAGGGGCAATGTGTACACTAATTTAACACATGACAGAAGCGGATACAGTCCTGTTTAGGTTAGTAGTGATATTGTATAGCTTTTTTTAAAACTATAAAGTAAGGTTGTTTCACAATAGCTGGCGCGGATAATATACAAACTATCATTAATTTCGTAAGCTTTTGTGGATCGACCTATACTGCTCATAATAAACCAACCAATTCAAGTAACTTCAATTACCCATTTTATCCAATTTGACGGAACTCAGACCTGCAGAGTATAATTATAATGATAAATTCAGGCCAAAATAAATAAAGTGAATAAATAAGTGACAGCTACTTATTTGTTAAGGGAAATTGATACAATTCTGGGAAGACATTAAAGTTATGAGCAGTTTTCCATACAATTTTATCCGTATCGGATCGGAGTGGACACGCACTTAAATCTTTATATGCTCGCGTTCATGTTTTCTGTCTGTGCATGTTTTATATTAAAGTTCGTTATAAAATAAATGTTTTCTCACTCAATCTGTACCTATTGATAATTATTTAATTTCTATAATATTTGTTTTTATTTTTCTGATTTGTCCTTCGTGGCTTCACGTGGTCCCAAAGGAAGACCAGCGCTAGCCATTGTTTAGCATTATGCTGATTTGGGGATATTTCATGTATTGTATATTGTGAAGTTTTCGTATTTGTTTCTTTGTGCCAGGAATAAATGTTTTTTCTTTCTTTCTTTCTTATTAATACTAATAACGAATGTCACGTATGTTACTATACACTGAATATATTTCGCCCAGAAGTTCTGCTAAGCGCTAACATGACTCCTATAATATATCTAGTGTAGTATTTGCGCAATCCGATCCAGCCGTCACTGTAACATGCCAAGCAAGCCAATCTCTTCACCGACCGAGACATATAATGTACTTGTAGGTATATGTAATAAATAGTAAGCAGTCTTAGCAAGCAATGTTTTTTAACTATGAATGTTAAGGACTTAGTGCATGCTTACTATGGAAATATAAAAACGAACCTTTTAGTATCAGGGGCTACCACAACTTGCTCCTATTCACACACGTAAAAAACCATATGCAAATTGCATTGCATTGCGGGTTACAGAGGTATAATGAGTACAATCGATGTATCGAACCCCGCAATGTAATGCAAGAATATGCATGCGATTTTTATTGCATTATAGTGTTTGATCGTACACTGATCTCGGTAGCCCGCATCCCCGCAATGTAATGAAAATCACGTATAACTTTTTGCACCTAGTATATTATCTTAAATCGCATCGTGAATGATTAAGCAACTACTGTCTCACTCGCACTGTGCAAATTGGATAGAGGAGGGTAGATTCAGATGTGGCGGTGCGTGATCGGTGCGATATCGATATTAGTAAATTGACAGCGGTCAGCATCAACCGTCAGCGCACTCGACACCTATTATTTACTACGCACATCGCGCCTATATTTGAGTGCGTCGTAAATAAATCTAGGCGACGTCAATATACTTTCGAAAAAGTGGAAAATACTGCATACGAGTTGCTCCGCGTCAAGGAAGGAAGTCGGTATAGAGGGATGAAATCAAAGCTTAAGTTTCATCATTCAACACGCAATAAAAAATAACTGAGCACCTGTTTTTAACACAAAGATTGATAATTATCCGCCATTTCGTTTTTGGCGGTACTTCTTGGTCTATAATAACACGGCACAAGTGTGCCGTTACTGCACGCAGTTAATATCGAACGGTATCAATTAAAACTGTCTCGACTGATTTATTTTATTGGTTCGACAATTGATTACATTACGCCGAATTGACCGCAATGAATGGGAACTCAGGGCGCCGCACTGCGATGAAAAAGATACTTAGTTTTGTTAAATAGAAGCCAGTAATGATGACGCTTCGAAATGAAAGTTTCGGCGAAAATGTTTAAATTCGTACTACTAAGTTATATAAGTACACTTAACAGCAAACTCAAAACGATGATAAAGTTGCACTAAAAATCATAACGACTAAATAATGACAATGGCTTTAGATGCTTGATGTAATACCTACGTTTCATTATTATTTATTTAGCCTAGGGGTTTCAACAGCTTAGGTTAGCATATTAGTTTCTTAAATATGGAGCCAATTACAGACAAAAAAATAGAAACATGATCAATTAAATGTATACTACTGTATCTTAAAATTAAAGGCTATAAAAAGAACAACAACGCAACAAGATGATGCACATATCGCTTGCCGGACACAAAACAACTACTCAAAGTTAACTCATCGTCTGCCGGTCTCTAGGATACCAGGGTTCATTACAAAAGAATGCTATTGTTTATTTTTTTGGTAGGAGACGACGGCTCACACTTACACAGGGATTGAGCAATTGAAAACGTCAATATCTAGATCCTTCGACAAGCTATAAGATTTATGTGCTGCACGACATAGAAAACTATTTTGCCTATAGTTATGGAAGAGGTACATTGGAGTGGAATGGAATTATAAGGCAAATATCCCAATACTTGGCACTTTCAATTTTACGTCACAGTGACAGAGGTGAACAATAGGTGTCAGTGCCGGACACTCCTATCGTTTTATTGAACCCGGCGTATAAAGCCACAGTCAGGTTAAAAAAAAGGTGTCAACGGTAGGCGAGCATTAAAGTGTCGAGCATTATGACGTTTACCTAATTTATATTATAGTCGCCGCCGGATATACCGGCGCAAACAAGGTGCTCACAAATATCAGAACAACACTGTATCATCAAAGCGTAAAAGTGCATGTTCAATTACCCTTTGACCGCCACAGTCGGCTATTTACGTCATCGGAAAATCGTACCATGGACGCCAAAGACTGCTACAGCCGACAGTCTGGTCAATGCAATAGCGATCTATACGCGATATCGTAAAGTTTAATTTCGCATTGAACGAAAGTATGTAATGCTTGGCGCTCATTAGGTTAAATTTGATACATAGACAAAAGAACCGTGATTTCGCAGTCGCATGCAGCCTGAGACAGGAACCCCTCACACGAACCAAAAACAATTTAACAAAAATAATTTGTTTTTGATTTTTGATCAGCCTCTAACACAGATATATTTGATGACGACAGTACCGTACCTGGGTAAGGCCACGGACCGTTTCAACCGCCCCTTCCCGTACGTTACCAAATACTCATAGATGCGATGACAAACATGGCATTAACAACGGCGTCTTTACATGTTAACTGCATTCACAAAGGTTCATATTTATTTGTCATCGTATCTATGAGTATTTGGTAACGTACAGGGAGGCGTGGTAGAAACGCTCCCTTGCCTTACCCACCTGCGTACAATCAAGTAACATAATTATCGCTTTTGCTCTTTTCACTATGAAAATAAAGTGTAATGTACGTATTTCAGTCTACTTACAATACACAAGGACTCATCAATTAGGTAGACTAGTTTAGTGTTTAACTTAGACATAATACGAATATATGTATGTTTATTCTTTTGAAATCATTTAACTTTTATGAATTATTTTCTTATTGAACCCACATTTGCTAGTTTCTGTTTGGCCCTATGGTCGACTGGTAGAGAATGCCTCATGGCATTAAGTCCTTTGTACTTATATTCTTTTTGTGCAATAAAGTTTAAAATAAATAATAATAATAAATAAATAAGTAAACATGTATTAATCTTTGCTGCTTCAAATCCTACATAGCTGCCTTATTTTACTTTTACAATTTAGGGTTATGACAACAGCAGCTGAGGCGAAACGTGTGTATCGGTGTCACGGTAGGTGTTGCTGGCATGAAAATGCTGACATGTCTCCCGTGTGAGGTGGTAAAAGGGTTGACTTCAATGTTCACGAATACTTAACAAAACAAAAGGTAGGTACCGTAATATGTTAAAATTAAACCTCAAATTTCAATGTACATTCGGCTACAACAGGATGCATCTCTTTTCACCTTATGGATATGTCAGTGCTACTCCAACCTGAAGGTCGTGGGTTTTATAAAAAAAAAAACATACTTTCGAAATATAATTTGATAGTAAATATAATTCATTTCTTTTTTCTGGTACCTTTTATATTACATGTTATTAAATAAAAAGTGATTTATTAGAGCGAAAAAAAAAGATAATTAATAGTGCATTTTGGTGAAGGAAATAATCGTGAGGTAACCGGTTTATTCTTCCCTTTGAGTTGAAAGGTCTTAGCGGTTGCTTTCATAAAACTAGTGCCTGCCAATTAGGTGCCAAAGCTGACGCGCTCCTCCAGTAAAGTAGTCAATCAATATCCTTTTAGCGTTATCCCAGTACTGTTGTGTCCTGAATGGAATGGATGCCCGGGGTTTGATTGATTGATTGATTGATATTTATTGGTAAATATTCATATTTACAAGTCATTACAAAAAAGAAAATATATTTTTTACATTACATGTAAATTACATTAACTACATAATTTTAAGTACAAACACAATTATAGATTATTTACATAATTAATACCATTGTAGTATAATGCCAGTATATTAGTAGGCCTATGACCTGCGGACATTGAAAAACTCGTCGATAGTGTAGCAAGCCATTTCTAGTAGTAGCCTTTAGTTTGTGGACAAATATTGCATCACTAGAAGCTTGCTTGGGTGAGCTGCCTAATCCCAAAATTTGGCGTAGGCATTAGTTTTTACGGAAGCAACTGCCATAGACCTTGTACATGTACATCCTGGGCGTTAATTCATCTCTTTCACATCGCAGTCATATTTTAATCTGTTTTGCGCGCTAATAGGGTTGTTGACACCAAATAAAAAGATCAATAATTTCGACTTTCCTTGAAGGAGTATGGAAATTAGAATCCAATGGTGAAAAAAAAAACAGCCTAAGAGAATAAATAATTGAAAATTATGACGTCACATCTGTAGTACTTTCTTTCTCTCTCTAACTAGTAACATTAAAACAGTTATAACTTTGTTACTTTTTAAGATATTAGGGCAGGATTTTCATTACTCGGCATATTTTTTGATCTTGTTTCTTTTGAAGTAAAAATAAAATAATAAAAATTGAGTCAACCCTATTCTGACACAGCTCGGAGCGCGTGGAAACGATAGAAAAAGATTAGCATGTAGTTAGAATCGGAATGGACAGACAAAAATAGAGCTGTTTTACTCTTAACTAGGTTATTTTGCCGCTGAGATCCGTAGTTTTGTTCAGTAGAACTAAATCACGATTCACCTGATGGATGCACGCGTCCGAAATTATTGGCGTATATATACATCACTTTGGAGAGTTAATAGTGGATTGGCTACTATTTATTTACCCTAACCAATCCCTCGTCTGTTCTATGATGGCCGTTTTCTATTATTAACAAATTTGTTGCAGTTTCCGTAAATAATCATGAGGCTTTTAAAAGTAGTCGCGTGCCATCACGAAGGCTGAGCAACCATTTATTTTAGTGATTTTTATGTTTACTTACCAGTTCCTGTTTTGGCAAGTTTCAAGCATTTTTTTTTCTGAATTCACAGTGCGGCTGACAAAGTAGTGGTTTAGTATTTATATTTAACTAGCTGCCCTCCGTGGCTTCACACGGGTGTTGTCCCTCATCATCATCGTCATAGGCCTTTACGTCTATTGCAGACGATTCAAGCATTGATGTGTAGTTAGTTGTGTACACCTTTTTTGGTGACTGCATAGACCAATGCGGGAACAGCATGATCTTCCACAGATATTACACTGAAGGTTGACGTCAGAAGCTCTAGTTCCGATTTGTTTCTGTACCAGCTAATTTGCAAGACACATACGTTCGCAAAATAGGTGCAGTAATTCTGAAGTCATGCTTGAACATACATTTCTAGAATTGATTTTTATTTATATAGTCTCGTGCCGCCCAATGTTTAATATATTGTATAAAATGACATTTAGCATTACCGCCCAGAGTTTACAAAAATCGAATTTTAACCTGAACTCCCCGTGTACGATGACGTTGTTGGCAGTTTCCACATAAAATATATTGGCTAATATATTGCATATTGAGCGTTCAGCTGAAGTTACGTATTTTTTCTTGGGCGGCAAGAGGATAGATTACTTATCCATTCATTTATTAAGTATTTTTTCCACTAAGATATTATGGATGTAGGGGTAGGTTGGTATAATTGGACCGGCGCGTCCATTAGTGGACCACCTAAATATTTTAGAGACACTCATGAAAGTATCATTATATTTGCATTTGTTTAAGTGTACAGATGTAGTGCAAAATGATTTTCCTTCGTACTTTATCGGAAAAGTTCGTATTTATCGTGCTCTCTCAATTAGCTTCAGTACCCATCTTACAGCCGTAGGTGTTAGTCGCATCAGCAGACCAATATATATATAGAGTGGCTAACACGCAATTCAATATAGTTCGCTATAGTTCATATTCGCTATAGTTTTGATTATATTTACAGTTTACTTATAAAAAGGTTGTATTACCATGCAGAAACCTCATATATACCTGTACTTCATATCAGAAAATAGCAATAACTCAGAGTATTTTGGCAAAGTTCAACAGCGAATTTCGGACGCAACGGGCATATCTAAACCTACAATAAGAAAATTTTTGAACCAGGCAGAAGAATATAGAAAAAGTAAAAATACCAACACAAACAATATTAAGCTGGGTAGACCACGCAAGAATTTCTGTCTAGGTCTTGATGCTTTTGATTACACAGTAAAAAAAAATATTGAAGAGAAAATAAATATGTTTGGCCCGGATGAATGGAAGAATGTTTGTAATCATGCCATCAAATGTGAAAATGAATATCGGTCACAGGAACTGTTCCTGTGACCGATATTCATTTTCATTTTTATCGAGTGTTACACTCGATGGATGTCACATTGATAGGATTGTAATTAATATAAATGAAAGCACTGACGAATCTGACGAAGATATGTCAGACTGTTACTCAGATTGTGAAATGGAAAATATCGACCCAAATGTGTAGGTAAAATATTAATGTTAAGTACAGTCACCGGCATAAATAAGTTATCATTTAGTTACCTTGTCACTTTAACGTCGTGTTTGAAATATCATACGAAATTGTCAAACGATTAAAAGCGACAAGGTACAGAAATCACCACTTATTTATGACGGTGACTATACCTAGAAGTATACTAACGGGCCTAGTATGAAAGCCTTTATGTCGTTTGCATCCCTCTCACACGCGGGTTATTTACTTAGGTAAGTAGATACTGTTTTTAAGTAGGCAGGTATTGAGTTTTATTCGTGTAAATGTTTCCCAATAAAATTTATTTTGTTGTACTTTATGTTTTAAAGTGCAGATAATGTTTCGTTTACTAATGACAATAAAACTGAGTATTTTTAAAGTTATTGAAGGTGGTTGTAACATCTCTATATTATAGAATAACATTTTTCACTTTGACATTTGACACTAAACAATAAAATTCCATGATAATGGATATGAAAACGTCACTCATTTAATACAATCATTGATTGACAGTTCGGGTGCCATCGTATTCCGATTGAGATTTGAGTTTTCCCGAAGGAAAATATTTTGCAATACATCTGTACTGACGTTTAATGTTTAGAAATGTATTAATGATCAAATTTATAACAACGGTTTCAGGCCATTTATATTCTTCATTTTGATTTTTTTTGTGACTAGACCTAGTTGCTATCTACGGACCACGTGTATGTCTTATCATCGGACCGGTACAATCATGGCAACTTTTTTTTTATTTTTAAAAACTTGACCTATATGCAAATATACGCATTATACATGGGAAAAATCGAGCTATCTACTTAAAGTAACAAACTTGGTACCTGTATATATATATATATATATATATATAGTACATATATTGTAAAAAAAACATTATGTCGATTTCCATGTCTCCTTGATTGGACCATCAGTATAAATTGCCTAAGTCCATCAATGGCGACTTAGCGATTCAATTAAGGTGGGTCCAAAAGAAGGCAACAGCGCGAATAACCTTTTTAACGTTTGTTTTCTCCAACATTATAATACTTAATCCAGTTGTATTAAGGTTACGAATTAAATATACTTCAGGAGTTAAAAAATATCAAACTTGTTTTATTTACTTAAGTACACAAATTGTGTAGATTATACCTAAGGCAGCGAAGTTGAGTGGTCCAATCGTAGCGAACATCCCTTAAAAAGGTTTATCCGATATTTTGTCAAGCTCGAACTCGGATTTAAAATAAATTTGTTATTAAAGGTGTGTAATAGGTTAGCGGCGGCAGCGGGAATTCTTGCGTAGTTAAATGTTTTCAGGATATTCTCGCCTGAAGAGGGTCGCGGTTAGCCAACCCGGCCGACTAGAATTATGGCGATTGTTATGATATATGGGGGCGCATTATTTTCTTATCTTTTCTCTTTCTCTCTCCACCGCCCATACTTCATTCTCGCTCGTATTATAAACGTTTTACTTTTCATATCTCGTAATAGACGCCGCGGGTCTGAATGGTGTTAGTATTACATAAATTTCTGGTAATATGTTATAGTCGGCCCCTCAACGCTGTTAGGCTTTCCTGATGATTTCATTTTGTTCGGTACGATATAAATATTTTTCTTTGAATCTAGAATTCTTGCATTAGTTTTGATGGGAATAGTATGTATGTTGTAAAAAAAAGGAAAAGTTTAAGGTTAAAAGTTTTGTATATTCAGGCTAAAAAAACTTTTTGTAGTCTGAATTCAAATAATTATTTGAATAAAAATCTGAGGATTCAGAACGCTGAGTTTCCGGTAATTTATTCCTTTTGTATACATTATTTTTGTATTCGGGCCTCAGAAGTAAGTGTTTCATGTAAGCAAATGTTATCCGATATTTGTATTCAATGAAACGGCAACGAAAATTTAAATTTTCGATCGACCAGACTGTATTCGTTTTACGTATTTGTCGCGTACTGTCAGCCAGCCGCCAGAAGCTAATAACCATCGCTTTAAATACAAGTTTAACTGAAATGTTGGGTGTAAACAACTTGATCGTGCACACTCCTGGATGCTTGTCATCGATTTTGTTTACCAATGGACCATTATGTGGGTAGCGCGACTTTCGCGACCCATGAGACAGAGTAATGATTAGTACTTCTTGTGCTAGTTCTTATTGTGATTTTGTTCTGCACTTTAATTGAGGTTTGCAATCATTATTTTAAAGCATGTTCATATTGTACTAAGGTATGTAGAGAAGGTTTTCTGTCTATCAAAACCAATGTTAGAAAACGAATCATGGCATCTCGCTTGCACGCGCTCGTCGCAATCATGTGCTGTTTCTTTTCTAGTGCGATAACACATTTAAACACCACGGAGGTGTGCCAAAACCAACTTTCGCCGAAGCACCAAGGCAGCAAGGGAACAGGTCTACCCTTGACTTGCTGATCCTTCTGGCTCGGAAACCAAAAGGAAAGATAGCGCCATCACCCTGACACACAAATAAACCAGCTAGAGACAACACAATTTAAATCTTAAAGCCAATTGACGTCAATCGTTTTGAAATTGTAATATACGGAATAAAGATGAGCGCTCGTTCAGGAAAAATAATAGAAAGATTCTTAAATAAATATTTCAGCTGGCGGAGTAAGAATATCAGATTACTTTGAAGCTTATCTCGCGTACCTATTAGGATGCATTATTTATAAATAATGAATAATCAGTTACGTTTACCGGAGATCTTCGGGAACTGGAGATGATGGCTTAAAATGTAATAGGTAATGGTATTTATCGGTGTCTATTATCGTTTTAAAAGCACTGATAAATTACTGACCCTATAGCTGATTTGTGTTTTTTATAAGTTTCGCTTTTATTAAATCTGAGAAAATATACAATACCAATAATAACTATACCTACCTTAATCTATGGTTTCTAACTTATAAATACAAATGTCGCCTAAATCACAAGAGTTGTTAAAGAGTTTGTCTTAATCTCCAATTACTTTTTTATTTGGCAGTGTTGAACGTTTAGAATATTTAAGAAATCAATCACAAGGATTCCTCGTTTTAGTAATACGTATAAAGACATTAAATAACCGTCAGCTAGAAAATATGTCGTTAAGTGATCAGAGCTTAATTGCATTGACCGCGCTTCGGCGGCGGACATCCGCCTACGCCGGGCAACAAAGAAAATGGATAAAAATAAAAATATCGGATACCTTTGAAACTGATGTTACCGGCCATCGGTCAGTTCTTGGGCTAGGCGGGTTACAGTCGGTGGTATGAGTATAGATATTCTACTTTACTCTTAATCTTAGGTAATCCGCACTTTTGTACTGAAAAAAAAAAATGTGTTTTAGGTTAAGAACAAGAATTATTTCTTTTTTTTAAGGTCGCTGTTCAACAGTAAGGTCATTAGCGACTACAAGATAATTACATTTTTTTATACATGTCGATTAATTTTATAAATCTAAGTACATTTAAATAACCATCGTTCAAACAGTCGTTTAAAGTGTCAGGCAATTTACAAATGTCTTTTTCTTTCTTATATGCTAAACACTCAATTATGTCTTACAGATAACTCCAAACCGCGTTTATCACATTTATTTTTTTCGTTCTTAGTGATAAGATGGCAATGGGTCAAGTTTGTGTGTCCTATTTAATTCCTAACCTCGTAAAATAATAGCGATCTGATCTCTCCTACATGTGAAAGGTATCGGTGGGGTTTCGAATATTGATTTTTTAACACACGATAAATGACTTTTTCTGTGACATAGGATTACCTATCTATGACAAAACAATGTACTGATTTCACTATTTATCCTAAAGAATATGTCATACTAAGAGATTATGATTAAGAAGTTCATTGGGATGCGTTAGTGTTTCTCATACAATACAAATTATAAGAGTGTAAACCTGCTAACGTCATAATATGGAAGTTCACAGGAGAGACAAAAAAAATGAATAAAATTTTAATATGAAACCCCGCAAATCGAGAAAAATATCATTGGAATATTAAATTTTTTCCCATAATTCCAAAATAAAAGTCAGGTAAAACGTTTTGATTATTTAGTTTTTACTATGACTTTAGAAACTTAACTGTATTTTGCAATCAAATAACGTTTTAAATTAAGGATTTAGCAGTTTTTGATATAGAAGTTAAGTAAATAGATCTCCATAAAAATTTTACATTTAGGTAAGGAAATAAGGGTGTCTATTATTTTAATGAAATATGCTACATCTATTTTCATTTAACAATAATTTTCAAAAAAATACCCTAATAATATTTTAGATGCCAATATATAGCTAAACATAGCTTATAAATAAAACTTAAGATAAAGCTACAAAATTCTACGTATAATAGAATTATAATTAACCAAATTCGACCAAAACCATATTATACTATTTAAAATTCGGATATTCGAATGTTTGTGATTTTGCTAAGATGCAAAATAGAGCGTAGCGAGGAAATGTGCTGTCGTTGAAACGTACTTACTCATATTAAACGTATGTTCTAGGACCTAGGTGATAAGAATGTTGGGAACTGAAACCTTCGTTAAACCAAAATTACACTAAAGGCCATTCGATGAACGGCTATGTGGATGTACAAATAAAATAATGAAGTAAAATTCGATGAGTTAATTCTTTTTCTTCCTTTTACACAAAAGGTAAGTCGAGCAAATGTATGATAGACCTAACGAAGTTCTATGAATAATTCCTAAGTTATAAAAAAAATCTGCGAATAGCGTTATGGGAAACGATAATCGATGAAAAGATTTTCGGTAAAATGATGAATTCCCTATCTAAATTCCTAGGATAGGTACTGGAAATCAAAATGTACTTAATATACAAAGAAACTTATTGAAAAAACTAAATGATATCTTCTGACATTAAAATAAAAATCAAAATTACGGTTGTAGGAAAATATTCATCTTAATTTTATATTTTTGTAGGTTTATTTAAACATTTGAATATTATGTATTTATGTATCGCGATAATAAGTAGGTATAACTCCAATAAATTTTGATAACAGGATAACCTGACTCCTAAACTGGAATAGTGTTGGGTTTACAGCACAAAAGTCGCGAAATATTATTAAAAAACAATAGTAGTAGGTACATACCTTTGCGATATTATTATACCAAAAACATCAAATAATGTTATTTTTTGTGAGAATACACGTGGGTATATTGGAGTTAGCCACTAACTTTTAAAAGTAAAAGCGATGTTAGCAGTAGCTGTTTTCTCAGGCGATGTATTTTTTTGCTATATAATGATGGGTAAAACCAAAAAATGTCAAGAAATGGATTTATCAGGTTTACACACTTAGCCGACGAAATCATTCGCTTACTTAAGAATAGAATATATTAGAGAATTAATTTATGTGCAAAGACACTGTTACATAATAAAACGAATATATCCGAAAAGTGTTACCACGCGTGCATCATTCGCTTACATGCCAATTAAGAGAAAGAATAATATTGCTTCTTTTTTAAAGTTCCCGAAATACAAGTAAAAGTGTTACCACGCGTGCAAAGCCGCGGGAAAGAGCTAGTATTAATTAATGTTATTGTATGTCGCATCGCGACGCATGTTATCACCACCCGCTTGTACAGTTGACGACAAATATATGTATACATCTTTTGCCTTATTACTCAGTGATACGGTGCAGAAGCGTAAACATATCTTCGACGTCGTTCGTATCCGCTAGAAGCCGCAACGGAAAATAAAATTGATATCACTCCACCTCGGGCGACCGGAGAAAAAGGATTTCGAAATAAATGACTTTTTAAATTTCATCGTTGCACACAGTTTCTCTATCAACTGTCGAGGCTCGCTCTACGTAACTGGATTTCGCGACGGGCATTTATTGTGTACGACATACAGGGCCGCGACTTTTATAACGTGGACATTGATAAATAAGAAATATAAGACAGGGTATTCTGCTTCTTTGACAGTTATTGCCAATCAGTTACCTAAGTAGATATCTGTTTGCTAAATAACTTAGCTTAGGTTTGAGCGGGTTGGATTTTTATACCTTAGGAGCCGACATTCCGGAACGTGCTTGTGATGAATAGGTATGAGTTACCAAATCTATTAGTTGCGAATGCAAAAGCACAGCAACCAATAGACCTTCTGGAATTGAAGCTCCAATGACTTTTATACAAAGTGGAATTCTTATACTAGAAAATATTTAAATGGCAGTTAGTATTAGGACCTAAGGAGTATAATTAGCTAAGTTATGTTGAAAATTGCCACTATAAAATTAACCACACAAAATAATTCGGCCCGCAATGTATAACAAAACATTAACGTTAACGCCTGTTGACTTGACAAGTGATTATCAGGGAAGTAATCCCCACTGTTGTCGGTTTTTTAATGTGAACTACTGTGTTGTAGATATTAGAAAAACGAAGTGAAATAAATGATAGACACTTTAAAATAAGGTAATAATTAATTTAATCTAATACTTCTAACCATGTACTAAACATTTATTTCAGAATAACTAATACACTAATTGACTAAATAAATTTAAAAAAAAATCCTAAAAAATAAAACTAAACTATACTAAAATCTCAATCCCTCAAAGGTTAGCTGGAAGAGATCCCTCATAGGGATAAGTTCGCCTTTGTACTCTAATCTTATGTGACATGTATATTGTTTTAACCTGTTATTGTGTACAATAAAGTGCTTACATACATACATAAATCTAAAACTAAATAAGTTTTAAAAATATTTAAAAAATTAGGCGCTAGCTTTTCCAGACACGCCGCACTCAATGATATAATCCGCCGGTCTCTTGCTACCGTCAACGTGCCTACCTTATTGGAACCAACTGGCATAGCCAGGGATGGCGACAGGAGACCGGACAGCATGTCCCTGATTCCCTGGAGTGTAGTTAGGGTTCTAGTGTGGGACGCTACTTGCGTGGACACACTGACTCCTTCCCACATCCACGTAGCTGATAAAGCGGCCGAAAAATTAAAGACCGCGAAAAATCGGGGTCTCGGTTCCGGATACAATTTTATGCCGTTCGGAGTCGAGACCAATGTCCATGGGGACCCAACACTCGCCAACTTATGAAAAAGATTTAAAGAATCTTTAGATAACAATTCATTTACATACCTGATAAATACACAGTCAAATTTTTCAATACTTAATTTTTACTTTCTTGACGGGATTTTGTGTAGGTATGACTTATATCTTCCGGAAATTCTTATGATACTCTCTGGGTCGGATGTAAAATAACGCAGCTTTGGGTCTTCAGAACCGGGAACTCATAGTTAATAGCTAGTCCCTCCACATCCCCAGTCAGCTTTCTTCCCGAACTAGTGAAACACGTTCATAATCACTCGAACATTACGTACGACAACTACAAGTTGGAGTCGCTTACGCTACGCAAATTCACTACCAAGTACTTATTTTGAACGACAAAATGATTTCAATGTATTCAAGAGCACTTGAATTGGTAGAATTATGGTATTTTTCTTGTCCACAGACTACTTAAAACATACTTAATATCATAATTTCGTTGATTGACTGCTGTTGTCAAATCTTAGTTGAAATAAAATAAATTGAGTTACACTAAAAAGTTTGGTACATTTTAAAACAATTGTAAGTAATTTCCGAGGTTATCAGTTATTACATGGAATCACAATACAAATAAATTATCAACATAAAATAATTATTATCTGCCAACTAGGGTGTTCAATAAATTTAATAACTATAAAAAAATGTCTTATTAAAGGTCAGAATCAAAGTAATTTTCTCTATGTTCGTTGTCAACACAGTCAACTACTGTTATTGTGACAAGAATGATAATACATCATTTGAATTCTTGTTGATACATAAATAATAATATTCAATAATTTTAAAATATCTAAATAAGTGGTTTAGTTCACTGCAATAACCCTGAAACATTGTGCGTGTGTGATATCTTTGTGAAAATCACTCTTTACGGTTGGTAAATACAACATTAACCAGGGATCCTTATTGGACAGCCATTGTATCTTTTGTACTTGGAAGGCATATTAGGTTTACATTACTGCTTGGTAATTTTTCGAAAAAAATATTACGGCGCCCTATATAGGTGTAACGTTAAAACTCCTCTTAATTAATGAAATAAATAAATAAATGAACTTTATTCTGCAAGTAGGCCTCAATGGCACTTTACTAGTCAAAAACTACTAACGTTTCTCAGACCACTGCCGAGAAGAAACTCGAAAGTCCATCATATTCCCCCAAAATATGCTTATTACAATGATACTACTTAACCTGCTTAAGTATCTGAGTGATAAAAAACAAAAAAGAAATAAAAAGAAGAAGAAATAACAATAGGTACTTACAATGTGTAGTTCCACAAGAAAACATGTCGAAAATGTAAACATATTGAAATAGTTATTTACGATACAAGTGCGGTAAGTAGGTTATTCCCAACGAGTGACGGTGATGTAAAACACGAACGAAGTGAGTGTTTTATACCGACACGAGTTGGGAATAACCTATAGCACGTGTATCGTACAACGTTTTACAATGCATAATGCGAGGAAATAAAAAATATTTATGAAACTACTTTTTAATTCATATTCAATTATTGAAATTTCGGTAGCGGACAAGACTAGATTTTTTTGGCTTGTAGCCACTATTTCGGCGTTTCAAAAATGCTGTTAGTTTTGTATAATTAGCTATATCTACGTTATTTTTAGTTTTGATAGTAGTTTTCAACATTGAATATATTGACCATAGGCTGGATGGTTTATAATTCGCAGCTAATTCATTAAAATACGCCATCAGCACATTTTCAGAGAATGAAGAAGCTTGTTTATTTTTCTTCCACTTAAGAAAATTGTCATATGTATTTAAATATCTACCTTTTGATTTTGCCGGCAAGAGGCTGTCAGTTGCAGCTTGTGCTTCTTGCAGAATATCAGGCGGGGTTAAATCTAATTCATCACTTGAACTTGATATATTATCCGATATTTGTGACTATAAAACTCAAAACAAATACGAAAATGCATTAGGAAGTGAGGATGTAAACTGTGATGGCGGGTTTTTTAAGTCGGCGGGAAACAAGCAACTAATAGCGCAGCGTGCGCGCGCATATTCAGCAGTAGCATTTTTTAAGGCAATAGCTGTATTCGAACAGCCAAATTTTGTGTAAAATTAAATACCAATTTTTAAACTTTATTAGTAAAATAATATTAATAATAGTCTGACTTTATGGTTAAAATGGTTTTGAAGATAAAACTAAAGTAATTCATATGATATCTTATATATTTTAATTATTTATTCAAGATATGAAACCTCTTTTATGAAGACACTGGCATGCTAAAAAAAGTTAATACTTGTTGTGTAGCGCGTTGTCCAAACGAGAGTTGAGAAGTTTTTGTGTAAAAATATTATACATAAGTATTATAAATCTTACTGGAAGATTACAAATAATATCTGTTTTTTACAACTCAAAATATTATAATCGAGACATTCCTACTTTTGTCCATTAATTTGAAACCTACTTTGACTCAAATTATATTGACACCCTGAGATTTTATCTTAGTTTGGACCATGTAGAATGTCAGATTTGAGAAAAATTAAAAAATTACTTTACCGCACGTGTGCGGTAAGTCGCACTTTACGTGTCTATGTTGGCCCATGCAAAGAGACACTTTCTGAGCATATGCATTGTAAAATATAATAAACGGGTCACTCACTTCTTTAAGGTCGAGTATAGCTCGACATGTTTCGGACCAATTATATTATATTATATTTCAATATATATCTGGAACACATAGGGAGTTTTATATTTAAATCTGTATACGTATTACCAAAAAATACGAGACAAATAAAATAATAATAATGGAAAATACTTCCCCTAGACATTGAATTAAATAATTTAATACGCTTTCTTGCAAGAACTGTGTTAACTAAATACGAATATAATGAAAATGTACAAGAAGCTTTACGCTATTTAGATATTTGGTTTGGGCCATGCAACTGTCTGTTAGAGTCCTCAACCCTATATAGTAAGCCTTTGACATCAGTGCTTTTTTAAAAGTAATTTTTAAGAGCTGGAAAGGTAAATTCAAAATTTCACCGGGTAACTTATTATAAAAACGGACACATTGACCTACAAAAGACTTGTGTACTTTACGGACACGAAAGTTTTTAGTGGGATTTTTATTTTTATTGCTAGTACTAAAATTATCTATCTGAATTTTTAAACAATGATTCTAGGTTTTTTATGACATAAACAATATTCTCACAGATGTATTGGGACGCTACAATTAAAACGTTAATTTCTTTAAAAAAAAAAAAAGATATGTATATGGAGCGAGTGGCTCTTTTTTGTAACACAAAGATTGTCTGTATGTGAGCTGCTTTACCCCAAACCAAAATACCATACGACATAATACTATGAAAATAGCTATGATAAACTAAGCGAGCTATTTCTATAATGATCAGTTGTCTAGTTTTTCTAATAGCATATCTATTATTCCTAAATACTCGTTATTTAAATGTACCTATATAAGTTTCCACTGGTCTAACATTAGGTAAAGAAAATCTGACACATTTAGTTTTCTTAGGATTAAGTAGTAGGAGGTTGTTTCCGTGTGCCATTAACGTTACAATAGTCTATTGATTTTCGGAATTATTGCACTATCATGCCCTATGTCTGCTATAATTATTCATATTCAATTTCATTATTCGCCCTTTTATGAAATACTCGCTGTATATGGAATTATGTTATGACTGAAATTTTATAAGTTTTATTTTTGTTTCAGGTACATAATATATACATACAACAAACCAACAACCAACACGACACTATATGGCCAAGGAAGTAAAAAAATACTGATGCTCTACATTGCACTGCCAAAATAAAACTAAATTGAATAAGTATTTTGGTATTTGTTAAACATATTCCATCGATCATCGACATATGTAGGTAATCACCAAGTTGTTTTCCAGTCTGTGATCCATTTTCTTTCTAATGGTTACGAATAAATACAGAAATATAATGTGAATTATTTTCATCACGCAAGAAGTCACCTTCATAATAAGTCGTCAGCAGCAGTTTTGAAATGAAATTACGATTAGGTACAATCGAGTTCATAATTATCTGTACGTTCCCAAAGGTTAAACAATATCTGAGCAATAGTATGCCTTTAGCAATAATGTCGCGTTCACATATTTTTAATCACTTTGTCCGTGCACATATTTTCTAACTCAACTGTACTAAAACTATTGCAAAGTTCATTTTGACTAGGGAAAATGAAGTTTTACATTTTCAAACATGTACGTTATTGCTTTTGAAATCTCACCTAGTGCGAAACCTGTCGAAGAAATTCCCGGCTCGCTCCTAACAAGCTACCTATGCGTTTGAGTTTAAAAGGCTTCAATTTACGATGCAAACTACGTTCACAAGGGCTGTATTTACTTGGAATTCAGCCTTAACACAGCGTCGTGGTGTAAGGAACACGTGAAATCACTGATTCTGACACGTTCCTACCGAGTATTTGATCTGATTGTGATTTGTGATTGCGATCATAACATTAAAGTTATTGTTGATTGTTTATACATAGTCATTTTACTGTCTGCGAAGTTATTACCCGTCATAATATGTGATATACAACATAAAACTTAAAAGTACGTGTAGAATGTAAACGCAAGCGATCTTATTACTAAACTCGATTTCTGCCAGACAACGTTCGGTTTCGGCAGCGTAGAATTTTTTATTATGTTGAAATATTCCATATAACAGTCAAGAAACAAACGCTATCGACGCGACTCAAAAATCTAAACATCCTTTTCGAAAGGTATCCGACGACATGTCAGTCTTCGTAAATTCCCCGACGTATTTTGGCTCTTTAACTATGCAACGGTAGTTTTTTTATCCCCTGCATTGTATGCAGGCGGGCGCCATAAACAAATTGTCGTCCGTGCATCTCATTAGCGTCAGTCGGCGTGTTCTTGTAGTGCTCTTGTCAGCGAAGTCTATGCCTGTATTCGATTACATTTTATGACACGACAGACTGACGACTTAAGAATATATCAGGAATAGCGCATAGGTAAAATGAGTAACTTAACTGGCGATTTTGTTTTTCTGATCAAAACCATGAGGAAGGAGAGTAAATGGTGGACAGTGGGATATCAGAGCGTTATTCTGTTAAGTTTTGTTTGTACCTCATTTTGTCAGTCCTGTAACGTTCTTACGTCAAATTCCATGATTTAAGGGTCCTCTTATAAAATATATGCACCGAAACCTTAATTCGCCAACATAAGAGCCATGCGACATATTTTTAAGTAAATTGTATACACCTATATTGACCTATTTGACGACCGCTTTAGCCTAGTTGGTAGTGACCCTGCCTTCGAAGCTGGAGGTCCCGGGTTCGAATCCCGGTCAGGGCATTTATTTGTGTGATGAACACGAATATTTGTTCCTGAGTCTTGGATGTTTTCTATGTATTTAAGTATATATTTATCTATATATAAGTATGTATATCGTCGCCTAGTACCCATAGTACAAGCTTTGCTTAGGGTGCGCCAAAGTTCATCATCATCATCATCATCATTTCAGCCGAAAGACGTCCACTGCTGAACATAGGCCTCCCCCAAGGCTCGCCATTTAGACCGGTCCTGTGCCGTTTGTTTCCACCGGATTCCCGCGACCTTCACCAGGTCATCACTCCACCTTGTCGGAGGCCTACCGACAGCTCGTCTTCCGGTGCGTGGACGCCACTCAAGCAGTTTCTGGCCCCATCGACCGTCAGTCCTGCGAGCAATGTGCCCTGCCCACTGCCACTTTAGTCTCGCAATTTTGAAGGCTATGTCGGTGACCCCAGTTCTGCTACGGATAGCTTCATTCCTAATTCTATCACGCAGAGAAACCCCGAGCATAGCTCTTTCCATTGCTCTTTGGGTGACCTTGAGCTTTCTTATGAGGCCCATCGTTAGCGCCCATGTCTCGGATCCATATGTCATCACTGGCAACACACACTGGTCAAAGACTTTTGACTTGAGGCACTGCGGTAAACTGGACGAGAATACACTGCGAAGCTTCCCGAACGCTGCCCAGCCGAGTCGGATTCGACGAGTGATCTCTTTCTCGAAGTTGGACCTACCTAACTGGACTGTTTGTCCCAGGTATACGTACTCGTCAACAACTTCGAGCGCCGAGCCGCCGATTATTACGGGAGTTGGTACGACATGGGCATTAGACATGACCTTCGTCTTGTCCATGTTCATTTTCAGACCAACTCGATCGGAAACCCTGCTGAGATCAACGAGCATTGTACTGAGGTCCTCCATGGTCTCAGCCATGACTACAATGTCGTCAGCAAATCGAAGGTGAGTGATGTACTCGCCATTTACGTTGATGCCTCGTCCTTCCCAATCCAGAAATTTGAAAGCATCCTCCAGTGCAGCGGTGAAGAGCTTCGGAGAGATCACATCTCCTTGTCTGACTCCCCGCTGCAGTGGAACAGGCTTTGTTTCCTGGTCCTGTCGTCGGACGGACATGGTGGCGTTTTCGTACAGGCACTTCAGGACTTTGATATACCGGTAGTCAACTTGGCACCTCTGGAGAGACTGCAGTACAGCCCAAGTCTCGATCGAATCGAAGGCTTTCTCGTAGTCCACAAATGCTAAACAAAGTGGCAAGTTATACTCTTCGGTCTTCTGTATAACCTGCCGCAAGGCATGTATGTGGTCTACGGTACTGTAGCCTTTTCGGAATCCGGCTTGTTCGGGAGGCTGGAAGTCGTCAAACCTGCGCGCGAGACGGTTCGTGATGACTCTCGAAAACAGCTTGTAAACATGGCTCAGAAGTGAGATGGGCCTATAATTCTTCAGCAAAGTGTTATCGCCTTTTTTGAAGAAAAGTACCACCACACTTCTGTTCCATGCTTGCGGCGTTTTCCCCTCGTGAATTACAGAATTAAACAGCGTCTGAAGGGCTCTGAGGACAGGTTTACCGCCCACCTTCAGGATTTCGGCTGTAATTCCGTCGTCACCCGGGGCTTTGCCGTTCTTCAACTGTTTGAGAGCCATACTAATCTCATACAGGCTGACGTCCGGGATATCTTCGGTATAATGTCGGGTTAATCTAGCTCTAGGGTCTTTGGCTAGATCAACGACGGGTCTTCGGGTGGTTGTGTATAGCTGCCCATAGAACCTCTCAACTTCACGCAGAAGCTCAGGTTTGGAAGAAATGATCCTGCCATCATCGGTCTTCAGCTTAGTCATCTGGCTCTGACCAACAGACAGATCTCTAGCGAAAACCTTAGAGCCTCTGTTGCGCTCAATAGCCTCTTCAACACAGTTAGTGTTAAATCGGCGTAAATCGCGCCTCAGGCACTTCGAGATCTGTCTGTTGAGCCGCCGAAAGCGAGATGCATCATCTGGAGACTGCAGGATCATCTCACGTCTTACATCCATGAGCCTCAGAGTGAAGTCAGAGATCTTCTGGACCTTTTTACGACGGGTCTTGAAGAACTTGGACCCGACCGTATGGACAGCTTCCACAAACCCATCGTTGTTTTCGTCCACGTCGCTCCCTAGGCATTCGAAACGGTTTTGCAATTCGAGTTGAAAGCTCTCGGGGTTTTGTAGTTGGGCTGGTGCCGGGCGGAGCGTAGACTTTATCAATCGACTTCTCTCTAGCTTGAACTGAATATTTAATGTGCCTCGTACCATACGGTGATCACTGCCCGTCTTGACCGCGTTGATCACAGAGACATCATTAAATATATGCTTTTTCGTCGACATGATAAAGTCTATCTCATTCCTCGTTGCACCATCCGGGCTCATCCAGGTCCATTTCCTATGCTCACGTTTCCTGAAGAAGGAGTTCATCATGTAGAGTCCCTCCTTCTCCATGAAACCAGCCAGTAGATGTCCCCGGTGATTCCTTCGCCCCACTCCAAATTGCCCCACTCTCAGCTCTTCACCGTCCCGTTTGCCCAGTTTAGCGTTGAAGTCCCCCATAACAACTGTGAAGTGAGTTTTGGAGCTATGAATGGCTCTGGAAATATCCTCGTACATAGCTTCCACCTCATCGTCGGAGTGCGTCGAGGTCGGTGCGTAAACTTGTATGCCCTTCAACGAATACCGTTGGGTCATTCTTAGTACAAGGCACGCTACCCTGGTCGACACACTCTCGATTTTCACCACGCTGTTTACGAGGGACTTGTGGACGATAAACCCGACACCTCCCTGGGACTGTTGGTCGCCCTCCCGGAAATAAAGCAAGTTACCGGACTTCAGGATTATCGTATCCTCCCCCTCTCTACGGATTTCTGATAACCCTACGATTCCACAACGTATCTTGCTCAATTCTTCCTCCAGTTCCAGCAGTTTCTCGTCGGTCCGCAGTGTTCGGCAGTTAAATGTTGCCAGGGCCAAGGGTCGTCGGTTTTGGTAGCCGGGTCTCTGCCGGGGATTCACTGTAGCACCCCCTGCCCCGCCGTTACCATGGCCGCTACCGGAG
This sequence comes from Epiblema foenella, assembly GCA_963556455.1. NCBI lineage: Eukaryota > Metazoa > Arthropoda > Insecta > Lepidoptera > Tortricidae > Epiblema > Epiblema foenella. The sequence goes on along the minus strand of OY747104.1, from coordinate 8,627,244 downwards.
CCAGGAATAGCGGGGCCGCCGGGGACTAGGGGTCTTGGTTTAATTTTTCTGGGCATGTTTTTTATTTTTTTCTTGGGGGGGATTTGCCATAGTCGCCACGCTTGGCAAGCGGGTTGGCGACCGCAGTTTGATGGTGGTAATGATCGAAGGATGCTGCTGCCCACCCTCCGATTTTCCCTTATTCGCCTCCTACGAAACCCACGGGAAGAGATGGGGTGGCGCAATTCTTACCCGGCAACCACACGGAGTATAAAAGTTCATATAAAATTGCAATTCCGATTATTGTACCTCCGAAAATGTATCTTATACAATTTTATGTCATAATGATCACTATTCATAATTATTTTTGGTTATTAACTATCGCATCTCAGAATTGTCAATATTTATAATGTCATTAAATATAAATATTTCTATTGCTATTATCTATATTCATATACTTTTTTATCATAGCGATTATTAGCAATATAGTTTATTTTTATATAACTTTTATACATACTAGTTTTATTGCTAATTTTTTATTAATAATATTCCGATATTTATGAACCAAACATAATTATGAATAGCGATCATTATGAAATAAAATTGTATAAAATACATTTTCGGAGATTTAATAATCGAATTTGCAATTACAATTTCTAATAATACTACAATTTCTTTTCATATTTTTTTTATTTATAAGTGTTTTTATTCATCAAATAATTTTTCATCAAATTCTTATTTGGCAAAAAAAGCCCAGAAAGACCTGTTAGGCCAAAATCGATTCTAACGCGGATAGGTTAGAAGATTAAGATAAGATTCTTCGAGGTTATTTTTTTATAAAAGCCCAGAAAGACCTGTCGGGGCAAAATCGACTCTAACGCGGATAGGTTAGAAGATTAAGACGGGAGCTGAAGCGAAGCAAAGCTCCCGTCTTAATCTTCGAGGTTATTTTTTTATAAAAGCCCAGAAAGACCTGTCAGGACAAAATCGACTTACAAATTAGGAATTAAGATACTTTCTTAGTAATTACATTATTACTAGCAAAATTGAAATATATCCTTTATGAAGGAAACTGTTACGAAAAACAATATTAGGAATTCATATACTTTACTAGTAATGACATTATTACTAGCAAATTTATGAAGAAAACTGTTACGGAAAACAAAATTATGAGAACAAATATAATCTGAAGGATAACATTATGAGTTAACATTTTCGGAATTAAAATATATACAAAACAACATTATGAGAACAAATATAATCTGGACGATAATGTTATGGGTAAAAATTTTCGGAGTAAATAAATAAATAAATAAAAAATAAATAAATAAATATTAGAGGACAATCTTACACAAATCGAACTAGCCCCACAGTAAGCTCAAGAAGGCTTGTGTTATGGGTACTAGACGACGATATATTTAATAGATATAAATACTTAAATACATAGAAAACATCCAAGACTTAGAAACAAATATTCATGCTCATCACACAAATATTTGCCCTGACCGGGATTCGAACCCAGGACCGAATATTCATTATTATGAATAACGACGGTAGTAATACAAATTATTCACAAACAAGGTTAGGAAAAACAAATTTATGAAGAGTGATGATTATGATCACAAAGCGGTATTATTAGAAAAAATCGATGATAAAATTTTATATGAGCCAATATGGACCCCTTTGCTTAGTTTGGGACCAGGTTGATTTGTGTAAAATTGTCCACAAATATTTATTTATTTATATTTTTGTACATGATATATTGTACAATATTTATTTCTATAGTTATTTCATGAGTGACGACAGAGAGGCGAAGTAAAAAAAGTCTACGTCAATACATTAATTTTTGGTACTCGTGAACCTTATTGCAATGAGATAAAGTCTACAAATGGGCAGTTAAGTGTGATGCTGATTGTATAAGTTTTTATTGCTGACTGTACCTTTTTTCCCACAGTTATCAACTAGTCGTTGAGACGGTCCCGATGAGCTCCAATACGACGGGGTCTTGGATAGGGGGACGATTTTTTAGTTTTGGAGTTTCTATGGCCACCTGTCTCCGTCATTCACATTGCATTGTCACCGAACTCACATAAATATGCTCATACTCACTTACTTAAATGTGACAAACAGTGCAAGTTAAACAAAAAATTGTAAAAATTATTGTTAGTAGAACAATACGAAAGACACTTCACGCTTAACACTTGGGTACTTGCACCTTACTTTCAAATACTTTTAGCCGCTACTGGGTCAAGTGGACCCAGTTTAATAATTATGGCAGTATATGGGATGAAATCATATTTATTTTAAATAAGGAAATAAAATAATCTTATTAAATAATCAATACATTAGTTTAACGAAATATCTCAAAAAAAGGAACTTAACCATAAAATACCCATTTTTTTACTTTTTGCTTTGGCACTTTTGTTACTTATGTTAATTACCCTTATATAAACTTACGTATTGACCAGTTAATCATATTTTCTAAAACTACTATTTAAAATCATAAAACGCGATCACTCTGATAACAAAAAAAAACGGCCAACTAGCCTTAATATTTTTGAAACTGGTAAATTATAAATCTTTTGTTTTGCAATTTTGATAATTACTTATAAATAATTTGTACATTTTCCTTTAACCGTATTTCTTAAGCCTGCTTATTTAAAATCACAAAAAGAGATCACATTGTATACTTAAAACAGTAAACGAGCCTTAAATACTAGTTACACAATTAGTTGCTATGGAGTCAAGTGGACTCAAATTTTACACACGTAAATAGTAGCTACTGGATCAAACTGACCTATTCAAGGGACAAGCGCCGAATGACTGGCGGTACTACGATTTGAAGCGACAAACATTGATTTGAACGTACTAATAGCGGCAACGTCCCGTGTTGCTAAAACCACTAGTTATTGTGTGTGGAATGTGGGTAGCTGGGTTATATAGACCCATACGCGACTACGCAAGTGTTAACCAATTAAAACTTTAATAAAAGTAATTATTATAACATACTTCTCGATCTTACTAAACGGGAAACCAGCTACAAAATTAAACAATAAACGTCAAAACAAATAAATCACGACCAAGAACGTGAAATTGGTCGGCTATCTATGTTTATATAACCAGATAGACCTGAAGCTCAATTGTTTACATTATGGTATGCGAACAATGATATAAATCGCTCAAATCTGTATTGTGCTGGCAAACTATCGGTCACTTGTACAGCAACGGGGTAAAAGGGACCGTATTTGCAATAGCTGCTGTCTTTGATTTATCCGTTTGTCCATTGAAACTGTTCAATTGGTTAGTTAGTGCTGGACCTTGTGTAACGTTTACGATTGTAGTTGCTTACGATAGTGTATTTTAATGTGATAAAGAAGATAAGGCTAACGTGTGGTATATGCTACTGTACGTTGTTTTATAATCAGCGGACATAATATATGTTAAGCACTAAAAAAGTCTGACAGATTATTTGCAGAGCACACACAGTCGAACTCATTAGTAGCTGGACACTTTGGTACTTTGTCTTTTTCACCCGTTGTAAATGTTAGTATAACAGTTTAAACATGACGTTAAAGCGACAAAGTACAATGGTGTTAAGCTCCTTGAGCTATCGAAGGTCCATACTTAAAAGGGTTATCAATTTATCACGCAAAAGTGAATCCTTTTACTTTATTCTTAGAATATGGAAAATTTGAGTTTTTCTTACTCCGAAATAAGAGCACTCTTGATTCTAATAAAGAATCCTTTGAGTGACAACACCCTTACTTTACATATTAACATGTTGTAACGTTAAACTTGATACAAACATTTAAGTTCACACTACAAACGACTTGAAACTACCCAGGCGGTCCTATTCAGCACATCAAAACCAACATGCACTCATCCAACGCAATTTCATATTCAAACTATATGATTACGGTTGTAAGAACGTGTAACGGCCACTGATCTTTGCTGTCGCCATTATTTACATAAGTCACGTACGACTGTCATTACGAGCGGGGATCGCCGGAATTATTCTGCGCCCCACAACTTTGTAAACAAGTCGGATTGTGGAATAATCTGCAATCTAAATAAACCTAGACCTTTTCATTTCAATGTTAATCACTTTTAGTATTAAAATATTCAGATTTTAAAGTGCTCGGGTGAACGTCACGAATAGGGCAGTAAATACTGCTGAGTTTACATCCATAATACTGAAAATAACGGAGTTTGTAACGAGGATACTCTAACACTTTCCACTGAACATTAAATTCGAAATTTTATGGCCTTGTGTTTTAATTCTAGATTTTATAAACGAGATTACCATCAGATTTAAATGACCACAATCAATCAATGGAAAATATTAGTATACCTATAAAATAACAACGTTAGGCTTGATAAGGAACCTGTTTGTACAAACAACTTGAATATTTGATAAAATTTAGGTTAAAAACATATTTATATATTTTTTCACAATACCACCATGCCCTAGCCTCTGTTATTTTGGGAATACTCCACTTAGCTATTTTATAAAGATTCATTAGACTTTGTGTCCGTAAACAAATGTACTGAGTTACCAAAATTTGATCTGACAATTGGTATAACGGATTTTCATAAAACCCGGCCTTAATTTTATAATGCTTTGATGGAAATAAATAGATGTATTAGCATTTTTTACATTAGGCACTAGTAATCAGCCATAGCTAAATGAAATAGAAACGATTGTAATCATAATTCGATGGGGTTCCGAATACCGACACAGACCGCTCTGTGACAGCGTTCAAGATCATGCCCTCTAGCGGGATTGCGGAGGCATGTATTCTGAATGTCAATTAGCTACGACCGAGTACTTGCTGCGTACCACTAATTCAGCTTTTGTTGTATTCAAATGGGAATACGTAATTTCAGACAAAAATTTGATTAATGTAGGATGCTGGATACGGTTATTTAGTTTTGCAGGTCTTAAGTAATGTTGTTATATATATATACACGATACCATTCTGCAAAGCATTATTTTCAGATGAAGTAATCAAACTCTCAAAAGTGTGTGGGTAGCTGTAATAATATTTATGTGAATAAACTGCGATTTCTGAAAGACGGTAGTATACGACGAGGAAACGAAATCGGCTTAGTCTAACACAAAATTTCTCCACCCTTCATCAAACTGACTAATCTGGATTGTTAATTCTGCATGTCCTCCATCCACTCAAAATATAAAAAGAGAACGTCGATTCTTCAAAAGTGAAGGAACCCTAGTGAACATACTATGCAATATGGACTACGTTAGGTAGCAAGCGGCGGTACCGTACTACATACATGCACGTGATCCTATAAGAGCGTAATGAAGCGCACGGGCTGGGGCAGTGCCTTGCGCTGAAGCAAGGAGCCACTGATGCGCTCACACCGCGTCAGGAATCAATTAGGCCGGAGACCGCCCGCGCATGCATTATTGACGATACTGCCACTCATCCGCGCTCGCCTCTGATACTTTTGCAAGATAATTTATGCTAACTGTGTATTGAACGCGAATTGAAATTTTAATAAAGCGTATCAAGATTTTATGAAACTTTAAAGAGCAATTTCTTTTATTCCTTCGTTATTGGGATCGATTTTAGAAAAAAAAAGTCAGCAAAGTGCAAGTCGGACCACGCACCATGAAGAGTTCTACTACTAGTCCACATTTAAATGCTCTATCCTATGCTGTTAATTAAAAAAAGTCATATCTTCATCGTATTTACCTTCGTTTGTGTGAGCAAGGCAGTTTTTCACCGATAATTGTAAAACAATTAGACAGACATGGTTCAAAACAATTTTCGTTGAAAGTATTTATTAATGTACACAACTTTTCATTGATATTCTGCGCCGAGCCCTTGCCAGTGCCGGTATTCCGGCGGTGCCAGAGCCAACCGGCCTGGCCCGAAACGACGGCAAGAGGCCAGATGGCATAACTCTGGTCCTCTGGAAGTTGGGACGGCCGCTAGTCTGGGATGCCACTTGTGTAGATACCATAGCACCGTCCCATCTCTCAGGAGCCTCGGTCAGGGCTGGAGATGCTGCCGTCGCGGCTGAACACCTCAAGCGGCGAAAAGATGCAGTCATTGACAGTGTCTATATGTTTGAGCCATTTGGGGGTGGAAACACTAGGGCCGTGGGGACCTGGTGATCACAGCGCCTATAAGGACCTGGCGAAACACATTGTCGACGCGACGGGTAACCAGAAGGATGGCGCGTACCTTGCTCAGCACATCGGTCTTGCTGTGCAGCGCGGCAATGCCACCAGTCTTCTGGACACCCTACCGCTGAGCTGTGAACTAGAGCTATTTTTTATTTGTAAGTAGGTTTTTATCTTTCGTTTAGTTTGTTCTTGTTTTTATATTCATTGTATTCGAATTAATTAAATTTCTTCAAAAAATAAATAATTACATAATTATAAGTAAATGTAAATTAAGATATATTTTCTTGTTTTTGAATAAATGCCTCAAGGATAAATATTAGAGGGGGCGGGACACAGGTTTACGACTTTGACAGCTTATTTTCATGAACGGTTGAGTTAAAAGAAGAAAATTAGAAAACTTCTACATCATTTTATAAGGCCTATCCATAGATAACCACACCCATATGTGCATTAAAAAAAAATCACTAAGACACTCCATATGTCACCAAAAGAAAAAAACTATTTTTTTTCTAATTTAACATCATTTTATACAGCGGTTAATAAAATACACATTGCTACCATCATAATTTTAGTGCTTAATAGTCTCAGAATACCTAAATTGGCCGTGTTTAAATTGTATTATAGATTTTTGTTACTTCGGCTTGTGTAAACGGTCAAATTAAGATTTCTCGTTTTTCGTGAATGATTTACTTCAAAATACAAATAAAATCAATCGCGTTCGAGAATTTCAAGGTCGTGTTTAGTTTGAGACCTCCAACTGTCTTGCGTCACGCTCAAATCATCAGATTAAGAAAATGTACCCTTTTTGGCATATAATTAACCCACCCCACCTTACCTTAATCTGACACGCTGGAGTAAATCCGAGGATCGATTTTTTTACTACGGCCTGCCCTAGGTTTTAGAACATAGGTAGAGGGCTAATAAATGGAGGAGGTACTCAACAGAGTGCAAGCTATCTACCATATCTTAATATGAAGCGCTGTTGTAAATCCTGAAATCCCCTCTTGGGCTCTCCTACCATAACGCAACGGAGAAAGTTTGATTTTATATCCCATAAATTTTCATGCTCCGGGCTTATATATAAAAATCGATTCTTAAGAAGTAAACTCCAAATAATTTAAATCAATTCGCATTGTAATAAAATGTAATGGAAAAATAATGAGTGTGGATAATTTGTAGACAGTATTTATTTAATATATAACTGTTACAATTAGTGCGTATGGAGAAAGTTGCTAACGACTATACATATTATGGAAAACCAATAACCTAAAAGTAGGTAAACTATCAAATATTATTTTTTCGTTTCTGAAGCAATGACTTTCATTTCATACATCGCTGAGGTGGAATTACTTCTTAGGTTATTCGTCAGTTAGTCAAGAGTTAGGACAAGTGAATGCCCTAAACAAGTACCTTCTATGAATTCTTCTAGCACTATTCAAATTCTAAGTCTCAAACTGTCGACACGGAATTATTTAAAGAAAATTATCAAGTTTAGTAGTAAGTTAACAAGCAAGAAGTTTGAATAATCGGTAACTGGCCCCAAGCCCTTAATAGGCGTTTTCTTTTATGGATTTCAGTTTAAAATACCTGAGGGGCTTTAGAAATTATAAATTGATACCATGTAAACAGCGAAGTGCTGCGCTGCCAGCATAATTTTCTTCGGAAAATTTGCAACGATTAGTGGAACAATACAGCTCGATTAATCGGAAATTCGATTTGCTCGGGAGATTATCCTGTCACGAAGTTGGCTGAATATGATAACGCGACGTATGCTATATTGACGCGGGCGATATCAAGCTATCTATTTTGCTGACGTTGGGGCTTGGCGGTTATAGTCGAATACTTGATCCTTGACTAACGGTGAGTTTTCACTGACTTTTACGGCTCTGAACACACTTAATTTATTATTATTATTCTCGACACCGATATGTAGTACGCCTTATAGTTCTTTATTGTATTTTTTATAATGTGAACAGATGGTAAATTAGCATTTTTAGTTGGGAGTAGTTAGTTACAGTAACGTTAAACTAAAGCTTTTTATTGTAAGTACATACTCGTACTTTCTGCTTGGGCTAAAAATTGCCTAAGTATCTTTAAAGTACTCACTGGTATATGATTCTTTTTAAAAATCAATATTGACAACATTAACACAAATATGGTATGTTACAAAACGATTTCATTACAAATACAGTTCCTTGAGGCATTTATTCATACTCTCATATTTGATAGGGCGTTTTTTGTTTGTACTGTGTATACAGATTCGTATTTAGCTGATTTTAGTCACCAGTTATAGTCGACCGTACGAATACGCTTTTGTTCGAATAGTCTGGTATAACTATATATTAAAAGCCCTAGAATGTGGCAGTTATAATACATAGTCCTCTTTCCTTCGATTATGGTTTTAATTTATTTGTTATATCGTATCAAGTGCCAAAGCATGTTTCCTCTTCTGTTCTCAATCGTCCTCGAAAGCAATCTCTTCTCTCCTATCAAATCTAGAACCGCTTCTTTACCAGGTCAGGGTAAATGACTAATATTCTTGTAATATTAGTAATTATTTACCTGACTCTTTAATATCAAAAGACAAGCAACAGGCCGTTCTACTTCAAAAAAACATAATTAATTAATCTAACGAAGTGTAAAATGAACAAAATCATTCAGATTAACATAACGTGTTGACCTCATAAATGTAACTCAACATCACCATAATATTCCACGCGTTGTCAGTAGCGTACGTCATCATTTAATTATCGGCTATTCGCTTATCCCGCACACGGGGATCGCAAATGGTAAACTTGTATAATGAGCGGCATAAACAAAAAGGTTTTGTCGAATATTTTCTTGTTGAATCATTGTATAGCTAACGTCATTTATTAATTATTCGTCAAAATTCTAACGAGCCCTAGAAGGGTTAATAACGACGATTTACGAGTAATGTAGGAGTTCGTATGGCTAACTTCCGTCTCCATCATCAGGCCAGTTTCAATGGTAACATGATAATTGCTTTGTAGGAGTTTGTAAACTAGTCAACGAAAATGGCCCAATACATCCGAAGGTAGCCACTAAAACTAAAATGAATAGTAATCTATACAATTACTTTCACCTGCATCTGCATTGAGAGGCTTCTCTACGATGTCTCTGCTCGTGCACAATGTTCATTCGTAGACAATACATTGCGCTAGAATCAGTTTCATATTTGACGTGGGCGCATGCTACCTAAAAGGTTATTAAATAGAAGCGCATGGAAGCTACGGCGAGTGACAAATGCAAACCGATCCCAATTTCGTATGTTAGTTGTTTATGGAATGAATAAGCGGCTAAATAGCATCACCATCAACGTATTTTTACTGCCGATACGTTGTGATGTTAATTTAGGTGCCTAATATACTTCAATCATAATTTTACATTAGCATATACATATTTCTTTCTTTGTCAAGTTTAATTCCTTAGTCGTGATGGGCGTAGTTCGTCGCTAAAATAGATATGTTGCAAAAGACAGTAAATTAAATACAAAACCATGTCAAACACATATAAAAAACAACGAAACATTATTTAAGTAAGGACGTATTTAAAGGCACATAAAAAAAAACCTAACAAGCTGACTTGCGCAGCTAAAATAATAATTACATACTAATTACAGTGGAATTAGAATGAACGCGACCATCATATGCCCACTGGTATGAAATGAAATGAAATGAAAATAATTTATTCCAGAACAAGTCCATAGATAGATAGCATTATAAAATAAAAATTAAAAATGACATTGAATTGACATTGTATGAGTAAACAAAAGTAATTTGAAGCGCCGCGCCGTTCCGGGATATGATTTAGTTCAGCACATCGCACCAAGGTGGCGCTAGAGAGATCGAGGTAAGTCGCGCCGTGACCGCGCATAGTAATACCTGCCCACTGACAACATGCATCTACGAGGCAATTAAATAAAATTGACACTGTACGATCGACACGCAAGAGGCTTAACTTTTGTAGATACTTTGACACTTTAACATCATGTAAGTACTATTATTGAGACAAATTTTCACGTGTCAACTAACACTATGACAAAAGTGGATGGCTTCCATTAGTCGAAGTTAGCTATTTAATTCATGTGTATTTGCTATTTGATTAATGTGTTTTTTTTTATTCTGTACATAACTATGTAATGACATGTTCTATGACGCGTGCCAACTGACAACAAGCATCTACGAGACAAATTGTCACATGGCAACTATTGTGGGAAATATTTACCTGTTCGTTTTTGAGAGTTATGAATTGGCGTTTGTAGTGATGAGGGTAAGATGAATCAATTGTCTTAATTAGCGATTATTAATGAATAGTGAATGATTATTATATTTCACTACTGGATACGAATCTAGAGTAAGAACTTTTGTCATATGATTTTTATTCTACCCACCCACGTCAATTTTGTATCGTTCAGAAATCGATACTATATTTCCCAATTCCGCGATAAAGATTAGAGAATTGTGAAGTGTGATTACACTTCACAATTCATTCGTTTGCAATTTATTGGAATACTTATTTCTTTTATAACACGTAATTTATAAGGTTATAAATTCATCCATTTGATCGATTTCTATCAACTAACGAAAATATCATCTGAATCGAAACGAATGATTTAGTCACTAAATTAGATTTAAAAAAATAAAAGATTTAGTACGTATCTGTTTTCGTGGTGAATTATTATCATAAATGACTACGCATGAGTGATAGAGAAAAATATACATTCATTTGGTTGCTCCTCTAAAACGCGTATTACAACTACCTAACTAATCATGGAGCTCTAATATCATTACTTGATTTTATCCACTGTTTCGATGTGTAATGCAGATTTACGTTATATTTTATGGGTGTTGTGATGTGTCAAAAAGGAACTGGCAAATATTTCCCACAATATACGACCGTACCTAAGTGCAATTGAGCAACTGCTACTATAACTAAGTTAACTAAGTTTCTATAATTTCACAATTCCAGTAATTGATTTTAATAAATCTCTTCAACAGAACAGTATAAACTGCTGCACATATCCAAATTAGTAATAAAATTGTAGATAGTTACACGAACAAGTGTTTAACATAATTTGAACTTTACTATAAAAGGATGAAGCTTGTACAGATTTTCAAACTTCCAACTCTAAAATGAATAACCTAACTTAAACAATAGGGAAATCCGAAACATCATTACAAAATATATACGCCTTACTGAAGCAAAATGCGAATGATACGAATAAATGCTTCCTTTTTATTAGGGTTCCGTAGCCAAAATGGCAAAAACGGAACCCTTATAGTTTCGTCATGTCCGTCTGTCCGTCTGTCCGTCTGTCCGTCTGTCCGTCTGTCACAGCCGATTTACTCGGAAACTATAAGTACTACAGTGATGAAATTTGATGGGAATATGTGTTGTATGAACCGCTACAAAATTATGACACTAAATAGTAAAAAAAAGAATTGGGGGTGGGGCCCCCCATACATGTAACTGAGGGATGAAAATTTTTTTTTCGATGTACATACCCGTGTGGGGTATCAATGGAAAGGTCTTTTAAAATGATATAAAGTTTTCTAAAAAACATTTTTCTTAAAGTGAACGGTTTTTGAGATATCAGCTCTCAAAGTCGTAAAAAGTATGTCCCCCCCCCTCTATTTTTATAACTACGGGGTATAAAATTCTAAAAAAAATAGAGGTGATGCATGCTAATTAACTCTTTCAACGATTTTTGGTTTGATCAAAGTATCTCTTATAGTTTTTGAGATAGGTTGATTTAACTGTAATTTTGGTTAAGTTATTTTTGCTGTTTTATAGATACTAGTACGGAACCCTTCGTGCGCGAGTCCAACTCGCCCTTGGCCGGTTTTTTAAGTACTTTGATCGCCGTCACGAAGCTATTTCAGTTATCACTAATATTTATCTCAAATTACGGTATTGACGCCTCATTATATGTACCTAATGCAAAGGCGATGTTCAGTTCAGTACAAAATTCTCTATTACTTGCATGAAAAAACGATATAATGAATGTGGGGGAATCTTCTATAACTCATCTCCGTTTCTGACTTACGTTCTTACGTAGGAAATCGCTTCATAAAATATTACCATTTGAGATTGAAGTCGAGTGTGACATTGGTTTACGGATGAAATATTGCTTATAGGTAAACTTTTATTGCACTTGTCACCGATGTGATAGGATTGCGCGATTTTTGTTTATACGATAATATATTATGTATGATATGTATTGATTCACTCCTTCCACTGGAATTTAGAAAGGTTTATGTGTCATACCTAAACAGTATCTGAGTGCTCAAGGAATAGTGATATTGAAAAAGATTGTAACGTTTATTAGTTCTTGTTTAATGAACGGATATTATACTTATAAAAAAAGCTTTAAACTTAAATTTAAGATTAATATTTGTATAGCACTGTTCTGAAACTGGAATAGATTTTCATAACTCTTGTTTTGTTATATCGATCTCATACACGTCATGCCAATGGACTATCGTTTATTCCGCAATGAATGGTAACTCCAATAATGAGTTGAATGGTAGTTGCATGATTGATTTATGCACAGTAATGGCTGCCGAGTTAGCTGCATGTTAATGTGAACCGTTTGATCTATTAGTTTGACTGTAGTCAAGTGGCAATTATTGACAGTTTACAGTAACGAAAATTGGACTGTTGTGTACCTAATAAGCGTTGTAAGAATTACTACATTGACTTATCTTAATATATTTAGAGAAATAAAAGAAGAAGTCCTGATCTACCATCAACGCACAGCCGAAACTACTGGAACAAGAAACTTCATGCAAGGGATACGACGGGATTTTTGGAATTTGGATTCCACCCCTAAGGGGATCAAATAGGGGTGCAAATTTTGTATGGGAAACGTAATTTTTTGGACTTATAAACTTGAAATTTCGTATTTAAACTCTTTGTTTAAATGTAACAAAACTGAATTCAGCGATTTTCTAAATTCGTCCCCTAAAGGGGTGAAAAGGGGCTTCAAAGTTTGTAGGGGGAGGAAATCTTTTTTGAAGTTAGAGATTTGAAACTTTGTAAATAGACTCTATGTTTAAATACAACAAAACATATTTCAGCGTTTTTCAAAATTGCTTACCTAAAGGGATGAAAGAAGCTTCAAAGTTTGTAAAGGGGTAAATCTTCTTTGAAGTGAGTGATTCAAAACTTCATATATAGACTCTCTGTTTAAAAAATATTTGGAATAAGGATTTAGCATAATTAATGATTCAGATGTATTTATTCACAATATAAATTACAAGTCAATTTACAAAAATCTCTATTGTGATCGTCAATAAAATTAAATAAAACATATAAAAAATAGCAGTTAAATAATACAATGAGTGTGATAAAAGAGAGAAGATGGTCATGAAATACAACTCAATACAATGCAATAAAGTCAGAATTAAGAATAAAATAATATTTATGATGTTATGTCAAAGAATTCGCTTAGGTACAGAATATAGAGGATTTTTCAGTAGAAAGTTTCTAGAAAATGTCTAGGTTAATTCTTGATTCAGTGTCAGCAGTAGTAACAACATTTTGTTCTTCGGTACATGTGATAGTTACGTAATACCACAAAAATACGTAATACTACAAAAATAAATCATTAGTTTGCGACATTGCTCGTGTCATGAAGTGTGCTCTGCTTTTAGGTAAATCTAGTGCCTTATTCGAAAATAAGAAACTAATACAGGATCTAACAGAAGCCAGAGGATTACGCGCTTTGAATTTATTTTAAATTGATTTGAATATCAGGGCGTCGCATTCACACATATTTGGTAACACGTTAAAGCAAAAAGAAGCGCACACATCAGGAAGACACAAATATCGCAAACGTTAAAAAAACATTAAAAAATGGGCCCTTGCGTTGTTCTCGCGGTGGCGCGCAAGGTGTTACACAGGAAATGGGCCGCAATGTTTTCAATTTTGCGAAACAATTATTCCGCCATGTCATCAATCGGATTCCGGCTTTGATTGCGCGGCAAATTCGTTTTGTTTGTACACAAAAATTGCAATATAAAGAGCTGCCACATCATTCCCTTTTGGTTTAACGTAGATTGCTTCCAAAATGTAATATTGTTTGCAATTCATTTTGAACAGGCGATTGGTCACTTTTATTTCATTTATTTTGTTATTGCGATACTAACTTAATATTTTTTGTACATTTGCGCTGGCAGGTAAGGCTGCAAAAAATAGATTTATAGATCCAATATAGAAAGGTACGAGAATTTTAATAAATTGAGTTGCGTACGTTTAGTGCACTCACGCACGTTGTGTTCTAGTGACGAGTAACACGAAACAAAGACAATAAAAAATATGTATAATTTTAGTGTTCACACCTTGCTGTTTTAGTTACGTTCAGGATTTGAACGAAATTCGTGGAATTCAGAACCATTTTTAGGTATTTTTGCTGCGCTTTTTCCTAGAAATTACTGATCTTTACGGATCTATGAAATAGTAGTAGTAGTAGTAGTAGTAGTAAACACTTTATTGCGCAAATCAAGTACATAGTCTAAAACAAACATAATAATATTTATTTGTACAAAGGCGAACTTATCCCTTTTAAGGATCTCTTCCAGCTCACCTTTTTATAAATAATAGATTGGAATTGCAGGCCAAGAAGTAGCCCGACATTTCAGTACGGGTGCACGCGATTACATATCAATGTCGAATGTAAATTGTTTTTAAGAAATATTCTTAAAATCCTGGCTGTGCCACCGACTAAGTACTCACTTCTCTTGATCATCATCCAAATGACGGTATGAGTTCCAAAAAGGAAGCAATCGTTATACAAATTATTTATTTATACCGTGTTTCATTAAGTCTGAATCGAATAACGGTTTTAAATTATAGATATGTTTAATTAGTTTATGAAATGAAATGAATGAAATGAAATTATATCAATTTTCACTTTCACAGAATTTTACATTCGAACCTGGGTATGCTGGTAAGCTTACCCAGGTTCGAATGTAAAATTCTTCTTGTAAAATTCACTTGGTAAAGTGCCATCGTTGTATCAGGAGATTCGCTTGAATTTGGGTGCGCCAAAGTTCACATAAAATTGCTACTTCGATTATTGGAAGTCCGAAAATGTTTGTTATATAATTTTATATCATAATGATCATTACTTATAACTTGCCTTTGCGCATAACTATCGTAACACTGAATCATTCATGTTAATAATGTCAATCATAATAAGTATCTGTAATACTAATGTTAATTTTCATTTATTTTTAAAATATAACGATTTTAAATAATAAAATTTTAAAACATATTTATTTTTTAACAACGACAAATTAGTAATAAAAATTTATATAATATTTATTTTAAACTTTACTTGGTTTTATTTATAAACTGTCAGGTATCTTCCACACCACATTCAACTTGCTATCTAAATAGAAATACAGTCCCAGAGTCGGGATAGGTACGACGACGAGCGAAGCGAGGAGGAGTGTTAGGTGTCTTTTGTTCCTCAGAGCGGGCTCCGTCGACTCCTTGGCGGGCCGAAATCGCTTAATAAGCTAGGTACATGAAAAATAAAAAAGTTGCGGGGATAATCGACATAATAGATGATTTATTGACAATCAAATTTACATGTTGTAATTCAGCGCAAACATTGACAGCCGATATACGATATAAGTTTATAATTATTAAGTTTATTTTAAAAATCATTATGAGTTGTGATGAGTAGTTGGAAATGACATTATGTTGTTAAAAAATCTGCCCAAATATAATTATGAGTAATGATGTTGGTAATACAAATGTATATACAACAAATTTGTAGGCAAAAAAATTATGACAAATGATTACTATGATCAAAAAGCGTTATTATGAAAAATAATATGACAAGTAATGTTATGTGAGCCAATATGGACCCCTTGAATTTGACCATTCATCCTCAAATTTTATAAAGGGTCAGCAACACGTACATGACTCCTTTGGAGTTGCGGGCGTCTATATGCTGCGGTGGCCGCTTACCATCAGGTGGACCGTAAGCTTGTTTGCCTCCGGCGTTGTATAAAACAAAAAATCTGCAACGAATTTCATTATGTTTGTTTTATCCACCCACCAAGTATCACCACGTCTCATTTTTTAAATAGATGTTATAAAAATCACTTGTAAATGAATGCACAACCTCATTCATAGAAAGTTCTCGAAAAAAAGCCACATAGACCGTTCATCTCGGCTCTTTTTACGTGGCGACGTAATCAGCCTGCTGCCTCTAGATAATCTTGGCGTAGGTAGTGTGGCTTAGGCATGGTTGGTATTGTACTCTTTCTGTGCTTGTATTACCATATCTTATGCCTATATGGAAATGCTTAGTACATTCGATTATTTGTTGCAAAAACATAATAGTTTAACTTAATAGACACGTTTCACTTTTAACTAATTTTAGGTTATAACTTATTACCTAATTACCAAAGTAATATCCTTTACTACCTACGTTTTACCTATTGTTTTGAGACTGACATTCGACTCCACAGTCAAACTTATAAATAGTTTTGTGGAGCGATATATTATACAATACCTTGTTGTACTTAATAATTTATTAATAAATAAGTATTAATAATAAACTCGTAGACATAACTTGTGCGGAATATAGGATTAAAACAATATCATACTATCATCGGCCACTACTTATAGCTCAAGAAAATTAGATTCAAATGTATGGAAAATTTGGCAAAATTAATGGAGAACTTTTATCTATCAGGATATGTAGGTTATAGGACAAAGTTCAATTTTATCTACTCTCCCCCCCCCTCCGGGGCGAGCGTCACCCCCCCCCACCCGTGAAAGTGTCCCGGAGCGCGGTATTTTCCATTTTAAAAGAAAACCGTACACGATACATAAAAAGTGTACAGGAACGAAATAATCCTTGATAAATTACCTATAAACCTCTACTACATACAAAAGCGATATCACTCATAGTTTCAGCGAAATCTGCCACCAAATACGAACGTTTTCAAAAAATTATCGATATTTTTTGCTGTAAGTTTAGTTTTCTCAAAAACTTCACACATTACCGCCAAAATATGTATGACTAAAGTAAAGAATAGAATATGCTCTTTATAAAAAGGTATAAATCATTTCTAAGCACTTTCATTTACCGTTGCTGTGCTGTTTTTTAAATTTAATTCATTCGGCCATACAGCGAAATATAAATGTTCATACTAGTTCAACGGTGGTACTAAAATACCATATTCTTCTTATATGTTTTCCTGTAATCTGTAGGTATAGGACTATTTTCTGTATTTTTTATATATTTTTATGGCCAGTACTTTAGGAGATAAGAGGGGGCGGAGAAATGGTCAATTTTCGCCTATTTTCTTAAATAACTTCAAAAATGTTTATTTTAAAATTATGAAAAAAATATATTTGATATCCTTATAATGAACCCTTTCATTTGATATGTCACACAATATAGTTCGCAATATATATTTTTTTTGTATATTATGTACACCCCACAAGTACCTCCCATGTTTAAAAATTTATTTATTTACGTAACACATCCGTATTTGGGACACCGATTTACATATGTGTGCCAAATTTCAACTCAATCAGTCCAGTAGTTTTGGAGAAAATTGACTGTGATAAACGGACGGATATACACAGTCGAATTAGTCGAGTCCGTTTATTACAGTCAATTTTCTCCAAAACTACTGGACTGATTGAGTTGAAATTTGGCACACATATGTAAATCGGTGTCCCAAATACGGATGTGTTACGTAAATAAATAAATTTTTAAACATGGGAGGTACTTATGGGGTGTACATAATATACAAAAAATATATATATTGCGAACTATATTGTGTGACATATCAAATGAAAGGGTTCATTATAAGGATATCAAATATATTTTTTTCATAATTTTAAAATAAACATTTTTGAAGTTATTTAAGAAAATAGGCGAAAATTGACCATTTCTCCGCCCCCTCTTATCTCCTAAAGTACTGGCCATAAAAATATATAAAAAATACAGAAAATAGTCCTATACCTACAGATTACAGGAAAACATATAAGAAGAATATGGTATTTTAGTACCACCGTTGAACTAGTATGAACATTTATATTTCGCTGTATGGCCGAATGAATTAAATTTAAAAAACAGCACAGCAACGGTAAATGAAAGTGCTTAGAAATGAATTATACCTTTTTATAAAGAGCATATTCTATTCTTTACTTTAGTTATACATATTTTGGCGGTAATGTGTGAAGTTTTTGAGAAAACTAAACTTACAGCAAAAAATATCGATAATTTTTTGAAAACGTTCGTATTTGGTGGCAGATTGCGCTGAAACTATGAGTGATATCGCTTTTGTATGTAGTAGAGGTTTATAGGTAATTTATCAAGGATTATTTCGTTCCTGTACACTTTTTATGTATCGTGTACGGTTTTCTTTTAAAATGGAAAATACCGCGCTCCGGGACACTTTCACGGGTGGGGGGGGGTGACGCTCGCCCCGGAGGGGGGGGGAGAGTAGATAAAATTGAACTTTGTCCTATAACCTACATATCCTGATAGATAAAAGTTCTCCATTAATTTTGCCAAATTTTCAGCTAATTTCACTGAACTATTAGTCGCGTACATGAGTAGGCTGTTTAAAATAGACTTAATAGACTAGAATTTAAAATAGAGGGCATTCAAATGACAGCTGCCCCCGTTTTAATATTCTAATCCAAAATTAAGCCAAAACAGTTCCACTCTAAGTCTGATTCAAAGTAATCTGACCCTGAACAAAATGAAATGTATTATTTCAACATCCAACGGAAATAAATTGTGTTAAATTAGGTGTGGTACTTCATCCTAATTTCAATACCGTAAAGATTGATGATAGGACAGAAATGAGTTCAATAATGTGCTTTCATTCATCATTCGAGTTTATTTTTTAACCTACTTTAAAAAATGGAGGAGGTTCTCAATTCGCCTGTACTTTTTTTTGTATGTTTATTACGCGATGAACAGAATTGGAAAATTATTTGTTTGTTTGAAAGCATACGCTTCCAGATTGGTCCCGTTCTTCTCAAAATTTACTTCTGATGATGGGAACCATGAGGAATTGAGGGCTCCTCAAAAATTCAAGGGAAACATATAGCAATTATAGTATTTTCGGTAACAAATCGAACATTTGCATTCAGAAAGTAGCATTTGGTGTACAGTAATTGATGAAGAAGACCGCGGATGGTCATCCAAAACTCATAGTGTTTCATGATTAGCGCTCAGTTATTTCGATTAATATACTGAAGCGAGTATGACGAAGCCAATTTACATGGTCCTGATGTAATGTTACTATCAACCTTATCTGGTAATTGAAGCCGGATGGTAGACAATGGAACTCCGTAATAAAACGGTATATCTTAGCCGTGTTTCAGCTTATTGGAATTGTCAAGAGTAATGACTCACATAAAAGTGTGACTGAAATAATAAAAATGATAAAAAATAAAAACCGACTTCAAAAAAAATGGCTTTTCGGTGTTTTGTGCTCTCGGAGTGACTTGGCGAAGTATTAAATTTAAGTCGGTTTTATTTTCAAGTGAAAGAGATTATCTTTGGTTTATTAAATTAAACTTGACTCGTGGCTTCAAGTGGTCGTGGTATTCACCAACGACAGACTACCGGGGCCTATTCCAAGAAACGAATTGGAATCGGTTTTATTTTATCGCACTCGTTCACGTTACGCGTCACAACAAAATGAAAGCGCGCGCGATCAAATAGTGACTTGTAGTGGATCCCACACCGGTATAATTGTATGATTCTCTTTTCGGCCCGCCTGATGGTAAGCGGTCACCGCAGCCATGGACGCTTCCAAAAATTCCTCCTTTAGAAAATTGTGTTAATTGATTCGGTTTATTGGATTCATTATTGGATAAGCTCAATCAAGGTTTAGAAATAATATGTTTTATAGGTGCTCATGTATAGAGGTAAATAGTATTTGAGTGTCTTGCAACCACACTTTTCTGTACTCAATATTAGGTCGATTATTCAACGTTTCAAACGTGCGTTAGGTAGATGTGACTGTTATTTTCCCCATATAAAAAATTACATGTAACCTTACGTACAGTCAGTCAGTCAGTATCGGAAGTAGTTACGTATATGAGGTGGTCAAAAGTCTTTATTATAAGGAAATAAGAGCGTTTGATCTCTTCATACGCGTAGCTACTTCTGATAGTGACTGTACATTTGAAACGTAGCGTAATCACCTCTCTGGACGTCATCGTACAAACTCCGCACACCACCACTTAATGCCTTAAATTTCTTTGCTCCGCCAACAGTCGGAATTGGTACGAAGTTGTTAATTGTCGTCCCATCGGCATCGGGCCGCTAATTGCGCGCCGGGCCGACTGACGGACGTGAGCCGCTAATCTGAAAGCAAGTTAGCTGTACCGCGCGAAATTTGTCTAATCAACATCACTGCGCCGCCGGTACGTGCTAATTCGGAACTGAGCGGCCTGGATTGGGACTAAATGTGTTTACTACTAGTTTAAGATTTTTCTTAAATGCGGGGGTTAAAGTTGAAGTAACCAGCTTAATAAATTCACGTTGGTTTTTAGTATCTATTAAATATATTTTCAAATATATAGTAGCCATAACACACCCCTTATTAAGCTTACTTTCGATCAATGTAATGTTTTCATTTATATTTCATTTTATTAATATTCACATTTCGGCGAATATTTTTTTTCCATTAAGACACTAGTAATTAATTAATTAACCCATGTAATATGTTCGAAAGAATCAGAAACATTTTTAACGAAAATTTAATATTATGAATAGGCACTGACACATTGTCCTCTGACCTTTGAATAAACCTAGATGATAAACTGAGATTCCTCTGCTTAAAGTCACATAAAGCTTGAAAAGTTAGAGTTTTTAGAACAATGTCATGTAAATGAAATAATTTATACCGTAAATCTTTACTTCAAAAGACTCTTTCACTCAAAAATAAAGCGTGCTGTACCTAAACAAGGTGGAACATTGTTTTGCATTACAAAAGAAAAAAACACCCAAAGAAAAACATAAAGCCACACTTTATTCGCAGAATACTTATTCAAATGAGGCCGTCCCTTCTAAGTTTGTTTTCAATCAAAAACTCGCACAGCTTTGTCCCGCTAAACTTTATAAATGAGGCGATTATCCTCTCGCGGAGGTCCTCTGCGATAGGTGTGCCAGTCGGCATCTTGTGGCTACACAGTACCTGACGCAGCAGCAGTAGAGCTAGCCCACTGCTTAATCCTCCATCTTCTTAAAGATGTAATGTAAAAGTAGATTACTCGTAGACAGTAACTTAATTAATTATGTAGCTAATCTTCGGCCTCATATTCGTTTATCTTTCATTAGTGATTTCTTAAGGCTAAAAGAATAACAATACCTTCTTGAATTTAGCAATCTAACGAGAGCATTACTGTGGAGGACTCTCGTCTATCGCAATAACAAAGTGATGCTAGTGTTTATAGATCGAGTGAAAGAAAGTTCTCTGCTTCAGCTTTGACAAAAATGCTTTCGTATATCCGGATTTCCTGTTTTCCAGTTTTTTTCCTCTATAGATCTCACTTCTAAACCGATTCTAAAAATTTTGTGAGCAGGTTTGATAATTATGTCGAGTTAGTTATTGGCAATTTTCAAAAACATTTTTTTTTAATGAGGTCTGTTTTTGCGGGTGGATTTCGATTTGTTCTCCCGACTGGTAGCATTTCTCAACCGATTCTCGTAAAATTTTGTGCACAGGTTCGATAATTAATTATGAATTATTTTGTCGAGTCCGATTAGAAAATTTTCAAACTCAATTGTCTACAGCCCACAGAGCCATTAGTCAATATAGGTGCGTGAAAACGGCAGTGTGTCTTGATAAAGGTAATAGTTGGTATATATTACGAAAGCTATCAGTTATCAAAAGTTGTTTCTCAGTTAAGTCGTGTACCTAGTTGATAATCAAGGGCAAAACCAAATGTACAGTATTTGGTGCAATAATGATGTAATTGTTTTTATATTTCAATGTTACAAAACTTTCTTCAAAATCTGTTAAATCCTGTAAGCTCAAGATTATTCAGCAATGATCGGTGAAACAGTGAAAATTTTACTAGAAAAAAAGTCTACATATACTGAAAACAAGGAACAAAACAAAAAAATATTTATTCTAGATAACCCTTGCTTAGCTGTCATTTTCGAAAAGCCGTCTAAATTTTGTAAGCAGAAATAAAATATTCATCTTTCAGTCTTAGCAGGACTAGACCATATCATGGACGTGCAAGGACTAATAGACCGGTGTGCGGTACTGCAGTCGAGTGTAATGCCGTCACCCGCTGGCTGCACCGCGCTGATAAAACCCAGCTTGTATTCACAAAGGTTCATCTCACTCCAGGAAAACCAGCGTAACATAGACATCCAACTACGCGTAGTTGTTACGGCGCTCTTAACATACATATACTAGCTTTGACAAAACGACGTGAAGCAACCTGTGAATAGCATACTCGGTCACCTGCCGCATAAAATGCACCGCTTTTTAGCTCCCCACTAAGTCCCTTAAAAACTTCATCCCTCGAACTTTATTTATGATTTAGTAGTTGACAACAAAAATGACAAGTTCGTAAGTTATTTTATTTTATTAACGCGATCTCTTTCACTTTTGCCTCTCGGCGTTTGTATAACAATGCTGCTATGTTAATCAGTGTGATATTTTACTCCTTTCTAATTAAGAAATATGTATATATATTAATATAAAGTATTGTGATTTATTGCGGGCCTCGTACTCAACTTTAGTTTAAAGCCTTAGTTGAAATTTTGCTATTTGAATGGGTCATAGAAAACTAAAGTGGTAATATAACGGCCATGTCACCAAATTGGTTATTTCACGATTTGACAAAATATTAAATTCTGTTTTTTGCTTGTGTAAGACTATCCATTGGAAGTGAGGATACAGAGTGAAATCAATATATCTTTCAGAAATGTTTTTAGATAAAAAAAATAGGTAATCCGTTACCACTTGATCACATTACATATGTTTACATGTAGCTATCAGTCGTTGTATACAAAAACAATTTAAATGAAAAAGGACATGTTAGCATAATTAACTGCCGTTTTATACGAATGAACAAAAAGTCGTCCTAAATTCATTTAACCATTTTATTTCAACTTAGTCAGTCAACTTTCCTTTTCCTGAATTCCAAAATAAAGTTAAAGAGATGGCACTAATAAGCCTCGCCTATTCTTTCTAACAAGTTACTTACAATCCCTTTTAAGTAATATTTAATGAAGGGGCCGTTGGTCGACATTCACAGCCGCAACACAATTAGAAAAGATCAATATCAATCGTCTTATTTATTCAAAGGTACGTTCAGCACGTAGGTATCAATTACGGCCGGCCGGTGGGTTCTACAACGACTGAAAACTAGGTACCTATTAATATAATAGGGTGTGTACTGAAAAGTTCATTAAACTAAAAGTCCGTATGATACGAGTTGGTAAACTGGTTAGAAAAAGTCGTAAACTTATAATGATAAGTAACATTAACATGGAAAAGTATACGAGAAACTGGCGGTTGGCTGTGTCAGAGAGAGCATACCAATTTCTAGTTAGCATAATAAGAGTGAAATCACACCCGTTAAGTGCGTGGGCTCATTTTTGATTATTCCGCCCCAGCTGAGGCTGTGGCATTTTTGCATATTGCTAACACACATTTTCGTTAATTGCGTGCAAGGTTACTGAGCGTACTTAATATTAAGGAACCACGCTTGAAAGCTGTTATGATGTTGGAGCAAAGAATAATCTTGCGACGAAACGCGCACAGCTAAGCTGAGTTTGACGACAATGCTCATAAAACAGAACTGTTTTATTGCTGTTGCTACCCACCTGTCGTGAAAAGGTAGAAACCAAGTTGCAATGATAAAATACCAACAATGTTAAGTCAACGTTCTTTCAATAAAAATAATATTATCGTTTGAAATTTCGACGTGGTTTTGGCGTTGTGCGCGACGAAACATTTTATATCGGAACTAACTACGTTTCGCTTTTGGATCACACGCGTCTTAGTTGGTTTTATTTTATGGCTTTCGCTTTGCTATTTGTTTAGTTTGGTCATTTTATAACGCGGACATTTTATGTGCAAACATAAGCTCAGCAAGTCTTTTATGTTACATACACGCGTCGTTTAATCATGCAGGTTGCGGTAAAGTAATTGGATGATTTTTTATGTACACTTAAGTCAAACTCAAGAGCTAGGTAACTAGATCACAGATAGTCGGGAAAATCCAATTATCGCCTGCACAAAGGGTCACGAAACAATCTAAACTAAGAAAATTAATCTTCTGAGTCCAGAGAGGAGCACTGTCTGTGCAAACTTAGACAATGGATTTATAGTTCATCGATTTGGGTCCATCGGAAGCGGGGTGTGACGGGTATCATACCGAGCGCACTAACTTTCCAAGAAATCGCAGCCAAGTGGTTTTAAGTGTCAGATTGCATGCGAAACTGTTCCCGCAGATGATGTTACGAGAGATGGGATCGCTGCGATGTTATCGTCTCGAGAACCTAGTTAAGTATGCATTTCTTTATTATCGGTGTTCAACAATATGTTAATATGCAAACGTTGAAAGATGTAAGCAAAAACTTCTGTAAAGATTTATTGTATGATATTATAAAGGAACGCACTTTATACGTTAATATAATTAAGATGTTAGTTTTATCGAAACAGATTTTATAGCATACAAATATATTCATCAACTGCGGGTAGTTTAAACACCCTATATTCCTAGCTATGGAAACATCGATATAAACAAACAAACATTGATATTCAATGTGATTTTTAATTTTTATTTTATAATGCTATCTATGGACTTGTTCTGGAATAAATTATTTTCATTTCATTTCATTTCATTTCATATACCCGCACTCAACAGTCTTTTCGCGACCAAAGATGTTGCAATGCGATTAAGCACCTCTTAATAAAATTCATGCGTAGAATTCGTGCGAGATAAAATGATAAAGGTAAGTATTTATAATGTAAACGATTAACTAATTCAACTTGATATACTTAAATAGGTTCATGCCTAGTACGATGACAACATTAGTTTTGCGAACACTTCCCAAATTCCATCGACATCCCCTCTGCTCCACCGATTCAAAGTGAGCAGAGAATTTTCGCATAAAACAATAAGATTGACGAATGATGAAGACGCTCGCCAAATCGACTAAGCTGAAAAACCGTTTACTGAAACGAGCCGTGCATTGCAAGAAAACCAGGTAATATTATAAAAATTGAACGCAAAACTTCTTGGCAATTCGAATCTCGTTGAAAATGAAGCAAATAGAGTAAGACGGGCCCGCGATTGCGTCGGCCTAGCGTTCCACTACACATTTAAGAAGGCAAAACTTACAATTTTAAATTTTTAGGTTGTAATAGAATACGAATAATCATTTTTTTTAACAGAATCAGGTATTTTCAAAAAGTTACTCGGAACATAACATACATAATGCGGCGGCTCGGCTATACTTATTATGCGACACTATCATGAGTATCATGACGTGAGTAGATCATGCCTTGGGTACAGAATCTATAAGACACGAATGAAAATAAAAGGTTTCATACAGTTTTGGCGTTAAAAAATATTTACTGTAAGAGTGATTATACTGATTATGTACGATTATATGAATCGATTCTACATCTGAACATTATTACACATGTCTAATAGGACGAACAGTCGAACACGTTTTAGGTTTGATAAGATTATGCGTATAAATATTATACCAAACAATTTATTGGGATTGACATTTATGCCAAACGTTGCTATAATAGCAGTTGTTACGCGAAGTGGAAATAGGATAGAGAAGATTATGCGTTTCAATATCGACCCATTGAAAACAAGTGCCACTTACACGACTTTGCATTATTATGAATTATTTTCCTCGCGGTAGTGACGGGCTGAAAAGTTGTGTATTTCACTCGGCAGTAAAGTTGCTTGCTTGGCTTCCCGTGCCTTGAGAGCTTCGCGACACTCAAGAATGTATTTTTTTTATACAACGCCGGTGGCAAACAAGCTTACGGTCTACCTGATGGTAAGCGGCTACCGCAGTCTATAGACGCCCGCAATTCCAAAGGAGTCGCGTACGTGTTGCCGACCCTTTATAAAATTTGAGGATGCACTGTGTTGACAACAGAAGGGACAAAAGGTCAATTGCTCTCAACACAGTGCATCCTCGGGAGCTCTGGCAACCTTGCTCACCTCCAGGAACACAACACTACATACTTGTATAGTAGATAATGTTATTATGGCTGTGGTCTTCTGCAAGGCGGAGGTACTTCCCCAGTTGGGCTGCTCCAGATTCGAGCTAGATGACATTTTGCTGTGCCCTACCTCTACAATGATTGTTCGATGTTGCCTTCATCTTCGGTGATATCCGGTGATGCCCGGCGGGCACGTTTATTTGGGCACATATAAGTATATGTACCGATACATAAATACAGTACAACCGATGATAGTGAGGCAGGCATACCGCGGTATGAATTTTTCACATTATTGATGATGTCACTACATTCAGGCCAAACAACGCATTGGACACAATCACGAATGGTTGATTTCAATCTATTCATTAAAATAATAAAATGTGAATATTTCATTGCGTAATTCAGTCAGCTTTATTGCTGAATAAATCAATACCGTAGATGAATATTTAATTGCATTAGCGTATTTTAATATGAAACTCAGGACACTCAATCAAAGAATTACAGTTTCTTGTAAGTATATTTAACTAAAAGTATTTATGTCAGTTTTAGTAAAATGAAAGGGTTTACGGCGAAGAAACAATGCATTTTTGAGATGCTTACGGTCTACCTGATGGTAAGCGGCTACCGCAGTCTATAGACGCCCGCAATTCCAAAGGAGTCGCGTACGTGTTGCCGACCCTTTATAAAATTTGAGGATGCACTGTGTTGACAACAGAAGGGACAAAAGGTCAATTGCTCTCAACACAGTGCATCCTCGGGAGCTCTGGCAACCTTGCTCACCTCCAGGAACACAACACTACATACTTGTATAGTAGATAATGTTATTATGGCTGTGGTCTTCTGCAAGGCGGAGGTACTTCCCCAGTTGGGCTGCTCCAGATTCGAGCTAGATGACATTTTGCTGTGCCCTACCTCTACAATGATTGTTCGATGTTGCCTTCATCTTCGGTGATATCCGGTGATGCCCGGCGGGCACGTTTATTTGGGCACATATAAGTATATGTACCGATACATAAATACAGTACAACCGATGATAGTGAGGCAGGCATACCGCGGTATGAATTTTTCACATTATTGATGATGTCACTACATTCAGGCCAAACAACGCATTGGACACAATCACGAATGGTTGATTTCAATCTATTCATTAAAATAATAAAATGTGAATATTTCATTGCGTAATTCAGTCAGCTTTATTGCTGAATAAATCAATACCGTAGATGAATATTTAATTGCATTAGCGTATTTTAATATGAAACTCAGGACACTCAATCAAAGAATTACAGTTTCTTGTAAGTATATTTAACTAAAAGTATTTATGTCAGTTTTAGTAAAATGAAAGGGTTTACGGCGAAGAAACAATGCATTTTTGAGATGGATAATCCATCAACCTGTTAGATGTACGCATTCCTCTTGTAGTTAATTAAAACTTTGTAATACAAACAAAACAAATGCCTATTCCAATATTCCACTACTAAATCCAAGAGGGACAAATATATTTTTTTTATCTATGCATACTACTATTTACAAAATTTCAAACTGTTTTCTAAATGACCTGACATCTTATAATATACAAAACATTAATCTTCAATCCATTCATCTGCATTATTAGATAAATCATACTGTAACGGAATCGTAATATTGTTAAAGTGAAGAGTCACCCTTCATTTAAATAAACAGAAAAAATCCTTAAACGAATTAATTAACGTGATATTTTCTTGAATTAAATTAAAATCAGCAGAGCTGCATTCGTGAGATAGGTACGCT
The DNA here is from genome assembly GCA_963556455.1 of Epiblema foenella. NCBI lineage: Eukaryota > Metazoa > Arthropoda > Insecta > Lepidoptera > Tortricidae > Epiblema > Epiblema foenella. The sequence continues at coordinate 8,599,104 of OY747104.1, read as the reverse complement.
CGGCTGGGCTCGTTTCCCTCTGTCACAAATTTTATCTCTACCTGTTTTAGTTATTGCTCCTTCACGTCTCTTTCGCATTTTTCTTATTTCATAAGTACTTGAGAATACTATTATTTAATTTATTGCGGTTTTTTTAAATGTACATTTGAAGTCCGAGCGATTGAATAAGCGAAGTTTGTAAAAAAATAGCTGTGTATGGAAATAGCTAAGTCCTTTAAAGTAAAAAGTGGCAAATGTTCTATGTGAATTTTAAGAATTCTATTAAAATATTTTGAAATATGAAATAAAACGTATCTCACAATTTTTAATTTCTATACGAGCATGAACGCGTTATCCAGTATGTGAGTATCGTCGCCGGGTGTTAGTCCGGACTGTCGTCCGGTGCGTCCGGCCCGGCCCGGTTCGCCTGCGCCGGGCGCAGCGCCCGTCACTCCAGCACATTTAATATTTTAGCCATTCGCCTCACGCGCCGTCTTCAGCAGCCGTCCTGATTGCCGCTAAATTGAACTAAAAACTTCTTCAATGCCCCAAAATGTTACCATTACACACCATATATTTTATCATAATACAATTGAACATAAATACAATTGTCATTTTGTTTTATCCTTCGATGTCGACCATCAAAAATGTTAACAGATGGCTGAAACAACTCCACACTCGTTCGTAGAATAAATGTCGTGTTAATGAAACAAGCGAAATTCGACTTTAATTAAAGCCTGGAAGTGATTTGAAAATATTGTCTGCATTTGGAGATTAAATTTAAACTTTGCACAATTGTAAGTAGTTTTGCTTTGCAACAATTTATAACCCCGGTGTAGAACTACGAATAGCGTTAAGATGTTTTCAATAGAAGGCTAACAACGGGATGTAAAGTTTCGCAATAGTGCACTCCCGGATCGTGCAATTATTGCCAACCCAATCCTAATTGAATTCTTAGGTTAAGTTTGCGTTTAAAGTTTGCATATTAAAAGACGCCTTGCAAATTATTAATTTCCCGGTAGAACGTTTCTATTCTGTTTCATTTCCTAGAAGTTCGTTAACTGTAACGTTAAAAGCAAGCGTTAGGTATATGTTTCACAATCAATTTGCTTTGTTATACATTTTTGTACTCCGAATTGAATTAAGTTTTGCTTTAAAACAACATACATTCAGTTCACACGGCATTAAATTAAAATCGCTATTAGACTATAAAATTGCCCCAAATCACTTGCTATTAAAATTGCCTGTGTAAATTTGTAAAATTTCCATGCGAAATATGATGCGAGCGTTTCGTTAACACGCACGTCATGTCTGGAAGTTCCGTCGATGTTTCGGTCGACTATTCGGAATTTAAAATGGATCCGTTTATGAAGGCATTTTCTAGGGTTCGCATATTCGATGAGGGAGCGGCATCGGCAGGGCAGGTGAGTGACTTGTTTGCCGGCGTAGCACGAGCAAAACGCCGAGCAGTTTAGTTTAGTCGACGCCCGCACCTCTCTATAAATCACCCTGCGATTGACGCCTTCCTACAGGGAGTGATCTATTCTGCCCGCCATGATACAGCTACACTTCCAAGGATTTTTCTATTCTCGAAGCTTCTACTGAGTTGAAACTGTTATGAACAGACGTAATTGGACCGGTAATCCACTCAAAGATTTAGATTGTACGAGATAAAATTGCCTTGAACATTTCTAACTAGTGATGCAATTTAAAGAAGCGCGAGATTGACTTTGCACTTCAAGTATTCTGTAATTCTGAATAGTTAAATGACTGTTATGTTTCTAGAGAAAAAAAAATAGTTAGGTAATGCAATTGAATTTAGTTGATCATTAACGATTTAGTAATCGTGCCTACTTTTAATTATTTCATAAAAGAAGTTGATTGCCGGGGGGCCCCACCCCCCACTGAATGCAAGTAGAGGGAAACAATGAGTGGCAAAGAGGAGGCCTAGTTCAACAGTGGGTGACTGATGCTGATATTAACAAAAAAAGTATTTTTTCAGCTGCCTTTAATGTAACAAGTGAGTGGCTAACAAATAATACACATCATAAAGTAACGGTATAATGATTTTGAAGTTAACACTTTTTGTTCGCATCGCGTTATAGAATTGTATTGCTTTAGGGAATTTTCTTATTTTATTAAAATCATGATTGAGAAAATACGCGACAAGGCAGGCAAGGAAAAAACTATTTTGGAAATAATATCCAACAAACCCTTAGTTATAATTATGTGCGAGTATGAGTTTTCATATATTATTGACAGTTAGATGTCAAGCTTGCGAGAATCCTCGCACATGTTTGTTGGAAATTCGCCTAAGCGTCTGCAAAAGTAAAGTGACCGGGGGTTGAACGGGCAACGGCAGTACGTTTAATATTTTGGCAAGTCGTCTCACGCGCCATCTTCAACAGGCCCTGATTGCCGTCCGATCGAAATTATATTTCACTGCCACATTCAAAGCTCACTGGATAAGATTGCCTTCAATATGGCTAACATCGAAGCTATTAAGGATACCGTATTGCATTGTACTTTTAGAGTACAAGTGCTTAATATTATCACTGGGTCGTGATGAAGATGAAGTTTAAAGCACATATATAAAAAATATGTATGTACGTAAGCACTTTATTGTACACAATAACAGGTTATACAATAGTACATGTCATATAAGAATAAGTACAAAGGCGAACTTATCCCTATGAGGAATCTCTTCCAGCTAACCTTTGATGGATTGAGTAGAAAGTGGGATAATGAGATACAACGAGATACCCCTACAATAACGTTGCAATAAGTTGGAGGCAACGGATTTAAGCAAAGAACTTTAAGGGCTGCCACAATAGATCAAAATACTGGTCGAGGCGGCATAGAACCCACAGCATACCAATAATAATAAAAATACATAATAAAATACAAATACACCAAATGCGTCTGAACCTGGCTTTATCGGTGGTGATAATACTACGTGTATAGATCTACTGTAGATCTGTAACAGCTCGTCATCTTTATAGGGGCTGGTAGTCATCATTTTTAATCCGGGATGGTTCTGTATTATGCAATATTCTATTCTATTAATTGGCTTTCAAAACAAAAAAAAATACATTTATCGAAATTTTATTACAGGATCACCAGCAGTAAATATCATATTAGGGCATGTTGTAGTAAAGCACTAGTTTTGATCCCTCTACAGCAGGTCGTAACTCGGCGATCACTTATTGGGAGCCGCACGGTCAGCGGTCCTAGCACACACTCACGGACCCGGACGCTGTGCTTCGGCGTCCAACTTAGACACGACTCGTACACTTAGGCATACTCGCCGGCGGAGATGCCCACCGCGTGATCGCGACAACACAAACACATATAGTCCCTATTCGTCCCGGTACCGCCGCATATCGGGTAGAGTCAGTCCAACCCAGGTCAGACCTAGGCTAGGTTTATTGAACCAGCGACAAAAGTCCCAGTAGCTTCTATTCTACTTACAGCTCAGATTTTGTTGAAACCGCTCGACCAATTTCACTGGAGCGCCAACTTTTAGAGTATTCCAGTGTTTAAGTCGCCCGCGTGGTCGTGTCGGAGGTTTCCCCTGGATTTGCCTCAGGCCACTCTCCAACCAAGGAGTGCGCACTCCTATCGCTTTATTGGGCCCGACGAATAAAGCAACAGTCAGATAAAAAAAAACTGTATTTGAGTAGTATTATTATTAATCACCATTTATATGTAACTAAACAGAACAATGATTTTTAACACGATTAATGCTACGGCGGTAATTCAGTCACAGGTGCCTGAATTATTTTATTCGAGCTCACCTATACATGCATACCTACATATTTGTACGTATAGACACTACCTCATGGACTTTCGTACACCTTAACATATTATTAACTCAATACCATTTGCGATAAAACCATTGTCATATGTCAAAAAAAAACGAAAAAAGAAATTTCGGCTTAATCACAAGGACGCAAAGCGAGAAATATACTTTTCCCAATCTCTTTTATAAACACTACGAGAAAAAAGAAAATGAAATAGTAACATGACAACCGAGTTCAATAGGTGAGGAAAGTCTATTATTGTAACGAAATCAGTGGTTGGGGACGGCACAGTATCCGCCGGCGAAACCGACCTCAAACCTTTTTTGGTGCTTTCAGAATAGACGCCTGACCTGAATTTATCAATTCTTGACAAGTTCTATTCATTTTGAGGACTGTCAATGTATTTATAATACATGGCATACATATTGGCGTACGATATTTTAATGGAAATTTTAATTTCTGAATAGACTGAGTATAGTAGGTAAGTTGTTAATGGACTTGAATACAAAAATGAGTATCTGATTGTGATTACTTACTGTTATTGTATCGGCAAAGCTCGTGGTAGAAGCCAAAAATATGTAGATATATGTACTAAAAGTAATGGAAGTACTATAACTCAGTGTTAATAAAGGATTTCCCGGCCGTTAAAATTAGAACAGATGGAGCTTCGCAATACTAACACGCGTATTCATCATTTACCTATACAATATATCACTGCTTCTCTTTATTTTACGTATACTTAAATTAAGTGATGATTTCTTGATATCGTATAAAACTCAATTATATAGATAAAAAAGCAACCTTGACTTGTAATGTATAAAGTTCTCTTTACAAACCAAAATCACAAAAAATACGAGGTTCAAGAAGTAACCAGTGGATGTTATCAACGTTTTTCTCATGGTAGGAATACAAGCGGAGTGGTTAGATCGCGTGACGACCGGCCATGCTTCAGCCCGACCAGAAAGAGTGGCCACGGTATTTGTCTTGCTTTCATTGTACAAAATATTTGAGTAAACCCGCTTACACCTAATCCTTGGTTGAATAATGATCATTTATTCGCAAAATGCGTTGGAAACCTCTTGATATTTATTTTAATCTGTCACCTTTAAGAGCAGAGGTAACATCTAATGAGAACGAATATTCTTAATATTACGAGTTAAGGCAGTAGTACGAGTTATTAAATAGTGAGACAAAGCAAAACATAAGTATTGATTAATTCAAAGTCACTTTAATTCACACAATGTTCCGTTCTTAGACTGAAGCAAACCTGCCAAAATTATTGAAGACATTAGCTGGAGCGTCCCTACAGAGCTGCAAGTCAGGAAATTCAACATGTGTGAACATCCTAGAACTGCGCCGTGCAGTGTCTGCACAGACGTCACTTAATATTAATCTACCTGCATTCTGTCGAAGAGCATTATTGTAAAGAGCATTGTCTACTTAGCAGCACTGTAGGTACCACACGAGAAGCTAACACAGATCGTAAAAAAGCACTAGATTTTGACTGGATTTAAATGGTATACAGGGAAATGGGATCAATTATATAAAGAGTACTTTATAATACTATTACACACAATCAGTTTCGTACAACCTGTGTGTATGTCCATTTTTTACAGGTTATTCATACCGTCCGTTGTCCGCTTTTTTTCCCGTCATTATTAAGACTCGTTTGTAGTTTAATTCTTACGTGCTTCATATTGTTCCTATTCGGTTTTACTAGCAATTCATGTATTATATTTTTATGAGCGTATTCAAAATTTCCTTTTTACCGGTTAGGTATTCGACTTCTCTATAATAGGACATATCTAGGACAGTCATAAATGACATTTCTATATCAGTTATTGGGTGCATAAATTGTTATAATTTACACTCGGCACAAATCGATAAACAAACAATTTGTGTAGTCTGTAATTTCGCTTTCCCGTAGGCAGTGATTAAGTGGACGATTGTTGCGTCCCATGATTTATATAATCAGTTGGATAATATCGTGTAATCGCATATATCCAGTTTATCCTTCCCTGTCTTCAGCATGAGAAATGAGCTGGCAAGCTATATGTTGCTAATTTTGGGACGCATTTAGCGATCACCACTGTGAATGGGAACAGACAGCGATTGTAGGAAGCATAGAATGAACGGGTGCCATAAATTGTATAAATTACATTTCAAAATAGAACTGACCTTTAAATGCGGGACAATAAATAATAAATGCATTTCAGCTTCAATGGCGGTGAAAATTCAAGCGGAGAACAAGATTATTACCTGCTAATTTTAGGACATGTCGATAACACGTCAAATGAAGAAATACACATATATAAAAACAGTATCTTACTATCTTAACAAATTCTAGGCTGTACTTGTATTAAGGGCCACTACTGTTCTACATGATGTATCTCATAGTTAAGATGTATTATAATAAAGAAAAGGAACAACCGTAGATAAGAAAAACAAAACTTAACTGATTGCAAAAAAAAAGAAAACAATAATCATCCATTTTTAATTGGACCCCATTAATCTTTATGTTTTGTTTGACGAGTGAATCATTATGTGACACGGTAGCAAGTACTACTCAATACAGTTCCACAGCCGTCTCGTATCACGCGAGTAATGATGGCGTAATAATGTAGACTGGCGACATAAAATACACCGCAATACGGATTTTAAAAGATGTTTAAAGATTCATAAACATAAGCTTTCCACCTCAGTTCGAGTCGTAAAGTTGAGTGTAATGTGTCTGAATATCTTATTACGTATAAACGTATAATATGGCGGTAACTTGGGGCGTTAGGCCGTGTCTCCACACCTGGTGACATGAATAAACTGTGTCACTGTGGTCTAATATTAAGTTTGCTTGTTTATAATGTTGCTCCCTGAAATGCCGTTGTTATGTTTAGGGATGTCGGGACAAAAATGAGATAAGCCAAATTTGGCAAGTTTAATATAGGGAGTTTTTGGTGGCCTGGAACTTCAAATGAGTTTTTATGGTATGTACGTACTTGAGCACGTAAAACAGAGCCCTTCATGGTGATCGTGAATATGATATTCTATCGAGAGTTCTCCCTTTTATACGACTACTCAAATATCTCAAATTTCGCAATCAATCAGCGTCAAACTTAGTTCCAAATTTCTTGATGCTTAGGTAATAAGTTACTTTAAGGAATCAAATATTTCCACTTTGTTGAATCCTTTTAAAGATAATAAATATACTGTCCATAATATTCGGTGGCGATCGGCACTTCCAGTACACATTTTAGCATAATATAATCAGTAGTATAAAAAACTACCAATCCTAAAATGAATGCGCCGCCAACAGTTTACGTCATTATACAAAATGTGATGTTTTTATGCTTATATAAAAGATGTATTTAGTGAGTTACTTAATGAATCTTAAGTAATCTTTCATAATAGGACGCGCGTTTATTATAAGACTGGTTTTACTGACCTATGCTTAATCTATCCATTGTAAAGCTGAGAGGTGATTACATAACGTTTTCGAGTGTGCGTAAGGCTGATTTAAATGCCATTGTCTATATGAAAGATATTTAGATCCTATTTAAAGCAAAAACTTGGAACATAAGTTCCCTAATCCCCGCAGGCATCCCTAAGTTGTTTGTTTAGCCAGGATCTTGTGTTTGTGCGTTGCGATTATCAGTTAAAAACGGTGATCTACTCTCCGTTACTATCTAGTAACGGACTATTTACTATTATTGACGTAATATTGGAACCTTAAGTTTTTTGGAGTGGTCCATATTATATTTTTTATTCATAGTAAACTTATTATAGAGTTCAAAACTGCTGCCGTTTTTTTTAATTATGTACATAGTCATATAATTTGTATAGTTTTTAAGAAATATTTTTTTGAATCTTATCATTGACATAACACACGTTTCGGTTACATGATTTTTTTAACTATGCATAACTATGCAATGCATGCATTTAATTTTGTCCTCTTGTTTTTCAGTGTTTTATAAAATGAAATTTAGCTGAAATAATTAGTAACTGACTGCATATTTTGTCAATGTCTAGGTACATAAAAATAAGCAGCAATCAAAAAAGGATCCACATATAGTCTGCTTAGCATCAGGGAGGCCGCGTGCTTTGCTGTTGAAGAATAGAAAAGTACTAATGCATATACTTCAAACAATGTACTTAATTATACCCTAAATGTATAGTGTAAAAATAATTATGTTTCATAATGAAATATCTAAAAAATATATTTATAATCTGTGTTATTAGGCGGCAAGCGGGAACCTTAAGTTTTTGGGAGTGGTCCATATTATATACCAAGTAAAACGTTTATGGGCGCACATCGGATGTGGAACAATAGTATTTATGAATTTTTACCCTTGTAACACCAGTTAAATGTGTTTATGTATATTTTTACGTCTCAATTGCGAAATATTTACACTGACATCTGTCAGTTTACTTAGTCTAATCACAATTTGACTTTAAAGCCATATTAAATATAACAATATCCGTCTAAACGGCAGTTTCAGGTCCCACTAAGTTCCTAGCTCGAGACTGGGCTGAGTGACTTTAATTCATCGCCAGCAACACCATCTGGGATTACTTGAAGCTGTCACGGAAGCACTATAGTCCGAAACGTCTCGATTGGAAGTTCTGTCTAGTTCAACGGAAGTATAAGTATCAATAATTGTCTAGTTAGTTGTAAACTAAAGTTATTGTTCGTTTATTATAATTTTATCTATTTGAAACTAAGTCTTCTTAAAAGAGGCACTGTAGTGGAGCGGTACGCGACTTTCAATCTTGAGGTCGGGGGGTAAAACCCTGGCTCGTACAACTGTGTTTATTAAAAAGCTTATAGACAGACGAAATATAATTTGATATTTAACAGTAGCTTTACAGTGAAAGAAAGGTCTAGTTTTCCATCTAGTTTGGAAGGTCAGATGGCAGTCGCTTACGTAAAATTAGTTACTACACCAAATCTTGGAATTAGGAACCTTAACGGACCCCGGGTTCCTTAGGGCACACTCGGGAAAACGGAGTATGATTACAACTAACTTATTATACTTTTAGCAGTGAAAGACATAACATCGATAAATAACAAAATGTAATCAGTTCCTACAAATATAAAAAGAATCAGGATTAAATTAACAATTTATGTATACAGAGCAACATTTTACACGCCTAACCAGTCTTACAAACAAGTGTCAAATCTAACGATTTCCGAGCGATTTGACAGCGGCTGTCAGTCGGGATATTTAAGGCTTTGTTAAAATCGTTCGAATCCAATAATAGGTACTTTTAAAGTCATGTCTCTCGTTTGATGGATCAATACGTTTGACAGGACAATCAAATTCAACATAATGTCAAAATAACAGATTTAAAATATTACTTTAAATATTGTAAAACTGATATTCAACGAGGCAATGCCGCTAGTGTGATGGGCGCCTTTGCACCGGGTGTGACTCGGGGTGGGTTATTCGATTAGGCTAGTTTTTATAATTTACTTTATATTGTATATAGTTTACTTTTATCTTAGCTTAGAATTTGTATTGTGCTTTCATTTAATAAATTTTCCACCATTTTGAATAATGATAAAATCCATACATAATACAATTTTACGGTTTATGTTGGAGGATAAGTACCGGAAACTATTCCATATCTCTAAAGTTATAACTAACGCAATGTGTCATATACAGATTATTCGGCAAATATTTTAGTTTGTGCAAGTGTATCTTACAGATTATAGACAATGCCACTAAGGACCAGAGTTTCTCAAACTTTAGGCAGGAGTTAGATAAGTTTCTGTTTCCACCAGGCCCTTAAATTGAAATGGGTCCCGAAATATCTAGTTCCTTTGTTATTAACAATTCAAAGCTATCGCGGCTATCTTTAGGCGTAGGTCCTGGCTCCATGTTTAATCAGAAATGAAGAAATAGTGTTCTTCATAGTACTTAAATTTTTGTAGCCATTCCATTGACTGTGTTTAACATCACTTAATAAAATTAACCTTTTACCCCTATTATGACTATATACACATTTCCTATTTTAGTGTTTCTGTCTGAGTACCAATGTTAACACCGTGTGTATATAGCTCTTACATAAATGTGTAAATTTTACTTACATGTATGACCTAGTAGTCGGTATTTCCGCACGCCATTGTTTTCAATTTTACTAGTTTAGGTAAAGTAATCTAAAATGGTTGGTAATTTATTTGCTTACGTAGACAAATCATCTGAATGTTAAAAATATGTACTTAACTTACTTCCATACTTATATAAGCGGACACGTCATCAAATGTAAGTTGTAAATACATTAACAGTATTGTATATTATAAGTATAATAACTGTAACGAGTAAGAAAAGCAATTTGCGTTTAATAAATGTTTTTCCTTTAGCTTCAAAATAATTCACTAAACCAAATTATAGGTACTTCATTACCTTTAATATTATTTGTAAGCTGATGCAAAATATCATTTTAAACTAGAATAATAGGTAAACACCAAACAATACTCCCGATAAAAAAATGAAGCCTCTCATTACAATGTCTACTCATCGTTATCAACTCAGTTGCCGAAAACTTGCATAAGATACATTAAACTTTTAATAATATAAATAGCTAGAAACAAACTAGCTATGATTGTTTGTTAGGTACGCCGGCGGTCTGAGATTACTTGACAATGTCATGAGTAACAAAGTTAGTTGGAGTTCTCTCACAGACAACTTCTGGCAGGGCCCTTAAATTGAAACTGAACAACATCTGCTCTCGCTCGATAGTTATTACAAAAAATTACTGTAGTTCAACCACATCCCGGTGTTGCTGCAACTGAATGCTAGATTTAGTAGTTTTATAGGTAATGCCGAAGGATGTTTTGTCAGATTAAGTGGATTTGAGCATTTCATAAAAATGTAATTGTTTCAATTGTTTAAGGGGCTCCTAGCTCCCAATGACTTTTGATCTGTAACACTCCATTTTCTCGTGTTTTTTATGGTTTATCGTATTAAGAATAATGAGGTTTAGCGAAATAGTATCCCGTATTTATTTCTAAACTCAATGTCTTTACCATATACGCCATCAAACTTTGGCAAAAATAAGTTTTTTGGACGTAACTTTGGTGAAGATAAGTAGTTACATGTACATTTCTTACATAATGTGCATAAACAAGATACTCATATCGAAAATAGAGCTTTTTTAGACAATGTTTGAATAAACTAAAAAAATAAGTAGTCAGTTTTTTCAAAATTTGATTCTTGCAAATCTAGACAAAGGATTAAAGAACCGATAACCGTTTGAGCCATAAATATATCCGTACTTTTGAAGGAGCAATATCAAAAATCGATGAATAGTGCGTGGATCCCCTTAACGTTGTCCATGGACTTGTAGCTATGGCAAGTCTATGAAAACTTAATAATGTATCAAAACTTGTAATATATACATAAATGCATACACTATGAAGTAGACATTGTAATAAACTTGATTTAATAATAACACATTGGTAATATGAAAATTAACGGCAAATATAAGCATCCATGGAAATTTACATCGAGCAATCAAAATCTGTTTTCTCTCATCAAAATAATGTTTATCCAAATTAGCAATCAAATTAATGCTTAATGTAATGGATAGCGTTTTAAAATAATTAAACTTTCAATTGCAAAATAGAGGAGTTGTAAAATTAAATTAAGGCCTCCCATATTAATTACTGGCAACAATGACAAGAGCTGATTATCGTACTGTTAACACTTAAAATAGTTTATTCCTGTTTATATATACTATCCCGTCAAATTATTCAGATCTCTAAATGGAAAACAACAGGCAGTGTAAAAACAAATAGCAATTTACATATAACGCGAACAACCGCGGGAAATCGTAAAAGCAATATATAACGATCTTGTATATTATGGCCGAATCTGAATGTGTCAGTGCGTAATTTATCGCGGAACGTGTTTTTTGTGGAGGCCCTCTCTTGACCCCATAAAACACAGAGCCCGTTGCAGGGCCGCTGAAATCGGAGAGAGTCCTCGAGTCGAGGCCGGCCCGCGGCGCTCATCGAAAGTGGGAAAAACAACCGATCGCCACTCGACTGAGACGAAGCAGATGACACTTCACACGTCGTCGTGATTTTTACAACATTCCCCTCGACTCTGTGGCGTTTTTCGCTCGCAATTACTTTGATGTAAGCAGGATTTTTTTCGCGCCGCCGCGTCTGTGTTTTGAGAGCCTGGGGTTGATAAGTCATGTTTTATCATTTTGAAGGTTCGTCGAGGGCTTGCCTGAAACCTTTGTTTATTTCGTGTAGCTACTCTTCCTTTAATGAGTTTGAGTTGCTTGAAAAGTTTGTAATACCAGCTAAATTAAGGCCAGCGATATTCGAATACATTCTGTCATAAAGTCATAAAATTAATAAAATGTTTGTTAGAAAATTAGAAACTATATCATCAGGATGAGAAATGTACAAAATGTGCCTTTAATGTTTTTATGAGGCATAAAATTATTAGTGTGGTTTCATGAGTGCAAAAGAGTAACAGTAGATTGTGGCCTTTATAGGACAAATTACGAATATCCTGATCTATTATGGCACATATACATTTATAAAATAGTGACTCGATGATGCATTGGAGATAGCGCTAATAAAATATTCCATAATCTAAACATATAAAAGAAGAAGTCCTGATCTACCATCAACGCACAACCGAAACTACTGGAACTAGAAACTTCAAACTTGGTCCAGAGCACTTTTATGACGTATGCAAGGGATAAGACGGAATTTTTGGAAATTCCACCCCTAAGGGGATCAAATAGGGGTGCAAAGCTTGTCTTGTATAGATTGAATAGTCTGAAAATTGGTTGAAAGGGTAAATTGACACTTTCATATTTGTTGTGAGCTATTAGTATATAATATCTAGTAGAAAAAGACTAAGAGCAAGTTTTCCGCATTTTGGTTCTAGATATCAGGTCATAGGGTCAGTTACTTCCCTAAGGCAAACTGTCAAAGACTAATCATAACTTGCGTTAGGGTTGACAATATCGACTTCATTACAAATGATTACTTATTTTAAATCTTCAGATCGGGACATTTAATTATTATTTGACGACCGCTTTAGCCTAGTTGGTAGTGACCCTGCCTTCGAAGCTGGAGGTCCCGGGTTCGAATCCCGGTCAGGGCATTTATTTGTGTGATGAACACGAATATTTGTTCCTAAGTCTTGGATGTTTTCTATGTATTTAAGTATCTATTTATCTATATGAGTATGTATATCGTCACTTGGTACCCATAGTACAAGCTTTGCTTAGTTTGGGACTAGGTTGATTTGTGTGAGATTGTCCAAAAATATTTATATTTACTTATTACCATGAGCTTAAATAGTTTCTTTCATTTCACCTGGTACGTGTACCTATATTTTGCTGATATGTTATACCTATATTTTTATATAATTGACTAAACATTTTAGAAGCCTCTATTTAGGTAAGTTAATTTGGTCAGTGTTTGTGTGGCGAAATATCGGGGTGAGTGAGAGCTTCACGGATCCAAACGTGTGTCGTACGTGGTTGGCTCTCTGCCAGCCGCAATACACTATCTTATACGAAAAACGCCCTATATCTCTATGAAAATCACACTTCCTTATAACCATTTTCTTCTGGAGTACAGAATACACATTTAACGTGCAGTTTTTATTCACAGGACACAATTTTAAAGTAGTCTATAAGCGTTAAAAGTAATAGTAAGTAATGCACCGCTCCGTTGTTTTTATTTAGTTCAGATTCTACTTCCTAATATCACTTTCAAATGAAGTTTTCTTACAAATTATACAGGTATGGAGATGATTTACTTTATTTTCGACTGTTAATTGAATACGAATGAAACAAAATTTTGCACTTTCATGCGGCCATGAACCAATTGACAATGGTGTATTGTGTAAACCAACGAATGCCAATATCTATAAACAAAATATGACATGAGTCGCATTGTCAACAGGAGCGCTGAAAAATGTTATAGTTTGTCGATTTAATGCATCCAGTATTCCAGTCGAAAACTATGACTGCGGCACACTTATTTGCTGACACCAGTGAAAATTTGCGTCAGGCTAAGTGCCAAATTTATAACACTGGACTATACGAAAGGTTTTTACGCTAATTGGTTCGGTTGGGCAAGGATTGTTAAAGATAAAATATGCGATGCGGATTGTTTTCGTTTACATTTTGATTGACTGCTTCATTACCACTGCGAATTCGATGACACAATATTTTTGGTTAAACATTAAAAACATCGTGAGGTTCTTTTACAGAAATATAAATGTGGGATAAAAGATGGCTTTTAAAAATATGTTTACAAAAAGTCAGCGGCTCGATCACCTACGTGTGAAAGTAAAGCGAAAACTAAACTAGTGCGTAAAAATTAAAGTGGATCAAGTAGAATTCAAAAACTGTTTAGCATTTTCTTCACAGTAAATAATTTTCGATTTTCGAGTATCAAGAGAATTAAAAAATATACAATTTTTAGGGTTCCGTAATAAACAAGGAACCCTTATAGTTTGGCCATGAAAAGCATTGTTTTTAGGGTACCTATCCTGTAACGTAAGGGTGCAATTTTCTCAACGTCATATCATAGGATAGCTGGTTCAAAAATATTGTAGGGCTTCTAAAACCATTTATTAATTTAGATATCCGTTTGCGCGATATTAAGATTAAGTGATAATTTTCGTTCAAGTATCCACCTCCACTGCTAGCTAAACGGTGGGTACTGGACGTGTGAAAAAAATAAATGTTAGTAGTATATATAATGAATTTAAAAGGAAAACTATCATGAGTAAGTAAACATTGCTAGTTAATGAGTAATAGTCGAACTTAAGAAATGTACTCAGAAAAGCAAACAACGTTCAACAATTCGTACGATTTCCGTTGATTACTTAGATAATGTTATTATCTGTGTCAAAAACATAGTAAATATAAGCTTGCAAACTTTTAATTCCGAATAATGTAACGGGCGGACAACTGCGGAACCCTACATTGCGCGTGGCCCGACACTCACTTTGCCGATTTTTCTCCCCCTTTTTCTGAAATTTACTAGGAAAAGTGGTGGTGCTATAAGTGCAACTAACTGGCAACCGTACTGTCTTCTCGAAGATCTCACGGTTTAAAATAATTGTCATATGATAAATAAATAAATAACCAAACAAAATACAAATAAACTTTTTCATATATTATAGATGGAGATCTAGGTTACAAAGTATTACAGTTTAGGTAACGGTGGTGTGAATTAATGATTGAAAAACACTCATACCGTAAACTACTAAGTATAATTAGAAAAATCAAAGTAAACAACTACAAACAAAATTACATAGAACAAAATTGCCGGCGAGTTACGAGCGGACTCCCGGCGGCGCGGAAGCGTCGAGAGGGAGATGCGGCTGGAAAGAAGCGAGACGGCTATACGTATCGAATTCAAATAAGTAGTTGGCGCACATGCATCCTATAGTATTATTTTTATAATCATCGTAAATTATTTCCAGACTAACTTTCTAATTTAAATCATCTTTGTATACTCTATTTTTTTTCTTTGGAATTCTTGTCAGGTTAGTCTGAAACTACCTTCTTTCAAATAAAAACAATGTCGATATTGATTCACATGATAAAGAGTTGT
Source organism: Epiblema foenella (assembly GCA_963556455.1). NCBI lineage: Eukaryota > Metazoa > Arthropoda > Insecta > Lepidoptera > Tortricidae > Epiblema > Epiblema foenella. The sequence goes on along the minus strand of OY747104.1, from coordinate 8,583,720 downwards.
CCCTGAAGAACTAACATAATTCTTATTTATCTGTTGTCGCGCAAATTAGTACAAAATTCGCCGATAGATGACGCTGGGCTCATGACGTTCATTTCTATAGCTCGCTGTTAAAATTTTCTAAGAATCAATGGGGTAAGGACGAATATGCGTCCATGTCTGTTCAAATTGTCAAAATCAAGTCAAATTGGTCTTTGTCTAATTAATAGTTGTTGTTCAATGTTCAATAATTGACTTGTGGGTAAAAAAAGTAGGAATAGACGGAAAACTCTTCCCGTCTAATTATTGTTGTATCAAATAAGTAAAAACATTACTTTTATGAATATCAAATATTATTGACATCACTTAGTAGCTAATTTCGCAATGTTTGAATGTGACGGATGCGACGGGACATTTCGGCCGAATTCGTCGGGCTAGTTTCCAATTTTATGGTGGTCGGGCAAGTGGCATCGATATCGGGCCCTCGTTCCTAAATGCGCGAAATTTCGACTCGCTTGCCGGTGGATTCGAACAAATTTAAATCGAAAAATGAATAAATTTCGGACGTATACTGTATACGTATCAGGAAATTATATACTTTTTTGTGTTGTGATCGACATTTTAGTTTAAGAACACAGGTTTCAGGTATAAATAACGATTATGAGTCCATCAATATATAGTACTTAATAAAACTAAAAATGATTTACTTTAATCGGTATATCGATAGAAACAAGAATATCTATAAAATAAATTAATTTCGGTGCGATAAAGTGATTATGCACGCAATTATTTTATAAGTAATAATACAATTTACAAGCAATATTATTAATTACAAACAATAAAAGCAATCTGGAGACTACGTAAAATTAACCAAAATAAATTTAAATTTTTCAATTAGAGACGCTTCGTTTCACCGCCGACCACGGCAAGTTGTTGCTTCTGTCGAATTCCGCACAAAAGTTAGTACCTACATTAAAACTGCCAATTAGGGGCATTTCAAGTCCAAGTTGTTTAGGAATTCCCGTAATTATTCTTGGATGACTTGCCGAGAACGGATACTTGACAATTCTATTGGCAAAGAACCCTTTCTTAGGATAATTGTCCGGTCTCTCGCATCGGCGGTTACTTATCCTGAATAAAGGTCATTAAGTATATATAGATATTTCAAAAAGAAAACCAAATCCCTTCTAATACGTATTATAGTCGTGCCTGCAGCATTGGACATTATTTTCAAAAAATTAACTGATTTTACAAAATAGGTAAAAGCAATCCTTAACCTTGATTTTATGCTGCTTAGTCCCGTTTTCATATTAGGCACTAGTTTTAACTGCTTTTCTGGGACTTCACTTTGTCGAGCGAGTGTGCCAGTTAATTGATTCTCAGAATATAATAGAATATAATATAATTATAATTTTACCTCTAAGTTATTATGTTCAAAAAAACACATGTTTTAGGCATGCGTGCATTATACGTAAATGATATTAGAAGTAACACATTTAATTATTTATTACATACTTTGTTTTCATGGTAAGACACAAATACAGAATAATGTTTGTCGATTTGTTCGCAGGTAGATTAACGATTGACCATTTTGACCAACCCCAACACAAATACAACTATTTATGCTTTACCAGGCAGGTGAAAACACTGGACCAACCCGCTGTTTTGTATCCACTGACGTGCAAATTCGAGTTTCACCAAAGGCCTGGCAGTGGAACTGACATTTTATCTTGAACACAAAATACCAATACATTTCTAATTTTTTTAAACCTAACCCAGCTTCAATATACAGACAGCCTACATATTTTTCGTGAGCGTGTCCTGAATAAATAATTAATGTAAACAATTTTGATGTTATATATACGTATCTACGTGTAGTGTAAGGGTTGATCCGATCCCGACCGAATTTCGATTTTATGGTCACTGAACAATCTTCAGTCATTGAACGTTTTCCTGACTAGAAAATACTTTCACTTTCAAAGACTCGTAGCTCCCTGTTCGGTTGAGAAATCTTGGATTAACCATCGGGTAATCCTGATATTTATTTATCATTACCTACGTATAACTTGAATATTCTATAAACTCATACAAACATTATGCAAAAAATATTTCATATCGTTCAATTGATTTTTTTAACACAATTTTTTTTTACACGACAATTTAAGGAAGAAGTCAAAATTATTATTATATGGATGACCCAATACGTGACGTTCAGTGGTATGTCAAAATAATACAGATGAACAAGCAACAAAATAACAATAGTGGTGAAAAAGAACTTAAAGATCACTATTTGTCTCTATGACACATTTAAGACTTAGCTCATTTAGACTATGTGGCTGACTATATATCTGTATATGTTTATATTTATGTGTATATCTTACCAGAAAAGCGCAGGCCGCTTTTCCAGGCATGCCGCTCTGAATGACATGATGTATGAGCCAGTTAGCCCATACACTTGAAAGCTGTGTTTGAGTGCTGGTAGTGTACAGTTGACCAAATTTTGCTGCTAATTTCTTTTCGCATACGGTCGTACTTGCTTTCGATGTCGACGAACATGTTGTAGTAAGTTTCGTGAGATCCTTTAAGTACGCCATCTATTTCCCAATGTAGTTTATCGATTATCTGACCACTTTGATTTCAGGATGTTAAGATTGTCTTCTAGTTCCCATTTTTCGCTGTTTGAGATAATATCGATTTTTGACATTGCACGATCAATTGCCTTGAAGTTACACTCTTGTTTATTCAGCAGCAGGATGACGTCGTCGTTCGCTTCCTCCTCTAGTAGTCCTGTCAGGTCGAATTTGACTGAACTTTTCACTTCAGTTAGTTTATGCATTAATTTGAGCATATCCGCCTTAGTAATTTCATACATCGCCTTAGTTTTCCGTAGATATCTTCCAGGAAGTAGTTGATGTTTTTGCCTCGATTTCCTCTTCAAGGACTGTATGTTGATTTTCGAAATCACCCCATAGGGCATCGAGAGTTGTTAGCCGCTGGTTTAGGTAGTCATGAGTTTTTCTGGCTGCGGAATCCTTCATGTAGTTGACACACAAAGTTTTGATTTTTTCAAAGCAGTTTTGTTGTTGTTGAAGTTTGACAGACATGTTGAGTTAATAAGTTGATAGCTAGTTGAGTTGAGATTGGAGTTTGTTTAAAGTTGAGTTTTTTAGTTATCTGAAGTTAGTTGTAGCTTGAAGTTGTAGTTAGTTGAGTCTTGAAGTTGTAGTTAGTTGTAGCTTGAAGTTGTTGGTAGTTGAGTCTTGAAGTTGTAGCTGGAAGTTGTAGGTAGTTGAGTCTTGAAGTTGTAGTTAGTTGTAGCTTGAAGTTGTAGGTAGTTACTTGAGCCTTGTAGTTGACTGTGTCCGTTGGTTACGTCCGAAATCCTTTTCCAAAGGTGATTAGTGCTTCTGCACTCTATATACGATATATTGTACTTTCTAAATTTACTGGTGGAACCCGCTTGTGGGAAGCCAGCAAACCGATTCACTATCGCAACAAAGCAACAAAAAACACTAAATACCTGTTGCCTTGACTTGAAGGACCCGGAGAGGTTCGAAGGACCATTAAATGTATGAGCCAGTTAGCCCATACACTTGAAAGCTGTGTTTGAGTGCGCTGAGAGAACGGAGAAGTTAAGTTGTAGTTATGAAACTGTTTTATTATTTAAAAGTAGGTACAAAATAGTAAAGTTAATTGGCCGTTCCTTCAGTTGATGTTGATCGTATGCGAGTTTAATTTGCACTGATATATTTTACTTTATATCGCCATATCAAAGCGCGGCCGAAAGTAGGTCGCAACGTAAATGGAAAAATGTACAGTATTGAGACTGTACACATGATCTGCCGGTCTTTAGCCATAGTCAACGTGCCATCTGTTCTTGAACCAATTGGCATCGCTTAAGATGATGGCAAAGGCCGGACGGGATGTCCCTCATCCCGTGGATGGCGGTAGTCTGGGATGCTGCCTGTGTAGACATTCTGGCGCCTTCGCACTTCCACGGGGCGAGCAATCACCTAGGTGCGGCGGCCGAAGCGGCGTAAAAGCTCAAAAGGCACATATATAGGGGGTATCGGCACTGGTTACACTTTTATCCCGTTCGGAATCGAGACCCTTGGCCCGTGGCGTCCCAGTGCCCGTCAACTAGTCAAAGATCTGTCTAAAAGGCTACTGGATTCCACGGGGGATCCTAGAGCTGACAGCTTCCTCGTTCAACGCATTAAGTAACATAGCGAGGAGCATTCAGCGAGGAAATGCTGCCAACATCTTGGGAACCATGATGCCCAGGGAGCCAATTTTTTAAAATATATATTGTAGTTTTAGTTTCGTTTTTAAATAATATATTTAAATAATGTTAAACTTACTTTAGTAAACCATTGGTCCTGTTGGAATGTATGTGTTGGCGGTCTATTTGAGTAAATTATGACGTGTAAACTTATTATGAAAATGTTGTTCTATTATTGTTCCTACTTATGTATATATATATTTGTGTATTATATTGTATGTATGCATTTATTCATGATAGTACCATTGTTGTAATTATTAGTAGGTTTCATATAAATATTAACACTGCACCACCTACTATGAATCTTAATTAAAAATGTACCTTCAAAATCTAGCTACCTACCTTTACTGTAACTCACTAAGTACGGAAGTACTTGAGCTCGTAGGTAATAATTAAAGTGCCTGCGCGATATAGACATATTTCAGTAGCGCGCTAGTTCCAGTAATACGGTGACTTCCAATTTAATGGTGGTTGAGCAACTGCTGCGTGGCGCACCGACAAAAGATATAAAATATTATAGCACGGCTCGCGCACTACGTCATTACCGATATGCGATACGGGCTTCCGTGCTCTGCAAAACTAGCAATTTAATGATGTTGCGGATTCATTACTGCGAGTAAGATTTTATTCAAATATTTTTACACGAAAGTGCAGTTTTATTTTTGGGTGTTAAGTGTAAGTGGTATCCTAGTTTCGTGTGTTAGGTACCTACGTCTGTTTCGACTTATGAGACTTCATGAGAAATATATCCTGATATTTGGTGATACGAAAACATCATAGCTCATAGGCAAATTTACTATACAATAAGGTATTATGACAATTATGGCAAATATATTCGGATTCTGAAGTCATCACCATTATTATCATCATGTGAACCACTTTTGAATTTTCACATCTTTATTGACAGTAAGGGCCGATTTTTCAATTGCCAAATAAAATTATCCGTCACTTAAAATTATCGATCTCACTTTCTAATGTCATATGAAAGGATTGGACGCTAACATTTATCTGTCAGATAATTTTATCTGGTACTTCATGAGTCATTTGGCCCGGTGCGAATCGGTGGTTGTTGGTTTCGATAGGTATGTAGTTAGTTATTTATCTTATTGATTTGATATTTCTTATCATAATAACCGTCAGGTGGGCTGTCAGCTTGTTTGCCACCGACGTGGTATAAAAAATACTATATTGCGTTCTAAACTTCCTAAAATATTTAAATTGTTTTGAAATTGTGGATTATATACAATTTTAAAACTTTTTTAATATGTATGTTTAGCTGCTTAAAAGTAAATGTTCCCTTAGCTTACTTGGAGGTGAGCCGACAAGCGGATGTGGTTTTAAGGGGCAAAGTTAAACGTAGTAAACTTAATAAATGGAACACTTGCTAGCCTAGACTTTCCAGGATAAATATCTTCTATCGTCATATTTTAGTGCGCATATGTAAAAAGGGTAACACATTTTTTAAAGCACGAACGTAATTAACTGTTGCTATGTTGAACTGCAATGTTTTCTGATTTCGTATAAAATATTCATTAAATTTAAACTTTGGGACTTCAATGTTACACATAAAATACATGTGCAAACGAGATAGCTGTAGGTATCATCTTCTGTGTTCTCAACCTCAAACTAAAATAAGGAAAAATGGATACATACCTATCCGAAAACTTTACACTATTCTTTCTGGGCAATCGTGTAAAAAGGGGACAAACACAAAAACCCCGCGTTATCCTCCAATGTCCGCGTAGTAGTTCTTAGACGTACAAAATCTCCAATCTCTCGAGAAGTGCGGTCGAATAATTCAGGTACCGCTACAACTTGTGTTCGGACGGAAACGCTACTCGCCAGCCAAATGCTAATTTTATGGTGGTTGAGCAACTGTGCCGAATCTACCCCGCTGTCCTTCGCACTGGCTCCCCAGTATTGCCTGGTAGGCATCATCTAAATAAAATATACATCCACTTTGTAAGGCTGATTTGTATAGACGGGACGTGCACGATACGATACTGTGCGCTAATGGTATTCTGAATGTTTTCGCATGTCTATAGAGTACACTCAGGTTTACTAATAATAAAAAAAGAAGTTTGATTATGCTTCCGTTATGCAGCCCCAATTGTGAATACACAAAGTCGTTTCCGGGTTATGACCACTTCAAGCAGTCATAAAACTGCCTCAAGATGGAAAGGATGGGATTGAAATGTCTACATACTGCCGCACTATTTTTGCCCAATAATATCGTTTGCAAAACAATGAACTTTTTCAAAATGTAACTTGGTCAAAAAAAAGTTATGTTACAAAAATTTGAAAATCGCAACGATGTACGGTTCAGAATTTATGTGTGATAAACAACTTTAACGAATTCCCAATGATCCAATTTACGTAATAATGTAGTAATTCCATTACCGACGTTCACTTCGCGCGCAACAAAGAAGAATAAAAAGTGTAAAATGCGCCGTAGCAGTAGGTATGTCCTAGGTGATTAATGGTACAGTCAGCATGCAATCGTTACTTTTCATTACTGTTTCGAAGTGCGGACCCTAAAACCGTGGCCGCCTGGTCAGATTAGAAAAGTTTACTTCTAAACAACTCGAAAATCGACTTTAAAAGCATGGACCAACATTTGGTTTTGCAAGCTCCTCGGAGCCGGATTGAAGGCAACTTTAAATTGGAATGTATCCCGCAATAAGCCTCTCGTGATTGGCCTGTTTGTACTTAATTACCTTCTGGGTATTAATCGGGAAGTTCTGCACGATGCAGTGGGAAAGTAATGGATTTTGGATACACTCTAACCTTCCATTATTTAACAAACAGATTAGCTAATAATTATAACAAACCTAATGACTTATTTTCACACACTGCAAGTGACTGTAGTGTATGTCTATGCTGAGTTTGCCGAGCAGATGTACTGCTCACAGTCATTTCGATGTTAAACAGACGTAAATACTTACTAATATATTTACTGTGTATGTATAGATATATACTATGTATAGATGGGTCAATCAACTTTTTCTTATTGTTATTCTGTCCCGTCAGCGAGGAGACAACAGTGTCGAGGTTCCTTAGAAAAAGGTTTATAACATGGACTTCATGTATGCTCAAGAAGACCCATGTCAAAATAGATTTATGCTCATCGCTAAAAGTGATGTTTGGTAGATTTAAACCCTATAAGATCAATTTTAAAGTGTGACTTAGGAGACGTAACCATGGTAACCAGCAACAAAGGATAGTTGATCCACCCAGATATTTACTCCAGGAAGTGGTTAAACTTATAGTTAACTACGCGATAAATTGCAACGCACTGCAAGCAGGGTTGTCACAGAGCTTTCTTTTATATTATAGGGGGCAAACGAGCAGACGGGTCGCCTGATGGTAAGCAATTACTGTCGCCCATAAACACCTGCAACACCAGAGGAGTCGCAAGTGCGTTGCCGGCCTTTTAGAAGGGAATATGCTCTTTTCTTGAAGGTTTGAAGGTCATATCGGTCCGGAAATACCGCAGGCGACAGATCATTCCATAGTTTGGTTGTGCGAGGCAGGAAATTTCTTGAGAAACGCAGAGTTTTGGACTGCCAACCATCTAAACTACTACTAGCTTACTTTAGAAACTACAAATATGAAATACCTAAAAACTTAAATAATTCACCGTCAGACCATCAAATACATTTCACTGTATTTAGAATTTCCCCCTTTTTTTCTCTTAGATTATTAATTTCTGATTAAGTACACATTATAGAACAAAAATTCATGAAAAACGAAAATGTTTTATAGGGAAGTTTGGTGTCTAGATTCAGAAAAAATAGGTAAAAGTGGGGTATTTCGTAGGGGGTGATTTCCGGTGGGAAATTATTTCCCGTTGTTCAATGATCACATTGTAGAAATCGTTCCTTCCGTTGAACTTAATCCGTAATCTCTGTTACCATAGAAAAGTCTAAAAATATTTTATTATAAAAATATATAAATCACATTCTGATCTTCTGTTATTTTATTTATTTTAGGACTTTTTGATACTCATTCTTTCATTATCATTATTTTCGTACATAATAACAAAACCTTAATATTCGCAGAATCATCTTTTTCATTGGGAAAGTTATTATATTATCTCTTAAAAGACTCGTTTTTACTTGTATTTATCATAAAAACTTCTTTGTCGAGCTCGAAAATATGTGCACGGACAAATACATTGAGCCACGTTGCAATTAGAAGATTTAAAGTCGAACTTATTACCTACAGAAATTAAAGATGAAGATGAGACATAGACAGTCTACAAGAAATAATGAATTTCGTGACAATACGTCTAAAATACATGAAAGAAATGACGAACATGGCGAGGGATCTGAAAATCATGAGTATAATGACATTTAAGATGACGACAATGATAGTTTGATGCGGTGCGACGTGCAGCCCATCGCACTTGACGAAAGAGGGCGAAACAGAAAAAAAAGAAAAAAAAATACAATATTGGTTAACGCGATGTGTCAGGTTGAAAATAAATGCGTAATTGTCATCGAACGTTGAAGAAATTAGCGGTAAAAAATAAAACGGTAAAGTCAGTTGTATCTGACGAGCAGTGGTGTAACTAAGTACATTCTCAAAACTGACGGCAATAGGAACTTAGAAAGCAGAAGTTGTGAACTTTTCGTTCGAGTGTCTGCCTGCTACTACTTCCCGAAGTCCGCTAGACCCATGATCTAGTATGCGCCAGGCTGTTCCTGTAGAAGGCTTCAAAAAGATTGACACGGACATGTCGAAAACCTACTACGCAACAACGACGCTATGACTTTGCGGCGCAGCGAATTTGAAACATTGACGCCGCAATATTTTTTATTCGTTTTTTGAGTAAAGAAATAATTTATACGGTAAACACCGCGTTAAGTAGGTAGTTAGTGTTTTTATGATGATTTTTTATGACGATGTTAATAGGTTTTGCTATGACGACGTAAGTAAGATGTGACTGCTGATGACGGGTAAGTGCAGTGTCTGAAGGTTCATGATTGAAGCAAGTAGGTACATAATTGTGAGAAGGCTGGTGTTAATGATGAGTTGAATTCATTAAGACTATTTAAGACGTGCTAAATGTTAATAAATTGGAAAATTCCACAACAATTTCCCTCCGGAGACTACATTTATTTTATTGGAAATGGCTTAAACATGTGTTTTATGTTGTATATCTTACTAAATACATTTACGAGAAGTTCGCAACGTGTTTTTTTTTAATTAATGAAAATACAAAAGAAATTATTTTATCACTTGGACCCTACAACTTCAAAACACAAAATCCTATAGAAGGCGGATTAGCAAATGACTAAAAGGGATGGATTTATGGTAACTTGACCAAATTGAGATGTATCAGAAGTATCTGATACATCCATTAGCCGCGATTTAGAGATGTCCGCGGGGCCCAACACTTGTTGATTTATTTTATTGTAATTTTAATTTTGATTATATCTAATCTTACGTGCTTAGCTCAATTTAATTTAATTTTAAGTTTAACTTTATGTATGATTCTATGGACTTGTTCTGAAATAAATTATTTTCATTTAAATTCATTTCATTAGCACGATTATGAAATCTGATCTTTAGGCGTGTTATATTTAGCAATGCCATTCATCAATGACTTTTCGGTATCGGTGACAAATAGTACGGCCTTATACGCGACGAGAGACATGAGATATGTTGTATCTGGCTCCCACGTGTCTATGCTTACATCTCTTTGCTATTGCTGGCTCGTCTTATTCTTACCTCATAGTCTCATACTTAAAAAGTGTAAAAGGTGTATTGGAGATTCGCTAAGTGTTGCCATTTAAAAAACACATATGTACGATTTTATATGAACCGACAATATGGGAAATTATATCCCCTTGTAGTACACGTAAATTACTTTCGAGACGTATTTGAAATTGAAATTTCATTATAGTCAGAAAAAAGAGGTTCGTCATATTTTGAATAAGAACATATATTGACAGTCAAAAGTCAGTCAATGTCAAATAAATAATAATTATATTTATTGTTATAGTTAACACAAATGATTCATCGGATGAAAGTGAGGATGAGAATGAGTGCGAAATGTCTGGAGTTGAAGCATATTAGAATTAAATATTATATTAATATTATTCACTTTTTTAATATTGTTTAATAATATTAGTTCCATAATTGTACCATACTACAAAAATTATAAAAAAATATATATAAAATATTGGTTTATTTCTTTATGTGCTGACTGTTACACAACTACAAATGCAAAAACGTCTCGAAAGTAATTTACCTGTAGTAAGGGTTAAAATGAGTAAGTTTCCACCATTATTTAAATTAACTATGTTATACTGCTTTAATGAAAGGGAATCACTGCGTTCTTTTTACTACGTTTAAAATAATTGAACATTATTTGAACAACGTAACGCGTTGGTTACTGGTCGGAAATTATGTTAAACAGGTCTGAAACACGGACGTGGAAAATCAGAATATTCATTTTATAGGGAACCCTATCCATTAGTGAGACTTAGGGCGGCGCAGCCGCAAACAAATCTCGCGGATGCTCCTTGCATGTATTTAAGGCAAACATTCGAGACGTTTTAACAAGCCAACATAAATAGAGAAACTCGATACTAAATACTCGAGCTCCCTGTCGAAGCAAATCTCTCGTGACACGATAAACAACCGGAACGGTTCTGCGGAGCGTGCCTTCTCGAACATTCTGCCTGACGACTCCTTCAGTCATTTGAAGGGAACGGCTCTTATCGTCTTACTTTTATGGACTGCGAATCGAAAAGGCTTCGACGTTACAAAACGAGACCCTTCTATTGTGTGGAAGTGTTGAGTGAATGTACCATGAACGTTCTTTGTCGCTGTACCAATGCGTAACTTTTCGTATTAGGAAAATATACTAACCATCTGATGATAAAATTCAACAAACATTCACGTATTTTTATTTTTTCAAACAAGCTTTTTCCTCTCCCACGCTTGTGGTATTTGCCAGGATTAAAATCATATTCAATTTGGCTAAGTGACTTATTTACGTGTATGCCAAGCTTATGCCATGCCAGCGGACTCGATGTCGATACTCTGTGGGTTGAATATGTTCCGTCACAGAGTACACTGATATTTCTCACTCGTACAACTACACATATATTGTTATCTAACTTAGAAAGCCCATAAATATAGTCAGCGTTTCCATTCTCATCTAACTATTGAACTTTCCGATTCCTATTAAAACTTTACTGAACATTGTTTAACCAATTTTTTTCTTTCCTTTGCAGAAAGCCTTCGAGATTACTTTAGCAAATTCGGCGAAATCACAGAAGTTATGGTTATGAAAGATCCAACAACGAGGCGGTCGAGGTACGTCTTTATACATTCAATTTGTAAGAATACTCAACTAGGATTTTGGTTTTTTACTGTAATCGCCGCGCAGATATTTTCACGAGAAACGGAAAATAAAGATTTAACTTGGGCACCAGCAGAGTAAAGAAATAAGGATTAAAAAAAGGAAAATGTTTGGTATTTCAAAGTCTAGGCTAGTTTTACACGCTGAAATATATTGACACGCTGGATATGGAGACGAGCTTAGTTATAGTTTCTAATTTAGCTTCACAGTAGTAGTTTGTAGTTTTAATACAATTATTATACATACAATTACTACTGAAACTTCTCGCTACTAGTAGTTTACTGACCAGGAAAAAAAGTTTAAAGCATGCGTTAGGGAAAATTGCAATGCTGTCTATAGTGTCTATTGTTAAAAGTAACAGGGCAGTTCATTTCTGTCACACCTAACTTCGAAATAGCGGCGGTCACTCAGGCAGGCAGCGCAGCGGTATGAACTGGTCGACTCCCGCCAAAAGTTATCGGTTTGCAAATAAGTTTCGTTCTATGTAGGGGCATGCTCGTTCCAAAATTTGCGGTTACCTTTGAATTGTAAGTAGTTAAATGTTAGACTTCAAATTTAGGAACTTAACAATAGACCTCGAATTATTTCAAGTGAATTAAGCGTTTGGACGACTACAATGAATGAGGATTTCGGTATCCAGTATCCACGTTAAGTTAGTTGCTAAACTAAATTCCTACAAAAGGTGTATTGATTTGGGTATAGCTGAAATACTTTTGATGTCTATCTCATAGACCCTTGTTTACCTCGTTAAACCGTTTACAAAATTGCTTTAAAGATTAAATGCAAACTACTAAGTAAGGTTTGCATTTAATTATTACAAGAGTTAGAAAAAAGTGTGTTATGTTGCATTGTGCCCGTAGGTACAAGCTAAACATTTGATAATATTACTCACTAGTTTCTAATAATCGTACAAAATTTTGTGAAGAGTTTGCTATAACAGTCTCGTGTAAATTACTTCATGGAACTTTATTTTTTATTGGGATTGCGAACGGATGATAAAGTACAAATTTATCATAAACTGTACATTAATATCATGCATAACTGACCTCCCAGTTACACACAGCCTGCACTATTACGAGGGCTGGTAACTTCCCGAAATAAACAGTAAGTGGCTAAATTATTTTGAAAATAACTATGCCACGTCATCGACTGACTTTTTGTCACCAATATAATAGAATAACATATTGGTATTTACATTTTATATTTTTATGTTAAATTGTTTTCAACTTTTATGACATATTGGGTTCCTTAACTAGACCAACGCTATAGGTGCGTGCCTTGGCACATTCCTTTCATACCGCAACATTATTAAAATCACTGATATCGCAATAAAACTGCTACTACAAACACTATCGCACCACCCAACAATCAAGTCATTGTATAAACAAACCAAGTGGCTTAGCAACTCTCTAGACAAGAAATAAGTTGTCAAAGTGTCGAGGTAAAGTTCGTCGGTAAACAGCGTCTCCTGTTAGGTAAATCGTCGGTTTCACAACTCAATATTACCCCTCGCCCCTCCCTGAAATAATATCCAGAGAACCGATATTGAAGGCTCAGCTGAATCTGAATGCAGCCTGCTAGCTATTACGGGGCTCTGCCTCTCAGCCAAATGTAACGTAAACGTCTTTTGTTTATGCTTATTGGTATATTGGATATAACCGTTTTCTCACTGATAATTAAATGATTTAGCTTGCATACAATCATCGGAACTTGGCCTGTTTGTAGATTTAATGATATACATACTTTTTTGATCATAAGATTGCCACTCAGTTTGATTACGAGGTGGACAGGAGTCGAATGAATTGTACCTTAGCATTGCAATATACCAAAAATGGATTAAAATAGTAATGTTCATTAAATTTCAGCGCAAACTTCATAGTGACTTTTTCAAACTATGAAATCATTCAGAGTTATCTATCTAACTATTATTGGCATTGCGAACTGTCAAGTTAATATCAGCTTAAAAAACTGCTCGCGCCAATACTCAAAGTTGCAACGAAACTTAACTTGCAACATTCTTTTGAATTCGTATACCTATCTTAAATCTTCAAGTTAGATATCATAAAGTTGAACCATGAAAATGGGGAAAGAGGTAATATCTAAGGTGCTATTTTTTCGGTTTTAAATCTTTTACGACAGTGTTCCGCGTCCAAGGGAGGCACGGAAGTTTTCAGGTCGACACCTTATCGTTACCGTAAATCAAGTGGACATCGGAAAAGGCCGAGATGTACCGTCGCCCTGCGCCCCAAAGTGATAACAGTTTCAAACTTGCCATCGTAAACAAAGAAATTAATGGTGGTAGTGTATCTTGCAAATTATCATTGAATGTTTGCTTAGAAAAAATGCTAATGGTTCTGTGTTATACAATAAACGTTAGCGTGAAGTATTAGAATGGGATCGTCCGGTCACACCTCACAGATTTAGCAAGTCGGAAAGGTCCGCGTGTGGCCTCGCATTGTGTTTGTCCGGCGGCACGCACGCGCGAGCCCGCCCTTAATTCTTCAGATCAAAGGCCGTTTAGTTTGCTTGCCACGGAGTTTCCCCAACTACAGCTTATGCAAGCAAAGTAAATCAATATCGAAAGTCAATGAATCAGGAGTAATATATTCGGGTACATAATAAATGTGCGCTACCTGCAGGCAATATCTGAAAAATTTGCCTGCTCGATATTGCTTACAAGGGAGTTTCCTTTCTCCCCAAAATTTAATGCGTCGTTCGCATTTTTATAAAAGAAGTAGGTAGGTGGATAAGTGAAATAATTTGCGGTTGGTGATTTATTTCCTTTTATTTATTTTAATAGGCGGTTGCTTTCTTTGTTTTTTTTTTGTGTAGGGATAAGAGGGAAATAGCGTGTTCCCGTGTATGTCGGTAACGTAAAAAAATAAAAAAAGACACGAAATTAACTAAAATTTCTAAAACCTATTAATTATCACTACACTTCAAAATTCATCTGTGGCAGATATCAAACCGCTGAAACGTAACTTTTAGCAAATTATTCTAGTCGTAAAAACAAAACCCTTTATTTTAATTTTATGGTCCAAGTTTGTGTAGTTAAGACGCCTATTTCCTGTTGGGGGCTGAACAGATGATTATGATTTAGCAATCGCAAAATTTTCCTAATTCATTTGGAGACTTGAAACTTCTGAATTAGCCAAGAATCGTAAATCGGCGAACTAGTTAGGCTCGTGCAAACATGAGGACAACTTTAGGGTTTTCTGATATACGCCCGACTGAATGGAAATTTATATCATAGCGCGGCTTACAGCGGCTTTGAGCGGGCGCGTCTCCATTCACGCCCGTTTCATTCGTTTCGCTTTCCACTAAAAATCTAAAATCAATAAAGGATCACGGCATAAATGCAAAGATTACTTCGTTCGCCGCATGAAAAATGTACGCCCCATTACAAGAGCCGTCCGAAATAAAACCGCGAATCACTATGAGGCTGTAAGTAGCGCTATAAAAGGAAGATCCTTCGTGGAAATCGCTTGGGCAAATATCTACAGATGAATGGAGCGGTGTTTAAATGAGAAGGATTGGAAGTACCCTGTCGCTGGCAGCCCCGGCGCCCGCGCCGCTGCGCGCTCGTCACATAAGTCGCGGTAATCTTGAGATGTGTCTTCAGCCGGTTGACGAGCTCGGCCTTAAACGAATATTCATCAATCTTTACACTCCCACTAAATATTAAATTTCAAAATACTTTCATTGGCAGGTTTCAGACTAATTTCTCAAATATTTCGCCACTTCGACATTCAACGTATTCGTTTGCTGGCGAATATTTTTCACATAATAATAGTCTCATCTGTACGTGTTATCAAGTCATCATAATCATTGTAGTTAGGTGATTTGGTCATATTACATTTAAATTTAAAAGTTACATATTATCAAATAAACGAAGTCATAAAAAGATACTGAACTTCAAAGGTTCGAAAAAATATGCTTTAAGAGATTTTCCCCGTTCGGTACAAATATGAGTATACCTGGATGTTACTTTGCGTCAAGTTAAGTGCAAAACGCTTAGCTTCTATTTTCTTGGAAAGCAATCTCGCGTAGTCGTGGAGAAGTTTAAATGTTAAAACAAAAGCTTAGCGTATAAATCTTTAGGTATGAATTTGTCGTACGTTATAATATAGTAAATAGCCTTGACCAATGGGCATGGTGTGGTTGTCAAAAGTGCACCAATTTCTTTAAATTCAGATTTCGTATTTTTTGAACTCTTCTCACATTATCCCGAATAATAACCGGTACTATACCGATGAAGCATTATTCTGACCGATCGCACATCCACATTGCAATGCTGATGGGGTGATGGGGTACGGACCGTGCTACCTCACTAACGAGCTAAAACGTCGCAAACGTCCACATAACACATCGATTGTACAACATTTTGGCAACACGTTTGCGGAATAGTTGCGTCCAAAATTAATTTTGCTAATTGATAGAAGCCTTAATCTATTTACGAGCAATTAGATCAGCGAGTAGCCGCTGTTTGTAAGGGCGATGGTGATTTATTTTGCGGTTAAATTGCCTTATTAGAAGTTGATATTTCCATTCGTAATTTAGGATGTCAAATAAAAATCAGGGCCAGTATTCTATACACAGAGGTGCTTCTCAGAACGGGACATGTTTCATCTTAGTACCATTTGACATCTGTCTTTACATTCTGTGTCCTTTTCTTATAATGACAGTGACCCAGATATGCATATACACCGTGGGCGTTAATAACCCGAACGATTTAAACAAACGATTTTAGAGCTTAATTAGAGTATATAAAGTTATATAACGTGTAGTCCATAAACCCATAATAGAATTAATTATTTAAAACAAATCACAAGTTAAAAAATCAACACATCCTAAAGGCGTGACGTAGTACACTCTCGAGCGAGAGGTGGGCGAGGGCTTTCTCCGAGTGCAACCATGTACACTCTCGCGGCTCTCGCCTAGCTGAGTCGCAGCCACAGACTATTACTACGTATGTCGCTGCTGTCAATGTCAACTCCGAGGAGATGGACGAAGACCTTCAATTAGCTGCTGCTTTGCTCTTTGTGCCATGAGTTATACTAAATATGTACATGTCTTGCATGAAATAAAAAATGGCGTAAACGGAGATGGTGGATGATTAAGGTTTCACTACCGACAGTTATGTTCTGTTCTCAATCGCGAGAGTGCAAACTATTTACCTTCACTGATAACTGGCTGATAGTTTGAAATTGATGCCGCTAAAATGACAATGCTCGCTCTCTGTTTCTCAACTTGAGATTAATTAAACTCGCTCACTCTCTGAAGTAAAGGTTTGGTCATAAAGAAGCGGAATTAATATGATTTAATTTGTACTGAAATAGTAATTTAATTAACACACATAATCAAAAAATACGTGGCCTAAATCTTTCGGGTTATTGACGCCCACGGTGGCTAACCTGTATCTGGCTAGTAAGGCATTAATTGGTATTATCCAAGGAACTAGTATTGATACGAATTAATATCTTACTAGTAAGGTATAAGATGTTCCTGTTGCTATTGCCACGTAACAAATTGTATATGTTAATTCGGTACATATTTATGACTGCTTTAATTCGATAAACAGGTTGATTTGGGAGACGTGAGCAGGATCTACTACTGCTTGGTACCAGTATTAGTGAGATTAAGGTTCATTTTTTGTCTTGTAAAACTAAAAGTCTTAAATTATTTATGATATGCATGGCCACCCTACATTTAGAAAACTTCTGTCAAGTACTCTACCATTTTCATTTGATTGAATTGAATTGAATTGAAATCGAATGTCATTCAGATGCTGGTTACTTTCGAAACATCGTATCTCACTATGTTACAATTTACCTTCTTCATAATCAAAGTGCTGTCATAACAGTTAAAGAGGTTTTATTAATTAGTTGTTGTAAGGGTGCCCATGATTGTAGAGAATTACATTCTTACTTAACAAAAAGTATAAAAAAGGAAAGAAAGGTGCAGCAGGTGTTTCACTTAAATACGATAGTGAACGATCCATTATAATTTACTCAATTCGTAGGGTTGATCCTGCTCACGTCTCCTGAATCACCCCGTATGTACCTATCTTTGTACTTAATTGCGTCTTAATAAGTTAATATAATTCTTGTTATAACGAAATAAACGGCATCGATAGGTATGAACAGATAGTATCCAAAATAGTAGGTACATAGTTTACGGAAGAAGTATATGACAGTTATTTATCAGTATTAGCTGGATTTCTTTATTAAATATTGAACTTACTATGCGGTAACGTTCATTACTAGTTCGGTAATCGGTCGGAAGTAGCGCGATGCATAATCAAGTAGTCGAGTCTGCTGTGCTAAGGGGATGAAGTTAGCGGGGAGAGAGGAAGGGGTGTGTGGCACAAGTCACTAGCGATAGATATAGCGGGTCACTAACATAGAGGAAATTATTATACACTGAGATAGGGTTATCAGTCAAGCTTTATGATTGCCTCGCCATCTATACGGCGATTCCTAAAAAATGGCCAGCAAGCGAGCGGACACACACACACACACACACACATACAGACGTATGCATACACACGCACACACGTATACACGGATGCACGCACACATGCACATACGTTTTGATTTCTGGGTTTACTTTGAAACCTACAATGAGACTCAGTAGCAAACCAGAAGGAAAACATTTCTTTAATATAAATGAAATAACATTGTCGTTGCACTTTCTTCCAACCAAAGTACGCAACATTGGCAAAAGTATTTGTTTAACTATTTGACAAAGACTAAACAAACAACAACCAATTTAAAAATGTTCACAAATACACACTATTCACAATGAAACTCAAGCTACGATTTTATTTAAAATTTTACACAATAAATCCTTTTTTCAGATGTAATATGGCTGCTTGAAGTGATTGACATATGTGTGTGTGTGTTCATGTTTTTTTTTTGGTTGATGTGGCAAAATAGTACATTTGATGCAAGTATGGAAGGTTTGTCATTTAGTACAGTCCTGAGTTGACAAGACTCGGGACTAGTGAAAATGACACTTCTGCACGTATGTCAAACGACGTTTTTTAATACAGTCGCCAAAAAATATCAAAGAAACAAAACTAAATAAAACAGTAATTAAAAGAGAGAAAACAAAATCTGTTTACTTGCCGTTGTGGGCTTTGTACGTACCTGGTCTATATCTGGCGTAGTTTACATACATTTAATTGAAAAATAGTATAAATAATATTCAATATGCCATGGTTGTCAGCATTCAGCTAAATCACAAACTATTTTGGGAGAGTTTTATGTCACATGGTAGTTTAATTACATTTATATTTGATTAATTTATAAATAAGTGTATTTTTTGGCGAAAAAAAAAACATGCGTTCATTCATCCTGTGACGGCGGTCTTGCGTAATACTCTATGAATCGGAGGTCACGCATAATACATTTCCTGTCATAGGTCTATTCAATCGAGAAACTTTTTGAAAATACTTTCAGATTTTTTAATATTTGATAAGCCTTTAAATTGTCTAATATGCAATTTTAATATTTTAAATATAATAGAAGCACAGTTTTAATGCCAAATGCTTTATTAAATAAATAAGTAAACTGATTGAACCTAAAACTCTTCGGTTGGGTGTAGGGCTTGAACTAACAGTTTAAAAAAAATTGGAAAAGTAAAAAGCACTAGTGCGCGAAATCCAGCCTTGCGCACGATATACAGCTGCATAAAGTACCTACCCATTTTTGAGCAACTGTATTAAAAAGGATATTTGAGTCATCATTAAAAACGCAAAACAAGGACATAATATTTAGGTCTAGCGCCCATCCCAGGGCGGTTCTATAACTTTTCGGTATTTTAGGCAATCAGAACGAGGCACAGAGTAAGTTAGTCGAGGATCGAGGCAAATATACTGAGTGTAAAGTCAGTGGTCACCAACTCTTTTAATCAATGTATGTATTGTAATGTAATGTGTGGATTGTGTGGTTAGGTTACATTTGAACGTGCGTATGACCGATCCAATAGTACATTATTGCTATGGCCGGGAAAGAGGCAATTGCAGGCTGAGTATGTCTTTAAACGGACGAGCATACGAGTCCGTTAAATTGTAATACGAATCCTGCAATTGTCATTACGGCCGAGGCTATTATAGTGCGGTTCTCGAAAATGGGGAAAATAACATGAAATTTTAATTAAGGTTTGATAAACATAACCTTTAAACGTCAAAAACTTCAAGATTTCCCGCCGTTTATTTTTTTTAACCCGAAGGAAATGTGGAAGGGTCGGTCTTTTACTTTAATGTGTCTATTTATTTGTCATGACTGTCAAACGTGTTGTTGTTTCGAGTAGCTGGATGTAAGGAGCTGCGGATGAGGGTAGTCGCATAATTTTAATTTTGCTGGAACTTGTGCTCGCGATACGCGACTGTAAATAGCGCTCGGGTACGTAATACCCTACCACTTGTCTGGTGTATATATTTTTTATTGACTAAAAGTAAATTAAAAACCACCATCAGGATTCTCGTTTAGTAATAAATAAAAAAATGTAAAACAAAAATGTACTTACCTAAACGCAATATTTCACGACCGAAACAGAAAATTACTCGTTTTTCCATACAATGACGTCATATACTATGCTTAATTAGTATGGGACGTTCTCAGGGCGTGTAGTAAATACTGTAATTTGAAATTTGTCTTTTGTGTTGTTCTAATTGTACTTGTTCCATATACACATTTGTTCCTCTAAAAAACTGGTTCGAATGGGCTTGTGGCAAAGCAATATGTATGGAGCATACACTTTTTTTTGAAAAATCGTAATTCCTAAGAGGTATTTTAAAAAAATACGTTTTCGTCGTTTTTGAGTGTATAGTCAAACATGTAATGTAGTTAATTTTTGTTAAAAGTTTATATTTTTTACCTTTTTGTGGGTTTAAGTAACAAACGTTTTTTTTTTGGTGCGAAAAAGTAGTATTTTTGATTTTCCTCGTATAAAGTATACGAAATATTAGAATGTCACAGGTATTTCATCTAACCTGGATTATTACAATTCAAAAGAATAGATATCGCACGCACAGAAAATAGCAGTGAACAGCACTATTCTTACTTTTGAGAGAAAAAATTATAAATCGACCTTGAACGCGACTCTTTACATTTCTGGTTTTCAAAACAAGTCAAGTCTGGTGCATCAAATTAAAACCGCAATGGAAACCTAGCTATTGTGTTGGTGAAAATAATACAAAGTAACAAAATAAATTGTTTTATAAATAATAACAGATATTTTAGGAGAAAGAGTACTATGAAATGGGTATGTATGAAAGTAAATAACTCGATTATCAGCTTCACCTTTATTGGTACAGTTTAAACAGTTGATTATTGAACGACAACAACAAGTCATTTTATTTTAACAATCTGACGTTGCACGCGAAATCAGGTCGGGAGCGGACTGAACTTCGTGGCGAGCAATTGGACACATAGACCCAATTTTCGCAGGCAAGGTACACTCTTGCTTTCAATCTCGATATATTTCTGTGCAAATAAGTATGCAAAGAGAACAGGTGACATGGTCTTCGTGGATTGAAAGGTTTATGAAATACTATCTCAAAACGCGACTCGTAAATTCAGCAAGTTGATAGCGTAACGATCCTTACCTACATTATAGGTAGATAAATCTAAACATCATTTTTGGATGAGAAAATTACAGTTGATTTTCGTTTAAAAAGTTATGCTCTGGTTTAGTTCAAAGTAGGTATTATATATCACGGGCGTTTATTTTCTAAAAATGCCTTTTTAATTTAACCACCCGATATCCGGATGTATTATTGTTGCATCAAGACGAATAAAAATCAATATCTCTTACCGCTCCCGCCTCCGCTATCGCTCATAATTTAAGCGTCTCGTCGTAAAACCATTACAGGAACGTTGTGCTCCACACAGCGGTGGCTTCATTAATCGGCCATCGTAGGATATCCACTATCGGTATGATATGACGGTAGGCCCGCACAACGGCCAAATTTCTGTCTAAGCTCAGCATTCCGGGATTGAAATCGAGTTCGCTGCTGTCATTCTAAGTCTTAAAAGCGCCATTGTTTGATCGACGACAGGTCTCCTGGAATAGAAAGTTGTTCGAACCTCTTATTCAGCAAGTATTAGATAACAATATTTAATTTGAAGATTCACTCTTTCCATACGTCATTTAAGCTTCTAATCATGATATTACTTATTTAAAACGTATAACATTAAGTACACGTTATAAATAAACATAAAAATAAATTATAATTATGCCAAGATGTCCATACAAAAATACTTTGTAGGAATTAATCAAATAATCCATCTCGCGTAATTATCGGAAAGGTGACCTAGAAATTAGATAATATAATATACTTAAATATTTTCTGAAATGTACCTATACCTTTTATTTAAATATTATCTCATATTATACATATCTATATTTTTCAATTGCGCATGCTGTTGTTGCTAACACAAACGAAATTAAATAACATTTCAAATCAGTTCATAACTAGACCTACGAATACTCACACTGACACACCCACCCATTCTCATAATGAAATAAAACTGAAACAATCTCACAATACATAATTTCCAATTACTATATAATTTTACCAATTATGTAGTAAATCTAGTAATATAAAATGTACATATATACATACATGTCTTTGTATATATATGTCAACTGTTCTTGTAATTTATGTTATGTTTTACTCATGTACAATAAAGAATTTTACATACATACATACATATATATGTATGTTGAAATCTCTATAATATAGTATATAATATATTATGCTTTTGCCAATTAAGTAGTAAATCTAGTAATGTCAAATGTAGATATATAGGTATGTTGCATTCTCAAGCCAGTATGTATTAACTATGTACCTAGTTATCAACTTATTGTCTTTGCATTGTACTGTAGACGCCGTGAAATATATTACTATATACCGTCCATAGTGAGCTAGCGATCAAGCGCGGGGAGGGGGGAAGGGGATACCTTGCCGTAATACAGTGTAAACTAGTACGAAGGGTACCTTGCTATTGCCTCTCAGCGCATACCAACCTGTATAATTTAAAAGATTTCTATATGTTTCGTTCTTTATGTATATTTTTTTCTATATGTATTAACTCACAACAGTCTGTTGTTAATGATTACCGCTACCTGTCTATTAATGTACAAAACCACAGGTAACATGCAACTGTATTAGCTACAAATAAATAAATAACAACTATAATATACTTAATAATTATGTTGACTATGTGGTACTCGTTCGGTGCCTCGGTATTTCGGCTCCACGCACGCCTCCCAAAGGTCCGACATACCAGTGTCCCGGGAACGGGAAAGACATACTATAATAACTGTAAATAGTAATAAATACCAAAACAAAAACTAAAATAGTAACTATGAAGAACACCTCTGTACCCATTAAACTCACGGCGTTAGCTCTTCAATCGTTTATCGCATATCCAAAGTTAATCATATCGCGTAGGTTCAGTAAACATTTGTGGCTGACGCAGCCGCGTGCAACACGATGTCGGACAAAGCGTAAGTTCGGATACATTCCGCCGATGGGAGAGCAATCTTCGTGAGTGGTAAGTAGTCGGAGCGATCACAGCGGACTGTGCATGGCCACAGAGCGTCGACACAGAGGCAGCATTCACTCATTATTTTTGATTTTTATACTACTATGACAAAAAGCTTACTTTTTGACAGTAAGCAAAACAATCACAAGTGCGGTGCCGACATTTTATTGGTTTGAGGATACGTTGTGTTGACGGCTAGAGACATATGCCCCTCATTCTAAAGAAGATTGATTGATAATTATTGACGTGTAAAATACCTATTTATTTTTACTTCTTTATACTGCACCTAACAAATATTTCTTTGTAGCCCAGTGGTTACTGGTAGAGAATGGATTAAAGGTTTAAATCCACCATTTATACTTTTTAGTATTGTGTAATCAAGTTTAAACACAAATAAACACATTTTTGTTAGCTCTTACCACCTTACTTACCACCAAGAACACCACACATACCTAAAGAGCAAGCAGTGGTATTATTATGCCTGCGGTTTTTTTTAAGGTGGCGGTTCTTCCCCAGGTAGAGAATGCTCAATAATATTTTGAAATAGAGGCTAAATGCAATATAAATGATGCTTAACCTTGATATTTAATTATAATTTTACGCCTCGGAAATGAATAGATTCTTGACTATTAGGAAATATATGATTCATATGTACTATGTACTTAAAAGTTTCTCAGTGGAAGCGACTGCAATAAATATTTACTAGACTTTCAAATTTTGAACCACTCGTCTTTCATTTTTCACATAAAATAAAGTAATATATTTAAAAAGATCATGTTCTATGCATTTGGGATACCCTTACACTTTATAACTATTCCAATTAATTTCAAATCGATAGCATAAGTAGTTCTTGATAGACAGACAGACAGACAAAGTGAAACCATAAGGGTTCCTTTTTTACCATTTTGTTACGGAACCCTAATAGTGAAACTAGTATTATTAAACTGACTTGGCTGTTAGAACATAGTCTATGGCGGCTAACAATTCTGTTCGTACCAGGTCACCGCTCGTGATCGGAAAAGCCTCTGTGTGGACGAGCTCGATGTTTATACTAATTTTGCAAAAAGATGACCCATTGCAAAGCAATAACTGACCTTATCTATTAATATGCTGTAGGGTTATCAGCTATGCCATTTTATCTCACAATGAAAGAAGATGAGAAAAAGGAAACGTTTATGTATTTTACAAAATAAAAATTGAATAAATTGCTACTGTAAAGTAAAACCTCCTTATTCTAGCCCTATCGCACAACTATAATAAAACTCCTTTAGATGCAACTTATAATGGATGAACCCTAAGATAGGCAACATAAATACATAAACAAGTGTACCCGGACGACGTAATCACAGCTTCCATCGAAAGATGGAACGCTGCGCGCTTACGGCGTCCAACTCAGACACGACGCATACACTTAGGCATACCCGCCGGCGCGCGGCGGGGACGTCCACCGCGCTATCGGGACAACACGGACACATATCGTCCCTATTCGTCCCGGTACCGCCGCACACCGGGTATTCAGTCTGACCCAGGTCGGGCCTAGCTGAGTTTCTTGCTGGACTCTTCTCAGCTAGGCTAGGTTTAGTGAACCAGCGACAAAACTCCCAGCAGTAGCTCGATTCCAATCACACCTCAGATTCGGTTGAAACCGCTCAACCAATCCCACTGGAGCGCAAACTCTTAGAGTAAGTATTCCAGTGTTCAAAACCACCCGCGTGGTCGTGTCTGAGGTTTTCCCCTGGATTTTCCCCAGGTTACTCTCCAATCACGCACTCCTATCGCTTTATTGGGCCCGGCCTATAAAGCCACAGTCAGGTTAAAAAAAAAACACAAATAAGTAAAAATATAAAATGAATATAAAATAAATCTTACAAGTGTAATAATTACAATAATTAATAAAACTAATCTTACAAACACAACAACAACAACCAACACACATTAGTATCTAATAATTACGATTATTAATATTTTGTTCCTAAAAACAATTCAATAGTTTCATATCATGCAAGTCATTTACATTTTTAAAGGTAAGAATAAAAGATTGATGTCATTTGTATTCCTAACAATGATCCATATAGAAGGATCCAGTGTCTTAAGACTTTCCAACTGTATATAATCCCGGGCATCACTAAAGGATTACGTCTCTAAATCTGACTTCAAAGCTGCTATAAACAAGAAGACAGTTTTGTACAGTCGATAATATTTCATTTCATCTCATTCACACTGCGTCTAGACTTCCAATGGTGGGATTGCTTATACCGCTATAAATATTTCATGAGTTGGAAATATGAGTCCGAGCCTTCATTTTGCGAGAACCACTAGTGAAATTAACAAGTTATTATTGGCATTCGTCCACGGACTCGTTGAAATAATGTGAAAATGGGGTTGGGCACTTACTTAAATACATTTTATTTAAATCCTATACAAATCGAACTATCAATGCATCAACTAGCAAAACAATTTAACTTGACTTTAAGATAAAAAATTAAACAACACATAACATAGCTGAGAACCATCTCCACCATCATA
Source organism: Epiblema foenella (assembly GCA_963556455.1). Classification (NCBI taxonomy): domain Eukaryota; kingdom Metazoa; phylum Arthropoda; class Insecta; order Lepidoptera; family Tortricidae; genus Epiblema; species Epiblema foenella. The sequence goes on along the minus strand of OY747104.1, from coordinate 8,558,000 downwards.
AATTCCGATTTAAAAAAAACCGCCTTCAAAGCAGTTCGTCCTTTAGGGAGCACTGACACACATAACCTGTTTTATGTTACGGGCACGATATTGAATCCAGAGCGGAACGAAGGACATCAGATTTTACTCCCGAGCATAGCGAGGGTTTCAATTGGGGAGGGTGTGTTATTGTTTTATAAATTGTCATTGGCATTTTGGATAGCATAAAATGTCGATTAAAATATAGATTTTACTATTATTTAGACACCGGTGAGAATAATATTTAAAACACAACATCTAGTTATTTTTTTTAAACATAAATAATATTAAGGTATCTTTTTTTTCATTGCTCATATACGTATTAAATAGTATATAATGCAACTGGTGTATAAGAAGAGTATAAAAAGGTGACTGGTGTGGGTGGCGATGTGAGCCTTGGCGAATATAGCAAGTAAAGACACTACGAGCCTTTTTATACCAGTTGTACACCGTTGCATACAATACTTTTTCTACGACTCATTTCAAATAAAAAGTAAGTATTTTTCAGATTTATCATGCGCCATATTTTTCCGTAGTAATTGTGCAATTTACCTACGCATTTTATTCAGTAATGCCACAGATTATATAATAGTTCTTCGAACAGATACTCATCTTCTAATAAAAAAGCTCATACCTACCGTCTTATATGCCTACTAAATTTAACAATGGAGCGACCTTGAACGCTGGGGTCGTTGGCTGCACGCGCCGGCGAAGCGACGCTAGGGTTGACAACGCTTAGAAATTATTTTATAACGAAATAGTTGAGTGAGAAAAGGGTTTTATTTTTTGAAATTTGGACCTAACACATTACAACACATAACCCTCTGTGTAGGTAAGTAACTTATTTTAAATTGGTAGGTATGTATATTCCGACGAGTACTAAAGAAGTTACCTATCTTCTTTATTTATAACGTAATTTTCCTTAGGTCCACCCCACAAAACATGATTCGTAAATCTTAGTAAATAAACTGTGATACCAATTGCTACACAGGGATAAATATAAACATAAAATCAATACACACAACTAAATAATTTGGATATAATGGTAGTGGCGGCTTACAAAATTACCGAGACTCAAGCAGCCCTTAAAAATAATTATTACGTACTTGATACAGGTATAAAAAATTCAATGTTTTCTGTAAAATCACTTCGTCCTTGTTCTAACTCACTACTTTGTACCTGTCATGGAAATAATTAGTAGGTACGTTACTAACCTTTCATCGTCTATCGGCTGAGCAAAAAAGGATAAACGACTTTTGCTTTTACTATTATTACACCCCACAACACTGCAGGGAGTGTAATTCTTTTGCAACGAAGACATTTTTAAATACAACTTTAATGTGTGGCAGCGTCCGGCCGTGAGCGCGTGTGGCAACCAACTGACTGAGCTTACCGTGCGCGATTTTCAAAGTTTAGGTATAATTTTTGGTTCCCATGGTGGAGATAAGTAGGCCTGGTAATGCTGTAACTTTCCTCGTAGACTTTTAAAAGAATCAACTTACTTACACATTTTCATCATGAACACAAATAAAAGCGTTTTATTTAAGTAATGTAATCATTTATCAGCTTGAATGTTTTCGTTTTCAATTAGAAATTTGGTGGAAAATCAGAAATGTGATACTTTGTTTATGGTTTGCCTTTTTTTTAATTTGCTAGACTTGGCATCTGACCTAAACTGAATCCAAATCCGGAACGAAGCCTGTTTCGTTTTCATGAATCCTAAAATAGATAGAACTTGTTAAATAACACAAAATGATAAAAGTGTGTATTTATATTAGTAAATAATATTTTATGTATTAACTAGCTTTTTCCCCCGGCTTCGCCCGCGTAGTAAGCGTAATTTTTAACTGTCTACAAAAATGGAGATTCTCAGTTGCACCTACGTATGTAGGTATGTACGGATGTCATTTTCGTAATCGGCACCCCGAGAAACTACAAAAATGACACCCATATCAATTTTTAAGAAAAACAAAAGTCCACCATCTTGGGTTTGAAAATGCGTGTCATTTGTTTTAAATCTCTCGCTTCATCAAAGATTTTCTCCTTTACTAACTTGGAACCTCCTTTTCACCCCTTTAGGGGAGCAACTTCGAAAAACGCTGTAATAAGTTTTGTTTTATTTAAACAGAGAGTCCACATACGAAGTTTTAAGTCTCTAACTCTAAAACAGAAGTTTCTCCCATACAAACTTTGCACCCCTATTTTACCCTCTTAGGGTTAGAATTTTCCAAAACGCTGAAAACGCTTTCTTTGGATTTAAGTTCGTAACCTTTTTACGAATTTTTAAGTCTTCAGCTCAAAAAAAATCTCCTATACAAACTTTGCACCCCTATTTGATCCCCTTAGGGGTGGAATTTCCAAAAATCCCGTCTTATCCCTTGCATACGTTATAAAAGTAAGCTGAAGTATTTGAAGTTAGTTCCAGTAGTTTCGGCTGTGCGTTGATGGCAGATCAGGACTTCTTCTTTTATATATTTAGATTATTACACACAAATTATAGCAAAATTTTAATCATAAAAGTTTCACTTAAACGTACCAAAGAATGACTACTAAACATAGTATTTGTAGTAGTCTGTGGCACCCAACTCTGCTTTAATCTTTCATTAAAGTAGGGTAAGGAGTGTGTTTTTGGGCTATAGACTAGAAAGACTTTTTCGAGAATAAATAAAGTATGTATTTTTATTTGAGTTCATGATTACGTCAGCCGCGGAAAAAAGTACAGGAGTAGAAAAAGACTTAAAACTAATACAAGGCTTCGCCAAACTGCGAAGCAGTTTGTTGGTGAATTAAATTAAACTTAAATTAACAAATATTTGTGTCCAATCAATCTTACACAAATCGACCTATTTCCAAACTAAGCAAAGGTTGTACTATGGGTACTACGCGGCGATATACATACTTATAGATAAATAGATACTTAAATACATAGAAAACATTTAAGACTCGGGAACAAATATTCGTGCTCATCACACAAATAAAATGCCATGACCAGGATTCGTACCCCGGACCTCCAGCTTCGTAGGCAGGGTCACCACTAATTAGGCTTATTCCATAACTTCTACTATTATCTATATCTGTGCCAACAGTAGATGCGTAAATATTAAATCCTTATTCATAAACGTCCATTAAACCTATTTTAAATATAATGCCGTTAACATTCGTTTGTTTTGTCTTTATCTGGCAAATTGAAATTTGTGTTTGGAGGAACTGGGTTATGAATAGGGGGTGTTTCCTATTATGAAGTAACTTAACCTAACATTTACTAACTAACTACTAACAGTTATTCACCAGTTCAATTAATTATAATCAATGCCTTAAGATTTTTTCTATAGACATGTTTTGATAATCTGATTTCCTAAGTAAAGTCAGGCAACTAGGAAGCACAATCGGCGTCGTTTTGACACGCGAATCAATCACGTGTAATGTGGTCTATTTGTTTGTGTCAAGTACTGCATCGCTTAATCCGCCAGCCACCGCGGAAGGCATGTACGCAGAAATGTAGGTATCTGCTATTATAAGATTTGTGCATTGCAAGATATGTTCTGTTGTGTCTTTACCGATATTTGGATAACACACAATTGAAAAAAAAAGTCGTCCCTCTTGTGGTCAATAGTTAATGGCAGTGTATTTGATTATAGAAATGTACACTCCGTATATAGAGATTAGGTCCAATTGAAAAAAAATAGCGCTTATTATTATTTGATACATGTCCACAAGAAAAAACGTAAACCTGTGCCTGTGTGGGTGTGACCTATTTAATTTTAACTGACAAAAATAGGAAGAAAGCTCTCAATTTGTCTTCATTTTTTTATGACTGTACATTTAGCGATGATTTTTTGCCATTTCGTTAGATTTTATAATTCTTGTTTTGTTGGAAAGCAGGTATCTCAGAATAGTCTCAAATAAATTTGGTGAAGGTCCGATAATAGAAGCCACGAAAAATCAAGGGAACTCCTCAAATAGTAAACGATACATATTTGTCCTCGGAAACCACAAATAATGATGAGGCGAGGATCTACCACAGCATGTCAAATGGTGTTAATAAGAATGAATACTCCCCGCAAAAGAAGTGTTTTACAAATTAATCGCAAATGACAGCTATTCAGCGCCCCTCAGGTATATAAACTTTAGAGCTACAATATAATAGTTACATTGTAGAATTCTTCTTTTAGCAAATTATGGCCAGATTAAGAATTATTGGACAGTATATTCTGTGATGTTACTTCAATGTTCACTTTTGTAGTTCTTATAAACGTTACCTAAAATTATAAATTTGATTGTTTTAGTATTTTTTTTATTCTTTGGGCCCTCACTGAAAATAAGCGTCACTGCTTCCGTGACAACATTATTATTAATAATTAAAAAGTAATTATTTGCACTGATTATGTAAAAGTTATTAGGTACCTACTCTATTTCTATATGTTTGTGAGCTAAATACTTATTCTAATTATACAAATGGTCTACTTCTTCTTATTCTAATTATACAAATGGTGTTAATTCGCCTAAAATATTATTTGAAAGTACGTGAGGCTGCCTATATGTTTTAGCTCTTTTTTGATGTGCGTGATATTCTCGTAGATGATGGTTAATTTTAAATTAGAGTTTACAGTATTTGAAGTAAATTCACCTTTGAAGAGATATTTTGTGATTATGTTTTGATAGGTATTAACAAAATATGCCTAAATACACGTATACAAAAACCGTCGTGTAGCAATGTGGAATGTAATACAATGATTGAAATGACCGCTTTTAATTGATTAGCCAATTAAAATATGGTGCTGGTAGTTTTTGTTCATTTCGAATTAATGTTCTCAATGTGCATATTATGCATAAATTAAACAATAGTTATCTATTCAGAGATATTAATATAAACTAAATAAATAAAAGAGAAACCAAAGAATATACAAATAAACACTTATCGTTCCATTCAACTAATAAGTTACGGCTATGTTTAATTCTAGAATGAATTCCTTATTGGTTTTCGTTTGTAGCCATAGGTTGCACGTCAGTTCCGCAAGAACTGATGTCAATGAAAAATGGTAAAGTCAAATATACTTAATTACTTTGAATTGTCAATTAACAACAATTCGAATGGGCAGAGTAATCTTTCAAATGGTTTTAAATTCTAATCCGCTGGCTTGGTTTCTGTTTGGTTGAGCACACACATTTATAAATCAGAGAGCAAACAAAGCCCCTGTGAATAGTTTCAAAGTTAAAATAAAAGGCACTCACGCTGCTAGGTTTGAATGGAATATAATATGATTACATGTCATAAGTTTTATGCCCCAAAAGTTGGGAACATTCATCGATAAATCTTTGCGTCGCTTGGTACGATTTCATTTTCGAATTTCAGGAGCGATTGCCTCCACTGTTAAAGTTTGCCTGAAAATTTTTCGCAGACGATTGACTTGCTATAGACGGAAATAAAAAGTTTTGTGTTAGAGCAATAGCGCTGTACATTGCACATATAAATGCAAAGTGTGATATCCGATAAGGAATCTTCTTTTACTTGATTATAAACTATACAAGCGTTGCAGTTGCAATTTAATGTATTGGCTGTTATAGTGCTCCTTATTTGTTAGTTCCCGAACTATAGTGCGATTAATTTGAGAAAAAACTAACGTCCAACATGTTAAGAAACCAGTATGTTCCTTTTTAGGATTCCGTAGTACACAAGGAACCCTTATATTTTCGCCATGTCCTTCCATCCGTCCATCCGTGGCTTAACACAATAACGATTAGTACTAGATATTTTTGGGGTACACGTAAAGTGAAGGTGCAATTCTTTTTCTATCAAACCCCAGCATGAGGGTTTTCGTTGGATAGCTCGTTCAGAAATACGTTTTAAGGACCATTTTTTGTTTAAGGAATCCGTTTGCTTGATATAAGCTTTAAAGTGATAATTTTTGTTGTGATCACCACCCCCGTCACTGCCAGCTAAACGATGGCTACTGGGCATGTGAAAAAATCATGGAAGTAGTATACGTAATGAATTTCAAAGGAAAACTTTCAAAACTAATTACACATTGCTAGGGGAATCGATAGATGGATTTGAAAACCATTTTGTGGAGTTTCAGATTAGTACGGACGTACAGAACCTTTAAAAAACATGCACAATCCTTTGTTTATAACCTAGAAAACATTACAAAAAAAATGAGTCCCGAGGTCTTGCGGGTATCACAGACAAAATCGCATTGCGTTGCTGCTGTTTCACTGCAGCCAACGTGAAGCAATGTGTCTCATAGGGAAAATAAGATTAAACATAAAGTCTCCGTTCTACAAATACAATGTGAGGATTATTGTGTAGATAAAATACTACAAAAGAAAGAATAGACGGTTTTTGTCTTTGATTCAGGTTTAAAGAGATTATTTGAAGGATAAACTTATTGAAATAGTTACATATTTATTTAAATTATAAACAGTACATTAGATTTAACCATGTAATTAACCCTGCTTTGTGTTGGTGGACTTGACAATAGTGCTGTATGTGCACTTGGTCAATTATGCGCTTACTTATTGATCATGCTATGTGCACTTCTTTTAGTGATGTCTCGATCTGAGCTACTGATTTTGTGCAAACTTAACTGCATCATTTATTCTGTGATGTCTGTAAAATGTACCTTTTTAATAAATAAATGAAAATATTAGGAAACTATACACGAAGATATCCATCTCAATTTATATAAAACTAACTAATTCGCTTTGCTAATAAAAGTTCATAGCGCGCATGTTTAGGTATGCGACATAGTATCATTACTAATCGCTTTTATTATTCCGCCATATTCATCTACAGGGCTAGATGGGCCCACACACCCGCTAATGGAATAAAAAGTGAGGTCACAAAATAAAAAGATACACAGCACCTCCCCCGGTACCGCTTCGTGCGAATTTCAACTGAAAATTTTATACGTTCAATCTATTTCGAGCGCCTTTATATTGTGTCTCACGGTCCCGCCTCCACACAACAGTTTCGTTTTCAATTATTGCCCACTTGTGGAACGGGATACGAAGAAAAATAAAAAATCTAACAGCTATAATGATATTATACAGACATGCCGCTTTATTCGATGTTTACTACACGTCGATTGTATTTGGGCGAGATCTGTGATGCTCAAAGAAAATTATTGACGGAACGTGCCGGGATAGAGTGGCTGCAGGAGAGCGGGATATCACAGAAGTCCTTTGGAACCGCCTCTAACAATTCGATTGCTTTTAATGCCATCCGAATATTGCTTTCCAAATGCCCATTCTCTTTAAGCTCTGTCTCTGTCTTGGAAAAAAATACTCGTATTTTAAAGGAGTAATTTTAAGGACTATAAAAATTATATTGTTCGCCATTACTTTAATTTGGGCAAAGCGTTAAGAGAATTAAAATTCCAGCGAGGAAATGAGCTCCGACAGATAAACGTATTAGCTTTTATGTTCGTCAGAAAAATCCGTGGCAGTGGGTATTTCTTTAGTATTCAGTTTAATTAATTAACATCGCATACACGTTGCCTTATAAGATTTTATGTTCAAATTAAATATTGTTCACTCTCATATTTTTGTAGCCAATATTGTTCAACATTTATTAAATAAATAGACAAATTAAAATGTTTTTGCAGCAGTCAAGTAAATTGGATACAGAAAATTGATAAAAACCGACAGAGACCGAAGATGACGACAGTAGCTCGGAGGTAAATTATCTGACTTCGCGTTTAATTTTAACTAGTTTTTCTTTCGTATTTCTATTTTAGTTTACTCAACTAACATATAACGAATTAAAGTAAGTACCTAAACCGGCGATGGATCTAGTTTTAATTTAGTCATCAAGCTACAGGTGCGCATCAACCCAAAATATCATACTCTGTTCCAAGCTTGCATTTGGTCCGACTATATTGCTCTCATAGTTTGTTTGCAGTCCAAATTATAAGGGTGCTGGGCTTTCATTTGTAGAATGCACGCGTCGCTAGGTGCATTTTTGTGAGATTACAAATTTTGCGCTTGCAATGTGCAATCTTCAAGTAAATGCCTAGACGGTGAATTCACAGTGAGAGCAGCCACAGCGTGGCAACCACAATGACCTTGAAGGCGTGCAATATGTCTAGACTTCCCAATTTTTTGCTTGACAAATTGCAATCAAGCTACTTAGAAAACAAAATTGAATTTCGCTTAGGTATCTAAAAATTAAACAAAACCGGACTCTACACATCTTATTATTATTATATTATTATTAGAAAGAGCTTCAAGTGTCCCACTACTGGGCAAAGGCTTCCCTCTTTTTTTCACGCGTCCCTGTGTTGTGCATTCTCCCACCACTTCTGATCTGAGACGTCAAGTTCGTCTCTCCATCTCCGACGAGGTCTGCCGCGACGCCGTGCTCGGTTTTGTGGGACCCACTTGGTGGCGATTTTAGCCCACAAGTCTTCTGGCATGCGCAGACGTGCCCAGCCCAGTCCCATTTAAGTTTGGCGGCGGTGTGAGTTACGTCAGCTATCTGGGTTTTGGAACGCAGTATTGTATTTTTAATGCGATCTGTTAATTTCACGCTCAAAATACTGCGTTCCATGGCTCTCTGGCAATCCTTGAAGGCAGATTTCTGAACCTTTGTCAAAAACCAAGTCTGTGCTCCATAGGTAAGGATTGGAAGAACACACATATGCATTTTATAAAAGGTTTATTTTCAGTTAAAATGGAGTGTACCATCTGTTGTTAAGCATGTATGGTCTTAATGGATCGTTACTGCTTTTTTTCTTTATGCAGCCTTATAAGTGCCAGGTGATACGTGGCCTTGGAATTTGTGAGATTCCTAAATACTTTGCATACTGAAGTAACAGCTTGCTAGGGTACCGGTCCCGTAAATACTACCTGATTACCCTGTAGTTTAACGAACTGTAGGTTATTGATTTTGTTAAAACAACGTTATCTATATTATGAACTTTCAAATATGGTGTGGTTTTTTTGAAAAATGAATATGATTTTGCGATAAATTAATGAAAAATACTGCTATCATATAACTATGTTACTCATTGGTATTAACTGTAACATATATTGTTTAGAATGCAGTATTGAAAGTTTACAAATAAATAAGAATGAATTGTAAAAAGCACCCTAGCATTTCCCCCTTTCTTTCCGCGTAAGAGTCGACTATGGGAACCGGGTTGTAGTGTGTTGTGGGTGATGGGCTAGCAACCTATCACTGTAATATCACATTTCCTTCATCTTTAAACCTACTATTGCTAAATGTGGCACTGGAATTAAATTTCATGTGCTCTTTATATCCATTTTAAGAATACAGTTGTGAATTTATGAATGTATGTAAAAAGTAACGGATTACAGTGCAATCAAAAGTACCTACGGCTTATAAAAATACACTGTTGAGTCATTGTCAGATTTAGGTTTGTGTCTTTTCGGTGGACATATCAAAAGTTAAGAACCGAAAAACTTAATTTTGGATTGGTCTAGTAACCCGCATAAACGGTGTTTCCGTAACTATAAATCCATGAAATAAAAACATAACTTACATGTATATAAGCCGTTAACTATTGACCACCGGGTGGACAACTTTTGTTTTTACAACTGACAATGACCCTGTTGTAAATCGAATTTATTACTACTGTCGCTGAAGTTTGCGAGTTACGCTTTTTAGCATCTGAATGAGACAGATATAGAAAAAAAAGTGTAAGCAGCGGGGTAATCATGTAACTTTTTTACTACCGTTAGGTAGATTTTAATGTCAAATTTTAATCGTCACCTCATACATTTATACTTCAAAATTGACAGTAAAATCTATCTACCGTTAGTACATAAAGTTACGTGATTCGCCTGCAGGAATAAATATTAGCTATGAAATTAGGATCATACGATTTGTACGCACTGTTCTAATTTCTGCTGTGGTATGAATACGTGTGGCAGCTACCCGCGTACCAGAATTCATTCCGATGCACATTTTCTTTTCACGTTTTAACTCTTCAGTTCTTTATACTTTGTAATGCTGATTACATTTTCATTGTCACTGAAAAGTCGACCGTGCTGCAAGTATATATAAAGTTGACTTAAGAAATGCGATCTTAAATAAATGTATCAAAGCAAGTCTCTTATTCAATGAACCGTATTTAAAAAAGTAGACATTTATATTATAAAAGTAAGAACAATGGGAAGACCTCCTTAGATTCGCTACTAAGTGTTCGAGCCATGCCGTTTTTTGTTCTACGGGTAGACGCTGTGTTGTTATTATTTATGAATTATGACAAAAATGAAAATATATTGTAGTAGCCAAAAGAATAAGCGTTTCAGAAGATAATTTTGAACAATCGCAATGACCTAAGTAGATATTTGGCACCAATAACTTATTTTCAGAAACTTATGCTTCTTTGCGAAACCGTTCATACTTATAGTCACGTGGCATTATGGTATTTTCCTTCAGTTTTATAAATGGCTTCATTCATAAAATACCCAAAAATGTTCAAAGGACAATAATCTACAACCATCTTAATTTTGCCAGTTTGAGGTACTTAGAGAATACACTATAGGGAAATAACGACAAATAATGTAAGCTGTAACTAACTTTTTAAATAATAGAGACAGTATTGTAGACCAAGGATTCTTCATCTTCAACATAATAAACAAAAAGACGTCTCCTGCTAGACATATGCTTATCCCAGAGAACACCGCTACGTTATTTGCTGACCGTATATCCAATAAGTACCTTTTTAAAAATGTACCTTCAATACTTAGGTAGCATATAAAGCGTAAAAACCGGCCACAGCACAAAGCTTTGAGAGCAAGGAGAAGTGCGGGCGCAAGTGCTCGAAATTCCCGTACCCTGTAATTTGGAGTTGACATCCCTTACCGAACGCTGCATCAGGACTTTTAGTCGCAAGACACAATCGTCGAACAGTAAGACAGTGCTTTTTACGTGACTAGGTATGGGAACGTGGCAAATATGAAACGTGGGAATAACGTTCCATGGACACCTGGCCGGTTATAATGGTAATATTGTAAGCATAAACATGACAAGTATAAAGCTTTAAGTGTAAGGAAAGGTGCAGGAATAACTTGTGATTCGTAAATTTGGAATTAACTTCGTTCGTTAAACACTGCGTGCTGACGTTTAGTCACACGACAGGTAGAAAAGTAACATAAATAAATATTCTGCTAATAAATGGGTGGGATCGAGGCTAATATTGGGTAAGCCTTCAGTGGCATGAAAGTGGCAAAAAATATTAACTCTCTAGCTGTCACTACCTGAATAATTATTACAATATTTACTATATTAATAGCTTGTCGATGTAGTGAACGTGATTACGAATAAGAGCACATATTTTTGCTGCATTTTCGCAGGAAAGTTGTAGGATTATTGAAGCCTGTAATAATTAAATTGATACTTATTTTATTAAAAAATATGAATAAAATTGAGTTTTTTTTAATTGTCTATTCCAATCTTGATGAGGCGGATTACAATTAAGTAAGATCGCATAAAACTGCAATATTGTATAGGATATCTGTTTGATTACATGTTTTTCTTAAGAATTTGATATTACTTCGTTACTAACGCACTGAATACTATAGTGGACTTAAAAATATTTGAAACTACCCAAATCTACAAAAATAAGAACACGGCAAACGCTATATATTTGTAGTATAAAAATATCCTAAAGCAGTGTGCTTGTTGAAAACTTATATCGTGGAAAAATATCGATAAATCCAAACCGCGGTATACGGTTGACGAAAATGATGAGTATCGATTGTGCGCGTCGCAGAGCACCAACCCCGCAGCGCAGCGGCAGCGACGATCAATGCAATACATTTTGCATAATTGATGTCCCATTTACGTCTACGGAACATTTATTCATATTCATGAATTTTACAAATTTTTCAATTTGTCCTGCCAGCAAGTGTATTTACAATACCCTCTTGTTTATTTGCACCAATACAATCTCTGTAAAAGCCAGGTCTGCGCGCATCGCAAAAGTATAATGGTCGGTCTAATGCGATATTTTGATGCTATAGCGCCACTGGCGATAGCATTGCTCTTACTGCAATCGTAACGACTTAGATTTCATAGCGAACAATTGTACCGTGCTCTCTTACACGGTATTGTATTATGTACTACATAGTTCAGTTGTGGGAATTGAATATTTAGCAAGCTACATGCCACTTAAAATTATCCATACGGCTGGTTAGCACTATTTGCTATAGAAATAAACTGCTACGTTATGTCGGGACAAAACTATTACACATAATTAATAATTGGCAACTCAGCGGTAAGACTACTAACCATGTAAAGTTAGCATCTTCACAGTATAAAATTAAAACCGCGAAGGAGATTAAGTTAAAAGATCATTGTGATTAACCCGACCTGTATTATATTTATCTGCTAAAAGTTCTCGTGCCATTGACAATTGATAATATAAAAAGCCTGCCCAAGCCATAGAAAATCGTTCAAAGGAAAAAAAAGTGTAACAAAACTAATTCCCAGTCGCAGCAGAGCCTTGGAGGTAATAGGAGATTGTAAAAGGAGCCAATAAAAGCTTAGTATTGTATGAGAGTACCGCAGGGGAGTCCCTATATTGTGTTCGGGTCCGCGGAGGCTCCCAAGAATCGTCTGACCACGGACGCGGTCAAATTGTACAGAAATGAAATTATCAAGGTACGCTGCCGATTTTCCGAACCAATGAATCAAGATCCAATTCCCTTTTGTAATAGAACATCGTCGCGAAACGCGCCCATGGAGTTACACTGCCCACTCAGTGGACGATTAGGCCGCAGTCACCCTGGAGCACCCTGCGTGTGGGACTTAGGATTTAGCTCTTAAGTCTAATTCTCTAACATAACCCATAAATTGGAATCGTGTATTTTCGAATAGAAAGTTCAAGAATGTTTGAACTAACGTAATGAAAATAATTTACTTAATTACGTTATGTATATTTAACTTAAATATCTACTTAGTATATACTTCATTGTGTTTTTACGGGTGTATATTTTAAGAGCTGGAAGTATAAACTCTTATAAACATAATTTGATATTTTTACTAAGAGGAATACAACATTTTATAATTTAAACCAATTTAGCACGAATGTTACGTTATATCTTAGAAGAGTCAAACAAATGGAAGTGTGTTGTATTACTTTGCTGCTAGAAAGAACTTTAAAAAATAATTACTTATCCACTATTCTTAAGGATGATTGTTCTGATTTTTCCCACAAAACTGCTAATAACACTCAGAACTATCATTAGTTAAAACATAAGTTCGTATAGAAGTCAAACGCTGTTTAATTATCTTAGCTGTTTATTTTAGTATCTTATACATTTTTTGCACCTGCTTTATCCGTATGTAATAAAAAGTTTTGTATTCAACAAGCAGCTAATTCACATTCATGGCTATTTTATATTTAATTATGGGGTCCCAGCGCAAACAAGTTATTTACTGAAATAGCGAAGCGTTTGGATGACGTAACTGGTGACCGGAGAGCTTGCGACTTCCTCGCACAACGTATCAGCAGCGATACAGCGAGGAAATGCCGCCAGCATCCTCGATGCAATACCCAGGGTCTGTTTTAGATTTTAGTTTCAATATTATTTATGTTATCTTTATTTAACTATTATTACCGCTTGTAAATCAATAAATAAATGTATTGTGGGTATAGCCCAATGAAAAATAACCAAACATAGTGGGAACGCAGCCTTAGTGCGTGTAGAAAATGAACCGCAGGCAACTATTATCACATTCTTACTCAGTGTGGGTATCCAAGGACCGACAAAATGCTTGATAATGAATACGCGTGTAATATTTCCTAGTGGACTGGACATGGGTTATTGATGGTGTGTTTGCTATATATTAAATTACATATAGTGTGTATCGGTATTCGAGCTTATTGAAAACGGATGATACACAACGTTGCATTAGCAATTGTTTGCATGTATTATAAAACCATAATTGCCTAATCAAATTTCTCAAATACGCACCTTCAATGTAGTACGTATAGTAACAAAAACATTATGGGCTGTCATTCACTTGTCAATTTACTTTGTTGTACATTTCTGGCATGCATGGCATTATATTAATTTAGAAAGTAAATGTAGTCAGATTTTGAATTTTATAATAAAATACAGTCCGGACAGACGGACAGACAGACAGACATGAAACTAGAATAGTACATTATTGTCGAGGCACGGATGGAGGCAATTGCAGGCCGAGTATTAATTTTAAACGGGCGACCTTCGGAATCCAATTAATTAATATGTAGCTTGTAATTGCCATTTCAGCCGAGACTAATATAGTATTTTCTAAAAAAATGAGGGAAATAAGACGAAATTGGAAATAAGGTTTCTTAAACATAACCTTATAACGCCAAAAAGAAAATACCTTCCCGCGGTTTATCTTTTTAAACAAAATAACAACTCTGTTTTGTTTAAAAATGTAAACCTTTGTCTTTTCAGAAACTAAAAAACATCGCGGTTCTAACAGAAAAAATAACTTCTTCTATTTATATTTTGCGTGCAATGTTATATTATTTTTTAATTTATAACTTACCTTAAACTGTACTAACGCTAAAAAAGTTCGTGACCATTCGTGACCCTTATGACAATCCGCATAAAGTTCATGATTGGTGGCGATAGTACACTTCACCTTCCAATATTTATGTAGCGATTAACGTCCACTTTTCCGGACAATTTTGCGAAAAATAGCTTAGCCATACATAAAATATTATTTAGTTTGAAAAATTATTCTAATTCTACATCTATTGTTACTAATACAATATCAATATCACGGGAATATATGATAGACTCACACGACTATATCAGACAGACACATGCAGACGGACATGCATTACAAATTACTCCATTAATTTTGACTTTTGTACAGAACCCTAAATAGGTGTAAGGAACTTTATAAGCGCGATTGATACATCTGTCTTCTTTCTACAAATCAAAGGTCTTAAATTCATATTCCGAAACAGGTATAGTTCCCACTCGTAAATTATATTCAATTGCCGCGTCATTTTATTCATATCGAATGAAATGTCTACAAACATTGACGTTTTAGTAAAAATCTCCTCAGTCGTCCCGTAATCTGCGTCGAATTGACTTTTCCGCCGGAGAGCTGACGAGTGTTCGTCTGTAATATCCCATAAACGACCCAAACGTATTGGACCCGATGCTTGGAGGTTGATAAAATTTCGTTGATATTTGAATGCGTTATATTCTTTTCGTTTTATGGCCGACCGTCCCTCCCATATAAATACTCGCGCGGCTGTATCAGTTTCAACACATCCTAAATCTATCCTAATACTACCAAAATACCAAACTCATCACTTACGAAGTCATAACAATTTGATAACGAATAATAAAGAAACTTCCTACTTAAATTAGCTACCAAAGTTAATAAAATAACAAATCGAAAAATAAAACAATTTTCTAGAAAGTTATAAACCTGCACAGATTTCCATATCTGCGCGAAGTTGGCACAAAGTAATTCCTCTGGTTTGGAGATAAATTTTACGTCATTTCCTGTCGCCAGGAACTCGGCAAAAATTATCAGGAATCGGCCCTGGCTTCGGGACCATTTAAAATTAATGAATAATGTTATCTGATAATGATTCTGGGAGCTTAATTAAAGTTTTCTTTTTTGTCACTTTTCCTCACTTTATAATCATGAATATCTTAATTATTTCATCCTGGGATAATACTTCTTAAACCGGGCTTCCTTAAATTTGCTCCTAAAACAATTTTCCTGATAAGCACTGTTAAGTTGAAATAATAGCTAAGGAAAACGTAATTGTATTTTATGCGACCGTAATGTCCTACTACAAGAGAATCCCCAGCAAATTATTTATGTTGGTACGACTTGTATTTTTAGCATTTAATAATCCTTAACGAGTAGATAAGTATGAGGTTGACATGATTGTGTAACGCCGTGCGCCGGGTATTGATTGCTTGAAAGACAGTCTACTAACAACAAACTATGCTATTTTTAGTGCAGTACGCTAGGAATAAGATTCGATTTTTATTAAGCCTTATCGTGCCACAAAAGAATCGCTGAGTGTGGTAGGAAAAGGCAAAACGCGAAGCAAATATAAAGAATTTAGATCAAAAAGAGCGAAACATTTGGGAAATCGCGATAACATCATTCAAAGGATGAGGAATGGAGAGCTTTATACGCCTTTGAGTGAGTAAAAATGAATATTTGTGGATCTACATACCGGAGCAGGGGAGATGTAAGCATAACTCCTTGAAGTTGGTGTAGTGTTGGATTTAGATATGAAGTCCAATCCATTTGTAAATCGAAACATAATTTGATAAGAAGTAGAAATCTGATTTTATATAATACTGTTGGAATAGATGAATTTTTAACAAAGCCTCAAATACCCCGACTGACAACCGCTGTCAGTTCGCGCGGGAAACAGTAGATTTGACAGTTGTTGCTAAGATTGGTTAGGCGCGTATAAGGTTGCTCTGTGTCCATAAATTGTTAATTTAATGCAGATTCTTTGTATATTTGTAGAAACAGCGATTACATTTTGTTATTTATCGATTATATGTTTTTCTATTCCAAAATCAGTAGTGGGACACGGATTTGCCACTGCCCACAAGGCAAAATTGTATGCGCGCTGGCGTGGTTTTGCTTTCTTGTTATATGGCAGCCATCGGAGTACATTGTTTCAAGTTTATGTGAATCAATCGTAATAACTAGAAATCAGATGTTTGGATGCATGAGCAACATTAACGCTGCCGAATCAGATCTCGTCGGCACCTAGAGGATCATAGCCATCGTAGGCTAAACATGGCTAAACGCTATTAATGCGCAGACGCCGGTATCATCGTAGCCGCAATTTCGTTTTGTTGTTACGAAATTACTTAACATTGCGCATCATGGTTGATGTTGCTGTTGTCATAAGCACGGCATTATTCATAAAAGGAAAAAGTGCTGTTTGACGTGAATGTGATGTGTTCTAAACGCACCTTACGATCGAAATCGACGTCGTATCGACACGACCCGACGGTGACATCTAGAAAGCTTTATAATTCCAAAAATAATCATTTGTGGAACATTTGGTTCCTTGGTGATCTTTAGTGTTCACAGGTCAGAGGAATCAGGGGAAAGGTGAAATGGAAGCTGCCTTGCCACTGCACCTACAGGCCTTACAGCATGCAGTGCCAGATGTTATGGATGTACTTAAGTCAACGGGTATCTACACATGTAGGAATTCAGTGAATTGTGGCAATACAATCAGCAGCAAGTATTGTTTCCTGGAATTGGTAATTTCCTATGCTTCGGATACTACAGGCTTCTATTTATCATACAAGTAGTAATGCACATACTGGTAGTGGTAACTATTTGTTCATCTATGAGTGGCTGCTGTCTAACATATAAACAGGTAACAAACAGACTTTGTAATCAATAAGGGGAAATTGATTTTTGACATAACTAAATTATGTGACTGTTTAGTCCAGTAAAGTGCAGCATGGTGCAGTCAGATTGAGTATATCCAGACTGTCAAATCTTAAACCACTTACAAGTCAAATCACACAAATACTTAGAAAGTACCTAGTCGTAGGTCATACCTACATGCCCCGGTTGTCATGAATTTTTAATAGCAAGGAACTAAGTGTTGAAAGTGCAGTAGAAGTATTTCAATGTTGGCAGTTAAATGAACATTGAATGTTGTTACTAGCAAGCTTACACTTTATTTTAGTTCTTTGAGTTAAATGTCTTGTTGCACAACACTAGTAACTGTAAAATTGTACTTTTGCAAGTTGTATTCCAGCTCTTGTTTTAGAGTGATATACATTATGAGTAAAGTTGTGAATGGTCACATGTCACATACCTATAACATTTTCTAGCAAGGAAAGAGACTTAGTGAAAATGATTTTTGCATACACCTGATGCATTTGGGAAAATCATGACTTAAGTATCTGTCAATAAAATTGTGGTATGAATGAAACCACTAGTATTAGTTAGTGGTACTGCTATTGTTGTTTTACTTGCTAAGCATTTTGCACAATGAGCTTTGATTTCAGAGATAATTTGACCCTAGACTGTATGATGCATAGTTTGGAATTAGTGAGTAACGGTCCAGATCATTGTTGCTGTTGGAATTATGAGAAATGGTCCAGATCATGAATGCTAAGTTGGATCAACACATTTCCTGTTAAGTAGCAATGTAAATGGTAGGGCTGTGCCCTGTAACATTATTTCTTTAGTGTGCAGAAGTTGATAGCTGAGTGCCACATGGGAAAGTCATGATGTCATGATGAATTGATGACAAACTGATAACAACACTATACACTGAAATTAATGGGACAAAGTGAGGAGCTATGACTTGTGATTTTTCAATCTTTGTGGTATGGAATTCCATTGGATTTAATGAATAGATGAAAAACTCTTGATCGCTGATCTTTCATGTACCATATGTGGATAACTTTTATTACATGCAAGCCTTTATTGATCATGTGTGATGTTTTTTGTTTGTTTAGTTTGTTTGTATCAAGTTTGCAGGTCAAGTCTAGCAAACTTCCTGGAGTAAAATGAGAAATGAAGTTTTGTGTGTATGGGTCCGGGTGATAAGGAATGCACTTTATGTTGCCATGGGACTGGCCTAATGATAAAGATGTATGGTGTCTATAGCTCAATCTAGTACGCATGATGGCCCAGTTGAATTGGAACTTGTTGGAGTTGCAGTGATGAGTAATCGATGACTGAATAAGAAGGTACAGTCGGCAATGTAAGCTCGTACACAAAAGGTGAAGGTTTTGAGACTTATTTTATCTTTGTTCTGTTTTTGTCAACTTAAAAGTTTTGACCTCATGCATATGGATCAAGAGGTGCAGAGGTAGTGGTGATATTAATGCAATGGATGAAATTTCGGATTTGATGAGATAATGTTGCAATGTGTTGTGACAACCATTGCATTTAACATAACTGAAAAAGGCTCAGTATGTAACTACTTCTTGCATTTACTTTGGCATTTAGTCATTGGTATGTGTCAATTTTGGATGCTATCTGCATAATGCTATTTTGGATAACATGTGTGTTAATGATTGAACAACAGTAGCTAAAAGGCTCTGTTGGCCTTAACTTATTGCTCATGAAATGTGATATGGAGTAATGCTAATGAACTGAACACCCTTAGTAAGTTGTAAATTACAGACTTGCGGCTCTGTGACCACCTGCGATGTTAGCTGTGACCTCACATTCATGCATGATGTGAATGTCTGAATGAATAAGTGTCCATAGCCAGGGGCTTATTTGTTGATCTTCATATTGGAAGGACTTCTTGTGACTCTTGGGAAATGTTTATTTGGAGAAGAATCATTTGACTTGATAAAAAGTAACTTGCATTGTTTCCGTTATGTGTTTTGTGCCTGTGTGTTACAGTGAAGGAGGCCTTTGCGAGGCAAGAAATTATTATGGGTCAGTAAAGGCCGAACAGGTAAAATAAAACATTTTGCATACCTGGATAAGCATTGTGATAAGGATTATGGTGCTATGAAGGAAATCTGCAAAGAAAACTTGCAGTTGTCTACCTTGATATCTGAGAACTGAGCGGCCTGGAGATCAATAGTGTGCAAAGTGACGGCCTTATGTAGTGATGACCCTCAGTCATGAAGGTGCGACGAAGAAGGAAGGATTATGAATCTTAGATGTACAACTGTATGTTTTATTAGAATTGTTGGATGGTAAGCTTAATGTGGGATGTACTTTGGCTAGATGGAGCCACGATTTGTGAAAGGTCAATGGCAAAAGCTGGGTGTGACAAGCCAAAGACATGCTAAAAATGCGTATTGGGGAAGGCATATGTCCAGCAGTGGACTATTGCAGGTTGATGATGTAATGATGATTTCCACTTTATTTTCCATGAATGGTTTGAATGAATCATGGGGTGACTGACTAATAGTTGTGTTCATGGGAATAATCATGATTTGATTTGTGTTTGCTCTTTGCAGTGAGGGTTTACTGTGTGAAGAGTGCTGTCTTTGCGGCACAGTGAAGAGAAGAGTGGTGCCAGGGGTCATGCACTGCTTTTCTGGACCCTATCCTATACTGCGAAGACCAGAGCGATGCCTGGAGGCATGCGCCACTTACTGGAGCGTTAGTACGCAATGAACTGCAGTTCTGAGCGTGTTCCAGTATATGGTAATGTGGAAAGGATAGTGGTTAGTCATACACTGCTTTAGTTATTGCACCTGATAGCTGTGATTCTGTTTATCATAAAACTTAAATCCCCTTTTTTTTTATTCTTTTGAGTCCAAACAAAATCTAAGTAGTCCCTCACAACGTTTCTCTTAGGGCCTCCCTGTTGTAGGTTCATAGAAATTAATTCGACATACACTTACCGTTACTGACTGACTTACATCTCTTTCATGATGAAACGAATCACAGCGGGGCATTAATGATAGTAGGTATGAGTGCAGGTTAGTAAGCTACGTTGATACTTGTGTAGAAGTTTTACTTTGAGCAGGTTGACACGCTAACTATGGTGCCTCTGTTAACGTTTACATGGTGCGGGTTAACAAACACTTCACGTGTATGCGGATTAACGGGTTGTTGTGACGGCTCTGTTAACGTTTTACATGGTGCGGGTTAATAAGCATTTTACATGTATGCAGGTTAACATGTGGTTGCGACCCTTGTTAACAAGACGGGACGTAGGGACGCCTTGCCCGTAGCAGACGGGAATGGGGGACGCTCCTACCCGTAGTGACGAAGTGGGAGCTGCGATTCTCATCTTTCGTCTGCAGACGGGACAGCCCGTAGTTGACGAATTGGGAACTTGTGTTCTCATCTTGCGTCATGCAGACGGGACGAGAGGGTATAACCTCTACCCGTACGTAAGGCCATGGCAATGCAAATTTAAAGGTTTGAATAGCGCTAAACTATTAGGAGCTGATGAATGATCGCATGATGATTGAGTGAATTATGATGTTGCTGATGTATACTGTGTGCGTACTCATTCACGCCTTATCTTTTATGGATGTTCGAAATATGATGACGGATATGTGATGTTGAATGGATACATCTGGTTTGTGAATGATTGAATGTTGATGGAACAAATGTAGTGTTGAACGAGTGATAGAATGGAGATAAAAAAAGGGTTCCTCTTGTGCCTGTCGGTACGGAACCTTAAAAAGGGTTTCAGATGATAGAGATTGCGAAAGTTGTTGCAGATCACGAGTCGTGTCCAGATGCTGGTGCTCTGCAAGTCACCGAGCTATGGACGTCAGGTCTGGGGCCTGAGCTGGAGGGAGCGTTCGACCCTGCCGTGAAAGCTGCCTTCCGGCATCGCCTGAAGACGGGTGTTGGTGGTGAAGATCGGAAGATGCAGTCGAGGACGATGCACCGTCAGGAACGGCCGTGTTGGAATAGATGAATTTTTAACAAAGCCTCAAATACCCCGACTGACAACCGCTGTCAGTTCGCGCGGGAAACAGTAGATTTGACAGTTGTTGCTAAGATTGGTTAGGCGCGTATAAGGTTGCTCTGTGTCCATAAATTGTTAATTTAATGCAGATTCTTTGTATATTTGTAGAAACAGCGATTACATTTTGTTATTTATCGATTATATGTTTTTCTATTCCAAAAATACATATTATTAGATATTATTTCCCATCGTGTGAGTAGGTATAACGAGTTAAAATAAGGCTCGCAATATTTTATTTTTCTAACAGTAGGTCAATCATATTTTTAAGGGTGGATCTTAGGTCCTAATACGTTTTTTATGAGTAAGAGAATTTAATTCGAATGTGGGTATATAATTCGTTTTAAATAATTATTTACATTAGAATAACTCATACTGTTATCATCAGATCAACTTAAATGTACCTATATTAAGACAATATTCGTTAGTCACACCTCATAATTTGTTAATCTTGCATAAACCGTTCCCTCGTCCGTCACATTAAGCTGTTCAAAAACAAACAAATATCCATTAACGACTACACGTGTACTGAGTGTAAACTATTATATGTTCCGTGCTGGCAAAAAATCCGGCCATGCATGCTAAAGGTGAGGGAGCAGGTAATTGCTGGCAATTTGTAATAGCTGTGATCGCGGGGCGGAATGCCAGCGCTAAACTCCACTATTAATTTCGTACATTTGATTAACGAAACTACTTGTTATGCTAATGAACGCTGCGAAAGAATGCACGCCAACGTGTTAACACGACGCCTTGTCGACACGGCGTCGTGCTTGCATATTTTCCATGTAATTGCTGCTATGAGCCAGCCATTTTAAAAATGAACTTTGCTTGTCAGCTATCAATGTCAGTTTCATTACATCGAGTGTTTTTAGTCAGAGTTTTCGCTCTTGAATTAATTTTGCTGACTTACGTCTAAGACCTACTCCTTGAGATTATCAAGGCGTCTTCAGCATAAAGGCAATTAAGTAAAGTTTATTTTCACCATCTTGCATAAACGCACATCCTCTAGTTAAATTTTATTAATAAATATGAACTTAACTGAGCTTGCAAGTTGCAATCCTTAAAGTTTAAAGGTAGTAAAACACAACGTCAAAGTTGGATGTACCTTTATGTCTAGTTTATTAGTAAAGTCGTAAAAAGTGCAACAAGTGCACAGAAGTGCACTTATGCAGTACTGTGTCTTCTACGGTGCAATGAAAGAGGTGTTAGAAATTAATATCCTGCTTTAACAGTGTTCAATTAACACTATTGTGAACCTATCGTGTGGGGCGGGAACGGGCATTTCGGAATACTATTTCTGTTTCACGCTTCGGGTTCTTGCACCTGCATCGTGCGATAGAGAGAGTCGTCGCCGAGAAAACGTTGCCGTTTTTTGTATTAAAATTTTTTGACACACAATACTGTTAATACATTATTTGTGAATAATTTGTACGTGTAACGTAGAAATGCCGATTCTTAATCATCATCAATTCAGTTGCCACTGCATCCCTGCCGGATGATTATTGGTTATATCGGATTATTGTTTCTTAATAATCTCTTACAAATAAAAAGCAACCTCGTTTATTTTATGAACACTTAGCTCGACTTCGAGCAAACAGAAAGCTCTTGTCTTTAAGCGTAAAATCTTGGAATATGCCGAAAAAAAAAATTAATACATGACATGTATAACACTATTTAATTAGCCTCTCATCATAATGAATTGCTATTGTTGCTTCTAATTTGTTTGGCTTAATTTCCATCCATGTGTGAAGCGAAAAAAAAATGAAACACAACATTACACTGTAATTGAATTCCTGTGTAAAATTGTCAACGAACTATCGTTTTAAACCAAACCGAATTTGTTCCTCAATTACGCGAAGCGCGAATCCGCAGTGACACTTATAGTGATGTCACGGCAGTGATAACATCGCGGCGAGGTGTTAATGGCTGATGGCTATCATAACACGATTTAGCGGCGATTGTTTACATTAGCCACGGCAGCGGTAGGGTTGAGCTACGGTCGGTGCTTTGATAGTGCAGTGCCGTGAGCTGTATGTACGCTATCTTTAGGTAAGCGATTTGCTTGCCTATGCCTTAAATCTACTCGTATATAATGAATTGCAGATGTGGGAAATGTGTCTAACATTTACTTATAAAAAATGGTTTTCATTAGGTATATAAAGCAGGTAAAATATATAATATGTGTAAATATATAACATATTGTATGTGTGTATTATATGTATATATCTGTACGTATTTTTGTAATCGAGTTGATATAAGTAGAGATTTCTAGCAAAGTTAAATACCTGCACCAAATGTTTCTGTTTAGCCCAATGGTTGACTGGTAGAGAATGCCTTATGGCATTAAGTCCGCCATTTGTACATACGTCTTGAATTGTGCAGTAAAGTTCAAATAATATATAAAAATACTATCTGCCTGCGCCGGTTCTGCTTGCGCTTTACAGATAATCCAGATATTTATTTCTAAGTCTATTTTATACAATGGTGCCCTTTTAAAAGTCGGATGACAACGAGTAGTTTCTACAAAGCATTTCAATTTCATTTATTCCCTCAACTTACAACACGACAGTAATACATGATATCACCAAATCGTTGTAATATGATAGTCATACAATGACGTAAAGTTTGTACCACTACCTTATATATAGGTATAGTTTGTCATAAAAACATTATATCTAGCAAGCTCCATCATGAACTTGGGTAAAAATTATCAATGTCACAAATTAAAATTCAATTAAATAAATACATTTCGAATCATGATTAAAGATTAATAT
This sequence comes from Epiblema foenella, assembly GCA_963556455.1. Lineage (NCBI taxonomy): Eukaryota > Metazoa > Arthropoda > Insecta > Lepidoptera > Tortricidae > Epiblema > Epiblema foenella. The sequence continues at coordinate 8,533,807 of OY747104.1, read as the reverse complement.
TAATATTTCATGTTAGTTAATGATAAAAAAATTGACTCCGCTCTTTTCCCAGACGCCGATGATGCAATTATGTGATTGCGAGTTGTGAGAAACATTTTGTCAAAGTAAATTTGAAAATAAAAAGTTGTACACAAACAATAAAATCTTTGTACTTTTCCTTGCATTCTTCTAGATCACCTTCTTGCATTCCGTCATCAAACATCCTATTCTAGTTGTAAACATATTGGCGTGCGCAGCTGCTTCGAGTGCCGAGTTGATGAGCCGGAGCGCGCGCGCGGCCGGGACTTGCGCACCCCGTGCCGTGCGCACCGGTACCGTCGCCAGCACTGGTCGCGTGCGCGCCCTTTAGTATGCGCATATTTCTAAATTAGGGACTGAATGTGTAAAAATTTCTACGAGGCCGTTGTAGTGCAGTCTGTTTCTTAAGACATTAATAGCAAATTTAGCTAGGGCTAAGGATCTTCTGACCTAGAGCGACTGATAACCTAGTCGACCTTGTATAAAAATCGTCGGGTACATGCAAGGATAACACGTAAACGATTTCTTGACTAGGGCTCTGAGAAATCCTTTTTGGTTTTGTTCCAAGATAATGATATATTTGACCTCGTGCGGACTCCATACCACTGCGTTAGTTTCTAGCACGCTGCGAACTAGGGTAGCGTATACGGTTCTCGACGCCGCCGGAGTTAAATTAGCCGTATTCCGCAAGACAAAGTCGAGGCGACAGTTGGCGACGTCGACAACGTGCAGTGCGTGCGTACGGAACGTCAGCTGCGCGGCGAATTGCCCAGGTCGCGCACGCGCTCCACGCGCGTCACCGCCGCGCCGCCCACCGGGTACTGATGTATCAGAGGGGCTCGCTCAGAGTATATGACATTTCGTACTTGCCAGGATTAAATAGCAATTTATTGTTTAGGCTCCACTCAAAAACCGCTTCGATATCGCGCTGAAGCGCTTCGCAATCGGCCACCATTTAACAAGCTTTCACAAGTTTAACGTCATCCGCAAACATTAATATAGAGGAGATTTGCACCACCTCCGGCAAATTATTTATTAAAATGACAACCAGGAGAGGTCCAAGGTTTGTGTGAGGTCTGCAGGTCCTCAGGAGTGGTGTTTGGAGGGGAAGCAAAGATTGATAGCCAGGGAAGAAGGTATTTATTCATAAAAACAATAAGGCACCTGCAACAAGCATACGATGCGTTTAGCCTACGATTTATTATCAGCTATGTATTAAATGGGTTAAATTAACAAATAGGTATGGAAACTTACAATATTGTGCCTTGGAACAGTATAAATACACTGCACTGTAGAAAATAACAATACAAATCTCTCGATCACAGTACGAATAATATCATATAACTTCACTGTTTTTAGTAGGTATTTAGGTCTAATATTTTATTTTTATTAAAATAACAGCATAACTGGGTAGATCATTATCGATCGGAAATCAAGATCGAACTGCGCTGCCGATAATGGCTGCGCAACGTCACGTGGAATTCGAAAATGTAGTTCAAATTTTAAAATTTAGAGAAAAGATAAGTCAGAAAAACGGCCAGAAAGTTTGTATGTAACGATCCGATACACGCATCGTTACACTACCGGGGCTGCCCTGGCAGGGGAAATCCTGGGGCTTAAGGCCACAAGGATTTCTCCGTATTAAAAACTAAGGAAAGTGAGAGATGGGTTTGGAATAATTTAGAAGGTGAGGATGTTATTTACAATGCATATTTTACAAGAGGGGAGATTTAGACACACTAACCATCCACTATTGCCATTCATTCATCATTCTTGCAGTATTTTGGTTAACTTATTTTTAACCAAAATGCCTTCTAATAGAGTATTCCTTTCCATAAGGATATACTCGTTAAATCTCCCTCAAATGGTAGTAAGGCTTTAAAACAGTTACCATCCGCTGAATAAGCATGAAATATGATTAAATATGTAAAAGTAGGTTCATGTAATGAACATCTGAGTTGAGAAAAAAAAAATATTCAACTGAACTTGTAGGATTACTACAAAATATAAGCAACAATCCATTAGGATTGAACATACTATGTATAGAAGTATGTATAAAAAGTGCATAACTACACGCACATATGTAGCAAAGAGTAGAAAATTATCATACTTAGTTTCATTATTGAAACTCGTTAGGTAATAGTAATAATAATAACATTCACTTCATATTTTCACGCTGAAGGAGCGTAAAAAAAAAAAAATGTGAATGATATGGTAAATAAATAAATGTAATTGCCTTAATGAAACCGAATAGGTAATGAGGTGATATATGATCAAATTAAGTTTAAATATACATATGTACAATGCAAATTATGAAAATAATCAGGAGAAAAGGAACTAGATTTGTGAATATATACGAGTATAGTGTCGAATACATATGCCAAATAAATAAAGGAACGAAAAGTTTATTTTTGAATTTTGAGAAGAGGTTTAAGGTCTCTAATATGCCATCGACCCAAAACCTTACCAGACATGTCCTGCAGGACATATACTAGCGGTGATATCTTTTTAGTAATTAAGCATTTAATAAACTTAGGGGCCAGTTTCATGGAATAATGTTTAGGTGCATTACTAATGGTGTAGTTACGTTTCCAGACAGTGTCACCTTCATTGAATTCGTAATGTTGGTGGTGTTTATTATATGAAGAAGAATTGATTTGGTGTGCTCTCCAAAGACGGGATTGTACTTCAGAGAAAACTGGTTGAAGAAGACCAATATTATCAGCATATTCGTCTCTGGGTGCGAAAATAATGTCATCTGTGAGATCAGAGTTATTGTATACTGAACCACATGTGACTAATTCGTGGCCAAATACAAGGAATGCTGGAGTGTATTTGGTAGTTTCATTTATTGATGAATTAATAGCGAATTGTATTTTATGTAAATTGACATCCCAATTCCTGTGGTCATCTTCTACGAATGACGATATAGCTACAGTGACAAGTTTGTTGTATCTTTCCACAGGATTCGGCTGCGCGCATTTAATGGGGCAATAGTGTATTTTGGGTATTTGGTAAGAGTGGAACAGATCAGTTATTTCTTGGCTAATAAATTGAGGTCCGTTGTCTAGAATGATAGTTTGTGGGATACCGTAAACTAAAAATACAAGATTTTCAAGAATATGGGTGATTACTGATGAGGTAGCGCGTTTTATTGCAAAAAGAAGGCAGTATTTCGAAAAGCAGCATGTTACAACGAAAATGAATTTATTATGTTTAAGTGTTGTTGGTAATGCTCCAATTAGGTCGATTGAAATGCATTGAAATGGGCGGGAGCATTGCTTAGGCTTACCCATGAGGCCAAGTTTAAGTTGAGTTTGGTGCTTGTAAGCTAAGCAAGTCTCACATTTAGCTATGAAATTTGAAATATCTTTGTACATACCTGGCCAAAAATATTTCAACTTTATTCTATGATATGTTTTATATGTTCTAAAATGAGCGCAAGTGGGTGTAGAATGGTTTTCAGTGATGATAGGAATTCTGTATTCAAGAGGAATAACTTCTTTCCAGTTGTACTCTGATTGGAGTAATGTAGTTGTTTTTGAGTATCTATATAATTTGTTATTATGTATTATATAATCGGGAGTTGTATTTGGGTGTAGAATACATTTTGAATAAATATTATTATACCAATCGTCGTTTGTTTGGGAACTATTATAATTAATAATATTTATAGGTAGGAATCGTGACAAGGCGTCAGGAATTATGTTGTCTTTACCGCGTTTGTGTTTTATTTCAAAATTGAATGTTGAAAGACGAATACTCCAGCGAGCTAAGCGTCCACTAGGGTTGTCAAGATTGAGAAACCATTGCAATGCTGAATGGTCGGTATAAATGGTGAACTTTAAACCGTTGTCCAAGTAACAACGCCAATGTTCTAAGGCAAGAATGATACTTAAAAGTTCTCTTTCCGTGATCGAATAGTTTTTTTGAGGACCGGTAAGTGACTTACTCATGTAAGCTATAGGCTTCTCAATTCCATCAAACTCTTGAGTTAGCATGCCACCGATTCCGAAACTAGAAGCATCGCAATGTACAGCGAATGGTTTTGTAAAGTCGGGGCAAGCAAGAATTGGGGTGGAAACAAGAGCTTCTTTTATAGTTCTGAAGGCTTGGTCTGCTGCTGTAGACCATTTGAATGGTGGTGCTTTTTTGGAAGTTGAAGTAAGTTTTGTGAGGGGTGCAACCTTAGTGCTGAAATCTGGGATAAAACGTCTGTACCAACTAGCTGTTCCTAAAAACTTTTTGACTTCTCGTGGGGTCGTGGGGGCTGGTATATCTAAAATAGCTTTGACTTTGTCAGGGTCAGTCTGTAAGCCATGTTCATTTACTATGTAGCCAAGATATTTTAGTTCTTTTTTGAAAAATGAGCACTTGGGAAAGTTAATTGTTATGTTGGCTTGGGATAGTCTTTGGTAAACTTTATTTAATAACTCTATATGCTCGTCAAAAGTATTGCTTATGATAATTATGTCGTCTAAATAAGTAAATACAGAATTGTCAAGATTTTCTGATGGAAATAGGGTATCCATGAACCGCTGTTGAGTAGCAGGAGCATTAGTTAATCCAAATGGCATTACACGGAACATGTACATCCCTTTTGATGGAACGTGAAAACTAGTCTTAGGTCTGTCTGATGGGCGTAAGGGTATTTCCCAAAAAGCCTTGGCTATGTCAATAGAAGAAAGGTATTTAGCATTTTTTAGTTTGTCGAGAATGTCTGATATAAATGGTAGTTTGTAGGCATCTTTTTTAGTGATGGAATTCAATTTACGACTATCGATACAAAAACGCCATGTTCCGTCTTTTTTGGGTGTAATTATGACGGGATTTAGCCATGGGCTTTCGCAGGGTTCTATAACATTAAGTTTAAGCATCTCATCAACTTCTTTGCATAAGGCTTTCTGTTTCTCAGGTGACAGTCGATAACAGCGTTGCCTAATTGGTGGGTGATCACCGGTATCGATATGGTGTTCAACGAGATGAGTTCTACCTAATGGTTTAGATTCGGTTGAAATGTTTCTAAACTTTTCGATTATAGTATCAGAAATTAGACGTTGAGTGTCTGTAAGGTTATCGTAGTGAGTGACATGATTGGAAGGAGTATCGATAACTAATGTATCGATATGTTTATCTGAATATGACGTTAAAGTCTGAAGGATATCTGGAGCTAACTTAAATAGCTTCCAGAAGTCGATGCCTAAGATCAAGGGTTGTTTGACAGATGGTATAACGTGAGCGGTTATTATGGCCACTTTTTCCTTAAAAAGAATTGGTATTTGTATTGTACCGATGGAATGTATTGATTGGCCATTGGCTACAGTACCGGTAATTGTATATTTATGATTTAATTTATAACCGTGGGATAAAAGTATTTTATGGGAATTATTGCCAAGAATACTAATAGCACTGCCACTATCTAGGAGACCGCATAAAGTTAAATTGTTTGACTGTACATTAACGTAGGGACGTTCGTCATTAGGATTTCTGTTAAAAAGTGCAGAAGTAGTTCTATAAGACGTCATGAATAATCTTAAAGTGTCTAACCAAAGGTTCCATTCTGTAGCAGTAGTTTTGTGTAAGTTACTTTTCTCCTTTACGTGTTTTTTTGAAAACTTATGACAATTAGTACATTTTGGATAAGTGACATTTTGTTTACCACAGCGGAAACATACTATGTTTTTACTAGTGCAAACCTCTAATGAATGTTCATTAGTCCTACAACGGGGACAGGAGAAGCGTAACGATGTTGAAGGCTGAGCTGTTACAGTGTGTATCGATGATTTATATGGAAATGGTGGTATGTTAGGTCGTATGGATTGATTGTGATTTAAATTTGGTTGATCAACTGTGTGTCGGTTGAAATAAGAGTCGGTATTACAGCTTTCGTACCATTTGCACGTTTTGAATAACTGATCTATTGTTGTTACATCTGTAGGACGTAATTTTGAACTGAAGTACGGACTCATGTTTCTTCGTAAAATGCCGATTTTTGTATTTTCCGAAAGTGGTTCATGTAATTTAGAAAATAGTGCCTCCATGGCTGAGAAAAAGATAACAACTCTTTCTTTAGGTTTTTGTTTTCGAGATTGAATATTTTGCATTAAATTATAGTCATGGTTATGAAGTTCAAAATCTTCAAAGAAATGTTCCTTGAATGTTTTCCAATCAGTCAAGATAGATTTCTTTGACCTGTACCAATCTAAAGGTGTACCGGATAGAAAATCATATATATAACTGTATAAACGTTTGTTGTCAATATTACGTGCTATTGCGAACTCTTCTAGGTTGCGTATAAAATCGCGCGGACAAGTATCGCCTTTATAATTAAATTTCTTTAAGTCGATTGGTCTTGTTTCGCTAAGGTTGGTTAGTTTTTGTGCTAGTATGTCAAAATGTGTACTAGGTTCTAGCAAGGAGGTCGCGGATGCATAACTAGACGTTGGTGACGTTTGTGAAAAATTGAATTTTCTTTGACAATCTGTCAACTGTTCACAAACATCTTTGTAAATTTGGATAATTTCGGAAGATAAATCTGTTGTGATATCTAGACGACAGATTCTGCTAGATAAATGATGCAAATAAGTGTTTATTTTGTCGTGATTTGCCGAAGTTGTGGCAATTAAAAGAATTTGAGAAGAAACCAGTGATAAACATTTCTTGATTTCTTTGAGGTCAAGTTCAATCGTGTAAGGACTAGGATGAGTAGCGCAAGGGTCAGCTAACAAATCAAGAGTCAATAGTTGTCGCAGTTCGTCAGCCTGTGAAGAACTGGGGAATGAGACATTTCTAAGCTTGAGTTCATAGATCAGCTCAGGCTTATTTAAGAGTGTTGGATTCATTGTTACCTAACTGGATTAGAGACTAATAAGTGTTTTGCAGTTAATTTTAAAGAAAGGAAGTGTTTGTAATTAAAGGGTTTATGAATACGTAAGTGTTGGTTTATTTTATTTAAATAAAAGGTTATTATGTTCAAAAGAATAATTGAAATAAGGCTTAAGTGTTTTACTACCGGTGTAGGATAAACTGGTGGATATGCTCCAGCAGCAATGCCGTATAGTGAGTATTGACTTACGATTCGGTGACTCAATAGAGTTTTAAAAACACCAAAGGCAAATCAATATTATGAAGATTTCAGTGGAAATCTCGGATAGTGTTATTGTATGTATATGTTATGTGTTTAATTATTTGTGATGTGTTTTGTAGAGTATCGCGGAAATACTAGGAGATGGCAAATTAGAGAACTTTCGATAGAGAAATGTAAGAAAAGTAATAATATGATAAATATGTTATGAGAAAATTATAATAAAGAAAAGATCAAGTTATGTTGCTAAAGGAAAGGTAGGAGTTAAATTTAATTAGAATTGTTAGGCCGAGAGAGATGTCAAAATGGTTCGGTAGACTATTTACCTTTTAGAATTTTGAAAAATAAAATAAAATTAATATTAGCTGTTACAAGGTAGTTATAAAAAAGTATAAAATAAAAATTGGTTCTGGGGCTGATGACAGGTTCTGGAGAACGCCGTCGGCAGCTCAGCGGTGTGGTGTTCGGGGTTGGGTGGGTTGATTACGTTGGGCGCCAGTGTGAGGTCTGCAGGTCCTCAGGAGTGGTGTTTGGAGGGGAAGCAAAGATTGATAGCCAGGGAAGAAGGTATTTATTCATAAAAACAATAAGGCACCTGCAACAAGCATACGATGCGTTTAGCCTACGATTTATTATCAGCTATGTATTAAATGGGTTAAATTAACAAATAGGTATGGAAACTTACAATATTGTGCCTTGGAACAGTATAAATACACTGCACTGTAGAAAATAACAATACAAATCTCTCGATCACAGTACGAATAATATCATATAACTTCACTGTTTTTAGTAGGTATTTAGGTCTAATATTTTATTTTTATTAAAATAACAGCATAACTGGGTAGATCATTATCGATCGGAAATCAAGATCGAACTGCGCTGCCGATAATGGCTGCGCAACGTCACGTGGAATTCGAAAATGTAGTTCAAATTTTAAAATTTAGAGAAAAACGGCCAGAAAGTTTGTATGTAACGATCCGATACACGCATCGTTACAGTTTGATCCCTGATCTCCTATATATTCGGAGACATAGGGACCATACTTTACGTACTGTTCCTTGTTGCCAAGATAATTAGCAAATAGCTTCAGGAGTCTAGGTGTGAAACCCATGATGCCCATTTTAAATAGTAGAACATCATTATCGACGCGGTCAAACGCCTTCTGGAAATCCAAATAAATGACATCAACTTGGTTTCTGTATCTAAGTTATAAGATATTTGGTCCACTAACGTTACCAAATTTGTAGCCACAGACCTTTGTGGGAGAAATGCGTGATGGGCTTGTGTTATGAACGGTAAACACTATGCCAAAAGTTTGCCATACATGACAGTTTTCAAAACTTAGCGAGCGCACAAAGTGTAGCTACTGGCCCGTAATTTTCAACTTCTGTTTTTGTATCAGATCTCCGAATCGGTGTGACGCGAGACTTCTTCCACGACGAGGGATATTGATCCGTTTTTTAAATTATATTAAATATATACGTAATCGGTTTCAGGACTTCGTCTACACATTATTTGAGGACGAATGCCGTTATTGTATTCGGTCCCGGCGACGTATTAGGTTTTAATTTCCTGATGGCTTGTTTTACGTCCTTGACGTTAAAAACACTTACATCTACTCGGCGATTGTCGGAGGGCGCGGCGGCGCTGGCGCGCGATCCGCAGGAACACGCAGCGGAAGTGCTCAGCGAAGGCACCCGCGGCGCCCGCGCCCTCGCGCTCGACGTCCCTCAACGTCACCACGGGCTCGAACCCACCATGACTGCGCAGTGAATTTACATACTGTCAAAATTTTGTGCAGTCCCGACACAGGTTCGTTGAAACCTCGTTAGTATAAGAATTTTGTGTAGTAAATTAACAAAGTAACCGCCTACATTATTTCTTCTTTGCCTGGAGGTTGACTGGTAGGGAATGCCTAATAGCATTAAGTTTGCCTTCTGTGTATTAAGATTTTTTTTTGTGCAATAAAGATGAAATAAGTAAATAATCTGTGAGGCGGCAGTGGAATTGAATATAGGATGAGACTCGACAAGTTGTTTTCAAAATTATAATAATGAAAATGTATATTGATGCAGAAAAAAACCATTGAACATGAATATGAAAAAGATAAATAATTGAAACCATTATGGGCAGGAAGTTGATGTATTTGCAAAACTGGATCGAAATTCAACTTGTTACAATCACGACTTGTGACATCGTAAATCATGTGACATGGCAGCCATATCACGATAATTTCCATGACAGCATTTCAACAAAGGTAATGAATTGGATTTCCAAAATGTGACAAACTACTGGCGACATTACTTATTTGACTATCATCGCTCATGATCTCATTAATAATCATTCGACCGTTTACATAGGTATGTCCCGCTCCTAGACTTTGCCGTATGGATAAGAAAATCTAAAGATATTAAAATATAATGAAACGGATCACTCATGTCTTCATGACATGTCATGCTAAGTTCACCTTTGTACCGATATAACCAAATTTGTTTGTGTTTTCTACCTATGTTATGGTCTATAGCCGGGGAATGAAATTTCGCGACTATACAATAAAGTATTTACATACATACATGCATACACAAATACGTTTTAAGGTCGAAAATCGCTCAAGCGCAAAATCGCGCTTCAATTAAAGTTTGAATGTCATGATTAATTACAAATTTGTCCATAAAGTCACGTATAAACGTGATTAATAAGCGGTCAATCGCATCTCTTTAATTAGTGGACCACGTAATTTTCTAAAACCATGCTCTAAACGCGTCGAACCAACTAGTGACACGGCGGAACGTATCATTATCGCGCCATCGTAGGTATACTTAAGTATATTATGTGTTTATCAAATTATAATACCGGTAATTTTTTTTAAATACGAGCAGTCAGCCCGAATGCTTAATCTGGCATCTTTTTAGGGTTCCGTACCCGGAGGGTAAAATGGAACCCTATTCCTAAGACTTCGCTGTCCGTCTGTCACTAGGATTTACCTCATGAACCGTGATAGTTACTACAGTTAAAATTTTCACAGATGATGTATTTCTGTTGCCACTATAACAACAAGTAATAAAAACAGAATAAAATAAAAATTTAAGGTCCCATACAACATACGTGAATTATTTGCCGTTTTTATAGATAATGGTACGGAACCCTTCGTGCGCGTCTGACTCCGACTCGCACTTGGCCACTTTTTACATTTCTATATTACGGTGGCAAATTCCCAAAACTATGCACACACACAACCTCAGAAAAATCACAACCACTTGAGGATTCGTTAAGGATCTATATTTTCCACTCCAATTTGATATCAAACGCACCCTCAAATAGAAGTTAAAGGTTTCCGAGTTTTACGCCGTCGCCTAAGACACAGAATAATGAATACTTACATACAGAAGGTTTTCTGCCTATCAAAATAGATGTTTGACAGATAACTAATCATATGGCATCCCGCTCGCACGCGCTTGCCGCATAGCACGTGCTCTTATGTTCCTAGCGAAATAGGGTATCTGGACACCACGGAGGTGTGCTAGAGCCGAGTTTAGCTGAAACGGCAAGAGGAAAAGGCCTGGGTAAGCGCCCGCTCGAAGTGGAGCATGTGGCCGGGCGGCCAGCATAAAGTATATCACAGACTGCAGCGGCCTGCGACAGCGGCCGCGGTGGCGGCTTGTTGTCAATATGACAATCACGGCCGCGTGTGTCTGAATGAATGTTATGATTGTCATAGTGTACAACTGGCCGCTCGGCCACATGCTCCACTTCGAGCGGGTGCTTAGCCAGGCCTTGTCTTCTTGCCGTTTCAACTAAGCTGTCCAGATACCCTATTTTGCTAGGAACAAAAGAGCACATGCTATGCGGCAAGCGCGTGCGAGCGGGATGCCATATGAAGGCCGCCACCGCAGGCCGCTGCAGTGTGTGGCACGCTTGATGCATTTGTTTAACAAGACGATCGCATGCCCAGTTCCGATGCAAGTCCAACTCGTAGGCAAATATAAACAATTATGTACGGAATATCATTTGATACTTAACAGTAGTTTTTCGGGGAAGGAAAACATCGTATCCAAACAAGGTCTAGTTTTCCCTCTGGGTTGGAAGGTCAGATGGCAGTCGCTTAAGGTAAAACTAGTTTCTACGCCAAATCAGGGAACACGCCAGGAGGTTAAACTACTTTTAAAACACAAACTGAGCCAGGACGACCTAAAATGAATCTTGGTCTCCGACACAACTTTTATACAAAGATAATAATTTTTATTAAAATATCAATCAAGGGAAAATCGGAGGGTGGGCAGCAGCATCCTTCGATCATTACCACTATCAAACTGCGGTCGCCAACCCGCTTGCCAAGCGTGGCGACTATGGCAAATCCCCCCCAAATTGGGGGAGGCCTATGTTCAGCAGTGGACGTCTTTCGGCTGTAATGATGATGATGATGAAAATATCAATCATTATTGTGCGACTTCTAAAATCACCCATTAAAGTTACTCGAATAGCAACATTCGTGATTCGATATCGATTGGATCTCAGGACAGACAGTTCGGCTGAAAACTTTAGAACACGGAAGGGCGAACACGCAATCCGTTATCAACATGGAAATCGGGCGTTTTATGTGTTATGACTCAAAATATCAGTCTCTATCGAAAGACGTATCAAGTCCCTTTGTATAACTAAGCCAAATAGCCATTTTACTTACGATCTAGTACACAGTGATATCGAATGCGAGCGTTACGAGGAAGTTATTATCCTCTGATATGCGAAAGGAAATGGGCGACGCATGTTGCGAACCAGTTTGCATCAATAGCGATGCTTGAAATATCATTTTATACAAATAGTCCATGATAAAATATTTATATTCAACGTAAACTCATCTTTTGGTTTTTACATTGGTTAAGGATGATTTTTTAATCATTCCTGTTTCTTTACTTTTTACTTAGTCCACAATGACACATTATTCAAATACCATCCGAAAATGCATAAGATAGGATAGTAAACGATAAAGCAATATGTACCTAAAAAAAACAGGAACCTACAGGGGCGAATTTCCTTGAAGCATTTTACTTTGTGGCCAGCTTAGTACAATTGCGTCACCAACCACACAGAGGATTTTTCCCGTGCAGTGTTTAAATAATTAATACCCAGCTCATATTCAGCAGCAAAGGTGGTTTTCGTATTTTGTCCGTTATTTAACGTAAACTCGTTACGAAAAAACACGAAATCTCAAACACGGTGAACAATAATAAAATAATTGGAAACTAAAATGAACGCTATGCTCATGCTATCCAGAATACAAATTTACTACACGTCTAAACGTTAAATGTAAAATACTTAGCAGTAATATGGGCTCGTAAAATTAATTGGCAGAGAGGAACGTTCACCATTATTTATTTCGTTCAGTTTAAAACAGGCCTGTCTCATCAAAGGAGTGGGAAGTGATTTTATGCATTAATTAAGTTCACAGAACGAGATTTACAATTACACGAACTCTTATAAACAAACTTGATTGCTTTACAAAAACTCAAATAACTAAGGCAGTGTCTCAAGTAGAGGTTCATTTAAATATCAAAGACGAAATTCAAATTACGCCGTTTACAATAAAGGCTCAGTCGGTACGGGATTACGGGCTGATGTAAATTTCCGATACTCATTTTGAGGATAGGGTTCAGATGTAAGTCACGATCGCGGGGAGCTGGAGCGCCGTTGATCCCGGAAAAGGTCATAAAGAGTATTTGTTAGCGCTGATTCGGACACGCAACTTTGCTTTATAATTTCACTTGGGATTGTTCAACACTCTCAAGTAATATATTAAAAAAACATTTACTGAATTAACACGCGATTTTATCAAGTTTCCTGGGGAATTTATTAGACATGCGATTGGGATCCTAAACGACCTTGTAACAACATTCTTGCGAACGCTATAGAATAATCTGACCTGCGGCGTATCGGGACATGCACATAAAATATTAGGGATATAATTATAATATACATTTCAATTCATCAATGTCTGGGGGAGCCCAAACCCGCAATATTTCCAATTCAATCTGTTACAGGCTTAAAAAGTCAACTGACGGACACGGGCAACAAGCACACGGAAGATGAAATAAAACATGAAATGCCATCAACAATCCAGTTGACATAGCAAAATCAAAACTGCTACCGGCATGTTAAACGTCTGTACAACATCCATTGGCGAGCGATGACATAGTGACGTAACAAGAACGAAATTCGAGCAGTTGCGTCCACAGGATCCCTGATAGCGGGCGACGTGGACGTCGGTCGTCAGCGCCGCTTTGTCTTGTACACTGACGCTAGCAAACCGAACCACGGAGTTTGCATAACAATGCTCCGAATCTGATGCCAACATACGAAACATCGGCTGCATAATCTGTCTGATAGGGATTTTTGGACGGCTACTTCTGTCTATTATCGAACTAGTTGCAGTTCTGCAGCCCGCAGCCTAGTAATGTAATAAAAATTGCATGCACGTCCTTGCATCATGTAAATCGGCCTTTGACAGGTATCTTTACATACTTCATAGAAGTATACGACTCCAGCAGAGAACAAACTGAAACTACTAATTCCTCGAAGTATTTTTCGGCGTAATTATTTTGTACTATCTCGCGCAACCATTTGTTAAAGGTAAAAAGGGTTTCTTTGTCTCACAATAATTAGTCTTTTACATGTGAAATCGCTGGTTGTAAATCTAACTGAAACATTGTATTTAATCCGGCCCATGATTAATCTACATGTAACCTCACTGTATTGTCCGAAATCGCAAATGTCAGACCCACAGCTAACCATCGTAAGGCTCTACTACAATAACATTGGCTATTGTCGATCAAAATACATCCTACACAAACGACAATAACATCTTATTGCAAGTTCGGCTTTCGTATTCATAGGTAGGTCGCTGTTCCCGTCATACCGAACAAGACGTCGCTAGTCACATAATAGTACTATTGTCCTACATAGATGATTGTTATCTGGGAATCGAACGTTGGCCATAATTGATTTAAACACCACAAACTTGTCTTGTGAAGTATTGTCCAATAAGTCTGTATCATTTCCGCTGCTTGGGTTGATTGATTGATTCAAATGAGCCGGTTGATGAAGTTTTGTAAACAATTAGCTCCAGTTCATTTAAGCAGATCACACGCAGATAATATTGTGCACGCTAATATGCTTTCACAAGTTAGGTACATACATTAGAGCCTACAATGTAATGTGGTGGTAATAAGTTTTTATCAGTTTTAATAATTTTACTCAATGTGTAATTTTATAGAAAATGTGGTTATGATGAGTGAGTGTTATGGTTTTTAAATATTATAACCAACGAAAATTTTGCATATTTTGTTATCAGATTTAATTATTATACTTAATGCGAATTATGTAAAAATAAGTTAGTTCAATACAACTTTATAGAAAAGGTGGTTGGTTGTGATAAGTGAGTGTTATGGTATTTAAATATTATAACCAGTGAAAATATGCATTTTGTTATTATGATAATCGTTTGTTATGAAATTCGGATATTATGCTACTTGAAAATATGAATATTGTTTTTATGGCGTTATTTATGGTTACTTAACGGCACCCGGCGGTAATGTGTACCTATATATAGTTCATTTCGTTTATTGCGAGGATTTTACAACTATTTTTATCGTCTTCTATTTACACTATTGGCTTAGATCGGTGATTGTGTTGAGTGACCGTTGTTAACGTGAGACTATAAATAATTGAAATATCTAAATTGTATATAAAAACTACCTATTCTAATAATAAAAGTACGTAAACAGTACAACCCTAAATTTCCACCATGGGACGTTCAGGTGCTTCTAAAACGCATAGAATTTCAAATAGGGTTTTCATTTTTTCCTCCTGGGGCATCTTGGTATCAGTCAGATGCAAGCCTTGATATGCAAAGTGTGAGGCGAACGAGAGCTTTTTATATTTGCGGCTTCCACGGGGATTTGCATAATATTGCTTCCTTAACATTCCAACTGTGGTACTACGTAACATATTGTATTCGGGACTGCGATGCGTAATAATGAGAGTTCTATTCAATGAAGTAAACGTTCATATGCCTTTAATTAAATCTGTTATTGCGATATTGGCGTTTTTATTAAAGTTGTTTCGTTTGTAATAATGGAAATTGCTTCCTTACGGTTATTTCTTTGGTGTTTAAACGTTTTGAAAGGCAATTTAAACTTCATTGTATATTATCTTGTTTTAATGAACAGACGTTATTTAAATTCTTCATCTACGTATATATTCTATTTCCAATATTTATTTATTTCCATGAAGATAAATAACACTTATTCAGTGAATATTCAAATCAATCGATTGGCAATGGGCATGTGCATCCTTTGGGCAGAGGTCACAGTTTTTTTAGTCAGCAGACTTATAAATGTATATTTTGAAATAGATTTTCCAGCGAGTGCCGTAAATGCGACTTACTAAAATCATGTACAGTCAAATGCATAAATATATGAACGTTCCCAAAGCGACAAAACATTTTCACGCCCTTGTCATTAGTCATGTTCGCATATTTTGTCACTGTATTACTGTATAGATATTTTCAATGTTGACTGTACAATGGTAAATACGAATTACGTATTTTATTCACTAAGCAAACAGTTCTAAAATCGGCCAAATTGCTTTTTTCTCAAGTGTGAGTCAATGAAGTCTGCAGTAGAAGATAGTGGGAGCTGGGTTGTGTCTGATATGTTTGGATAGTCAAATGCGATGGAAATGAGCCCGCAGCGTGCTCTGTTTTAGCACTTCTTTGAATTTGTTAAAACCTTTTCCTGGTTTTGAACAATGAGGAATGTTTTTAGGGTTCCGTACCTCAAAAGGAAAAAATAACGGAAGCCTTATAGGATCACTCATGTGTCTGTTTATCCGTGCGTCCGCCTGTTTGTCCATGTGTCTGTTTATCCGTACGAATTGTTGGAGAACAGCTTGGAGTAGGCAAAAAGAAGGGGGCAATTGCACAATAGATCCCATTGGGTCGAAATGCATCCGCAAGGGCCCTCACCCCCATTCTCGGTATATACTTGTAAGGCGAATCCAACTATTGCCCCTATGCCGGTTTTTTGTTCTTACTAAAAATTGCAATGGTTATTTTATCGCTATGAGGCTGTTTTACTTTGTATTGAATTGGAAAAGATCTCGAATTTTAAGCATAATATACTCTATGGTAAGCAGACACCATAGACTGTACGTTTGCGACTTCAGATGAACCACACTCACTTTGACAGCATTCAAATAAATGTTAGCAAAACGGGTGTGTTAACAGCTAAAGACACACAAATCTCTCTCTCTCTCTCAACACAGCACATCTTTAGGAGCCGTACCACCAAACCACGTATTATCACGCGATACAAGATAAAGCATCCCTCACTTTCTATCAAGTCGTGACAGAAAGTGATAGATGCTTTAACTTGGCGTTTATCACGCGATAAACGAGACCATCATAGGGCTCCAGAAACACAGCTTTACATACATTTAAAGCATGTAAGTGATAGCGTTTCATATTACTGTTTATATAATGAGATGATATGATTTATGCGTGAGAGGTTTCATATTTATCTAATAGCCTGCATTTTACGCGTTGTTTGTTGGCTGTGGTCTTACCCTGCACGCGTTGCCTGTCCACAAACAAGGCTTAAAATATAGCAGTATAAATACAAAACCAATTTCAATTAATTATTCTAAGTGCTGTCTTACTGATGTTCTATTTCGTATAGTTTCGTGAAACAAATTCAAATTAAATAACAACTGAATAAATGGTCTAGATAACAATTCAGCATTAAGTCATTTTAATACCACTGCGGAGATACATAGTCCTACAAATGCTTGGCTTTGTACAGTCAGCTGCAGAGAAACCACGTAAGGCAACGTTTGCGCTCAGCGGAACCCCAAAAATCAAAACGTTATCTGTTATCTGTCGTTTACGTTAGCGCCGACGTCCACTCTAAAGAATATAATATTAGACATAACAAAACTTATTTCTCGAAAAAGTAGCAGCCGGCTTCGAAATTGACAATAGTCCGACTTCACTTGTCACAGTATGTGTCATATAAGAGCAGGTGCTCTTTTCGGTGACAGTGAACGTACGTGAAGCGGCACGTGAAGATGACGTCATTATTTGCCCTGGGTTTATTTATTCGAAACTTGTGCTCGCTTCGGACGACCACTGTCCACTCACAACCTGTCACTGTATTTTCCTGACCCTTTATTTTCACTTGACAAGAATATTCGGGGCTGCGTCCCCTCGATATTACATTCCGATTTGACTTTTTATTCGTGATACATTTTTCCAATTGTCTCCGTGGCACGCCGCCGCATTGCGAACTAACGGAATAGAATTTTCAAACAGTTTTGATTGATAAAGGTAGATAGATTTTCGCTTTCTTTGTTTGCGAAATTAGATTCGGGAGGTAGCGTGAAATTTCGGTTCCACTTGATTAATGGTGATTCGAGGGGGTCCAAGAAAAGGAACGATTTTATGTCGCACAGCTTTCCATAAAGCACGAATCATCAAATCGTTTTCGGGCAGTTTTGAAATCTTTGTCTAAAAAATAAGCGTAGGTATTTAGATGGACGAACGCGATATTATCCCATTTACCGAAACAACGCTCGAGCCGAGTTAATATTTGATGTGTTCTCGACTTTTCTCGAATTTAACGCGCCGATTAAACAACGCCGAGCGAAGGATTTTATGTGAATATTTAAAATGCTATATTGGTTCTATTCCAGCAAAGATACAACTGCATTGCTCATATATTAGTCATAACATTTTTGTTACCTGTAGCGCTACAGGTAATAGTGAGCTGGTTAGTATATATCTTTAGTCTCCTGGCTTGGTTTCTAACAGAGGGTATATTTTTCTATAGTGGGTGCCTTCCATTCACAATTCCATGAACATCATTTTGTTAGCTTGAAATAAAATAAAACCAGCCAAGTGAGAGTCGGACTGGCGCAGGAAGGGTTCCGATCTATAAAAATATAAAAAACGGCAAAAAGTCACGTTTGTTGTATGGGAGCCCCCTTAAATATTTATTATATTCTGTTATTTAGTATTTGATGTTATAGCGGCAATAGAAATACATCATCTGTGAAGATTTCAACTGTCTAAATATCACGGTTCATGAGATACAGCCTGGTCATAGATGAACAGATGGACAGACAGACCGACGGACAGACAGCGGAGTCTTAGTAATAGGGTCCCGTTTTACCCTATGGATGTAAAACCCTAAAAATACTTTAGTTTATTCTTACAGTAAACAGGTTAACAACTTATATTTCTAACATTTTTTTATCTATGAAATATGTGAAACAAATTGAATCGACTTAAAATAACGCACTTTTATCAAGGTCAATTGTTATTATTTATTGATAACATGGCTAACTGGTATCGTTAGTCAATCAAAACATATAAGTTCATATGGGTCTTCAGGCACTACATATCGCCGCAAACTTGGAAAAACGGTTAATTCATATAATGTGTTAGTTCATTATAGTGTGTGAAAACCACCCCCCACGTGGTTCTGTGCTGACGAAGTGTCATCTTTTGATGACGCTTTAAGGGATACGGCAGGATGTATATTGAATGTGACCCTTTCGGATGACCAGTGGAGCCAAGCATCTTTGCACATACGTCACGGGGACCTGGGTTTAAGGCGCGCGGGTGATGTGAGTATGCCAGCATTTCTTGCGGCACATAGGGGCAGTAGAAACTAAAATTTTAAATTTACTACTACTATTACCATTATAATATATAATATTATAAATATTAGTACTATTCTCTTTGTGGATGATGCGCTGGCATAATGGACAGATCGTCTGCTGAGTGCGTCGGTGCCCAAGGTCCCATGAGTAGAGAGCATGGGATAATGTTGGTTGGGGCCAGGGACGCACTTTCTCGTTTCATTGGTGTTGCTACGCATACGGATTTAGCTAGACTCAAAGCCCTCAAAGGACAGAAGCGGGAGCGTGGTTGCAGGCTTTGCCGACTCCTCATTTAGGAAGGAATACTCCTGGACAGTGACTCGATGCGAGTGGCTGTAGCTCTCCGCCTGAACTGCGATGTTTGCATACCTCATAATTGCATCTGCGGTTCCATGGTGGACGCGAATGGTCATTACGCGTTGAGTTTCTATCGTTGTTCTGGTAGATTCCCGCGACACCACGCCCTTAATGATATCGTTCGGAGAGCGTTAGTATCCGACAACATCCCGTGTATTCTGGAGCCACCAGGCCATTGTCGCACCGATGGCAAGAGGCCAGACGGGCTGACCTTAGTGCCATGGCAGAAGGGGAATTGCGCCACGTGCTTCAGCACTTTTACCGCCTCGTACCTCCGCGGCACGGTGTAGACAGCGGGTGCAGCAGCAGAATTGGCTGCAGTCAGAAAGCTGGAGAAATATTCAGCCCCACTGGGTAACTATTAATTTGTACCCCTCGCGTTTGAGACGACAGGTTGCTGGGGATCTGTGGCGTTCGCCTCTACAAAGGAAGTGGGACGACGAATTCAGGAGAGAGGGTACGATGCTCGCGCCGGTTCTTTCCTGGTGCAAAGCTTGTCCATCGCCATTCAGCGTGGTAACGCGACAAGGGTGGTGGGTACCTTTGCGTCCGCTACAACTTGTGGGGGTTTGTTTGACTAGGCTTAAGCTTTAGTTTAAGTCTTATTTTTGTATTTATTTCTATTGTTTACATTCTGATGTTCGATATTGACCAAAAAAGTGATGTGTAACTGGTGAGATTATAAACTTATGGTTATTTATTTTTAGGTTCGGTTAATTAATAATCTTACGCTTGAGATTATAAACTGACGGTTTTCCTAATTTTTCTGTGACATACAAATATCGCTTCAAGTTGGTCTCCGTTTTCATCTCACTTACAAATCAATAAAAAAAAATTGTTTACTTTTCACATTACATTGTTAGTAAGTATAGGTAAGAAACAGACACGGAAAAATCGATGTGAGAATAGCGCTAAGCTGATTTCAAGCAGTGAGTTGGCTTCACACTAAGCACAAATTTCACTAAGGGTTCATCTTTGTTCGATTAGGCCGAGATCAATAACATTAATAATTACTCAAATCAATTACTACTTGTAAAAGCGATTTCTATGATTTTAATAAAACATTACATACCTAATTTCAGCCAGCATTAACTTAAAACATAGCTTGTTTTTAGTACATAAGTAAGGGTACCTACACACAACATTCCGAAATGAAAAACAACAGCCCCATATATTACTCGTGAGCTGTTAACGAACAACACTCTTAGTTTAATTTGAAGGTGATTTAATTTAAGGAACTCGTAAAAGATTCTTTACACTAAGAATAAGAAGTTCCCAAAGTTTACATTCACACAATCAGAAAGTGGGTTAATGAGATTACCTCAAGAAAAACATCTCGTTAAAGCATACATTATTCAAGCTTTCGGGAAGTTATTCCGCTTTCACGCGTTCATTAGGCACGAGAACAAACTTGCGAATCCCCTAAAACGCCTGACACACCTACTTATCACCGACGCGAACTATTTCCAAGTATTCGGCCTCGTCCCGGCTACGAACCATTATCTTGTTATTTAAATTTATCACTCAACTTTTATCCTCTAAATTCATTGTAACAGGTAATATTTCACAGGTTATTAATTACGTAGCGTCGGCATGCTCACGGTGTAACTCTTATTACATTATGTCAGTTTGCAAATTGAAAAATTCCCGGGGCGTGTGTCCCATCTCTCCGAAGTATTTTGGCAAAATTATTCTCATTCATTAAGTTGAGAAGTGGAGGGCGCGCTCGCGAGATTGTCGACGTACCATTCACTTGTGAGTAACGAGGTGACTTCCTGTTATTAGTTATGTCGGCAAATTGTTTTTCTTACGCTTTTGTGCTCCTCGCAGATAACAGGTTTCAATTATAGACGGGAATAAGACGAGCGAGCAGGCAAGTATTGGATTTACGAGGATAGTTATACGTAGATTTATTTTATCCTACCTTCTTAATTGGTACGGCTTTTGTTTTTTCCCTGACGATTAATGCCTTGGGATTGTTAGAAAAAAATATAAAATTGGCTCTGAATTTCGCTAAAAAATCATATGTAATGTTAATTAATTAAATAAATTTAAAAGTAAATGTATGGTTTGGTGTAAGGGCCAACGAGCGAACACGCATGTAATAGAAGGTAGCCGGGCCGCGCGTGTCTCTAAGTGCCACTCCATTAATTAAAACTTATTTGTGACGGTACCAAACATGCGCTGCAAGGACCCTAATCCCGAACAATATGTGAAATCATCATAACGTAAACTCCGTGTAACTGACCTACTGGCAAAATCCCTCGTTGCAAATTCGTTTAAACTGTCGTTACGGCTTACAAAGTATTGCATTAAATTCATAATTTGAATATTTTAAAATATATTTATCATAAATATATATAGAAGTAAGTACTTACCTATAATAGGGCAATTTAAAAATCTCCGATCACATTACGAATGCATGCCAAATAGCTCCACACAATAATAAACAAAGTGGTTCAGAAAATGCGCTGAAGCCTTCAATTTCGACATCCAATACAATCTACGCTAGAGCTGCCGCAAAGATGGAAAATCTCTCAAAAGGATAGCGTTTAGCACGAGACAAAGACTGAGTTAGATCTTATCCGGGGAAGCCCTCTACCGGACCACTATTTACTTTTCGCAAGGGACCGCCACTGCCGCGACGGTCGGCTGCGGCTCTACAAAGCGGGCTGCGCGCTGCGCTTCAAGCCAGGGCTCCCGTACCGATGATAATTTGGAATAGCATCGGAATGCGATCGAGAGGATTTGGAATATTCCAGGTGTTTAACTTCCCCGTAGAGAAATGTAAACTCCTCGCGACAGCGGGGACGGTGCGTCATGTAAGTGCCCTGGGCCATAATCCCAAATGTTCTGTTGAACGTGTGTTGTACGAGTACGTGCCACCGCTGCCGTTGAGCGAAAATTCTTCCATATAATTTCCCATTGCTTAACTCGGCGTAATG
The DNA here is from genome assembly GCA_963556455.1 of Epiblema foenella. Taxonomy (NCBI): domain Eukaryota; kingdom Metazoa; phylum Arthropoda; class Insecta; order Lepidoptera; family Tortricidae; genus Epiblema; species Epiblema foenella. The sequence goes on along the minus strand of OY747104.1, from coordinate 8,511,688 downwards.
AAGTTTATTCGTCGCTACTTCATTGTAAGTCGTTCGCAGCAAAGGCGGCGAGGAATGTAATCAGTTGCGAACTAATATCGTGTCGTTTGCACTTTGCGAAGCCCCCCTCGCGTATGGAAATGCCTCGTTTGAACCGCCGTTAGTTCTTTTGATTGCTGCCGTCTCTTTTCCTTGTCGAATTAAAGCGGAGGTCGCGCGCGGGTAATTTTGGGAAAATTAAAGGACCATTTCATTTTCGTCGATGGCCCCATCCAGTTAATATTAGTATGATTGTGGATACTTCACTTAAGGAGGTGAACTTGTTAAGATTTGTGTAACTACCATCGACCTTATAAGGTAACGAAGTGTTTACTGAAATTTTCGAGAAAGTAATAAAGGCTGACAATAGGTATAAGGCAAGAAAATAAATTATATTAGGCTGATAATCAGTTAATCACTCTCTAACATCATAGCTATTAAATAATATACTGAGCCTGCGCAGCCTCCCAAATAATTTAGTTCAAAAATATATTCTTCTGGTGTTATATCAGACGTGAAAAATATTTTAGAATAAAACATTGGACTTCAAACTAAATAAGGTCATACTTATTCAAAAAATGTACCAAGCACAACACGAAACATGACCTACAAAATGTGAAGATAATTTTTTAGAATGTAGTGGCCGACAACATTACTTTTAAGTTTTCGTATTAACATAGTTATATAAGTCCGTGTAATATTAACAATCTATGTATCTAAAGTTATCCGGAACAAATGCATTTCAGTTTTTTTTTTATGAGGTGAAAATCCTGTGTGTGCCTTTGATCTGACTGAAGTGGAGCAAGAGGCTGTGGCAACTAATTGTTCATAATATGAACCGAGTTACAAAATTGAGAAGAGCGTAGTCAACGCGCAATTAAGCAGAGCGGAAGATATTGGAGGGGTAAATTGCTTTTAAAAGGTGTTATTATTGTTACTATTTTATTAAAAACTATCATTGTAATGAAATAATTTATTCCAGTATATCGTTACATCGTTTTTTATATTACTGTGAACTGACAATATCACTGCCTTTTCACTTACCAAAAATCGTCATGTTAAAAATACCAGTTTTTACATTAGCAAACTTAAATTGCTATTATTTTAATTCGTTAATTCCATTATACACTTAATTTTAAATCAACTGTTCAATATTCAAAATTATCCGAAATCTCTTTTTTTTTACAGTTAATCGTTTCTTACCTAATGTTGATCCCTTTCCGGATTATTTGAACTAGATACCCTAATTAAACGGTAATAAATGTATCGAAATTCATTATAGTCACACATATTTTTCATATCAAAAGGCTCAGCAAAGAGTTAAATAATACGGACTTTGCTTTGAGTGACTTAAGCAACACCCTCAAAGAAAATGCAAAACATATCCGGTAGGAACGAAACCGAAGCATGATATAGCGTGCGGTACGTTCAAGTTCACGCAAAATATTAAATAGGGATCTTACACTTTAAATAGCGCAGGATAAGGTTGAAAGTGAGTTACAGGTCTGGCGTGGAATACTATGATTAATGCATTTTAAGGAACGTTTTAGTTGCAATAGAAGACTTTGACTTGCGGAGCGTGACTGCGCAGTGCGATGCTGCGAGGATTATGCCTTCTACTACGTCGAACGTAAAACAAACTTCGTTTTAAAGTTAAAATGATGAACCTATCTGTAATCCAGCAAATAGTAAGAGGTTTAGGAAGCAAATAAGTTTACAGGTGTGCGATTGAATTGCACATATGGAAGGGAAAATATCTTTTTATTGTTCGATGGAGTACAGTCATACATTGTCTTTTTAATTCTATAAGATGTGAATAAACAGTTTAGATATTGAATGTCAACAACGTACTTTTAATTCTGGCCAGTGGGATATTAATTAGTATGTCACGTTTCTTGCCCCGATATTGTACCTAATGTTTAATTGTATGTAAAAATTACTAGGTAATCAATAATGCCATTTCAAAACTACTTTATCCCTCCATTTTTGATATATTTTTAAACAGATCGCTCACACTAAATTTAACAGGTTACAACTGGACATGGATATAACAAAAAATAATACTACTTATCAAAAAACTACTACTACTAAACTACTACTTATTAAATGTTCTTATTATTTCAGGTAAAATAGGCCTTAAGGTCATGTGACGGTAAACACCAATCAGAAAAAGTGGTGTCACGCCATGCAAAAAATTACTGTTCTGGTACTTAATTAATGTAAACATGTATCGCCATGGAATCAGGATTTACCATGGCAAATAGTTATAATTCACCCAAAATTGACAGTGAATTGCTGAATTGACTTGGAGTATAACAGTGTGAGTCGCACTTGTGATACTTTTCCAATAATATGACACTCGGTATAATTTAATCATGTCTATTTTTTTTTGAACGTGACTGTGGCTTTATAGGCCAGGCCCAATAAAGCGATAGGAGTGCGCGGTTTTAGAGTAGCTTGGAGAAAATCCAGGGGTAAACCTCCGTCACGACCACGCGTGTGGTTTGGAACACTGGAATACTCTAAGAGTTCCACTGAGATCGCTCCAGTAAGATCGGTTGAGCGGTTTCAACCGAATCTGAGGTGTGAGTGGAATCGAGCTACTGGGAGTTTTATCACTGGTTCACTAAACCTAGCCTAGCTAAGAAGAGTCCAGCAAGAAGTAGTGTTTTTCATAATGTCAAATTAATTATACTTAATTCTAAAATGGATTTTAAATCAAATCATACCATAAAACAAAGTCAACTTATGTACCTAACCTCACCAGATGTCATTCATTGTTCTATCAATATACTCAAATATTTATCCGTTTCGTGTTACGAGATTACATAGATTTTTTTGTGCAAAATATTAATATCAAAATGATATCCAAAAAAAAAACTTTCTGGTACCATAAAAGCATTCTATGAAAGAATCCTAGTTGTTAATCTCGCAAAAGTTCAGAGCTTATCAGGTATAAGGTAAATTGCACAAACATTCCAACAAAAGATATCAGGGGGTAGCCCACACAAAACACAACAATAAAGTTGGCCGGAACCGCTGACCATCGCAAAAAGCGCATCGTCCGCAGCGTTCTGAGCACAATACCAACTTAAATTGTTCGTGAAAACGTTATGCACTCTACGGTTTCAATTTCCTCGCGAACTAGCCATTGCAGATGTTCGGATGACACTCATAAATATGATTTGAAAATCGTTTTATGTATAAGTCATAAACTTTTATCTTCACCACTACGGCTCTCGTTCTAAACGGTTTCAGTTAGTTTCCGGCACAAAAGCTTCAGACGTTTTAATATCTGACTGTCTCGCAGGTTAGACATCTGCTAGTGTAAATTTCGTCGAGGCAAAACGGCCCTCAGGCACGCCATCTCTGCCGGTCAAATAATGCTGTCCTAATGGGTAGATATTGCCTAATGTATTTTGGGCGTCGCAGGTTTCAAGCTAGTTTGCCTGGTTTTGGCGTTCCGAGAAACGGGTAGGTGCCACGAAGGTGTCTGGCTCGCTCACCTCTCGAGTTTATTAAAACGCGTTAATTTTGTGTTAGAAATTTTACATAAAAGGCTTGCAACAGGCAAACTACAGTTATAATGGGAGTTTAAGGTTCGGTTTTATAAAGACCAGTTAGACCTTATGTCGGTTTGTTATGTCTATAAATGTACTGAGTTACTGAAATTTGATCTGACATTTGGTCTAACGGATCTTTTTAAAACCCGGCCTTAACTGATTGTAAACGTTAAGGAATAAACAAGTGGTTTAATTTGAAATGTGTACCTATTATGAAAATTATAATCGTTAACTGATCAATTTTTGACGACCGGTTTAGCCTAGTGGGTAGTGCACCTGCCTGTGAAGCTGACGGTCCTGGGTTCGAATCCCGGTCAGGGCAAATATTTGTGTGATGGGCATGAATATTTGTTTCTGAGTCTTGGATGTTTTCTATGTATTTAAGTATTTATATCTATTAAATATATCGTCGTCTAGTACCCATAACACAAGCCTTCTTGAGCTTACTGTGGGGCTAGTTCGATTTGTGTAAGATTGTCCTCTAAGAAAAAAAAAAAAAAAAAAAAAATTGATCATGTATACTAACAACATTTTTATTATACAGTCACATGTCAAATCTGATAAAGAATCGGCCAAGTGCGTGTCGGGCCACGCGCAAATGCAGGGTTCCGTAGTTGTCCACCCGTTACAATAAAGCTTTGATATACTGTTTTTCGACACAACTAATAACATTATTTAAGTAATCAATCGAAATTCTACAAAAATTTGTGTTTGTAAGTAAATTTCTTAAGTACGACGTGGGACGATTTAAAAACTTAAAGTTTAATTATTAAACCACAATGAGCTAATTAAATTGTTGACAATCCCACAGCACTCATGCACTCGGGAATCAAACACAATATTTTACTTCAATTGCAATATCACATTTCCGAACATGGTTGGTCACCGAATGTAGGTACCTATGTCATACAATAATTAAACGATATAACATCAATATTTGTTAAATCCACTGATGGTATTTCAATTAATTAAAATAACCTGTTAAATACAGACCATATTTATTTTGTGGTGCAGAATTAATAGAGGTTCCACTGACACAACCCTTCCTTTGAATGGGGAAGTTCAATAATTAACTTTATATTTTAGATGATGATTTGCCTAAAATAAACTTATAAGTAATGTAAAGGTCAAATGGTTAATAACAATAAGTACATAATATAATGACGATTTCTATAGAAATTCAATACAAAGGGACCCGTTATTTTTGCTCGTGAGTGTATAATATTCGATATTTGTTTTCTTCGTTATAACTGTTTTGACACATGCAGTGTTTATACTACTTCTTAACTTGGTGGGCTTAAGAAGTAGCATAACACTGCAGATTTCAATCTGTGAGAGGAATTTTAGATTCTACTCTTAAAGATGTTACTGGGGTCATCCACATTGTTTAATGATGTCGCACAGATTTCTTCATTTGATGTGTTTCCTCATTTACTATCAGTATTATATTTGCGCAGAAGTATTATCATGCGCGGGAGCAGGACAGTATTATCCTACTGCCGCACATCCCGCGCAAGTCAAGAAGCTCTCATTTATATGTACCCTCGACTGAAAAGCACCACGTCAGTATGCACCACGACACGAATTACGAATGGCACTATATATATTTTTTAGTCAAATAGCCAATTATAATAGTTCCTGTCAGTTGTGACGTATTATAAATAAATAAAATATTTGTGGACAATCTTACACAAATCAACCTGGTCCCAAACTAAGCAAAGCTTGTACTATGGGTACTAGGCGACGATATACATACTTATATAGATAAATATATACTTAAATACATAGAAAACATCCAAGACTTAGGAACAAATATTCGTGTTCATCACACAAATAAATGCCCTGACCGGGATTCGAACCTGGGACCTCCAGCTTCGAAGGCAGGGTCACTACCAACTAGGCTAAAGCGGTCGTCAAATTATATCAATATTACTTTACTGAGCTTCCAGGCTGGTAATCTATCAAGTGATCTAACACTCAAACGGTATCAGTTACTGTCTTAACCGATGGCTAGACGCACAAATACTGTATACATAATCAATAAACCAGAATATGGACGGCCTAATGTAATTATTAACTAAGTATACACATGGCCTCTATCGCGGTATCCTTGTACATAATCGACAAACAATTCTCGATGCAGACTGCAAACAAATAAATATACCTAGGGATGAATTATTTAACCTGTTATATTAACGATTATTATGTGTCTGTAACAGCTATATTATAGCGTTATAAATGTATAATATAGTTGGTATATTTCATACAAAGAGACAATCTAACTTGGAGGTAATAAATATTAAGTTATTATTAACACAGATAATACAACATAATAAGCGTTTTTCAAAAAAGTATACACGTGACGAACCGGAGAAATTCTTATTAAAATCCTCTCGTTGCTTTTCTAGAATAACGCACTATTCCGAAATACTACGTTTTGCAACTAACTAAAGGACTAAACGCGAAACACGCAAAAGTTTATCGTGAATAAAACTCCCATCGGGTTACGTCAAAAAATGGGCAGATGACAGCATTGTGCCGTTATGCCATTGGTCGGATGGCGACGCCAATTTTTGGGCAAGACCGTCCGCGGGCCAATTAAGCCGTAATTTTTGACGCCGAAACCAAGACACTTTGCTGACTACTGGTACATAGCGAAATAAATACGCACACACGCATTTATTATTTGTGCAAAAGTGTAGTATTGTGAAATAGTTCATCAGAGTACAATCAAATATTTGTGTAATAGTGTTACATTTATGGTGGGGACATTATTCAAGAGAAAGTATGTGCAAGTATTTTGACATAACAACAAATGCACCTGTGTTCACGAAAAACGTAGATACGAACAAGGTCTTGTTAGCAAAATAAGCCTATGTACTAGATAAGAGTAAATTAATTATTGTTGTAGTAAACTAATTCGGACAGTGTTATTTAAAAAGTTACATTAAGTTATCTGTTGTAATACGAATTAAGTAATAATTTTATTGAAAAAATGTTAATAGTGAGCTGTTTCAATAGTTTTAATAAGGTTCCTGTAACACTACACTGCAAGTTACATAACTTATGTAGTGTAGTGTTATAGAAGCTTATTGAAACTATTGAAACAGTAGCTTGTAAAACTGGCCCCTCTCTTCTCCTTCTTACTCTTATTCTTGTTCTATGCGCCATGCAAACACCGTCTGAGCAAATGCGCAATTTCATGGATTGATGACCCGCATGCGGGGTGACTAAAACGGCATGCAATAGCACCCGGAAGCGGGGAGCCGATTTCGTTGCTTTAACTCGGTCGATATAGATACTGCATGCAGGTGCTCCTCGCATGCTGTATAACAAGTAAAGAGGCATTTTCATTGGTTGATAGGGCCCGACTCCCCGCATGCGGGCGCTATGGCATGCGTTTTGGAAATCTTTCGCACCCCAGCTCGCTAACGACCAGCCTGATTTCACCGGCCGTTATACCGCAAGCGGTAAAACGACTGTGCTATCGACTACTGACTTTCATTAGTCGTTGTACATCTCATTAGTTGTATGCGGGGTGCACACTGCACCCGCAAGCGGCATTGATGACTATCACTTGAGCCTAGTTGGTGGACGCTGCCTACGAAGCAGCTTACTTGGCGGTGATCCTGCCTACGAAGGTAGATGAGGTCGAATATTTGTTCCTAGGTCTTGGTTTTTTCCATGTAGTCAAGTATCTTTTTATCTATATAGGTAATTATCTACATCGTCAATCTTTGCTTAGTTTGAGACTAGGTCGAGCTTTGTAAATTTGTCCACAGATATTTATTTATATCATTTATTCATTATGTTATGGACACGTGTTTCAATATCTTCAGATAAATCCAAATATTGCTAAAAGACCGATACTAAAACATGTACTACAAACGCCTTAGCTTCCAGCAACGAAACCGACCATGACGAAAAAGTTGTAATTAAACCATTACCCGTTGTTGAAGAATTATTCCGTTTTAAAGGAAATTTCATTGCTTTAAAATGGACTTACAAACAACCAGTCACCGTAGCAGAGCAAATTCATTTCCAAAATTTAGATTAGTGGAATTTGTCTATGTGTATGCTAGAAGTTCGTCGACATACTATACGCATTGCGAGTCAGAGTATGCTATCGCATACTTTTAGCTACTAAGTTATGCCATCGCAAGCTTTCATTTAGCTGCTAAATGATGTCATCACTTAGTTTCAGCTGTTATAGGATACTATCTCATGTTTTCAGCTGCTAGTCGCATGCTTTCATTCAACTGCTATAAGGTGTCATCAAGTCATCAAATAATTTCAGCGGTTATAGGATACCATCGCAGGTTTTCAACCGCTAAAGTATGTCATCTCATGCTTTCATTTAGCTGCTAAAGATTGTCATGAACAACAAAAACATAAGTACTACACCCAGCCAGGAAGCAAGTCTGGCCTGGACGAGCCGGATATACCAGGGGGCACAAATTTCTGAGGAGCGACACGCTCTGTGAGGGGTAAGGAAGACCGACCAGCCGCAGCCAATCGGCCATAATCGACCGGCTGGTCAGCCTTTAACCAATATTGGAAACGTGGAGTGGTAGGAAAATTCTTCGGTGGATGAGCATTGTATTTTCGGAGTAGGATATTCTCGGGGATCACTGTGTGTTCCTACGATTCGCAGTAATCGTCGTCGTAAACTATTAAAACGTTCCTTATCTATCCGCTGGTTTCCTTGTTGAAGTGCATCATTAAGTGATAGAAGACCTTCCTAATTAAAGAGGTGTTTGTAACATATATCCTTGTATCTAAGTCATCAGGCACGCTTTGACTTATAAGCCGTGGTGCAATAGCTTCTCAATATACGGTGACTTTAAACGGTGTAGACATGCGACACGTACAATACTTTTTCTATGATGAGAATATTTTAACATGGCTATATTATAATGATATATTATAAACAATTAAACACTTTCATTCAGCTGCTATAAGGTGTCATCAGGTCATCACTTAGTTTCAGCTGCTATAGGGTACCATCGCATGTTTTCTACCGCTAAAGTATGTCGTCTCTTGCGTTGATTCAGTTATGGCATTACATTATTTCAACTGTTATAGTATACTATCCCATGTTTTCAGGTGTCAAAGAATGTTTTCGCATGTTTACAGATGTTAAAATATATATCATCGCATACTTTCTACTACTAAAGGATGTCATCGCATGCTTTCATTCAGCTTGAAAATGATGACATTGCATATAAATTTGATATAAATTGCATTATTGTGATATTATAACAGTAAAAATATTTGTATTAATGTTTCTATAAGAAAATAATTTAGTGAAAATACCAAAAAGATATCGAACTAATCAACAATACCTCAATATTAGCGATATAATTGTATTATTTTTATGACGCATGTCCTGCTATGCCATTATTATGCAAAGTTTTAAAAATTATAGTGGTATATAAAACGTAATACTCCGTTATTGCTGATACGTGATACACAAAAATATGTCTTAAAGACGAATAAGCCGTTATTCATTATAATAATAAACCATTATGTTTCAGTATTACTTATTGTGACATTATTGCACATAAAAACTTTTGAACAACCTCTAAATATGAAGTCACAACTCTAAGTATGTTATTAATTTTGGAGTTTTTAATATTATATTTTTATGTTATCTTAGTTTTCTTTGGTTTGTCATATACTCTAATAAACTATGAATGTATTACAAAAAGAGGATTTCGTTTATGCTACTTTAAATAAAAAATATTATAAAATCATTTCTGTTCCACTTTCAAACCTCTCTCCTGAAAAAACACGTTTTTTTAGATACAGCGTTGTTTTTGAAAAGCAACGATAAGTTGATGTGTATTATTTGAGAAAATGGCATGAACATATAGAAAATACCGACGATTTAACTTGAGATTGTGGTGGAACTAGTTCCGGATAGTCACAAATATAAAATTCATTATAAAATTATAGCGTTTTATGCACCACTTTTAGTTTACACATTTAAAATAAAGACGATAAACCATTTAAAACTTTGAGGATACAATAAATGTACATTTCGTCACAATCGCTTCCAAGTGACTGCTAAAACATCAATTTTTTTGTATTAAAATACTACAAACCAATAAAAAAAATATGTTAAGGAATATTCATTTACTAATCGTAACGCTTAGAAATTCGAATTGTTGCACTACAGCAGCCAATAAATAATTATTTTCAACACTCCAAATCTTGGGAATAGTGTACACAGATTGAATATATTGAAAGAAAATATCAAAAGGAATGTGTTATGATTTATGATATCCGTATTTATTTATTTAATCATAATAGGTATAATGTTGTATCATAATTATAGTAACCTTAAGTACCATAACAGTTTTGTACAGAATGATTATTAATGTTAAAGTGGCGTACGTATAATAACAAAGACATAAAAAAGGACCGCCACATGTACAGATTACCCTTGAGTTTTCAGTTTATTATTGAAGGCGGTTCGCTTCGCGGCGGCTCTTCTACAAATTTTTAGTATTCGGATTCTACGATAGTCATGTCTAGTGTTTAAACATGTTTATTATCTACTCATCGAAAAAACTGTGACTAACTCGGAATCCTTTTTTTGAACACCGACATAACGACCACCTTTCGTCACCGTTTAGAAGGAACTGACGTTAAATAAGCAATGGCAGCCAATGCAAATAGCATTCATATGTTGCCAGGATTGAAAAATTAACGCTTTTAGGGGAATATCGATTGCAAAGTCTGTTAAAATCGCTGTGACTATCTCCGGAATTTCGGTACTCTCGATTTCTTTGGACATTGTAGTATGGAAAAAGTAGTTTTTTGGTATTATAGACCGTATTATTTTATAAATAAAGCATAAGTCTAGTATCTAGACACTTTACTTTATCTTGTGTAACCACATTGAATATTCATTCATTTATTTCGAGTTTCTGTAAGGCTTTGAACATGACTGAGTCGACGCGGGACATACACATTTTAGCACTTTTCTTATCTTTATTTTGTGATAAATCTCCTAATAAATATAATATTAAGCGTCTAATAAGTATAACGCGAATTGCTGTAATCTATAAAACTATAGGACTCATATACCAAAGGGGAAAAAAAAGTTGAATGTGTGGGACACTAAAATTTTGCCATCTACACTATTTTTGAAAAACGTTCTAATATACTAAGCATAAAATAGAAAGGAAACAGTTTTCGGCGGTTTTCGAAATTCGCTATCTGAAGGGGTTAAAAATGAGGTTGTAAGTTCGTGTGCTAGTCTTCTATAACCACCTGAAACCCCGCGTCCTATAGGACCAAAGTTAATGTATGTAATAAAATTTAAATTCACATTTAGCATCGGAATTGCTAGGTTCAAATTTCAGGAGGATAAAGTTGTATTTACTAGCAACAAAACTTGAAAACAGCTTGCCTTTCTGCAATTAGGAGTTCAGAATTATACGTCGTTCAAGTGCTTACTATGTATAAGTAGTTCTCAATCCTCGCAAACAACAACACAAGTTCGAGCGCATCTCAATAACCCATACCAGACAAGTTACCCCGCCATTATATGACGTCACATAATATATCATCCGTCGTCTGCGATGACAAAGGTCGCAGTTTATCAGACACCAGCCCGCAGCACAATGCAATAGCTGCAAAGCCAAACTTGTAGTTAACACAAGCATAAGTCGCGGGGTTGTGTGCTACTCGTAATAGGCTAGTAGGTTGCTAATAAATATACAGCGCGTGTTTCCCACTAGATAAGCGAACTGTAGTCGCACCGACATGACGACAAGCTGCACTCCCCTCCCCATCTTGGCCAACAGATAGATAGCTGACGAGTTCATTATATAAAATTATACGAAAATGCAGTGAAAAGCTGCAGCGGCGCCGAGATTAGGCCGTCTAAATTCGAGCTTAAATTTTAATCGCCCAGTTAAAGCTTACGTGAACGGAATTTGTGAAAAGCTCCTCTTTATTGAACACTTTGGTGCTATACTTAAAATGTTTGCGAGTACGTGCCAGGTATACTTAGATAGTGGGCGATAGGCAGATTTGGAGCAAGTTTGAAGGGCGAGAGTAATTGCTGTGTAGTAGAGGATAACGTTTATTCTTTCGCCAGTATTAAACACCCACATTAGGTTAAGTTTTATAAAATAAACGTGCTTCACAAAAGCATACGATCTCACTCCACATCTACAAATTTGCATATGTAATTTTTTTCATTCCTTCCGATTGTAGACGATAATTGCTGTAAATTGATCAACAAATAATGATGTTGCCAGTTTTTCTATTTTCTATTACGAAAAATTTAAATGTGATATACGGACGAACACGATACTGCCTGGTCATTTTTATTTTTGAAAACTGAATCTTAAAAATTTGAGCATTAAAATTCATTATTACAAATTTTGAAATATAATTGATGCAACAGTGCCAATCAAGAGTTACGGGCTGTTTTTCACAAGGCCTTATTTTTACACAGCTACCGGCCGGCATCGAACGGATTCTAATCAATTTAATTTATCAGGGATCCCCGGAGGCGGCGATTCGCTTCATTTAATGCACGTATTTTGCGGCAGGGCTGATTGTTTTGAACCATTCGGCTGTACGGTCCATTTAGATTAATTATTGGATTACTTACTTAATTTAGTTCCGGATTATGTGGGTAATACTTGCACAGTACCGTCCACAATAGCGAATGCATTTGAAAACTGCTAGCATTCACGGCGCGCCGTCCGCTCGAATTGCAGCGGCATTAAATCATATTCCGTTCAACTGCGTAATCCAATAGCGAGTTAATTACACTTAACTAATACAAATTGAAAAGGTAACCACGTCAACCCCAGAACTGTAGCGGGAGATGTCGTAAGGAGTATTAATTATCGTTAAGATTAAATAAGAAAGGCAGCAATCGAAGACCGAAATAAGGGTGGAATTACGACAGCGGCGGCATTTGTCCCGGCAACTAATAAAGGAGACAATATTGCACTCGATACGTATAAATGTGCGAGCAACATTTGGGGCGTGATATTAATTCCGTCGGTAATTGCTATCGGCTCCCTCTGAGCTGCAGCCGTGAGCCATGAATACGGGACTTACCGCTATTTGTTCCTGACGTTGCGGTTTGTGCTTTTGCCTCTACCCCGTTCTATATTTATTTTCTTGGAATTTTGTCCAAACACAATAGCCGAGAGGATTATCGGACTCATTTCGATAGTTCGGCCCTAACCTAACGTCGCAGAAAACAATGGGCTCATTTAAAATAACTCTACTGCGGGTTGGGCATATTAATTAACTTTTATCCAATAATTGTACTTAACAATGCCAGGAAACGAATCAATGGATATTATCGCTTTGTATATCGATACTGACTGGGAAACCAGCTATATTGCTATAATTTCACAAAATGTATTACACTGAAGTCAGTAACGAATCCTTATCTTGAACAAAAATCTTACTTATTCCTTAAGAAATTGAAACATTCTGTCGCAATAGAGTGACGACAGAGATTTTTTTACTTACGACGAGTATGTGAGTCAACAGACACGTGTAGTGGTTGAGCCGCAATGACTCGTTTAGTTATAACAGGATAACTAGTGGAGCTGCAGTATCAAAATCTCGCCATCCATAAATTAAGGGCGTGGTTACGCTTGCTACCAACTGAGCCGTTTAAGCTCCATTGTGCATAACCGAAGAGGGACGGGAAACCACAACACAGCTCCCGGTGAACTGACACCGGTGATTCACTTAATGCTAATTTACAATCAAAATTCAATCAAGAAATGATTTCAAAACGCAAATTCGGCAACAGGTTCCAGGAGAAATCCTTACAAGATTTAATGATAGACTTGAGTGAATTGAGTTCCTCTAGCAAGTGGATGAAAATAAGGCATCGTATCCTTAAAGATAAGTAGGACGTAACTCTATTCGGTAAAGGGCCTCTCCACTCGGAGCTCCTGTAGTGCTACCATGTATCCGAGAGCCCCGACGCGTCTCGTATCGATGAGAAGATCAGACGAGATAGGGAAGATCTAAAGGCCGGCGATGGGTCACTGGTAAGTGGTCGCGCCACATACGGGCGGCTTGATGCGCGGTGCGAACGGTGGTTCTCGTTATTTTCAATTTCCCAACACGAGCGCCCTTCTCTGCATGTTTTTGTATACGAATATGAGTACCGAGTGTATTAAGTCATGAATCTTATAAAGACCTGCCTGATTTAATACGGTTTCGAGGGTGTATACGACTGTGATGCGGGAGTTTAAGAAAAAAGGGTCTTAACTCAATTTTAGGGATAACTTTTTTAGATTGCAAATTTATTTGCCTTAATAGAAAAACAAACATGAAATGAAATGAAAAGGTAGAAACGTCATTTTTAAATACGTACTTATGTATAATGAAATTACTGTGGAATTGGAATATATGTTCGTCTGCGATTAATAGCGGAGGCGCTATTCAGGGAGGGGTTATTTTTAAAACGTGCTTAAGCAGTAGAACCCGGGCATACTTCAGGACGCATCTGTACTGGGATAATTGTTGCTGGATGGGTGGAAACAGCCTTAGAAAGTTGACACATTTTAGTTCTGTGATACGAGGAAATAATAATGCTTTTATACAATAACACTATAGCCCAACGGTAAGGCACACGACGTTCAATCTGGGGGTCATAGCTTTGAACACCGGCCCACATTAAAGCGTTTGAAAAAAAACTTATATTCTAAATTACGGATAAACTTTTAAGACATATTTAAGTAAAATAGAAATTGCAGTGAAGATTCCTAAAACTTCTATTCAACAAAAAGACTGGGAATATATGTAAAACAGATTAGACCTAACTTTTCAAGAAGTAAGATTTTCTTAGCCTTACGCCTTAAGCATAAATTCTAGCACTTAATCACCATGGAAGTCGAGAATATGGCCTATCTTATGTATGTCACATTTACTGCATCAGGTCGGTTGCTGCGGGCAAGTACGATATACCAAAAGTAACCAACTACTAATATGGAGATAGATGCCTGCGTGGAGGCCAATAGAGCAGCATTTAAAAGAAAATTGTTTAATTATTTCATAGATAGCATAGTAGACACTAGTAAATAATTTAAGTAATGAATGTCTAAACATACATAGTAATAGTCATATATTATGTGAATTTAGTTACCGTAATTGTTCTCTTTTTTATAATAAATAAATAATAAAATAGTACATTTTGATGCAAGTGCGGAAGGTCTGTCATATTGCACGAGCTCCGAGTTGTCTTGGCCCGAGCCGTGAGGCGAGGGACAAGACTCGGGATGAGTGAAAATGACACTTCCGCACGTATATCAAACGACGTTTTTTAATACTGTTACAAAAAAATATCAAAGTAACAAATATAAATAAAACAGCAATTGAAAAAGACAAAACGAAATGTCTTTATTATTTGCCAGTGTGGGCTTTGCACGTACCGGGTCTACATCTAGCGTAGTTTACATGCATTTTATTTAACAATAGTATAAATCGCACATATCAAAACTAATTCGTGACAAAAATAAATCGCGAAATTTTTAATGGAAAAGGCGGGAATTAGAAAGTCGGCTTAACTTGTAATTGACAGATTTTTACTTTTAATTATCAGCAGTCAGCAAAATTAAAAACTATTTTAGGAGGCAACATGGTAGTTTTATTACATTTAAACATGAAAAAACTATTTATGTTTATTTGTAAATAAATGTGTGTTTCGGCAAAAAAAAACAAGCGTTCATTCATCCGGCGCGGCGGGCTTGCTTAATACTCTATTAATCGGAGGTCTCGCATAATACTTACTTGTTTCGGGTCATTTGGTGTACTCAATCAGGCAACTATACATTTTTTAAATATTCGATAATCTTTTAACTTGCCTAATATGCAAATTTAATGTTATAAATGTAATAGAAATACCTATAGTTTTAATGCCAAATGATTTATTAAATAAAAATAAGTAAACTGATTGAACCTTAAACTCTTCGGTTGAATGTTAGGCTTGGACCAAAAGTAAATTAAAAATAAAATTGAAAAGCAAAAAGCACTAGTGCGTGAAATCCAACTTTGTGCCCGATATACAGCCACATGCAGTACCACTTTTGAGCAACTGTATTAAAAATACCTTTTCATATTTAACAGTTTTTTAGGGAAGTAAATCACGAGGAAGCCGATCTAATTCTAAAGTCTAATTCTCCTTGTGGGTTGGGAGGTCAAATAGCAGTCACCTTCGTCAAACTGCCTACTGCCCACGCCAAACCTAGGAGGTGCCAAAGCTGACCCAGGGGTCCTTTAAGATAGAACCGTACCGTCTGACTGTTGCCTGTATTACTTTATAGATTATTATTCTGTATTATTTTATAGGTATTAATCGGCTTCACTTGGCGTATGTATAGCATAAACGCAGACAAATGGCCAGAACTCTTATAGGGTTCCGTAGTTAGATTGTTTATTTTATAACTCAATCTCCTGTTATTTTAAGTACTCCTAAAGTAATAATTTATACATGCGGCACATCTCCCTTACTTTAATACTAAACCCCTAACTCAGCGAGCAGGTAACATATCTCCCGTATAATCGGAAGGCAAGCGAGGTCCAACAAGAAAATTGTATTTCCATTTTTACAATTTCAATTTAGTATTAATTCGAGTCCGGGCACGGTCGGGCGCCCCGCCACATGTAAAATATGGATCGGCTAAGTGAAATTAAAATGCTCTATAAATTGTGATTTTTGCGAGTCCTAAAGTGGAGAAGGCTTTTTATTATTTATCGCTTGCAAGCCGCTGGCCGTTTGGTCCAAAATACGGTGCGCTGTTAACTTGTTAAATTTAATAATGGAATGCATGCGTGGCAGTTTTTTCGTTGCGTTTTAACGCCGCTTAGTATACATATAACATGTACCTACACCTACTAGAATGTTAGGCTATGTTACATAAACGTCATTGTCGATAGAAGGTATACAGCCCCCATTTGACATGACCTAGTTGCATGAAAGTAAAACTTTAAAAAAAGTATTTTACCATCAAACAATAAGGTTCAAAATCTAATATCATCTTTTATCGAAATTCGTAGTATCTTTACATGTAAAACCTGTCCTCTTGACACCTTTTACATGTGAAGATACTATGCGGTAGTAGAGAAAAATTTACCCCCCTCTTTCTAATTTGCAAATTTCGAGCGAGACAGGAATCGCTGAGTCGCGCGAGATACGACTTAGCAGCAACTTGTGCTAGCCCACCTGGTTAATTTATGGCAGGTCTCTGCAACTTTGACAGGTTCGACAGTGAAATAATTTTGATATGACGTCGCTGGCAAATCGAGTGGTTAATTAACCGTCAATAGACATTATTATACAAAACAAAGTATGGAGATGATAAACGACCATTCTACTTTTTCAACACCAGTGTTCTATTTCAAAAAAAAAACTAAGATATGTACTGAACTAGTGTACAAAAATAGAACTTCGAAATACTACCGAACTCAGTAAAAGGAATTTATAAGTAAAAGTACCTTATTATTATATTGCTGTAAAAGGTGGGTAACACAGTTGTAAAAACCGTTTTTTCATACAAGAACCACTAAGTTACTCGATTTAAGGTTATTAGCTGTGGTTCGGTAATTACCAAAACTATCGGAAGTGATCCTCTAATTAAACCTCTTTCAATACAAAAATATGAAGAAAGGGCCGAGCATTCCAAAATGTGCATTAAAAAAATGACCGAAAATTATGTACATGAAAAAGTAGAATGGCCCAAGCACATATAAATGATAAAAAATAGGAGCATATAGCCAAGTCACTTAAAATGCAATCTCTTTCACCGTAATTTACAGAAAAACAACAAATCAGTAAATTATGTGAAAGGTACAAAAAAAACGAATAGATAGTAACAAAATGATCATCAATTTATTTACTAAATACAGTTTAAGACGTTGAAGTTGTCATTTCAATTTATTTTATTACTTATAAAAGTTTGCACACAAACTTGAATGTTGGAACAAAATAAATATAAACGTCGTTAGTTTTGCCGTCGACACAGTAAAGCGACATAAACCAGTACAGGCACTAAAAATAACACTACACATAGTAATAAAACATTTTCATAAACCGTGTAGTGTTAATATATAATACTTATCTACAAGATAAGTATTTTGACATGTACAATCAGAACTGATTTTAGTGGGTTTCAGTAATTCAGAATAAATAAGGTAGATCAGAATTAATAACCATATTACCATTATTTATTAGCCACTTTATCCAAACCTTGATACTTATCATAATATTCATAATTCATTAATATTGAATTTAGTGAGGCTTACCCTTAAACTATTCGTCGTCTGTATCAGGCCTAGTTTATGTACATGTAAGATAAGATTTCAGAAGACTATGGCATTTCCAATAGTCGCCTAAAATGTCGCCAGATTGGTCGCCTACGACATTGCTTAAGAAGTGAAACGATTGATAGTTTTACTTTTACTCATTTGTTGTCATAATATCACGTCACTTTAAATATTTTTAATTTTATCAGGTTGTATATAATTGTGCTGATATACAACCTGACGTGATATTAAAAAAATGTCTAATGGATACATTAAGGAACCTAAAAATAAGTCACTAATAGTAGATTGTATGACAAGGGTCTAAAATGAGCCATATTACCACGAGATAGTTAAAATAGTTCGAGGGGTAATATGGCTTTTATACCAGAGTTATACACTCTACTTTTTACTTCGATTGCGAGAAAATAAATAAACAAAGGTTAACCCACCCAAAATTAACAATAAATTCCACGACGAAGATATATACTTTTGCAGCATGATTTTTTTTCTATACTCCTTTGACACATAAAACATAGACACTGCGGTTCGCGCGCAACATTCACGCGTGAAAAAAGCTAACTGACCTGCCATTGAGCGCTTCAAAGTGTTGCTCGAACGATTTAACCACTTTTTTAATTATTGTGAAATAGGGACTACTACAAACTTAATCTTTAGACTCTTTAGAAAAAATAATTATGTTTCCTGATTGGTCGATTTTACTAAAGCTGTATTCTGGTCGGTTAATACCCAATACTAAATATTTTTTTAAGACTTAAATTAGTGTTCTGTGGTTGGTGGATTTAATAGGTGAAGTATTTTGATTGGTGAAATTTAAATGTTTTGTAAATCATAAATATGTGTTCATATTTTCCCTAGGGGTTAAATGTACTACTTTAGCCCCGCTTGACAAGTCTAATATGACACACTTTTCGAGCATGAGAAGTGAAAAAATTATTAAAATTTTGATACCCTTAATTCACCATGTAACAATTTAAATACCTAATGTGTTCTAGCTGAAATAATGTTAATTTATTGATTACTTATCTTCTGATACAATTTTAAATTATTTTATGAATAAATGAATATGCATAAAACGAGTATAAAAACTGGTTTTATAACTGTTACTGTGATCGGTAGTCGGGCGGGGCGCAATCAGAGAGACACCTCCTATCGGTCCGTCTCCTCTCCGTCGCCAGTACACACTGAAGACATTTCTTATTTTGTACTCTACCTTTTACGTACTTTTACGTAAGTTTAAATTCCTACCGAGATTTAACTGAGTGAGTAAAAAGAGGCTAGCTGGAATAAACGCTTCATTGACTCTCATATATTTTTGTTTTATTTGAACTATTAGGAGCAATTTTAAACGATACATTAGCTAGGTACTCAAGATGGCGCAGATTTCATAATAAAGTAGTTAAAAGAGACACCGCATACCTATTGTAAATTGAAAAGATCGATACATTTTCTTGAAACAATATTTCTATTTAGGTGTGCATTATGTTTCTATTGTTATGAGTTGTACGCATACGGGGAGTGGTAATATGTATACTCGAAATAAACATTGGTCAAACAACGTATTTGAGATTTAAACCTGTCAAAAATTAGAATTTAGAATTTATTAACTATGGATGCATTACATATTGCAAGCAGACTGGGTAATCATAATTTAAGCCCATCTCCACATGGAGAAAAAAAGATACAACATCAGCTGTTCTTGCCTCGTCATCCTCCTAGCGTTTTCCCGGTTGTGTCCTAGAGCAGGGGTCGGCAACCTTTTAGCAGCCAAGGGGCACATAGTAGCTCTAACAATATTGTCACGGGCCACACGTGTTAATAATTTGTGACTTTATCAGACTAAAAGGGATCACATTGTCGGTTGTCAATAAGGAGGCTCGCGGGCCTAAAGTACTGTTGCCGACCGCTGACCTAGAGGAACCCGCGGTATGCAGCTATTCTTGGGTAATGTTAATAAAAGAGCCTTATTATTTATGCATCTCAAGTGAAAACTCAAGTGTCATATGCTTTTCTAATATTTTTTTATGTGTAAACTAACCTGTATTTTTTCTATTGTTGCAGGGGTTTTGGCTTTATCACATTTGGAGACCCTGGTAGCGTAGATAAAGTATTAGCGCAAGGAACACACGAATTAGACGGCAAAAAGGTAAGTAACTACTCTTTTAATTAAATCACATTCTAATTATAAGATTTCAAGCTTACATGGTCATTTACATTAGAATTACGATTTGAAACGGGATATTTACCATGTTTATTTGTATTTTTGAGTTCCCGATATTTCGGCACTGTTGCAAGCGCCATTATCAAGGATTAACTGACGTGCTGCGAGTTTTAGTTGTGATCTACCCACACACCATAGCGATCTACCCTCTTCCTGGTTCGCTTTTTTTTGTCTGGCGTCCAGTGAACTGAAAGTTCTCAAATCGAAAAGAGACTGTTTCCGGAAAGAACTCGCATATTGATACTGTGAGTGTGGTGTGTCGTGACCGTAATCGAGTTTCAAGTGAGAAGGCGGACGGTGGTAGTGACGGTGACACTGTGCGAAAAAAGCGAACCAGGAAGAGGGTAGATCGCTATGGTGTGTGGGTAGACCACAACTAAAACTCGCAGCACGTCAGTTAATCCTTGATAATGGCGCTTGCAACAGTGCCGTAATATCGGGAACTCAAAAATACAAATATACATGGTAAATATCCCGTTTCAAATCGTAATTCTCACATTCTAATTCATCTTCAGTGTGAGCAAGAGTAAGGTGATTTTTTTTTATTCTCCGCTTGGTCCGCTAAGCGATCAGTCACGGAGTTGTTAGTGGCCAACCTCCCTAAGCGGCCGGATTGACCAGTAAGGGGGAAAGAGTAAGGTGAATCAGGCAATTTTTTGGGTTCCGAAGCCAAAATGGCAAAAACTGGAACCCTTATAGTTTCGTCATGTCTGTCCGTCCGTCCGTATGCGACAGCTGATTTACTCGGAGACTATAAGCACTACAATTATGAAAGGTAAGATGATGTATTCTATAGGCCGCTACATAAAAGTGATGTGAAAGTACAAAAAATATTAAATTAGGGGGGCATTCCATACATATAGGTAACCGGTGGATGAAAAAAAAAATCAACGCACATAGTCGTGTGGGGTGGGGTATCCATGGATCATGTGGGGATCCTTTAAAAATGATATGGAGGTTTCTAAAAAACATTTCAATTTAAGTCAACCGTTGGTGAGACATTAGCTGTGAATGTTATAAAAAATGCCCCCCTCTCTAATTCACAAAACTATGAAGATTAAAATACTGAAATAAATTGAGGTAGTGTGTATTAATAAATACTTTCAAATATTTTTGATTTGAACAAGATAGGTTTTCCGGTTTTTGGGTTTTCGCTGAAAAACTGTTTTGCCCAAATAAAAGTTCGTAAGTGCCGTGAGTTCTCTATGAAACTACGACCTTTTTAGATTCAATGTATTGGATAGCGTTTTAAAATTTGGACTAGTAGGTGTTGGTACGGAACCCTTCATTGTGCGTGATCCGACACGCACTTGGCCGATTTTTCTTTTTATACACCAAAAAATTAGTCTACATCATACTAAAGTATGATAATATTAAGAAGCTTTAATACTCAATACTCAATACTTTATTGCAATTTCACGAAGTAGTTGTGCAGGTGGTAAACTTATAAGGTAGAGCTTTGTGAACCCTGATGGGCTCTGCAATATTATATACAATTCCAGGGAGAGGAGAATTTGTATTGTGATTGATTATCTTAATAAACAATAACTATTAGATTTATTAGCAAATAATGTGAGAAATACAGATTGTGAATGATTTACTTAAAATATGGGATAAAATATATACATCAAAAGATTTAAATATAATGTTATTTGTCAGTTATTATTCATTAAATTATTACATGATTCAAAACATTAATAAGTATGTATATAAGGGTAAAAATCAGACCAGTATTTAATTATTAAGTAAGCCACAATAAACAGTCGAAAATCATAGATTATTGTACCATTACCCAACCCTAAGTATTACATTATTCACACACAATGTCTATACCTTGATTGCTTGCGAGATTTTATTGACGTACCCAAAGTGACATAAATTCGTTTTAGTCGTTTCTCCGGCGGAAAACAATGACTGCCAACACAAATTGTTAGGGCTGACAGAAAATTTACTGACTAAATTACTAAAACGCTTATGTAATTTTATGAACACTGTCATATACACTTTATTTGTAAGGTGGTGTAAATGCGAGCCAGGCGGTATAATTTTATTATCAAACCGCGCGGTTTTTAAATTAAATATTCTAAAACCATAAGTGCGGTCGTTTATTACATACATTGGCCATTTATCACGCACTCAGTCGCGTCCCTGAAATAGACGAATGGGTCAACTGTTGCGAATGCTTTATTATGGCAAACTATTTCGATAAAACCAAATAGTTGCGCCAAATTCCGCAGCAAAAATATAACAGACTGTTATTTATACATATAACGTCTAGCCTTTTATGTAGATAATAATCATCTTTGTATCTTGGGATTCGAGACACATTACGAGCTTCCATTGCGAGCGTTCTGTGTACGGATGGAGAAAAAAGTCGATTACTATCGCTCGCCACGAAATAATCTAGATAAATTACAGCGCCCGTCGTTGTTTACTTTGATTAAATTGTAGTCGACTGGTGGAAGATTAGCCGAAGCCTCGCAAATCGAGCGGGAAGAGAGAGCATTTTCTCAATTTACATAAAACGAACGCGGAAGATCGCAATAGTGGATTTCTAAGTAGGTATTTGTTTACAATGAATGTTTTCATATTTTTTATTATACTGTCGCTGTCTCTGACAACTATTGGAAGAACACGGGTACTGAGTTTATTGAAAATAAGGTTTTAATCGTTACAGTTATTTCTATCGGCACCTACTTTGTTGCTTTCTATGTAATACCAATACACAACATTAACATGCATATTGTAGATAAAGCACGTCACATATTCACAACACCTTAAACCTACAATTGCTAAAGGTGAAACTAAGAATGAAATAAATTTTCCCGTGATTTGCTTACCCCTCTTGGGAATACAGGTTTGAGCTTGTGTATATAAGATACATCCATATAGATAGCAATACCACCTTGTTAGTTGTGACAACAGTTTCTTTCAAGGAATACGATAGCTTTACTCAGAAAACTCCCTCAGAATCCAAGGGATTAGGTTACAGCTAGACACAGCGAGGTTTGACTAAAACCTTGTAGAAATAATACTCGTCACTCTCTCAAAACCAGTATTAATTAAATTGTTCACGGCGTCGTATCCCATAATTTGTTTTAAAATATAATTTTGTGATAATTTCGTTGTTAAGTTAACCTCTACATATATTGTTAAAGTCCTCGTCCTTGTTACAGTCGTTAAGATCAAAACCGAGGTGGTTTTATGTTTATTATGACATAGTACGTTTTTCTGGGGAAATTCAATGGAAACCTCTGAAACGACCATGCGGGCGGTTTAAACACTGGAATATTGTAAGAGTCTACGCTCCAGTGAGATTGGTTGAGCGGCTTCCACTGAATCTGAGGTGTTAGTGGAATCGAGTTACTGAGAGTTTTGTCGCTGGTTCACTAAACAGCCTAGCGGAGAAGAGTCCAGCAAGAAACTCAGCTAGACGCCATCTGGGTCGGACTGATTCTACCCAGTGTGCGTCGGTATCGGGACGAATACGGAATCATAATTGCGTGAAATTTCATCTTTCATACTTTTGGTAAATGCAGAATGAGAGCTGCTATGAAACAAGTTAACATTTTATTTTAATTTACAGCCTAAATTCAAAAACGTAACAACTGACCGTAATTATAGATTAATAACATGAATTATAAACAAAAATAGTCAGTCTGTTTTTATTAGGATTGCGTTTCAAAAAGTTAAAAAAGGAATCTTTATGGTACAATTCTGTCCATCTGTCAATCCCAATTTATCTCAGGAACTATGTATTTACGATATCGATTTGAAATTTGGAATAAATAATAGTTAGTAGTCGTCATCATCATTTTATCATTGTTATTTGACAAAACAACTACGTAACAGAAAATGAAAGAGTTATCTTACTGATACAGGGAGATTAAAATGCTTCATAAAATTATAATCGTATATAAAAGTATTCTAGCCCTAGTAGGTAACCAAATTAGCTATATTTCATACGTGTACTGTATAAATGATAGTCATGACGTTGTCAAAATCCACATAGCCGTAACTACAAACTTTCGTGGTTCAAAAATGTCACCTATGGATGTATAACCTGGTTTCAATGTTGACTAGAAAGCGGTTTCCTAGCGGAAAACTTAATCGCATGTCTTTAGGTCGTAAATTGTCGGGCACTTTTTCGGGGAGTATGCCTGAACATTATTGCTTTCTGCGTCATCAATATTTATACAATATTTACGATTGAACAACGCGCGGCGGGCACATGTGCCGTTTTCATTTATGCCACAAATTAGAGGTCACGTCAACACTATAATAAAAAAATGTTTGATAAGAAAAATAAATTAGTCATAAATCATTTTTAATCGCTTGCCAATCTGCTCATGATGTTGACACTCGGAATCGTCGAACTCAGAAAGGGAAATAAATTTAATTATTTTTTATATCACGACACTGACCAAAAAGCATAAGAGCGATTGATGGTAAGCGGTTGCCGGAGCCTATAGACGCTTGTAAATCCAGAGAAGTGACATGCACGTTATCGACGCTTTAAATATTATAACGCCAAACTGTAGGTCCTCGGAAATCTATTTTCGGTGCATAAACATACATACAAAGATAAACTCACGCCTGAATTCCCAAAAGGGGTATGCCGAGCACATGAAATTTAATTCCAGTGCCACAATATGCAATTGTAGGAGAAACTCATTGATAGGTTGCTAGCCCATCGCTCACAATACACTACAACCTGGGGGGATTTCGTTACCTACGTATCCATACTAATTTTATAGATGTCAAATTAACTCTGTCTGTCTGTTACTTCTTCACTGTTAAACCGCTGAACAGATTCAGATGAAATTTGGCATTCAGATCATCCCCTAAGAGGTTAAATGGGGACGAAAGTTTGCATCCCTCTCATTCTTTCTCTGACAGCATATTTGTCGTCAAAACAAAGATTGACGAGGGGCGTTAAAAAATAGCACAAGCACTGTACATTCGGAGAAAAATTAAAAAGTGCAACTGCAGGGCACTTTACGAAATGTTACATTAAAACGTTTTACTGAAACATTTTACTCATAGTATTAAACATTTTCTTAGTTTGTTCACAACTGAAACTCGCTGGTTCGTGTATGATAAAAATACCTGCGTCGTAGTAATTAAAAATATACACTTGTAAACTACAAATATACTGCGAATCATATTTCATTTTGGTGTACTGTACGTGTACCTATACCTACCTACCACTGTAGTCAGTACATGTGTTACACTCGTAGAAAATAAATGTACATGATTTAAATGTTGCAATAATATTGATAATTCTTATTATTTCAACGTTTGAATCATTCATAGCAAAATAACACCTGATTATTTCACCGCATGCATTACTGCAAAACTAGAAATTTAACAATATAAAAGGAAGTTTCGACATACAGTAAAAAAATACACAACCAAACTAATAGACGTATATATATTTTTTGAACCTGACTGTGTCTTTATAGGCCGGGCCCAATAAAGCGATAGGAATGCGTGGTTGGAGAGTAGCCTGGGGAAAATCTAGGGGAAACCTCCGGCACGACCACGCGTGTGGTTTGGAACACTGGAATACTCTAAGAGTTTGCGTTCCGGTGAGATTGGTTGAGCGGTTTCAACCGAATCTGAGGTGTGAGTGGATTCGAGCTATAGGAAGTTTTGTCGCTGGTTCACTAAACATAGCCTAGCTGAGAAGAGTCCAGCAAGAAACTCAGCTAGGCCCGACCTGGCCTGGCTAGGGTTCTTTCATCTAATTTTTTTCTATAATTTTTTTGTTTTACGCGTAATTATATTAATATATGCGAATAAATACTGAACCACCTACACCTACAAAGAATTTGGCATTTTATTTATTATACAGTTATACGCCGTAAAATGAAAATGTACTTTTTGAATAAGCAATTATTAAGTACACTGTTTCAATTATTAAAATTATTAAGTACAATTTAATGATTGTGAATTTTATCTTTAATCCGTTCTCCATTTTGTAAAACGTGGTAGATTGTGAATTATATCAGATATAAAAAGACGATCAAAGGATCATTGACGCATGTTCCTTGTGTGACAAAATGTCTTCCATCTTGGCTAAATAGCGTTTGCAATTTCACGTTCCGCAACATCAGATCAAATTTTTGTTACATTTTTTTACAAAACCTGAGGGGTGACTACGTAAAGTTTTCGCGTGTGCGTAAAATTGATCTAAATGTAATTTTCCATATTTAAAATGACAGTTAGATTTACCTAACGTAATTTTGACAGTTAGGTAAGCAACTAGCAGTTTGCTTGTGAGTATTTGAACCTATAGTTTTTAGGATTCCGTAGCCAAAACGGCAAATACGGAACTCTTATAGTTTCGTCATGTTTGTCCGTCCGTCCGTACAGCGTATGTTACAGCCGACTTGCTCGGAGACTATAAGCACTACAATTATAAAATTTGGTAGGAACGTGTATTTATTCTATGAACCGCTAAATAAAAGTAATGAGAAATCCCAAAAAAAAAATTAAAGTTGGGGGGCACTCCATATCCTATGTAACCGATGGATGAAAAAAAAACATCACACATAGTCGTCCCAATGGAGGTTTTTAAAAAACTTTTCTATTTAAGTCAACCGTTGGTGAGATATTTAGCTGTCATAGTCATAAAACGTGCGCCCCCTCCTCACTAATTTCCAAACTATGAAGATTAAAATACTGAACAAATTAAGGTAGTGTGCATTAATAAATACTTTCAAACATTTTTGGTTTGAATAAGATGGGTTTTACGGTTTTTGAGTTTCCGCTGAAAATCTGTCTTGCTCAAATAAAAGGTCCTAAGTGCCGTGAGTTCCCTATGAAAATACGACTTTTTAGATTCAATGTATTGGATAGTGATTTAAAATGTGGACTAGTAGGTTATTGGTACGGAACCCTTCATTGTGCGTAATCCGACACGCACTTGGCCGATTTTATTTCTATTTAATAATTTATTCAAAACGTCGTATCTAAGATCAACTTTCCTTTTTTTAAATTACGGTGCATGCAAAACATCAAAAACATAATATTTTAAAAGGCCCTGATGCGGCATAGCGCACTGCTCTAAATCACGAGACGTTTAAATTACGCCGTCAGAATATTTCGCGTAAAAATAAAATTTTCACTTACGCGGGAAATGTTCGATGTTTTATGCGGCTTCATAACCGCTGCTCGAAAATATGATGCACTTTGTTACTCGCACGACCGGCGCGTTAACGCAATGTGACGTTTTGCACCAATTTAACGCAGTTAAAATACTAAAAAGAGGCATACTATCAATTTCACACTAACGGGATAAATTCTCAAGTTCGAAACCGCACAGGACAAAACAAATGTAAAAGCTAAAATTAGACGACTTTCTGTACTCGATTTCTACAAAATCAAAATCAAACATTTATTTTGCAAATAGGCCACAGGGGCACAATTATATGTCAAAATGTCAGTTTACAATTTAAAAAATTCTGACTACGAATAAATTTGTCATGTCAAAATATTAATTTACAGTTCAAGAAAGAATAATATTTTCGAACTTACAAATATAACAAAATTAATGTCATACAGCGAAGATAAACTTGCAAATTTATCTATTACAAATATTACAACATCAGTATAGTTAGAGATATATTAGGTCTCAGTCTGGTTAAACAAAGAGTATATAAAATTAATATAATATCCCAGATATGCACATGGTCTCTGAGCTTCCAAATACAATTAATAGTTACTATTCTAACGTACTTACAGATGTACATGGTGGCAGAGCGGCAAAATTAATACTGATTTAATATTGTTAGAGATGTATATGGTCTCTAAGAGTCGCTGATAATAAAAACGAATCCATAACAGGATGATGTCTCTCATCAATCCACTACAAAAATACATTAGTATTAACGTAGTCACCATGTCCTTGCAAGCATGAACAGACCGGACTCCAACTTGATTTTTACAGTAACGTATTTACTAGTGCTATAGGTACTCTATTTAATAGTAAAGTTTCTGAACGTAATAATAGAGTATTTTACTGTTTTTATGTGAAACGCTAAGTGGAATAATTGACAGCGGTTGTAAGTTAACTAAGTTAGGGAAATAATAAATACATATTCATTATAGGGTAGACCGGGGATAATAGAAACACATCATGATTGAAACAAGTCAAATTTGTCGAAAACTATAATACCTACGCGTCTGACGCAACACTCGGTCGGCCATGTTTGAATCCTTGACCATTGGCGCTCGAGCGCCGGTACGAGACGGGAGTGTCCACGAGCTAAATCAGTTTTTCGTGGTAAAAAGTAAATATTTGTGCTCTCGTATATTTTCTTATAATGTCGTTTACTCTTGTATTTTGACTAATCAAATTATTTTGGTGTTATAATTAGGAATAAATGAATGTTTTTAATGGCCGTTGATCAGCGTTCGATTCTTTTTTATATATAATATTTGACCTTCAAGTGAAAAACGTAGTGTGGGGACGATAGAAACAACTTGCTTGTGGACGATTGAAACGTTTCAATCGTCTTCGCGTTTTAATCGTCCCTAAAAGTAACCGACTTCAAAATATAAGGCTTTGTATTCGATGTACATGTTTCTCCTATAAATGTTCACATTTATTTGTGTAGTTTTTGACCTTGTTCATAAATTATGGATATACGAAGTTTTTTAAATCTGCATTTTTTTTATTCGAGATTATGTGAACATTTGTTTTTAACCGACTTCATAAAAAAGGAGGTTCTCAGTTTGACCCGTATGTTTGTATTTATGTTTGTTTGTCCACGATTATCTCGCGTTCGGCTAAACCGATTTTGATGCGGTTTTCAGAAAAGTATTTATCACATTTTGGAAAAAGTTTTTGTGTATTTAAGAAATGGTTATTAACATTTACAAAATAGGAGGATCTCTGTTTGACCCGTATGTTTGTATGTATACAATACAACAAATGGTTAGTAACTCATGCAGCTGCTCTCGAATAAATAATTTAGTGATTGTGACGATAAGCTGATGATGAAAGCAAAAAATAATTTAAAAAAGAATGAAACTTAGATAAAACCATATAAATGATTATTTTATTGCGTCTATTATTTCATTTTCATCCCGAAATATGCAACACTCGTTGTCAAAGGGTGTGTGGGAATGGTTATGATTGAAACATTGTTGTAGTTGAAACAAGCACTTTTGTATGAAACATATTTATGCTTGTTTTCTGCGATTCTATATCGTTATATCTTATAATTGCATTAAAACTACTTTGGTTAAATGTATAAGGTAGCAGCGACAAAGAAAACTAAAAGTCGTATAATCTTTTCTTTTTCACAAGTTTTTTATCGAGATGTTCAAATGCTCATAAATTGAAAAATGTTTATGTTATGCTTGCGAACTTTTGATGAGCTCATTGTATGCCGAGGTAGTGATGAAAAAGATTAAAACAGATATAAGTACTTTCATTGTGCCGAAGATATTTGAGTGTTTCAATTGACCTCACATAGTGTTTCAATTGACACTCATGTGAGGTCAATTGAACCATGCTGCCTTATTCTCTTTATTACTTTATTGTCAAAAAACTATGGATTATAGACCACCCAAATACATTTTATTTAGGAACCAGATAATTAACCTTGAAATATTTTGAGCGTACATACCACTCTTAAAAATATAACGGTCACAGGTGGTTAAAGGCAAATTGTTTCAATTGTCCCCGGTCTACCCTACTCGTGAAGATGAATGAATAGAATAGGTTCCATCTATTTACAAATTCAATCCAATAAATTCTAAACAATTAGAAATAAAAGCCTCATAGTACTATTATTATTTTCATTGTTATTTAACAACATAGAACAAAGAACAAACACAGATTTGTTAGCGCTTTAATTGATACGTATATTGGATAACTGTTTCTTGTTATTTAATTTTCTTTTCAGTTATCGAAATTTTGTAGCATTAGACCCAACGACATCGCTTTCAGGAGCAAGATTCAAGTCCAGTGCAAGTGTAGCCATAGAAGATGTCTGTAGACACAATAGATGTTTGTGATCAAATGTCACCATCCCAAGACACTTCAGTGGAAGCAACAAGACGCCAAAACTAAAGCTACCTTTGGTACACTTCCGATTGCATCTGCTTCGTATGACACAAATATCCACACGGCAGTTGAACATTCCGTATTCAAGTATTAGTTTACTGGCGTGTAGAACCGAACCTACCGATAATTATTTTGGACTCATTATATTTTGTCTGTGATAACAGACCAGCATATATTAATTTTGTGGTTTACTTTGATATATTTATCTTTAATAATGTTTATTGTAAAATATCCCTAAAAATGCCATCTAAAATCAATGTCACCTTTTTGATACTACGATACAAATTTTCAAATCAGAGCTACGTAAACAATTTCATTTAAAAAACAACTTTATAAATTATTTTATATACTTTGGATAGTTCTTTTCGTCTTTATTGTGAGCTTGTCAAGGATTGTTTCTAGTAATGTTGTTCATTCTTTTGAAATATCAATACAATCAAAGTATAATTTTTATTAACTAAACACGCACAGCATTCATATATTAAACGCGTATGTAAGCTTTACAACGAAAAATGTATGGACGCAGATTTGTTTGGCAACTCATATCATATATTCAAAAGACTTGTTTATGCTTCACTGTCTAATATTTAATAGTTAAAAACATGTTAATTTGTAGTAAGCTGAAACTTTGTGCAAATATAATATAATATAATATAATTAAGTACTTAAGTTGTTTCTTGTGTGTAGGGGTTTATGGATGTAAATGCACTTTCAAAGCATGATGCCGGTCATATTTTAGAATTAAAAATAACATAAATATCTAATTGTAATTGTATTGTAATGTATGAGACTATAGGTCTAGTATGTTATTACTCACATAGCTACAGCTAAGTTACTTGTGTTTTTTAAGACCGTTTGTTTCTAAATAAATTAAAAAAAAAAATAATAATAATAATTTTATTGTAAGATTCGCTACTGGTATCGAATATTATTATTAAATTTATTACCTATCTACTGACCAGTAAAAAATAAGTAACATTTATTTAAATAATATGCAATACCGGTAAAATATTGAACCTGGGCAGCGGGGAAACGCCGCCAGCATCTTGAGTTCATTTCCGCCAATGAGCGACCTTGTGGACGGTGTCTAGGGCTTTTATATTTCATTTGTTTTTTTTTATAACTAATGTTAATTTAGAACGTGATTAGTTTTAAATATTTATTTACCTTATTGTTTTCTGAATAAAATTTATACATATTTTCCAAACAAAATATATTTAACCTGTAGTTACACAAAACTTATTAACGAAATGTAAGTTAATGTAAAATCACTACATAGTATAAAACAAAGTCGCTTTTTTTTTCCCTATGTCCCTATATCCCTATGTATGCTTAAATCTTTAAAACTACGCAACGGATTTTGAAGCGGTTTTTTTTAATAGATAGAGTATCAAGGGGAAAGTTTATATGTATAATACATGCATCAGCATTGCGCCCGGGCGAAGCCGGGGCGGGTCGCTAGTACTTAATAAAAGTAACTTACTTTAGGTACTAATAGATTAGTATCGTTAGCGGTATTTGATTAGAAAAAATCAAATTGTCTTTTACTTATCATAAATTTGTACCTAAATGATAATTAAACATGACTATATTTTCCTTAAAATAGTCATCATCATCATCATCCTAGCGTTATCCCGGTACAGTTGCATCCTGATGGATGCCCGGGGTCCGCTACCTAATCCCAAGATTTGGCGTAGATCTTCTAGAAGGCAGTACGGTTGCCAGTTTCGTTGCACTTTTAGTACCACCCAGGGGTCACGTGTAAGGTTGCGGTGGATACTCCCTACGGACGTGGTTCAACTTCGACCCCCCTTGTGTAGGGAGTGGGTAACTTGACTGATAAAAGTTCTCAAGCCGCTCGAAGGCCTCCAACTTGGCTTAACGACTGCTATCATAGATAGCAGCCGGCATCAACGGCTTAACGTGCCTTCCAAACGGGTACGGGTACGGGTGCGTTCAGTTGATAACCACTCAAAAGCGGTCACCCATCCAATATCTGACCTAGGCCGACGTTGCATAACCTTGCATACCGCACGCGGTACGCGGGCTCAGCTGGGCCACGAGCGCTCCTAAAAACAGTAAGTAGTATAAATATACCGCTTTTAATTAGTTTTTTGAAAAAATGCTATCAAATTGCGTCATAAAATTGCGTTTCTGTACCTATAGTAGGAAAATAAGTGAGGCTTTTTATTTCGAGGCCAATTAAAAATTCCTCTTCCCGCGGGTCGTTGGGTCCGGATGGGTTCCCTTTTGTCGCTGCCGGAACTGTGTGGGACCCTAGTGAGCCTTAACGAGACTAAACTTAGCTACGCGTATTTATAGCTCGGATTATTATTATTGTGTTCTTCTGAGAAAGGTAAAGCATAAAACTCATATTTATTATTTAATCCTCAAGAGGAAATGTTGTAATTGGAATTTTATTCATTCTTACTTTATTATTTTGCCTTATTTTTGAATGAGGTGAAAGGAAATACTCATTAACGTCACTGAATCATCACTCGTTTATATTAGCGTTAGGTCTATCAATATTTTTACCTGTGGGATGCCAAATATTTATTACATTTGTTATTAAGTATTTACTTGGAAAACTTTGATAACATAATAGTTCAAATGAACAATTTATACCACGCATTTTTCATCTTTTACTTTATAAAATGTATTGTAAAATTCGCTTGATTATGTCCGAATGACGGCGGCGTCGAATCACGTTCGCCTTTAACGCATTTATATCGCCATGATCATAAATTCATATTGTCAACTAACACGTCCCACGCTCTCTGGTGGAATTCGAAAATACGACACTGGGCGGTTGTAGGGAATCGTTGCCGTCCATGAAAATAAAATCTTTTCAAATGTAACCCATTAAAGTATGTCTTCGTGCAGCAGCATACATTTTCCGTGGTACATAAGCGATTTGAATCATTGCATAACTTGTAAACACATTCAGACCAAGCACTCGGTACGCATGCGTCCTTTTTCTTTCGACACCTGCAAAAATATGGAGTGCACTAGACATTAGTAACAGTTACATTTAATTGTTGAAGTTGAAGTTTAATATACATACTAATATTATAAATGCGTAAATGTCTGTCTGTCTGATACCTCTTTACGCTTAAACGGCTGAACCGATTTAGATTAAATTAACGCATGGGTTTGAGTCCTCGGGAAGGACGTAGGATAGTTTTTATCGCAGAAATCATGCCTGAAAGGGGTGGAAATTAGTACTGAAAATAAAATAATGGCAATTAAATTGTAACGCGACCAACGAGTTCTACGCGGACGAGGTCGCGGGCAAAAACTAGTGCACTATAAATTCTTACTTTATCCTAACCTAACTTCTCTTTTTTTATAGTAAACTGCTGACTAGCTAGTAGACTAGTGATGCAGACTAGACTAGAGATAGTGATGCCGATGGTACTGGCTGAAAATCAGCGCTGTAGGTGTCAATGACACCTCAGCATAATGCTGAGCCAGTGTCCGTTTCACTGCCGCGGGGACACACATGTTGTGTGGTTTGTGTGTATTTTTTTCTTGTCATTTATGTGTGTCTACTGTGGCTGTGAATAAATGTTTCTTTCTTTCTTTCTTTCTTTCTTGATGCAACTGGATTTTTTTTAAGTCATTGGCCTGTTCATAAGTAATAGATAAAGCTATCCTCCAAAAATATACATTTGTTTAATCTTATCTGCTAACTATAAAATAGCCTATCCTTATAAAAACCCATATTGAATTTTTATATTACAAACAATATTTTCTATTAAAAAGGAAAAGTACTTATAGTTTCTCCTAAGCACGTTTTTTTACGTAAGTAGCAGTTAGCACTAGAGTCGAGCGGTTATCCTGAGGCGCTAAGTGATTTTATGGTCGGCGATTACGTTCGGACAAAATTGCGAGCAACATACATTTTGTGTGGCACCGCAAGCACAGGCCGTACATATAGCGCGGACTCGGCTTGTTTTTGCACTGGATTACTCGTTTAAACAAACCGAGCGGCCGGAACACCAAATAAAGGGAAACACTAACCGACGCCCGCGTTATTCTTCCAAAATTAACTCATAACGCCAAGAGCTCGTTGAGGTTTTTTTCGTCCGTAATCTGCCTTAATGGGCACTGGGCCAGTCGTGTTCGTAAATCGCCTACACGCGAGTACCGCGAAATGGGAATCTTTAAATAGTATACATACATTTTTAATGCCCCGCCACGGCGCGATTGTGGCAACAATTAACGTTATAACGAGTTCATTAATGATGGACGATTTAAAGGCAGTTTTAAAACGAGCAGCTTTTACAGAGCGCCAGATAAAACAAAAAACGACGCTATGTGGTCCGAATTGTAAATGTCGAGGGGAATTATTTATGTAGAAAATATTAACGATCTCAATACATATTTAGCTCACGCAATAGGATAAAGGTAATTAGGAAAGTGTAAACTGCTTGACATCTATTACAAATACTTACGCAAACTGTTTATGGAATCTAATATGAGGATTAGACTTTGTAGGTAAATATAAGAATTGTGGGTGAAAAACAAAAGGATTTGCATATGCTCTGAAATAATAAGTTGGAGTTGAGTTTAGGTGCCGTACGGCGCGCTCACCTGACGAGATCAGGGCTCTGGAATGCTTAATATAGAGTCTTTTACTTGCACCCGGTCCCCGAATAACATCCCCCACTACGCGGCCGTACTTACGCCCACATCAACACAAAATACATGATATACCTATGGAAGTCAGAATATAATTGAATACGTTTTCCAAATAACAACAATTTGTTTAAAAAAGTTTCGCGAGTCAATTTCTAGTTCTACATTACATTCATTCCCACAAACGCTCCTAACATTTGTGCTTATAATTTATATCCAAATCCAACTGCAGCGCTATACACACCGGCTAAGCATCTCAGTTCTGTTTACGTTTGGCTGACAGGCATTCATTCTATGCACGAAAAGTTTCTCCGAGTCGTGTCAGTTCGGAGCAAACTTCCCGAGCTCGGACATCAGGAACCGGCGTAGATACAGTTGCACAATAGAATAAAGTAACATCGGAAGCTCGTTGGAGTTACTAAATAATACAGAGGCGGAGTGACATGCGCAGAGTGGAGCCAGCGCCCTAAGTCTGTTTTGACTGCAAATATCTGCGCCGGATGTCTACCGGTTGGCCCGCACAGAACTATCTAGACCAACACCACCACGCAGCTAGACGATGTTTTTTCATCTTCAGCTTGTACTAGTTTTCTTTAAGTCTCAGAGGACTAAGCTTTGTAAATGCTTTCGCAGAGGTTTATTTCTTGCGACATTCTGATTTGTTTCCGAGACTGGTATAGTCTGCGTTAAATATGAAGAAAATTAAAAATAATAATTTATCAACGTGAAACCGGAAAACGCCAAACAATATAACGATTTATTCTTTCTGTTCTCAGCTCTCAAATTCAGCATTACATTTCGGTTTCTATAACAATTAAATGTTGTGGTGAGGTTCTCGTAACTCGGAGTGAACTGTGAGAAGTCTTAGTCCCAAGAGTCCTCAAGTCACATTGACTTAGCTAACGTCGTAGCACCGGCCTTTATGCAGCTGTTGCTGACAATATTTGTGTATAAACTACATCTACAGCTGAATCTTGAAATAATTATCTTCCGAACCACAAAGAGATTGTGTTAATCACGATGTTAGGCATGAGGGTCTTTGGGAATGTCTAGACGCGTTATTAATGAACAAACTTACAACTGGTGAATAAATAGCAAGGAAGTTAGCAAGGATATTAGGAAAGAAGGGCGTCGTTAGAGCCCGGTCGCAATGCTTACAGTGGCCGACGTGAAACAAACAGCGAAGAAAAACGGCGATGAATAAAACACACGTTAATAGGTGCGTCTAACTAGGTACGCGAAGTACCGACATTAGCGCCCGACGAATGAGCTTTCGACTGATGGATAAGATTACGTCCCTTCCCATCTGCCGCTTACGTTTTCGACGTCAGTATTTAAGAGAAAGTAATATCTGACAAAATGGAGAGAATATATTTCGGTTGCACTTAGGTGTGAGGAGTAGGCTCGAGCCGGTGTCCCGGTTCCCACGCTGCCGCCTGTCTCGTGTTACACCGGGAAGAATTCCACTTTTTTCTTACAGAATTAAACGAGCGATAAAATTCTTGCGACGTCGCATGAAAATGTGCGTTACCCGCCTTGCATATTTATGCGTGTCCCAGTAATGACATTTGTCGAGCCTCTTCCCTGGCGGTGTCATTACCTACGGCTTGGTCTCGTAGCTTTAAACCAAAGCCGGTTTCTCTACCAATCTATGTCAAATATTTTCAGATTTTATCACCGAATCCCGTAAGAATAAAACTATTTGTATTAAAACGTCGTGAAATTTACAACAATGGCATAGTTTAATGCCGCCTCTTAACACGGCAATTTGTCAATACACAGTAAAGTCGCAGCTCGTAAAGTCGTGCCTTCGGAGGTGGTTCCCAGCCGCGTTTCTCTTTCTGTTTAACAAGGCTCATATTAATTCGTTGCCGCCGCGCTGCAAAGGCACTTCACTAGCTTATTCTAAGAATGTGGGTACAATAAGTCGTCACTAAGCATAAACTCCGGCTAAACTGTGCAATATCATTTATCTCGGCTGTGGGGGTAAATATTGTTCTTAATTTAATTCAAGTTAGTGTAAGCGCACGTGGGCGATGGCGCGAGCGAAGCGGCGGCACTTCACGGGCCGCAACTCCGCAAGTCGCACATTGCACATCAAATATTTCAGAGGGAACGGTCCGGAGTATATTATTCGAAATAGCTCGCCCTAATCTTGAGCCAACTCGAGTGTTGCACCTAGAGCCAAGTTCGTTCCAATTAGGCGGAGTTAGAGTGCGCGGTGCTGACTCAACACCGAATGATGCGGTCCCCACTTAATACCGCCCGGCGACATTTACGTGTCGTCTGCACGTATATTTTAGTTACCATTTTCACTAAGTATACCTGCATCATTAAGCGCTACATGTGTAACTTAAAGTGCACTAAAGCTTCTCCCTAATTTTGACCGAAGCGCCGGATGCTTGTTAATTATTGTCAGTTTAAATAACACTCCAGATTCACACTTATTGAAAGATAATTGAGCACTTAGTAAAGGCTTTACTCCTGGATTTTTCATCAAACATTTCATTATTAGTGACTTAAAAACTGGTTAAATTTACATATTAAAAATATATTCAAAATATGATTTGATGGCGAACGGAACTCTTCAATAGAATTGAACTTAAATAGAACTTGTGTACAGATAGGATCTAGGGAGCCATAAAACGAGTCCAAAATGAGGGGTCTGGAGAGTGGTGGTGAGGAACTGCTCCTCTGGTGATGGCGACCCTCAGCAAAAAAGAAGGAACTGATGGGTACATGAGCTAAAAAAAATTGGAACATATAATCTCGCAGAAGTGGCGCCGGAAGTACATCGATACCTCTGGCTCTGGTGAACCGGGATTACAAAGGTGAATTGATGATTTAAAAAAAAAACATTGTACTTTTTTTATAGATAAATTGCAATAGTAGAAACAAAAGCCATAAAATTCAAAAACTTGATATAATATCGGATAGAACTATCAGTTAAACATGCCCATCATGATTGTAATGGTTAGCTTTTGTTTAAACGAAGTATACGTGTACTGTATACAATACTCAAATTAAAGGTAACTCAAATCCTGATCACAATTAACCCCCCAAAATATTACAATAAAAAATTATCAGAGAAACATTTTCTAAAACGATAAAACTGTAATCTTTGACCCCATTAGAGGCACAATAGGATTATGTGTTTCGGGAATTCACACACATTATCCGTGAGAAAGTGAGCAAACGTTTTGTACATCCACTTTGCCGGCGTTCGTGTTCGCCGCGTGAGACAACGATATTGTGTTTGCTTAATATAAAATTTAACATAATCGACTTTACGTCGATTTCATCGCTCTGAGTATATAAAGCTAACATGCTCTTTTGCAACCGTAGTGGTATCCTACTAATGTGCTTTCTCCTACAATATTTTCTTACGATGACAAGCTAAAATTTGATACTGAGGTAAATGAATCTCGGTCTTAGCAGTTCAATTTTATGGTGTATTTTGGTTTGTTTTGAGAATTTGACATAGGATAAGTTAAAATTTAAAAGCGGCGATGTCAATCTTTATCGCAAAGGGAAGTTGTAGCAAGGGGGAGGTTGAAGGTGGCTAAGGAGGGTGCGCCACTGCGTCGATTGTAATCACGCAAATGGCTCCATATCAAAATGTCACATTCGTTTCGATGTTTCGTTGTCATTTTTGCGCAGGAGTAGTTTGAAAATCTTTATGTTTGTTTTAGAACCTTCCTTTAGCCGTTTGTGAGATGATCGAGGCTTGTTTGCTGTCAGATGAAGAAATTGATTCCTTTTATTTTTGCGACAGCGCTGTTTCTATATTTTATACTTAGTTGATCTACAAGCAAATTATAAAACGTTTGAAAGGAACAATTGGCTTAGATTTAAACTACTTAAAAACACACATTAAGTCTGAATGATCCTCATTCAATTATGCTGCTAATCCAACGCAGGCTTCTTTCATCTAGACGCTCACTTTGTAGAAACATTTGGACAGCATAAGTGCCAGAAGTTGTTCTAATTTAACATTAATGTTAGAAAAAAATTGGTACAACTGAAGTTACACGTGAGCGGAGAACCATGAGCGAGCGTTAGTAGGCCAATGCCAATATAATTAAGATTTCATGAAGAATCAGGGGATTACCTATCTATCCTGCGATCGCTTGCGAGGGCAATTGCCATCAATTCCTCCTGGATCCCATCATATTCGCCTTCTCTCCTCAAAATTTAATGGGAAACGTATAGCTATTTCGGTAATTTCGGTAACAAATCGAGAATTTGCAATCAGAATGCAGCATTTGGTGAACTGGAACTGATGAAGACGACTAAGTATATTCCATGTGTTTCATTGGTGGCGCTAAGTTAGTTTGATATTTTCGATCAAGATACTGAAGCGACTACGACGAAGTGCAACACAACCATATTATATCACAGACAAATGAATCATCTCGCTACAACGTATTGTTGGTGTGTCTCTCTCCTACTTCCCTTGTTTAGTAAGGATAGTTTAAGATACGGAAAAAAAACACAACACCGCCTATTAATTGCAGTCGCACTTTCACGTATGCACTTACATGGAAATGGCCGTCAAGTTTCACAGATCAAATTATAGTTTATTAAAATTCACGCGCCCAAATAATTCGCCAAAAAAAATATTGAAAGCGTTTTGGCATGGTACCTTTTATTTTTCTATTGACGCAGGCTGCCGGATAGCCACTGACTGCGATCGCTTCCATTAAAATAACTCGTTAAAATTTATCATCGACCCGCTTAATCGCTTTAACGCCACCATCTGGGGTTTTATGATTTTTCTGCTTGCTCTGTGTACTTTCGTGGTCATTTTACAACGTTTACAAAATTGCTTGCGTGGGGTTAAAAGCTTTGCTACATTTTACAAGTCTACTTTTTAATTGTGTAAAGGGTTTTTGTGGTCACATATCTAGTGTTCATTATAATAAGATGCGACGACATTATTTATCACAACATTAAATGATGTCTCGCGATGTATATATACATAAAATTTCGTTGTGTTTGAAACAACAATAAAACACTTTGATATAATTAACGCTTAAATAGGTACTAGCTATGTAATGTTGTAAAGAATTCTAAAATGTGCTTGTTAAATACCTTGCATAAGTAAATTAGCAGACAATTTTAATTCGTTCTCAAAATCCATTTTAATCAAATAAGTGAGGTAGATTTTCTGCAGTTGCGGTATTCCGTGGCGCACTCAGAAGATAATTAAATAATTAAGAATGTATGAATGACGCTGTAAAGCCGTTTTCCCTGATATTGTAATAATGCAGTCCTCTTGGGTAAAATCTTTTAAATTATTCTCTTACGCTTGCTTCGTAATTACGCGGACGCGGACGCCTACAGCTTGGGCATCTATTGTGTATAGCGCTTTAAAGATTTTTCTAATACATTCTTACACAACTTCAGTAAATATTCCATAAACTATGACATATAGTGCATTAAACTTCTTCGCTTTCATGAAAACCATACATAGGTGTGGTAAAATAACCGTTTCAATTATCATTTTATTTATATACGAGTATATAGTGAGAGTTTGTTTGCTCCATACCAATTTATATTTATTTAAAAGTGATTAAATTCAACTACAGGAGATCTGCAGAAACTGGATTAATATAATGACATCTCAATTTTATAAAAAATGTAATTTAATAGCCAAAAACGCAAACACTAATTTCCAAACATAAAACGCGCAGCACTTCAAACTACGTGAAAGCGACAAAATGATCAACACGAGTGGAAACGAAGCATTTTACCTCTAAAAATGTCAAAGGTAGCTTCTTTAGGTTTATATTTTGCGTTTATAACGGTCAGCGGCGACGCGGCACGAGTAAAAAGAACTGCGGCCGCGGCCGGAGAAAATCTGAGGGCTTAAACAGTGCTACGTATGAAATACTAGCGCTCGGTTACATGAAAAAGACGAGGGGCGAAATCGAGTGACAGGACCGCGGCGCAGGATTTTCAGTTGGATGCTTTTTTGCTAGCTGGATTTAGGGCCTGGACAGTGGACGTTGCAGCCGCGCGAGCGATGCGAATTTATCGAACCCGCTCGGAGCCCGACGTGCGGCCTGTGATTAGTTAGTTACCAACGGAAACTCCGCTTTATTGGTTACATTCATTAATTACAATTACATACTACACATCCCTAATATTCACCAAGCTCACAACAGTGTTTAAATGTAAATCTCTAAACCGTAAAACGTCATGATTCGCCGGAAAATTCGTTTCCACGTCCATAGCTTTAATATTAAAACAAATTTACATAATAAATACTATAATATTCATAAAATGTAATGGTGAATTTTCTTTCCAGATTGATCCTAAAGTGGCCTTTCCCAGAAGAGCACACCCAAAGGTAAGTGATTTATAATATCATTGTGGTTAGTGATAAATTGAAATTCAAACTTGGCATTAGAGTAAATAAACTCATTCCGACATTAAATCGCCGCAGAATGGCAACCCTGTACTGCAAAGTTACGACACATTATGAGGGTAAAGCATACCGCTTGAACGCCGCTTGTTTATTTTCAAACATTTACACAAAATATTATTTTAGGCTGGACATTACTCTCGCCCGCTATTAAGATGTTGGCTTAAGATGCATAAATAACTAAGGGCTAACAATTTAGTATGCGGGCTGTGATCTTGAGGCCTTCCTTATCCTGGATGCGATTCAATCAGAGGCCGACCCCTGATTGAATCGTGTAATATAACGTATCAACTGTATTTCCTACGATATCTGTGCACACGGATACTTATTTATTACTATTCAAATGTAGTTATTATAGTAGGTACAGATAATTCGCTAGCTTCTCCTCATACTCAGTATCAAGCTTCTTCAGTGGGACAATTTTCCGTGCAAAATATAACATCCATTCCAGAATTTCAATGTTAGCTTATTTATTAATAAATGCATGAAATTGAGTTTAATATCAAAGGCTCACGGCGTCTAGTATTATTCCGTTTTGTTCAACATAGTTGCAAATGGGGCTCCTCAAAGCGACCACGTTAAAAACCGCATAAAATAGGTAATTTTGAATTCAGCTGCAGAATGTTTGAAGATTTATTCGTATGGAGGTTATGACGGTTGGTCGGGTGGATCAGTCAGCATTGTACATTCATTTTGTAGTCATGCATATAGATGTAAATTACCTATTCTACTTAACCCGTCGTCTGCCGGTCCCGGGGATCCCCAGGCTCATTACAAAATAATGCTATTGTTTATTATTTTCGCCGGGAGACCGCGTTTTAATGAATATGAAATTGATAAATGTTATAATGATAATATTTATCGTCCTATAAATTATTTTGTTAATAAAAGGTAACCCTATCAAAGTTGATGCCCGCAATATTTATTTTATTTTATATATTTATTTAAATAAGAACTGTAGACCAATTACACCTGCTTAGTGTACTACGATAGTCATGGAGGTAAGAAAGTAAATATATTACATTTATGGTCGGTTTTTCAATCACCAGATAAAATTGTCGCTGTCACTTTCTAATGTTATATGAAAGAAAAGGACAAAATAACATTCATCTGACAGATAATTTTAACTGGGCATTCAAAAATTGACCCTTATACTTGTGAAATAATAAATGCTTATGCACATTCATCCATCAGTTCCCATACATCTCACAATAAGAGAACCATCGAGAAATAAGCTTAGGCCAGTGATTATTAAAAATGTTAACCTGTGGGTCATAGTACAGGAGCCCATTGAGCAAGTTAAGCATGTCGCACAGCGGAGAGTGGCGGCGCGCGGCTGTTGCTCGCTCTTCTGTGCCATCAAAAAGCTGCAAGAATGTGCGCCTGCGGTAACTGTTCGGTGGTACTATTATGTGGTTAAGTAAATTGTGCAAATTCATGCTGTTCATTTTGTTTTGGAGTACCTTGCACAGTACACATCCTTCCGATCACAGTTTCTGCGAAGCTCGGGAGTTGAAGCCCAGGATGTAAAAACTTCGTAAGGTATATACCTAGGGGTGATATCCGTACAATTTCTTATATAAGAAGCGTAGGCACGCTTTTTGGATCTTTTCTACCATTGGTTTATACTTGCCCTCGCTTGGGCTCCAAACACAGGTGCAGCTCGTTTGTGTTATACAAAAGTACTGATACTATGGAGTCTTTTTTCGGAAATAATTGCACTAAATCACAACAATAAAATATTTTAGAAATGATTATGAAAATACTTTTTTTCTTTCTGTTTATATTATCATGCTGTTTTTTTTATACAACAGCAAATAGCATAAATGAATATTCTGTTGAGTAAAAAATGGGAGCAATTTTGAACCCACATTCGCATTGCTATGATAGCAGTTGTTAAGCCAAGTTAGAGGCACTGGCGGGAAGCTGGGAAGGGCGGCTTGAGAACTTCTAACAGCCAAGTTGCCCACTCACTTGACAAGCCTAATT
This sequence comes from Epiblema foenella, assembly GCA_963556455.1. Lineage (NCBI taxonomy): Eukaryota > Metazoa > Arthropoda > Insecta > Lepidoptera > Tortricidae > Epiblema > Epiblema foenella. The sequence continues at coordinate 8,468,423 of OY747104.1, read as the reverse complement.
CCAATAAGGTCTGATTTCCTTTGCAAGGCCAGATGACAGTCGCTTCCTTAAAAACCTGTTCTCACGTCAAATCTTGGGATTAGGTAGTGGACTCCGGGTAAACTCGTTTAATTTGGTGTATTTTTTAACTTCATTTAACACATTGACGTACATATATCTCAATTCATTTCGATGTCTTTCCTATGATCTGTTTATAATGTAACACATAACTTTGGTATGCATTGAAGTGATTAGGATGAATAGTGGAGAACAAAAATGTATACCTCATGTAGAAACAATATTGATAGGTTTCATGAATTCAATCAGAGTCTAGGTATCAGATTACAAAGCAAATTTTTGCAGCAGTATTTAAATTAATCAGTGCATGATTAAATAACACATTGATTTTCAGCTGCCTGTTGATCTTTATCTCAATAATAAGTCCCAAGCAGCCTAGTCATGACCCCAATTGGCAATAGCAAGGCAATTTGCAATGGAGCTGGTTGAACACTTGTTTTGTAGCTTCTGTAAGTAAGTGTGAGTTATCACTGGTCGAGGCTGGCCGCATTTAATGTAAATTGGCGACCGCCGCCGCCGGCTCAGCCGCATCGCAACGTTTTTACATTCAAGTAGCTGAAACTTGAGGTTTTATTTGTCCCCACTACTGCTAGTTGAGTGGGATTTTGCTTTTGTATTAATAATTTTACATGTTTCAACTCATAATTTCTTCATAATATTAGTAAATTAGTATTACTAGTAGGCAGTAAAACTGGTTTTAATTATAATACTAATATAATATTACATGGTGTACGATATTCCTACAGCTTCAAACGACTCACCGCTACTGTGCCCATCCACCGCCTCGGGTCCCGAGGGCTAGGCTGCAGGTCCAGGGGTTAGTGTCCAGCTGAATATGACGTACACAGGTTCCTAGGTCACTGATAAGCGCACTCTTCCAAGGGGGAAAGGTCCTCAACGCACACACAAATAATATTTAGAAAAATGATGTTCCCGCGGCGCCGCTAGTTAACGAACTAACTTTTAATAAGTGCGTGTCATTGCACATGTGTATATCCGCTTCCGGCGAGTGGCGCTGTTCGCGCGCTGGTGTTGCCATCCCAGGGGGATGACGGTTTCAAGACAAGAAGCAGCAAATCGCTAGAAGCTCGTAGGGATACCATACTTAATAGAAAACAAAATAAATTGACCTACAAGATTGTGTCTTCAGTCATTAAAATAAAGATATAAACAAACTAAAATAAACTAGTGTTCCGGTACGGAACATGCCGCTCACCTTAAAAGGACGAGAGTGCTTTTAAAGACAAATTTTGATAAAGCTAACATATCTTAAGAACTAAGTTAAGTACTAAGATTAAGTTGTAACGATTACAAATTATTCTAAGGGAAGCGGGCAAATCTTAACGACAGGGCGTTTATAAAACGAATTCCCTGATTTTAAAGTTACTACCCGAGTAACGTTATCTGAGCCAGGATGAAGAGCATGAATGCGCGCGAGCCGCCACTGTAGCGGCGGGAGCTGCTCGTCACACACCACGACGACGGCGCCCTCACGCACGGGCGTGCCACGGCTTTGAAGCCACTTCTGGCTTTGTTGGAGCTCGTGGAGGTATTCCCGACTCCACCTCTTCCAGAAATGCTGAGTACACTGCTGTACCCAACGCCAGCGATTAAGACGACTTGGATTTTCGTCCGTTAAGGAAACATCTGGAAGGGCCGTCAACGGTTCTCCCACGAGAAAGTGGGCTGGTGACAAAGGGAGCGGGTCCGCAGAATCCGCGCTCATTAAACATAGGGGCCGTGAATTAAGTACGGCTTCGATTTGGCATAGCAACGTGTGCATTTCGTCGTAGGTTTGAGTACGTGTGCCGACTACCCGATGTAAATGATGCTTAAAACTCTTAACACCGGATTCAAATAAACCGCCAAAGTGGCTCGCATAGGGAGGTTGAAATCTCCAGGTGATGCCCTGTTGAAGGGTTTGTTTATGTAATTCTTTTTGTACGGCATCATTGCGCAAAAAAGTGTATAAATCTTTGAGGTAATTACTGCAACCGACGAAGTTGCGGCCGCAGTCTGAGTAAATGTCAGTACATAAACCTCGACGAGATGTAAAACGTCGTAAGGCCGCGAGGAACGCTTCAGTGCTAAGGTCTGAAACGATTTCGAGATGTATTGCCTTTACGCTCATACATACAAATACGGCGACGTAACATTTAACTATCTTCGCATTGCGCACATTGTTCGCGCGCACGTAGAAGGCACCGGCGTAGTCAACCGCGGTCTTAATGAAGGGTCGCGCGGGCCGGAGGCGTGGCGCGGGTAGCGGGCCCATGCGCGGCTGCAGGCGCGCGGGCCGTGCGCGGAAGCATGGCACGCAGCGGTGTACGCGTTGACGAACGATGTCTCGGCTCGATAGAATCCAAAACCGCTGTCGCAGTAAATATTGCACCGATTGAGGTCCGGCGTGTAAATGACTCACGTGAGCATCGTCGATGATGAGGTCAGTTAAAGGGTGTTTTTTAGGTAGAATTAATTGGTGTTTCGATTCGAACGGTAAAAGAGACTTATGAATTCTACCCCCCACTCTTAAAAGGTTGTCCTTGTCCATAAAGGGAGTTAGACGTTGTAAACAATGTGAAGGTAATTTACCTCGTGAAATATTTTTTATATCGTCCGCGAAAACGGAATGTTGAACGATGTAAATAAGTCGCGTTAATGCGAAATTATATTCGGGCACAGTAATATAATTCGGAAACGATACTCTAGCCCCTTTTGAAAGTTTGTAGAATCGAAAAACGTAGGACGTAACTCGAACAAGTTTACCTAATGTAGAATATCGTGAAATAATTTCAACATCCTGTATTTGATCAGTGGTAGACGCGTTGGATATAAGCGGTAAGATAGTGCGTTTTTCTTCATCCGTTGTAGAAATATCTTTTGAAACGGGCCAGGCGTCTTGGTCTCTTTTGAGCCAGGAAGGTCCGTGAAACCACATGTCGTGCTGTAGAAAGGCCGAGGGAAGCATGCCTCGCGAGGCCGAGTCAGCTGGATTGTCAGCCGAAGGTACATGCCGCCAGCACTCGGCGGGCACAATGGCTAAAATCTCGCTTGTTCGGTTTGATACGAACGTTTTCCACTCGTGCGGCGGAGATCGGAGCCATGCTAGCACGATGGCGGAGTCAGACCAGGCATAAATCTGGTCGCAATCTATGCGGCCTTTATACGTTTGCACAACCTTATTTATGAGGCGGGCTAAAAGCCCCGAGGCAAGGAGCTCGAGACGCGGCACGGTCAAACGGACGCGTAAAGGTGCGACGCGGGTTTTTGCAATGACGAGATGTGTGGTGACGTCACCATCTCCATCCGTCAGACGTATGTAAACGCACGCGGCAAAACTGCGTTCCGAGGCATCTCCGTACCCATGAATTTGTATGGAATGCGAAGGTGTGAAAATGTAACGAGGAAAAGATACTTTAGATAATAATGGTAACTCGTTTGTAAAGGCCGTCCACGCGTTAACAATGTCGGCTGGGGGAGCCGAATCCCAATCCACCTTAGCTATCCATAACAGCTGTATTAAATATTTCCCATACAAAGTGACAGGCGATAATAGACCTAACGGGTCGTACCATTTGGCTATCTCGGAGAGAATAACCCTTTTTGTGCATATAGTCGTGGTGACTTGCACCTTGAAATTAAATGTATCGGAGCTAGGGTTCCACTGGAGACCGAGAACCTTAGTTTTTTTATCGCTTTCCATTTCTGCGAACGGAACATTCTCCGGCCGCTCACCATGAAGACCTGGCGGCAGAACCGCAGCGAGTATCGCTGGCGAATTGCTGTGCCACTTGCGGAGTTCGAATCCGGCGGTACGACAAATGCCGATCAGTTCCTGTTGTAAAGCCAGGGCTTTCGTCTCTGTGCTTTCACCGGATACCACGTCGTCAACAAATACCGAGTCTAAAAGAACTGGTGAGGCAAGCTGGAAACGTGTTGCCTCGTCGCGGGCTAATTGTTGAATTGTGCGTAAGGCGAGAAATGGAGACGCACTTACTCCAAAGGTAACCGTACGCAAACGATAATCGCGTATAGGTTCCTCCGGTGATTTACGCCAAACAATTCGTTGATAATCGCGGTCGCACTCCCTGACTAAAATGTTGCGATACATTTGTTTAATGTCCGCTGTAAACGCGATGGGATTAATTCGAAATTTTAAAAGCACGTCAACGATGTCCTGGTGAAGTTTCGGACCCGTTAATAAAATATCGTTAAGTGAGTATCCACTGGATGTTTTGCATCCAGCGTCAAATACGACTCTCGTACGCGTTGTTTCAGAATTTTTAACTATACAATGATGTGGGATCCAATAATTCGGACTTGGCGTGTTGCACTCCACGGCCTCCATATGATTTAAATCAAGATATTCTTGAAGGCACGCATGATAATCGGCTTTTAATTGTGGATTACGCTCAAGTCGGTATTCAAGTTTTTTAAATCGTGCGAGTGCGATTTGTCGCGACTCGCCGAGAGGGGGCGCGGCGGGCTTGAACGGAAGCGCGACGACGTACCGCCCGGTCTCGTCTCGGGTATGCGTCTTTTGGAAAAAGGATTCGCAAACATTTTCATCAGGAGTATAGACCCGCTTTTCAGGAAGCGACTCCAGCTCCCAGAACCTCTGTAAATTGTCATCGTCAAATGAGCTAAAATAGGCCTGGAGTGCAGTCGGCTTCGGGTTGTTCAAGGCAACCCTACCTAACAATAAATACCCGAATATGCTATTCATAGCAATAGGCGAACCCGGTACACCTGTTATTACCTTATCTAATAAGATTTGGGATAGTATATCCGCGCCTAACAACATCTCCACCGGTTGTGGAGTACCAAAATCAGGATCCGCCAGAGTTAAATTATTTAAATGTTTCCACCCCGTTTGAGGCAACGGTACACTCGGCATACGCATCATTAAGTTAGGTAAAACTAAAGCCTCTACGAGTATCGCAGGATTTTGTTTACCTCTAGGTGTAATGAAACACGAAACGATACCTTTAGGTTGTACGGGTTCCGTATCACCTAGTCCGAACACCGGAATATTCACGCGGTTACGTTGTAGTTGTAATCGTTGTGCGCATGCTTCGCTCATAAACGTCGCTTGACTACCCGTGTCCACCAGACACCGAACAGTTGACAGCTTCGAACCACCTAAACATACGTCTACAAGTGCAGTGGACAACAAAACGGTATCCACCCGAACGCTTGATGCTGTAATCGGCGCGCGGGCCGCGCAGTTACCAAGCAAAACTTCGCTATTTGCTATCGGATCCGCGACCGTATCGGCGGTGCACTTCTCCGTAGGAGAGAGTGAGACCGAGCGCGTGCGCTCCTCCGTAGGAGGGAGCGCGACGACTTTAGATTGCACCGATGCGCTTGACTCCATCGGCATCGATGGGGAATAATAATGAATTAAAGTGTGATGTCTTTTATGACATGTACGACATACAAAATTTGATTTGCAACTTCGAACGTCGTGACCAATATTCAAACAGTTGTAACAGATGTTTTTATTTTGAATTAACGAATACCTATCGCGCGGTGACAAGTTTAAAAACTTCGAACATTTTGTCAACGGATGTTGAGCTTCACCACATACGCAATTAGGTTTGATTTTATTTGAACCTTGGTCATTTGTTCGAGTCTCAGCTGAGCCCGTCGCGGGAGTGACGTTAGCAACAAACGATCGTTTGGCGGGTGACGACGGCGCGGCGCCCGCGCCCGAGCCACTCGCGCGGTTCCAGTACTTTCCGCGACTGCTACCCACATCTGAATTTATACTTTTAGCGGACTGCCCGCGAATAGAAATTATTTCTTCCGCGGAAATTTCCCGTTCTAGAAATGAGATTAATGTGTCTACATCGGGAATTTCGGCCGTTTTTGATATTGACCGCTCGAATAAACGTCGAGTAGTATGAGGAATTTTATGTAATAAAACGTTTAGAAGTATGAAACTCCACTGTTTCACGGGAAACTCCATAACCTCGAGTGCTTTAATGTTTTCTTGATAGATATTCAGTAAATTTCGCATACTTTGAGTGGATTTATCGCAGCATGAATCGATATCTAGAATTTTGTCGAGATGTTTTGATGCGATAACTCTTTTGTTGTCATAACGAGACACTAAAGTATCTAACGCGATGGAGTAATTATCGTTAGTTATTGGGATCGATTTTATGAGGTTATGCGGTTCATTTTTAACTGTGAGAAGTAAGTACCTAAACTTTTCGGCGTCAGTATAGGCGTCGTTGTCGTGTACAAGCGAGCGAAATAAATCATAAAATGACGGCCAATCAGTTTGTTCGCCACTGAAAGTAGGTAAAGGTAACGTGGGAAGTTTCTTAAACATCTCAGGCTGGGCAGCCATGTAAGGCAATGAGTGACGGCTCATGCGCCTTTGCTCTTCTTCCTTCTTCTTTAAATTTGATAAATGCGTTACTATCGCATAGTACAAATCGTTGAAATCGTTACGGATTTTAATCTGTTCCTCTTTGTTAAAACATTGTAACTTAATGAACGTTTTTTCAATTCTAGTCTGAACTTTCATGAATTTTCTCTGATAAGAAACTAAATCAGTAGTTCGCGAGCGAAACTGTTCTTGATCAGTTGCTGCAAACTGAATAGTGCGTTTGAGGTCATCGAGGATGAGTTCTCTTTCGTAAATATCTTGTTCGCACGGATTATCGCCGTCGGACCTTTTATTCAACAAAGATGGCGGTTCCCCGCTACCATTTGGTGTACCTGGCCGCGACATACTTGGGTGTTTAAAACTTAATGTGACGAGACAAGAAGACACAACTTGGAAGGTACAATCCGGTTCGAACGGATCAAAAATTATATATATGTACGATATTCCTACAGCTTCAAACGACTCACCGCTACTGTGCCCATCCACCGCCTCGGGTCCCGAGGGCTAGGCTGCAGGTCCAGGGGTTAGTGTCCAGCTGAATATGACGTACACAGGTTCCTAGGTCACTGATAAGCGCACTCTTCCAAGGGGGAAAGGTCCTCAACGCACACACAAATAATATTTAGAAAAATGATGTTCCCGCGGCGCCGCTAGTTAACGAACTAACTTTTAATAAGTGCGTGTCATTGCACATGTGTATATCCGCTTCCGGCGAGTGGCGCTGTTCGCGCGCTGGTGTTGCCATCCCAGGGGGATGACGGTTTCAAGACAAGAAGCAGCAAATCGCTAGAAGCTCGTAGGGATACCATACTTAATAGAAAACAAAATAAATTGACCTACAAGATTGTGTCTTCAGTCATTAAAATAAAGATATAAACAAACTAAAATAAACTAGTGTTCCGGTACGGAACACATGGTTTTAATTATACTTTAAACTATGTCCATATACAATAAATGTTAGTATGAATAAAATAATTAATCGTAAATCTAAGGTTAGGATACACAGAATAAAACAAACACAACATTGGTTACATACAGTACATTGGCTCGCCTGTCAGCACATGAATCATGTGGAAATGGTTCAGGTACCAGTCAAACTTGGTCCATCAGGATGCCGTTGGAGCTGCCCTGCACCCTACGCGTCAGGGATGTGCACGCATGGTGGTGTAGGAACAGAATTATGTAGACAATGAAAAAAAAAACTTTGACTGTATTAAGAACCTTAAGGGACTCCACGCGCAATAATAGTCTTTGAAGAGTTTTGAGTTGATAATGCTTCGTCAAAACTATAGATATATATATGGCACACACTTTTATGATTTATTCAAACATGGTCCAAAAAAGCTCCATTTTCGATACTAGTATGTTGTTTATGCACTTATATTCATATATATGGAACGTACATGTAACTGGATCCTTTTTGCCATCTCTAACAATATAAGAGAGATTTTTATTTTTAACTAATATTCACAAAGTTACGTCCAATAAACTGTTTTTTTTGGCTTAAAAGTTTGATGCCATATATCTCGAAGACAGTGAGTTTTGAAGTAAATATGGTATACCATTTCGGTAAACCTCGTTGTCCTTAATACGATAAGCCATAAAAAAACAAGTGAAAACGGAGAGTTACAGATTGAAGGTCATTGGGATTTAGGAGCCCCTTAAGATATATATACATGAAAAACCTCAATTACAGCCCTTAACAAATACAACGAAATGGTTACTGAGAAAACACAGTAGGTATTCGAGTACGTTCCAGCCTAAGAGCGACCGCAAATTATAAAAGTCCCGCGGTATGCTAGCTCTCCTTCTTTCATAATATAGACATTAAACGTGATGGATGGTTTTAAAACATCACGTTGTATTACTCTATCCTAGCCAGTGCGGTGTTGCGTGGCCGGTCAAAGGGGATGCCGGCTATGCGAATTACATGAATACATTAAGGGAGCACTGCCTTGTACATGTTACAGTGTAATGCTCACGAATAAATTTAGAGCATGTTCCTTCATCATAGCACTACCAAACGGCAACTATGTAGGTATGGAAATTCGACGGGGTGTATTGTATAGATCGTCCGTGATAACGAGGGGTCTCGGAATGACGGTTGGAATTAGGACCTACGATAGCCAACGTTTCCGTGCTGTGAACACTCTGCTTTTTGTAATCTATGGCCATCATTATAACATGCTCTGCAATAAACAGTAATACTAAACTTGAAGGCAGGCAGGTTATTGAGAGAGACTTCGAAACTACCGGCGTTTTACTGTCCATAATTTAGCAATATTATACAATAATGAAGCTCGATCGGTTATCTCTGAATGCGGAAAACAATTCACATTGCACTATAGAAATGGGTGATAAATAACTTCACAATGAAAAAAATCACTGTGATCTGCCTATAAAAAGTAAGACTGCGACTTGTCACGAAATAACAACGTTACAAAATAACATATATATTTCTTAGCATTCCGTTATGTAACCGGTATAGGTATGGAACAGGTATGGAACAGATATGTTAAAGTATTCGCATAGCGTCGCGCACCACCCGTGGCCGCTGTTACTGTGACTATGACTAGTCGTCACGAAGTAACAATGTTACAAAGTAACATAGATTTTTCTTAGCGTTGCCTTATCATTGGAACGGTTGAACCGCCGGAATGAAAAAAAACACTAGTCTGAAAAAGAGTGTTGCTGATAATTTATATATAAGAAGATTAGAGATTTATATATATATATATATATATATATATAAGAAGTCCTCACTAACTGACTGACTGACTTATCAACGCACACCCGAAACTGCTAACACTATAAAGTAGATTTTTGCACAGTCGGTGACATTTGTAACGTAGGCTAGCGATAAGAAAGGATTTTTCGAAATTCATCCCCTAAGGGGGTAAAACAAGGAATGAAAATTTGTATGAAAACACGTCTTTATTGAAGTGAGAGATTTGAAACTTTGTATATAGACTCAGCTCACTCAGTATTTCAGCGTTTTGAGCGTGAAAAGGGGTTCAAAGTTAGTACGGGGAGAAAATCTTTTTTGAAGTGAGAGATTTGAAACTTCGTAAATGTCTGTTTAAATGAAACAAACCGTATTTCAGCCTTTTTAGAAATTGCTCCCCTAAAGGGATGAAAAAAGGGTTCTAAGTTTGTATGGGGAGCAACTCTTTACTTTTTTAAAAACTCGATAGGGGTGTCATCTTCGAGGTTCTTTTCAAGGCGTTAGCGGTGTATATTAATGCTACCGCTAATTCTCCGCGAACGCCCGGAATGTATATTGTGAAGTAAAGAGTAGAAGTAGCAGTTACTCTAGTAACAGAGTAGGTAACACCAGTAACGGAAATATCAGTAACAGCTCCGGGAACCGACTAAACGCAAATGTCGTGATATGAAATAACCGGAGTGGCAAAGTCAAGGTAATTTTTTTGGAACGGGAACGACAGTAACGGTGATCGAAAAGTAACGCTTTTCCCCATGTCTAATGCCCTATTTAAGACAAATTGTACCTTAAATACGTTTGTCTACGATCATTTCATACATTTTGATAATCATGGCTGAGTGACTTAAGTTTATTCAAATAATTAAAACAACACACAAAGCTTCCAACGACAAGAAAACACTACAAGATTACATTAATAACACAATATGATTGGTACAAAAATTAATAAGCCCACTAATGTAATTTAATCTATTTAACATTATTTTTTTGTATTTCCGCCAAGCGCACTAAGTGGGAGCTAAAAATGTAAATAATGTCGTATTTTTTACATAATTAGGCGGTTAATACGTATATATCATAAATTGGATAACGTTGTCAGTAATTGAGGGGGGTTGAAAATTTGAAATTCTGATTATCATCGGCGCTTCTGCTTTCCCTTCTAGCGCAAACAATGGAAAAAAGGGGACACCGCTCTCAAGCGGAAGCTGAGAACAAAACAAACGAATTTTTAATATCGTCTTTATCGATAATTGAGACTCTTGCGAAAACCTCTTATTTTAAAAACTTTTAGAGACTGAAAGAGGAATCGTGAAGGAAAATGGAATTGGAAGAAAAAACTTTTTTCATCTTCTTTGTTTGACATTGACAGTCACTAAACTTTGTATTTTCACAGTGGGTCTATTCAATTTAGATTTGATTCACTGAAACTTAATTTGTCTAGCATCTGGCAGGTGGCTTGTATAATCACAAACTTTTTTGGCGAAATTGCAGGCTTGGCCTTAAGGGGAGGTGCGGGTAGAAGTGGTATTACAGTGCAGGACCAAGATTTGTGATGCATCGCGGGTGTTGCATACTTGCGGGCGATATCTGTTGTATCTGGATTATACAGGGGATCTCGGAGAATGCGGAGAGGGAGCGGGAACAAAGGCTAATATGTCATCGCGGCCAAGTTAATTGACGCGGTTTCCGCACCGGCGCGGCGGAACGCAGACGTCAGCGTTTCCTTCGCTTACATATTTATACGACGCGCTGACTTGCGCTCCATGAAATAATATCAGCTCGTTTAAATTTTATAGGTGCTGCAAATTCTTAATTCGGTTTTAAAAGTTGCTTGGAGTTTCGTTTTCAGTAGGTTAGGTAGGGGGCTGTTTAATGTTAATACTTTGTGCCTGACCGAAAGGTACGGCACAGACATCTGAACCACAAGACTAAGAGAGCAATACATAACACAACCAAACCATGTCCATCAATGTAAGTCTGCCAGTCTGTTCCCTATTCACAATGAAACAGCTGAACCAAATGGGACAGGACATAGCTGGAAGTTTGTATGGAGGGTGATAACTAAGCAAACGCCTGAAGTAATTGAAAAGCAATTATATTCTAATGCATTCCTGAGTTCTACACGGATGAAGTCACGAGCAAATGCGAGTTAGTATATACGTACATTAGAACCTGACATAGAAATATTTCCTGCTTGCCGTGTCACATATTATTAATCGGCTGCCTCATATCAAAACCTAGTAAGCGACTCTTGCATACCTAGTAAGACCTCACTTATTCACGAAGGCAGCAGCTTAAAAAACGTCAAAATAACCGAAGATTATAATAACTTGAAACCTAGCAAGTGCCATTACAACTATCACGAGTAAAACATAGTAACTCATATGTGAGTATTATTTCAAAACCTAGCAAGCACCTGAGACTTATTAGGTTTTTGGCCTAGTTCAGCCTTACTAGGGAATTGGGAATTGTTGCGCGGGGCGGCGGGGCACGCCTCGGTATTACATTGCATTCGACCATAGGCCAGTCAGCAGTGACGCGCCGGCGCAGCCACACTGTGTCTTGGCGAATGAAAAATGTTACATTTCGTTAAGATTTTTGATGCATCAACCTATTTGCAACCTCATACTAGGTTTTGAAACTAGATTTTGTAAGAAACTAACATCGGTACATCGCGTTTCAAAGTTTAGTAAGCGGCATAAAATGTAATAAATAATTATATATAATAATACTCATACATATATACAAACCCAAGTTAGTTCTACCGATTCTTATACATTTTTTTTTATTTATTTATTTAATCTTTATTGCACAAAAGAAACCTTATCGTACAAAAGGCGGACTTAATGCCGTATGGCATTCTCTACCAGTCAATCTTAAGGCGAAGCAGAAAGATTTGTTGGCGGTACAACTAACAACTAACGAAACTCAAAATTAATATTATATATAATTATTTTATATATAATTATTTGTGTAATGCAACAAAACGAGTAAATGTGTCGTGTATGTATTTATCAAAAATTTGAACTTTTTTGAGGCTGACAAAATTTGTCTTTTCGCTCTCCTGTAAAATTTGGTCTTGATATGGGTCAGTGCCGGTTTATAAAAAGTATTTAATTAAAAAATAGTTTTATAAGAGAGTACAAATTAAAACTTACCTGTTCCACAAAAAGAATTAACAAAACGGTAAAGAAAAAATATTTGATCATGCTACTTTTTATAAACTTTTCTCGTTTTGAAGCAAAAAAGTATTATTATCAAAGAAAACCCTTTAAATTAGTCTACTTAACGCATCGTTTCACGTGGCTACACCCACTTAACGCGTTTCTATTCAGGAATCAATGCTTACTCAAAGTTTATCCGCCGTCATTTCAATTAAAAAGCTTTAATCGAGCCCGAAACGGTCGCCAAAATCGGTGGCATTTGTAATCACCGTGGCGTGAGTTTATACTCTTTAATGGACTTTGCAGAAGTAGTTCCAACTCTCCTTACGGCTAAGATATTTGAGGAAAAACTACGCTACCTACCGCAGTAAGTGGCGAAGTTGGGGAAGTATGGCGAGCGAGGGCGCGAGACGGTGGCGCGGCGTGCAGCTCGGCACGGCGGAATGGCGCGGCGGCGCGGCGCGCGGTGGGCGCGGCAGGCGGCGCGAGCGCGGTGCGGCGGGGCCCAGTTGGCGCGATTTAACGTGTTTCATTAAACGTTTTGTCGGTGTAATCGCAAGTAATTTAAGTGAAGAGAGCCGAGCTTCCGACTTTGTAAGCATTTTGTGTTTTCTTTTTTAACTACTTCGTTTTAACTTTGTTGTTGGGCTTTTAAAAGCTGACTGACAGCCAAATAACAAAGTTCTTTAGAACTATTTAGGGAGGATTTAATGAAATTGTAAGGTTTTATGCGATAGTGCTTCACGGAATCGGTAAATTGGGTGTGGTTGGGCGCATGCAAACGGTACTTTAGTTTCCATTTCTAATGAAAGAACTACCATAAGGAAAAACGAAGTGTGATTCGTTTCCGTCGTCTACCAGTCCCTGGGATCCCAGGGATCCCAAGGATCATAACAAAAGAATGCTATTTTTATTTTTTTCACCGGGAGACGACGGCATAAGCTCAAGACAAACAAATTATTTCTTCTTGTTTATAATGACTGTAAATAAAATAAATTGGTCATTAACATGAGTGAAAATTAAAATACAGCCGTCTAATCAGTTACGCTAACATTACTAAATACTATTTTTTTTATCAAGCACAATTATACGCATCATTATCAGTTTAAGTATACGTCCCACTGCTGGGAAGTGCCTCCTCTCATGCACATATTTATGGGAAATTGTAAGTAGGATTTAAGAATTTTTAAACCTCACAGGCATTAAATAGAGACACTAACTAAGACTGAACGGTATCTAAAACAGCAAATTAGTACTAAAATCTTGCAGTTAATAAAGGTAAGCTGCTGAATGGGACAGATGCGGCGAGTGACTTACGGGCTGGCCGGGACTCATAACTACTGGGTAGCGGGGCATAAGTCCCGCGACCGCAGAGTGAGCCTGCAACCAACGCTGCATATCATTTACCGCTACAAATTCAACACAAAACGAATAAATAAACAGACTTTACTCGATACTCATACTCATACTCATACTCTTTATTGATAATATTGTTAAATATTACATGTCACATTACAATTTTGCACAATATATATAAAGTAACATTATCTTAGTACAATCATTACTAGGTACAGTGTGAACAAATTGTTGTTAATTATTATAATATGAAATAGAGCTTCATGGCTTCAAGATTCGGATTATGAATCAAAATATTTGTGACACACAGAAGAATATCGCTCTTTAGTAATGAGTCCACCTGTTGTTTACCTCTAGGAACTTGAACTGATTACAAATTGTACTATTTTTATTTATTGCACAAAAGCAACCTTATCGTACAAAAGGCGGACTTAATGCCATATTTCATATTTGTGGATGGAAATCGACCTTTCCACCACCCTCTGTGAGAACTAATTTCACAGCCAGGGTTGGTTTTCCATTGCAAAGATAAAAGCTAAAGTTATGGGTACTATGGTGACAATATATTTATTTATATAGATAAATACATAGAAAATATTTACAACTCAGCTACAATTATTCATGATCATCACACAAATGAATGCCCTGACCGGGATTTGAACCCTAACCACCAGCTAGGCAGGGTCGTAGGCAGTGTCACTACCAACTACGCTAATTTGGTCGTACGTGTAAAAACTTCGATTCGAGAGGTGTAAGCATACATATAGAATAAGTATAATAATAGTTAATAATATTGAATAACTTAATAATATTTTTATAAAGGCCATTTTTATAAAGGCTTGCGGTCTAATTCTAAAACAATCGCCCCGACGCCATAGTCAGCTGAAAGCAAAAGTTCCAGTAGCACGCGGGAGCAAGGAGCATACTTTGTGAAGAAATTGCATTTAATCATGTTGAGACCTCATAACTTGGTTTTCTCTCGTGTATTTTATGAATTCCTAACATACTCCTTGTCAACCTATTACTTTAATACTTTCTGCGTCGTACAGGGTTTTAATAACTCAGATTACGACGGATATTATAACATTTGTTGAAATTGAAACTAAAATTCATTTTTAGAATGAAGGAAAAATTGTAAAATTTAGGCACCGAGCAGGATTCGAACCTGCGACCTCCCGGCACTCCTCCCTTAAGGCGTTTGTATAAAAAAAAATATTTAACAAACACACGTTAAACTACTTACTTAAATTTGTTAATTTACTATTTCTTTAAATTGCTTAAAACTTATATTTTGGTCCCTCCTAATTGGTTTCCTGCGATTTCTGCGATACGTGGCGTAGGTATAAAATTAATTTGGCCATTCTCATCAATCTTATTTTTATCCAGTGCCTGGATTAAATGAATACCGACTGAGTTTGTGTCAATTTCTCTTTCGCCCTCAAGAGGTGGATTATCAAACATGTAACTCCTGTTTTATTTCAGTTATTTGTTTTTTAAGGGCTTGTCAAGTTTGCTCCTAACACTTGATATTTCCTCCAAAATCCAACCGGGTAAATAGAAAAATTACGCCTAATGTTTGATTGACTTGGGGCAGTACTAAACCTTATTTAAAAAAACCGGTCAAGTGCGAGTCGGACTCGCGCACCGAGGGTTCCGTATACAGATGTGTACCGGTTCCAACCCTATTAAATCAGGAAAATCTCAACAACCTGGTGTGAAAATTGGACCCCATGGGTACAGCGCCATCTATCGGCGACTTTTGTTACAAATTTGAGCGACTGAATAACTTTATATGTATGGTAGTTTTTCAAGGATAATTCTAACACGTAAACCGATTCTCAGCATAATCTCGTAGGAATTTATAAAACAAAAATACATGCAAAGGTGATTAAATTACAAACTTGGTATAGAAATGTTATTTGACGATAAAAAAAAACTAGATAGAGCTACAGTTATCTTTTCCTGTAAAATATACATTAATATCAATGTTATGTAATAATTTTATGTTTTTTCCTTGGTAAACTTCGGAGATAAGGGGGGGAACGGTAATTTTTTTTAAATTTTTCCTCATAAAACAAAAATTACTCAATTTAAAAAATAAAAAAATTATTGTTTCAGAATGTGCAATTCAAGCTTTTTCATATGAAACCCCACTCGACATATTAACTAGACTTTCAAATTTTGAACCACCAGTTATCTGTCATGTTTCACAGAAATTAAAAAAAATATTTAAAAAAGTCATGTTCTATGTATGTAGGTAAGCCTTCTTTATAACTATTCCAAATTTCAAATCGATAGCAGTAGTTCTTGAGATATTTAGCAATGTGACAGACAGACAGACAGACAAAGTGAAACCATAAGGGTTCCTTTTTTACCATTTTGGTACGGAACCCTAAAAATATATTTATATACCTTAATACCTTTTTTTTAACCTGACTGTGGCTTTATAGGCCGAGCCCAATAAAGCGATAGGAGTGCGCGGTTGGAGAGTAGCCTGGGGAAAACCTCCGACACGACCACTCGAGTGATTTGGAATACTGGAATACTCGAAGAATTTGCGCACTGGCTAAGGTTTTCTACATGTCACATTACATCACCGTTGATTGTTCGTGTAAGAGTGTAAAGGTATCTTCATCCTCCTAGCGTTATTCCAGCACAGTTGCATCCTGAAGGATGTCTGGGATCCGCTACAGTAATCACAATAGCAATAGCATTCTAAACGTCATTGCTGATAACTATGACTGCCCTATACTCAAACACTGGAATTATAGAAGAAGGAATTATTTATTTCATAGTATAAACATACAATATAAATTATAATGATAATTTGTACAACTTTATATTATGATCGATAAATATACTAGATATTTTCACATTTGTAATGTTATGAATGATTTTTAACCGACTCCAAACAGAGAGAATTCATCTTTCCTGCTTACATACCTTAAATCACATCTAGTGACAAAAAAATGCCATATGAATAATATGATAATTAAACAGAAAGAAAGGTGTTCTAAATTCATCTTAAACTTATATTTCATTATTTTATTTTTATGAAAGTATGTTCAGCGATGATTATTTATTTTTTTGTTTTCTAATCATTTAACAACATGGCAGACTTGTATAAAATTTCCTAAAGATCCAATGATGGGATCCAGGAGGATATGGGATGGGGAAAATTAATAAACCACGCATTTGCTTCCGGAAACCACTGCTAAAGTGGGACAGATAATCAAGTATTGTACTATTGTGTAGTTACATTCTTGACAGATTTTGATGGAATTTCGTTGACGTAGCATCTAATAGTCATAATTAAATATAAGTACATGTGGGCGGCATTCCATGATTATTGTTTATTTTATTTCTCACAGAGCTTATTTGCACATTATAAGATATTTTTAAGCAACTTTCTACTGACAATGGTTAATCTTTGTGAAAAAAATTATATTTACTTTGCTACCGTCTTACTTTTATTATAATTTGATGCAACAACTACCCTCGTGTGATAATAATAGTTTAATACACTGTTTATTTATGTTGCATTCTTACTTTTATATCATAATAAATATAATAAAGTATCAAGTTGTTAGAGTAAATAATAAATTAATAATAATATTGATATTTTAGGCAATTAAGCATGTAAATCATTAAATAAGGAGTTGTATTGTTTCCCCTCAGTAACACGCCACTACGCAAGTGCAAGGTGGCGTGAGGGAGCGTAGTGGGGATGGTTGAAAAGGGTATATAAGCCATTGCATGCTCATTTTTCCTTCTTATCTGTTGAACTTAGATTTTGTAAGCTAACTCTCTGTCAGTTACAATAAAAGTATTACAAAAATTCAATCCCAAATTTACTCTTTCTGTCCCTCTATCAACTGTTATTGAGGAATCCAGTAATAAGTTGCCCTCTGATGGGTTGAATAATCAGGCGACGAGCGGAATACCGCCGACATATACTATTTAAAAGGGAGTACTATTTTCGCATAAATATTGCGTCGTTTCTAATCCATCCTTTGTAGATTGAGTTCAGTACCGTGCGTGATATTTCAGCAACTTTTAATTAACGCGCATCTACTTAAGCCAGGATTTCATTTCCACTGAGTTTTCTGTCGACTGGGTCCTTTTAAGTAGAACTAGAGTTTATCTTCGAAATCTCTATTTGAGTTTGCGAGTTGGTGCTAACGAATAAACGAGTTTACTTACATCTGTATTTCTCATTTATAATATAATAATGTTCTAAATTGAAGACGTATTTGCAAGTTTTAATTATTATCAATACGGTTTGCCTATTTTACGAAAACTTAAGACCTTGGCAGTTCTTAAATAAGAAATAAGCTTAAATAGCTGATATTGCTCCTCTGACAATGTTGTTCTACATTAATCCAGTGAGCTGTGTCATTGACGTCTTAATTTTTAGGCCCGTCAACGGCATTCTGAAGCGAATGTGTAAGTAATCAATTCTGTCTAAATAATAGCTGTATTAATTAATAACTTGAAAGTCAACACCCTTCGCCCTGTCATTAGTTTGAACAGAGACGTAAGAGTATATCAATCATTAGTTACGTTATCGCGTTGGCACACGACGTGCCTTCCCCAACTTTGGGGCCTATGTTTGGATTATTTGTGTTCCACATTCACCCAACTACTAAATTCGTTAATGCGCATAGAAAGCACTTCATAATTCGAAATCCGGTTGCCGTTCTAGAACATGTTAAAAAATACACACTTTTGTTTTTGACCGGATGTAGCGATGGTAACTGGATTTGAAACGAGCGGGGATCAGAGAGGGTTTTGCGCATGCTCAACACCGTTACTTTTCTACCCAAAATTCCTAACCGCGAATTTAATATTTAATCTCACCCTTGTCTAAAACATTTACCGCCGGGCTGTGCGTCCCGAAATACCTTTCCCTATCTGCCGCTAGGTACATCGGTTAGGTACACTTTTTTAATCGCTCGACCGCCACTTGACGGGTGGCCCTGATGGATGGCGGCCGGTGCTCGGGTCACGTTTTGTCGTCTTATTAATACTTAAATTGGCCGCCAGTGACGAGGACGAAATGTGAAAGGGACAAAGCCACTTAAACATTTTGATTCAACAATTTTATTTACGATACCCCTTTTTATACATTAACAAACATTTTTTCCCATATTTTTTTTTAATTGAATTAAAATTCTAACGCTATCCAAGATAAATGCCAGGCCATCAAAATTGTTTAGAAGTGAACGCACCTATGCGTTGCTGGCACTGAATGCCTTAAGTTTCTTTATTGTGACATCTCATGTCAAACGCTAATTCCCGCCCACATTCTCGTATTATAGATTCAGCTTATTTTGAAGAGCTTAAATAACTTACTTAACTCGTGACATCGTAGGTGTACGCCTTTAACTGAAGGGACACGCGTCAGTGAATAAATAACTTTATAACGCAGCCTCTCAGTTTACATGGCCCGGCGAGACATTATATGTCCGTTACACATAAATCTACCGACTTGCTAAACATGCCTACAGCTAGATGGTAAACGAGGTGTACGTCTCAAAACATATTAGCAAAGTAAGTTAGCAAGCCCAGTCCGCTTGGGTTAATGGGGTGTCATCGCAGATGATGGGTAGCTTGCTCCTCAGTTACAGACTCATCAGTGCGCCGCTCACGACTACCTCTACGTTCTTAAGTATTGATGTCCCTTTTACACAAAAATATACCTAATCTTAAAAGCGAAGGTTAAGATCATTATTAATAAGGTAATTATTTTAGACCTTATTAGTCAATAAATTGAGTATAAATAGCTGTCTCTACGCCCACTAAGTTAAGCAAAATATTTACAGGGTATCGTGTTAATAATGGCGATAAACTTATTACAAATATTTCGAATTAAGAACTTCTATGGCGTAAACATAAAATGGTCGAGGAAAGTTAATTAATATATAGTGTATTAATAGAATATAATAGGCAATCATTTGTGCCCGTAAATTACAAAACATGCACAGATTGTAGCATTTAGAATTTCGCATAATTGTCTCGTGTTTCGCGTGAATAACAGAAACATTATGGATATATAAAATCTGTGGAGGTTGTGCCGGCCAGGCACATAATACTTAACTGATACAATAATCTTATATACGTGCGCAAGATAAGTTAGAGATTAGGAGTGTGAGAGATGTATGGATGATTATGTATGTATATGCTAGTATATAAGGACAGTGTTACCAATAAAGAATATTCACAGTTGTACAGATTACTTCAGTCTCACTGAGTGTGGACTTCCGTAAACCCCTCTGGGGTGTAGTCCACACTCCCTCAACCAACTTCCCCTAAAGAGGTGTCTAAATCTATATAAGTCGGAACTAATAACAACATATACAAAGTTTACAAATCACCAGACTGATAAGCATGAACAATATTTATTGTGAGGTCCAAACCATTTCCGTTTATTAAGATTATCCACAAATTTTTGTTTATTAATTTATTTATGAGAAATGACGAATTTTAATTATAAAACTCCCGTCAGTTTCAGCCATATTATAATATAATAAACGGGTTACTCACGTCATTAAGGTCGAATACCGCTCGACATGTTTGGACCAACACGTGGCCCTTAATCATGAGAACATTGAGAACCAGCCGCGACGGTCCCGACTAGCACTACGCGCTCGCGCGCGGCTCGGACAGCTGCTCAACGTAGGCGGCGGCGGTGGTACTGGAGGCGAGAATCCACCCTCATTTTCGAAACTATTATTCAATGACATCACACAACGTCACATTCTAAAGTCTCGTCACAGTAGTATTCAAAACTAAATATTCAATAAAATTATTCCCTATCTCTTCGAGTCATGTGGTCCACGTTTCACACCCATACAACGCTATATGCTCCATACAAAAGTTTTGATGAGTTTCCTCTTAGTTTTCTGGGATATATTTGTGGTCATTATGTGTTTTTTATTGTGGAAACCCTGTTTTGCTAAGCCGGTTCTGCTTCTTATATCTGGAGTGTATCTTGATATTTAAAACTAGTAACTTTTTTTTATATACAACGCCAGGCGGCGTTGTATAAAATTTTCTTTCTATTCTTTAATCTTAAGCGATATTCATTCTTTAAATATACTGTCCAAATGTAATGTGTTTCTGTGTGTGTTTAGTCGTTAAGTGTTTCTGCTATGGCAGCTATGTCATCTGCGAATTTGATAAAAATTGACTGGCCATTGAATTTGACACCTGCATCTTCTGCTACCTTTTTATTATGCGTCAAAAAATATTGCATGCAAGCAGAAAAAGCAAGCGGTGGGTATTCAAGGAAACAATAAATGGGCCAATAAAAAAAACATTTTCAATGTAAAAAGTATTCAGTTATGCGATTTTTATTTTACATTAACAATTATATTGAACTTGGTTTAGTTATTAATATTCTGGAAATATTTACCTAAACCTGTCATGAGCAGTTACGAAATGACTCAAGCAATAATACCATTACCAAATACCTTTTATTGGAACTGAAATTCGTATGTATTCAAGAACGTTTAAAAAGTTGGCTACATTCACAACAGTAGGTACAGTACCAACTGTGTAGAAGTCAATTCTGTTTTGAAAAACCAGCCAACCAGGTCATATGCTTCAAATATTATTCCTCTTCCTCCACATTATTTGCCTAGTACGTCCCGGGCCAGAAGCTAAGCGGTACTAATGACGTGTCATCGTAAGAGCCCGCCCGTCCGCTCGAACGATCATTGAACACTCCACTGTAATAAGATAAGTTTATCGACCAGAGGTTTTACTGAGCTTCGTGTGACGGTTTCCAGAACATTTAAAATGTTTGGAGAAAATTGGAAAAAGTTTTTGTCTGTGATAGAAAATTCAGGACGTTTAACGGTTTGAAAATGTGTTAATGTATATTTGTAAAATATACGATTCTTCATGTGAAAACGTGTCCCGAATACAAAATAATGTATAAAATATTGTAAGCATTTTATTTTTACTCGCCCATTTGTATTATCGAAACGTGAAATGGCATTGAAACGGTTGCCAAGAAGATAAGACAATCTCCATTCCCAATCCGCGGAGCATAAAACTCGAACCTGCAAAGTAAATTCACCTTTAAAAAGTTGCAATCCGGTGAGGAATAATTTTCCGTGCGATTGCGATGTGATGTTTTGGCGCATCGTTCGACAAATAGCCGGCGCAGTCCGCAGCGCACGGCAAGCGGCGGCGGAGGCGAGCAGGCACCGCTGACTCCACAATTTTCACCGCTCACCAACCCACTGGCAACAGCGAAAAAATGTCGAGATTGCCGAAGAGCCTGGGGGTGTCAGCCCGACCGCTACGTTGCAACACGGAGATTGTGCCGTCTGTTTTGTTTGCCTCTTACCGTCTTATTTCCGCGCAGCAAAATTGTATGAAGGCGCAGTACGCTAATAAAATTTTTGTTCTTGGAAACACTCGCGAAATTGGCTCACGAAAATATACCAAATTTCCAGAATTAGAAGCGTAAACTTTTCATTATTCCCATTATAAAAATGGGTTGTTGTCATACTTAATGACTTAATAAAAAAGCGTCTTTGCATTATATTATCATTTTCAACTCCCAAATTTTCTAGAGCCCGGTTATCTCCCTGTTATTCAACAAGGAAAAAATCCTCGAGCGGCACTAATACCGCAAAAGGTAGTTAACGCTATCTAGTTAGTAGTTAAATAGCTCATTCTCATTCTTGGAAACGTTCCTTAATGTAATAAACGACAAGAGTAGGAAGAACCGCGCGTGAAAGTTGAGAGCGTATGCTATCTCATGCAAATTACGGCAGATTTATCATAAGACGTCTCCGTAATTACGACGTGAGGAGATATGGCGGGCGCGCTTGAACCGGCTCTCCAGAAAAAAAGGCAATTAAAGGGATAAACTGGAGCAGTTAAGTCGAGCGTCACGCTCGCGATATCTCTGGAGAGCGAGCGGTGAGTCGGCGCGGGCCGTGCGTGCTCGCGCCTGCCGTCTTCAGACCCCTGCGAACACGTAAAGGGCGGAGAGCAATATCATAGACTACAGACTAGAGACGGGGGAACATCCGCCACTGACGCTATTTCACTTGAAGCTTTACAAAGCTAAAAGCAATACAGTTATTTGATTTAAACCGGGTGTATACCACCGCCTTCCGCTGGATTGTGTTTGTTCTGGTTTGGCAGATGTCAAAGTTGTATGTTTTGAAACGGAGCCTCATCGTTGTTTGCGTTGTTTGTTTCGCGACGGAAGGTATTAGGTTCACTATATGTTTTAACGAAACGCATGCGATATTGATGACGACATTTCCTTAGAAAACAGCTTAGATTTCGATCGCGGTTCCACATATTAAATATCAAAACAAGTGACATTTACACACCGAAATGAGCAGGAAATTTGATTAAAATGACATCCGTACAAAATTTAAGACCGGAACTGCTTTCATTTATAATCAAATACGTAGTTCATCAAAACCATTTACCTACCGTATGAGCGCATTGACGATATGTGACATTCGGTGTTCAGTAATTAATGCAAATCAATGACGGGACGTGCGATTGATTCTGGACCAGCGGAAAGCCGATCAATTACGTTAATGAGTACAGGATCCGTATCGCTGACGATTCAATATTATACAAGAGCTTGGGTTTATTTACCGAGTAAAAGCCAATCGGCATGCAGCCTTCTAGTGACCACTCATATGCGTGCACTAGCGATATTAGCAGTCTGGTAAAAAATATATCTTAGACAGATAATAACTATTACTATGATTATAATAGTACTCCCACAATTTTGTTTCGTAGTAAAATATAATATCAGTGTGTTGGTGTAATCGAATTAGGGAGTCGACTCGATTTTGACATTGATATAAATAAATAAATGTTTGTGCACAATCTGACACAAATCAACCTAGTCCCAAACTAAGCAAAGTTTGTACTATGGGCACTAGGAGACGATATACATACTTATATAGATACATATATACTTAAATTGATAGAAAATACCCAAGACTCAGGAAAAAATATTCTTGCTCAGCACACAAATAAATGCCCTGATTGGGATTCGAACCATCTAGCGTCGTAGGCAGGGTCACTACTAACTAGGCTAAATCGGTCGTCAATATATTGTATGTTTCATTACACGAAAAATGTACAAAAAAGATCAACTTGAGTAGCCCGATGCATTTGACTAGCTATTACCAATGCTCTGAAGATCATAAGCTCTTAATGGTTACCTTATTCAAGTAATATTGCATCATATAATCTCTCTAGTATTGAATCGATATCTACAGGTACTACACATGGTTGATATCGTAATCCGATCAATGAGGCTAATGAACCCTGAGCACCGTATTGGAAACGCTTCAAAATTATGCAAATGCTATCGGTTGGCTGAATGATAGATAGCCTTCTGTGGTTGCCTCAAGTTAACCAACAATAGCGACATCTTCGAATCCAACTTATTTTGATACAAGAATTAAGTGTCTTGAAGAACGTACTTATCAAGGAGCAGTGTCGGTTTACTAAAGTGTAAGTAATATTCAATAAAAGTGAAAATTAAACAATACACAATAGCTCAGTTGGTTTAAAGCAATGCACGGAATGCAGAGGTCGCGGGTTAAAATCCCATTCTATGGCAATCAATTTTCATTTGATTTTGATCCTACTGAAGTAAAAATATACAAGTACTAGAATATATATTATAAATTATATATTTTTATTTAGAAATTGTTTTATTCAGAAATTTGATTAAAGAACATTCCTTGTAGCATATGTACTGAACATATGAACTAATCAACAAATACATTTCCTTTTAAGAATAACAGTTATTGAACGCAAACAACGAGAAAAACAACATCAAAACGGGAAGCGGACGCAGAATCACAAGTTGCTCACTTACTACATTCTACTAACGTTCAATAAACTGTATCAAACAAATAAAGGACTACCACTGGCACTCTAGCCGGACGTCATATTATGTTAGTAGTCATAAAATCTACGATGGAGTGTAAACATGGGAAGGGCTTGTGTTGTAAGAAGTAAGAACCGCAATGCACCAAAGTAGGTGACGCGGCTGGTTCTGGCGACACTGACTAGCTCGTTTATCAAAGTCAATATCGACTGTCGACGCTCAGGCACACACATTATAGCTAGCGTCTATTACTTACTTGCACGCGTGAATTTCGTAAACTGAAATTCATTGTGGGAGCAGCATTTGAAATTAGCAGAACTCTTATTATACGATTTTACAAATATTTAAATATTATATGTAGTTATTAAGGTAAATAGGCCAATTCTAAATAGTGGATCTGAGGTCAAAACTACTTTTTTTAAATATCAGTATCAATTGCCAGAACTAAATACGTATTTTTCAAAATATTATGTATATTTAATACTAGCCGACATTTTTGTTTTTATTGTCAAACCTCATTCAAACTGATTTATACTTCTATAATGATAGGATAAAGAAATAAAAATATGATCTGCTGCTTAGAACCAGCAAATTATCTAGTGCTTGTACGCAAACAGATACCACTAGGTCATGTTATTTTGGACCCTTTGTTTCTGAATGAAAAACATGAATTAGGTAGGTGTTCTAATGAATAATGGACTGCATAATGAAATGCAAATATATTATATTGAGAAGTTACTATTAACAAATTTTAAAAAAAGTAATTTAGGTTGTTGTTTCTCGGTATTTTTTTGTACATGTTGTGCAATAAAGAGTATTTGTATTGTATTTTTATTTTAGGTACAAAAGTTTATGCATTTTGTCCAATATAATTATTAGGAATATAGCATTACATGTCTTCTTACGAAAAAAGAAAAAACAGATGTATTATGTCTTTCTCTGTTGTAAGTTTTAAGTGTTGTTGGCAATATTATAAAAAATATATGATATTAATCCTTGATAGCAGTTTATTTTTTGTGTATAATTATTACTTTTTAGAGACAACCAAGTGATATTATATTAGCGTTACATTGCGTGTAGATTTACTTTGAAGGAATAAAAGTGTATTCTTATCATTAAGGATTATTTTAAGTCATGTAAGTTCATATGGAAGACGTACACTATATTATATTATTACTAGCTTTGCCCACGACTCCGTCCGCGAGAACTCCCGTGTCAAGTTCCATCCCCGATATTATACCTTTATGGTATGGTTGTCGGGATAAATTATATAAAATATAAAAACCCCGGTAATTTAGAAATAAGTTTATAACCATTCAGCTATTTCTGATTGGTTCGGTAACAATAATCCAAACCATCTAAATATCCAAACTTCAACAATGACAGTAAGAAAACCGACTCAGTGACTTTTGGCCAAAAAAACACCTTTAATTTTATCATAACTGACACGTATACAACAGAGGATTACATTAACGCTCGCATTCAGAACATATTACGTTGCATTTCTGAGAAGATAATAGTGATTTTCTGATAAGATTGTGTTGGTATCCAACTGAATCATATGTGTATTGATTATCAGCTACCTATTTATAGAAGTGAATTGCTTACAATTTAAATATTAAAACCACCACGCTCTATGTAAGTTGTCCACCTGTTACATTATGCGAACTTATTTAAACGTTCGCCTATAAACATATTTATTTAATCTTTATTGCACAAAAGTAAAATTTATCTTACAAAAGGAGGACTTATAAGCATTATCTATCACTCAACCGTAGGGCAAAGCAGACAAATTGTGGGCAGTGCAACTTCAAATAACAAAGTATATATACTAAGTCTCAATATTATTATTATAGTACATGCATAAATTAAAAATGACAAATATATACAAATACAGACGAGACTACGAAACAGAAACATTAGGAATATTCGGTTCTGCTAGCAAATAATTTCCGTAGAGGGTTTATAAAGGCTATTTTGTTATCAGATTGCCTGATTTTAACGAGTAGACTGTTCCAGAGATAAACGAATAGGACATAAAATCAGTTCGGTGAAGTGGATTAGAGTGGGAAAGGTTGCCTGAAGAGCAAAACTGACGCAGTCGGTGCATGTTATGGTACTGAAAGAATCTTTTGAGATATTCGGGATATTGAGGGTCCTTGAGGATAGAAAAAGGGAGCAAAGCATACGAATATTACGACTTGAAAAGCTACCAAGCTATTTACGAAGGCAAAAGACAAAACGAATGCAGTTATTAAGGAGGCGGTCTAGCTAATTCAGGAGATCCTCATTTAAGTCCGGATAACACACTTCACCATAGTCAATTATGGGTAGAATTAAAGTTTGCACTAAAAGCACCTTGGTTTTAATAGGTTAGAACTGCTTAAGTCTATTGAGCACATGAAGGGAGCCCTACTTTCCTACTAACTTCAGCGACCCGTGTCCTCCAATTCAGGGTACTGTCTAAATCTTTCACACTCTGACTGTAAGGAATGAGAGTATCATTGAATTTGACTTGGTCAATTGCGTTATAGTCAACCTTAGCCACTTGATGTGAGCTGCCAATGATAATGGCATGACATACATAATGTTTATATACAATGTATTGACACAGCTAACAACAGTTAATGGAAAAATTACGAAAGTTTGGTTTTCCTAGTATATTTCTTATACGCTATGACTCTTTAACTAGTCTACTGATATAAAAAAAATGTACAATTTTTTTATATCACGTCGGTGGCACACTAGCGTGCGGCTCTGGCCCGCCTGATGTTAATTCACTATTATACTATCTACTACCAAGTTTGGCCCGCTATATTAGAGCTCATAATAGGGCAAATGCATAATTTGTCAGGGTTGCCTTCGAGGAGGACTATATATATGTTACCATGCCAAATAGTTTTAGAAACGCTACAATCCCTTTGATCGAGCTGTCCAACAATACCCAACATAATAATGAGGTTTGTATAAAAAAAATGCACCCCACTTAACATATACCAGGTACCAACACAATTTTGTTTTTTCAATATTCTATCATACCGATCTGTTAGCGTGATTGATATGTAAGAATTATATTTAATCACGCTCAATTACAGTTTTCAAGTACTACGGTTACTGAACTAAGACGGACGGACGGACATGGCGAAATCATAAGGGTTCCATCCTTGTATACTACAGAACCCAAAACACGATGTACTAATTCATAGTTGCACCAAAAGTAGTGGCTCTGTGAGCTGTAGACCTCGTGAGTGGGTTTTTTTATCATTTCCAAAATCTGACATTATAAAAAAGATCAAATATGAATATCGAACCTGCTAACAAAATTTTACGAGAAACGATTGAAAAATGCGACCTGTAGAGGAGAACAAACCGAAATTCGGACGCAGAAACTTAAGTTTAAGCAGAAACGAATTTCGGTTTGTTGAAATAAAAATTGCTTTAGAAAATTTCCAAAAACTGATTCGACAAAAAAATTCTATATAATTACGGACCTGCTCACAAAATTTCACAAGAATCGTTTGCGAAATGCGACCTGTAGAGGAGAACAAACCGTTGAATAAATATATATTTTTTTTTTTAATTTCCAAAAACTTATTCGACAAAAAAAATCTGTATATTTATCCAACCTGGTCACAAAATTTCACTAGAATCGGTTGAGAAATGCGACCTGTAGAGGAGAACAAACCGACATTCGCCCGCAGAAACTTACAAAATCATTGACAAAAAAATTGTTTTTGGAAATTTCCAAAAACCGTCTCGACAAAAAAAATCTATATAATTATCGAACCTGCTCTCGAAATTTCACCAGAATCGGTTGAGAATTGTGACCTGTAGACGAAAACAAACGGAAATCCGGACATACGAAAGCATTTTTGTCGAAGCTGAAGCAGAAACCTTCGTTTCACTCGGTCAGAAATATAAAATCTATGTTTTTTTTAGAAATATAGTTACTATCGTAACTCGCAAAATGATCATTTCGAAATAGGAACGCCCCAGGAGATGTGATACTTACAAGCGACCGTGCATAGCCGAACGGGGGCGTTTGGCAGAACAAAATAACCTGTCCAGATACAGTACATGCTCAGCTGACGCGAATCGAATTTTTCTATGTATACTAACAAGAAGATCAGTTTCTATTGACACGTCGCATACCAGTATTATATCAGTATCTGCTTTGTACATTTGTTCTTACACGTTAATTCTTGGCGTGGGGACGCAAGTTCACCCAACACTTAATAGACCATATGATTCAGATTTCAACATATGTTATCAAAAATCTTGTTGTAAAGAAATGTATTGATCGAATGAGCGCGAATCGATTGCAGGTATCCGTTTCAGCTTGGGCTAAAATGCTTTTGTATGTCCGGCGGGCGGATCTCCGGCTGTTCGCATTTTTTTATGAAATTTTTCAACAGCAGTAGGTATAACAAAAATTTTTGTCGTGTCCGATTTACGATTAAAAAAAAAACAGCTCACAGTTCCACTAGTTTTATTTATAGCACACTGAAAAAATATTTTACTACAATACTACAAGAACGCGTAGTTGTGAAATATGCAGTTATGGTAAAAACATTTAATTTGTTTATCTTTAATAATGATTAGTAAGACATAAAATTCTGCATTGTAGTCGTTACAATGTGCTACATATAGTTTTAACAGTTTTGATATAAATAGAACAGTATGGTTATGTTTACAATGAGTGCTGTCGTCACATATACAGCAAACCAGTACTATGTAGACAACAGGATCAGTACGAGGTATTTTTTTCGTGCAGGCCCTGTACTCCGAACTTCGTATTGTGCCGTCCCTTTCACTCTCATGTTTTTCACAATATGAGTGAAAGGGACGGCGTATCGTAGTTCAGATTTCGAAGTTCAGAGTAGACCCTCTGGAATCTTATTGATATCGAAAACGAAATACCTTTTTGTCAACGCTCTCGCTTGCGGTCACACGTCGCCCTTTGTAAGAGAGGGACACGAGTGATCAGTCAAAATCCTATTCAATTCCCACAAATATAAGCTATGCAAAAATGGAAACTTCACTTGTATATGGTGAAATGAGCTGGTGTGATGAGATGGGCTCGTTCATGGGTTAAAAGAGGTGTGCAATAAGTATTTTTTTGATGTGAGATATCCTGAATTATAAAAATATACAGAAGTTAAGAATGCAAACGTATTTCAGTTGTCATAATTCACGGTTTGGCCGATGTATAAACACGTTCTCCGTTCAATCATCCAGCGTTAGGCGGCGTCGGGCGAATAAATCAAGCCTCTCACTTTTTCACCTGCCACACACAAAGCTTTCGCACTGAAACTTGATTCGGGTTATTTCTGACGAAATATCTGCCTATTTGTTATACTATTGATACGAACGCACGTGCACAGCGTAAGTTTGAACTTGTTGTAGAGGGATTGAGTGAAAATTGCTTCCCTATTCCTGAAAATGTGCATAGAATTTGATGCTAACCGCCTGGTATTCTGCTCGCCATGTATCGATTTCAAAACTGAAAATTGTTTGCGTTTATAAAGGTTTACGTCGGTCGACGCAGGAATAACGTTCAAAGCGGCGTCGTCAGGAAATTTAATAAAACACAAAAGGAAGATAACTATTCAACGCACGTAGTTTAGATATATCGAAAGGCTGAAACAGACTGAAAACATTTTAATAATAATACAATGATAACAAAGGCAATTCAACGCCTGCAATAGCGTTAATCAATCTGTAATCGTTATGTTTGTAAAAATCGTGTTATTTGGTATTTACTAAAAAAATACATACACATAACACGGTCTAAGATTACGTATTCAACACATCGCGCTAATGATATGCAAATATTCATACCTAACATTATCAGTTTACATATCCGTCTAAAGCAATATATTGATAGGTGAACGCGCTAACGTAAGTAATATCTTATTCAATTATAGCGTAAAAGCGCGTCGCGTATCGGTGGTGATATCACAATCTTGGGGTGCGATCTAGCTAAGGAAGCTGTGAGGTATCTCATTGTGGTGTCAGTAAGTGCCTATTTGAGGCTACGTAGCCACTTACGAGGCGGCCGATAGCGTAATCCGAATCGACGTGTATTGTGCGTTGCAATACTGCCTACGGAATACAGCGCCGCAGAGTAGACTATTCCGTGAGGCTATAATCTTCGCTGTAAATGGATTTAATGCAAATTTTCTTCTGGGCCGTTTGAATAGGTGTTGTGATATAAACTCTTTACCCCTTTTGTGAGGATGAAATTGTTTTTAGAATGTTAATAAGAAGGATGGATTTACTCGGAGCGAATTTTACTCCAACGGGAAAATTATAAGGCTTTAGGTAAGGTTCTTAAATTTTTTATGCGAACTCTACAAGCTATATAGTTACTATCATGATATTTCTAGCCTACTTCAATAGGTGATAGTTGTGAGTTTGCTCAGAATCAGTCAAAATGTATTAATTTTTGAACTACTCAATCGTACTACAAATATCTAGTCAAAACGTAAGATCTGTTTAATATTTCGTTAATCAGCTATAAATATTCCGATTATTGACAGCTAAATTTAAACTATTATTAAAACATCGCCACTCAACTCTACTACGAGGTAATCGAAACATTCCAGCGAGGGTCTAATAACCGAGTCAAATTTACATAAACAGAGCACTGTCTTGCGGCTGTTATCATTCAATTAAATAAGATTTTGCGATACCGAGACTACACCTCGTTCATTTATACCCAATTTCTAGTCGCTCGGTGACCGTAAACTCTGTTCTCGCTATTATATTTTAACTTTACGCAATGACGTGGAAGCAATGCCTTATTAATTAGTTGACGGTGCATTAAAGACAAGCGTCAACATTAAATGATTGTATGATTTTTGTAAACGTGATATTATCCTAATAATCCTACTAATATTATAAATGCAAAAGTTTAGATGTTTGTTACTCAATCACGCAAAAACGGCTGAACGGATTATGATGAAACTTGAAGTACAAAGAGCTTTTAGCCCGGATTAACATATAGAATACTTTTTATCCCGAAAATCATACCTCGAAGGGATGAAATAGGGAGTGGAAATTTACGCCAATGAAGTCGCAGGCAATAGCTAGTTAATCATAAAAATAGGGGGACATACACAAATTGTACTAGGCCCAAACCGTTTGGGGCGCACAATGTTACACAAATTGTACTAGCCCCGAACCCCCAAAGTAAGATCAATAAAACTTGTGTTATAGGTACTAGATGATATATTATATAAATATTAAAATACATAGAAAACATCCAAAACTCAGAAACACATATTATACACAAACATATATAAAGCAATTCTTATCTGACCCGCAGCAAAAGCACACAACATATTTATCCTCAAATGTTGTCAATAGCTTTACGATGTTTAGTTAAACGACTCAGAACGGCAATATTAGTCTAACAATTTTCAAGATGACTTCCTTGCTTTTTCAATCAATTCATCATACTCTGTCTTGCATCACTACTTACTCGAATTTAGCCGTATAAGTTGGAGCTTGAAATGCGGCACGACTCACGCCGCTTTGTCATCGCGTATTATACTGGTAAGCTCTCCAAATACCTACTGCAATATCGTAGTTTGTCAACTCGTTGCTTTGTCTCTATACGGGCAGACGAAACTGCCAATAATGGAAGAAGGTTCACACTTAAGTGGTAGAAGTGATAGCTTTTATTGCAGAAATATTTTAAAAAAAGTAAGGAAAACTTAATTATTTTCGAAACAATATAGATTGCAATTCATATATAGAGATGCGTGTGATAGGATTTCCCGCTTTTCCATTAATGTAATTTATTAGTTAATATAAATAAGCTTTAACCTTTTACGGTTTAAACTTCACATACATAAAATTTTAAACCTCTGAATAACATACACTTGAAACTGTAGACATGCAGCACTTCGGTAGCTTTATGTATCATTGCTTATTTGGATTTATCATCATAATGTGTGTTACATTAGGAGTCGCGATACAAGCTGACAAGCCATTATATAGATAATATACGCTATATACATAAATTAAAAAGCTTAGAAAGAAATCTTATGTGACTTTATAATCGTATGTACATACGTACGTACGTTGCTGTTGATTCAAATAAAATAACTAATTCTGAATTAACAATGGAAATGTATGATTGTATATTCATAAATGTCCTCTGAGAAATGACCTATAAGATATTTTTTATCTCTTGAACAAAATGTACTCGTATGAAGTAACTTATTTGTATAACTTACATGGGACTTGATATCTGAAGAAACACGACATATGGCGCTCGCTGTCCATTGGTTGCTAACGTTTGATCGGTTTTCTTGGGATCTAGAATAGAGGAATAACTGTTATTTTGAATTAGAATATGGAAAAAATATATTATCTGCCTAAAAGTTGTGGAATGCGTGATCACTTTCAAATTAATTTTTTTACTAAAAACGCTGTAGGTGTACAAATTATTCGTACTTACTTATCGAGGACCAGAAGCAGTCAAATCCGGGACTAGTGAAGGTTGATCTTCATCTATATGACTTCTTTTCGCCTTCTGGCTTCAGAGCTATGTAAATATTGTCGTATTCAGTGAAAATAAGCAAAGTATATAAATATTATCACAGTGCATAAATATGATGTAAAATAGGATTCTGTTCTGACAGTTTTATATGACAACGTTGTCACATAAAGTCACAAATGTAATCATAAACAAGATTGGTAGTGCAAACTTATGACTTTATCCTTTAAACCAACTCAGTCACTAAAATTCCAAGTCATGCCCCATATAACAATAAAATCATTTAAGGCTTTACAATCAGTATGTACGACTCGCACTCTAATACGTTAGGTTAGGAGACTAGAAGTATAAGCTCTGATTCATCATTTTAATATATGGTCTTCCGATTGATAAACTGAAGCACATAGGTACTGGTATCCAAATAGATCACTCGATTATTTTTTTCAATGGCTAAGAGTTCACCTCACTGAAATGAATTTGAATACTGCATCGAAGTTGCAAGCATATGTAGGTATACCAAATTTAGTGGTTAATTTGGTATACCTACATATGTTTGCAATGCGTAAATATGCCGACTACGAATTACGACGTGGGCCACAGTGACATGTAACACAGCAACATGAAGTAGTAAACTGCTGGTACCTTAATTAACCTGAGAAACATTTTCGACAATGCATGGGGTTGCTAGTAAATTCCGCTTGTAATGACTTATTTCTGAGCTTTGTCGATTCCTCCCAATTGAAATAATAAAGTAGGCATGTCCCTTAGGAAGAAAAATCGCAGAAGGAAGAAAGAGCGATCCTTCGGATGTAAGGAATGCATAAGATATAAAAGTACCTTTCACACCTGCTATTCAGAAAAGAGTCATTGTTGCCCTTGTATGAAGGAAAGTCGTGGTTTTTTCCCTCATTTGAGGGCAACAACGACTCTTTTCCTCATAGAAGGTGTGAAAAGCAGTATGTGTCAAACGGTAGCAAAATTAATTCCGTCTTTAGCGTAAACACTTGATCCCTCGCTACGCCCAAGATTCTACAATAGAATCTTTCGCTCCACTCAGGATTCAATATACTGCCCTCGCCGTAAATGTATAATTTTGCTGCCTTAAGACACAATCTACTATTTACGTTCGCGTTACACCTAGACTAAAATAACATTATTTTGTTGACTGTAAACAACAACATTTTTTTCTCATGTAGGAAGTGCATGTTACTCACCGCTGCTTTCTCGGTGTATCATTTTACATGCAAGGTATGATCATCGCAATTGCTCAAAGCACTCCTGAATAACGATGTATTGAATTGTAGAGAAAATCCGGGGCATATAGACAGTCAGGTAGGGAAGTGAGGTACGGAGGACCAGCCAATCAATTCTATTTGCATTTCTGTAGTCGCCATTAGTGAATCTCCCACCACGTCAAACGCTCACTGCCCAGCATCGAATTTGTAAATTAAATTCCGCCGAAATGTATTTAAAGCATTTATTAAGTGGGCACCAAGATAGGAGCCATCGTCCTGAATAATAAAGCTTTTGCTTCCTACTCTAAATTGTTATTAACTTACCGATTGTTAAGCTTGATGTGACTTAATTTTGTTTAGAGATCGTATCACAATTGAGTGCCTACTTGTGATTGACATTAATTGACACTCCGAATTTGCAATCAATTCGTTGCAATCAATGGTCATCATTAATTTATTTTTGTATCTTTTTCAAGAATCGGGTTACATATGGTTTACAAACAGATGTGTATATTATATAAGAACAGTGATTAAAGCTCGCAATAAATAAAGGCCAGTAACCTTAATTCTTGTCAATACCAAATATACCATCGCTTATATAAATTATGACAAGATATATTTTTTTTCTATATACTTGATTGTGATATTCATTTTAATAATTTGTAATTAGACCTCAAATAGGTTTTATAAAACAGTATTAGACGACATATAGCCCCTATTCGTCCCGGTACTGCCGCATACCGGGTAGAGTCAATCCGACCCAGGTCGGGCCTAGCTGACTTTCTCGCTGGACTCTTCTCAGGTAGGCTAGGTTTAGTGAACCAGCGACAAAACTCCCAGTAGCTCGATTCCACCCACACCTCAGAATTGATTGAAACTGCTCAACCAATCTCACTGGAGCGCACACTTTTAGAGTATTCCAGTGCTTAAACCGCCCGCGTGATCGTATCGGAGTTTTCCCCTGGATTTTACCCAGGCCACTCTCCAGCCCAATAAAGCGATAGGAGTGTGTTCCTATCGCTTTATTGGGCCCGGCCTATAACAGCCACAGTCAGGTTCCAAAAATAAAACAGTAGATGAAAATAAACCACAGACTAGGTACGCACGAACTTTTTTGTCGCTGGTACATACTACCCTCATTATTAAAATATTGAAAACAATTTTCATGGTGGCACCTACTTGTACCTCTACCTGACTTGTTTTGAACAGGATCTGCGGAAGGGAATAAGTATTATTATTTATATCCGCTGGGTTCGCCCGCTAATTGTGACCCGCTACGCGGTGATTTTCCACGATGCTTCTTATTGTTTTACAATTGCTATATTTAATGCCGCGCTCTCAGTATAAATAAGATGTTGTTGAAGTCTTACGTTTGTGCATAAAGTTAAATTAGTACAATCAATTGTTTTAACCTATTGTCTGGTTCGGATGGGTGTATCTCATATCTTAAAGAAGGCTTGATATTCCTATCACTGGTTGTAGGTGTGATTTTCGGCAAGTTTTCCGTAATAGGTAAGTAGTGTTGTGTTCCTGGTGGTAAGTGAGCTGATATAGCCAGAGCTCCCAAGGACGTGCTGTGTTGACGACGAATGAGGGACCTGCATTTGTGTCTTCAGATGAAGGGCCGGTAACGCACTTCTTGTGGAGTCTCAAAGGTGGTTATTAACACGTTGTTAGTAACAACCGGGTAGGCCGCATTAATGAATAAAGCATACTTATAACCTGTGATGTGGTTTTGTTTTAAAAATCTATACGACAGGAAAATACGTTAATCAAACTTGCACTCATCAGAAGAGTAGGCAAATAGCGCTCGGGACTTATAGTGATTAGATCGGGGACTGCAATGTGCAACTTCATAAAAACAAAGATATTGGTACCTTACTTTATTGTACATGCTGTATAAACCGTCACAGAAACCGGATATATGTTTCCAGAAAAAAATGTACTTCAATTTATTCCTACGAGGTATTTCCGATGATTTTAGTATACAGTTTTTATGCTACTAATTATTCATAATTTTAATTTCTGTTTATTAGGGTAGGAACTCCCTACTATTCCGATAGGCTCCTATCAACAATAAAATGATTACTCCGTTAAAATTGTGCATACGATAAAAGTTTGTTCAACGTGAAAGATAATGACTAGTATACTTTATGGTATTATAAACAAATACCTATAACTAAAGGCGGATACGTAAACTTGTGGCGTAAGTCGTGTAATGTTACGTGAAGTCATGATAAACAAATAGGAAACAACATGTTTCTCAGCCTTAAATCTTGTTCTAAAAACGATAAGTAATAAGACAGTCCCAGTCTGTCGCCTCACTCAAGAGCAATTTGAAGAAATTGTGGCTCTCCAACAACTTGTGATTTGGTTGAATACTATATATATTTATTTATGTATATTTATTTAAATACGTATATATTTATAATATGTATTTATTATATGTTATAGTTGTTATATATTTATTTGGTTTTGGTTTTAGCTATAAGTTTCCTTATTGAAAAGTTTTAGTACACTGTGTAAGTTTGTCTATCTCATTCTCCCACTATACACTCAATCCCTCAAAGGTTAGCTGGAAGAGATCCCTCATAGGGATAAGTTCGCCTTTGTACTCTAATCTTATGTGACATGTATATTGTTTTAACCTGTTATTGTGTACAATAAAGTGCTTACATACATACATACATAAGTTAATCCAACCTTAAGTTATTGTTACTGCATATCTATTTTAATCAAGATATCCCGATTTCATCTTACCGAGTTGCAAAAAAGTAATCAAGAATGCAATGGTTAAAAATGATTCGAACAAAACACCGAAAACAGCACTAATTATTTGCTCATTTCCGATGATTCGCCAGCATTGCGGCATGCTTGGATGCCTCACTCATATTTCAGGAGGTAAGCATTATTACTGCACCGCTGGTACTTTCGTTTTATTCGCAAACCCTGACGCTCCTCGCTAAAACCGATTCCTTGTTACTTGATTTCTACATTTCGAAAAAGCGTAAATATTTTCCTCTTGGGTGCTTTTGCAGCGTCGAAGAATTCTATGGCCGTATCTACGTGAATACTTAATTATTTCTAGGTTTCATAAATTCGAGGCGAGGGAAACTATACATGTTCAGTTTTGATATCCGTTTTTGACCGGCTATTGATATCTGGCTCAAAACACACAATTTACATATTCCAACATTTTATAAAACGTATAGCGGAAAACGAAAAACTCATTCATATAATACAAAATAAAGGAATGGATTGGGCCGCCCATCCAACTGTTTTTGTGTGTTTGATGAAAATTGAAACATATTTCGGTTTCTGGTAAAAGCTAAGTACATTCGGGCATTTTCTGTGTTTTTTTCTTTGGTAAGAGATTGCGCTAAGTGATCACATTTCGATATTAAACCATTTTCCGAAGGCCGGTGCCGACTACGTATTTCATTTTACTGAGTAGGTAGGTATGTAGTTTTGGAGACTGGGTTTTTGTTAGCGTTATTTTCCAATACTTTCTAGTGTCAATTTTCTTGTTAAGTTTTTGTGCGCTTCCGTTATAAATGATATTAATATAATAAAGAAAAGAAACGTGACTTTGTTTTATTTTCACAGGTTATATATGAAAGTTAAAAACTCTTGTTAATTATTATTATCACGCTTTACACGCAGTATTGAAGCTGAATTATTTGAATATTGAATTAAAATTAGATTTTGAAAAGTATTGTGATAATAATCAGTGTATAAAAAGTATTCAATAGTAATTAAAAAAGACTCATAAGTGATATCCATCCAATTTATTCAACTGTTCTCCTGAAACTAAGTTGTGACAGACTAACGGATTGACACTGACGTGATTCCGTAAATGTTAGTTATTGTAACAATTATGAAACTGAATACAAAAAAAACTACAAAAACAACAATATAACTGCAATGTATATACAGTAGTATCCGCTTATAACGACTCTGCATATAATATTTTACCGCTTTTAACGACTTCGAAATCACCACACATTAAATTTCATACTAAACATTTTCAAAGTAAATCAGTCCGTTTTGTGCGACGTTCTGTTAGTGCGACGTAATATCACCGGTCCCTTGACTGTCGCTTTAACCGGATTCAACTGTATATATATATATAATTCTAAGAAACAAAATTCTATGAATTTTCTGTCTGCAAAACAAGGGGCCACCCTATTTTCACACGACGTTGTGTAGGGTAAACTCGGACTATTGCGAGATACACACAATTCCGTGATACTTACTCCACTCAATTGCTCAAAGGTTAGCTGGAAGAAATCCCTTACAGGGATAAGCTCGCCTTTGTACATATATGTCAACTGTTCTTGTAATTTATGTTATGTTTTACTCATGTACAATAAAGAATTTTACATACATACATACATACTTACTTTCATGCTTTATTTGGAGTCACTCGACAAAACTTCATTAATTTAAATTATACCAACTGACGACGAAACAAGTCCTCTTTCGGTTAAAAAAGTCTTACAGGACACGGGCGAGCGAGAAAGTAACATTTCGCCAATTTGTCACTCGAAGCGTCGTTCCGCCGGTGCGTGGGTGATGAGTGAAAGCGGTCAGGTTCAATTGCAGTTATGACATTAAAAATATTAATTAATTACGATAAAACTTAAGTATAATTATATATCCTTAGTTTGCCATAGCAAGTAATGTTACCAAATTGTAATTAGTTTGTGTGCAAGAACTTATTTAAGAACCTTACAAAATTCACGTTATTAGAGAAGGTTTTTCACAGAGATTTTATATAACTCCTTTATAATAGGATTGATTGATTGAGGAAGTATTTTATCACGGAATTACAAAAACATTTTCGGGTAAGTAGTCTATAAAGTTGCATTGTGTAGTAGGGATCTGCGTATAGTAAAAAAAAGGAAAAGACTAAATTCTGCAGAGAAGAAAAGGCAACCCAAAAGACAGACGACGACTCATGACGACGATGTCTCACTTGAAAATGGGGCTGAGTGGATAACTTATTCTTTCTGCATAAAACATTACCATTTACATTGCCAAAGTCAACCTGTTGACAAGAAACCAGGAAGTTTTTATGTGTGATCGCATCCAAAAGATAGTGATGCGGATTTTTAGTTTATTTTGATCTTGGTCAATACAATATGAGTAGGTTTATATTTATTAATTTTTAGTTTTAACTCCGTGAGTAAAGAAATGTTTAGCTAGTTTAATTTATAACGTCATGAACAAAGTATGTATCAGAGAGTTAAGCTGACTTTTACGCGAGTTGACGGGGTTCAGAAAACTTGCTATATTTCGTAGAATATCCAAAACAGAAAGGATCTCCTTTCATAATACTGTGAAAATAGGACTGATTTGTGTTCAGTTAAAATACGGAGTAAGTAAACGAATATAAAGTCGACTTTTTCTGCCATTTACAGTTTTATCACGGAATAGCCCGAGTTTACCCTACAACCTGATAGGTGGCTCCCAAAGAGTTGCAGCTGAGTACCTCGGATACCAAGCCTATCCGTTGGGTTATAATAATGGGGATAGACACCGTGTCGAAGACCTTGGCTAGATCAACAAACATTGCTAAGGTCTTTTGCTTCTTATCAAGGTTGGTTACTAAAAAGCCTGTAAGTTCATGGACAGCGTCATCGGTTGATTTCCCCCTACGAAAACCATATTGCGACGGCGACAAGATGTTATTCATTTCTAGGTAGTTGACAAGTCGGGAGTTTATAATACGCTCTAAACAGTGTCTGTCGCCATCCTTGTGAATCGGAATAATTAGTGCCTTTTATAATACATTTGATAACTCTGGTTGTGATGGCTAGGTTACACATGTCAGTGAGGGGAGGAATAATAACATCCTTAAATCTAGGAGCTAGCGAAGCGCCTTGTGGAAGCGACGGGTGACCAGAAGGCTGGTGCGTAAGTACCTCGCTCAGCGGATCAGCATTGCTGTTCAGCGCGGCAATGCGGCCAGCCTTCTGGGCACCCTACCGCCGAGCTCCAAGCTGGAGCCTCTTATTTACTTGTAAATATTTAGTTTTTTTATTTTAGCTTGGGTTATACTTTATTTTATATCACACACCCATTCATTACGTTGTCAAATATCGTACTTGTTGTTACGTTTGTATCGTCACGAATAAATGTTTTTCTTTCTTTCTTTCTTTACTTAATTTTTTTAAAGCTTCCAGGTACTTGATCAACTCCCACAGCAGAATCTATTTTTAGGTTGTTCATTAGAGCTTTCGCCACACAAACTATAAGGGTTTATTTTTTACCATTTTGGCTACGAAACCCTACGAATTGAGCTAACTATAGGTACGTCGATTCACGAAAGCTGGTGCTTCGCTCGCTACGCACAGGAATATACTTTTAGACCACTCGCTTTGTTCATGGTTAAATCTTACAATCCTTCTCTAACTCGATTCTCAATACAAGTATGTACTTGCTCCAAACAACAACTTTGCGGCCATTCATAAAATATAACTACCTAGGTATGACTTCGCAAATCTAAAATTAAGGTTGAACACCCAAAAATGGGCATGTACGTCTGTTCTATTTTACACAAAAGAGAGAGTAATTTAACCCACTACCCTACTGAACCATGCCACCATTTCAGGGTATGTACATATTAGGTGAAGAAGACTTTAATAAAAGACCATATTCATTTCTTGCTACAATATTTAATTACATTTCTATTACAACAAGCCGACCATCTTAGTTACATTCGGTTCGATTACCATTATCCTAGTCTACTTATTTTTTTTTCATCCACGCCATTTGTTTAAGTATCAAAATGGCGCCAATGTATTCTCAGAATCTATTAATAAAGTTTCATACAATATCAATAGTTTTACAATTCATAGATTATTTGAATACTAAATAAATACATTAATTAAATTAATTTTAAATGGTGAAGTTGAATACAACATTCATCGGTCTGGCCACCCACCGTGTCAGTAGCAGAGTAACGATAAGAAGAGGCTTATCCTTTTGGTCATGATTTAATTTAACGTTCTAGTTTAAGAAAGAAATAGAATGAGTATCAGCTATTCTCAAGTGACACGTTTGGTTATCTAGAAAACACATATTCGACTAATGTTATCAATAACATAGTATCTTTATACCTTTGAGGATCTAATTTTATAAACTAACTATTTACACAACTTTTACATACTTAATACGGGTTAAATTCATGTAAACATTATGTGTCTTCAATTCTTTTCATCTCTCCACGTCAATATTCTACGTCATACGAATGAATTATTGATTGTATATGATTAAAGATTTTAATAATAGACTTCTAATAACTGCCAATTCATTTATAAGGGTGATAAGTACGCAAAATATTATGAAACTGAATAAATTATGAAACATAGTGTTTATTTTCTGATGCATTTAATTTTGCTGAACAAGTTAAACGAATACTCCAGCTTGTAGCATCAGCATTCAAAATGGGAACTTGAGAGATGCTTTCGTAAACTTGTCCGTGTGATACAACTCAGTTTATTTACTCATTAAGTTCATTAATGAGGTTTGGCGTCAGTATTTTTGACGCTTGGCGCTTGCTTTCAATACGTAGTTATATTAGCATTATTCACCCGACGTCAGTATAACCAGAAACATCTCAGAAATGCTTTGAATTACGATGTTTTCGGTAGATAATTGAAGTACTTGTGAAAACTTTGTACTTTTGAATCTTGATCAAC
Organism: Epiblema foenella; assembly: GCA_963556455.1. NCBI lineage: Eukaryota > Metazoa > Arthropoda > Insecta > Lepidoptera > Tortricidae > Epiblema > Epiblema foenella. The sequence continues at coordinate 8,426,380 of OY747104.1, read as the reverse complement.
GGGGCTCAATTAGGTGCTTTAAGTTAAACATCTCGAACAACGCTTTGTGTAATTGTTGACGAATGTTTATCGGATGGATGTGTACTCGTACTTCCCGAAAGTGTACATGAAATGGATAATTTCTTTCGTAAACTCTCAATTCAGTTAAGATCCCTTTGAAATATCTTGTTTAACTGAAAGTATATTAACAACGGAGGACACTATTTTAATTTTGCGAAGAGCATTATGAAAAAAGAGGCGCAGGAGGAATCTCATAAAAAGAACCTTGGGAAATCTTAGACACATAATACAATGCCTGGATTTAGACTTAAAATTCAAGATTTTAAATATTACAATGTACTTTGTCGAACTGCAGTGCGGGCTCTGTAAATTCCATTTAGCTAAATAGCTTTCGAGGAAGATAAGAATCTAGCTATACAATGCTCCTGCTTCGAGTGGCAAACTAAGAAAATTGAAAAGAGAGTCGCCAAGTAAAACTGCAACGTCGATAGTCCGATTTCAGGAAATCTGAGATTTCGAATTACTAACGTCGTAAAATTTGAGAGGGCGGTAAACACTTTGAGTCTTTCGAAGGTCGGACAAACTTTTTGTGAGACAATCCCCTCGGTCTCGCAATCTTGCTTTTAATAAGTATATAACGTTCCCGAGATGTACCTGTGAGAAGGGATTTACATAATCATTACCATATCTGGCGCACTGGCACGCGTATTATGCCCGGGAGGTTAATAATGCTATTTTCTCGCCACGTTTTCACGTTGCTATTTCACGTTATCGACCCTCTTTATCTGCGTCGTCATTGTTACTAGCCACTCGCGGGACGAAGCCTGCTTGCCACTCCAATATTCCATAGCGGTTTCAAGGCGATTTACTTAATCCACTTGAATCTAACGCCTTTGGTTCGTTCAACGGTACAAATATTTATTAATATTGTACTGAAGAAGGAGTGTCGAGTTGCTATAAAATGATTTAAATGCAACAGAACGGTATTCACTTTAGAGAGGGGTGCGGAATCTGTTGAATAGGACGTAATGTAAGTGTTTACCGTGTTCGTAAGCGCGACACGGACGTGTGAGACGGTGCGTGTCTTTCGCATATGCGCGGAAGTCAGCTCCACTCGTTTCGAGATTCAGTGCGTCTCTCAAAAATAGATACCTAAGTAAGCGCTCATCCGGATCAGTACTTTAAATTACTTTTTGTATGCCGGAATGAATAGAGGAATTGAACCGATAAAATTGTTCCCATTGTCGGTAACGAGTATGTCACTTCCAGCAGAAATGGGAACTGGAATTTTAATGCGTAATGTGCTTATTTACAATGCCGCACAGAATAATACTTGTTCATGTTTTTCGGTAGAACAATTTCATTGAAATACCTATCTTTATTAGCTATAACTCTGCCCGTAAAAGTAACAGTATTAATTTGTACTTATCTCGCGCCGTTTACCTTCCTCCACTCACCTTGTTTTCATACGTCAGCAATCGTTAATCATGCAAGTATGATTTAGTGCGTAGAAGTAAAAGCTACAGAGTCAAGTCGCACAATAGCCGATAAATCTAAAGAGAGGAATTATTTCTGTTTCTATGTTTATGCGTTATCGCTGTCGCTCGAGATAGCTAGTTTACAAACTGCTGATTGTGCGCCGTGCGACGCGATATACCTAATAACAAAACTATTACAGAAACTTTATTGTATTTTGACATAGTAATAGGAAAATAATAGTCTTGAAATCAGGCTTATTTTTTGCTGCGAGGACAAGATTGGTATCTCGTCGGATAAAAACAAAATCTCGTAGAATTTTCACTTGGGCGGTTAAAAGCGCACTTTGTCACAGAAATAGGGAGTTTTTCAGTAGCACAGTTACCTTTATAAGGATTTAACGTCGCAGGAAACGGCCGTCGGAGTATACGAGCGCAGGGGCGCCCTCTCGCGGCTGATAACAGAATTATCCGAATGACGCCATCTGTCTTTTAAATGTGCACCTTAGTTTTTGGCCGCTATGGCAATGGGGCAACATTACGAAGGCAGGGTTTAACAAAAACAAATGTAATACTTTTACCTACTTGAGAGATAATTTGGTAAACGGTTAGATGGCAGAAGTATCAAATTAATGAAATTCGTTTGCAAGATAGGTATATAAATCATTTTTTTTTTGTCATGATGATTATTTTTTGGGCCACTTTACACTAAATGAAAGCATTGTAAAAATTTAATTTTAAATAAACTGGCTGATTACGGCATTCATTGAAATGTAGGTGCGAGGTAAATAATCTGTACCGACTCGGCTAACAGTACACTGACAGTGTATTGATATCGCACTGACCCCGAACGCCAAATGCCGAAATAGCCTCAGGGTTATATTAAAATACATATATTCCAGTATAGCCAAAAACATAACGAATCATTTAGTCCTCAAAATTTTTCCGGACCACTCACTTGAATTCTTGACATAATCTTTTCCAGTAAAAGCATAAAATTTCATAACGATAGTAGAGAAGGCTAGATATTGCGGTTATATTTGTGTAAACCTTTCGTGTTGCAGTTTAAACCGCATAATGCATTAACTGATTACTACAGCGATCCGTCTTAATGCGTCCGACATGCTCCGCCCATCGCCAAGCGCGCAGTACACAGATTGAGCTTTTTGCTGACCAACATACCTTAGTTTACCTTCGAATGACTCGTTATTCCTTCTTCTTCCCTCTTCTTCGTGAGAGGAGAAGTTTACAATAACTAGCAATAATCGGCCGGTTACGAGTACAGACTGATATGATGCTGATAATGTGAAATAAGTTTGTTTAGGTTATTATTGTAAGTATAACCGAGAATATTTTTTGGTATGAAATATATAAAGCTATTAATGTAATTATATATTATCCAAAATTTTGGCATAATAAAAACGTTGAAATTAATAAAGTTTTATTTAAAGAGAAAGCAAATGAATTACACTAAAATTATAGGTTTTAATATTCGGGTCATTCTACTTTTTCATGACCAGTTTTCTATTACAAAAAAAAAAAACTATGATATGTATTGAATTAGTGTGTAATATAGTGGTAAAACATTTTTTCATACAAATGGTGAGACATCCAAGGACCACTGTGACCTAATGATACTCTAATTAAACCTCTTTATAAATAATACTACAAAAATATAAAGTGAGGGCCAAGTATTCCAAAATATGCATTTGAAAAAAAGTTGCTGAAAATTATGTACATGAAAAGTAGAATGACCCATTCACTCTTTGTAGAGAAATATCGATTTTTATGTTACTATTTGAAAGCAATCATTCTCAAAACACACACACACACACACACACACACACACACACTTGCATACATTAATGAACATAATTTTATCAAGATGCTTACGTACTGTTCTAATAATCTACCGTGACCTAGAGCTGCTGTTCGCTTGCAGTTGATACCTAAGGCGATTGGTACACAAAGTGTTAACACTTGCCTTGATATTGGAAAAACGTTGGCACAGATGCATACAACGCGCTGGTCTCCGCTTGAGACGTGACGTATTTGAGCTCAAGAATGTATAATGCTCAATAATAAGAATATGGCAGCGCTGACACATGCGGTTACTGTATTAGTTGCTTTCATCTCGCTCTGACACATTTAGTTAAATATAAACGTTACAGAAAAAATTGATTGCAGGTGCATCAGATATAGAATCGGGAATGCCCATGGAACTCGCCATGAAAATCGGTTTTATTTATGATCTAATCTCTATTTTCTTTTTTATCTAACGGGTAATATTATAAACTCCTTTATCAAAAATAAACTTACACTGTAGATTAGATCTAATAAAAATAACTATTGTTTAGTTGTAAATATATTTTATAGGTAACTCGAATGTCGTAACTTTATATGTCGTAAATTGTTTTATACTCACATTTAGATCGGCAACACCTAAATATGTCAATAACTAAAATTAACGTATTTTTTATGTCTAACGTAAGATTCTACGAGTCCACTATAGCATAATTTTATGCGACTAGACCATACTACTAATATATTACAATTTTAAATAACGTTATTAGTTATAATTTCAAGTGATTGCGTACCAATAAACTTAGGTAAACATTATTGGCTAAGTTGGTTCGACATATAAATAGAAAGAAAATCAATCACCTTTACAAACATAAGGACAATGCTACTTTTTAAATTGGTTGTATTGTGCTGTCAAGTCGACTGGTTGCCAGAAGCAAGCACATATTTGCAGCTCCATTGTTTACCCCTTAAAGCGATATATGTATAAGCCCGAAAATATCGTGTCCTGTTTAAAGAAAAATATGTAAAACACGTACCGAGGCGGTCTTTGTTGTTCGTAGACGTATTTGGGACGATGATTTCGTTTCGAGCCAATGAACACATTTTTCCGTTTTGGTGAAAAATCAAGAATGTAGGTAAGAACATTAAAACCTTGCGCCTTTTTGTGTACCTTTATGGCGTGTGAAGAGGATATTTACGATAGAAATATTCGTTGATGTTTGCTGATAAAATGTTTTTCTCATCTCTCTAATGAGAATAAGGAGAGGAGCCGATAAATTGAAATTTATTTTCGCCGCGGAACGCGTACCTACACATATATAAATATTTATTACTTATTAAAGTCGGTAGCAATTCATTAAAGAGATTTTACGGGTTATTCAAATGAGATTTATTATTCCTAAATGTACACCGTCTTATTATGTCTACCCCGTAAATTAATGTATGTTAATCGGGTTCAGGCAATCAGAGATGACTAAGTCAATTGCATGTCGGCAGCTATAGGATCGGGCAGTGTCAATAAACAATCCCAGAGCGCACTACAGAAGTTCACGGGAAGTTTTCTCATACTTAATAAAATGTCTGGTGTTTGTCGAACTTTTCCAGCGCACAAATTATAAGTAGGGAACACAAATATTAGTTGACGCAGGGCCTGGGGCGCGAGGGCTCGCGAGGGGACGGCGGGGCGGGGGCGGTAATCAACCCGGACAGTAATTCGGGAGCCTTAAGGGTGTGATCGGTTGGCGCAGACAAGGGTACAACTAGCATCCTTGGAGAGAAGAAATACTTTAGTTCAACATTTCCTATGTGGTTTTGTTTTGTAGCTCTTCGAGATTAGGCAATTTCTCAATAAACATGCGACCGGTCGGGGCAGCTGCTATTGCTTAGTTTGTGAGACGTCTCCGGAGAAATTAATGTAATGTGGAATATAAGTTGGGCAATCGTAATAAGATTGAGTTCTATGTTTCTGTCTGTTTCATCTACTAGTTTATTTAGAAGCGCGATGTAATGCGGCGCGGGGATAGCTCTGGCTTTAACGACTACGACTCGTATTATAGACGCTCTAGGTTTTAAACTTTATCTGTCTTATTCATAAACTTAGCACTTAAGTTGACAAAGCGGAATAACTTAGTAGTATTACCTACTTTCACTTTATTTATGTTACAATGCATTCAAAGAAATAGCTCTATCTGAATTAAAAAGAATCCTTGTGCAGCCAAATTAAGCTTGCTTAGAATCTTTTGAACGCTCGAAATAGAGGAATAACGGCTGCCTACGCAACACTTGCAGGTTCTGAGTACACAACCACTGGAGGGCCCTCGAGTCTCTCTAGCCGGCAGACTTCGGATATCCTTGCACCTTAATTACACCCGGCCTCAGCACAAGTACGACGCGTATAGACGCCAAAGATAGGGAAAAAACTGACTACGAAAATTATAGACACCCTCTATAGCCAAGCCCTCGTTCATTTCGACACACTTTAGTTTGAAATTTCTGGTAATGCACAGGCTTTGACGAGTTTCGAGGAACGAAAAACATCATTATAGTTTAGCTACTTACGTTTCACATCATTAACGAGATTTTTTTCGATAGAGATATCTTTTTAAGTGATTCTAATAAAAATAAAATAAAAAATATCTTAATAATTTAAAAAAAACACTAGCTTACATATAGGCAGAAGAGTCCTTTAATCCACGGGTATAAAATGTGCTCATTCATATAATTATAAAAATATAAAATGTACATAGTGATAAAAATATGTTCAACTAATCTTATTTCTTGCGGAGATTGAAATACTTACGAATTTGTTTAAGTATTAATTTATAGTATTACAATAAAATAAAAATTAACAAACTAAAAACTGTCATTTATAAAAAGAATACTCTCTCCAACAGCTCCGCCTGCGGCATGGTTCCCATTATGCTGGCGGCATTACCTTTCTGAATTGCAAGGGCAACGCGTTGCGAGATTAATTGTTGAATTTTATAAGTTAAGTATCAGTGTGTAGACAATAAAGCGAGGAAGTCCCGTGAGCTTGGGAATATTCAGCCGTGCCCAGCGTGCATTCGGGCCAGGCAAAGCCAGCAGTCTTATCTGACAACTTTCACATTATCTTCCGAACTCTTCCATAAATTTGAGCCCCTGACTCTTACTCTTATCGAGTAGAACTACTAAGTACGTATTTATTTGTTTCTATTTTCCAGCTGATTGAATCTAGCCTCAGCCAACTGACGCGGCCTCAGCCTGCCTTCCGAACTTGCTCGCCCCTGATTCGGAATCAGTTAATGTAAAAGTTTATTTTTATAAGTAAGATTACAGAGGAGTTTGGATAGAAGTTCCCCGAAGCAGCTTTCTTTCGAAATCTCAGAAAGTATGGAAGGAACCGTGCTCGATACCGGGTTGCGGGATTAATACTGAATATAAAATAATTTTGGGATACATCTTTGTAAATAGAGTTGTTTGTAAATTGCGACTGTTGTTTCACCTTTGGTTTGTCGTAGAGTGCTGTGTGAAAGTTGTTTCCTTGCGACTTGAATATTGTTTTACATTTAAAATAAAGTAGGGAAAACTTACGGTTACTACGAGTTCAGAAAAAATATTTAATTTCCATGGTGATTTATTTCAGTGGCATTTACAGTAACCATAGTTCAATTAATGATTTGAACGTCATTCGTGATCATTTTCAAAACACTTGCTTATAATATCCCCAGTTCAATTGAATTTGCTCCTTACTACTGAAAAATAGTAAAATTGGTTAATTGGTGTATTTTGGCTAATTAAAGACGAAAAAGACTTGCTTGCCCTCACTCTTTAAACTACCAAGCAAAGTAATTTTAGTGCATAGGCAATAAAACCATAAGTTTTTTGTGTTATATATCGTGCATGACAAACTTAAGTGTGCTGCAAGCGTGCGTTCCTATGGCGTGAGCAATAAAGTAAATGTCAAGTTTATGCTATGGCCAATGAATTCACGACACATTAAGCTTTGTTAAAGTATGAAAGAAAAATAAGGAAAAACCACCCCATATTTTTAACGGCATACATTTCGCCTTTTTAAATATATCCGACCAAGCCAACTGGCGTCAAACTGAAAATACTCTTAATTGCATAACAGTCATTAATACATATTAGGCTTACATAAACAATAAAATTACCAGGCTTAATACAGTTAAACCATTGTATCGCGTTATCGTTTGTACACGTCCAATAGTCGGAATTTATGTACGCTTCCCGATGGAGCTCATAAACATTGTAAAACTTCCGGCAGATGGCGGGCGAGCACCCGATTATGTTGTGCTGCGCAACAGGACCCTACAATGTATAACATGACCCTGGCTAAACACGACGCTGGTACCTCCCTGCCTACCTATCTGCGTCCGCAGACAAAAGCTTAACATTCATTTGTTAAACCGCCGAGGCACGGGTACGGCGCAGACTATACATTAAAATTCATGGAGTATCATCGTCCGAACACACTTCCTGTGTTTTTTTTTCAATACGAAAATAATTTCGCAAACAAAGTTCCAAATCAGAACGTTACAACGGTGATGTGAAAAATTAAATTTGTTCTCTTCCAATTTATCGCAAAAGGGGTGCAGATAAAGCAGTTTGTCTGTAACGATTCCCATCGAAAAAGTGGAAAAGACTTAATTATTTTTACAAGCGGCAACCGCTCCGTCATAATATGCCATTAAAGCTTGAGCGACACGGTCTCTAATTCACGTTTAAAAGCCTGCACTTGAGTCTAAGTCAGCAGTAATTTGGTCTTAGCCAGCAATATCCAGCAAAAATCTAATTTGTCAAAGAGTATACGATGCTGCTCCGGAATCGTTGGTTGAAATGACATTTTACTATGTACGATACAATACTTTTAACCTTACTTAAAAAATAATAATCAACCGCTCTTAAGACTTTATTCACAACAATAGCGACTCATAACGAAAATACTTCATAATTTCTGAAGAAAGATGAGGTAGCTAACCGAAACAATACTTTAATCGTTGCGATATTTCGGGGTTCAGGAATCTGTATAATGATTCTCACGCCGCGTCACGCATTTATTTTTATATGGCTTGGTTTCATTTTTTATAAATAAGTAAATATATTTAAGAGGCAATGCAACATTATGAATTTAATTGAGTAGATGGTAAACCGATGTATGGATTTTAAGTATATAACATGTGGGCACTTAACCAAAAATATATAATAATAAAAACACATTTATACACATAAAATAAACATACAATTTTACAAATAGGTACAGTAGAAACCAAGAAAACCGAGTATTAAGGGAGACACAAATAATACCTTATACAAATCGAACTAGCTCCATATCAAGCTCAATAAAACTGTTATTTAACTATTATTACCTCTTGTAAATAAATAAATATTATCTCAATAAAACATATATTATTGGTACTAAATGAGGATATAGGGATATAATATATAATATATATGAATAATTGAAAGTAGAAAACATCCAAGATACAAACTTTTTCCTTGACCGGGATTTGAACTCAGGGTCATCAGCTTCATAGGCAGAGTAAATTACCACTCTGCTAACGGTCGTTTTGCATGTTAATATTAATTTTAATTGAACAAATTGAGCACCATATTATAGATAATAATCTTTGATCAATGAAATGTAATTGGTATTAAAGAACAAAACCTATTACGCAAGAGACTCGTTTTCATTCGTTGAGTATCAGTATATTGCGTGCTTAGATAATGGGTTTTACTACAGCAGATTACAGATATGGGGTCTGGCTAATATATGTATTGTAGGCGATTTGTTTCTCGCTGTCAGAGGCACGCGGGGCGCGGGCCGCGTCAAGGTTGCTCACGCACCAGTGCACCGGCCGTTCCGTAATCAGCCACTGATGGTAGAAGTGATAGGCGATCCATCGTTAGTCTAATGATGCGCTAAAGTTTGATAAAGGTTAAAGGTAATGTATACAATAGCACTGCCATAAAAGCAGCGTGACTGAGTTATATATCTGCGTCATACATGACGCACCGCGAATTTTTTTTCGTTTAAGGGGCTCCTAGCTCCCAATGATCTTCGATCTGTAACTCTCCGTTTTCTCGCATTTTTATGGCTTATTGTATTAAGAACAACGAATAGACGAAATAGTATACCATATTTACTTCAAAACTCACTGTCTTAATGATATGTGGTATCAAATTTTGTGAACATGTGTTTAAAATAAATATCTCTCATTCGTTGTTAGAAACGTCAATAAGGAACAGTTACATATACATTTCATATGTATAAGTTTTTTTGGACCATGTTTGTATAAATCTTAAAAAAATAAGTAGTCAGTTTTGTTCGAAAAAAATTGAAATTCGTTACATGGCGGGAGGGGGGGGGGGGACTTAAGTATCAATAATTCAATATATTATTATGACGTCCGCATATTAAAATTGTGATCAACATAAATAAGTATATGAATATCAGCAGTCACGATTCCGTTCTACACTATTTAAAAAAAGAAACGAGGGAATTATACAAGAGAGAGAACGGGCAGTAGCCCCTACGCTGGCCCAGTATACCTTCGGATTTCTTCGCAGATATATCCACGATGTTTTCAGCGAAAAGATAAATATCAAATAATATTCCCGAAGCAGTTAAATAAATTTTAAAAACTCATTGGCACGAGCCGGGATTCGGATCCACGATCGCCGCTTGGCAGTCGCATGCTTGAACCACTAGGCTACCGTAGTATTTAGATTATCATATAACAACACTTGAAATTAGAATTAACATTAATAATAGAACTATACCTGCGAACATCACTTAAACCGCTGCTTAAATTAAACTTAATGGGTTAAGTAGGTGGAGAAAGTTGTAAGCACTTCTCCTTTGAAATATATTTTGGGGCTTCACTGAACCGATGTAAAGAAAGATACGTCTCATGTGTGTATATGACGTGACATGAGCTATTGAAGCTACTTCGGCTATAAACTACGTAATTAACACGAACTTGATGAGTAAGTTTTATTGGTTTTGGAATAATACATACGGCATAAGCTGATGGTTAAATAATATATTGTAGTTTTCTTATTATTATCTTTTTACAGTGGGATGAGGTTGCGTAATTTAGATAACCTAAATTTTGAACTTAAATTAGTCTATGTACCGACCGTACAGTGTATGTGACGACCGGTTTAGCCTAGTGGGTAGTGCACCTGCCTGTGAAGCTGACGGTCCTGGGTTCGAATCCCGGTCAGGGCAAATATTTGTGTGATGAGCATGAATATTTGTTTCTGAGTCTTGGATGTTTTCTATGTATTTAAGTATTTATATCTATTAAATATATCGTCGTCTAGTACCCATAACACAAGCCTTCTTGAGCTTACTGTGGGGCTAGTTCGATTTGTGTAAGATTGTCCTCTAATATTTATTTATTTTTATTTATTTATGTGGCACTTTTAAAAACATTTATTTGCGTTACCTGGATTAATTTAGTTTCACTTAGCAAATTACTTAAGTACCACCGAGTTTTGCGTGAAAAATGTTTTCTAAATTTAGCACCTTATAGTATTTAAAACCTTAGCACAAAAATGTGTATCGAATTATTAATCTCATAAATATGTACCGAAACTTTAATCGAAAGAACCTTGTGACATACTTAGTTTTTGAGCTGGTACATTGTGTGCATCCCATATTTTTACACTGTTAATATCAGCTTTACGAGAAACGCCTTTTTGAAATCTCCAAAACAAACATTTTATACCCATAAAACGTATGTCTAAAATCCAATGAGGTCATTTATGTGTCTCCAGTAAAAAACCTACCCACTTCGGCGACAGTTAAAACTGCTTCACATTTACGAAAGCCTTTAATGTCCGGAACTTAACGTGTTTATCATTTTCGACCCTTGAAGTAATGGCTGCCCGACATTACGTGCCATTACAGGTGTGAAGAGGAGTTAAATTGTAATAAAACCGTGACAGGGAATTATGTTCTCGTACGTAAGTGCGACTAAGTACATATCGCTGCGTCGTAAACTCGAATTATGCCTTTAATCACGCCCGGTTGACGTTCGAGTTTGCAAGTCGTGAATACAAGGACAACATAAATGCAATTTATGACTTTATTGCGGTTAAAAATTATTAACGTCTAAATTTTGTTTCAGGTAAGTTCAGTTACGGATGTAAAGAAATGTTCTAGACGGTATGTGAGCTTTATCAATATATTTTGTTGATCAATCAACTGTTCCTTGTAGCTCGTTGCCATGGTGACAGAACAACATTTAGGCACATGAAAAATGCAAGTTGCCTTTATCTTTCTATGGTAAATAGTTACTATTGCCATCTGTACAAAATAACAAGAAATAGTAAATGGACCCAATTATTTATAAGAAAAATACGGGTTTTATTTGCTGAAACAATATTCTAATAATAATGAAATGATGATTAAGATTTTACTGATAATGTAAATTTTTCAAATTATGTACACCAATACATAATTTGAAAAATCGTAGTAGCTATCTTATTTAATAAAACAGGGGCAGGCAAACCATTTGAAGGCCCTATAAATAAGACGGTTTCATTATAACAAATGCGTGCCTCGCTTGACAAAGTCTTTACTTGTAAGAATTATACCATTCATCCCTAAAATGGATTCCAAAGGAGGGAAGCAATTTCATTTGTGAAAACCTGCTCCTGCTTATAATCCGTCCGAGGTAATAACATTTCATATTCGTAATAGAATCACTCTGCGTCGCAAGGAAAGTTTATAGTCTCATTTTCATTGTGAGCGTTTAGTAGGAATAAACTTGTAGAATATTTGATGCACGGCAGAGCGGCCAATCTCCGGCGTTGAGTAAGTGACTAATCAACGCTTGAATGTCAATTTTGCCCCTCCTTTATTTTATTGCGTGACGTTCGATATTTGGATGTTTTTCTTTGTTGAACAATGCAACTCCTACCGCAATGCTACATTTCGATTTTTTTGACATTGATAAGGAAAACTGTTTTCGGTTTTTATGAATATTTTAATTTGAATAACAATATTTGTATGATTTCCTTGTACATTTGGAGAAACTGAATGTTTGTCACTAACGGACTTTCTGTTTTCAATGTTAGAAAATTAAAATGCTTGGAATCGTTGCTTTCCTGTAAGTGCATAAAACTAGCTGAAAAATTATATGAAAATAGTGAGGCAAACGGAGTGCTTTAGAAAAAAATTATTAAAAAATCTGTTTAAATGCCAAACAGCATGAAGACCCCTTTTTTGTATGATAAGATTTCTTTTGTGCAATAAAGATTAATTAAATGTAAAAAAATCTTGGCACCTAACTACATGTATAGGTAAGTCACAAGGTACATTTTTAGTCAGTAGGGTAATTCAATAACTGCCTTCAAGAAGGTAAATACAGGGAATAACGAAACTAACCTAATAAGACAAGGACATACATTACACGTACTCAATTTGCTTCTCCGAGCGAATGAGTTCCAAGGAAATCGTTAATTAAAACCGGGGCACCACTTCTAGTGAGGTTTGCTGTCATAAAACTTCACAAGTAAGCGTACGCATAAAGTCAACCCAACTACGTGTAGTTGATTACGCATTCCCGACCTTATTCTTTACTTTATACGACACTTATTTACATTTATGGACAGTCATATAAATTGTATGATTGTGAAAATAATATATGATTGTCTTCTTAACTATAGTGTCTTGGTTAATTGTCATGATCCTTGTTATGATGCGCACACTTCTGAGATTTTGACTATCATTGTAACAATGATTAAACAATGTAATTAGTAAGAAATACAATACATACTAGTACTCTTTATTGCACACCTTAATCAAAATATAATATAGTATAATGACTTTGTATTTCCTTATTATTACCATTACATTGATAAAATACTCATTTTATTAAAGATAAGCGTACATTGAAATAACTCAGAGATAAAAGGCGCTCGAAATTGGTAGTTACGCAAATTTCCGTACGAGTTTTCCAAAGATTTTTCACTACACTTCTTTTTATGAAAAACGTGTCTTAAAAATAAGGGAACCACTCAAGTAAAACCCAATAAACTGTAGAGCTTTACGGAGGCAAATCCACATTTTTATCATTTTATATCCGCATGGGCGCGAAGCAACGTTCTAATTTGTCGTGTTATCGAATTCATATCGGCGAGGGGAGCGTGCGTACTGCGTACTGGCTGCGAGAGGTGAGTCGGCGCCGAGCGAGTTCTCGGCACGACAAGATTTATGTAAGGACTTTTGTGTTTGTAGTTAAGCAGGGGCGCGGCGGGACGCGGGGCAATGCTCATCTACATTCGCTTTTACTCGCGCCAGATATCTAACAAAGTATAGAGAGCCCTCCTTTTGTCTATCCTCTCGCATCCGGTACAGTTTTCTTCAACGAAAAGTAGGGAAAAAACGACTCGTTTGAAAATTCCACGCGTACGTAACGGCACGTGGAAGTTACTTTTTCTTTTTTTGCAATTTCTCGCCATAGACACATCATCTGGCGTGGATGAGTTTTTGTTGGTACGTAGGAAGTCCCTTTGTCTTCGGTATGAAAGTCGGAACTGTTGTAAGGAATATCCAGCGCTCAGCAGTGCCGTGTATATCTATTGTTTTGAGAAAAATCTAAACTTTTGTGCACGTCTGCGTCTGCAAGAGCAACACGTGGCAACGGCGTTAAGTAATGAAACCTGCTTGACTAATTAAAAACTCGTTCCAACATAACCTCCGCACTTAACTAAAACAGCTTATCTTGTTCATAATTTAGTGGTGTAATTAACTTTTGTTATTTTACAGTAATCTCAGTTTAACGGAAGGTAGGGTTACACATAAAATGTTATGAATTACAGAGCGCTCGACAGCCGAATATATTCGTTGGCGGAATGGGAGTTAACGTAGATTACAACTATTTGGTTAACCCTCCGCGCTGAGTAACAATGCTCCAGAGTAATTTCAATATAGTCGTTGATTTAACTAGGCTGAGGAATCCGGACTAAACATGGCTTAATTGTGTTTTGAGTGCCTTTATACGAATGTGAACTTCAGTAGCTAGCTTCGAGTTGGTTTACTTACATCAGAATATGAATGTTTTTTTTAATGAAGCTTTTAACTTCTAAATTATGTTAGCTATGGACACTCCACTATTGACAAAAGACTAGAAGTGTTGACTAATAGTCAAATCAGCCACTTTTTATGAAACTTCAAAAACCGGCCAAGTGCGATTCGAACTCGCGCACGAAGGTTTCTGTATCATTATTATCTATAAAAACGGCAAAAAATCACGTTTGTTGTATTGGAGCCCCTTTAAATATTTATTTTATTATGTTTTTTTTTGTATTTGCTGCACAGAAATACATCATCTGTGAAAATTTCAACTATTTAACTGTCAGGGTTCATGAGATATAGCCTGGTGACGACGGACAAACAGACGGACAGCGGAGTCGTAGTTATAGGATCCCGTTTTACCCTTTGGCTACGGAACACTAAAAACGATCCATTAGCACGATGTTTGTAACTATTGCTTAGGGTAAAACAGCGTTCTATCTACTTAAAATAGCTAAAATAAGTTTAATAGTAATAATTTTCGAGTATTTTACAAGTTTTTATTTAACTTGCAATGTATGTGACTATGTTTATTCGCGTAGAATCTTGCAAATCAATTTTTAACAATTTGCCGGTATCCGATTGAGCTGAAAGGCATACTTATTTAAATTCCGTGATAATCCAATATTATGGTACCACCGAGCTGATCTGTTTATGGAGACAGAAACTGGTCATAGCAACTCCCAAACTACACAAGATAAACTCATTGGAACCGTCTACACGAGTGGTTGATTGTAAATAAAAATAGTACTGTCGTAATTAGTAAAGTTATAAAGTTTATAGGTATGACTAAAGAAAATACCGTGACCATGATATACTGTGACTGTCTAGACCAGCGGGGTAATCACGCAACTTTTCTACCACCATTAAGTAGATTTTAATGACAAATATTAATTGTGAGCTCATACATTTATACTTCAAAATAGCTAGTAAAATCTGTGTACCATTAGTATATAAAGTTACGTGATTCGCCTGTAGATGAAAAACAGATAAGTAATCGTCACAAAATAACGAGTACATAAATTTAAGAACGAAGAAGTATTTTTCACAAACTAATCATGATTGCTATTATAATTTGTTTCACAACCTTGAAGTGTACCCACCATCGATCTTCTTGCAAAACAATGATAAGCTGTAATCTAAATAGCATCAGTTTATCGTAAGTAAAAACAGAGTTCTGACACAGCGACAGTCAAGGAGCATTATAATATGCTACTTATAGTATTGTTCGACGTAGTTCTGTATCAGCGTGTTTGCGCCGAATCGCCTTGTACGTGTAGCTTCGGGGTTGACCTAGCGCAGGCCCACTCCCGAACAACGATGCGCGGCAGCCGCTTGAGCGTGCGGGTGCTGTAGGGCGCGCAACATCGCAGTGGAGAGGCGATGTGAGCGAGACGCAAGCAGTGCAGTCGCGCTCACTCTATTGTGGAGCCGTAGGTGGAAGAAATAAAAAACGCCAGTTCTTGAGTGAAGGAGAAGGCTTGATGGTGAAGCTGGTTGCTGAGCGAGATAGGTAGATATTGCTGGCTTGAGTTTCTGGCGTAGAATGAGAACGTCCATACAACCGCCATTTTATTTATATAGCAGCCAGCTTTACCATAAGGTATATCTTTTATTTTACAAAATTCAACTTTTTTACATCATTTTTTCACTATAAATCTAGATCTTACATTCCAGTACTGACTAAGTCTAGTTATTTCTAGGTGTTATATTAAATTATATTGATACAGAATTACTTATGAAATTACAAAGTATGTACTATATGCCTGTTAAACAAACCAATTTTGTAATACTGTCTGATTTCTATATAATAAATACTAAGTTATGACAATTTTAGCCTTTATTTTCGCCTGTAACTAAAAAGTGATTTTAAACTTAAGACCTAAGTATGTTGTTGGTACAATACCTAAATGCAGAATTACTATAATTGTATAGTAATTCTGCATATTATTATTGAATATCTATCGGTTTAAGTTAACAGTTAGGCGTGTACAGGTAAGTGAATGTAGAATAGATAGTAAAAATTTGAACTTTACATACAAATTTGGTATATGGAAAAAAGGTGAGAAATGCATACTTATGCATTTAAACTTAACTAGGGTTTGGCGCAGTGCCATTGATGCAGAACTACGGTAAGGAAACAAGGTTGTGGTGACTCTAAACAAAAATACTAAGTTAAAAAAGTGATTTTACAAAGATATGGACAACCTTGATATAGAAAACAAATATGAATCCAGTTTTGGTTATGTGTTAAATACTATTAGCAAGCTAAGTAGTAGAACACGGCTGATAATGGGAGCCACCCGCTATTGGCGTCTTGGCAAGTAACTTTTCAATAAAAGGTGGGGCTATTCAAACGCCGAATGGCGTGACCCCGTGCGAGTACACTGTTACAGTTTCAATATATTTTTATTTACATATAGACGTTTGTGTTCGCACATATGTTTATATGTCAAGTCCGGTAATTTGGATGGTAAGTAAACTTAAACCGATCCGTTCATATTAAGATGTTATAAAGTAAGAATGACTGCTTGACATATGTATGAAACTATTGCCAGGAAAAAGCTATTCAGATGGTAAAATGGCCTTAAACAAGTATACTTTAGTGCAACATAATTGATACAATAAGGTAAACTTCCCTGTGCTCAAGAACTTCTTACATTATGAAATTTAATTTATGAAAATAGAGTTAATCAATAGATATCAGCTATTTTTAAACATTGATGTGCCAATAATTGGCACGACTACCTTAATAAAACGATTAACTTAAGTAGCAATTTTTAATTAATATTAATGGTTTTTACGTTGTTAAATGGCAGATAGTTTAATACGAAGTCGTAGTAACCGGATTATGGCGTATATATATATTACTAGCTTTTGCCCGCGCCTTTGTATACGTAGAACTCATTCATCGCGATAGAATTGAATCGCTATTATTTTATAACAGGCGCTTACCTAGTCATCGCTCTTCCATACAACCTTCCGCCTACTTAAGGGAGAAAAGTATCTTATTTCCTTCCGTTAGACTGAACCTATCTCCATACCGAATTTCATTTAAATTAATTCAGCGGTTTAAGCGTAAAGAGGTAACAGACAGACATACAGAAACGCAGACAAAGATACACATTTTCGCATTTATAATATTAGTATGGATGCGGTATTTGAAAACAGTAAACGTAACATCTTCTTACATTACCAATAAATGAGACTAACGAAAAGCCTCAGAAAATATTGAATTTTACCACTACCACGTTTTCGTAATATGATTATATGCGTAGTAGAATATTTCACTACTATGTTATTATTATAACGAAGATATTATGAAAAAATATCGATCTGCCAGGTCTCGAATTGGTGAGTAATTAAAATGTTGGAACTGTTATATACTTTCTAGATAAATAAATTGAAAAAAAAAACCTGAAGTTTTATAAAGTGCAGAATGATTTATTAACTAAACAAAAGATCAAGTTAACGACCCCATGAATATAGCCAGGAGTTTTTTGCTACTTAATGTTTCTTTAATACATAAAAAATAACGATATTTGACCAAAAAAACTGTACAATAGACATTAAAAAAAAATTATGTCAATTTTGTCGTACATATTTTATACTTAATATTATTATATACTTCACTGTCTTAATGTAATGTTAATGTGAATTTAGTGTTATTTAATTTCAATGTGTTATTTAGTGTTTAATGTGATGAAATTTAATTTGAAAAAAACTGATCTGTAATTGACATTACCAATAAAGAAAATAAGAATAAGAATGTTATAACGGACTGTTTTTGATGTAACTATCATATATAGTTGCTGATTTTATAACAGTCATATCCTATTGTTATTAAACAAAAGTAATATTTTTTGTACAAGCAGTGTCCCCATAAAACAAGCTCATAGCGTACAGGGAATAAATGCCGACTGACTTCGCCTTAAGCTCTTTGTCTCTCGGATCTCAGGAAGGACAATGTAGCAGTCTTCATGTTATTGCCTCAATTAATCATAACTTTGTGTTAGTGAAATTTCTCTAGTGGGTAGACCATTGGTGCATGAGTTCAGGAAGGCATGAAATTGGATCGCGGAACCTTAGTTCGCCTTTCTTAGAACTGGGACAGTGCTGAATTTAGAATATTTAAGAGCGGATTCGATAAGAAATGGGGTAATTGCGTGTTTGCGCAAGAAAATTGGCGTGGGCTAGTATAACTTAAACTACTTATACTAAAATTATTGTGTGTATGTGAATTTTTGTTACTCAATCACGCAACATTTGCTGAACAGTTTTAGAAGTAAATAAACATAACTTACACTTAATCATATAAAACTATTAATTATATTTTATTATCATACGGGAGTTTGCTTGACGAACTGGTCAGGAAATAACGGTTGCCAGGGTCATTGTCAGTTGCAAAAACCAAATTTGTCCCTTCGGCGGTCAATAGTTAACGGTTTATGTGCATGTAAGCTATGTTTGTAGCACATGGATTTATAGTAACGGGGATACTGTTTATGCGGGTTACTGGTCCAATCCAAAATTAAGCTTTTGTAGCCCTTAACTTTTGATATGTCCACCGAAAAGACGCGAACCTAAATCTGACAATGACCCCACTAGGGTAAGTATAGCTTGGTTTTGTAAACAATACAGCAATATTGTAAAAATATTAGTGACTATTTAATAAAAAATATAAATTCCAAAGAACGAGCATATCTTTTAATAAACCTGTAGGTCGCTTGAAGATATTCAATTAATTAAATATAACTATATGCATTTTTTGAATGTATTTTTCTTCAAACATAAACAATGTATAAAAAACCGTGCGCACACAGTGAAACGTATGGACTGTGGGCGGTTTCTCTAGCTGAATGTATGATATTCTTAGTTTTTTTTTTAAATTTGATCACTACGGAAAATGATACATTTTGTTAGGATTATTGTATAGGTAGGTTTTACAAATTTTATATTTTAAAATTTGGGCTGAAGAAAATGAAGTATTTTGCGCTCACGTTGAAATGAGGACAAACAGAGCACAAATATTTATATTAGTACTAGCAGCACCCTGCGGTGTTACCCGCGGACAAAAGGTAGCCTGTGTCCTATTCTGATGTATAAGCTACAATACTGGGAAGTTTCATAGAGTTCCGTTCAGTAGTTTTTGAGATTAAGCGGAACGTACATCCATCCGCACAAACTTCCACGTTTATAATATTATTAGGATTATATCTAGAAATTATTATCTTTTGCGAAATCAAAGTCAATCTTTTTTTTACAGCTATTATTTTGAAGTGTACGGCGTCGAGGGTTTATAACAAGTCAAGAGTCGAGGAAATACTGATTTATTGATAGAAAATATATTATGCTATGACTCGTACACCATTCCTAGCATTCTTTAGTTAATGTTTTGAGAAATAGTAGAATACCGTTGCGCAATATTACCAAGTGTCTATCAGCTGTATATAATGGTGACTTCACAACAATTTACATTATTTTTGTTCTTAATATATCCATCACATTTTTGGATACTTAAGTTATCACTTACTTAGCGACCCGCCCCGGCTTCGCACGGGTGCACTATTTAATGGATGTTATTATACATATAAACCTTCCTCTTCAATTACTCTATCTATCAAAAAAACTGCATCAAAATCCGTTGTGTAGTTTTAAAGATTTAAGCATACATAGGGACATAGGGACAGAGAAAGCGACTTTGTTTTATACTATGTAGTGATGGTGAGAACTACTAATGGAGAATACTGCAATATCTGAAATAGCAACGAGGACTCGCTAACGCCTGCTGCTGACTTAATACGACTATAGAATTATGATAATAGTTTTAAAAAGTTTAAGTGTACCAAATTTTCTGTACAACGTGCCCTAAACGACGCTACGTGCGCTCGTAGACTGGTGCTACGCTGCTACGGCGCTACGTCGTAGACGCTTCTTATTTATGCCTTGTAATAATTCAGCATAGTTTTTGTTAGCGTATTTATCACTTGTAAGTTAATTTATGGATAATTTCACAGTTGCGAAGCACCTTTAAGCTTGTATGGTGAATATAAAGTAGTTGCATTTTACTGAATCCGTGGATAGTTTAAATTATTACTTGAGTAATTAATAAAAAATATTTAATATTGTTCACTAATTTGATATATTTTATGTTAAAATTTGAACTAAAGCAGATATGGTACTCGAGTGATAATAGCATGAAAAGCTTTTGCGTACGAATATAATTTATTGCTAACGTACATGTTCTTGGATATGACTGAGCTATATTATTGTAAAATTATAAATTTCATTTGATAGTTGTAATACAACCATCACGGTTGTGAAAAAATATAGAATATTTTTACTGAGGTTTTATTCAAGATATTATACACTAAAAGAAGCCGTAAGCCTTCTAGTCCAAAAAATATTTCAACGTCTTTATTATATAAATATCAAGCTTCAAAGTGATATTTTTTGTTACGGTCAAGTCATGGTCAGGGTATATAATGAAATTAAACGGAAAACTTTCAAACCTAAGTAGGCATTGTTAGTTAATGAGTAATAGCCGAACATAAGCACACATTCTACAGCTACGACGAATTTGTAAACCTGTAGAATATAATGATTATTACTTATTAATAAAATTGATTGTATATGTAAAATGAAATAATATCTGACATGTAATTTTGACATTATGAATAAAATGAATATGAATAAGAAATGCACTTAGAAAAGCAAACTTTCGTACAATATCCATTAATTACTTAGATCACATTATACACAACTAATAGTGTCAAAAATATATTAAAGATAAGTTTGCGAACATTTAAGTCCGCGAATTGTAACGGGTGGATAACTACGGAACCCTACATGCCCGGGGCCCGACACGCACTTGGCCGATATTTAGCCCTTTAGGTTCTAAGGACTTATACATTTATACGGAATATAGAAGATATTTCATTAAATTGCAGTTTATTTTCTATATTCAGTATAAATTATATATATTGCAATATGCTTATTTCATTAAATTGCAGTTTAAGCATATTGCAATATAAATATTTAGTAGGTATGTGGACACCAAATAAGAAAATCAATAAGTTCGAATATTCTCGAAAAAGGATCAATTTTTTAATCCAATGACGAAAATAGTAATACAAAAGAACAATTACAGGCTCCAAAGTTTTAAGAGGGGGGCTGTTCTGTCCCTTTCCCGCAAAACGCACCCTTGTATTGGAACGATCGTCATTTACTATGGCGACTGAGGTCAGTGATGTCACTGATCTGTCATGCTTTCTTTCTCTAATCAGCAACGTTAAAATGGTTGTGGTTTCATCATTTTTTGAGATATTTGAATAGGATTTCCACCATTTGTCATATTTTCTGGCTTTGTCTCGTTTGAAGTAGTCAAATTTTGTGTCAACAAACTTATTTCGTAAAATCCCTTCAAGGGTCCGTCCGTAATAGTAAGATGTGTTCTTTAAAATCTGATTGTATAGACAATTTGAGAAGTTTCTATAGGATGACAGCCATCGGCGCCATATTTAACGTTGATGGGTGGATAATCGTATGTTGGTGCAAGCCGTCCTTAGTGAAATTTACTGTATCGTCAAAAAACTTTACCCATCCAAGAACTGACCTGTCCCCTCGCATACCGCACGCGATACGCAGGCACCGCTGGGCCACGAGCGGTTAGGAGAACCAACAGCAGTACCTAACAGTAATGTAAATGTGTTTTTATTTATTTATTTATTCTCGCTCAGAGACCACGTACATCTCTGGGATAATATATTAATTTCATTATACTCCTTGTTTAATCTTGAGACCTTATACATCTCTAACTTAATATTTGTAATAGATAACTTTGCAAGTTTATCTTCACTGTATGACATTAATTTTCTTATAATTGTTAAACTCGAAATTATTATTTCTTCTTGAACTGTAAATTAATATTTTGACATGAAAAATGTATTACTTATTATAGTCAGACTTTCTTAAATTGTAAATTAATATTTTGACATGTAACATGCCCTTGTGGCCTATTTGCAGAATAAATGTTTGTATTTGTATTTGTATTTATTTATTTAAACTTTATTGCACAAAAAGAATATAAGTACAAAGGGCGGACTTAATGCCATAAGGCATTCTCTACCAGTCGACCATAGGACCAAACACAAAATAGCAAATGTGTTTAATGTACAATAAAGTATCATACATACCTTAGAGCGTTTAAGACTGGAGGCGCCATTCATATACCCCTCTGCCAAAGGTATAGAAGAAAAATGTGCCACGTTATTAAAAACTACTTCATTAATCGATTAAATACGTCAGTCTCGAAATCGTCCTCGGCGTGTGAAGAGCGCCGTCAAAATGCCTCCTGTGCTGTTTTCGGGTACAGAAAACATTTTAATTTATCAAATTTTCGAAAAGATGAATCATCATTTCACTTGCACGTATGTTTTCGCTTTAATTATAATTTTCTGAACAGTTAAAATTTTAATTAAAATCGTAAATTGACCAACGATAAGTCGATTTAAAAACATTCGTATTCGATGTTTCACGCTTGGTCGCTATTTTGACATTTCACGTCACCGTATATCCGACTGTAAGGATGAGAATTTATATGAAATGTGATCCTCAGTGAATTCGTCAATTTAGTCATGCAATAATTGACCTAGTGTAAACGCTTGTAAGGTTGAATTTGATTGTTTTAATTTAGTATTTTAAGTGTGCGTGCGTGATTATTTTATTGTAGGTGCGTAGAAATGGGAGAATGTGCGTTCCTCAAGAAATTTCCTGCCTCGCACATCCAAATTATGGAATGAACTGTCGCCTGCGGTATTTCCGGACCGATGTGACCTTCAAACCTTCAAGAAAAGAGCGTATTGACATGTAAAATGACATTTTACCAATAAAATTTCTGATTCTGATTTATTCCCTTCCGAAAGGCCGGCAACGCACTTGCGACTCCTCTGGTGTTGCAGGTGTTTATGGGCGACGGTAATTGCTTACCATCAGGCGAACCGTCAGCTCGTTTGACCCCTATAACATAAAAAAAAAATGTTTTGCAAGTGTGCGTAGTTTCTTTATATGTGTGTTACCTCGTCCCCCCCACCTCCCAAAATTTGACGATATATTTTGTTCAGAGAGATGCACTGCAGGCGTCTCCTGTCTTTAATTCACCCTCTCTATCGCTCGCATGGGCAATGTGCCATAGAAAGGCAGATATTTCGTTTTCGGTTGACGCTAGGCCTCTGGTTAGTCTGCAGTAAGGCTGTTGACGGCCGTCGCCGGGTGATTGACGGAGTAGGACCGGTATAGACTAGACATTTTACTACCTATCTGTCTGTTTTGTGGAGACAGTTATTGCGGATAGAATTTCGCTTGATGCCGTTTTGACTGATCATTTTGTTTTTGTTTTACTTGCGGGCGTTAAACTTTAGAGTTATATGATTTTGAATATATAAGACTTGAGTGTGTTTGGCTCTTATGCGTTCATCATCCTCCAAGCGTTTGCGCAGTTCTGCCCTGTGAAGCCCGGGGCTCGCTTTGATACCTAATCTCAAAATCTAGCTTAGGAAATAGTTTTATGAAAGTGACTAGTTGCGAAGTAATAGTAGTTTTTGCAACTGATACGTAATGAGAGGCATTGAAATACTAGTGGGGTTTCATAATAACATCACATGAGTGTAAGTATGTACAATTGCATACACTACAATACAATACAAATACTCTTTATTGCACACCTCAATTAAGGGACACTGTACAGTACAAAATCATAATGAGTAGAGGCAAACAATATGCAGTCTTATCGCTAAAGTGCGATTTCTTCCAGACAACCATAGGGTAGCGGAAATGAAATCTAATCATAACGATATTTACATCCATATATTAAATCTTTCATGTGTTTCATGTAGGCGCGTTGAGCCGGCGTGCGCAATGTTTGAAGAGATAGCCCGGCCCGCTGCCCCGGCGGCGGCGCGCGGCTGTGCTATAAAAGGCGGAGATGCTCATAACGATTCAATTTATGATGCTGTAATGGCCATCTCCGACCCGGACCGGCGCGCGAGTGTGCAACCGGGGGGTTCTAGCCACGTTATATTGGGAAGCCGGCCCTTTACCTACACTTTTTGAGCACATTAAAGATGGATGTGAAATTATTTTAAAGGGTTTTAACTTAAACGGTTACAGAGCGGCGCGAGATTGATAGATATAATTAAATTTATGGAATATAAAGCCTACTATTTGTTTGGACTAATTATCTGAATAATTAATATTATAAATGAGTCTGTCTGTCTGTTACCTCTTCACGCTTAAACTGTTGAATCGATTGATATGAAAGGTATGGAGATAATTTGAGTCCCGGAGATGGACATAGGAAATCATCCCTTAAGGGGGTGGAATTTTGTATGAAAGAGCGATGACTAGGTAAGCACCTAATATACAAAAATTTTACGCGATGAACGAGTTCTACGCGGACGGAGTCGTGAGCAAAAGCTAGTGGTTTCTATAAATATATGTCATGAGATATAAGTTACATGTTATATGCACATTAACTAAAACCACAGGCGAGTTGACCTGCTCACACAAAGGAAAGTATATGATGCAGTAAACCTTATACCTTTTTTCCTGATTTTGTTTATTAACAATAATATCACAACCGTCTCATTGTCAGAATGCCGTATTCATTTGATCTCATTAACCTTAACACAGGCGACCTTGTTTGATAAAAAGCACTTTCACGGTTGGTGGCGGTGCACTCATATTTCCGGATTCCATTTCCCCACGCTCACTATATTACACACAGCAAATCCAAATGTCATCATAACGTAACCCTAGCGGTACTCCCCGTAGATTGTATTAAACAAAAGGGAATTAAATAGCAGACAGCGCGGTGCGCCGAGCCGCGACCAGCGGGCTATATCAACCACTTTATTTCACCTTCTATGTTCTATGCGCTCCTGGTACCTCACATATGTCACACCGTGTTAACTTCCACAATTTACTTTACCGGTTACTACATACTTAAAGTAATTATGTATACTTTAATTTATGCTACTTGTCAGGAATTAATAGGTATTGTGAAGTATTGAAACAAACTTGATAAACATTTTCAAGTCACAGTATTCATTATTTTTTAAATTAGGTATTGATAAATGTATATTTTATATAAAATATTTTGTCATCCTCCATACAGAATGTGTCAAAAGTAGTAAGGTGACCATGATTTAAGTATTCGGTTATAAATATGTCTTTTTCTTAAATTTGGAATAAGTACTTGCCTCATTCGATATAACATCGATTGTATATATCGGTCAGTCTACGATTTCACCTTACATATTATATATAAAACAGTAAGGTCAATGACTTGATGATGGAACCGGTAGGTGGGCAACAACTCTTCAATGGGTAATTGTAAACTCTCGATGCAAAGCTGACCGTTTTTGTGTTTATGTATTAATGTTGTTTTCATATTCATTCCTATGTCTATGACTATGGATGTTTTCTATGACTTCAAGTATTTGTTTAACTATTTATAATCCACATTTATGTATATATGTATCGTGATACACCAATAATATATCTATTTATAATATACATACCTATCGTCCACATATAAGTCTATCGTTGCCTACATACTACACAAAGCCCAACATATTTTTAAAATTTTCTTTTTCCTTTTACACAAAACGTATTCACTTAAACAACCAGTTTACCTATTTAATTAACTTTCAGTTCGTGAGCACTGAGTTTGATTAAATTAAAATCGCGATTGTCACACTGTGACTTACAAAACAAACTGATTAGGTGAATCAACACTAGCAGGCGTTTTCGATTACGATCCACCCGTTGGAACAGCAGCTGATTAATTAGCATAATCTGGTTTGGAAATAAACAAAGTTAATTTTGCATAAACATTTGCCGTTTTAAATTCGAATTCGGTGGTGATTTTTAAAGGGGCTACGTGGAACTACGTACAATCATTTACACTTAATGATTGTTCGGGCGCGGTCGCTGCTCATTATCATTTGTAAATGAGAGAGAAAAAGCAACGGTCGGTCATTAATCAAGAGAATGGAGCAACAACACTGGCTAATACACTTATCAACTTTAATTCAATAATCCGGTGGCGCCGGCGCCGACCTCGCTGCCCTCGCTACTGGACTTTTCGTAACGTGAAAAATAAGTGGGAAATGGAACGCACGACCTAACGGACTAATCCCAATTAATTGCGCACTGCCTAGCGCAGGAGAATTCACCGGCCATTTAATATGTATGTAAGTATATTATTGTTAGGGTTCAGTACTCAAGGCCTGGTTTTTATTAGTCTAGTTAAGAATATTTAAGCGTATTAGACACTCGATTGAGCTCCACTGGTGCCGAGTGGTAAGGGCGCGTGACTTTCAATCTCAACGTCGAGGGTTCGAATCCCGGGTCGTATCACCGGATTAAAAAATTGTACGAAATATCATTTGATATTTAAATGTAGCTTTCCGGTGCAAATTACATTCGTTGGCAACCAGTCTAGTCACAACGAGGTCTAGTTTTCCCTCTGGGTTTGGATGGACAGATGGTGGTCACTTACGTAAAACTAGTCATCATCAATTTAAGAGTCTCTTGTCGGTGTAGCTCTCTCCATCTGACTCTATCTAGGGCCGCCTCCTTGACCTCCTTATACGACACGACTGCTATTTTCCCTTTTATTTGTTTCATGTAGCTTATCTCCGGTCTTCCCCTTCCTCGCTTTCCTTCAATTTTGCCTTCTATAATGTTCTTTATAAAATCGATGTGTCGTATAGAAGACCAATCATTTTCCCTCTTCTATTTCTATAATTTCCAACAGTTTCCTTTTATCCCCCACTCTCCTCAGCACTTCGTTTATATTTTTTTCCATCCAGCTAATTTTCTCCATTCTTCGCCAACACCACATTTCGAAGGCTTCTAAATATTCTCCATCCCTGCAAGTCATGGTCCACGCTTCACACCCATCCAATGCCCCATTTAAAAGTTTTGATGAGTTTCCTCTTAGTCTTCTGGGATGTATTTGGGGTCAGTAGATGTTTTTTATTGTGGAAAGCCTGTGATGGTAAGCCGATTCTGCCACTTATATCTGGTGTGCATCTTGAGTCCGCGGTGATGCCTAGTGCCTAAGCCATATTTTGGGATAAGATGTCAAAGCGGACCCCGAACTCCTTACAAAACTTCCGGAAAAACCGCTAGAAGCTTGATTAGACTATAAACACGATTGTATTTCACTTAAGTTATGAACTTGATAATTTTCTTTAGATATTACTACAGAATAGTTAATAGTACTTACCTAAACTCAGTATCAAAAGTAACAACGCAAATTAATAGGTCAAATTCTCCATTGTTTCATTCTTATTCCATTACAATAAAGACTTTGGAACTCTTCATATTCGTAATTAGTGTACTAGTATGTATGTTCTGAGTTATCTTCCGGCCCGGGTAGGGTTGCCAACCGTCCCGCCTCGAGGCAGGACGTCTCGTTTCCAGCACCTTAGAGGATGCGTCCCGCAAAGGATGCTTGCGGGACGCCGATTGTCCCGTTTTCAGGTCTCATCAGAATTATAAGAACTGGATCGAGCATTTTGTTTAATTTGGATAAAGATCGCGCGGTTTGAATCTTTGCAAACTTCGATGTATCGCTCATCCGCTTCGAAAACAAGTATATATATCACGGGAATAAATAATGGTCCCTATATCACAATTTTCAACAATCCTGACATCTGGGTAAGATAGAGTCCCGTATTTTTTAGCCAGGTCCCGAAATTGTACTGCCCAATGTACCGAAAATCTGAGCACATAGGTTGGCAACCCTAGGAGAACACCAGCACTGTGGTATATTTATGCCACAGCAAATGCTGAGTGGTGTCCTTTGGTAGCCATCATAACTACACCAAATAAGTTATTTCTTTTCCGTGTTATAATTTAAAATAATATGTTACTTCTTCACTTTATATTAACTTGGTTTTTATATTTTTTATTTTCATGTGGTGCTGTATGTTGGTTTTTCAGTAAATGTTTTTCTATTCTAATTATTTTTAATTATGGCTGTATAGAAGGTTTCCTATTCAACGAAACCGACGTTTTATTGCTAGTAAATATTCAGTCATGCTAGCTCGCTCTGCCGCAAAGCACGTGTTCTGTTGTTTAGTTTTAGGGTAGTCTCGTTTGGACGTCAACAGCGTCACCCAGTAACGTGTTTATACAACCAAGTTCAACGATGCTGTCATTTTCTGGCGGTATCAGCTGCGTTCGGGTACATAAATAACCCGGTGGTATGTGAGAGCCGAGTTTAGCCGACTTATTTTACAATCATTTTGAATTGCCCACTGAATAAGATAATTATTTTATGGTGCAAATAGACATTGGACATTCACTTAGCTATGTGTACTACGAAGGAATTTATCTTTGTAATGTGTAAGTATTGAAAATTTTCTTGCTATGTATGTCTAAAAAAAACTATCAATGTTTGTTAATATTTTCCGATTTAAATCCCATTTTGACTGTTGTCGAATGTGACACAATACGCGTGTGCTCTTCGTGCTTTCTTGTTGGGTTTTGAATCTGAATGATGAATGCTTCCGGGCGGTTTGCACCTCTAGAGCTGCATTTGTCTATATGTAACACGCTCACGCCTCTGATCAGCCGCAGGCATAACTGCTGTTTTCAGAGCACCGCTGCAATTGCACTTTAGATCAGCAGCCGATTACGTAACCTTTAAAAAGTAATTTAAAGTAATTGAAATCGTTTTAAAATTCCAATAGAGTCCTAGCAACTTAAATAAAGCAGAATAAATCTAGCTCAGACCCGATAATTTAATCTTTATTGAATACCAAAGTCTGTCAAACTAACAAAACCACAGGTGCTCCCGAGACAAACTATGTAACTTTGCATAACAAAAAAAATCGAAAAAACGAAAGAAACATTACCAAAAGTAGTTTCGGCACAAAAGCAAACTTTATATGAATGTTCGAAAGCGTTACAAAAAATATGACGTTTGAAAAATTACACGCATTCACAAATCATGCGGGCCCTCCTTTTGTGAAAACTTCGAAAGTCTACAGAGGAGTTGAACTTGTTCTTAAGGCGTTAAATTTGTTCACTGCCCGTATAATTCCACTTGTTTGTTTTTTCTATCATTGTAAATTAATAATACAACACGAAATCATAGTCAACAATCTAAAACTTAATTAATAGCGACAGAGTTGAATATGAAACGAGTTAAATACAGTATATTTATTGTACAAAAATAACAAATCCTGGTATGGTGGAAAGTAACCATAAATCACCAACTCCATAACACCTGAACGAGTGTAGTACGTCCGACAAAAACGGCAAACGTTTTACGAATCGAAATACAAAATGCCATTTGGTGCCGTCGAGAGGAAATGAAGCAATTAATTCAGCAGATGGCGTCGCCGTGCGAGCATTAATCATCGACTAATCGTAACTGCAGTCTTCGATTAAACCGCGCGGCTCGCGGCCGCTCACGCCGCCTGCGCAATCGGTGGCACGTGTCGCCCTTCCTATCATCTGCCGACACTTTAACGAACCAAGTACTAGAGGTAAATAACCTGCGCCTTCACCCTACTCCCATACCTAATAATTAGCAACCACACAGATGTTTCCAAGTTACATTTATAACTATCTGATCAAATGTGTTTTGGCATTTAAATTAACTCGTCTAGTTAGAGCAAACTTTGATGAAACACAGATTGGACTTCCCACTCTCCCACAATGCCGAAGCAATTTGCTTATCTGAAATCTTAATCCACGAATTACATCAATCAGAAACAAAAGTCTGCTAAACTCGGCTTTATTTAATAAATTAACACCGATACAATCTATTGTCACATCGACGGCCTTTGAAAGTTGTCCTTCTAATTAATTTCTCTTCGTAAATTTAATAATAGCCAAGTGAGGAGAAGAGACAATTAAAAATGGATTATACGTGAAAATTAAACAAGTGGATTATTTTAGAGTTGGAATCGAAGTGAGAGCTGGTAGATTAAGGGAGTTGTCTAGCGGGATTACTGGACGAGCTAGTGGTAATGAAATTCTCGGAGGAAATGGCGGGCAGGCCTAGTGCTCTAAGCCGTGTCCAGGCGGCGGCTGATTGTATTTGATGAGAGTTTTATCTGTTTTGTACTATCGAAGCCGCCGATCGCGGTAATTCCCGACGATTTAACTTTGTTACCCAGTTAATTACAGGGTTCGCAGTTATTTATGGTTATTCTGTTTGTGAAAATTAATTGAGGAAATTAGTAAATCAGATCCTTAATGTAATCGAAAATTACTAAAGCGAATTAACCCGAAGAAAAGGCATAAGACAAGTGGAACGCCCGAGGGACTCGGCCCTACGGAGCGTGTCTGACGTAACAGGTACCGATTGTGATCCAATTAGGGCTGGCTGTGCACCCGCTTACGTACTTAAGTGGACGGAACACTGGCCGTTTTGCGACGAGCACTGCGCTGTGGAAACCAACCCTCAAAGGGCTGATAGCTTCAATGACTATTGGGTTGAGTTACTGATACTGATACTGATGAAGCTGATTGGCCTAAAAATTGTTAGGTAACATGTTTTTTTAAACATGTATTGGCGTTAAATTGTTTATGTTTCCAAATCTCCCAAATTAAAAAATCTGAATAATAATCCACGAATAATTACATTATTCCACTAAACTTAAGTGCGCTAGTCTCTGTTTGCCTTTTGCTATCACTTTCTTTGTAATTCAAACTGCTTTTTTTCCTCCAAATTATAACTCCTAACCATGATGTGTACATATATTTTTGAAGTGTAATCGAGTCATGTGTGTCTTCTTATATGTATTTCTCTGTTCATTTTGATAACTGTATGTTTTATGTACCTTTCGAAATACTAAAAAAATACTACGATTATAAAAATCTGTAGAAGCGCTTAATTTGAGTTTTGAAATATGTGTAGATTAATTTGAGCACATTTTTAATCTTATGTTTCAAATCCAAACTGTCGATTTTCCATCAGTCGATTGGTAGCGGCAATACTCACTTAACTTATATCATTCCATTTGTAGTGAATCGGAATAAAATATACTTAAGTAATTATATATTTGTATTTGCGGATAGTATTATTTAGATTTATTTCATATTTACTTTATATAATTGTCTGTGTAATGTAATGTAATACATTTACTCGTTTTGTTGCATTACACAAATAATTATATACAAAATAATTATATAAAATATTAATTTTGAGTTTCGTTAGTTGTTAGTTGCACCGCCAACAAATCTTTCTGCTTCGCCTTAAGGTTGACTGGTAGAGAATGCCATACGGCATTAAGTCCGCCTTTTGTACGATAAGGTTTCTTTTGTGCAATAAAGATTAAATAAATAAATAAATATTATAATTGGTCGTATCGTATTTCATTTCTGTTATATCTCTTTTACAAGCGCAGCCTAAGAGGGGAAACTTAACGAAGTGCCAACCCTGCGCTAAGTTCCCCAGAGCACAGTGTCTCTGTGTATCGTCTACGTAGAAAATATGTGTACGTGCTTCCCTTTATTGCAATAGCATAAAGTGCATAATTGTAAACATACTGCGTCGACATCACTTAATTGAAAAACAGTGTTTTATGTGCATCGAAAATTGTTGTGATGCATCCGACGTTTTGGCTTGCCCTAGAGATTCCGTGTCTTGCATTTATTTAGTGCCTCCGAGACTTACGTTTGCACTAAATTGATTTCAAACTTGTTTAAACGCTTCTAGTCTTTTGCTTTTACATGAAAAGTTTGGAATGTAAAATGAGGGTTGTTAGTTAACTTAGTTGGTTCGTATTTTGAGCTATTTTATTAAAATACTTGAACATTTTGTGGGCAAATACTTATTTACCATTTCTGTATTGTTTGTGGGTCAATTGAATTGGTTACTTAGTTTTTGAACTATGTAGATTTAGGTCAGGGAAGAGTGAAAACAATACGGGTATTCGGTATTATTTACATAAATCACCATTTATGCAATTTCAATACATTACTTAACACATTGATAGAAATAACAGGTAATTTATCTCAGGAATTGGCTATTGATTAATATTTTTTTATGTTATCATTCAAACCAGCTTTTAGAGACGATTAAATGTTTGTATGGACAATAAACAAATAGAGCAACACAAAAAACGAAAACGAGATATAGAGTACAGCATAGCTAACGAGTACTGAAAATGTGCTGATCCGCAGTAAAATGTGACGTCAGAGTGCAATTGGCATCTTAATCTCGTGGTATGGAAAAACGAGTAATTTGCCATTTTTGTCTTGAAATATTGCGTTTAAGGACATAGTTGCCGTACAATTTCTTGTTTATTAAAACATGAACAAATCTATTGGTAACTTTCAATTTACATTTGGCCTATTTAAAAAAAACAACGGTCAAGTGGGAGTCTGACTTGCGCACCGAGGGTTTGGAATACAGATCGTGTACCCGTCCCGACCCCATTTAATTCAGGAAAAATCTTAATAGCGCAATGTACAAAATACAAATTAAATGCCCACTGGGTACAGCGTCACGAGTCAACTAAGCACTCTAACAACTCCATAAATTTTAGTTGGCCCACATGTTCTTAACAACTACGTTAGGCAAATATCAAAGCACAATCTATTTAATCTCCTATTTTAAACATGAAAATTATTACGGCTGATGGGTCAGCATGTTTTGGTTTACATTGATATCGCAAGCGCTTTAGAGGCTATGTGTCAGTTTATTGAGTAAGTAACTCTAATCTATTGTTTTTCATGCGATTATGTACGTAATTGCTAGAACATTAGGGGTTGAAATGCTTTGATTTTAATCGGCATAAGTGATTTTGCTTTGGATCTCCAAATTTAGTTTTTGTAATACCAGATTCACAGATATCGCACTAAATCTGTCAAAATAATAGCTCATCATAATCAAGAAGAAAGGTAATACTCTATTTGTAACTATGATCGTAAAAACAAAAAGTAAATAATGCGAGAACCTGCTTTATCTCGGCCACGATAAGACTCAAAGTAGTAAATTGTGTAAAATTATGTTCGTTAGCTGCAATTTCACCAAATGTCATTGGTATAAAATGACAAGTCAATGCCAATAACGTTGTCAAATATCGTGACATTGACAACTGTATATAGAGTCGCCTCACCATACGTCCTTATTTATATCTTGACTCTGAGATTCGTGACAAATATATATTCGGAAGTCAGCCTTATACTGGTTCTTTTGAATCGAATTTTCCGTACGTCAGCAGGCATTGTAAATATATACATGGCTCTGGTCTAGTTCATAGGTTAATTTAAGGGATAAAAAGTATCCTTCATGTTAATCCAAGTTAAAAACTCTATGTATACAAATTTTCGTCACAATCCGTCAGCCGTTTTTGCGTGATTGAAAAACAAACATCCAAGGATTGAAACGTCCTAACTTTCGTATGTATAATATTAAGTAGGATATTTTATATGATTTCGTTACAAATACATAGTTTTTAGACTTTTATGTACTTGCAGGATATGATGATATTACTTGCCAAATTTCATAGTTATAGGTCACGGGAAGTGCCCTATAGATTTTGATTCGCTTGAGTGTCAAAATATACAGATTATAATCAGGCAGCGGAACTTTGGTGCCGATGACAGACGCATGACGTAGCGGCTGTACACGGAGTGTTTTTATCTAGATGATAGATAATCATTAATCACTAACAACTTATTGGCCTCTTTAGTTCACGGATGTTTTATTGACACTTGAGACGGCCAGTACTTATAAAAACATAATCACTTTTCCTTAGTTTATTTGAGTCAGGTTGAATATCAAGTTTGACATTGCTATTAACTCGGCGAGCTAGTGACAACTGTTGCATCTGTCAAAGCGTGATAAAAGTTAATAGTTATGTTGTGTATAATTTATAAGAACATCCTATATCCCTATTATTTTGCGTCATAATGATGTCATCGGCACCAAAGTTCCGCTGCCTGATTATAATATATAGTTTTTTTTGCGACATAAACTCCCGTTTCTTTCTTTTACGTTAACATAGAAGTTTGGTTTTTTCACAGCTTTAAGCGACTGTGGACCTGAGTATAAGTTTATTATTTCAACTCGATACCCCCACGCCTTCCCGAGATAAAGGATCTTGACTAACAGATAGACACACAGACAGACAGACAGATGGACAACAAAGTGATCCAATAAGGGTTCCGTTTTTTCCTTTTGAGGTACAGAACCCTCAAAACAACATTTTTGCGAAACTTGAAAAGGGACTAATCTTTTTATGTTTAAATTTAATTGGTTTGATTTACTGTTTAATATGATAATTAGGGTTCCGTACCAAAATGGTAAAAAAGGAACCCATATGGTTTCACTTTGTCTGTCTGTCTGTCTGTCTGTCTGTCTGTCACATCGCTAATTGTCTCACGAACTACTTATGCTATCGATTTGAAATTTGGAATAGTTGTAAAGAAGGCTTACCTACATACATAGTACATGACTTTTTTAAATATTTTTTTTTAATTTCTGTGAAAAATGACAGATAACAGGTGGTTCAAAACTTGAAAGTCTAGTTAATATGTCGAGTGGGGTGTCATATGAAAGGGCTTGAATTGCACATTCGGAAACATTTTTTTTTAATTTTTTACGTTGTCATTTTTGTTTTATGAGGGAAAAAGTACAAAAAAAATACCGTCCTCCCCCCTTATCTCCGAAGTTTACCAAGGAAAAAATATAAAATTATTACATAACATTGATATTAATGTATATTTTACAGGAAAAATATAACTGTAGCTCTATCTACTTTTTCTTTTTTTTTATCGTCAAATAACATTTCTATACTAAGTTTGTAATTTAATCACCTTTGCATGTTGTTTGCATTTATAAATTCCTACGAGATTATGCTGAAAGTACCTTCTTTTAAATAAAGAAAAAAAATGAAATCGGTTTACGTGTTAATAGTAGATTGTATGACAAGGGTCTAAAATGAGCCATATTACCACGAGATAGTTATTTTCCCGAACGAAGTGAGGGAAAATAGTTCGAGGGGTAATATGGCTTTTAGACCAGAGTTATACACTCTACTTTTCACTTCGATTGCGAGAAAATAAATAAACAAAGGTTAACCCACCCAAAATTAACAATAAATTCCACGGCGAAGATATATACTTTTGCAGCATGATTTTTTTTCTATACTCCTTTGACACACGAAACATAGACACTGCAGTTCGCGCGCAACATTCACGCGTGAAAAAAGCTAACTGACCTTCCATTAAGCGCTTCAAAGTGTTGCTCGAACGATTTAACCACTTTTTTAATTATTGTGAAATAGGGACTACTACAAACTTAATCTTTAGACTCTTTAGAAAAATTAATTATGTTTCCAGATTGGTCGATTTTAGTAAAGCTGTATTCTGGTTGGTTAATACCCAATACCAAATATTTTTTTAAGAGTTAAATTAGTGTTCTGTGATTGGTGGATTTAATAGGTGAAGTATTTTGATTGGTCAGATTCAAATGGTTTGTAAATCATAAATATGTATTCATATTTTCCCTAGGGGTTAAATGTACTACTTTAGCCCCGCTTGACAAGTCTAATATGACACACTTTTCGAGCATGAGAAGTGAAAAGAATTATCCTTGAAAACTACCATACATACAAAGTTATTCAGTCGCTCAAATTTGTAACAAAAGTCGCCGATAGATGGCGCTGTACCCATAGGGTCCAATTTTCATACCAGGTTATTGAGATTTTCCTGATTTAATAGGGTTGGAACCGGTACACATCTGTATACGGAAACCTCGGTGCGCGAGTATGACTCGCACTTGACCGGGTTTTTTTTGATTCTATCTAATTAACTACAAGATGGAAATCAATTTAACATGTGTCATATAACCAATTGTATAAGATAATGTTAACGTTAAATAAACGAATGCTAGATAAATTGTAATTTTGTGTGGTATGCTTAATACTTTTTATAATTATATTATTAGAAATAAATTTATAATACTAGACTAATAAATTCTAAATTAAGAAATCATGACAAAATAAGGATGGGAAAATTGAAGACCAATTTATTTTTACACAAATAAACTATTCGTTCATTAATTCACATCCAATGTTAAAAAACCCGGGTGCTCTGCTCGTAGACGCGTAGCCGATAAAGTGCGTTTTCCCGTATGTAGAGGGAATTGCGTAGCGCTCCGAAAAGCTTGGCAGCGAAAGTGGTAACCCATTCGAGACATAGCGACGCTACGTGTGATAGAACTGACCTGATTACTTCTTCTCCGGAATCATATATGGGCATCACATGTGCTATATTTATTTTATTAATTATGTTTTTATGTAGCGTACTTTTAATATATTTAAATTAAATAAATAAATAAATGAATATTTGTGGACAATCTTACACAAATCAACTTTTCAATCAATTTGTTGTTGTCATGTGTCTATCTCTAGATATTCTGATAGACATTTTCATACTTTTTCCTTTGCACCTTTTATAAAATACCTGTTTAGCCCATTTGTTGGCTGGTAGAGAATGCCATTTGGAATTAAGCCCACCATTTGTACAACTCAGCAAAAGAGTTCGAAACATGTCGCCCGGAGTGACTATTAACACATGAGTTTTTACCGTTCAATAAAATATAGTTAGAGCATGTTATTGAATAAACCTGAAAGAATTTTCAACTTAATAATTTCAGTGAGGATAAATTCTACTTTACAGCGGTCTCCAAGAGCCGAACTCCGTTATCGGATGCATCCGCTTGTACCCATTCTTGCATATTATTTTTCATGTCTCTACCTTCAAAGTAACGGTCATTATTTTTAATTCTTACCCCTTTTGTTAATTGGGTGGATCAACTATTTTTTGTTGCTGGTTGCCATGGTTACGTCTCCTGAGTCACTCTTTAAAACTGTGATTTTATAGGATTTTAATCTACCAAACATGAGTTTTAGCAATGATCATATATCCATTTGGACATGGGTCATCTCTTGAGCATGCTTGAAGTCCATATTATAAACATTTTTCTAAGAAAGTCGGTTACTAGGACAGAATAACAATAATAAATAAATAATAATAATAAATATTTGTGGACAACCTTACACAAATCGACTTAGTCCCAAACTAAGCAAAGCTTGTGCTATGGGTACTAGGCGACGATATACATACTTATATAGATAAATATATACTTAAATACATAGAAAACATCCACGACTCAGGAACAAATATTCGCGTTCATCACACAAATAAATGCCCTGACCGGGATTCGAACCCGGGACCTCCAGCTTCGTAGGCAGTGTCACTACCAACTAGGCTAAAGCGGTCGTCGGACAAGAAGAAAAAGTGTTAATAAAACCCTATCACAAAACTGTTCCGTCTAACCAATAAATGTAACGACTGAATTAAAACTACACACGCCAAAGTTGAGTCCCTGGTCTTACTTCAAAAGCGAATATGTAAAAGATTTGTGGAACTACATATTAGATCCGTCAACGTCACGCAAGTTTTATTGCAGCATATACGAAACCGCACAATCTCAGCGCAACATCGCCGCGGCTCTTTTCATATCAAAACTCATACCGGCTATTGTTTTACAAGCTGGCTACCTAAACAATTTCTCAAAATGGAACAAGGGTGTATCATACTTTGCATAAAAATGCCGAGACGTCAAGCGCGTTTACAAATAACTGTGGTGGAGGTAATTTCTGTTTTCCCCTTTACCGAAAGTTATGACACAAATATGAAAACATTAAAATTGAATCGTGGCCAAATATGTTAAGTCGGCGAGGGGATGTAGGGACGGAGTGGTCGGCGAATACCAATCGGCTACGCCGGTCAAATAACTTGAGAGATGCGCTACGCCGTAGCCTGGAGCGCTACGAGCGTGGCATGTGCTACGCAGCCTTTAGCATGCTACGGGTAAGCTATAGGCAACCCGCTTGAGCGGTTATAACCCTTGAAGGAAAAGTTTTATGAAAAAGGAAAAACTTCGTTGAGAGTTCCAGCAGTAATTACGACGTCATTATTCAAGCTCATTTTTGGTTCGGTTTTTATTATCCAAAGCTGTACTTCATTTTTTAAATGGATTTAAAATCATTTATTTACTATGCTGGAGGAAAATAGTTTTAGAATTATAATTAAATTTTTCTACGATCAACGACTGTTTTGTTCAATTGATGCTAATTGGGAGGCTAGCGATCGACACTCAGTTTTATTTGTAAGAATATTTCAGACCTACTGCGGTGATAAATCAAACTCGAAACCGTAATGAAAGCGAACGGATCGCGTCGCGAAGAGGAGGGAGGAAAAAATATCACGGAAAAAATCAGGTGCGTCCCCCGCTCGGGTGCCGAGAGAAAAACAGTCGGTCGCGCGTAGGGTTATCGCCGCCGGCGTCTTGCACTCGGATGGCACACTGACACTTGCATCAAACTTTTACAGCTGTTATGGTCTGATATACACTTGTTGGAGACTAATTGAAACTTGCTCTTAATTTATTATAAATAAAATAGTAAGTCATTTACTGGCGTTAGTAAATTTCAGCGGAGGCAGTAGGATTCAGCCTTTTTTTGGTGGTTAGTTTTGGAAGTTGAGCGTCGACCGTGCGCGGCGAGGTTGATCGGCAACCCTAGATCGGGTGGTGGTAGGCGGGCAGGGTGTCGGCGGTCGATGC
Organism: Epiblema foenella; assembly: GCA_963556455.1. NCBI lineage: Eukaryota > Metazoa > Arthropoda > Insecta > Lepidoptera > Tortricidae > Epiblema > Epiblema foenella. The sequence goes on along the minus strand of OY747104.1, from coordinate 8,387,343 downwards.
GGGGTGGTGGGGGCGCGGGGCGTGCGCTGGGCGGCGACGCGTGCGCGCCGGCCCCGCGGCGGCGGCGGCGGCGGCGGCGGCGTCACACTACCCGCGGCCGCGTTGCTCGACACACGCCATCCGCGCCCGCGCCCGACCGCCGCTCCACTCGCGCCGCCGGCCCGCGCCGCGCAAACACGTGACCACCCCTGCGACTTTACATGACCAAAGTGCTAAAGTCAGTGATCCCAATCGCTACTACAGTGCTACCCTTCCACAAGAACCCGACCTGCGCGACGATCAGGGTTAGTATCATCATCATCACGCAGCATCATATTCACATCCCGGTGTTCGAGTGATCGATTGGTACCGTTTGGAAAAAGTTTATTTCGGGAGCGCAAAGTTTGGTAAAGTTGAAGTGCGCGCGGCTGCACATTGCCGGCCGCAAGTGGTTCGTATCTACTGGGCGGCGCCGCGGAGACGCGATTAAAAACAACAAACAGATCAATCGACCTGTTACATTCACCAGACACAAATCACACGAGCTAATTCACCCGACGGATTTCAATTGATGAACAAGCATTTTCTATTATACCCGAATATAACGATAAGAAAAGAATAACTACACTATTAGCTCGAAATAAAATTGTGCGATCGCATGCAACGGTGATATTAACTGTTCACAGTTCAAGTTTACCTACTATTTTCTCAAATTACGTCGGTGGGCCATTTTCTGGTGAACTAAATTCGAGGGTCGACGTCTGTTTTGATACTGTTTAATTTTTGACGTACGAAGTACTTAGTTTTCGAACAGTCTAACTTCACTTCTGGTCTTAGAATACAAATAATAACGAAGAATGAATACAACAACTTTTGAGATTATCGTCATCTTTATTTCCAGTTTATTAACGACAAATTTCATTTATTACTGAACAAATACCTTGTTCAAACATCGTATAAATCATATATATGAATATATGTAGAACATGTATTCTTAAACGGAGTCCAGTGTAACCTAAATGAAAGTATGTGGCAGTATTATATCGTTACAGATCATTAATTATCTGCAATGAAATTTAATTATTACGTGCTCATACCTACTTTATCAACGACATTCGAGAAATGGGCCGCATCTAGTACAAGTAATATTAATGACATACTAAACCCAATCAACATTGTATTTTGTGTGGCATTTATAGCATTTGGAAATTGAATTCGCCTATTTCAATTTGTGATTGATTATATACATGCAAGTTTAAATGTATTAGCGCTGTGATTGAGTATTATGATAAAATAACACTAATACATCAACACGATGTAATAAACTGAAACTGAATAGGTCAATGCATATTTGATTAATACAAAGGGGGTACATGCCATCGATTACCAATTAATTTAAAATGTAAGAATCTATAGTAACGATATGCTAGTATCTATATGTTACTTGTTCGTTTTGTCCGTAATCCTCCTATTGCGTGACCTCTCCCTAAATAGGAGAACATAAAAATAATTGTTTAATACAGTGATGGGTAATGGTAGCAAGTGATTTGTGTAACAACACCGTGTTATGGTCTTAGTTAATGGTCAAATCACAGATAGCTACATTAAATTAAGGTCAGTGGAACAAAACCAAATACACTTAAACCTTATCAAGTCTTAACATTTGAGTTTTAAAACGGAAACTTATCTAAGTTTAAGTTGTGTTGTTGCTAAAGTTTTAACGTAATTCTTATGTCTGTTTTTACTATTCAATGGTTCACTATAGATAATATAGAAGTAAGAATACATTGGTAAACATAGGATTGATTGATATAGGATAAAATTGCCATAGGAATTATAAGCGATAGGTATTATCACGACTCTAATCGGACATACTCATGAAGATATACTATAGTCAGTATATGCGTAACTGCAATCCTGACAATTAAGCATATTACTCACTAAGAGATCCGATATTTTTTGCGCATCAAACATAACCAATATGAAAGAGATAAAAAACATGTTTTACCTGTTGCATTTCCGAGACGACATAACCAAAGATATAAAATAATTTGTCATCATAAAAAATAAAATTCATTTGTTGTTTGTAATAAATTTTAACGACTTGAAACTTTTATTAGATAGATACACTGCAATGATAAACATTAAACGAATCTTGAACTCTGTCTGGATAAAATGAGCTCTCACGAGTATCGTAAATATGTTTTGTGATATTTTTTTATTATCAAAACTACAAAATAGCTATTTTTCTAAATGGCAAAGGGTAATTCTGTTGCAAAGAAGATTTACATTCATTTTATAAACTTTCAAGTAAATTATGTGCTAATAATTTTTATTACAATTTCTTTCTTAGAATCTTTTTATTGAAAAAATATTTTTATTCCGTAAATAACTTCATAGAAATGAAATTTGTTTGACATTGTATTTTTAAATTATAGTTTTGTTTGATTTTTATTTTAATGTATTGTGTTGATTATTTAAGCTTTCGACATTGTATTATTGACTCGTATTTTTATATTTATAAATTATTAGATTTTAGTAGTATGATCATTATTTAAATATTTTTCATAATTGTTGTATAATTTAATTTAATAATAATAATAGTAATAATTTTTTACATTTCATAATTTTTTGATGATCGTGATATAAAGTCGTATAAATTGACTGAGGATGATTTATATTGTATTATTACATTATGAGATGAATAAATCTTAATCTAAATCCAAATCATAGAACTGTATCAGGGATAGCATTGTATCAGACCAAGCCAAATTCGATATGAAAGGCTGGTGTGAGATTCGTCTATGATGGGCTCATTTATCGGCCTTTCTGACTGGATAAAGCATGCGATGCGAAACGGCTATGGCTAAGTTACTTTTTGCGATTTAAATACCATAATAAGGCTATTGTTAGTTTATAGATTTAGATTAGATTTATATAATTTATTTCATGATAAGGAATTACATAATAAATTTGCAAACATGTCAAAATTACAAGAATTGTTATCATGATCGTCATAACAGGAAAATTAAAAATAACATAATGTCAAATAGAGTAATACAAAACACGATAAAAAGTAAGCAGAAAAATAAATGCATCTTCCATTCGGAATCGTCAGTCAGATAAATAATAATAATGTCCATTTCAAATTACAAATTTCAAAACACAAAAATACAAATCAGTTGAATTCAAATTGAGTTATAATTATTTACATGTCAGTAAGCTAAGATCCATATACTCTATAACCGAGTATAATGGGTTTTCCAATAAGAGGCGTTTCAGGCAAATAACAAATATAGTTCTGTTATGATTAGGTAGCACCTATATGTGTTTTAATATGTATATGAATATTAATCGTTGTTTTCAATCAAGTTTTCGTTAGAATACCGATGTATGGTTGAACAATGTACCAAAATAAAATTTTACATAATCATAGCATAAACATTCTAAGCATATATGAGAAAATTATAACAATACAAACTAGTATAGTTGTCAATAAAATTAATCTTGTTATAGTTTACTTAATTCTTAACGGTGTTACGAAGTTCAGTGAAGCTTAACAGCTATTTGGTGTTCTTGTCTCCAGTAATAAGTAAACAGTAATGATTGAAGAGCGGGGAATGATGATAGATGAAACTTAAATGTCTGACGCACACCTAACTGAGTTGTGTGAAGAATGTGAGATATCATGTTATAGTGGTATTAATGTCACTATAAGTATTAGTAGGAAAAAAATACATATGAAGAAAACTTACACATCTAATTAAATTAATGAACAGATAGAGAATTTTAGGTTCTCAATATAGAATTATTGATAGTTTTAAATTTTTCATCATAGGTACGATTTTTCTTCCGTTTTGTGTACAACATTAAAATGAAAAATAAAAGAATTTATATCTATAATTTTTTTACATTTTTTAAAGTCAATCTTTGTAAATGTACCTATGAATTTGATCCAATATTTTTGTCCCTAACAACAAAATGAACTTTCCTTTCAGGGTAGAAGTCGGTCGCTTAATCATAATAAAAATACTTACTTAACAAAAAGGGTAAAACGCGAGTGGACCTGATGGCTAAATATGTCAATAAAAAATAAACTTCATTTTGACACATGAAGACTATAATCTCTGTATAATCTTTACTGGAACGTAAACAGTTGTAAAACGTTTTAATTGAATCGCTAGTCACACAACCTAAACGCTTAAGTCAACAATAAAACTATCAAGAAGCCGTTTTTAATTGACCGTTCCACGCAGATTTAACAGGAAACAAGCCACTTAACCTGTTGTTTTTAAATTAATAACAGTTGTTCTTGTTGTAACTACTTGTAGTTTGTTCTTATTACTACAAGCCCACTGCTCCCTGAGGACTAGGGTTGAGGTTATCATTATTAATTCACAACTTTCGGTGTTTACACGGCTTAGACCTCGATATCTTCACATTTTCACCTTCATGCGTCCGGATTGGAATTATTACAACAGTAGCTCTATCAATATTTTTAGTTATGCACAACCCTCGTAAGCTGATGTACAAAAGGTGCGCCCTAGTAGGTCTATTATAAATGAGCATTCGAGATGAATTGAGTGACAGCTGACAGAAAGAATAAGGGTTCGAATGGTTTTAGTATATTGAATCAGGGTAGCATATTTATTAAAAAAGTTGAAGGAAGAAAATCGTTTCTGGCATTCACATTAACATCCCATTTTTCAAAGTAAGGTATTTCCAAACAAGAATCTAAGTTTACGGCATCGGTTTTGGTATTTAATCCTGAGGTTACATTTTAAATTCTACCGATTAAATACATTTAGTTACGAGGTATTCATTATATCGGGAATTATTTATTGGTCTAAACCCTTTTTCAGCTTCCCTAGCATTAAAAAATCAATGAAACTGTTACCTAGTGTGCGATATTCATGTGGTGTATTGATTTAATAATTTTACGCCTATTTCATATTATATTTTAACTATCACCCGCACTGTCGCTTACAGCCGAGACTTTTTAAACGGATCGTAAAATTTGACGGTGCTCCATAACGGCGCTTTCAATTTTCCAGAGGCAGATTTTATAAAAAATAAACCTATTATGACATTTTATTAGTTCAGCGCTTGAAGAAAATCCCTTTTTTGCAGAGAATACTGAAACTTTTTATTATATGATTCATAAAATAGAGAATTACTAATATTTTACAGCATGAGGGCTACCAAAACTGATTTTTAGGGTAAACAAGTCAGAGTATGTAGAATTTATTATTGATGGAGGCGATCAAAATATGCATTAATACGCCAGACAGATTATCAAAAACAATACTTGAGAAGTTTACTACCATAAGATTTAGAAATATATTTTTTCCTCAGATAAACGGCCCATATATAATATAGCTTAAGTGGTCGTAAGTAAGATTCATAAAATGTACCTATATTTTGTTATTTTGTGATTGTAAATAGTAATTGACTAAAATAATAGACGTTAACCATTACTGAAGGAGTGGTAATATGTTTAAAACATGTTTCTCACTACATGGCGCTGGACGACTAAGTTCGGGGTCAACCACTAGTTAATAGACATCTCGTAGTAACTACTAAACTGTTTAGTCAATAAGTACATTTGACAAAATCTGATCTGAGGTGAGAAACGTAGAGCAAAATATTTTAAACTCGCATTACATGCAACGGGAATTCCTTACCTCGCGGCTTCTTGGCAGCGGGGGCAGGAGGGGTAGGTGGAGTTTAATATAATTGGAAAATAATGTAAACAAACTAATATATGCCTTCATTACTTCGTAATCATGCACATTTAAAGAGCGAACATAGTCTAACCAAGAATATTGGGGCATAAAACTTGTATTTGGATTCATTTTTTCATTTTTCGTATCTCAATACAAATAAAATTAATTTAAAATGTTTTGTTATGTTTTGTTGTGTATGTGATGATGCGAACATCAGTCCTTAAAACTGGTGTTCTGATTATTAAAACTCATGAGCATTACAAACCGGAGATTAGTGCTTTACGAGTAACTGTCATTAGTATGTTCACAACACCTTATTTTTTGTCTGAAGTTATTTAAACGTGTTTTTATTGTTTATCCGTAGTGAGTAATTAACATACACTTACTGATTGCGAAAACCCTCACACTTGGATTTTTTGTAAGTTGCACGCCAATTTTTACATACTGGGCTATTAATTGGCCAAAACACCAAAGCCAAACATATCGATTAACCATAACTAAAACAATTGCGAGAAAACTGGCCATGTTTTGAAAATCAGACGTAAAATAGACATATTTTACATCAGTTCGTTAAAAACCACTTTCACATGAAAGTTCTTTTTATAAATGGAGTATTTTTATAATTTTAGGATAAAATGTTTCCGTAAAAATATACTTGGAACATTTTTTATTACACGGAAAAGTATATTCAACTAAATAAATGAAGTTGTATAAAAATAAATATAAAAATAACACAATGAAAACGGAAATACCAATATTTCTATACAGGTAATAAATGTTATTACTATTATTAGTATTATTAGAGCCTGTAGTGTCCCACTGCTGGGGGCCTCCCCCATTTTTGCCAATCCGTCCGATTCTGAGGAAAATATCATAAATGTGTCGAATAAAAATATATTCTGTCAAAAACCGAAGTATAAATCAGTCACACATTATTTCAGACTCATTTATCAAACGTACCTACACAGGCTTAAATATTTAATACTAATTGCATTGGTGGCTGGAGAATGCAGACATTTTGGTTTGCTGCTTAATACCTGGTATTTCCCTTGACATCAGCAGTTTGTGTCAAACTTGTGTCGTTCCGGGGAATCAGATTTTTGTAAATTGATTGAATAAGTGTCAGAATCCATATAATATATACTGTAATCCGATAGTATGTCTGTCTGTTACCTCTTCACGCTTTTATCCCGGAAACCATAATGGAAACGAATGTTTGTATGGCGTTTGTACGCAGGAATTACGAGTATAAAAAAAAACAAGGGTTGTAGTAAAAAAAAAGTGTCTGTATTTTGTATTTTATCATGTTACTAATAATATTTTGTTTAAATAATGTTTTGTTTACGCTCATACAAATATGAAAACATATTTAATAATTCTCATGTAATTGAATATGTATTATTCTTATGAGAAATAATGATCTCTTTGAACCTAAAAGTAAAAACAAAATGAAGACATATTTTTTTATGAATTCAACCACGGCTAATTTATGTCTTTAAAACCTTGTACTGCTTAATTATTTTATTGTATCATCATAAATTTAAGAGCTGGACTCTTGTCGGTGGAGTAATCTCCATTCCTTTCTTTTCTCTGCTACTGATTTCAGCTCCTGATACAACGTTACATTGACTGATTGTTCCATAAATGTTCGTCTCGGTCTTTCCCTGCCTCTCTTTCCTTCCATCTTCGCCTCTATTATAATCCTAATCATATAATCATATAATATTATAAACGTGAAAGTTTGTGCGGATGGATGTACGTTCCGCTTAATCTCAAAAACTACTGAACGGATCTCTATGAAACTTTCCAGTATTGTAGCTTAGACATCAGAATAGGACATAGGCTACCTTTTAACACCGCAGGGCGCTGCTAGTAATATTATAAACGTGGAAGTTTGTGCGGATGGATGTACGTTTCGCTTAATCTCAAAAACTACTGAACGGATCTCTATGAAACTTTCCAGTATTGTAGCTTAGACATCAGAATAGGACATAGGCTATCTTTTATCCGCGGGTAACACCGCAGGGCGCTGCTAGTAATATTATAAACGTGAAAGTTTGTGCGGATGGATGTACGTTCCGCTTAATCTCAAAAACTACTGAACGGATCTCTATGAAATTTTCCAGTATTGTAGCTTAGACATCAGAATAGGACATAGGATACCTTTTATCCGCAGGTAACACCGCAGGGCGATGCTAGTAATATTATAAACGTGAAAGTTTGTGCGGATGGATGTACGTTCCGCTTAATCTCAAAAACTACTGAACGGATCTCTATGAAACTTTCCAGTATTGTAGCTTAGACATCAGAATAGGACATAGGCTACCTTTTATCCGCGGGTAGCACCGCAGGGCGCTGTTAGTGTTTATATAATTATCATGGCGTATCATGTGTCCCAACATTGTCTCCCCTTCAATTTTCAATGACTTCGAGTAGACGTCTTTTCTCTCCTATCAATTTCAACACTTCCTCCTCCTTTGTTTTCTTTCCTTCCAGCTTCATACCTTCCAATCTTCTCCCTCCCCATATTTCGAAGGCACTCAATATTTCTCTTTCACGTTGAGTTAATGTCCAAGTCTCGCTTCCATACAACGCTATGCTCCAAATGAATGATGATGATGAGCTTTTATTGTTTAATATTCAAGTAATTTTAAATAATTTACCTACAACGAAATTTATTTATCGAAGTTATCTATAGTATATAAGTACCTCTTTATAAGTAATTATAAGGCTTACTCTATGACGGCAGCACATTAATTACTACCCGTTGGAGCAAAACCCAATAGGACAGTCTATTAAGTTTAGCCATGTAGATTTACGATCAAACCCTTTCATTAAACTGGCATCAAGGAGACAGATAAGCTTGAACATTACGCATTCGCCCCTAAGTGTGGTCTTTGCATGAACCGGTGTGGCGACGAATGAAACTACCCGAACCTCTGCCATCAATACCGATATCCCCCTTATATGAGTGAAAGTTTAGGTTTAACTAGTATTAAACCAGCATCAATAGAGTATTTATCAACAAGATGAAACACTTTCTCAAAACTTTCAAATAGGTACATGTAGGCAAGTATGTTCTGAAGGTATGGTTTGATGCGTGAGTAACTTTCTACAGGGAGCTGTTCATATATTCATTGGATACAAACTGAAGGAGAAATATTTGCATTTTACGTCAAAATAAAATGATTAAAGTGTTAACTCAGCGACGTGCGGTCATCTCTTTTGTTTTATTTTGCACTTACAAAGAGCAGTCGATTTTAAAGCTCGCTGGATTGAAAATTATATGAGGACCTTAGAAAGCGGGTGGTGCGGGCGCGGTGCTCGTGAGCCGCCAATGCGCTTGTCTTTCGGTTCAATGGGCTTTCTTTAAATTGGCGACGGCTCCGCCGCTGGCCGCTCCGCTTATTGCATCCCCCGCCCACACCGTCGCGACGTCCACGATATTGCCTCCATTCGACCTTTAGGCAAATACAATTTGCTAGTCTGTAAATAGGATAGCGTTATAGGTACGTAAATCTTCAGCATTTCGCACCGTTTACCGGTAAAAGGTTGAAATTCGATTTTAACCGTCAGTGCAAGGTACTCGACGTCACCGTTTACGATCTCCACGGGCTCGTTCGTTCACGCGGATACCCGGAGTGCTTTTCGCCGAAATTTGTGCGTGATGAAGGCCAATTCCTCATAGCTTGTCAAGAAATTGTCTCGTTCGGCGGGCTGTTAGCCTTCTTTATTCGTATTCATGGCTCAAGCTCGGCTAGTTCGCTCGATGTAATTATAGAATGCCATACATTGTTGTTTTTATTCTGACGAGTGAACGCCGGGAAAGTTGCGTGTCTCGTGGATTTTCATCATGAGGTCTATCAAATAATAATGAGGTCGTTCTTTTCAGCGGTTCTTTTGGTATCGCTCGATAACAATCGTGGTGGATCTTTTGTATGTAATAATGGTTTATTTTATAGTCATTTTGATTCTTTTTGTAAATGTTAAATATCGGTTGTGATGTCATAAAATATTGGACAATCACGTGACTACCTATCGAAAAAGAAAAGAAACTCTAATTATAAAGAAACGGATTGACTATAATACTTGTTCATGTGTGCACATACAAAATTGTCTCTCTGTTTTCCCGGCACAAAGTCCAACGAATATGTCGTTAGACCACTGGATCGCTTAACAAGCACGGCAAATTTCTCATGTGCTTTAACAATATCTCTGAGTCAGATTGGTTTTTTTTCTTTGTAGTGCTCCATATTGAGAATCTACAGCACCGGCGTCCAGTGAACCAGAGTGCAAACATAGCAATCCAGACGAGAATCAAAATTTATTTAAGCTTGTTCTATGGCGAGACAGTACTTAAACTAGCATTTCTTTCTTACAGGTTCATCTTATACTTTAAATTGTGGTTAGACCACTTAGCAACCATAACACTTTTACACTTTTTTTATACAACGCCAGTGCCAAACAAGCTTACGGTCCACCTGATGGTAAGCGGCGGCCGCAGCCTATAGACGCCCGCAACTCCAAAGGAGTCACGTACGCATTGCCGACTCTTTATAAAATTTGAGAATGCACTGTGTTAACAACAGAAGGGATAAATTTAGGTCCCTCGCTCTCAACACAGTGCATCCTCGGGAGCTCTGGCAACTTTGCACACCTCCAGGAACACAACACTACATACTTGTATAGTAGATAATGTTATTATGGCTGTGGTCTTCTGCAAGGCGGAGGTACTTCCCCAGTTGGGATGCTCCAAATTCGAGCAAGATGACATTTTACTGTGCCCTACCTCTCTTCACTTTCACTTTGGTCGCATTTTCAAATAAAAGATATATGTCATAAAGTGTAAAGTTACAAAACGGGATAAGTTAATGGACGACGAGAGCACACATCCGCACTAGATATCTGGCTGCCCAACCGAATCTAAGCCTATTGTCGCCGCGCCGCCATCACGAATTCTGCCCACGAACCCTCCACGGTTTATAGTAATTTACAAAACTGAAGGTGGTTTTGTTGGTATTATTTCCTTGCCCGTTTAGTTTCCGGACTCGAGTACGTTTCTCAAGGGTTAAGCTTAGCGTTAATACAATTATTTTGGTAACATGTTTTGGTTTGCTTAGTTAATCAACTAACTGAACGAAAAGTTTAGTATGTACTATTGTATAAGAATAAGTAACTTTTTTAAAAGTAACATCCGTTTTATTATGTTACCGCTTATACTTGAGATATTTTTTATGGCTTGTTCCTAATTTAATTATGTTGCTTGAACAAAATAAGGATTTAGCATTATATTATCATTGACCAAAATATTATAAAAAATATTAGCTTTTTTTAAGTAAAGCAACTTGGCAAAAACATGATTTCATCTTATTTCAGCGACAAATCGTTGATTACATTGAATTTGTACGATAAAATCCCCCGCCTCCCTAACTCTGACCATTTTTTGGCCGACGGTGGACTGCGCCGGTAAGCGTACATTTTGCGGAAAGCGGAAGGCAACTAATGGCAGAAATTGAAGAGCGCGCTGGAGCAACCGCAGGTTTTGCGTAGATATTTGAAATTCAGTTTCTAGCAGCGTGGCGGTACGAGGAGCGATCGCCTGTGGAACCCGTACGAGTAATATAAATTCTGTATAGAACGAAATGGAGATGGATCGCTTTAAACGCATTGTGGAAATCAGAATTTTATATTTGCATCCCGACGTATCAAAGTTGGTAACAGATAATATAAGTACAGATTTACAAACACATTATGAGTTAAAATAAGTAACTTGTGGTTTAGAACCGTCAAAATGTGAAAATGTACCGACAAAGTATCTTTTGTCAGTCAAAAAATAATTGAACTTAATTTGACCTATAATATTATGAATGTGGTATGTTCCATGATCAAAATATTTGCACAAAAGTGTTTGGAAAATAAACATTGTAGTTATGTTTAGTCTGAATATTGAAATATTCCAATATCCTGCTCACACAACTTTTTGTCAACATAACTTTTACTGGGTGATAGTGGACCGATATAAAAGGGTAATTTTTCCTTAATGCTTTTCTGGGATATAGATAATCGTGCGAATAACTTTTTTTAAGAATGCACAATCGAAGATCGTTATTCCTCATCATCCGGGATCAGTGTGCTGAACTTAGGTATAACAAATTTTTCATTGAGATTTGAAATCCATCGAAAATTAATAGGTCATTCTCTACATATTTATAGGCTGGCAAACCTATTACAAATGCAAGGCGCTGTCTGAGACTGACAGGGCCGCGGCCCGAGACCGGGCAAGGCGATGCTCACTACAGCGTCATATCAATCACCATTGCCGCCAAGCCGCCCGATCCCTTGGCACTTGGCCTGGATTCCAAATTACACAAATTTACGTAGAGGGCCTAACCGCTGCCGTTAGCCGAGCACAGGGATTAGGCGATCGGGCGCAGCTTACATCGGATACTCCAGGCCCCAATACCACGCTCAATCGATGTCCGATCTTTGCCTTATTCCATTTTCATTCCTTTATTTCCCGTTCGTTTATCCCCTTTTTCACCGACATGACCACAGATAATTAAATCGACAACGTAACGATGTCATCAATAAGCCCCTAATAGACAAGTTGATAAATATAGAAGTTGCAAAACTTGTCGATTCCCCAAAAGCCATCAAAGTGAGCGACCTACTTTAACACAAGTGACAGCAAAGTAGGATTTGTGTTTGACTTTTACGCTTCTTCAGAAGGATTATAGGAATATCATATTGACAATAGACTTATCTGAGAAATAAGCTTTAATATAAAAGATACAAAGAAAAGTTATAATCATATTTAAAACATGTGATCGTAAATCTTCTGGAATAATTTAACGATCATGTTACCGTCTATAAATAAAACCACCCATCTATCTACTGAATCTCATCTGAAGTTAGGTACATATAGTTCTGATAATCATAATCAATGTGAAATATATTCACGTACTTTCATCTCTGATTTCAAAAAAAGAGTCATCTAAATGACCCAGACCCTTTCTGTCGAATATCGCAGACATAATACCGGTCCAGGTACATAGAAAACGATAACAGAATTGTGCGTTCCATCAGTTTCCTATGAGTACGGTGTAACAAGTAAACACGCGTAATACCCTTTCATTTATAACTCGCGCCGTGGCTCCTGATACAGCCCCGGCCTTAATTCCAACTTAATTAGTGTCACGCAAGTTCCGTAATCCTAGGCTCGAGGATCGCACGACCGTTCTTAAAATGGAGATTAGTGTGGCAAATATCTCGAACTACGCTATTCACTCGTTCGTTAAGCCACTCCCACACTAAGTAGGTAGAAACAATAAATGAATAGCGACGGCGGCGGTGATTTTACTAACGGTTACAAAATTTATTTTATACGGGTGTTTATATTATTTTTGAAGAAATTGCTTAGGTTGCATATGTAAATGAAAACTAGTAAGGTTTGAATCAACATTTAATAATTACCTCGAATGCTATTATTATACTCTTACATAATTGTTAAACCTCTTATCCAATCGGACTTAAACGAAGAATGTGCGGTAGTGTATAATTTTTTAAGGGGCGTGCATGCCCGTGGAGTTGCAATCGTCCATAAGCTGCGGTGACGGCTTACCATCAGGCGGTACGTTTGTTTGCCAACTGACTCTTCGCTCGGTGGCGCCGGGCGCGTTAAGATATATCAACTGTCATTCTTTAAAAGTTAAAATGACAGTAAGTACTCAATATATGCATCAAAGCTCGTTCCAAAAGCAACTAACTACCCGGAGTAGACATCCACGCATTTTACCTACACCGTTTTTAGGGTTTCGTAACCAAAATGGCGAAAACGAAACCCTTATAGTTTCGTCATGTCTGTCCGTCCGTCCGTCCATCCGAATGTTACAGCCGATTTACTCGGAGACTATAAGCACTACCATTACGTAATTTGGTAGGAAGGTGTATTCTATGAACCGCTACATAAAAGTCATGTGAAATTACAAAAAAATATTAAATTATGGGGGCACTCCTCCATACATGTAACAAGTGGATAAAAAAAATGCAATGCACATGGTCGTATGGAGTATCTGTGGATAGGCCTTTAGAAATGATATGGAGGTTTCTAATAAGCTTTTCCATTCAATTCAACCGTTGTTGAGATATTAGCTGTCAAAGTCACAAAGTGTCCCCCCCCCCCAGTCTAATTTCGAAACTATGAAGTTTAAAATTCTGAAAAACATGAGGTGGTGTGCATTAATAAATAATTTCAAGTTTTACGGTTTTTGTCTTTTCGCTGGAAATCTGTCTTTCCCAAACAAAAGGTTGTAAGTGCCGGGAGCTCCCTATGAAAATACGACCTTTTTAGATACAGAGTACTGGATAGTAGTTTTAAATGTGGGCTAGTAGGTGTGGGTACAGAACCCTTCATTGTGCGTGATCCGACACTGGCCGGTTTTTAAATGTCGTACCGCTCGTATACGGAAAACAATACTGCTCGGAGACGTGTATGCTGTGTATGCTTATGGCATAGGTATTGGGGTATATTAATTAATAAATTGTATTAAAAAATAGTATAGTGCCACTACTATTTTTTATTACTTTTTTTAAATACAATATTTCAAACTAACCTATTCACTCGTTCGTAAAGACACTTTTCTACAAAAAGTGTATATTAATATACTCATGAGCAAAAATAACGGTTACAATTTCTATGGAAATTTAATACAAAGTGTACCCGTTATTTTTGCTCGTGAGTGTAGTACAATTGTCGAGGCAAGAAAGGGGGCAATTGCAAGCTGAGTATTGGTATTGACTGGACGACCTTGAGAGTCCGTTTAATTAATACGTAGCCTGCAATTGCCATTCAAGCCGAGGCTCATAATTCGTGTTTTTTTTTTTCAAAAATGGGGGAAATAAAACGAATTTTTAATTGAGTGTTGATAAACATACCCTTACTATAATGTCAAAATGGTGACGATTTCCCGCCGTTTATTTTTCTTAAACAAAATTGGAAGTGTATTTTTTCTAGCGATTTCGATATTTGAATTGGCTGTGTGCGACTTGTGCACTATTTTTATTAGGTATATTCCGGTTTTACCTTTCTAAAAGGTTAGGGACTCGACATTTACCTAATGGAATTTACATGTAACATTTCATGTGCGTGGAACAAGGCCGCAATGTTTTTTATTTTTATCTGACCTTAAACTATTTTACTTTCCAATATGTAGCGAGTAACATTCACTTTGCCGACCATTTTTGAGAAAAAATTTTTTTACAAACGGCAGCAGCGGTGATTGCTTTATGGGATTTTCATAGGAATTCAAAATTTTGTCGTACGATATTTAAAAAAGAAATTATTTATTTTAAATGGCTTCTAAGTTATGTGTGGTTAAAATTTACGTCGAAAAATAGGTACAGAAGCCATCAGAATGGAATGTATACCACCACAAACAAAACAAGTTCATGACGCTTAAACAAGCAAATTTAGAATGATACAGAAAGATTAAGTATAATGTTAATTATACAACAATGATTTCATTTCGTCCGTTATGCGTTTGTCTGTAATTTGATACAATTCGATATGTAAAGTTTGGTAGATCGCCGTTGACATCACCGCAATTTCACAAAACCGTCGATGTTATGCCGATGCCATCGTGAATACATCCCCTAGTTTACTTCTGCAAATCAGGTTCTATTCACTAATTACAAATAATGGATATATAATATTGCATAGTGGCGCCATTTGGGATTGTGGTATATTAACATATTTTCCCTATTAATCCTAAGTC
Source organism: Epiblema foenella (assembly GCA_963556455.1). Lineage (NCBI taxonomy): Eukaryota > Metazoa > Arthropoda > Insecta > Lepidoptera > Tortricidae > Epiblema > Epiblema foenella. The sequence goes on along the minus strand of OY747104.1, from coordinate 8,371,865 downwards.
ATATTTATGACATGATGAATTTAATGCAATTCTATTACCAAAATTTTACTGATAGGCTATGATTTATAAAGACGGCCATGCCATGAACACCGGTATAACAAATAGAACGCCGGTCATTGTTTTTGTTTATTTATTTATTTTTAAGCGGCTACTTTAAAAAAAATCTATTTTACATCGTCTGTCTGCTATGAAATAAAAACTTGACTTTACATTGCATCAGTCTTTAATATTGTGTAAACCTAAGTATTTCAGCTAAACGAACGACATTGCAACTTGACGTACACGTATAAACGCACAAATGCGCCAATAAAATATAGATTTGCGCTTGAAGAATTCTAGGCTTAGCATACGATCTTAGGCGTCTGACGTCTAGTGCATACATAGATTTCAGGTTATTAAATAACTCTAAAATCATAATTAAAATGAGAGACTACTTACTTATTTGAAGGTTTACAAAAAATATTCGATTTTTAGCTGATACAGTAAAAACAAGCATTTTGAATATTACGGTATCTTACGCAGAAAAAAAACATGAGCTAAATACGTGGAATTTGATAATTCCAGCGAAAAGTTTAAAGTATGTGTATTTCCGGTTCGCTGTCGGCACGAAGAGTCAACTGCGACAAGGAATTCTAAAAGAACTCGACATAAACATAGTATTTTGTGTACGGAAGTCCTGCCGCGGTCGCGTACAACGGATGTAGAGGAAAACGCTTGCATACAGAGTAGGCGTGCCTAAAAGACACTGCGGACTTTAGTTCACCTACAACGGATTACACGAAACTTTACATGCCACATGACTGCGATGCTATCGAATACCCGCGGCGACCGTTCACGCCGATTGACGTACGGATTTCGTCCAGCCACTCACTTCAAATGGCTTCTAGTAACGAGAAAAGCTGCTAATCCTTGGTCATTTTTTATTCCAAAGAGTTATCAACTGTGTTAACCCCACTTCTTGAGAGTTTATTAATACCGGCTCATGTCGAAAGCAGCTTAAAATTATTTCTATCCCGTCCCTCGACATGTCAGTCGACAAATTAGCTACGGATTTATTCGCGTCAATAGACGGCCGTCTATATTTTTAACGAGACATCAAACATCATCGACGGCTCGCGTGAAGTTACCCAAGCGCTGTTTACAAATAAGAAAACGCCGGAGAGACGAGTGCGTAATAAATTTTATAACATGCCATCGATTTGGATTCGAGCGTAATAATAATATATCGGCTGGAAATATCGGAATGTTGCGGTGCGCTCGGCCCGCATCTGAAAATAGACCCTCATCAAAGGCAAGCAGGTTTGCAGCTGTAAATCCATTTCAGTGTGGCTTGTCCGCATTATAAATTGGAGCGTAGATACATAGGTAGGTGCGCCTGTACAAACACAGGCGACGCGTCCTGTGACCCCGTGCTTCCATCTCATGTCGCACCGCATTCGTTTGCGTTTTCTATTAACGTGTCCGGGACACTATTAGGCCAGCGAGATGGATGTTGTAATTTGATTTCGTGTATACGCCAAATAAACAACATATTACAATAAATATACAAAGGAACTGTTGATCTCATATTTATATTAACGTAGCCATCTTCCAAGACTGAATTGCTTACTATCATACGAGTAAATTAAATCTAAATAGGTTTTAATGTAAATTTTGACACAGAATAATTTGCATTTTTTTTTGAGTTATATTTATAGTAGTAACATTTTCGCAGTCTTAAACAAAATAGTTTTAAAAAATCTTTAGTAGATTGTACTTGATGAACCGTGCTTGCGAGCAGCGAGCACTCTAGACAACCGCACTGCATAGATTTGCATTTTACGGTTTCGATACGTGAGCGAATATTCAGTGCGGTGTCGGCGTAGGTATCTTTTCAATTCGACGCGGCGAGCGCCGAGTGCCGGCTCGAGGGCGCTCGAGTGTCGACGCGTGCTCGAGTACCCGCTGCCATGCGCTTGCGCAATACTCCCCCCTCCCAGCCACGTCCCATCCCCGCCCTTACCCACGACCCCCCGTCTAGCGCAATGCTTTATTACAATTAACTACAACACTATTGAGCTTCAATTTGGCAGCTGATAAACGATGATTTTAGATATACATACTTAATACTTTTCGGAACTCCTTGATACCAGTTAGGTAATTGATTTTCTAATTAATAAAAATGTGTATTTAGCATTAATTCTATCATTCTATGGATTCTATATATTGTAAATAACGATAAAGATTCAATCGTTTTTTAATTGGTAGGTACATACATAGATTACGATGCTTACAATGTACTTATTTATATTTTATTTTAGTTTCTGCAACTAAACTTTTTTCCAGTAATATATTTCACAGTTGATCTTAAACATGTACATAATAGGCAGTATGTTTTCTCTACTTAACATCTAGGCCATAATAAATGTGCAAGACATAGCTAAATAATGCCAAGGCTTTACCTGTGTAACGCGAGTTTCGTCTAATGTCACGCTAAATCCAAATGTAGCCACGATCTTAACGCATTAATCGTAAGCCACCACGCGGCGTTTTACTCCGCATGATATATTATGTGGTGATCTTTTCGGTATTATGTTTAACGTATAACTAGATAGAAAGTGAATCTGAATTAAGACATCGATTATCTTAGGCATAACTGAGGTATTTTTCCCGTATGATAATTTTGTCATGCATGTTTGAGCTAAAATGATTACCAAAATTTTTGTTTCTTTTTTGTTTGAACGAGAAAACTAAGATTATATTCTTCACGTTTGCAAAGCAAGTGTATAGCTTCTAATTCAATGTTTTTTTTTTGTGAAATAGGTCCCCACTAGAGATAGAAATTATTACGTACTGCAAGGAGTAGTGGGGATTTCGTGGGGGATTTCTAGCGGTATTGCGGGCAAACTTTTTCTGCAAGAAAAGTCAAGAAAAATACCTAAAATTGAAGCTGAAATAACGAAAAAGCTTTATATAGAGATAATGAATGACGCGCTTGTCTTTAATGCACTCCAGATTGTCCCAGATACTTTTCGAATTAAGTTCTTACAAAGGGAAAATATTCAAAATCTCAAACATGAAGTCGTGTACGTGACGTTATTCGCGGTCGCGGAAGTCCGCCATATTGCCACGTGTCAGCTGGTCGGAAACGTCGTCAGCGCTGCAAGTACAGAGGACTACTTTTATGTTCATAGTGTTGGTACTTCTCATAAAACTCAGCATTTTTCCTTAAGAATACGGACACAATAGGACGCGTGCAATTTTTTAAATCGAAATAAGCGTGTCAGGTAGGTACGTACGTGGTCTAGTTATATAGCGGTAAATATCGGAATTGATTGTTAGGGACCTATGTCGATGGTAATGGCATCAAATATAATGAAGACAATATTTCAACTGATATCAACGAATTAGAATCACAAATAAACATTAATTATGACCAGGGTAAATCGTGAATATGATTTATAGAATGTAAAAGTTATGTATAACAACACAATTGTCCTTCTCCAAAATTTTCTTTCTCTATTACTATCATTATTCAACAAAAGCAAATAACTTCATTATTTACATTGGAATAGATAGCGACATTTTCTTAAAGACAACAAAAACATTATAAAGTAACTAACATTGAACTTAAGTACTAATATTTTGTTTGATACGTACCTGGCTCAAACGATCCAAATACACTTGCCGCGTTCCCGCGCTGTATGGCTAATAGGATACGTTGAACCAGGTACGCACCAGACCTTTGATGACAACCCCTATCCCGCAAAAGTTTTTCTAAGGCCTGTATAAAAAGTTTGGCCTCAGAACACCAAGGTCCTGCCGTTGCGACAGCAAGAGGGACGAAGTCATACACTGGTTTTAGGTTCGAATACTTGGCGAGCTTGACTCTAGCCGCATTTTCTGCAGCACCGCCAGCCGACCGCTGTAAGTGCTTACACATGTCGCATACCACAACAGACTTCACCCTTTCGCCCAAGGAACCAGTATAAGAGCGTTTGGCATCTTCCCATCTGTCCGCTCAAACCTTGGGGTTCCAACATGCATGTTATATTCGCCGGTACTATAGCCCGGCGAACAATCTCGTTGATGGAATGGTGTCGAGAAAATCTACCCACATTTCGTGCACTACTTAGCCCGTGATGCTAATTTGACTTCACCATTACCCCGCATATGCAAAGGTGTTGCTCACAAACTCTGCACACAAGCCTCAAAGCAGCGCCAATCCTCAAAGAATCGTCATCCTATAAAGTTCCCAGATGCGATGATGGCAATGCATGTAACCATGCTCCTGACTCAGGTTTAACTACAGCCTTGTAGCAAAATATTGAACGTTTATCGATTCAAAATTTCGTCCTACGATCTTTGGAGCTCAATCTTTTCCTGCCGTTCTCCACTGTTACAGCGAACCGACCAAACGACCAAAGTCATCGTCCACATTAACGGTATCCATGCTACGTGAAAAAATGTGCCCCACCTGTTTAAGAGAAGCATGTGAAGAAGCAAGAAAAGCTACGTGCCCGATATCTTATATGAAATGAACTCGTAAGCCACCATGTCGTATCGGGAGACTTGCCTGGCACCAGTGGGAATCCTCCAAGCGCACATTAAGGATAATCTCAAATCTATTGGAAAGCACATCATCGAAACCCTGAATGGCCTGCGGAAACATCCATGTCGGCGTAGTCCTCAATATCCTATACGTCATGCGTGGGATTGAAAAACAGTTACGTAACAAAACAAGAGAGATATACGCCAAGAGATGCCGTAGATGATCCATGGACTTGGCCATTGCTGTTGCCTTATCCTGAATAACTGCACTCACTCCTTCCCAAAAAAAAACGGTGCTTCAAGAAGCGAGAAAGATGATCGTTTAACCATCTTGAAGCCCGGTCACAAGTCCTCCTAATCAGATACTGACTTCAATGTCCCCGGGCCACACGGAAACAGCTCACACTTATCAGATTAATCTCCAAGCCAATATCTGGCGAGTAAAAGTTTTAGGACTCCTTCCCACCCTTCCATCGTCTAAATACCATAAGTTAAGAGGAGAATCCAATGTGGTAATTACATTCTGCATAACTAGACAAAACAAAAGCGGCCCTAGTGGATCACCTTGCTGTGCACCCACCTGCGATGAAATCGAAACAGGCAAAACACAGGTTACTTGGAAAAGAATAATACTAATGAAGGCAGGGATATAGTGTAGGAAAGTGATCCCTAGTCTCCTTCAAAATGATATCGCTCTCCACACTATTGAAATCGTTCCTAACATCCAGCTTTAAAGCACATTAGCGGCGTTCTCTGGAGCCATCACAAACGACAGCACTGCATGAATAGCTACCTCACACCCCATTGGTGTACCAAAACCCAACTAGTATATAGCTTAAGGTAGTCCGCCATCTCCTCTCTTACCGAACGACAAGCAAGCTTGGAAACCAGTCCGCGCAATGTGTCCCCTATGGCACGCCTTACGTCCCCGTCCTTCTATGCCACGGCACACAAAAATGCGTCATATGGACATACCGGAGGGTTAACCATGCCTCTCAATATGAAGTTGCATGAGTTTGTAAGAGACTCCAAGAGTTTATTCCCATTATCACATGCCGACGAAAAAGTTAACACCTTTAAATGCTGAATACGCAACCCATCCAACCCCGAAGCAGAACCATTGTAAAAGCAGCCCAGAGCTGCCACCACATCAACTTAAGTTACTGTTAAAAAGGGATTAGACAGATCAGGCTCAGCGGGGAATACTAGTAGTCTAGAAGGTGACGGGTACTTATTAGATAAAAATCTGTGTCGCAAGAGTGGAGTCGGAGAGAAGAAGACGGACTACGTCCCTTAAGTGCCCATCATGTACCTTGAGTTCTATGCTACAGTGAACAGAACATGGCTTTTGATTGGCATCTGCTGAAAAGTACAGGTAAGGACTGTCAATATTTTCCTTAACCCTTAAAGTCAAAGCTACGATCTGTACCCTCCGGGACACTCAAACCTTGAAAAGAAACTGAAAAATGGGCAAACCAGTCGGTATACTGCCTTTTCGGCGAAAAACGTTTCGCCAAATTTCACTTCGCAACCAACTTTTCGCAGAAGTTTCATTTGGCAAACCAACCGTTGGCATAACTTTACTTCGCACTTTTCTTATTTGGCAACATTTTTATAATGCCAAATTTCACTTCAACAAACTTTTATGTGGCAAAAAATTATGAAGCAAATGATTTGCTTGGTATAATGACTTTTCGGCGAAATAGGTTTCGCCAAATTTCACTTCGCACCCAACTTTTTTGCAGAAGTTTCATTTGGCAAATCAACTGTTGGCATTACTTTACTTCGCACTATTCTTATTAGGCAACATTTTTATAATACAATCAAATAAGCGTGTTTTATAAGAATAACTTTTCTTTGAAATTAAAAATACCTCAGGACATCGGATTACCTACCTATTGTGCTTTGAACAGGGACTTAGTGGCAAAACCGACTCGGATCGCGGATAGGTTAGAAGAAGCGAGAGCAAAGCTCCCGCTTCCGTCTTCGAGGTTATTTTTTTTATAAAAGAGCGGAAAAACTTGTTATTAACACTTACAACAAATGACAATTGGGCAATTTACTACTAAGATAAAAATAGGCTCAAATCACTAAAATCTAAATACCTAATGATTAAGCTTTCGGTATTTTGAATATAAGTGCAAATGCATCAGCCTACCCACTTAAATAAAATACAATCATACTGCAACTTGAACCATCTATTCTATCGAACTAGGTACCTATTGTTTATCAAATAATTACTTAGTTGGGAAATGATATCAGTGCTAAAAGTATGTATGTTGCTAAAAGTATGGTATGCCAATCAATACATTTGACGAATACATAAATGACATCTTAAACAAATCCCAGGTAATATTTTGCCTAACAATAATTTATCAAATCATTAGTTGGGAAATGATATCGTTGCTAAACGTTGAGTTGGGAAATAAAACTTCGCCCAAATCAAAATATGGGATACAAAGTTTGCGAGTTAAAAATTTGCTAAATAATTTTCGCCGAAACATTAGTGAACCAAACCAGTCATTTGTTGCATTATTTTTGAAATAGTTCTGTATTATGGCACAGCAAATAATCTACCTGCACCTTTAGGTACGAGAAACCTAATAACGACAACGGATATTTTTTAGTTGGTAAGCAGTATTACTGATTAAGGGTATATTATATTGGATTGCCAAGATTATTCCCGATTGCCATTCCTTCTTTGTCGAGAAACTATTTGTCCATTTTGTTCGGCTCCCCAGATGAATCACACCAGTAGCCTAATCTGGACAATAATTAGTATTATTACTTATAACGCCATTTACTATATAGGGTCTTGTTTTCCTTATTCCGTTTTTACGATTTCTTCTGCAACATAGTAAAAAAAACCATGTCTGCTATCTGGCATCCATCACTATTTAGGTGATAAAATATTTTTTTAACCTTGATTTTCCGTCGAAAGTCATATATTTGTTTAATTACTTTATTCTTTCAACATATTATACAGTAAAAGTAAACAACTATCAATTAAAAACTAAAGGTATTACCGAATCATTTATACCATAGTATTTCATATCGTGAATTTTCTTCTATGACCCATCATCAAGTTTCAATGGGGATTATGATACCGTAATGTTAAAATACAGCATCTCATTCTACCAAGTTTTGGTTGGAGAGGAGCGCTCAGAATTTATTGACCTGCTCTTCTCTTGCCATGCCATAAAATTGTAAAAGTTTTCCGTGGCACGCACAATTTAGTACAATCGTCGAGCGTGTGCGGCTTTCACTGCGAGACGCACACGAACAACAAGGGAGTGTTTTTCAATCAATTTGTAAAATACGAATTTCTGTCGTTCCTATATTTCAACAAATTCGTTATTTTGAATAATATACTTTATAACGAATTCTATTCCATATACTTACTGTTTTAAAAGAAACATTGAAAATGTTTACTCGTTAAAGTGTGAAATGAAAACAAATTTTAAATTAAATCATATAAACATTTCGCTCCTGACTATTTAGCAGCGCGTAGACGTTATAATTAACTAATGTCTACCTTATTTAGTGCAAGGAAACAGCACATTCGCGCAAGTGGCACGTGAATAAATACCTTTTGTGTCATTATACTTCGGGCAAACCCAGTTTAAGTTTAATCCTATAGCCTCTTGACACCGCTCCCATCCGAGGGGAGCTTATTTTGTTCGTCAACACTATCGACCGATGTGGAGACGAAAACTCTCAACCCAATGCGTCGTGTCTCATACAGAATACTACTCTTACACCAACATAACACGAATCAGTTTCCACAGTCGTTTTGTCGGGGACGTCGTTTTCTTTTAGTAGGGATTCGGAAAAAAATACGGTTACAAGGCACATAGAGTTCAGTCAGACGGCAATCATTCATACGGATTGCATGTTTTGTAGGCAGCCTCCGTCATACATGACACTTGTTTCTGTAGTTTGTATTTATTTACTCTTACGAATGGCGGGCCATACATTTCCCAGCACGTTTTGTGTGGCACAGCGAAAACGTCAGAAAGTTGTTTAGTGACGCCATTACTTCTAGTAAGGTAAGGGAGAAAATGGTATCTACACTTTACAAATTTCTCGAAAATTTAATAGCGCTATAAAGTTGGGCGAGTAAACAGTAATATTGCCACTGTTTGAAATTAATGTAGAAACCTCGACTTTTCTAAAAAAATTACAACTATTTCGCAGCCAGTATTATTATCGCTTTGTGAAATATATGGTTCAGTAGTTCACAAACACACTTACGCGCGATCAAACATTAACAAAATTTGCAGATTTGTTTATTGAACTGAAAATATAGTTCTGTACAAAATACGGATATGAAGAAAGTTAATAGCAGAATGAAATCTGGCATATTCGTGCATTAATGCGGTCTCGCCGCATCAGTTTACTACATTTAGGCCCTTATTCCGAATTCTCGATATTTGCTTATTATATATAAAAAAAAACGTACCGTGTTGTTGGCACTCGAAGCAAAATAATTACTCCGGACGCGTGGTCCCGGTTTCGGTCTCCGCATTCATTATTCACATTTTATTTCATCTTCCCTCCGCTTATTCTCGTAATTTGACTCGAAACATAAAATCTAGTTTTATTTGATTATGCGTAGCAATAAGCAAGCAATCTCGAAACACCTTATATCCTTTATTTAATGTGGCCTGAAATCTTTATAAATAGTTTTCTTTTAATACAATAATATTATTATTTTTTTAATATTTGCATGTATTTTGGTAAAATATAATTTATTTATATAGTTTATTGATATCGCAAAAAAAGATTCGCATCATATCCAATTCGAATATGTACTAGGCTTATTCAAACGTTACTTAAAATCTAAAACCAAGAACAATATTAATTGCAGGGAACTCGTGTTCCTCTTCTGAGATAAGTCTGTGTCCAGTTATGTGCCGCACCACATATTCCGTATTTGTATAATATCACGAGTAAACGTTTGTGACATACAAAGTCAAACGCTTTACTCATAACCATAAAAAGTGTAGCTACAGGTACTCTGTTATCAATACTTTCCATCACTCGTTTCATCCTAGTCATCACTATTTGCATTTCACTTCTATTCCAAATTCAATAAGACATAATTTAGTCTTCGTAATACTGCATCAAATTGCAGGAATCTAGCGCAGTTATGTCGGTCTTTGATTCCCGTGTCGATATTATATTCAGCGTTCCTGTCTGCATATTCAAGATAAAACATTCTTAGCGAGTCTTAACAATGGGTTTGGGTTAGTACGAGCGTAGGTTTTTGCATTTAGTAGAGATGGGGGAAGTGGCAAGGCGACTCGACGTCTCGCTTTCATCCACTCATTGGGCGAAAGTGCAAAAAGGAAAGTAAGTGCGCGTACACCTACTGCGATATAAACGCTAAACATTCGCGGAAATGGAGTCATTCCAATGTGTTTGAATGGGTTTCGATGACGGGCGCATAGAGTTCTTTCGCGTTTTAGACGGCTAAAATGTGCCTATTGTTTTGTGGCCCTCGAGGAGGCATTTTAGAGCGTACATAGTAGACATGCACAACGTTGTCATTGACTTCGTAGTAGGTAGGTATAACTATTAGTGCCAGTTTTCTATCTAAGCATAGTCAATCATACACGAGAAAAAAATTACCTACTCGAGCGTACCTAAATACAATCGCTACACGTTCCCCTTTAAAGTTGAAAAAAGTGGTCCTTTGTTCGCCGGTGTGGAGACTTGTGTACTAGTGAAAGGACGCAATAAGTAAGAGGAGCAATATCTAAGCTTTAGAATAGATACCCACTTCATCCGTATCTACCATTGTATGGATCCCCTTTAAAAATTTCATGGGCTTATCAACGCATCGATCAATCGTTATTTATTCAGCTCACGACGTAATTCTAAGAAGTTTGCTCATTTACATGCATTCGCTTTTTCTTTCGTATCTGGTTGTTTGTACTGGCTTTATCGGATATTGAAAGAAAACATAACCTTGGAGTATATTTGATCCACATTACTTATGTGTCGATAATTCAAATGTTGTATAAAACAAATTCTTGATCCAAATATAGTAGTCGTTTGGCAAAGCAAACATTAAGGATATTTTACAGGCAAACACTTGCATTGAAATCATATCACAATCACGATTATATAAAATAAATCGTCTCACCTCCAAACAACAATACATGCCGGAGCCAAGTCTAGCTATTCTAGGAATTAACTAGTCTACAAAGCGTCAGATAGTGAGCATCAGAACGAGATAGAGATTAATACTGTGCAAGTGCTGGTGAAACCGAGAAGCAATAACGTTTTGTTAATGTCTGCCATTTAGAACGTACGCGGTTAGTGTCTTGCGTCGGTAGATGTCGCACGCCTTAGCCGAGTAGTTATTTCACGTCGCGTGGAGGGAGACTGCGACTGAAGTAACGAGACTGGCACGGTAAGCCTTGGGAATCACCATTTGCCATCCGTGCGGTCCCTGTATTGTTACAAATGGCACAGGTCTGCTCGCAGCCGCTCCGTGCCGACCTAATGAGCTGTGAACCAGATAAGGTGTGCGACACGATGAGACGGGATCATCTGCTATCTATGTGAAACGCTCACTGCGTTCAAGGCAAATGTATTCCTCTAACTTACGTAATGTTGCGAATATATTGAGATAAACTATGTTCACAATAATATGGATACCTATCTATACAAACGTTGAAAATTATGATATTTTCGTTAACTTTGAAAATGTCTATAAACTCGTTAAAATTAAATATAATGCTTAAGCCAGGTTTGAAATAAATATCGTTTTATTCCTTTTAGGAAACATTATTATTACCATCGTTTAGATATGCAGTGCAGTTACTATGAAAAATGTTGACAAATATTAGAGCACACTTTTTTTTTCACAAGTCTAATAATGAAAAATATATAGCTCAAAGCACGCATTTATTCAGGAAGATAAAGAATGGATAGGCAGACCAAAGGCCGGGAGCAAACAAAAAAAATGTAACGCGACGTCAGCGTTGGAGCGACCTTTGTGTGGCGACGGACGATCGCAAAATTGTCTCTGAGTAAAAATTGATTAATGCCGTTCTAACCGGAACTGGGTAGGTACATCGTGAAATTACATGACCACACTCGTGTCTGAAAAACAAATATTGGAGAAATATCATCAGCACACATGAAACAATTTGAACACACGTCTAGTCAAAATGTAAGGTACAAAGACTAGCATAATAAAAAGAGATTAATCAAATAACCCCTCACAGTTTAAAATGGTTTTGCATTCAAAGTAATAGCGTGAGTGCTGACGTTGGGTGCATACCTTTAGATGCAGAGCGCTGGGGGATACAGGTGGAAACATAAAAATTTCACCGACGCAGCGTGCATGGCACATTATGAATTGAGTTAGTCTTTGTGTATTTCCAGGAGATCACTATCCGACATCGATATATCATAAAACATCAGATCTCCTTAACCTTTAAATACTTTTATCTTAATTGTACTCATTAAATGAGCTAAATGTCTAGATTTATATAAGTACGGGACTGTCAAAATCACAACAAGGTACAAAAATAACTAGTTAGGTATATACAGTTATAAAATGAATGGCCGGTTTCATCGTGACCGATATATTGGCACTCTTCCTGCTTCTATAGTTCAACCAATGATATGGGGCAAATAATCAGGGCAATCACTTTTACATCAGACAGTGAGAGAGCTCCATTGAGTAAGATAACAATAGTCATTCATAGCAGTCATAAGCGATATCTTAGTAGTACTGTAAAATATACAGTTACTGTATAGGTATGTATATATGACAACTGTAGATTAAGAATGCACTTGTGACATTGTTAATAATTGTGCTCCCACACTGGCTGTTATAAATGTTATATAACAGCGACTATTTTTGTTCAACATCATAGTGTTACATAGCCTTATATTTGTTACACTATGTTATATAACATTTATAACAGCCAGTGTCGGAGCACTATTACAATGACTAGCTGAAAAGTACTAATAGCAAACGTTCTAGAAGTAATAGTATGACTATATTACGTATAAGATAATGCTTTATGTTCAGCTGACTTTACGACGTCAATTTATTTATATGATATTAGAATAGTAACATTGTGTTAAGCCGTTGTTTTGACATGTTAAGCTTGGCGGGAGTTATAGCAACCTATATCAAGTCCAATACATTAGGTCAGATTTCTGAAACAACGTAACGTGTGGTAACTCTTTAACATACTTATCGGAGGGGTAATTGGGTGAATTTTTAAACATGCGTTACGACAATTCAAAGTCAATGTTCCTTTAAAAACATGACATATAATCTGCCTAACGTACGTACAAAATGTTAGGCAATCGATCTGCAGGTTTAATGCACGTGAAAGTACTACTAAAATTTTAGTCTAATCTAGAATAGACGTCCAAATCGCTTACGGATGTCGTGCGACATTGGACACGTAACCGCGCTCGCGAGCCCGCAGTCGCGAGGGACGCTCGTGGCGTGGCTCGGGTGGTCGTGTTGTAATTGATGTGTGTATGTTTTTGTCGTGCTACGACCGTTCGCTGTTTGCCGCCGCCTCTGGTCAAGTTAGACTAAATTAAATTGTTGTATTTTTCACAACGAAACGACTGCGGTGACCGACTCCTGTTAACGAGGGGGCGGATAATGTCGTTGGCAAAACGACGCTCTTGTATGTGCCGTAAACACGTTTGAAATTTTTAAATTAGGGCTTTTGAGCATTGTCTAATTTTAGAAACCATTTTAAACCACTAGTAAGGATCTATACTGACACGTACATCCTAAAATAGGTCAAGCTTAATAAAACGTCAAATCAACGAAAGTAATCGTTAAGTTTGAAGTTACGTAGGTACATAGTGAGCAAAGATAGGCACAATAATTGGAATAACAACTTGGGCTAACAATATCGAGTCGAGAGGCGATTAAAGTCTAGCAATCACAGGTAGCGTCCCAATTTAGAGTGAACCAAAAATTGGATATGCGGTGAATAATAATTTTCCCAGTGGAGTGAACTGCGTTGTCCACATTTAAGGTAATTGCCAACAGTTTCGGCTGACGGCCGCCGGTAAACCTGACACTCGCTCCCGTGGGACCGCCCTTTACAATCACACTAATAAATGCCGCTTTATCAAATTTTTGTTTATTATTTTATAAATATTTTATACAATTTTCAATGCTATTCAAAAATAACGCGACATTTCTGGTGTTTACTGCTGAGGAATTACGTAATAACGTTTTCGAGCGTGGGTAAGGTAATTTCCCATACTAAGAGTGACAGATAAATCTACGTAGCTTAAACTATTAGTTTGTTTTTAGTTAGAAATCACTTAATCCAATCAAACGTTTATTTTAATTACCCTTAATGCCACAGCTGCAGATATCAATAATCGCAATCGCAGATATCGATTGATGGAATGAATGAAATAAAACGTGATCCATTCAAAATCGGAGTGGTTATCGATGCGGGACAAATCGGTCCCGTGCGCGATATTACCGCCCATTGCTTTGTTTATTTTGAATATCACATCGACCTCATCCGAGAGATTACGGTAGAGCGATTTCACCTTACGTGATTCTTTTTCACTGAAATGTAATTCAAAATAATTCAAATTAAATTACTCTTAAAGGTTAGTCGTAATGCTAAACGGTTATACAGTCGAAACAACGACGATGGGTACACTCTATATATACGTATAAACTTTCCATACAAACTGGCATTTTTTCTTAGTATTGTTATGACTTAATATCAATTGATCAAAAGCATTTTTTTTTATTTATTTAGAAACAAACGGTCTTAAAAAACATAAGTAACTTAGCTGTGGCTATGTGAGTAATAACATACTAGACCTATAGTTTCATACATTATAATACAACTACAATTAGATATTAATGTTATTTTTAGTATAGTTCGTATTAGAAATAAATCTCACATAATTAGTCTAATTTAGACTCAACGTTAGACCTCGCAGCTATACTATACGTAGGCAAAATTCAGTGCAAACGGCACCACGGGATTTGTACTTTATAAACAGACATACAGACAAGCCAAAGGGGTACTTAAGGTGTGGCTAAAGGGCTAAATCAGCTTAAAACACTCGAGGGAACGTGCCAAACTTCGTATTCCGAGAAAAAAAGCCCAATTAGACATAAAAGGAGTCGAAGTATTCCACCACTGAAATGAAATAGATTGTTACTTTATTGTGTAGTCGAGGGCATAAATATGTATACATTTCTTAAGCATATTTCAAAGCATGTATACATATTAGTACCCTTGACTGTATTTTAGTACACACAGTTCAATATATTGTTGAGTAAACTCCCTACTATAAGCCGCTACTTACATTGTTATAGCATCACAAAAAATTAAAATGAGTAGCTTAGACAGAAACTTTAACAAGGAAGCAGGATAATATGTTGTCATACTTGAGATTTACGGGAGCGACGGGGATGTAGGGAGGGGCGCCACTTGGACACGTAGCCGACCGGGCGGGGGGGCACTTTCTCGTCATTTATATTTGAGTGTGATTTCGTTTGGGATCGTCACAGAACTCCTCCGCGCCCTACTCACTTATATTAGTTACATTACGTTAGCGAATCTTGTTTTATTCAATTTCCACTTGGCCATTTGGTTCTGTCACCAACCTATATTTTAGTACCAAATTCAGTGGCAAACAGTAATAAGTTCATGAGTATTTTATTATTAAGGTTAATCTGCACATAGCTACTCAAGTTTCTTTGATAAAGCCAAAATTATTTACATGCGTAAAATGTCAACATAAAGTATTTTTACGCAACCGTATGTAGTATAAAATATTAACACAGTTGATACTTGAACACGGCATAAAGTAAACTTATAATGCAAATAGGAATTGAGTTTGCAAGCGGCGGTCGAGTTTGAAAAACAGCGAGTTGACAGCTCACCAAGGGTTAATTGTTTGACTTTAGTGACTCTCGGTCAGGTGATGCGGGAGCAAATTACGTAATTTTATGTTGTTTTTTATGTATCTCGATAAGATTAAAAAAAATGACGTGCCGACATGTGAAACAACTTTTGAAAAGGTGTTTCGGAAGTACAATAACTCATTTAATTATGTAAAATATACCTAAATATAAAAAATATTACAAGTACAATACAGCAGAAACGAAATTGGAATAAAATATAATTTTTTTTAATTTACACATGGTTGCAAACTTCATTTCCCGTACTTATTTTGCAGTATAATTATTTCCGAAAGTCGCTCCCGGGCGGTCATTGGTGTAGGAATCCTTAAATTTGATTCGTTGTGCCACAGCAGTAAGTAAGTAAATTACTTTTCCACCGTATGGCACAGTCCCCTGTCGTTCAATTTACAGTTCCAGTTACCTTAATTAAGACACTAACAGTGCAAATCCGTTAAGCAGTATATGTTGATTGTAGTTTTTAACAGGTGTTCTAGTTCTTACCATACCGTAATGAGTGGAAGGATATGAAGGAAAATGTATTTATGTCTAATATATAAAGTTTCAAAATATTAAATTTAATTCAGACATAACGTAAAAACAACCAAAAACATACATACAAACATAATATACAAAAAAGTGAAAATATAGAGCACTCTTGAATTTAGATAACGAATAAAATAACAGTCGTTACAAAAGTAAAAATGTTATTTCTCTGGCATTTTCCTCTTGAAAGATCTATCAATACTTGAGGGATAACAATTAATTGAATATATTTTAATTAAGCTGCTATAGGTGTAGCTAAAATATAGGTATATATATTTTACAATGTTGCCAGTCAAATATTTAAAGTAATAAAATATTTTAATGAATATTCTAATACTTTCGTTAAATTAATTGGCTTCTGGGTAGGTTTGTTTTTAATCTGCCGTCGGCTCTATCACCGGCGCCGAATACCTAATATTTCCATTGTTAGCTCATCGCATGCTTTTTTACTCGTTATTACTGGCATAAATATTCAAGAAGAAACAGACGCGTCCTTTGACAACGAGCCAGCGATATTGACGTTATAATGAAATCGCCTGTAAACGTCTATGCTTCTATTTTTTAAATTATGCATTGTTTATAAGAAACTTAAAGATTTTTAAACATGTCAGCGTTGCTAATACACATAACCCCATTTAAAGTATTTTATGAGTTCGTTATCAACAAGCTGATCATAGTAGCTGGAAGATTTTCAACGTTTTATTCTAAGGCTTGTATTGAAAAACATTCATAGACAATTTGAATGGCTGCAAATATTCCATAGAGTAACTTCAGAAGTGTAAAGAATTAACATAAATACCTTAAATAATACAGATATAGAATACAAACAAAGATATAGGGTGTAATTTGTTTATTTCCGTTAAATTCAGGGGGGCATTTCTTGGGTTAAAGTTAATTTCTCAAAGACACTGGT
The DNA here is from genome assembly GCA_963556455.1 of Epiblema foenella. NCBI lineage: Eukaryota > Metazoa > Arthropoda > Insecta > Lepidoptera > Tortricidae > Epiblema > Epiblema foenella. Next base: position 8,354,934 of record OY747104.1, on the reverse strand, counting down.
ATTCAAATTCACTTAATTTTGAAGATATTCAATATTAAGTTTTGGTGCCATTTAGTATTACGTAAGAGTGTAAAACTGCCAGACGAAAGATACGAAATTATGAAAAATAGAATAATACCTGTATAATGAATACAAATATATATCTATATATAATCGCTATGCACCTTACTATTTTCCTTTGTCTGGGGGGCGCTTGTTGAATTTGATTTAAACATCAGAATGTTTTTTTCTTTATCTAGCTTTATTGCACACTGAAGACTACAAAAGAGTAAAAACGTAGATAAATTTTATAAAGTAAGGTCAAGATTCAAGTGCGAGCGCTTGTTACGCCGTACAGTCTTGAAACTTTACAATACTCAAACATACTTTAATAAAGATGGCGACTAGACGAGACCGCCTGTAGCTCCATCATTATTTTTCTTACATTCAAGTGCATACATAATAACTACAGTAACCGAGCAGTAAGGGTGACTTTCTATTTTACGGTTGTGGGTCCGAACCCCTGGCGACCTACATAAAATGTTAGGATTAGGTGCAAAAAAGGATCACGTCTTCCTTTAGGATACAATCAAGAAAAGCTAGAAGGATCAAGAATAAATTAAGTGGTAGGTGTTTTGATAACTAAATTAAATACTAAAGCTTATCATGGACTTTATCTATACATATAATAAAGCTGAAGAGGGTAGAAAGTCTGTACATGGAAGATATTCGAAAAAAAGTTGGTTGGGGATACTTAAAATCGATAACAGAACACTTTCCAACAGTTTTTAGAATTTTTGTCTGTTTGTCTGTTTATTTGAACGCGCATCACGTGAAAACCGCTGAACGGATTTTGATGCAAACTTTACTAATCTGTCGAGAAAATCTCCGGCCAGGTTATAAGCTATAAAAATTATACAGATTAGGGATGGAAGGTGGTTAAAAGTGGGATTTAACTAAAAACTTCTTAAATTCGTGATAGGCGTGAGGCTTGAAAATTGGTAAGTATATATTTGGAATAGGGATGTTGATAAAAAGTAAGAAAATCAATAAGTTCGAATTTTCTCGAAAAAGTATCAAATTCTTAACGAAGTGGCGAAAAATGTGACTCAAATGAATAAATAAATACACAATTATCAAAGTTTTAAGAGGGGGTATACTCTGTCCCTTTTCCTCAAAACACACCTTTGTATTGGAACGATCGTCATTTACAATGGCGCTCGTGGTCAATAACGTCACTGATCTGTTGTGCTTTCTCTCTCTAACCAGCAACATTAAAGCGGTTGTAGCTTCGTTATTTTTTTAAATATTTGCATAGGGTTTTCATCATTTGGTATATTTTTTTGCGTCGTTTCTTTTGGAATAGTCTTATGGAATAGTCACATTTTGAGTCAACATCCCTATTAACGGATAAAAAGTGAAATAGCGGCGGGTTTAACAAAAATACTAGGGGCTACGGACAAAAAAGCAAAAGTCCCTCAAATCATAGTAACTTATTGAAATGAGAGATCAAATTATGTTGAATAGTCAGTCACTATCTACAGTCACAAACCAGTCAGTTAAAATTCGCGTACCTATATATTTGATATGTCTTTCTTCTTGTTAGGCCTCTCCAACCATAGTAATTGTTTGAATGAGAGACCTAATTATGTTGGACACTCAGTCGCTATCAACATTCATAAACCGACCACCTACCTTACCTACCTTACGTACGTTGAAATTCGCCTACCTATATTTAATATGTCTTCAGGGGTCATCTAGAAGATTGTTAGAATGGTCGAGTTCTATAAGGTTAATGAAGTCACAATACTATTGAATCTAGACATCTCGCAACGGTATGAAAAGCGGAGTAGATGTTGATATGGATGTTGTAGCGAACGAAGTTGCCGGCAAGAGTCCATTATAAATGCGAAAGTAACTCTGTCTGACTAAACCGCTTAAACGTATTTATATGAAATTTGGCATGGAGATGGTTTGTATCCCGAGGGAGAATTTAGGATAGTTTCTATCCCGGAAATCATCTCCTAACGATATAAACAACTTCCACGCGGACGAAGTCGCGGGAAAAAGCTAATTAAATATAAACTTATATTCAATGTTTTAAGGAGAAAGGGTTTTTAACATTAACTTTCATATACATCTTTGAATTATGTAATTTTGTAAGAAGTAATAAAAATATTTCACAAACCTAGCTTAACTACATGATAATCTACGCACTCAATATAGATACGATCTAAAAGTACCCTTGGTTAAAAATTAAATGTATGATAGAAGTACGTTCATTAGTGCTATAGAAGTGTTTAATCACCTTCCTGATGATTTAAGAATGTTAAATGGTAAAGCTTTTAAACGTCACTTGAAACAATGGTTAATTAAGAAAGGATTTTATTCCTTGAATGAATTATTTGAGTGTGCTTCCCTGTAACAATACCTGTAATTATCTGTTTATAGTCTTTACTTAATATTGTATTCCCGATGTGGGTTACCGTTGGAACCTTTAATACCTTTAATAATAACAAATGTAGCACGTTGAAGCAATAAAGTGAGTTTATTCTATTCTAATATAATACATTTTATTCTATTCTAATTATAATAGACGGTCTACATCATCATCATCAATATTAAGAGGGCCTGGTCCTCTGTCGTTGCAACATTCTCCATTCCAATGTATCTTATCAAGAGCATATTCCCTTCTGAAAGGCCGGCAACGCACTTGCGACTCCTCTGGTGTTGCAGGTGTTTATGGGCGACGGTAATTGCTTAACATCAGGCGATCCGTCTGCTCGTTTGCCCCCTATAACATAAAAACATATATATATATATCTTGGGCCTTCGTCTTCACTTCTTGGTATGTGTAGCTACAGCACCATTCCTTCATCTGTGCCATGTATGGTTTACGTCTAAAATAAATTCCGCAGTATACCGATCCCGCCCTGTCGAGTCAAGAATTAGCCTTCTGTATGAAGGATTAAAATCCTTCCTTTTTTATATATATATATATATATATATATATATATATATATATATATATATACAACGCCGGTGGCAAACAAGCGTACGGCCCACCTGATGGTAAGCGGCCACCGCAGCCTATAGACGTCCGCAACTCCAAAGGAGTCACGTGCGCGTTGCCGACCCTTTATAAGATTCCTAATCCTAATAATATTATAAACGTGAAAGTTTGTGTGGATGGATGGACGTTCCGCTTAATCTCAAAATATACTGAACGGATCTCTATGAAACTTTCCAGTATTGTAGCTTAGACATCAGAATAGGACATAGGCTACCTTTTATCCACGGGTAACACCGCAGGGCGCTGCTAGTAATATTAAAAACGTGAAAGTTTATGCCGATGTATGGATGGATGTATGTTCCTCTTAATTTCAAAAACGTCTTGACGGAATTGGCTCAATTTTGGAATGGAAGTAGCTTATATCGTGAATTAATACATAGGCTACCTTTTATCCGCGGGTAACATCGCAAACCGCTGAAAGTATTTAATATTTTTTAATAATTGCTGATTGTTTTGTTTCAGATGGTGACCAGGACAAAGAAAATCTTCGTAGGAGGGTTATCAGCACCCACAACGCTGGAAGATGTAAAGAATTACTTCGAACAGTTTGGCCCGGTGAGTGTGATTATTTTTTTCTTCAGTAAAACAACGCGACTTTTAATTGTAAGCAAACAAAATAGTGTGCATTTTTAATTTGTTTTGATCCACGTTTTTGTATTTAGATAATACTTTCAACACTGTGCTTGTTTAAAAGTATCGTGACCGCCAATCTAGGGTGCCCGTATTATAACATATGTAACTACAGAGGAAGGCATAGTAGACGTGGGCGCTATTATCGATCTGCGAATGTTCGGTTTATGTATCGACTAGACTTTTAAACTAGGTACAATTTTAATACAATTATGAAATTTGGTAGGAAGGTTTATTCTATGAACCGCTACATGAAAGTGACGTGAAATTACAAAAAAATATTAAATTAGGGGGGGCACTCCACCCATGTAACCGATGGATGATAAAAAAAATTCAACGCACATAGTACACGCACGTATCCATATCTGGGGTATCCATGGATAGGCCATGATATGGAGGTTTTTGATAAACTTTCCCATTTAAGTCAACCGTTTGTGAGATAGTAGCTGTCATAAAAAGTGCCCCCCCCCCCCCCCCTCTAATTTCCAAACTATGACATTAAAATACTGGAAAAAATTAAGTTGGTGAGCATTAATAAATACTGCCAACTACTTTTGGTTTGTATAAGACCAGGTTTTACGGTTTTTGAGTTTTCGCTGAAAAACTGTCTTGCCCAAACAAAAGGTTGTACGACGATACGACCTTTTTAGATTCAATGTATTGGATAGTGGGTTTAAATGGACTAGTAGGTGTTGGTACGGAACCCTTCATTGTGCGTGTTCCGACATGCACTTGGCCGGTTTTTTTTTTAATACCATATCAGTGGCAAACAGGCATGCGGCCAGCCTGAGCGTAAGTGGTCACCGCAGCCTATGGACACTTGCAACTCTAGGGGTGTCACATGCGCATTGCCGACTCTTTAAAAATATTAACACACCCCCCCTTCTTAAGAAATTTAGTACCTACCTGCTAAATTATTTGATCAATTGCAAAACAAAATTAAAAAAATAATGCAACACTGCAAGATGTGACATAAATATTTTTGAAGTAAATCTAAGCCATAGGTACAGATAATTTTCACCCAAGTGTTTATTGTTTCAAATTAGATCGCTAATCTTCTTAACAGTACTTCAGCAGCACGTATAAGCTATACGTACGTGGACGTAAAGTAAAATATATCATGAGTACGCATTCTTACTGAGTCTACTTATATTTCTGATGTATCTATTTCTGTAACTCATTTTATTTTGTTCGTAAGACGCAGAAACGCTGACATGTTGCGTGGAGCGTGTCAGCGTGGAGAGCGTGAACTTATGCCAACTTCACTTGCAAAATTTAATTTACATCCAACTTTTTGGAAAAGTGTACTGAATTTGCGCTGTCATGTCTCAGTTGTTATTAGGCAACCCTAATTCTGCCCGCGGCTAAATCATTTCGTGCACATAATATTAAACACGTTACCCTCGAATTAGGCGTGTCTGTCAAACTCGCAAACTGTGTTATGACTATTTCATGCTCGGTTGCTCCACTTCCGATGATAAATAAATCATATTAAAATCATCCACGTGTTGTCTTTTAGTATTTTTCAGGAGTCAAAGTACAAAAGTAAGCCATGTCACTTACATAACAATTTTTGATACTCAGTCACACTCGTAATTTTGAGGTTGATAGAAATCCACACTTTCTAAACTATGGTCAGTACTTCTAATCGAAAGCAATGCAAACATTTCAATCGAGGAATTTGCTTTGTCTCATTATTATCTTAGACATTGAACGAGTCTGCCATCTTAACACAGGTCGGGCTCCAAAGCGGCAATGGGCAAAATCGAGCCTTGATATTTGACATTGAAGTAAATATTCCATTAACGCGGTGTCCCTGCCTGGAAGGCTGCGATAAGTTGGGCTTTGTCTGGCGGCCGAGCAGCGCAGGTGTCTATCTTCAAAAGTTTCTTCGTAATTAGCCCCGCATCCAGCGTGGATGCGGACTAAGGAACTTTTCAGAATTCAACATTGGTTACAGCCGGGGAGTCATTGTGTCGGCTCTCAAAGTAATCGGTGCCCGCCAGCCGCCCGCGCCGGCCGATCAAGACCTTCATTACCTATTATGAGAGTTTAGAATAACGAGCCAACGAGTTTTTCGGAGTGAATGTGATTGATGCCGAGCGAAGGAAATATCCTGACAGAGATAAAAGGAATTTAATGAAGACTTTTAAGAATAATGATTAAGGGAATGGTTATTCCTTTTAGTCAGAGGCCTAATGATGGGGTCTTTTGAATTACTTTCTGCGTCTACGAAATATTGTGTAACCGCAATTAATGTAATTAAACAGGAAAAAGGGAAACCGGCCTATGTGTACTCTAAAAGGATGGTGTACACAGTGTGCTCGTCAATGAACCTACCTTTCGAAAAAGTTTTTGCAAAATAGTAAATAAAATATTTATTTTCCTAATTTTGGGGTCGAGCGAGACGAGAAAATTCCTTAGAATTGTATAATTAGTCTGACCTTGACACACCATATTTACTGTCAAAATTTATGCCAAACCCTGATGATACATAACATGCCTAAAGGGTACTTCCAACACGGCTACATAAATTAATACTATTATTACATCCAAGAACGCACACGTAGAATTCTGATTACAAATTAATTCAATAACATTCAAGCCGTGCACTGTGCTCCCGACTCAGCATCATTTCGTAAGGGTGTCACATTTTGAGCAAGTTTAATTAACAATCCAGTCGCTTTCGTAGGTGCCTTCATTAGTGTATTTGTGGATAAACATTGCGCAATGAGCTTAGTAACTCGGCGCAGTCTAGGTGCGTGCGTGTGCGTGGGACACGTGCTTGTACGACACGACGTGGCGTGCCGGCACCGCGGCACGTGCGCAGCCAGAGCCGGAGCGGGCAGCTCCCGGCACTACTGCCTATGTGTGCGTGCTCCGTGGCTCCGATGTCTCGATACGACCCCGGCCCACCCCACGTGCGAGCTTTCCGAATGCAAACTGTCTCAGAATATCAAATGAGCCCCTTAAATACCGAGCACAATGACTACGCCCACCTGAAGCAAAGGCCGCGGGCACGCGTGCACGCAACGCCGCCGTAAATGAAAGGAGCACGTCGGGTCGGGACCGAAGGGTGGGCGAGGCTCAACCCCGGTAACGATTTCCTCCAGATAATGGAGAATTTTCTGATGAAAGCTGCTCGGCAGTGCCCTTTCAAGTATTAGTAGTATTTATGGCCCGATCGGTCGGTGCAAATTTCGTTCCCTACGATAGTGTGCGCTATCGCACGCTTAATGCCGGTCGCTTCAAGAGAGTATTCCCTTGACATCATCCTTCTATAAAATTCCCTCCATTTGGAACTTTTAAGTGGAACTGAGGAGGAAATCTAAAGAGTTATGGAGACAACGTGCCTTTGGTTTAATCGGCGCATCTGAGATCCAGCAGAAAGTAGATTTCAGGGGTATTTTTTGTTACAAAAGCTAACTAGTAGACTCACAAATAAATAAAAGGTACCTTAGTGACCAATAGATGACACCTATTGATCATCTCTGTCATCATGACATGTGTCATGGTATTGGGCCAGTGTCGAGGGACGTTTGCTTTACGCGAATTTTCTCAAAGAATCCTAAAATAACCACGTTTTAGTCAGGTTAGGTAAGCGGCCAATTGCTTTAGCCTCTGCGCTACCGGAGAACCACGCTCGTCTCCCAAATCCTTTGATTTCAATTTGTAATTCACGTTAGCATCATTATTGCTCAATAGAAAATTAACTTATCTCAGGTTTTGAGGGCGTTTAGAGGGCTCAGATGTTATGCTGTACTTTGAAATCCAGTTTTGTCTTTTGCGCTGTTTTAATTGTACATGTTCCATATATATATTTGTTTCTCTCTAAAAACTGGTTCGAATGGCATTATGAAAAAAAATTTATATTCTCTATTTCCTCTACATACGAGGAAACGCATGTTATCGGCTACGGGTCTGCGAGCAGAGGACTCCATAAGAAAGTGCTTGGCACCGAAAATGTTAAAGCCCCGTGATGAAGTGTATGCGTCATGCATCTACGTGCGATTTCCGCTAAGAGATGGCAAAATGCTGCTACGTGCTACAGCGTAGCACACTTAGCATTCGTGAGCCTTAAACGGGTTATGCAAGTCCAGCAATAGTAATACATTAGACACCAGAGCCTATACTCCATATCATGCCGTCCCTTTCACTCACGTGTCGTACACTATAGAGTGAAAGAGACGGCACGATACGAAGTTCGGATTTCAAAGTTCGGCGTAGCCCCTCTGTAAGTACCATTTACAGAACATGTCCCTCATTTTACGTTTCTTTATAGGCACACGCGGCTTTTGGCTTCAACAGGTTTGGTTGTCAGAAAGAAGTTTATGTATGAAAGACGGTGGGGAAATTAAAATAGATAATTTAATAACGTACGCTCGCCCTCAACCCGGCTCATAAATTAATTTCGGGTAAATTGTTACACTTATGGAAAAGGATCGTCTTAATTACAGTTTACTTTAAGTTGCTTTAATAACCAAATTAAATAGTTTGATCTTGTAACGTGTTTCATATTGTAAAATAAACAACTTTTCGGTATAAGAATTTATAGAAATTTTGAACAAACAATATTCGCGTTAGAAATAGGACTGTAAGTATAAGCACTTAATATTGAATTTCTTTTGTCGAATGCCGTTTGCCGACACCGACATGCTTAAAAATTAATTAGCCAAACGACCGGTGTAATCTGTGCAGACTGCGACGATAAGTATTATCTTTCTGAGTTTGTTGTTCGTAATGTTTACCCCAGGGGTCGGAGTGTAGGTGTCATTTTGAACCATACCCCATGTCGCTTACGACCTTTTTCCCCGCCCGCTGAGAATCCTCGCCTCTGCCAATCACGACAGACTCTTAGCTCTCACAAATTTGCCGCAGATTGCATACATTTTATTTTTTGTATTCTCATGAAAATGTATGCCGTCTTTATCTATCTGTTTTACTAGAATGATCTTATTTAATGCTAAGCGGATAACTTCAGTCTCAACAATTTTGGATGCGATGCTTAAATAAAAGTACCTTTTTCTGTTAGTGTGTTTCTAAGTATACGTCTTGTACTATGAGTTTATTTTTTTTTTATACCACGTCGGTGACAAGCAAGCGTACGGCCCGCCTGATGGTAAGCGGTCACCGTAGCCTATGGACGCTTGTAACTCCAAGGGTGTCACATGCGCGTTACCGACCCTTTAAAATCAAGCCATACACTCCTTTCTTAAAGTACCCCATACTGTATGTAGTCCCTCGGGAAAACTCGGCAGGGAGCTCATTCAACAACCGGAGCGTCCGTGGGAGGAAATTCCTTGAAACCGTACCGTATGCGACCATTTTGGTTCTAAGGTGTGAGGATGAATGCCCTGCCGACGGCGAGCGGTGCGATGGTAGAAAGCGGCCGCGGGCATCATGTCGAACAGTTCTTCGGAGCACAACCCATTATACAAGCGATAGAACACGCACGAGGAGCCAAAGTTTATCCTTAAACTTCGTTAAGTTTAAACGGTTCAATATCGCTTGTGTTTGGGATCGTCTACAATCCGCACAGCACGTCTCTGAAGCGAGTCAAAAGGCCCAAACTGGTATCCAGGTGCTCCCGCCCAGAGGTGACAGCAATACTCCATGTGGGGCCGGACTTGTGACTTATGTAATAGAAGTCTCTGTCCTACACCTAGCTTTTTGGATGCCAGCTTGGCTTTTCTTTGCAAGGGTTTCTTTGCAAGGGCAAGAAGTGATTTATTCATTTTTCATAAACGTTAAGCTGTTGTCCACCGTGGTCATTATCATTATCACCGAACTCGAAAGATGAGGAGTTACACTATCTTTGCCATGTACAAGTACATTAGTCTCGCTCGGACGCAAAGTTATCTCCTTACTCATGACTTTGCGACTGATAATTAACAAAATGTGTTTTCTGCCGAATCTGGCGCCTCGTGTTACTGGTTCTAAGCTCGACTAAGGATGAAGTTTCCTAACCAATATAAAGTTAGCGACCGAGCGTTCGCTAAGCGTCGCACGCACAAGAGGGTGTCTTTGAGAAAGTTCCGTTGCATGCTTGATTCGCCATTGTTTTAGCCGTCGAGCGCGTCCAAACTCTGACCGGCTCGCTCCTAGCTAGTACGCAAGCAAGTGTGTTGCCTCGCATCCCAACTTGTACGATTACTTGTTATTATCTTAACTTATGCTCCTTAACTTTGTATGGGCTATCGACATGTTCTCTTGACTGCAACGCGCACCGGAATTCCGTACACAGTTGCAAATGGCGTACCCAGTGTATGTGCGAGTTGCTTTGTGCTTTTCACTTCCGTGAATAAACATTCGATTAAGGTGTAATTTTAACTATTATCTTATATTTGCGCATCATTTTCACTAAATTTTGGTTCAAATTTAATTATGGTTGATATTTTATGAATTGCTTCACATTTTTGTAAGTTGTAGTAATAAATCATAACAAAATACTTATTAAAACTGCTTAGTTTTGTTTAACTTTACTTCAAAATGTACAAAAATAAAGTTCATTATTTATGCGTTAATTATAGAGACTTAAAAAATACCGTTCAACTAAATATGTGAATACATTAATAATATCCATTTACTCTATTATACGGTGTAAGTACAACTGTGTTACAACCACGCAATGCCCTGCCTAGAATCGAACAGTTCCGGTCCGCTTACGGAATTTTCCGCATCAAACAGATTACTATCAGCTCGATAGCCATATTCATGACGTAACAAACTTACATGCCGCGAAAATATCAGCCAATCTCATCAAAAATATTAATGAATATTTATAACAACGTCGACCTGGTTTGGTACATATATAATCGCCCACAATATTTGCATTGTAATATTTAACGCATAAATTAAATATACGCCGGTAAATAAAAAGTTATATTGATTTAAACTCACACCATTTTCACATACTTTTATTGGAAAACGGGACTTAATCCAGTAGTCAGTAAGTGCGAGCCTGAAAATACATCGTCCATTACATCAACGGACATTGTTAGTGTTGTGTGTCGGGCGAGTAACAACCCTAGTTTGAAAAACCCGTACGGCTAGATGTTGATGCCGCTCACGCCAGTCAGCTCGCGACCACGGATGTTGTGATACATTTGAAACGTCGGACAAACTTTGAAAAATGTAAATAAGTTAGTATTATTGTACGCAATTAAATCCCGTTTTCAAATAATAACATAATTCATATCACATGCTATTAGATAGCCATACCTAGACTTAACAGAAAAGCAATCCAATACCCAGTTTTATTTACCAACTAGCAGGTTTAAAAATCCCGCTACCGTGCAAAGCGTAAACGGATTTCTGCAGATAGGTTTATCAAAACAAACATGTGTAACTGGATCCCTATTCGACTCTTATCGCTCGCAACACTAACTAAACATCGCTTACTGTCAACAGCACTCAAACTGTAACTATAGCGGGTCCGGAATTCGGCTCAACTGTAGCCTACTTGTACAGCTAGGTACGATATCATCACAAACCGTATATCAATCAGTTGTTACAACGCGCCACGGTTGTCGTTTATCTTCGGGCCCGTTCGGATCTATCTGTCCAGATTCGTGCATTGTTCAGACATTAGCCAGGGCTGCTGAAACGGTGGATATCTGAAATACCAGTGCCAGTAGAGGCGCACCCTGTTGCAACGCCGTATCGAACGGCCGATAGCGCTTCCAATTTCCTGACTTAAATTGCTCTAATTTGGTTATGCGCGGACGGGTGATCGAAGGCTGCTAAAGCCCTGGCCACGCGACACTCGAGTTGTGGTGTTTAATTTGTATTGGCTTTTCCATAACTACTTATGTTTGTGTTACGCGTTTGACAGTATCGAAATATTGTTATTTCATTTTACATTATGTACATGCTAAGATTTCTATGATATTGATTTCAACACAAAAGAACTTGTATAGAAAATCAACTGTTTCAAATCAACCAAGCTTAAGTTGATTGTAATATTAAGAACCCTGTAGAATCGGTATTTGTAAGACTTACGGATAAATCTTACAAATACCGCCTTTTATACTTATTTTATTTGTTTTTCACAGTATGGTTTCAATAAATAAATTAAAAAACATACTTGTATTTATAGAGAGTAAAAACGGTAGAAGTGTAATTAAAAAGTGACCTAAAGTTTACTTCTACTACAAAAGCTTTAGTAAGAATTGAGTAATACCTACTTAGTTTTATCGGATTGCTCGAAAGTTACGTTAAGAAGGAAACTTGTATTTTTTCGATGGCATTATATTAACTTAATGGCCACCTAATTGGAGGTTTTTATGACTCTTGCAATCCATAAAGTAGAAATTAAGTGTTAGTACATTACCAACCTATTCCGCGTTATTACCGAAGTTTAGATTTCGTAAAGCGGATAAACTAAAAATCTTTTCAACTGTTAGTGCGCTGCTTTCTGAATAATTATAGTCAAGTACCTACAATATTTAAAATAAAGATGAAGGTAGATTGACATCAATATATTATTAAACTTAGTGAATATTTTACACTAACAGATAACGTAACAAGGTTTAATAAATAGAAATTATGACTTTAATTACCCTTAAAATATTTAAAATTGAAGAGGCAGCTGGATATAATACATAATTATTCTGTCAATTCAGTTATATTTAATCTACTTATGCCTTCGTAGAAGTCGTTGTATATATTATTAAATACTGTATTCGTTCGTTCGCTTACTTAATTTAAAGTATTAGATAAAATAGTGTGGAAAGACCCGTAGATTTCGACTTGTTAAAGTACCATTACCGCCTTCTTACAGAATATAGTTCAATTATTTATTTCTTAAAATAGAGATGATATCTGGTAGCGTTAAATGTATTTGGTGAAGAACACAATTTCGTTTTTAATATGCATATTAATACAGTAAACTGAATTACGATTCTAATTATGTTGAAATTCAGAAATTAAATGTACTCGTGTAATAACCCAAACAACTACCGCTCTAATTATTACGAGTATATTTTTTTCTAAATAGACTTTACTTTTGCGTTTGCACTGGTATTGAAGCGAGTCGGTAGCGGAGTGCCAATATATTAAGCAAATGGTGAACTAATTGCGCTCCGAACGATTTTACAGGACCACGTAATGACCCCTTAAGGAACTTCTCTTTTAAAATATGGTCCACTAGAGTGTAATTTAATATTTTCATGTTCTTGTTTGAAATACGCTTTTAAATCTTTCACGTCACGTTTCACGACTACCTAGTGCCATTAGTGTAATATGTTAAAAGAGTGGATTTGAAATATGAACTTTACTCCAGTTTCATATGATTTTTAACTTAATAATAATAAGAATAAGACGTTTATTCAATTATTGTATACATGGCAATTTATGGGTAACTAACACAGGCACAGCAAAAACAATGTCTACAAAACAATTGAAAGTAATTTATTACGTTCGTGGAATGCTGTCTCTATATTCTGAAATAGGAAAAAATAAAAAAAGTTAATATATCTGCCACCTCAAGAAGAAAAACTATAAGATATTCAGAAAAAATAGTTTTTCTCAGTATATAAATATTTAAAAAAAACCGGTCCAGTGCGATTCCGACTCGCGCACCGAGAGTTCCGTAAACAGATGTGTATCGGTTCTAACCCTATCAGGAAAATCTCAACAACATGGTGTAGAAATTGAACGCCATGCGTACAGCGCCATTTATAGGCCAATTTTGTTACAATTTCAGCATCTAATTAACTTAGTATGTATGGTGGTTTTTCAATGATAATTCTTTGTCACGTGAACCGATTTCTTTTTTTTTTCTTTATTTGAAAGATGGTGCTTTCAGCATAATCGCGTAGGAATTTATATAACAAAAATAAATGCAAGGGTGATTAAATTACAAAATTAGTATAGAAATGTTATTTGACGATAAAAAAGAAAAACTAGTTAGAGCTATATTTATATTTTTTCTGTAAAATATACATTGATATCAATGTTATGTAATAATTTCACATTTTTTCCTTGGTAAACTTCGGATATAAGGGGGGGGGGGGGGGGGGTACGGTTTTTTTTTCATTTTCCCTCATAAATCGAAAATGACTCAAAGTAAAAAAAAATGTTTCAGAATGTGCAGCTCAAGCCCGTTCATATGACACCCCACTTAACATGTTCATTATTACACTTTTTTTTATACCGCGTCGGTGGCAAACAAGCTGACAGCCCACCTGATGGTAACTTTCAAATTTGGAACCATCTTATTATCCGTCACAAAGAAAATAAAAAAAAAAAATAACGAAAAGAATGTTCCATGTATCTAGGTTACCATTTTTTATAACTGTTCCACATTTCAAATCGATAGCATAAGTAGTTCTTGAGATATTTAGCGATGTGCCAGACCGACAAAAATATCTTTACTAAGAATAAAGGGCCCAAGTGCGCATTTATGTTTTTTGTTTTAGTTTTTCACTGTGATATTTAGAAAAAAGAACATAAGTACGCACTTATGCTGACTTTTTCTAATGGTATGCTTAAAACTACAACTGTGCATTTGTTTTTTTATATAGTTCAATTAATGAACTTCTGACTTTTTTTAGAAAACTGCCGTAAATTTGGGACATAATAGAAATATAAATTACTAGCGACCCGCCCCGGCTTCGCACGGGTGCAATGCTGATGCATGTATTATACATATAAACCTTCCCCTTGAGTCACTCTATCTATTAAAAAAAACCGCATCAAAATCCGTTGCGTAGTTTTAAAGATTTAAGCATACATAGGGATATAGGGACATAGGGACAGAGAAAGCGACTATGTTTTATACTATGTAGTGATGAAACAAACCGTTTACGTCATTAAGATCCAATATTTCAAACCGGTTTGCAGTCCTTAATCATGAGTACTTGTCCCGACAGCGGTACATTTAGCACAGCAGGGCTAACCGTTCAGAAGCTAGACGTGGACGGTGACGACGGGGGCGAGATTCTACCCACGTTTTCTTCACTATTTTTGTCAATGTCGGGTTACACACAACACTCACAATGTCACTTGCTAAAGTCTCATCCATAAAGCTGATTTACACTAGCAAGAACATCTTATCGAACGAGTTAAACAAAAGTCTCTGTTTCAATTTCAAAAAAAAATCTTGCCTATATCCGGGTGTTCCCCTCTACAACAGGTCGCATTTCACAACCTGTTCTCGTAAAAATGTGGTTATGTTCGATAATTATTACAGGATTGAAAAAAATATGAGCCCTAAAGGAGAACTAAGTTCTTTAAATCCCAAAGGTTCTTTAAATTCTTTTCATTTTAAAAAGAAACTAAACTGTATTAAAAGGTTTCCTAACAATTTATTCTTAGATAAATATTCAATTTTATGGATATCTTGTACGACAGATGAGTGTAAGACCTCCCGCCGGCGGGGACGTCCACCGCGCGATCGCGACAACACTGACACATATAGTCCCTATTCGTCCCGGTACCGCCGTACACCTGGTACAGTCAGTACGACCCAAGTCGGGCCTAGCCGAGTTTCTTGCTGGACTCTTCTCAGCTAGGCTAGGTTTAGTGAACCAGCGACAAAACTCCCATTAGCTCTATTCCACTCACACCTCAGATTCGGTTGAAACCGCTCAACCAAATCTCACTGGAGAGCAAACTCTTAGAGTATTCCAGTGTTCCAAACCACACGCGTGGTCATGTCGGAGGTTTTCCCCTGGATTTTCTCCAGGCTACTCTCCAACCGCGCACTCCTATCGCTTTATTGGGCCCGGCGTATAAAGCCACAGTCAGGTTCAAAAAAAGATTCTAAGACCTGATTATTCTTGAACAAATTTTATCTTTAACATTGACTAGTGGAATAAAATACCGTGTATTTATTTTTTGAATTTTTAGCTGGTTCAATTCCCGGGCGACGGAAGAAATTTTTTGTCACATCAAAGTAACAGAAAAGAACAAACTAATTTTAACAAAATAGGTTTGATAAACTTTTAATCTTTGGGTGAACCTAAATTCTGTCTATGACCTAAATATACTTTAGGAGTGTAGAATATCTATTTTGACAAAACAAGTCACTGAAAGTGCTTTTATTCAAATCCGTCTTGTTCCTCTATTTACCTAAAAACAAAGAGTTTCGGAAAGTCGCAGCGAAACATTTACATTGTCGTATATTTTGTTGATACAAGAGCTCTCGCCGAGAGAAATAAAATCGGAATGCGGTAGGACAATGATGTAATAGTTTTCTAGGGATTGGGGTGTGGCGGTACTAGAGGAGGTTAACCTGGAAAATTATGCAATGCATGTCTCATATATCCATATTTTAAAAGTAGGTAAGCATAAAATAATTGTGGAATGAAATAAAACTGAAATAATTTCTTCCAGAACAAGTCCATGGCATCGTTACATTAAAATAAAATTAAATAGATAAAATCAAAAATCACAGTAATTAATTTTGTGACGTCTGACAATCGTAATAAGCCTAAACCAGTGGAAAAATAAAAATCTTATGTTACTTATAAATCTACGTCAAAAAAACTTGTAAAACTGTTTGATATTCGAAATAAATAGATTAACAACAATTTATTCTCAAGTCTCTGTCATTACCTGCTTAAAGTACGTATTAAAAAACGTTTCCGCGTTTAAAAACGTGCCTTAAATTTAGTGAACAAGAGCGCTTAAGCCTTACATTTTCTTGATTCGCCCTAAGTGCGTCCGCGCCCGAAGGGGTCGGGTGGGGAGGTACGGATAAACGAACCCTGGGGCGAGCGATTTGTATTAGAAGTCTAGTACTCGTCCTGTTCGTAATTGTCGACACCCCGGGCTACGCCGCGATACGTCTACCACTCGAGAACGTGACGAGAACAGGACACGGTAACTAAAACTTTTATTTAGGCTTTCGATTACATATTGACATGCGATTTTATGGCAGAATAGGTTTGACTTTTTTTGGTCGAATGACGTGTTTACGTTCAGTAATGGAAGAAAACATATTCTTTTATGAACTTTGAAGTCAAGGGGTAGGCCAAATGTGACTTATTTTGCTGTAAACACAATGCAACTTGATCTAAGATATAAGACCGATGGCATAACAAAAGATCAACTATCGGTATTAAAGCCTTATAAGTGTGTGATGTGTACTACTGCATCCTGTTAGTTTTAAATATATATTTTTTTATTAATTTCCCAATAGATATGAACAATTTATAACGCCAGAAATCATATAGCAAATACGAGTGTCAGGGGAAATCTTATACCTACCTATATAGCTTTCAATTGAATCATCGTGTAAATAAATATAAAATATATTTCTAATTAACAAGTGATATGAATCATCATAAAAAGTAGGTAGGTACTGTAATTTACTCTGAGCTTGCAGCTACATACTCGTAAAAATACATCTCAAACATTTACATTACACACTGTTTTCGAAAAACTGGTCCAACTCAAAATATTCGCCTGATTAATAAATCCTTTTAAACGTTTCCCCAATAAAAAAAACTGAGTGAAATTTAATAAATACGGTTCACGCATCGACTAGTTCATCCTGTTACAATACTCGAACCGATGGGGCATTATAAGCCGATCATTTGCAAAATAACAAAATAAAATAAAATGCGAAAAGACTTACAGAATTTACTGCCGCCAAAAGCTAGGTGATGTTTCTCGATTATCTTTAGTTGGTAATGGTTTGAGATTTTTGAGGTTTACAATTATTTGTGTATTGCGTGACACGCGTCAGAATTAATTGTAACATCAAAAGTGAATACCAGTAGCTTTGCTAATAATCTGCACATATGTATCCATGTAATGCCTCGTACGATGAAAAGACAATAATCCTAAACCATCCAACATAATTCATTTCATTTAAATAGCATAAATCCGCACGTATCTTCTATCTTAGGAAAGGATCGCCTTTAAAATGAAAAAATCAACGTAGGCATTTGAATCAGCTCACAACAGCGCCCGAGACGTCTTATTCAAAGCTTCTTCAGAATCGAAAGAGGTTCATTTCACGCGTGTGTGAGGAGGCACTCCAAGTCGACTTTGCGGATTCGACTTTATAAGCTCGCAAAGCTGATTCGTGGCCGGCTCAATTATTTCCTTTATTTCATTCTATCAGACCTTAATAAACGTGTTCAAATTTCGGGAAACCTTCATCTTGACGGTCTATATCGCTTCTTTGTTCTCGCATTAACTTTCCCTTTTAAAAAATACAGGATTTTCATGTGGATGAAACTGTTAAATAATCCCTAAATTTTGATTGCCTCGCAGAAATCCGCCCGGATTTTGCAGAGGGGCTCTTCATTTATTGTTCCCATTTCAAGGGACAATTAGGTATGCTAATTCATTCATTTTATGACGGCTTTGTGAAAAAAAATTCTTTGAGAAAAGATCAGTGTTGGGATTTAGATGGGAGGTTTGGTTTAAGCGGTCGGAGGAGGGGTGGGAGAGGCGCTCCATGGCAAAGGTTGACATCTCACGCGGCGGGCTGCCTGGTAATTAATGGATCCTGCGTGGCTCTCTGAGGATCGTCCTGCTCCTGCACCCAAATTATATGTAGGTACTTAGGAAACTTTTCTACCGAGCTAACCTTATAATATATATACATACGTACAAGGTAACCACCAGCTAGAATCGGTCTCTACGCACCTTAAGTGAATTAAAAGGAACCAATTCGCGTGGAACAAGGGACACGGTAAACATAATTAGGCGTTAGTGCGAACGGCCGCCGTGATTGGAGAAGACAGGCTGACACTTTCCGGAAGAATTTCCACGTGAAAGGTAATATTTCACTCCAGTTAAATTGTTTCCATGAAAGTCAAAAATTGTTTCTATATTTAAATGTAGATACATAATTATAAGTTAATATTGTTTGTCAATGTTATATTACGATATTTTGAAAGGAAAACTCAAATTCCGACTACACCCGGAAAACGTCACCGCAAGCATTTTTCCACCGCGTGTCTACAGGGAATATATTATTTTGTTAACATCCGAAGTGGTAATACAAACCGAAGTGACGGGTGTATTGTAACAAGTTTCCGCGTGTTTTATAACTTAAGCATTATCTTTTCGGCGTGTGAGGCAGGAAAGTGCGAAAAATAACAGAATGGGCGAGCGGTGACAATTCAAACTGTCAAATAATTCAAGGTGCGGCACGGTGTTTCTCACAATCACCTAGATCTATGGCCGTTGCGAGCAAGACTCAGTCCGTTTCTTTTTTCCGTCATTCGGTTTCTTTATTTCTCGTTTCGCTATAAGGGTTCGGCATCTCTAGACGAATTCCCTAGGTGAAAAGGGATTTTTCACGCGTGGTGTAGAGTGCTGCGCTTCGCATCGCGTACTACCGCTCGCTATCAAATAAATGCATTAAGTTATCAGAACATCATATTCATATACTTTATGAAATAAATAGAATAGAAAAAAGCTTATTGTGTAAGTTAGTTGTGTCTTAAGTGGTAAAAAAACCTCACACTGATGGATAATTCTCTACGTGTTATAAAATAACGTTAAGAAATATTCGTTGTTTTTCATCTTAAAGAAGAGATTGCCTACTACGATATTTATCACAAAAAACTTTATTATCAGTATTTAGGAACAGCAATATAGCGACTCACATTTTTGTAAAAATCTCGTGACAGTGTGGTGTGGAACGCTACACCCCTCACTTACGGCACAATGTTGTAACGTCGTGTTTTATCGTAAAAGAAAACAAAAGCAAGCGTACCCAAAGTAATAAAGCTGCTCGATTTCCCCTATTTAGGACTGGCGAAGAGAATTAAAGTTCTTTTTAAGGAAAAGTATACACAAAATGTATCCAGCGCGCGTAATAAGAATTCTCTAGTATCACCGCGAGGAGGGGCGGGTACTTTGACGAAAAAACGATGATGAAGCACGATCATGCCGCTGAGATCCCCGCCTAGCTGACTGACAAATTGTTGAACATTTTTTCGCTAAAATTCCTTTCCTTCGAATCCAATTATTGAGCCTTACCGATAGAACGCTTCGCCGTCTTTGTTGCTAATATACAATTGATTATGATCGTCTGAACAACGCGAGGGAATCGAATTGAGTTCCTTGAAAATCTACACGTTTGCTTTTCGCTTTATTGTCAGATTCGATTTATGTATTTGTTATTTTTTAGACGTTGAAATGCACGATATGAGATATTAATAGTAGTACAAAATGTTCATTAAAGACACACTTTTTGTCTACTACTTCCATCCCATTCCCTATTTTTCCTGACAAAGACATCATACTAATTAGTTACTACCAAATTCCGTACCATTATATTTCGTAAAAGTTGAATGAAACGTAAAATTAAAAAACAAAAATCCCGTGTCACTATAATGACTATAAGCTAAGTAGCATTTTTTTACAGTGAAAGCTACACGATGCAACACATTACGTTCAGTGTATATATTTTGTTCTATAATTTTATTTCTCTGAACGTTTCATACATGGGATGTGCAATTTCGCTCAGCTGAGGCTGTCTAAATTGAGATGTGAAAGCACTAAAGCAAAGCGATTGTGAGGGCGGCGTAATATCGTATGCGCCATTCCGTAATTCTGGGTCACCTTATTGGCTTATGTTGTTACTTTACCTATTATCTGACTGATAATTTTTTTATTGTCCCTATGCACATAAGACATGTTTAATCCGTAAGTATAATATGTTTTGCGGGAACTATATGAAAGGATATTATCCGCACCAGATGCCATGCACCTCTTTTATGCCTACATATTGTGCTCCAAAAAATAAACATTTATTTCGAAGGTCTCCAAATACCCGGTTACAGTAACTGTGCAACTCTCCGGAATGCGACGCCCACACATACCCGCCTATATGACGTCACTCAGGGACGTGTACACTGCACAGGTATTGTGATCGGGTAGTACGTCGTATTATTTACAAAACACTGTAAAACGATACATTCTGTGATAAAGGTTCGATTGTATGCAGTAAATAAAATACTGCCCATATTTCCCCATTCGTTTCTTTTCGTTTTATGCCCCTTTTTTGGCCTCCCTTGGAAACCGTTCATACAAAACACCTTTTCGATATTGCCCAACTTTATTAGCATTGGGCACGTGTTTTTATATCTGGAATATCTTTCACTTCTGTGGCCCGCGAGAAATAAAGATTCCACATGTGCTCCGATGTTACATTATCATGATATATAAGATAAGTTATACCCGTCTATTCTTGTAATTTATTGGAAGAGCAATCTGCGTTGAAACGCATATTATGATTTTACTATTCCCAAGTTAATTTGTTTGTTTATATCTATATTAACTTTCTGTAATTCTGAAGTTTACAAACGAATAGTTGCTCAGATTCCTTGAAACACGCCAGCATAATTTAAAACATTATTTACGTTTCAAGCAGACTTGCCTCAATTCTGAAGGGGCAGATTGAGCATCCAGCGCAAATAAATAGCTTCTTCCAAAGCTATCGGGAAAGAGAATTAGAATAATGCGCCACGATTTGGCGTTTCAACAAACGAGGACGTAGAATGGCCCTCTATGGGGTATTTCAGTGTTTGGGTACGACTAAATTCGTGTATAAATGACGGTGTAGTGATTCGCACTCAGCCTTGGTCCATGATTCCTTGTAAAGGTACTATAGCCTCGTAACATTTAGTGAATTCCTATTTCCACAGGTATAAACCATTTTACTTGGTGGTGTTCTAAAAGATTTGCTTTTATTATTAAAATGCAATTAAATCAAGTGAATATCATGTTGTCGGTTTTTATCGACATTTACTAATAGATTTCAACTAACATCACAAAAATAACCCTGAAAACCGGCCAAGTACGGCCGGCCACGCACAGTGTAGGGTTCCGTAGTTGCCCGTCCACCATGTCACCGGTCATATGAGGAATTACGGACCCGTAGAAGGGTTTTTACTGATCTTAGTACTGATGATGTACTTTTTTGAGATGTTGTGTGGTATACATATTTTTGCCCTTTACGGTAATGTCTACTTAGCTGTGATAGTTTTCCTTTTAAATTCATCGTGTATACTACTACCATGATTTTTTTCACATGACTAGTAGCCACCGTTTAGCTGGCAGGGGGGGGGCGACACTTGACCATAGCAAAAATTATCATTCAAAGCTTAATATCACGCAAACCAATTCTTGAATCAAAAAATGCCTTTAGACCTTATAATATTTTTAAAAGAGCTATCCAACGATACCCCAGACGATGGGCTTTGGAAGAAAAAAAAATTGCACCACCACTTTACATGTAGGAGAGGAACCCTAAAAAAAATTTATGATTTTATTCTACCGTTTTTCCGGCGTCATTGATATGTATACTCATGCCAAATTACAACTTTCTAGTACTAACGGTTACTGATAAAAGCGGGGGACGGACGGACGGACATGGCGAAACTATAAGGGTTCCTTGTTTACTACGGAACCCTAAAAAGGACCACCACCGTTAATTAATTATGAAAGTTAATATGTAGTATTAAGAGTAAGCCACGGAGATTGCAGATCAAACGGCGCCGACCTGTCCCCTCCATGCTAATGTGTAAGATTAATGGAATTACCCCCGACTCGCGACACTAGGCCCGCAAAACTCTCCTTGTTCATTCATTTACTCTCATACCGTGTATACTTTACCTAATTTTGGAGTTTTAGCTTAACAATTAGATTTTCTAGTATATCGGAACTCTTTCTCCTTTAATCAAAGTGCAGTTAATTTTTTGTAGTAAATTCATGTGTCGAAACGAACACACAAAATGTACTGTAAACAAACAAACTCACTGTATGTTTCTAATATAAATTAAAAACATGACTGCACTGGATAAAATTGAACTAAAAAGAAAAAAAAAACAAGTTTCAAAATAAAGAACTTAGGTACTGAAATCTATTTTGTTTACAGTCGGGGGATCCAATATTTTGGTACCTATTGTATGTAGTATTATTTATATTGAAACTTCTTTTTGTCTTTATTAGTTCAGTTAAATCCAGGGCCAGTCTTGTTTTAATTTATAATTATTATCTTATTTCACACTTTTTTATTTTCATTTTAAAGTATGTTATGCCATAAAATTATGTTTTAAATACATGCATTATATATATAATCGCCTTTTCAAATGCTTTATTTTGATACCCCACTTGATACAATCGAAAACATTGTTTTTTTCTTCAGAACACACGAAATGGAGTACATATTCCGCCATATTGTTTTTATTGCAACGTCACATATGCTGTGTTACTCGGAATGACGTAAGGATTCTGGGGGAACAAAGAATCTCACATACATACATACATGAACCCTGAAAACATTTCACTCCTTTTATGGCAATCGTGTAAAAAAATACTCATATGAAATGACGAATTTTAATAATATTGAACAAAATGGAAGAAAGTTCAAGTAACATTTTGACTTAACGCTGGCCGTTTATAATATTGTGGTACAACACGTGTTCCTCCTACGTTCCTACATCTCGTTACGCTCCGATGCATGTTTCATATATTAAGCCATATATATGTGTCATATTGAAAACGTAGACAGAAAGATTCAATATAAAAGCAAGGAATAGAAAGCTTGAGTTGCATGTTGGAAAGTAATAATGTGATTTCAAATGGAATGCGTCACAAGTTATTATGTAGGTAACTATACCTCCAGGAGGAATAAGTTGACGTTGGAATACAGAAGACATATTAAATTCTAATTTAAATTTCAGATTTTATTTTACTCGATGAAGTAATGTGCAGTTGCCGGGATCATTGGGAAATTCTCGGCAACTGGCCGGCACATTGTCTGGAATATTGACTATGTTGCTAGCAACTTTGAATCTGAGAGCGGCTATCCGTTGTTAATAAGCATAATATAAATATGTAAAATATTTACAAGTCAATATTTGTTATTGGCCCGAAAAATTACAAACGCTAGGTGGCGCTTCTGTCGTGCAAATAGCCAATTTTCTTCCGAAACTGTTAATGTTTTCTTCATCGAGTCTAACAAAAAAATCGCAATAGGGGTAAGTGATTGCACAATTTTTTTACAGTGTTTTCTGATGAAAATTGGGAAAATATCACTTTTATCTTTCTTGTACCGTCAACATTGTCGGCAACGAGGGCAATATTTCCAGTAAAATAGCCAGTAGCAATATTGCTGGGAATATAAATATAATTTAGAGATGGGCAGACTATAGATTTTGTCGACTAGCAATTTCATCATTGGTTTCGGAAAGTTCGGGTGCAATCGGGAACGTTCGCTTAGTTCCGCTAGTCACGCCACTCGCTAAGCTTTCATATATTGAGTCAAAATTATTTAATTAGTCTATGATGAAAATAAAAAGTTCCATAAAATGTGAAAAGAAGTAATACTTGGAGTTTTTATTATTATTTTGAAGTCATTAAGTGCCGAATACTGGGTCTGTTTTATCAACTATAAATGTGGCCGGATAGACTGCTTTCCCGACTAATCGGCAACTAGTCGATACATCTCTAAAATATATGTGATAATCCACATCGAAAGGGACCTTATGGCGGCAGGCGCTTACGTTGCACCTATTCACTATTGTATTGGACCAGCGGCAATAAAGGCGTAAGTGCCGGCCGCCATAAGGTCCCTTTCAATATGGATTATCACATATGCATCGATACGTCAGTAGCTACGTCGTTACAATAAATAAATAAAGGTGAGAGGGTAATCTACACAAATCGATCTGACCCCATAGTAAGCTCATTAAGAATAAGAAACAAAATACTCATTCTCATTACACAAATATTTGCCCTGAACTGGGATTCGAACCCAGGACCGTCCGCATCGTAGGCAGGGCACTAACCATAATAGTGATAAAGCGGTCCAGTATGCAGTACATACGCATTTATTTAATTTTACACCCGCTGTAAAGACATATGGTGTTGTCGGACTTAGATAGATAATTTCTTCCCAATAAAAATATTTCAATTAACTTCCAGACCCTACGATTTTTTATGTGGAACACGAAACTTTAAATACTTCTTAATGCCGTCTCTAAACTCAATAAAAGGCCTACGTTCATCAACGTCGGAGTAATAAAACTTTTTTTACTGTTATCCTCGCCAATGAAATTAGATAATGTATCTTGGTGAAGTTTTTTTCTCCGTAGGTTTAAAGCAGTAAAAATCTAATTGGTGAAGGCGATAAATATATTTGGTAGCAGGTCGGACGGGGCCTGAATGTCGATAGGGCGAGGGTAAAGTAATGCATGCCAATAACACCATTACAATTTCCTTGGGTTCCAGACCCGAATCCTTATCACCCTATATTTCAGGGATTTGATTAATCATAATCATTTTCTCTACACGCTTCTATTCCTAAATATAGTATTGGGACAATTGGATTTACTGTTGGTATTGATTTATAACATAGATGTTTTAATCATCTTAGTTGTTCATGACATAGTCTTTATATCGTATGAGAAAAAAACTTAGAAATATAAATATTGTGGAACCTCATCGTTGCCACTGTGGCTCAACAGTAGACAGGGCAGGTCACCACGGCCTCGCCTGCCTAAAAAGCGCCGGCCACATGTCCCGGTCCCGATACTCCTGACTCAACGACATCATCCGTCGGGCTCTGGTCAGTGTCAGTGTACCGGCCACTTTAGACCCAAACGGCCTTGCGCGTGACGACGGCAAGAGACCCAACGGATTGACTCTCGTGCCCTGGCAACAGGGACGGCCGTTAGTCTGGGATGCCACATGCGTGGACATCCTAGCGCCGTCCCACTTGGACACGACGTCGTTGAGGGCCGGTGGAGCGGCCGCCGTGGCTGAATCAGCAAAGCGCCGCAAATATGCAACTCTCGGCGATAGTTACATATTTGCGGCGTTTGCTGTGGAGACCCTCTGTGGGGACCGGATGGAATCAAACTATTCGAAATATTAAGTTATTTGCTTATCGGGTCCTCAGGTGACCGTAGGGCTGGCTCATTCCTCGTTCAGCGAATCGGCATTGCCATTTAGCGAGGATACGCGGCCAGCTTTATGGGAACTTTGCCCAGTGGCAGCGACTTGGGCGACCCATACAGTTTACGCCTTTAGTTTAGGTTAGGTTTAGATATTTAGTAAGATGTTGTTTTGTTTTTTCTCTATATTATGATACTTAGATATATACTCACGAGGAAAAATAACGGGTGCACTTTATATATGCGTACCGGATATTTTTGCTCGTGAGTGTTTAACATTGAGTACGATTTCTTTCGGAATTTAATTCATAATATATAATCTAACTAACACATGTTGAAACTTACAGACTATTTCCGAATAGTTTATTTTACAAATCATTTACTTATATTTTTTTATTATTACATACTGAAAACGTCTGAAGATTATGTATTACTATGAAACACAATAAAAAATATTACCTTGCAGCGCTTCTTCTTAAATCCTTGGCCTTCTGCTTGTGAACATCAATTTCTGAACAGGCTGCGCTCTCAGAGGTTATAATGGGTATATGGGCTACGCATGAGTCCAAGCGGGCGTGAATGCGATACGATTTCAATCCAATTCTAAGAAGTCGAGTTCATGTTCCGAATGGGAACCCTAACCTTCAATAAAGGACTGGAGGCGAAAGACTAGCCATCGATTACCACCGTCAATGGATTAATTTTGCTGGAATATTTGGTTGCTCGTTATACAGTAATAAACAGATCAAAATGTCAATAATATCTCGCTATTTTACGAATAGTAAACTAGTGCTTTTTTTTAACTCAACAAGTAAAAAATAACTCGACAAAAATATAATTCTATACAATTACCGAACCTGCTCACAAAATTTCACGAGAATCGGTTGAGAAACGTGAACTGTAGAGGAGGACAAACCCTTAAAAAGATTTATGAAAATTTCCAAAAACTGACTCGACAAAAAATATATACAATTATTGAACCTGCTAACAATAGTTCGCAAACGACACGAAATCCGCCCGCAACTAAACATACGAAATCATTGAAAAAATAAATTGTTATAGAAAAACCAAACTCAACAAAATTTTTTTTATGATTCGAACCTGCTCACAAAATTTTACAAGAATCAGTTGAAAAATGCAACCTGTAGAGAAGAACACACGGAAGTACATACGAAACATTATTGTCGAAACTGAAGCAGAGACCTTCGCTTTACACGGTCAATAAATAGCTAAAGTCATAAACAATTTATTTCATGAAACAAAACCAAAATCGCTCAATGTTTGTTTCTTCGATTCTACTCTATAAGGCGCTAGCGTACACATACCCTCTTTATAGACTTTGTCAACCGTAATTAGTTTTCCTCTAAAGTAACCGTTGTCGGTACGTACAATACGGACATGCAACGTTGTTGTAGCCCCTTAATGAAAATACTTTTATTTAATTGCTGTGTTTAATCTTTATTTATTTCCACTTTGTTTTTAACTTTCTGGCTGGTCTTTATGGACCACAGCTGAAAGTAACGTCCCAAGTTATTTTCAAAACGTGAGCGTTTGTCATGTACAAAATGATGCAAAAAAATCTTGCTCCGACTATTATACAAGATTTCTACAACATTAACAATTTGAATAAAAATTGTTAGTATTAAGATTTTGGGCTGTGGTTTTAAACCATCATTTAAAAAAAAGAGTACTTCGCAGTCTTACTATTAATCTTGGTTTTTAAAGTCTTTGATAGGACGAAAAATACAGGTAGAACGTAGAACACAATAGCTTAAGATTTTCTGATAAAGCCCTGCAGTCCACATGTCCACGGCAGCTGCGATTTATTGGACATTTTTATTGTTCACCAACTACGCTCCTTGTTTTAATTTCGCTCAAGGATCAGCGCTTTCCGTTCGCTGCGTCGCCGCCGCCGTGCGGTGTGTCCCATCCCTATCTCGCCGTGAGCCTAATGTCGCGAGGCGACAAAATTTATCGCGTCGCTTGTAATTCCGCCCCGCCACCGCCCCCTCTATGTCACCCGCGTCACCCCGTCACCCGGCGACACACTTATAACGTTTTCTAATGAAATTGTCCACAAACTCCCGCTCGCCGCAACCCCCGGCCCGTCGACGCCGCCGGATGAACCGAAAAAAGTACAGCTCGCGTTACTAATGGCTTCATTTATCACAGTCACTTACAGTGATACACCGCAACGACGTTTTATATTTAATTTGGCTCTCTGCGGAATAAATTACAGCCATATCGAGACTGGAGCGATAAAGGACAAGCGGCGGGAAGATATCGGAACATCGCCGTACTATTAATTCGGTAACCTCCTTGGATTAATTTGTTTGCGACTAAGTGATAAGTTAGCCGCCGCCGATGCCGGGCTTGGCTGGGTCAAAACTTATGACATCGCTGGACGGATTACAAGCAATGCTAAAGAAAGTGTTTTCATTATAATACGTCAATTGGAAGACCGGTAACGTTGAAAGTTTTAATTGCTTCGAGGGCTTTCGCCCTAATTGTTATATTACACTTCCTGGTTCAAAATGGGGGGTTCATCTATCATGACTTATCCCACGATGATTTACAGTGAGCGACATAAACGTTTCGTGTCGATGAGCATGCTTGCATTTCTTCATATAATGCACCTTTTATTTAACTTGCAATTTTCGTATGTTAGTAAATTTGTAAAAGTAAGTTTCCTTCAATATTTTGCAATGCCTTTTGTATATTTAATATTAAAAGCTGGTTTGTATAGTGTGTCCAATTGTAGAGTACACAATCAAAAAGTGATAGCACTAATATAGATGTACACTTTTATCCACAAAACACTTAAAAATCTATCATATTTCCATTAAATAATGTGCAAAGTGTCTAAAGTGTTCACCAATTCGGTTAGGTATGCGACGACTATTTTGCGGCTTTGGTCTCCAGATGGTTTTAGGTTTTGCGAAAAGTCTTTTTAATCAGGGTAGTATACGGTAGACATTCTAACCAGCAAAATTTGATAGAAGGAAACATGCCGTAAATGGAAACGAATTGATTGGTCAGCATAGTAATATGTTCTAGGAGCATAGGATTTAATATTGAAAAACATTCTTACACGCGTGTATGTTTAGTGCTTTTGTGCTTATGCACCTACCAGGCACT
The DNA here is from genome assembly GCA_963556455.1 of Epiblema foenella. Classification (NCBI taxonomy): domain Eukaryota; kingdom Metazoa; phylum Arthropoda; class Insecta; order Lepidoptera; family Tortricidae; genus Epiblema; species Epiblema foenella. Next base: position 8,326,239 of record OY747104.1, on the reverse strand, counting down.
AAGTCTAAGGCCCGGTTGCACCAACATACGATCACAGGCCGGTCATCGTCAAATATGGCGCCGGCAGCTGTCATCCCATAGAAACTTGTCAAACTTACCATACATCAGATTTTAACGAACACCGCTTACGATTACAGACGGTATGGTGCAACCCACTCTAAGTAAGTAATATACAAAAAACATTGTTAAAAAACATATGTGCATATGACGTTCAGAGCTGTTTCCTAATGCAGTGGCCCGGGAGCCTGGCTTAGACACGCCGCAGATTCTATGTATTAGTACAACACATCGCGAGATTACAGTAAGCCGACATTTATACCAGCCACGTAATTTGGCAACTGTGCCCTGATTAGATAGTGCTTTGGGCTCGTTAACGCAAACTATTATTGCAGTGTTAACCTTTATTCCCACCGTAATATGATCCCCGTTTATTTTTGATTTGTGTGAAATAAGCCCTTTCATTACACTGCTTAACTAAATAATGTATTTAATTAATTTCTGTAACCGCGTTTATATTGTAGTAAGTACTTACAAATTTTATTGGGCTACGTACAACTTGCGTTTGTTTTGTTAGATTTTTATTAGCACCGTGATAATATTTCCTTTTTTTTAATAAAATGCCGGTGGCATACAAGCGTACGGTCCACCTGATGGTAAGCGGCCACTGCAGCCTATAAACGCCCGCAACTCCAAGTCACGTACGCGTTGCCGACCCTTTATGAAATTTGAGAATTCACTGTGTTGACAACAGATGGCACAAAAGGTTCCTTCGCTCTCAACACAGTGCATCCTCGGGAGCTCTGGAAACCTTGCTCACCTCCAGGAACACAACACTACATACTTGTGTAGTAGATAATGTTATTATGGCTGTGATCTTCTGCAAGGTGGAGGTACTTCCCCAGTTGGGCTGCTCCAAATTCGAGCAAGATAACATATTGCTGTGCCCTACCTCTCTTAACTTTATTTTAGAGGTTAGGTTATTACTTATCAGGAGATCTAGGGAAAAGAGTTAATTTATTTACATAAAAACCCTTAGACTATAATTATAAAAAATATTAAAGAAATTTGTAAACTAAAGACAAAAACAACTTTATCTTACTAAAAACTAAACATTAAAAATTAGGTCCCCTCGGGATGGTTACGCAGGCAGCATTCCCGCGCTGGATTGCGATGGCAATTCTATGCGCGAGAAAGCTGCCTGCGCGTGGTTCACCTGTCGCCACCATAAGCCAGGGAATGTTTCTCAAAGAGTAATATTTCTTGAGTATCGATGTCAAAGGTCAAGGCGCCTAAAATGGATGTTCAGACATCCGCACATCATTTATCCTGCCTTCGAATTCATATTCAACAGGCAGTCTGGACAAAAATCGTTTTACAGTTTTGAAAAAAAAAGATGCTATAGAAATCATAGCTTAAGTGTTTATTTCTAACACAAATCACCTAAAATCTCCTATTTTGATCTTTATTACTTACAAAACATGGCTTATTCTCGAACATACATAAAAGTTATAACAGGAGAACCCTTGGATATAACCGGAACTTAATACTAAAAAGAGTCATTCAAGGCAAGTTAAGATTCGTACAAATGTTCAAATAATAAAGAAGTAGATTTCAAACTTACATGGTCATTTACATTAGAATTACGATTTGAAACGGGATATTTACCATGTATATTTGTATGTTTGAATGTTGTTTTTACCATGTATACAAATATACAAGGTAAATATCCCGTTTCAAATCGTAATTCTAATAAAGAAGTAGGTTTATTTATTTGTTGATTTTTAACCTAGTAGGTATTTAACCTCTTACACTTGTTCACAAACGTTTTGTGATAAATTCGTAGTTTCTTACCCGACACAGCCACCATTTCTCGGCGTCGGGCGTAGACAGAACTTCACTGGCCGTTTTCCGCATTCTTTTGGCGACGTAAAATAGTTCCCGTGTACATTTGCGGCCCGCTTCGTGTGTGCCGCGGTATTGGGGTTGTTTTGCGGTGCTTTCCGACTTAATCTATCGTCTGCTTTTCTCGACGATTTTAGATATTGTCTTCGTATTTTAGTAACTATAGTTTTATCTAATATGAATGAAATAAAAACTAAAAAGTTAAATCGGGTAGAGAAAAAGATACATTAAATAAAACTATTCCTTAGCAAGGAGAAACCTAGCCTAGAAATACGCATATGTCGCACGTTAGATTTAAAAAAATAGGAATTATTTGAGATCAGTGACTAAGTAGATCGAACTGCGATTTTTAGTATGAAAAATGACAGATCTGCCTTAGGCAAGCTCTAAAACGGTACGTAATCCTCAGCAGAGCATAACAACTGTTTGTAATATCCAAACGTACGAATGACTTCTATAATCACTATGCATCCAGTAAGATGTTCCGAAAAAGAGTGAAAAATATTACGGTTTCACTAGACCCCCAGATTCTATAGAATTTTTCGCTATCGGCATTTTTTGTTTTGGCAGGAAACTTCATAAAAAATGAGGGTAGTATCTGTCGGTGAAGCAGTCGCATTGCGATTCAATTGTATAATCGAGTTCATTAATATATGTACACTTTTGGACTTTATTCCTTTGTGGTAAGATTCAAAGATGCATATATATTAGTGAGCCTTACTGTTTCGGTGTTACGGAGGCAACGCAAGCGCTATGAAGGTACGAGTTTGTTCCCCTTGGCGAGCGCGCCTTACTATTTCGGAAGTAATGTAAATCGTCGCGGGCTACGGCAAACTTCCAGAGATATCTCGCCAAAGGACAAGACGCTAATATATGCGCAATCGTGCAACCCACGTATTGTGGCCTAATGCGGCGAAGTTTCGTCGACTGTTTCTATTTACGCTCACAAACTTGCAGATTTGTGAATCCGGTTGTTATTAGTGAAATTCTGCGCTGAGGTATGTTAGTAATGCGTTAGTGTTTTGTGTAGCCATTACATGTAGCTTAGTGACTGCTTGAGCAATTATTTTGAAACTTTTCTAGTGTCATGTCGCAGTTATCCTATTATAATATTCGATAAGCAAAATACACTAAGTTTAGTGACCCTTAAGGCTGCGTTTCCATCAGAGCTGTGCGAGGATGTGTTTCCATACATTTGATACCTCGCAAGCTAGCCAGCAAGGTGTCAAATGCACGCACAGCTCTGATGGAAACGCAGCCTAAAGCTGGATTTTACCAAATATTTAAGTAGAACAATTTAAACAGAACTGCTATTACTTAACTAACGAAATTAATTATTACCTGATGATGTAATGACTAATTTTATAATCAAACTTACACATATTTGTTTGATTGGGTATGCCCTAAAAGTTGCTAGGCAATACGATGTCTACAAAACATAGTATCTTATTTTTTTCAAAAGAGACTTTCTGAGGGTTGTGATATATTTTGTTTCATATGAGTTGGGATTTATATATATATATATATATCGATACTATCAATTTAATTCAAAATACTTATTGTCAAATCGTGATGTTTACAAGGTGTTATAGTGAAGATATGTCCAGTGCCTTTACCATGAGTTTGCATGACCGTACTCGCTAGCGACTGCGTAAATAATTTAGTGTGCCGATTCTTAGTTCTATTGCGTAACCGCTTGAGGCGCTGTACTTTTGCCCATACAAATTTTTACGCAGTCGCTAGCGAGTAAGGTCATGTAAACTCATGGTAAAGGCACAGAAACATAAACCGTGCAAGGGCACAGCAATCTTACATTATAATATTTTATAATTATTATTACAAAGTCGAATCCGGAGTGCTGGCGAAAAAAAATCGTTGTAATGTTTTTACTGTGTTAATCTGCAGCAACATATATTGTACATCTACTTTTAAAATTTTACTAACATACCTCCTATCTTGTTCTTGAGTAAAGTGCATGTAACATACGGACAGACAGACGGACGTAATTCAAGTTTTTTTTTTTAATGGGAGTGTTTTTCGCACTTTCAACTAGGCCCTAAAGGGAATTCTATCTCTCAGATCAATATTGCGTTATCAGGTTATCGCGTGAGCAAAGTATTTATAATAATGTAATATCAACAATGGTCCTTTTAAAAAGATAAGTGTCAGCGTGTATTCGAGGTATACCGTACTAGTTAAGCCACCCACACAATGGCTGTAAGTTACGAGATATTAGATTTTATAAATTCGTAAAGAATAATAAGAAAAAAACAGCGATATCATTACTTTTAAAAGGATTTAAACGTAAGTTAAGCACTTCGCCGTTAACACTTTCACTGTCAACGATTTCGCAGCGCTCACTCCTAGCCAATAACATGCTCAACCTGTACCTGGCGAGCGCAGAGTAGACCGTTTCGGTAGCGCAGCCGTCCAGCGATACATACGATACTGCAATAAATAATAAATAAATATTAGTGGACAATCTTACACAAATCGAACTAGCCCCACAGTAAGCTCAAGAAGGCTTGTGTTATGGGTACTAGACGACGATATATTTAATAGATATAAATACTTAAATACATAGAAAACATCCAAGACTCACAAACAAATATTCATGCTCATCACACAAATATTTGCCCTGACCGGGATTCGAACCCAGGACCGTCAGCTTCACAGGCAGGTGCACTACCCACTATGCTAAACCGGTCGCAATGTTCTACTTATTAGTAGTAATTTTATTCTTATGTTATTAGTTCCTAGTTAAGTAGTTATTAACACTCATGTACTCGTTTTTAGCTGTCGAGACAAACCACGCTGTGGTTTAACGGTGCTGGTGTGTGTTTACTTTAATAAATAAATAAATGCGATGCGCCGTATGTAGAAAAAAATGCCTACATGACGAGCACCCACCTAACGGACTCCTGGTACTAAAAGTGTTAACACTAAGAGCCCGATAGCTGGATTCTCTGTTCGTAGCCAGTTCTTGCTACAAAGTATCGACTACGCGGAAAGTGCTACGAATAAGTCGCGACAGGTTTAGTATACTATACTGCTTACACGTTTAAGGCTACGTGTGCTACGCCGTAATTCCGTAGCCGTAGTTCTCATAGATACGAAAAATGTAATTAGTCTCTGGGTGGACCAACTATTCTTTGTTGCTCGTTGCCATGGTTACGTCTCCTGAGTCACTCTTTAAAACGGTGATTTTATAGGGTTGAAATCTATCAAACATAAGTTTTAGCTATGAGCATATATCCATTTGGACATGCATCATTTCTTGAGCATCCTTGAAGTCCATATTATAAACATTTTTCTAAGAAACTCGGTTACTGTTGTCTCCTCGCTGACGGGACAGAATAACAACAAGAAAAAGTTTATTGTCAAATAAAAAAATACGAAGAAATCTTGCAAATAGGTATATCACTACCCCTTACTGGCATAGTTATTTAGTAACACATTACGCAAAAATAAAGCACATGAATAACCGAACTGTATCTCAATAATCGTTAAAATGAAACTTTGTAGATATATTTTAACGCATCCGCTCAGAGCTTGTGCCAAAACATGCTCAGGCGGGTCCCGAGCAAAGATATTTCTCAAGCGTATTTACTCAGCCGTGCCTAAATTGTTTGCTTACATGTTTGACGCGCGGAGCCGCACGCAACGCTCATTACGCTCAGGCTTTTGTTCCGACTTAAACATATTGTTAAATCCGATGGATCCATATAACATGTTTATTTTTATTATTTCAGGTAAGTTGGAGCTTCCGTTTAATAGCTACGCTTGGGTGAGAGTGTTCGTTTGAATTATCGGTAAAGTTAATAAAAATGTTTATTTGAAAGGGGTTGAACGGGAAATAAAATGCTATACGAGTTCTTCTCTTAGTTCATAATATAGAAGTAGCAAATATAGTGAACTCTCAGACCCTATTAATAAGTAATATGTGAGGTTTTGCAAAACCCATTAAAACAGTTATTCTTTCTTTATACGACTCGGCTATGGGTGTATCTATAATTATGACACATAATTCAATTGAACTTTTCGTAGATTAGATTAATATATATTTATATGTAAACACAATCTTTTTCTAATAAAATTAGATTACCTATAACTCAATCAATCCGTAGTATAATTAATAAAAAGAAAATAAATATTAGACTATACAGCAAAAAAAGGTTTATTCGATAATGCAACACTCAAAATGTAACTATAATATACCCATGTTTAGTTAAACATCCCTGTTAATATGCTTAAGGCAACAGTTGGCGTCAATTATACTTTAACTACTCTTAAAACCTCTATGTAGCCAGTTTACCAACCGCAAACGGAGTGTCATGTGGGTTTGGCTCAGCCAGGACAGTTCACTACAGTTTAACAGTACAAGCATTAGACATACCACTTAGAAGCAGTAAACATTCATTACGTTTCTTACCGCGCGGGAGCAGGTTGGCACACTTAATTGTTCATACAACAAGCCAACCGGGAATTGGCTCTAAATGTTCCGCTGTCCGGAACGTAGCTTCACCGCAAACGCGCCGCGCAAATTCGCTCTCAAGCATTCCTCCCTGACTGTGCCAAAATAGACCACATTTCTTTGTTGTTTAGCTTGATTTTTGACTGATCTCGCCAAGGCTCGGGCGGCCCGCAAAGCCTGTGATGGAAAGCGCAATAGACGGCCATTTACACCTGCGATTCTTCTTCATCTTGCCCTAAACAGGCGCCCCTTTTGCCTGAAGTAATTATGCCACACAACGTATTAGTCTTTTGGGAGAAAGCGCGTGTTGGAAACGCTTTATCATTTGTTCAACATTTGCGTACGCAAATAATCCGCTAATTTAATTTTGTCATGGTATTTATGTCGTTTATTTATTATGATATCAAAGCGAGGGCTTTATTTGGCCTACACAATGTACATACCACCAGGCTGTTTATTGTGAAATCGTTTCATTTAAGTTTGTAATCGATAATTTCGATTGTAATACTAGTAATAGTGATAGATAAATAATAGTGATAAAACAATAATAATCAATAACATTATAGAAAATGTCAAAAGTTTGTTGTGTGATAATACATTCACGAGCAAAAATAACTGGTACACTTTGTATTGAATTTCCATAGAAAGTATACCCGTTATTTTAGTACCGTAAAAGACATACATATACTTCAGCCAAGTCTTTAAAACCCTGATAAAAAGTTTGCATATGCATATATTTAGGTGTCAACACGAATTCTCAAGTCAATAAAGGATTAAAGGATCGGCAGCGCGCTTGTGATTTTTCTGGAGTCGCATGCATCCATAGGCTACGATTTCTGCTTACCATCAGGCAGTCCGTAAGCTTGTTTGCCAACGTCGTTGTATAAAAAATGGAAGGTGTAAGTAGTCAACATTACTATTCATCACAACCCTCTCCTTACATTACGGAACCCTCGGAATATACGATCGGAGTGCCGCTCCACTGATTTTTCTCCATAAGGCTGATTCCTGATGAAGGACCAAAGTTTTCATTGCGCCGAGAAGTCATATTACATATTGATTATTTCGTGAATCTCATGTATCACTAGGGCTATGTGTTTGTCCGCCTCGTACACCAGTCAATTCCAATAAGGCATATCTCTCTATCTCCACCGACTTACTTAAGGCTTAAATTGCTTTTGAGCCCTCCTCACCATTGATATTTATGCTTTTTTCGGGACTCTTTCGGCGGGTAAGTTGTTTTGAAACTTTTCTTTTTGGGAAAAATGGCCGGGTTCACTGGATTAATGTAAGTAGAGTGTTGTAATTGGTTGAAAAGTTATTACTTTTCTGTTTCTTTTCCTGAAAAACATAAAGCAATTTTACAACTTCCTTAAGAGTGATTTATTTCTGTTCGAGAAAACGTCTTTTCTGTGGAAAAATAACATTGAGGAGAATTCAAATTACAAATCCTGATTATTAAGGCAAAGATATGAATTAAATTTCAAATCATAAAAAGAATGAAATTTGTTACTTCGAAATAAACAATTAAGGTTATCAATATTCAGTCTGTAAATTTGTTGGAAACTGTCTATAAATATGGATCCATTTATTTTCAATGCAATTATTTTCATGAATACAATAAGGTTTTAAAATTAAAAGGTTAAAGATGATACTCTGCTAGGGCGAACAATATTGTATTAAGTTTTTTAAATCGGTATGTGCATGATGATAAGTGTAACCACTTATCATGCACATTCACACTCCTCGCTCGTTTCTAAACGTGACGTTATAATTGTATACGTAGTAAAACGTGTGTAACTGTGTAGCAAGTGATTACGGGTATTTTAACAGCAAATCATGCTACGACCGCTCACTGAAAGCTGAAACTAAGTGTGGGTTGCACCAAACCATCTGTAATCGTAAGCGGTGTTCGTCAAAAACCGATTTTATAGAAAGTTTCACCAGTTTCTATGGAATGACAGCTACCGGCGCTATATTTAAAGTTGATCGGTCTGTAAGAGTAAGTTAATGCTACTTAAAATACCAGCATTAATGGTCCGTATCTATTCAAAAACCGGCCAAGTGCGATTCGGACTCGCGCACGAAAGGTTCCGTACCATTATCTATGAAAACGGCAAAAAAACACGTTTGTTGTATTCAATATTTATTTTATTCTGTTTTTTAGAATTTTTTGTTAATATTTTATCTTCGTTATAAAACTAATGATCATGGATCCCACAGTCAAACTGTGCAAACAGTGTTGCGGGACATTGTATTTAATTTTAAGTCATGTCATTTGTTTTACTGAATAAATAAATAGAGTCCTGGCTTCTCGAGTACACATGTTTTATAGTTTTGACGGTTTTTTTAACGTTAACGCACAACGGAAACAATTGGTTTAAGAATCAACTACTTTTCGTTTTATTTTAACCTACTAGTACGAATCGTATTATTAATAAATACAAAATACAAAAATAAATACAAAAATACAAAAATAAATGAATATGAATACTACATAGTATTGCAGTCTGGCACCATATTATTTTACATGTATTTTTTATATTTTTCCTTTAGAAATATCGTTTAAACATCACTCTAATCTACAATTTTCAAGCTAAAAACTGTTTTTTTTTCCAGAGTATATTCTACTACACACAATAATAACAAAAAATGGCACAGTTAGAATCTAAAACGTTACTATAAGCATCGTATCCTTTAATCATTTTATTGAAATTATCTATACTTTCGGCATAGTTTGTTCAAGGCATTTTAAAATTTGTGGAAGTGGAAGATTTCTACAGAACTAGATGCTCTAGGCGAAGTGCGGTGTCAACCACAAACATCAGCCTACTACGAATGCAATAGTTAAACAAGAAAGCAATCCTAAATCCGAATCGCGCTACGCTACTCGAATATTGGGATAACATTAATTTCAGACATTCCTCCGATTGCAGTAGGTATTTTATGTTATATCTGTTCCTCGGAGCGAAATGGTAATTAATAAAATATGGCTCAAAATTGTCATTTTTCCTTTTCTCTTTCGATACCTTCTTAACGCAAAAAATACAGGAGTATCTCCTTTTTGATGTCATGCTCACTTAGTTTGAAATGATTTGTGGCATTAGGTTTGTTTTGCCTTTTAGGCGTAATATGTTTTCACATGTTGCTTTATTTCGCTTTTCTAACTTAACGCTCTGTGACCAGATTTTTTGCTTAAATTGGTAATACTTTTGTTGTGTGCGCTCACTTCCTCGCACATCGAGCCTAACGCGACAGCACGAGTGCTAACAACACATTGGATATTAATAATTTATTAATTATTTGGCTGATATTATCATTCTTATTTATGTGATCCATATGAGGTCCTCTTGTAACACACTCTCATTAAATAACCCAAATATTTAGGGATTTGTTATTCATACACAATACCTAACTTATTTATTTATTTATTTATTTATTTATTTATTTATTTATTGATACATATAAGCTTACAGTATTATAAACCAAGACGCTCACATGTTACATACACAAAACAGTTACATGAAAGACAATAAAATAAAAATGCTAACACAAATATTACGGGAATAACAAAACAAAAGAAATACACAACAATTAAATACTTCAAAGACTATTATTTAAAAATGTACATATATGGCTGTAGAATGTACCTGGCGAGTCGTGAAAGACGTCGGCAGGTGTCTGCAGAGCTAACTGATTTAAGAGTGAGAGTGCTCGATTGGTGGGAGCGTTGTTAGCCCTCCTTGTACGCACTCCCTCACCGCCGACGCCGCTACTGAACAGGCGGCGCGGGCGCCGCGGCGGCACGGCGCCGCCCTGGCTCGCGCCCCACACACGCGTCCGAGGTGGCGGCGCAAATAAACCTATCTGGTCTAGCACCGCTGGATTACTGACTTTGTTTCGCAAGAGGTCATAATAGTGTACCAATAGAAGCATTTTACGCCGCAGCTCCAACGTTTCTAACCCTACCATGCCCAAAACAAACATAGAGGGAAAAAGTAGGGGATAGTACCCGTATTTTCTTTTATAGAGATACCTTGCGAACTTTCTTTGTATCCTCTCAACCATTAGCAAATATTTTGCCTCGCGGGGGTCCCAGAGGCAGGCACCAAACTCCAGCCTACTCCGGACATATGCGTTGTACAAAATAATCGCTATTCTTGTATCAGAGAACTGAGACGACATGCGCATGACAAACCCAAGCATTTGGTTGGCTCGCTTACAGATTCCTGCCATGTGCGCCCGGAAATCAAGCCCAGTGTCCAGGGTCAATCCGAGATCTTGTACCTCTTCGACTCTTTCCAGCAAAGAGCTAAGGAGCTTGTACTGTCCGGTAACTTATGTAACCCACATACGCAAACAAAACCCTGAATTGAAGCCGTCTTGTACCCGCAACAAGCATTTGTTTCAGTTTACGTGTAAGGGTCTTAAAATATCGGGTTCAGAAAATAAAACACAAAAGCTATTTTCTCTGACAGGACTTTGTTTGAAATCATAACAAATAGCCTTTTAGGAAACCGCATCTCGGCCCGAACTGTCCTACAAAAAGGGGTTCGTAAACACATTACAAATCTTTGCCACGCAACGGGCAGTTAAGAGGGCTGTCGATGGCCCTCTTTCCTCCAACTATTCGTCATGTGTCTTAATGGATTACATGGAATAAAGTAGGCATCGACGAAACAAAGGCCGAGCTCCCCCGAAAATCTCTGACCGCATAGTTTGTTGGCTAAAACTAAATTTATTACGTTTGACCTTAGTAATTCTTGCCGGAGGTTTTATACCCTAAATGTGTATAGGCAGTTACGGCTTTGAAAGGTATGCCGCGTTCATCCGTTGTGGTTTTATACGAAACTAAATATTTTATGAGTTACAAAAATAGTTTGTGCACAAACTAGAAGCGCGAAGCATGGTTTGATTTGATTGGGCACATTATGATTCGTTGAAAGTTGGAAATGGAAATAGGTAATTTCCATTATTAATTAAAGAGAACAACAGTTTGTTTTAGCTCCAATCACATCCATATTGTATTTGTTATTAAACTATAAAAGGTGAGCATACACTACAGCAAAACCGTTTTCTTATCTCTAATGTTCCGTATCATACTGTGCAACAACATTTCAGTTGTCATTCAGCTAATTTCAATTGAATACAGAAGCTATTTGTATGAAATGGATTCTGAACGGTGTTATCGGTACGTGGTATCCCGCAGTTCGATGCTCATCACATTAAAACTTATTTCTGCACCGGTCGGTGCGATTACCTGCTCACGGCCCGCCCGTTTGCTACTTATTCGAATTCGTTCCACTGTGAACATGCTCATTTCGCGCCCTTTGAAGCTGGCGCGTTCAAAACGTTTGATTCCAACAACTCTTTCACCGTGATTAACGTTTAGAACGATCGTGCTTGCACCCGTACATCTCTGTTTGTAATAAAAACTTTTTAATTCGCCTAATGCATGGCACGACATCCCTTGTCTTTCGTTCATTCTTGCCCTTCTTAACTGCAATGCAAGTTTGTAAGGCTTCGCGTTAACGCGCTTGACACCCAACGGCTCTTGCATTTCAGCTGCTTGTTTTATTTTCAGGGTATATTTCCCTTAGGAGATTATGTGTAACAAGATAATGTGACAATAAATTACACTGTAATGTAAATAAAATTATAGCAATTCAATTATTATCTTTTGTTTACTTAGAGGCGTAATAAAGAAGTATGGTTTTATTATTTTTTGAATTGATGCCGGGTAAAGGTTTGCGAAGGCACCCGGGTGAAGTATTATGATTAATAACTTCGTAAAATGAAATGTTACCTGAAATAAATATCAATTTATCTTAATAGGAAATCATATTTTAAATAGGACATTTCCTTTTAATTCAATACGACAAAGCCAAATGATCGCTAATTAATATTAACAAAGAAAACATCGCAACAGCGATTTGTAAGACGCTTAATCAGACTTAATGATTATTTTGATTTTCATCTCTCGCCCGCGAGAAACGGGAAAGTTAATGAAAAGTCAAGCAAACTCAGTCGAATACAAATTTTAGCATTAGTATGCAAGAGTAAAGTTTTTATTCAATATAACTTGCACTGTTTTATCTTCCGTTTCTCTTATTCGCATCAGCAATGCACAAGTTATTGTAACTTTCTATCGCGCTAAATAAAGCCATTGAACGCCACGCTTTTGTTTTGTTTGCCTTTTAATTTAATATTTCTCTGTTTAATTAAGTCAGACAAGCCAATTAAATGATGGATGTAATAAGAGGTTTCCTTTTACACGAATGAAGATGAGATTTACCTAGACACGTGAACTGGCTCCATCCCGTATATATTTGTAAATAAGAGCAGAAGGTTTGACAAATGAAGCATTGGATTCAAGCCTAATTTCTATTGACTTAGGAAATGAATTAGCTTAACTATTTCTCAAGTGTATTTCACACTTGAGAATTTTCAATATTTTGTTCACATAGCTATAACATGATATATTTTTGCGACGAAGAATAATTTCAGTTATGTATTTTTTGAGAATGTCTCGAAAATGTCTTTATCCAACAAAATACCTACACATGTGTAAAATAAGAATTATAAATTTGAATATTGCAGGTATGAAATAAATTTATTGTTATGATGAAATAAAAAAGATGAATGTATATAAATAGCATAATAATTACTAGTTTTTTTTCAATAGTTTTGTGCTTGATCAGAAATCACCTGATGAAATAACAATTAATTTTAGAAGCACTTCGTAAGAAGGTACGCAATTTATTATGAAATGAACAATACAATACAGCTAATTGTTAGTTAAAAGTGACGAGGATGTGGGCCAGTTTCACCGCTCGTCTCCACAACATATCGAGTGCCTGCGGCCCAGACACGCCAGCAACCTAATTCTGATATGAATATGAAATTGTATGTAAATATCGGCCAAATGTTGCCGCGCAACTTGACAACTCGACAGTACCGTAAATATACGGGCGCCGTTGCGCTGACTGTACCAAAACATGCGAGTTTGTAGTTTACGACAGTAAATTGTTTAGATTGTGACCTACGTACCTACTTAACTGTACGTATCTATGCAAAACAGTTGACTGCCGCACGGCTGTACCGTATAATCCACGTAAGGAGACTGGAATTCGCATAAGAGACGTCGAGTGTCCTTGCGTCGGAGTCTAACGAAAGCAATCACCTAACTGCGTCGAGAATCCTCCTTGTTTTAAACTACGGAGAAGCCATTACAGTCCTACAACGCCGCAAATGTGCATTTCTCGAGCGAAGTACTCCGCTACAAAGTTAAGTTTCGCCACTTGCCATAATTACCAATAAAACGTGTTCCTGCCGTCGGCACGTCAACGAGAGTCGCATCAGAATTATGAAGTTGGCGTTTGCCTTCGTGACACCGAGTTATTGCTGACATTTCAGCCTGATTATCTTTAATTAAAAAGTTGTTTTAGACGCCCTCAAAATTTTAACTTATTAAAAGAAATTGCCAAGGCCCTGTGAAGTGGTAACTCAGTGAATTGTCATAATTAGATTAAGAGGAGCTCCGGAGTCGGCTAGGATTTAGACGAAGATTGGGAACAATCGGTCATTGTTTTTTCCATATTATTATTAACTTAGATTTAAAACTCACCTGACTTTACCAAATTTCAACAACAAACATTGATTTATTTATTTTTTATGTACCTAATATTCATTATTTCGCTACTTCCCTTCCCTTTGCTTCAATGTAGTAGAACGGTCTAAACGCATCTTGTACTCAAAGAATATTGACAGATATGATCACTTCTCGATTGGAACATGGCCAACATCTAGATTTTCTGTACAATTTGTAACTCGATACTTCGCTAGCTTCCGTTTAGAATAGATATGCTGTTTTAGAGTGTAGCGTCTTACTTGTATTCGACGTGCGTTCGAGATATTTATGACGGTTTGCACTTCACGTATTTGCATGATACAATTTTGATTTGTTACATCGCGTACATGCATTTTAATTTATTGCTGGGTTATTTGAAATAGGAGACGAGAATTGCTGAAATGTTTTTTTGTCATAAATAATATGCAGCAACAAAATGTAGTTTAAAATGTTATCTTGATGTGTGTGGTGATGTATGTGCATTCATGGAGCGAATGCCGGTGTGTGCACGGCGCGACTGGCGTGGAAGGACGCGCTCGTGCCATATGATTCCCTTTTATTTATTTTAATCAAATGTGACGGTTGTTGTTTGATGCAGTGAGGTTTGCTGTCGCGGCAGTTTTGTGTGCTCTATATTCTCTCATGAATTCCGGTGTGCGAAGCGCGCATAGATGAATGCTTTAACATTTTACATATCCGACGAATGAATTCGTTTTCGCAAGTGACGATTTTTTGTTTCTGTTGTTATTGGACACATTTTTGCAAAAAAATACGCAGCATTTCCTGCGCGCTCCCTGTTTTGGTTGATTGTACTCGTAATGTATGGGTTAACAAAGCGACCCGTAATAAATTGCAGATGGTTAGTAATTGTATTGGGTGTCAGTATTCGCATTATTTGATTGCCTAGCTGTTCGGATGAAAAAAAATTCACTTCAACACCTGCACTCAAAGATCTTTTTATCCATCCAGACCCAATCCCATTGCTTTATGAAGCAAAAAGAAAATTCCATTCCGGCGGCATAATGAAAATCTTCGAAGTCTTGTTTCCTTTTTTGTAATTAGTTCACGGTTCTTTGTAGAGGAGTAGTGCGTGCGCGCTACGCTACGGTCCAATTGTGCAGAGCGATCAATGGCTATGAGTCGAGAGGTATTTAGCTGAGCGACCGACTAGGCACTTTCAGTAGGTATAGGAAATGAATGGGTATTTTATGAATAAGTTTATTGATAATGCTCATCACTAATGTATTTTTCAAACTAGAACTTAAAACTAGTATCGGTTTTGAATTCAAAATAAAAATACATTTATTATATTGTATTCCAGTAATATGAAACACCTATCAAATATAAATTAATAGGAAGGTAAAAGAATAAAATTATTTTGATTGTTCATGCTTATCCACTAAGGGCCAATAAAGGCACAGATAAAATTATCTTTTAGTTAAAATTATCGCTTTCTTCTCGAAAAGGAAAGCGACATTTATCTGACAAATACTTTTATCTGGGGATTGAGAAATCGGTCCTAAAAGTATGTTGCGTAAGCAGACCCTGCCGCTTTGGTTAACCTAAACTTGGCTGTCGCAAACATGACAACCCTAAGTAAACGAAAGAGCACATGCTATACGATAGAACGGGATGTCCTGGTTAGGCAGATAAACTTAACCGTTTACAAGTTATACTAACGTATTCTGTTATTTATTCTTTATTGTTAGTAAATGTTAATAAAGACATATTTACTTTCGGCGCATTAGTCTTTTTTTTAATTAATTCCTAGAGGAGTAGTTTTTCTGGTGTCAGTTGCGCAGCCTACAATCTTTCTGCTTTGCCTGTAAATTGACTGGTAGAGAATGCCTCATGGCATTAAGTCCGCCTTTTGTACGTTAAGATTTCATTTTCTGCAATTTAATATTAAATAAATAAATAAAAATAAAATAAATTAATAAATATTTGTGGACAATCTTACACAAATCAACCTAGTCCCAAACTAAGCAAAGCTTGTACTATGGGCACTAGGCGACGATATGCATACTTATATAGATAAATAGATACTTAAATATATAGAAAACATCCAAGACTCAGGAACAAATATTCGTGGTCGTCACACAAATATATGCCCTAACCGGGATTCGAACCCGGGACCTTCAGCTTCGTAGGCAGGGTCACTACCAACTAGGCTAAAGCGGTCGTCGAATAAATAAATAATTATCGAGATAAATCAAATTCCAGTACTACTACAAGGACATGAATGCAGTTCGATATAGCAAGTGCTACATGTAAAGAATTACATTCCCCCAGGATAGTGAAGAGTCAGTAATCATTTAAAAATGGTGCGCGCTGACTGTGAAACGCATCTCGACGATTGCACCTTACGTCCACAATCAGATAGCACGGCCTCCCTCTCATATCGACTTTTTCCACATCGCTTGTTGCGTGCACACTGTTCGGGAATAGTTTTTGTTACCGAACTAATCAAAGCCCGAACAGAACGGGAATTCCTATTTGATTTTTTTCAATAATACTTTTCCACGCTTATTTGACTGTTTCAGACAAAAATATATTGTCGATGATTTAATTACTGCTGATTTAAATGAAAACGTACCTACTAACTGTAATGGGTTGTAGTCGATAATTTATAATGTTTATCGTTCTGGGAATATCTCACGCCAGTATTTCAAGTTTAAAGTACCACGTATTTATTGCACTCATGTTGTTGTAAAAAAAATTAAAGTGTAAAGAGTGAAATAAAGGGATAGCTACTGTTTGATAACAATTCAAGGAGAGTCAGTTGCTTCATAATATTTTATTAAAGAACAATTTTATTAAGGAGGCATTAGGTTGCATTAATTTATCCGGAGGTTCGCCCTGAACTGTTAACTATAGTGATGTACTCGTAGCTGCGTCCAACGCCGCCTAGTGGTTTTCAAACCATACTTTTAACATTTGACAACCCTTCATATCTCGGCAACCTCTTAACCGGTTTGGCTTATGTTTGCACTTGAAATTTTGTAATTAATTTGCCTACCGTAACTATTTCACAACATTCCGATCAAAGATACTCGAATTAACGTCAAACAAACATATATACATAAATACATGCAGATATACAAACTTCAGATTGTTTTAGTAGACTTTGAGAACTTCTCTCGCCTGTTATATTAGTAATGTGATCGAAATATAACGATTAATTGATTTAACTAACCATCAGGCGCTAAAAAGATTCGATACAGAACTTTACAATAGCCACTTTTCAATAGTATCGGCACTCATTTAGGTACCAAATCATTCAGCAGCTAATTGCGGTTATGCGGTGCAAATATCGATTTACATGCCACTGTATAATTCAAAGGTTGAATAATGTATTGCCTTTCATTAGCACATTGGGCTACACCGAGATGTATTTGCACGTGAATTCACCTAACCACACCCCGAAGGAGCCAGTCGCCCGTTGACTCAATGTGGACTACTGCATTTACGTACCAGCGAATTTCACAAAAAAATTGCCAAGCCACACTCAACTGTAGGTAGCAAAAATTATAGCCTTTTGTGGTGGATATTTTTTTCCAACTTGTTTCATCGTATTTATAGCCACCAACTCGTCGTGTAGGTCACTATTTAATATCAAGAGCAGAAGCGACGGCGTGAAACTAATTTAATATTCGAATTGCACGAAAACTGGAACGTAACTAAGTTGTCTCACATTCGACGCATATAAACGTTACGCAAATAGCCTTAGTAAAGTTAAACAACAAAACTTCATTACAAACTCGTGCACAACACATAGCGCGATATTATCGGATTAAAATGTCTCACCGTGGACTCCTGAAAATAGTTAAGCCACGCACAGAAACTTTAACGAGGGAAAAATACACAGCCCCTACCTAATGAACTCCGATAATTGCGAGCTTACCGCGGCACGCGTTCTATTACCTACCTGGGAAATGGTTCACCTCAATCATTTTAATACCTGCTCAATTATTATACATCGCGAGGCCACACAGTCTCCGTGTGCTGCTACCCCATCTCGGTCGTAAGATCATTACGTACACCAGAGCAGTCGGCCGGGTCGATTAAAGCGGATGAAGGGGCAGATCAATGTATTTACTGTGTCGTTTTAGTTTTAATTAAGCTAGGTCTGCCGTTAAGCCGCACCGCGCAGTAAAATTGACTACGCAGCGCGTGCGGCACGTTAATAAGCCCACGCGAATTTAACTCCGAGCGTGGACCGTAAATGAGAATCGCCAATAAATCGGGCATTATAATAAACATTAACGTTATTGTTTCCCGTTAAACGCCCCGCCACCCTCCCTCAGGTGGCGCCGCAACAATCCGCTCGGAATTTCAACGACTTCAATTATTGAGTGCCTACGAAAACCGAACCCTTTGGGCTTCTCAAGGGGCCGGACTGTCCATTTCACCAGACGATAATGCGGCGTGGCACGCGGAAAGGATATAGGTTCCTACATTAAACAAGCCATTATATATCCGCTTCCCTTTTGTGTTTTTTCCACCGAGACTGTGGACGGAATTTAATTTTAAACTTGGAATAAATACTCACAGGTAATTACTTCGATTGTACTGAGAGTTTATAGCGCGATCGTAAATTTGATGCATTAAGGCCGGGTTTTATAAAGATCCGTTAGACCAAATGTCAGATCATGTTTCAGTAACTCAGTACATTTTTTGACATAACAAAGCGACATACACACAAGTCTAACGGATTTTTATAAAACCGAGCCTTACAGTAGTAATGTCGTCCAGGTGTTGTTTCTTTGGTTAATGTTGTACTTAAAACTGATTATTATAGGAATATATTTATAAAGTACTATAAACTCTCACAGTAGATCGAAAGATATCACAAAACAAAGGAAACTCAATTCTAAATTACATACACAAGTCAGTAAATAAAACATTTATAGTTCAAGTTACTGGATTTTATACATCGAAGTTTCTCTGGTATCTGGCAAGTTCAGTTCCTAACTACTGTTAAGACTTTGATTTACGTATGAATCATGTATTACGAATTGAAAATAGAAACATCATTTTGTAGTTGAGAACTTGGGAATTTATTGCGACGGATCAATGAAAGCATTGAGATATAGTGACTCGTCGAATAGTGGATTTTAGCTCCTAGTTATTATATATTTTACACACTATTTTCTTGAAATACTTAATGCATAATCAAATTAATAAATATTGCCGTAGTGTCTGTCTTTACAGTATTCCGGTGCCAACCATTCGCTGAAAAAAATTAGGCGTGGTTCTAATTTACACTTAGTTGTATGTATATTTCCTCGGGGTCCTCTAGAACATAACCGGGAAACACTATGATGATGACAATGATGACGATGATGATGAATAACTACATCACATATTAATGAATGTAATGATATATCAGTACATAGTATAAAACAAAGTCGCTTTCTCTGTCCCTATATCCCTATGTATGCTTAAATCTTTAAAACTACGCAACGGATTTTGATGCGGTTTTTTTTAATAGATAGAGTGATTGAAGAGGAAGGTTTATATGTATAATAACATCCATTAAATAGTGCACCCGTGCGAAGCCGGGGCGGGACGCTAGTAATGATATAAAACGTAATGATATGAATTGTAAAATATATATTTTTTAAATACAGAATGTATTCTCTCCCATACTTGTAAAGTTACCAGCGCTCGGTCAAATAATAGTACCCCGTAACTGCAGCCATGATCTCCTTAGTAATCATAACAGCCGTAGTCCAGTCACATACTGTCAGACGTAGGTAGGAAACAGGGAGCCTAATCCAATTGAAGGATTGCACAGTAATTCTCGCAGTACGCACCTAGGAGCACAATGTACATAATTGTAGTTCATTGAACTAATAGTGGGGATTATTAAGTTTGAGGAAATGCATGTATCGAGGAGGCATTAGGGATCGTTCACACAGTGAAGGTAATATATGTGTGTGTGGGAATAAAGAGTTAGAGAAAAGTTAGGTGGAATTTGGGCACTTATAAAATGGCGTTAGGTTTCAAGGCGGATTCCGACCTCCCTAAGCTAAAATTCACAATTAGGTGAAGTAAACTGACAGATAATAATATCGATACGAACAGCACTGGCCATACTGTAGCAACATTTGTGCATTTTGAATTGTCAAATAACTTCGCCTAATGGTGCACTTTACTATAGGGCACACCTAGGAAAATGGTAGTAGGATGGTGACAATAACATGGCGTTAGAATTTAGTTTAGAAAGCAAGAAACTGGTGGTTCGCAGCTACCTAAATGATAAATCGTTGGTACTCCTAACTGAACCTTATATCGCTTACCATCAGCCGATTTGTGCAAACCCATATAGAATTTTGAAAAATTTGTATCTTTATCAAATGATTATCAAATATTAATATTAGTATATCGAACATACACTTAAGTTTAATGTTTGTCCTGATACACATTTAATGTTAAACTGTTGTCACTATAATTAAACATTAATAAGTATTCAAAACACGTAATAAAGGAAATATCAAATATCAAATCTTTATTTGCAGAATATGGTAACAAAAAGTCTTAAAGGCTAAATAAGTATATTTACATATAGAATATGCATGCAGGTGTGCAAATGTTATTTTTTTTTGTCTTAGTTGAATATAAACAATACATTTAAAAAACATTATTATTATTAGTCAACTATTTCAGTTTTAAGTTTCGTTTTTATCACAAGTGAGTATAAATGTCAAAATAAAAAAATAGAGAAATTAATATTAACATTAATTTCTCTATTTTTTTATTTATTAGTCAAATATTCTATAACACTATAAAAACATTTACCTAGTAGCCAGTTAGTAGCTTCCTTTTGAAAAACTTACTTTCTAGTTTAAGGAATAAAATATCATTAGTTTTCCAATGACATTGACAACATTTTTACTTTATTAACTCAAAACAAAACGTTTCCCACGTTCCTTCCGCATTATCGAAACTAAATTAAGGTACTTACACACACACATCACGTTGTCGCTAATCTCGACTCTTAGCGCAATCTGGAGCCATTCCGGTGAGTAAACAATACCGCCACCTTTCACAGAACAAAGAGGAAATAACAAAAGAATGGACCGGCCGGACGAATCGGTGCACGGTGCATTATCGGCCAGTACACACGTGCACCTCCACTCCACCCGGTCTTGTTCTACGTTACAAAGAAAAGTCGTTTACGCAGCTATTTATTTTAATGCTGTTAGTTGGAAAATAAAGAGGTAATCGAGTGATTAAATATATTAAATCGTGCAACATACTTGATTAAATTGGAAATGAGGAAGGTACAGTTTGCGATCTTTTATTGAACCTGACTGTGGCTTTATAGGCCGGGCCCAATAAAGCGATAGGAGTGCGCGGTTGGAGAGTAGCCTGGGGAAAATCCAGGGGAAAACCTCCGGCACGACCACGCGTGATCATCAGCTGATAACATAATCAAGAGACTCTAGCTTGTGCTTAATTTCATTAAATTAAAACGAAATTAAAATAAAACGTAACTGCTAAAATAAATCTGTATAAAAAAAATACTGGGTTTTATAGTATACAAGGTCTGTTATTTATTAACACTGCGATAAAAGGTACTTAAAAGCATTTTACAAGTTAAAGTTATTTAGTTCTCCAGTAAATTTAGGTGCTAACGCGGAAAGTAACGAATACTTTCCGTGATTAAATCCACCAAACGAGCGCCATTTTTGCTTTATGCAACTAGGGTTGCGGCCGCGTTAAAAGCCAGTAAGATCGCACGTCTATACTAAACAGAGAGTTAACAACTAAAATTCCTGCTTTTTTTTTGTTTTATGATTGACAGCACACGAGCCGCGCTCGGTCGCGCGTTCAACACAGCCGCCCGTGATCCGCTGTTAAGAGACCTATCTGCTGGGCGGTTTGTGCATATTGTCACGTGTTGCATAATACAAAGCACTGTGAGCTCTGAATTCGTAATATTGTAATAGTGTAGCCGTATCGAAAAAGCAATGGATAGTTTGACGCGTGTGTCATTGAAGTTATTTTCGTACTAATTTTAAGATATTACATAATGGTACTTTTAAGGGTTCCATAGCCAAAATGGCAAAAACGGAACCCTTATAGATTCGTCATGTCTGTCTGTCCGTCCGTCCGTCCGTCCGTCCGTATGTCACATCCGATTTACTCGGAGACTATAAGTACTACAATTATGAAATTTGGTAGGAAGGTTTATTTTATGAACCGCTACATAAAAGTGATGTGAAATTCTGAAAAAAAATTAGGTGGTGTCCATTCGTAAATACTTTCAACTATTTTTGGTTTGAACATATAGATTTCACGGTTTTTGAGTTTTCGCTTAAAAACTGTCTTGCCCAAACAAAAGGTCGTGAATTCCCTATGAAGATACAACTTTTTTAGATGCAATGTATTGTATAGTGATTTTAAATGTGGACTAGTAGGTGTTGGTACGGAACCCTTCATTGTGCGTGGTCCGACACGCACTTGGCCGGTTTTTAAACTCAATCCGATAATGAGGCATTCATTATGAAAATAATGTATCACAATAGGAAATGCGCACTCTAAGTCTATCTTCTAATTAAGAAAATGAATCCACGGTTTATTTTTGCGTCAAAACGTAGAAAAAAAATGTTCATCTCGTTAAAACTTTCGTCTACAAATATAAAATTCAATTTCTGAATGAGTGCAAAAAAAGAATCCCCCACCATGTTTTTCGCGTTCATTTTGCATCAACCGACGTAGAATCCTAATTATCTTTCCCAGTTAAGCTTAAGTGAATTATTCCAGCCGCCCACTGCGGCGCACAAACAAAACGGCACGGAGTTCGCAACCTCAGTCGAAAATACTAAAACATTAAAGACCATTCCCGGCGTGTGTATAATATCCGCTAAGTAGTATACGTAGCGCATAAGCCCGCTATCTTGGCAGAGGTAACAGAGCCGCGCTTTATTCGGCTCAACTTTTAATAACGCCCACAAAATCATCTAATTAATCTGATTACGGGCGTGGCCGCAACACTCCGTACTAATACTAATTCCTATTGCGCATTATACCGACCTCTGGCCAGTAGTAGTGCCCGGATTAGACGGCCCACTCACCTCGAAGATTAGCACTCACGAGCTCTCTCAAGATCCACTAAAGTCACACAAGACATCAGACTTTCTTTAACCACGCTCCAAGAGCTTGAAGGAGCAGGAGTGGGTTCCTGATGCAATCATACTAGAAATGTTTCCAGTCCAGTAACTGGCATAATGGTATATTGAAGCATGCATTAATACCTAACTGTATTACTTATTCCAAAGAGAAAATAATTATTGGGCTACACGATCGAAGAATTAATGGCTTAAGAAATAAAGCCGCATATCGCGTTTCGGCGGTTCGACTCGGCTCGGCTGTTGTTTGCGCGCGCCCCTATAAGTGTAATTACGGGTCGAGGCTCCTTCAGCTGACTCCACGCACACGATGAATGAGATCTGCGACTAATGGAGATCTTATCTTAACCCCGAGATGGAGTAAGGTAGCCCTCCTTAACAGTATAAACTTTATTATAATATAATATACGGACTTATCTCGCCCAAATAGGACAGTCGAGTTCAGGTCATAAATAAGGTCCGGGCTTTGATTTCTGAAGATGACCCTTGCTTTATACGTTTCTTAGGGCCGAATGTCAGAAGGTCTAATAGTTTGTAAGGAAATTTTGCTTAATTGGTATAATGGATCACATGAATTGTGGGTATGTTTGATAAATAATTGGGACCGTAGTACATAACTTAATGCTGCTCTATACGATTCCTTCTACGTTATAACCTTTATGTATTAATTATTCCACAATTACTCGCTAATCAGTTTTCTTAACAAATTAAATATTTAAGACGCCAATTTGTGGCGCTTCCGTTTCACTCAGTGCGGTATAAAGAAGAGAGGGCTATTTAGCAAAAGTAATTTTGAAAATTATACTGTTATTTCGCCTTCGGATCTCATGATAATAATTTTTGGTTTGCTTTAACAACCTAAATAGAAGTAGGAAATTAAGCGCTGCTTTGTGTTAAACTGTTGACGCGTCGATTTAATTTTAACATAATTATCAGAACATGATATGCAAGATCATTCACGGTTGCGAGATTAATATCGCACAGCCCGGAAGCTTTATAGGGAATGATTAGAAGTTCGCTAACGTTGGAGTCCTAAAACAAATGAAAAAGAAAAATCTGGATTTCGATAAAAGGTAAAGCCTATTGGCAAAACGATCGAGAGGGGCAGAATACAGAAAGAGGTTGGCGGCGGCTGGGAGCCGGGAGCAGATAGGCAGCTCGAGCGACGCGAATGCGACATTTCAATTTGAGTATATATTATTCATGGTAATGCGTTAAAAGCGCCGGCATACAACTTGCTCAGTTCGAGCGGGAACCGAGTAATCGCCGCGCACGTGCGAACACCAGATATATTCAATGTTGTGCTTTAAAATTGTCGTTTCGCGCCATTTGCACTTGCCGCGCCTGGCCCGATGTGCCTGGCTTATAAAGTAACTCAACCAATGTGGGACCACTTTTTGTTTATTTATTTATTGCACTCTACAAAAAATATCTCTTTCACTAGATAAAACGATTACTCGCACGATTTTCTATGGAAATAAATAACGTATCAGACAGAGGGTTTAAATGTCTGTAATACGATTTCATGTCCAGATTAATGGAATAGCTACAAGATTTACACCTAATGCGTACAATTCTATTTAAACAAGATGTATTGAATACCGCACATAAATCTCTTCCAGCACTAGCAACAGACTGTAGCCGATGACACCGCAATGCTACCGGCGCAAATGTTCAAATAATTCCTATGCACGCATTCCGCGCTACAATCCGAATAGAAATCTGCATAATACATACAACTTGATCAGTTTAGTCATAACTACATTCATATATGAATAGTATTAAGAGTGAAAATAAATACAGTTATAAACAGGTCCATAATTATATTAAAATTTTATTAGAATATAATAAAATGGTGCACTCATTTCGTTGTGGTAGAATATTGTTTCGCATCGTTTCCCGGTTCTAATACGAAAATCGGTTTGCATGTCGAGCTATATTAGACATTAAAAACGTAAGCGATCGGTTTTATTTATAACGCCTGAAACTCACGGAAGTTTGATGCATTAAATAAATTGATAATGGGACCTCCTTAACTCATCATAATAGGCTTGATGACTTAAATAATTTTCAGGCTTTTTGTTCCTAATAAAATAAACAAATGTTTTATTATAAGTTCTAGTAGGAAGCGAACATCTACAAACTTTAAGTATACACTATGCAATAAAGAGCTGACTCGTGTTAACCAGATTCGTGACCTCAGCGTAATTATTACCTTCATTTCTCACATAGACAACATAGTAACTAAATCTTTTAAGCAATTAGGATTTATATTACATTTAGGAAATCCCTTTTGAAGGCTTATAAACTTATAAGGTATTATTTAACAGTTATGTACGTAGTAGAGGTTAAAATTTTCTAGCGCCATTTGGAATCCACTTTATAGAATACACAGTTATAAAATAGAGAAAGTTCGGAGAAAGGTTGTCAAGGAAATTGAGTATCGCAATGGACACAAATACATAGACTATAACACTTCTTTGAAAAGACAAAACACTGCTTTATTAAGATCCCGTCGTGTACGTATTGATGTCTTGATCCTTTACAAAATTTTTAATAACATCATCGACTGCCTTCGTTAATACAATCGCTTCTTTTAGAGTACCCCGACGTTGCGAGCGGGCTTGTAGAAAAAAAAACCTGTTTCATGTCCTCCGTAGTCGTACTTCTTATGCAAAAAACGGTTTCATTAGAAGAGCGTGCAGGCTTTATGACGAAAAATTTCAAACATTAGATATTTTCCATGAGACATTTTGTAGCTTCCCACGTTTATCTTTACAACGTATTCAACAACCATAATAATAATATTTCATAATTGTAAGTTTTCTGGCACTGTTTGTACTACTAACAACTTCTTTCGATTAGGTATTTTCGAATTAGGGAAACTGTAAGTCTACAATTTAACACCTTTAACTATGTCAATTTTTGGAACCATATGAGACTGTTTGTTTCTTATTGACAAATAATAATAATAATAATAATATATTCACGCATGCCAGATTTTATTGACGATCAAATGTTTGTGTGAGAACAACTACAATTAAAGCTACAAAAAAGGTGAAAATGAAAAGCAAAGTACAGCATAGCGAAATTTACCGTTTTGTCGTGAAATATTGCGTTTATGTTTAATTAATTTGACTAATTTACTATTTATTGTGATAATTTGATGGTTTTCTATCTGAATAGCCACATTATATTATAAATTGTAACAGGAATCATCATCCCTATTCTTCGTAAGGCTGCATCTGTATTTGCTACTTTACTGCGATACTTATGATTATTGATGTCGTCCAAAGTATTACAATTGCAGATACCTATTGTGTTGAGACAAGGCGGTATAGATTCAGTACTGAATTCGTACCACACCGCTTCCTCGCATTCCACTTCAACCACGAAGCACTCACTAAAATGTATCAGACGCAGCAAGGATTATGTACTGACTCGAATGACAGCTTACTGATACATCAGCATCACCGACATATAAGGAAGTGACTTAACACAAGATAATTACATCGGTATCTCCTTATTTTATCGAGAATCCTTTCATTGAATGTATTGATTAGCACAGTTTTCATTTCATAGAAACTTAAGCTCTACCAAAATTTTTGGTTACGTTAGGTTAGAACTGCGACCATTTTGTAAAAGAAAGATGGATTCTATGAAATGAAAATTCTGCGAAACCTAACTTCGATGAAACGTTTGTCTGCAAAATAATAAGGTAAGCTATTTGCATCTAATGCACGTATTGATATAAGACTTATTATTGAAGATGCGGTATTTACCGGCATCGTACCGCACCAAAACCTATCAGTTGTGTACGCATCGTATTGGAGGCCGAACGAAGTTGCGGCCTACATATATTATTCATCGCCGAAGACACGGGAACAAAATTTGTGTAAGTGCGTTGTGATCCAGCCAATCTCGCCATCTTTATTTCATTCGCAATAAATGGATTACGGTGTTATCTTTATCTGTGTACGTAACGTTACTTTTTTATATACGCCGATATTTGTTTTTGATTAGTATTTACCAGTATGACTTGTTCAAGCTTTTTTTTTTCTTTAATTTATACATCTATTCTTACATCCAAAAGTTTTTAAGTCGCTGAAACTACTTACCAGGAAAGGCAACTACTAAATCATTTTATTTCCTTCCAATATCCCTACGAGTTTTTGCTATATATCAGATTTTAGTATTCCCTGTCGTAAGTCAACCTTCTGCCAACAAATATAAATCGGAAACGTCGACACCAAACAGTTTTAGGGAAAAGAAGAAAAATATAATGTCAATCAAAATTACACAGGATTTACCCCGCAAATACAAAGGTAGCTAGCATACGTATTCCGATATGAATTGGTTTGAAGGACGTATGGGAAATCTGTTGAATATTTTAAAGGTTCGTTCGCTTCTAATCCCATGTTACAGAGATTTTGTACTTCCTCGATGCATCACTGAGTTATCTGGGTTCACGATAAAATCAATCCGAAGGGACAAGCCGGAATAAAACATTGAGGCATCACGTACGAAAAGGGCTTCGGTCATAGTTCTCCTGATGAGGTAAATCGGCTCACTTTTATGGTACATAATGAGTTATTTTTGATGTACGCATTAGGATCAGAAAACGACGACGTCGTTAATTTGAACCAGAATTTTAGTAAAATGTATTTGTGAATAGACCCAGTATGAAGTGTGTCTTATCGAAGACACTTTTTACAAACATTTTATACCTTGAAAAAGCAAAGACGTTCGATTTTAAATGGGGTCCCTCAAGCAAATTCACGCCCCGACGGATCGTGCCACGCCCGCGCGTGTGATAAATGTGCGCCAATCTATCAGCCTCAAGTAAACTCTCATTCGGGCCTTCACTGTTACGACCACCAATTCACCTGCGAGTACGAAAAAGGTGCAACAAAAATCATTACCCGTAATTATGTACTTATGAAGTTGAAAATATTCAAAACTTTCTACAACGACTCTCATCGCTACTTTTTTAATTAAAATGGGGAATTCAGACGGGGTCTCACCTGTGCTCAGCTCCCGTGCCACCGTTTTATTGGTACCCAGGGACATAAATTAGAAGTAAAAGTAATCGTTGAAAGTTTCCCAAGGCAGGCTGGAGGGCTAGCGACAGGAATTTGTGCAGAATTACCTGCCACTGGTTTTAAGGCTTGCAATTTATCAACGAGGGATCCCACGGCTCGATAGACCGTCGGACCGATGGTCAGTCGCATGGAAAAAGGCAAGTCTTTTTTCAAGGCTTACCGGGATGCATTAACGCGGGAAACGTTTAATAAATCTACCTAAGCGCAGCTTTAATACTAAATTAAGTTCTAAAGCTCAACATTAAACTTTGGTTGCTCCACTTTTAAGCCAGGTACCTATTTATTTTGTATTCAAATGCAGTGAATACTCTGAACATGACAATTGCCTAAAGAAATACATATGTTTAATAAAATATCTCGTACTTGGCGTAATTAATGCAATTTTCAGGTTTATTTTATTACGGAAATTATTTCGTGGAGCAGGCCAACAAAAAACATGTACGTATCCTATGTAATGTAACTGCGTATATTTTGGTATCACAGAAAAAGGCGGGTTTTGATTGACGCTGGCAATCCGCTTAATGTGACCTCGAGGCAAGTTTTGCGCGGCACACAAACGACTGGTTAAATTCAGAGGTCGACGCAAAGCGACGCAATCTCTCACACGTCACACCGAAGGAGCTTGCCATATAATTCATTTCCCTATTCATATTTGTCTTAGTGGTTGATTCCTGGGTGCGAGCTTTGAAGACAAAAAATCTAAAAAGGCTAAGGAGGCTATGCAAAATGACATGATATTTTACGGCGGGAGTGTTATTGAAAAAGTTTCAGGGAAATATATTTCCTTCTCACTTCGCCGTTATGAATTGAATCGGGTTCCTATTCTAAGCATATAGTGTGCCAGCCGTATGGTATATATTCGTCGTTCAAGATTACGTGACTGGAAATAGTAAAATCGGATGATGATGTTGATAATGTAGGTCGTAATAGGCCATTGCCAATAAAAAGTTATAGGTAAGAGATGGATTAAAAGGAACTGGGTCAGGGCAAGGCTACCTTATGAAAATAATGCATTTTGGTGGCTGCTCCAAACTACCCAAGCCGTATTAGTTGCGTTATCTAGGTATAAATAAATCCGATGATACTTCCTGCGCATCTGTGAATGATCTTCATGAAAGTACCAAAAAAACGAAAGTGGGAGTAACGGAAACATCCGAACAACATTAATTTCCATTTGTAAAACGGTCTAACTTCGGAATAATGTTTATAAAATTCTTTTTTAACAAAACAAGAGCCGCCGAAAGGAGCGGCCAATCACACTAACTTTGCATTACTTTTAGCTAGTGCTTGGGTTCTAAGAGCAAAGTTACATGCACTCAATAGAAGGCCGCTTAAATAACTTTTCCGGAATACGCCACTGGGAAAGGCAGCCCGTAACTTGGCAATATCGCCCATTTGTCCCGAGCTAATGAATAATTATTGAAATTGTAATTTTAAAGTATTAAGTTCAAACAGAATGTTTTTTCTATTTAGAACTTGTTTTGGGGTATAAAGGCAATTATCCTAATCGAAATGTGTACTTCATCCTATAACCGACTACCTAACTTATTGTACAGATTATTACCTACTTCTTAAAATATTTATTTTTCGAAGATTCATCAAATACCACGGCTTTATTACTTATTTATAATATAAAATATAAAATAAAACTGAAATGGACAGCACGCCCGAGCAATAATTAAAGCAATGTCATACGTTGTCCGTAATTGGCAAGAGTTTGCGCTAGCCGGGGCGCGGGCGCGGCCGGCCATGCTATTCACAACTTGTCTCGACTTAACTCACCTCTGGTCAACATGCCCGGAGATTCATAAAAACACTGGACAAATACAGGTCGGACTAACACTGGTTGGCCTGAGCAGAGTCGTCGGTTAGTGCCGTGAATGCTGCCCAGTGCCGTTCGGTGGTCGTGTTTCTATGCGAGTCGTTTGCACCCATCGTTCCCACCAGCTGCTGTCGCCACAGACACATTTACCTCTTCTTTTCACGGAAAATTTTACTATTACACCGAATTAGCATCGCTTACGTAATTTAGCATGACCTAAATCAGTAATCTCAACAATAAAATAAGGTACTGGAGACAATGAACTGCAAATATCTGAATCGGATCAAATGCAAGACTCAATAAAAAATAGTGTTCTAAATTGAAATATTATACGCCAGTTGAGAGGGGTACCGTTTATAATTTCCATGTTAATCTTCGTAGCGTGAATCAGTATTAGTAAATTATATTGTGTAACCGACCTTTGACCTATCAAAAGATAAGACTGTTAGTCAATAACGTAACTTTTACCCGTAAACTTGGAAACCGTAGTGGCTAGTTGAAAGTTTCATGTGGCTGATAATTTACATAATAGAAGACGGTAGGTCTATCCCCTATCGGGGTCATCCAAACTTCTCTGGATTAGGGCTTTCACCGGCGAGGCTTATCGGATTCTAAACGAGTTTCGGGATTCATGCGATAGTGACGTCATTATCGATATTCGATTTATATGCAGATTGGAAGTAAAGGAGCGTGGGCGCGACCGAGGCAGCGTGGCGTCACGCCTGGCAACGTCCTCACGATGCCGCCCTGTCTGACAGCTACCGTACCTTATTGTACTATACTACTCACTGTACTTCCTTTCGTCTTACACGTAAATATTTAAAAAAATAGTTAGTAACTGCTATACGTACGTTCAGTATTCTCGACAGAACGGAGATCCTTGTTAAAGTTTTGCGCACTGGACCTTAAGACGACAGAAGCCCTATTGTAAGGATTTAACAATATCTCTCGCTTTACTGCTTTTCGCCCAGCGATGATAAAATATTACAATGGTAGTCAATTCTATTCATGACAAGTATGCAAGATAAAGAGTGTCAGTGGCATAATCCGAGAAATCAAATGACAAGAAAATTATCCTGCTTAAGTATCGTTTCGAGTTTGAAACTAGAAGTTTAAAAGTCCTTACTGTCTCCGTTGGCTTTTGTTTAGTTGTTTAACTTACACTTCCAGTTTTCAATGATATTTATGAATTATGCTACAAGTGCTTCAATTTCCATTGTTTTCATGTAGGCTAAAATAGGAAGAAGGGTTTTCCACAAATGGTTGTTTAATCAGCCTTAGAATTATAGATAATTTATTCCAAAAAAATATTAATATTTTGACAGTTTCCAAGAAAGATAAACAAAAAACATGTTACAAACATTTTAAAAACCACATTTCTTTAAACTTCGTCAGCAAGTATATTTAGTATGGTACCTATCAAAGTATGTTTTTCATTTCGTGGATAAATTCGTGTCGACTATAAATTCTAATTTATTTTTATACCACGCTGCCACAAAAACGCCCATGCATAACATATTGACGTTTGCAACTTCATGTAGATCGTTTTTATTATGACATGATTTTTTTGTCTAATTATTTACTAATATTTCTCTATTTATTCTAATCTACCCAGTATAATTATTACAATAAATAAAAGGTTTACTGTAGAAACTCAAAACCTTGTAAGCAGTAACAGATTCCGTTCATTCATGCTCAGACGAGGCCTACTTCGTAAACAATAAGTAATTTGGAAAATGGAAGCGAACGTATGAAAGTGTGGCTTTTCCCATAGGTAAGTAGGAAATGACTGGCAGCGATCTACATCAGACTAACGAGTGAAACTTCTGCAGCGTCATTATGCTGCCAGCGATCGCATTATACCGTCGAATGCTCCGTCAGTTGCAATCTTTCACTCAGACAACCCGTTTAAGTGCTTATGATTAGATACAGACCGACATACTAAATCAACTTAATGAGCTGGCACAAGTTGCAGTTGAATTTCAGCGGATTCTGACAATGTACCAACTACACTGTATCAACGTCGGAGCTCGTCCTGTATATTTTAACCATACCTTGTCTTAGTTGGTAATTAATTTTCGTAGCCAGTAATCCGCATTGCCACAATTCGGAGCGTACCAGAATCGCTGTCAAATCCACGTTGCTTTATTTTTTCCTGATCATTCATTAACTTTT
Source organism: Epiblema foenella (assembly GCA_963556455.1). Lineage (NCBI taxonomy): Eukaryota > Metazoa > Arthropoda > Insecta > Lepidoptera > Tortricidae > Epiblema > Epiblema foenella. Next base: position 8,293,994 of record OY747104.1, on the reverse strand, counting down.
GGGGAAAAAGAAAGCCAGCAAAAAGCCAACACATCATTCATCTTTTACCCGGCCTGTCCATTATGAGTTGCAGTTTTTAAAAAGTTGGTAATTAACATCGGGCGAGAGTCGCAAACCACGTCCCAACTTTTGAAGTGTTCATAAAGTTTGGGGAATGCCCTAATCATTAACAGCGAGCCGCTTGCTCAAAACGATGGCTTTTTTATTCAGGTCACATGATAGCAGAAGTTTTATAGAAGTAGAAGGTACTTGCGACTGGCGGTATTAAGTCAATAGCTCGTTTTGTAAATTTAAATTAATCTTTAGTTTGTGAAGAATTTATTTAATTCCTGTAAATTGTAGAAATGCGTTCATAAATACTGATTCAATTTTAATGTTTTCAATTAGCATCAAGCAGGATATTAAATATATAAATAAATACACAACTATTTCTAAATACCTGATCATTATAGTTTTATCATAAACATATAACAACAATTGTGCACTCATTTTGTAGGCAGAATAATTGTGTAATGATTAAACGGCTTCAAGTGAGAAAAATACCTACATATAGTGCAAAAATGGACAAGGCGTCATACCCAATAAAATATCGATTTAAAATAATAAAAAATTTTTAGCAGCCTTATTATAAGTCCCAGTAGTTAGAACAGATTGGGCGCAAACCGAAGGGTTTATCTTTAGGTTCGATCGGGCTCCCTGGGGGTGTCGTCCCGTTCTCTCCCGCTTGTCTCGGTACTCAAGCGCAGGTTAATAAGTAATGAAGCGGATTCGACCGAGTTTTGTTTGTTAAAGTGATTATTCAAATACGAAAAACGTTTTCGGTTTTCCCTAAACTTCTCTCATATTTTATTCACTGATTTCTTCACGGTTTGAGGAATTCGTAATTGTTGTTAGAATTTTCGCAGCTATTTACTCATCGTAATAACGGTTGATTTCTATTGACCCCATGCATATTCAATAGGATATGTCTTTGTAAATGTAGCATGTCTATATGTATATCAATTATGATAATAATACTCTTGAAAATAATACCCCTGTCCCTTGCAAGGTTAAGTTTAAGCCTAATGACGAGTCTAGACTGTACATTTAGATATTTAAGGGTTCTAAGTACAGTATAGTATTAAAGACCGACGATAAATACAACAACCAAGAGCGAGAGAGACAGAGACTGAGATTCTTCTCCTTTTATACTATTTTCACAATATAAATGAACCTTTAAATAGTCCCTAGCTTCCAACGAATAAATATAACACATGGTTGTACAATATCAAGTACATACTTAAACAGTAACATTGTCTATAAGTTTACTTTTACCCACTTTTATTCAATGAACATTTGAACAGCCGGTCTCTGTAATTAAATTTAAGTGAGTAGATACATATTTTCACTGGAATGACGAGAAAATAAAGCGGTCATCTTCTGTTACAATTTCAAAAAATCACTTACCTGATTTGGTAAGTAATTTTGAATGGAATACTAAGGTACCCAGGGAGTTTAGGTGGCCGCCCAGTAGTGTTAAATAAGAAAACGAGAGTCCCTAAACTTTCCTAAGAAAACTAATCCCACCCGAGATTATTTCGTGGGGCTCCCAATCAATTCGCCTATAAAAACACGGGATAAAACGTCGCAATCCTTCCGAGAGTTGTCTCCTTGGAGAATCATTACGAAAATACGACAAAATTCTAGCGTCTGTCCTCAGGAAAGGGTGTTATTTATGGAGGGCACGGGCGGGAGTGTATCTGAGTGGCTCTATTAGCTCAACTAATATTTTCTTCTTCAAGTTAATTGTTATGTCGTCTTTAAGACCAGGTGGCTTGTCCCATTAGGTCGCCGCGGGCTCTGTAATGCCGAGGCGCGAAACTTGAGAGCCACCCGGCAGTGAGGCCCCGCGGAAATATTTAAACAAATTAAAACTTTTCCTGACAACATTAAGCGTTTAGCTGTAGAAACATCCTACGATAATATTGATTTCTTATATTTTTCACTTAAAAATAAATACATTTAAAAACTTGAATCACAAAGCCATGTAACTTCCTTCGTAGTATCCACGGAAACTTAAGCGCAAAAAAGCGGTACTCTTAAAATCCAGCTTTAATAAATGTGAACGATCCACGTCCAGTGTAAACCAGGATAACAGACAAGCAGCATTGTTAGCCCAACATTGTTGGTATTTTGATGGACGCAAGCCTGGTCATTACGACTAGACCATTGTTCCCCAAACTGCTAAAGTAACCACTGGCCGTCATGAGAAAACGGTTGCATAGTTTGAAAGTTCCTTTCGACAAACGGTACTAATTTGAAATTTCGTGCCGAGTGATTCATTCTGTCAGTCATTTCGTGTCGAGTGGGTATTTAAGTGAAGTTGACGTGGTAAAGCAATATTGGTTTTAATATGACGTTACAGTTTAAAAATATTCATAATTATATTCATAGGAAGTAAATTCGTTATGGCCGCAATAGCAGAAACTCATTTCGATATAAATATGTCACGGTATTAGGAAATTAATATGTAAAAGCTGATTTATGAACCATAAATCTATGAGTTGACATTGGGATTCCGAATTTATATGGGGGATATGAATCATGAAATAATAATATTTTATTTTAAACCGTGGTAAATCGAATAGTGATATTTACCTATTAAGTTCGTTAAAACTTGCATAAGAGTGATTCTACAGTCACTCTCACTGTTAGTGCAGTTTTTAAATGAACCTCGCTTAAGATCCGCGCAGACAATATTAGTTACCCGGAGATCATTCTCACTCGACATATTGCAAACGTCTTTGACTTCGACAAATGTTTGCTTGGCGCGGGTTGCGTAATTGTGCGCACTAACACCTAGTGCCGTGGCACAAACTTGGAACCCCCTCTTTACCCCTTTAGGGAAGCAATTTCGTAAAACGCTGAAATGCGTTTAGTTGTATTTAAACAGAGAGTCTATTTACAAAGTTTTAAATCTTTGGCTTCGAAAAAAATTTGCTCCACGTACAAACTAGGAACTCCATTTTCACCCCTTTAGGGGAGCAATTTAGAAAAACGCTGAAATACGCTATTAATATATTTAACCAGAGAGTTTATATACAAAGTTTCAAATCTTTCACTTCAATAAATACGTGTTTTATACAAACTTTCATCCCTTGTTTCACCACCTTAGGGGATAATTTCTAAAACTGCTATCTTATGTTATTGTTTGGATTCATAATCATCAATATTCACGTGATACGTATTGTGATATTCGTGTATGTCGCGTGACAATATTCACCGTGTAACCGACACGAATAAGGTTGTTTCAGCATCAAATTTGTGTTTGATGGAGTTTCTTATTTTTGTGACTCATAAATAAAGTATTGCATACAATAGTTACGTTACATAATTAACTATTGAAATCTCGTAACTAAATTAGATCACTCGGCAAGCCTCGTGGTCGTTACTCGACTTCAATAATAGTTATTGAATGTCGAAAAACTAATATCCGACTCTTCTCTTAAATTTTTTACACAAATACAACAATTTTTTTTTAATATAATTCATGGTCACTTCCTTTACTGCTTCAAACCCTAACTATAACGCGTATTGTATATTCGGGAAGTGTATATAATGTGTCTATCCAAACACTCATTTAATATCATATGAAAGTCAGTTTGACAGATAGCAAACCCAAAAAGTATTCTTTCATAACTGTCAATTTAAACTTATAGTTTTTTTATTTTTATAAGTTTCTAATTGTATATATTTGTTTATTAGTTAACTACATGTAAATAAAAGATGTACATATTCCCATGATCTTAAGTTTGAAAATAAATCTTGTTAATTTACATGATAATTATGACATTTGATATGAAAATAATAAAAAAGTGATTTTTAATCGTTATTGTAAAATGCAAGAATATTTATTTCATTATTGACATTCAACGCAAATGACAAACGTGACATTTGGCAGTGACATTTGGTCGACTATCATAGATGAAGGACCTCCATATATACACTAACAATTCCAAAAAATCAATACAGAAAGGTCAAACTAATGTTATAGGTACACATTTTTGTAAAAATATCTTCGATCATTAGACTGCTAGATCAGAGGCTAATATAGTTTAAGAACCTTTAACCTCGAAACAGATTTCGAAATTCAAATTTCCCGAAAATGTATCAATGCTATAACGTTCAAACTGGTGCCGCCACTGACATTCCATTGAAAAATATGAAATTTTATGCAATAACACTACACATGAGATTAAAGCCTGGGCCTTTTTTAATAATATTTATTTTATTCCGGACACTCCCTTCCCATCATGAGTAACTTGAGTGAGTACATATGGAGTACATATGTAATTTATAGCGATGTAACTAGAGGGCCAATTGCATTCGCAGTCAAAGTCGTGAACATGACGTCTTCTTTTATTTTAAATCAGTGTATTGAAAATAGCTATATTATGTATGGGTAATAGTTTCAATATACTTTTTTATTACCTATTTTTACTAAAAAATTCAGTAAATATTCCATTTACATTTACCATTTAAAACTATACAATCAAGCTGTCTTTTAGTTCTTATCATATTTTTCATATTTAAAAAAAAATCTTTAGATAATCGGATCTTGAGACCTTTAGGATCCGGATTCAAAATTCGGTGGATATCCGGATTGCAAACCCTATAAGGTCGTGATATTTTTTTGTTTGTAGTTTAAATAACAGCTTTTAATATCGAGTTTGTAACTTTGATAATCATCTGTATTAATTATGTATGTTTTAGTCTTTCATCACGACTTGTTAATTATAATCATATTTCCTGAATCAAACTTCAGCACTCTTAAAACCTTTAAAAAAATCTAGTACTTATTATTTAATTCATGCTGTATTTAATAATCTCTTTAAATATATTTAACTCGAGAGTATATGAATTTACCACAATGTATATAGGTACATTATTGATACGAGTATATGTGTTATGTAGTTTCAATATGGCCATCATCATCGCATCGTTTGAAAAGCGATTTTATTTACGACTTGGCACTTCGTCCGACGATTGGATGCTTTGCGACGTGATACCAATTTTTAGGGCTCCGTACCAAAATGGTAAAAAAGGAACCCTTATGGTTTCACTTTGTCTGTCTGTCTGTCACATCGCTAAATATCTTAATAACTACTTATGCTATCGATTTGAAATTTGGAACAGTTATAAAGAAGGGTAACCAAGATGCATGGAACTTTTTTTTCAATTGTTTTTATCTGTGAAGAATTATAGATAATATATAGGTGGTTCAAAATTTGAAAGTTAAGTGAATATATCAAGTGGATGACACCCCACATGAAAGGGCTTGAGTTGAACATTCTGAAACATTTTTTTTTATTTTGAGTCATTTTCGATTACTGAGGGAAAATGTAAAAAAGGCAAAATATGAAATTATTACATAATATTGCTATCAATGTATATTTTACAGGAAACTCACAAAATGAAATAATGTCTACATGAAAGGAGCGTTTATTTTAAAAATGGTTTACAATTTCCTTTACCACTTCTTCCATTGTAATAAGGCGAAAATATATACTATCTTTTACGTTGTCTGTACTTTTTTGATGGTAAGCGGTCACCGAAGCCTATGGACGCTTGCAATTCCAGAGGTGTCAAAAGCGCGTTGCCGACCCTTCAAAAGTTTTAACACTCACTCACGTACTTGGCTTTTTCTTCGAATCTGGCCGGACGGACTAACGTTTGTATAGCAATATCAAATGCCATTTCTCTCAGATTTTACAATATTTCATATATCCTATGGTTATGTACTTAACTCAACGTCAAATTGATCCCTTATGAGTACGTACATTATTGCGATTAAACAAACAAATTTAATTTTACATAACTAACTCTGTTTGCATTAGGTACAGCGGCGCGTATGAACTCACATCTCAAATTTGCGTCACTTCAAACTGCGGGCCCTATTTTATATTCCGTAAGGTTAGCTTTACAACGTTTTAATTGGTCAAGATACGAGTTTGCGGAAGTAGTGGTCGGTATTCGCATGCATGTGCCCGGTCTAACCGGTGCCGATACAAACGCGTGCAAACATAGCCATGATTGATTTGATATTAGTTCCACTGACGAAATGTTGGCGCTATCGCATGCTAGCTTTTAATGGAGTTCGGCACAAACACGCGTTCACTTAGCTTTTGTTGTTTACATACCTAACGCATTTTAACGGCAATGCATTAAGTTTACAATCAAATGTGCTGCACTGAAACCCAAACAATTTTATACTTAATTACAGTTTTTTTGTTGAATTATTGTTAACTAGATGGAATAGATATTGTACTTACATTACTAGACGGGCATTATATTTTAGAAAGACGAGTATTTATTCTAAATAGTACCTACTTTGTATGTTTTGTATGTATGCAAAAGCTAGTTGACAGGTCTAATTTCGTTAACGGAAATTCATATGAAGCAATCAAGCACTGAAAAGACGAAAATGAGAATCAAGAATCAATTATTTATTCATGAAAAACAAATAAAAATAGTAAAACATGGTATTGCACGAAATGGTCCATCTCAGCGTAGTGCTGGCGCGATTACCAGCGCTGATCTTCCTACAGAACTATTAAGTGATTTCCCAGCAGGTCAAATAAAAATGTGAAATAAAAAGAAACCAATGATTCACGAAATAATTAAACAAAGATATAGTATATACAAGTAGGTATAATTAAAATTAGAAGAACAAAAAAAGCGTAAAAATAATACACAACAAGAACATTCTCGGGTCGAGCACTACCTTAGCCGTACGTTGGTATTAAAAAAGAGGGCCTACTCCTTATTTTGAAATCCGAACTTCGTACCCTGCCGTCCTTTTCACTCTCGTGTTATACACTATATAAGTGAAAGGGATGGCACGATACGAAGTTTGGAGTACGCCCTCAGACTCTGTGATCGCTTTTTCGTACCTAGTCTGTGGTAATCGCAAGAAAAAGTAAACATGCCAAACGCGTACGTGTGCCTTAATTTGTTGCAATATTGTAAATTGAAATGTTTATACAATCATCCACGGGTCAGCCAGCAATAACAATTTCATACACAATAGTAGGAAGAAATAAGGATAAGTGAAGTGAAAGATATAATACACCGCCAAGCCAATGAGCCATACTTATACTGGTAAGTATACATTAGAAGCAGCTTGTGTCCAACCTTAACATTTCTTGCCCTTTGAAAATGGACTTGCAAGATTTTATTACTAACTAGCTTTTGCCCGCGACTAAGTCTACGTAGGACTCGTTCATCGCGATATAATTTTATTGCTTTTTTTTATATCAGGCGCTTATCGAGTCATCGCTCTTCCATACAAACGTCCACCCCCTTAAGAGATGATTTGCGGGATACAAAGTAGCCTATGTCCTTCTCCGGGGCCCAAACTATCAACATACCAAATTTCATGTAAATCGGTTCAGCGGTTTAAGCGTGAAGAGATAACAGACGAACAGCCAGAGAGACAGACACACCGTCGCATTTATAATATTAGTATGGATTTATGCGTTAGTTAAGTTAATATAAGGCTTATTAAATACCTTTTAGAGTCGTAAGTAAATTAAAAGTATCAAAAGCCATTAAGTCAAAGGCTTTAGTGCGTTATTAAACATCGCAAACTCAACAATAACGGAGATAAAACATCTCAAATGCGCTATATTACATTAAATCACGGTAACACAAGGAAAAACTGAGAAGAATTAAAGCGAGTATTCTTAAAACAAGTACCTACACGTAGTAAATTACAGCGACAGGTATCTCAAGGGACAGCGGGGCCTACCCCCTAAGTAAAATAATAATAGGGCCGGCAGCTTTGTAGGGAAACGGCGACATTTAGCAAAATTGCGCCCTTTATTACGGGCAGCTACATGTTTATTGATATTCTGCAATTTTACTTAGCCTACTTGACATTGACGGTCGTTTAATGAAATCGCTTTTCATAGCGATTTCATTAAACGACGGATACATGTTGTCTGAAGTGCAGAATAAATTGTTTCTGCTAACTTCAATAAATATACAACGAATAAATGGTCAATTTAATATGTAAGTACTAAACGCTGACAACCCATTTCGATGTTTCGGACTCATCGCTTTCATTATTTTACCTGAAAAACCGCGCCATATTAATTATTTCTCCTGTACCTCCACATTAATTCCTTTACTAAGAATTAAATCGTTTTCAATGGCGCAATATCAGCATAAGTGGCGACAAATCGTGTCGGGCGCCAAGACTGGGTCGATGAGCCATTGTAGTTACATAGTTAGATAATTTTCCATATATATGACCCTTTAATAACAACACGCACAAACCAAGACCCTCAAGTGTTGTTTGAGAGCTGTTATCGCTGGTTAACAAGCTTTTTAATACAGCTCTAGCTCAATTCGCGAAGACGAGTGGAGTGGTTCCTATTACCTACTATAACTTAGTCTAATTTCGTCATATCCACTCGCCTTCGTGAATTGCAAGAGATATACTGATCATTGTATTTCAATATACGCCCATCTAGATGGTGCATCTAGAAGTTTTCAAATTTACCGTGTGCCACTTCGATGTAAAATTGAATTACAGGTAATTTATTTTAATTTGTATATTATTTTAACACAGGTTTTCGTTAGTGTACCGGTATATGATTTATTTATAATATTATTTACAGATTAACGTAAATATCAATAGAAAATAGTCATCGAATAGACACATTATAACCGCTTATGTATTGTTAGGGTCGGTCGTCGTCAAACATGGCGCCGGCAGCTGTCATCCCATAGAAACTTGTCAAACTTTCCATACAATCAGATTTTAACGAACACCGCCTACGATTACAGACGATTTGGTGCAACCCACCCTTAGTCTGACATCTAAGTGCTGTAATGTCATTACCTTTGTTCGTATACAAGTCGTCATGGTTACCTGTTTGTCTGCTTTGTAAAAATTCTCTAACTTTGTTTGCTGCAAAATATGTAACAACTGCCGACAGTGAGTGCATAAATCATTGTAGCAAAATATATTCGGATAATATAACTAAAACGAAAATTTAAATAGAACACTTAAAAATAAAAACATCGTGTATGACTAAAATATTTGGAGTTATCAAGTTTTGCAATTTGGTAGTACAGATGATAAGTACTAATGATACGTAGACATCTATTGAATTGGTTTTTATTTTTCTATAGTTGAAATTCATAAGTCCTGAACCTTTCTAATAAGGTCTAAGTTAAGGAATGGTTTGGCGAATCCTCAATGAAAGGTTTTTTTTTTGATAAATTACAAATGTCTGCCACGCCTAGTGGCAAAGTGATTAGTAGCACTTACTCGTGTATAGTTTATCTTTGAGTACCTATTACGTATAACAGAACAAAGTTACAATTCCAAATCAAATCCATCAATTAGGTACACGAGATCATTAACGCGAAAGACACTGCAGAGGCCGCGTCGATCAAGCCAAGTTCGATTTCTCTAACGTCACCCAAGGGAGCGGCCGCAGCCGTGCCAGTCAACTGTCCTTGTCGCACTCCTGTTACACCGGCGTACTAGAGTGCGACAACAGCATAGACCTTACAAATTGGCCGTTACGATACCGCATTAGATCACAATCTTCTACGTACAGTTATCGAAGCCGTATAAATAAGCTGAGTTAGTACCGAAGTACAGTGGTGAATTGAAATTTATCAAGGAAATGGTTCGTAGGTAATCTCTCACATATAAGTGAAATCTTATTTACCTACTTCTCCGTTCAATATAAGGGCAGCAAATGACATCCTTCCTTTGATGTGTTCACGGTAAATTTCATATTATATTTTCTGTTCCTTAGTAAACCTTAAAGCAATTCTACGTCAGTTGACTACAAGTAAAACATACCTGAATATTTCTGATTCGACTGTCTTAACTTTGTTAAGTTTATTGTATCGCCCCCAAACTCGGTAGCGTAGGCGTGTCGGATAGGCCTTATTTATAATGTTTCCCAAGGGACTGGATGTCGAATCTCGGGCGGAGGCCTGACGATACAAATTCTCTCATTTTGCTTACAAGATTACTTTAAGCTAAAATTGTGTAATAAAACGTTTGAATAGCCACAAATTTATTTTTGAAAGACAAAGATTTAAAATTATGTTCAGTTTGTAGCTCTGTTAAATTAGTAGTTAATTAAGCGTTTGTTCAAAAAGTTTTCTTCATTCACTTGTGGACTCTTTATTTAATATTTCTGTGCAGTCATTTATGTTACACGAGTAAAATTAGTGTATTACATGTACTAAAAACTCTCTCACAAAGGCTCGTAATAACTCACATTAGCTAAAAACTACCGCAAAGTCGAAACAAAAGTTGACTCAACCCGGTGCGATTTAATACAACTCTCTCGCTGCAAAAAAGGGTTGTCCACTTCACGTGTGAAACAAAAAGCGTCGCAATTCCCACTCAAACAAATCACCGCTAAACAAACGTTTCTACAGGTAGGAATAATTCAGCGAAAGGTCACCTGTTACGGGTATTCGGCATCGATCATCGGGAGTGCGTAGCGTCGACCTTCCAGTACCTAATGTGGCCCGAGGGACCGCCGACGCCGGCGCCGAGACGTGACCTCAGCTCCCGCTTGTCAAACTCAACTTATCCAATCCTATTTAACACAAGCACAAATTTTTTAAATCAGTAATTTACGCAGCCATATTATTCTATTCTATTTTAAATACAGCTCTGCAGTCCACCAGCGTATCTTATCTTGCAAGCACTTATGACTTATACCTATATGGTATTTCCTATGAAAATTTTCACCAAACGATGGAGTACTACGTTTTGCATCGTGTAAATTTTGATAACAATGATGATGAAATATGACAACAGCTTATATCGACTAAGTTACATACTCGAAAATGTTCAAAAGCAGACAATTTACAACGGCCGTCATGAATGTAGAATGCGTACGCTTCAACATGAATATTGACGATGCTATTTCGTTACCTAACATCAGGGATTTATCGCTGTTTTGTAACCAGATGGGGAATTTAAAAATGCTCCTTCGTGGCCGAGTTTGGTGTGCGCAGACAATCCGCGCGGCGCGCGCGCCGTTGACAGCATATCTCCTCGCGTGTATTGTTCGTGTCCTAACCGCCGACTTTCCATTTATTTCTCTATGAATACGTTATTACCTGCTCGCCCCCGCTTATCAAAGTTTATTTGCAGCGTGTGGTTTACTCTGTACCGGTGCTTATTCGTTATTACAGCGCCGGAGTGTTTTATTGCCGGGGCGGGGCTCAAATCGCGTACGACGCCCTTGTTTTTCGCTATATTCCCCCGATCTTTTCAGGATTTGAACTTTATTTTTATGTCCTTTTTTCTTGTTGCAGATCGAAGACGCCATGTTAATGTTCGACAAACAAACCAATAGGCACAGAGGTGAGTAACGATAAAAAATTTCATAAAGTATTCGTTAAACAATAAACCTTTATTGAGCCGGCTGTAATTTCAATAGCTCGCGGTCAAAAACTGTATGTTTGCGTGTTGTAACGTCTTATACTCCGTTTACTAATAATTAATTGACCATTAGAATCACGCAACTGAATTTCGTTTGAACCCTGCCTACACATGTAGATTATAGGTATGAGTAGCCGACGTTTGCAGTTGAACAAATAATAATTCAAAATAATGTTAGAACAGTGACAGGTAGTTTTGTCAAGTTTATATTTATACTAAAGTAGTGAACCATCAATTATATACAGCGTATTAGAAAAACGTGAAATAAATTCATAATCTTGTAACATATATTTTTAGTTAAACGCCCGTAACTTAGAAGGTAGCCGAAGGCGCGCACGAGCACTCAGCTGTCGTAGTGTCACCATCTTTTCGCTTACAAAAACAGCCACATTCCAAAGGCTTGCAATGTATGTCACACAAGGAAACATATCATTTTTGTGCTCATCTCGCCTCATTTCACTGGCCGTCTTCGCCACAAAGTCGTCGTTCGTAGCCTAGCTACGGATAAATACAGACGCCAACGCTCGATGAAACACGGCTAGCGGAGTAAGACATGTCACACTGTAAAGATAGCCTGCCCTCACATCGCGATACAAAGTGGGCGAGAGAGGCAAGGGAGTTCAAGGATCGCTGGTGGAGGTTACAGCTCTGGCGAAGCGAAACGAAGGTTCAAGGTATCGATACTAAATAGGCTCACCGATTTCGGTATTGTGTTCCCTCCCTCGTATTGCAACTATTCCCGGCTAATAAATAACAAATCGACGCCCGAATAAAATGTATGGCTTCCTTATGTAGATTTCTTTGTAGGTATCTCATGCGGGTGAAAGGGAAAAATTGGTTGAAAACCGTGCAGTATTGTTGAAACATTTATCTTAGCGAACAGTTTATTTATCATGTTGTTTATCATAAAATTAATCAGCTTTACCGTTGGTACGTCGTCGTCGTCGTCGTTAATTTTAATAATACGTAACTAACACAGGTAAATTTTCTTTCTTAGACTGCTATGGTGTAGGTATCTATCTATCTATATATATATATATATTACGCGAGGCCGATTTTTGTACACCCCATCAAATCAAGAGTTATGGTCCGATTTTAATAAATGATATGTCATAAGATTCGTCTAATGCTGGAGAGTTGCATAAAACTGTTATTTGTTCATATCTTTTTAAGAAAAAGGACTAAAAAATTGTATTTAAAAAACTACTATGAGGTGATCACGTGACTTTGGCCGCGTGACGTCACGCGACGTGGCTCTCCTGTTTTGAATTGATATAACACACTAAAAAATAAACAATAACTGAAGTCAAACCTGTAGTAAGTTCTTCAGCATGAGAAAATATACGTTTTGAAACGGCGACATATATCCACAACCCCAAGAAAATTAACAAAATACAAAATAAACGATCTTTTTGCAATGTTTACAATTTACATGAATGACAGACGTATTGTATCGTCATTTAATTCAACGTCAACATAATATTTTTTTCTTTTATGCCAGTATTAAATTGTCATGACCTTCTTACTTCAATAAAAATTATAATTATACAAACTCTTCCCATATTCGAAAAATTTGAAAGAAAACCTCTTTAGGTTTAAGCCATTCATTGTCTTGGACAAAATCTCTGTTATAGTCTCTTGGCATCATTGTTGACCTTAACAGTGCCTTGCGCGCCGATAGGAGTACAATTCCTATTGGCGATTTAGCCTTTAAAAGACTTTTCTAACCTCGGGATAGCAAAACGCCCAGCGGACTCCCCTTCCGGGTGGAGGCTCATGGTATTGCTGGACGAGACCGGGAATATGTTGGCAAAAATCCTCGCTTCCGGATCGGGAAGCAATAAGAAAATGCAGGCCCCAATGTCACTCCAATATCATGGAGTCCGTCCTTACCTGAGGCGCGTCGTGGAGCGGGTACTGTGAAGAAAGGGGAGTTCTCACGATGTTCTTCGGATAGCCAATAAAAAAATATTATGACGAGAAAAGTTGAGGGCCACGGGTTCCGGGGTAGACTAGCCGCTAGATAGAGCACCCAAATCACTGGTGCCCTGCAACTATATCTACACGAGGCCATCCATAAGGTGATAGGTGATAGGAGCCTATGGAGGAGTCTGGTTAGTAATAATTGGACATTATGTCCTCAGCGTCGAGGGAACGACTAATGGTGATGATGTGCCGCATCCACGCTATCCGGATAACTTAGCTAGCAGTCTACTTTAGGCTTGGCTTTGATCCGGCATAATGTAACACTGAAAAGGAACTGTCGATTTTTAAGACCCCTTTTTCAAATATTTTTGGTGTTCCTAAAAGAGGCACAAATTACAGAAATCTATCTATAGTAGTTGTTCCTTTTCTTAGTAACTATCGGAATTTCCGTATTTTAGCGGCATCGAGACGCCGCTACGGGACTCGTATTTTTAAATAAACACTGGATCTAATTATATTTTGTTCCAAAACACTACTCTGCTACTGGGACGTATATCGGGTCAGTTTTATTATCCCCACAACGCGTAAGATTTTAATTAAAATCCACGAAAATGTATCCAAGGCCGACCATCTTTTGTTGCCAACGAAGGTTCCTTTTCAGCAGTTACAACAAACACAGTGTTAAATTTGCTTTTGTAATCCCTATTACGCAAAAACAGGTTGACCCAAATATTCAGCCTGGGTAAAATATCGTTGCGCCGTCATTTGTGCAAGTTCGCAAAAACCAATCCTGTTTCATTCCCAGCTCAGGAAAAACGAGCCTTTTTCTTGTCGCTTTAAGATATAAAATTATATACGCATTTCTATCCACGTCTAAAAGCGGACTGATGAAATTTGTAACCTCACTCGGTAATTAGTAAAAAAGCTTACGCGTGTAATTCTCAATCCCCTTTTTGGAATTTATGGTGATTGTAGTATGTAGCGATATTAAAAATATACTATAGTATTTTCATGTATAGTTAATACGAAGTAAACTATAGGACAGCATAATTTTCCGTTAAATTATGCTGTCGTACAGTTTATTTCGCATTTCAATAAAATTGCTCCTTACGATCACGCTTCAAATACTACGTAATATTATGTAAGGAACGGGTGTACTTTTTTTATTGTAAATATTCCTAATATATAGGCTCATACACAGGCCTGGTTATTATCCCCAAAACGTAATCAGTTGGGTCGGGTTATATTAGCAAGAAATGTAAAAATATCCCTGTTTATTTGTATCAAACTCGGGCAAGAGGCAACCCAAACGCGTATTCAAACTGAATATGAATGCAAACTGCCCCGACGAACGGGCGAAATGGCGAAAATCAAATTAGGTATATCGTGAATACTTCACGGCGACGCTGGGAAAAAAATTGAAATCAAATATTCATTGACTTTCAACCGGATAAGCCGGCCCGCAGCCATTTCAATACATTTTATTATCTATTTTTTCGTTGCGGAGGCCCGGACCACGGCGAAGGCACCGCAAGACTACAGAATATCCCGTCGCCTGAATTATAAGCACAACAATAGTTTTAGGCTTACAGAGCAATTCGAGGCGAGTTGAATGACCTGCAGCGATTATGACGAAACGTGTAAAGATGACTCACGTGTTCCCTGTTAATTTTTCCCCACTTCAATTTTGATTTAGCGATAGTTCATTGTCTAGTAATAAATATTACGAGAGTCCCGTAGCGGCGTCCCGACGCCGCTAAAATACGGAAATTCCCATGGTTATTCAGAAAATGAACAACTATAGGTACAGATACCTACATTTCTTTAATTTGTACCTCTCTTAGGAACACCAAAAACATGTAAAAAAAGGGGTCTTAAAAAGCGACAATTCCTTAATTTTCACTGTCACATTATGCCGGACCAAAACCAAGCCTAATAGTAGACTGCTAGCTAAGTTAGTTACCCGGATAACGTGGATGCGTTACATCATCATCATCAGTCGTTCCCTCAATGCTGAGGACATAATGTCCAATTCTTGCTCACCAGACTCCTCCATAGGCTCCTTATGGATGGCCTTGTGTCGATATAGTTACAGTAGGACACCAGTGATTTGGGCATTCCGTCTAGCGGGTAGTCTGCCCAGGGACCGCTGGCCCTCAACTTTTCCCGTCATAATATTTATCTACTGGCTATCCGAAGACGTCGTGAGAGATGTTCGAAATATATGAGGATGCGGTCCTGACATACTGTCGATAGTCGACAACTTAACGTAGCTGGATGGACTGGTTTGTTCGCCTTGCAGTCCATGGTATTAGAGATTTTCAATCAAAATAGTTTGCATAATTATAATTTTTGTTGAAGTAAAAAGGTCATGACAATTTAAATCTGGCATAAAAGAAAAAAATGTTAAATTATGACGTTGAATAAATGACGATGTAAACTGCGATACAATACGTCTGTCATTCATGTAAACATTGTAAAAAGGTCGTTTATTTTGTGTTTTGTTAATTTTCTTGGGGTTGTGGATATATGTCGCCAACTCAAACCGTATATTTTCTCGTACTAAAGAACGTACAACAGGTTTGAGTTCAGTTATTGTTTATTTTTATAATTTGTTATGTCAGCGCACAGTAGTTTTTATAAATCCATTTTTTAGTCGTTTTTCTACAAAAATATGAAAAATAAAGAGTTTTATGCAACTCTCCACCATGAGACGAATCTAATGACATACCATTTATTAAAATCGGACCATAACTGTAGATCTGATGGGGTGTACAAAAATCGGTCCCGCGTAATATATATATAGATTGAGCGCCATCTTGGTGAAATTGTGAAAGCACTTTTCCGCTGTTGGGGCATATATAGCACTCTAGTAAATGATGTAAAACACGGAAAATATTTTCGATTAGTTTCCCTCAGTCTAGATTTACCCGCTGCACCTAATATAATTTTATTAATATTCATGTACTTAAGTTAGCCCCCTCAAGGCCAAACTCATACCGTAACTATCTCTACAGTATTCAGTTTAACAGCATCGTGTTGGTTGTCTTGATAATTAAATAATTCAATAAAAAATTTCATTAAACATGTATTACATGTTTATGTAGGTATAATCCGACGACAGTCATAACAAACCTGCCCATTTGCGCTGAAACTCGAGATTTCTAGTTCTTTTGTTTTTCTATTGTTTGATGCAATTTTTTTATCTGTGTCCATTATTTTTGTCTGTACATCATGTGTTGAATGGGGACTTAATACGTAGGGTGATTTTTATGTAAAGCTGTTGAAAATATGAGAAATAAAAACCTTTTAGCCTTTACAGTACATTAAATATGCGCGAATAATGCGTTTAATAGCACCCTTTACTTTTATTTACGACATTCGTTGGTAAAAAAAATACGGCATCCCTTCTCGGAAATATTCCATTGTCTTTTTTTAATAAATTAATATGAAAATTTTATTTGTTGTTAATTGCTTAAAATTAAGATTTTAAGCAATTAACAACAAATAAAATCACAAAAATTCGGCGGTTATGTTATCAAAACATGTTTCCGAAAACTCCCTCGTTCTTGTTCGTTTGGCATTCAAAGTGGCAGCGTAGACTGAATCAAATGTCATTATAAAAGGTGAACGCGATGCGTGAGACACCAAGTTGTTAAATATTAAAAGAAAAAGAACTAGCGGAACTAATCTCAGTGGGGTGGATTCCATTCCGTCTCTGGTACGGAACACGCGCCTATGGGACACATTTCATCGAGTGCGTGCCCTACTACCGTGAAAATTTCACCTTTCACTTTGCATAAGAGTAGTGTTATCTATATTTCATTCGACTCTGTTTGCGATGTGTAAAGACGCCTATCGCGTGAATCATAAATGACGATCGTTTCCGACGAGTGTCGTATAGTTTCTTTCACTCAAAATAGAGGGATGTCTATGTTCTTCATTCCATTTTTATCTCACGCGTTTTGCAGGTTATTTCTTTTTAAACTCCTGTTTGCATAGTTTTGTTTTACGAAAAGATTTAACTGCTATTTATTTTTACAAATAACTTGAACGGTGTCAGGTTGATGCGTGTTTGTAGCAGCGAATAACTCATAAATTGCATTCGAATCAAACACAACACACGTAAATGTTATATTTGTTTTGTATTGCATTCAATTTACCGAACACTTTCGCTATTTTTGTACACGTCGAGGCAATTCCAACACGAGTAAGCTTCTGGAGTAGAGCTCTCAGACTCTGTAAAGTTTGCTATCTTAGACGGTAAGTCATGCCAGACGATTTTGGTCTGTATGAGTAAACAATAAGAGTCGTGGTTTTATAAGTTCGTAAGCAGTATTCGCCGAGTGCTAAGTGGCGGCACGTGGGAGTGTCCCTGGGGAGCGAGCACATCGAGCTTAGATGCATCTTGTGGGAAACCAAACCGCCCTGTTAATATTACGTGTATTACAACAATTAATTCATTTTACAACATCGTTATACCGAGGTAAAGTACGGTTTACACCGAAATTAAAGACCTTACTTGATTCTGTGCTTAATTACACGTTCATGAGATGTATTTCCATTAGGTTATTTCAGCATTTTGTGATGCGGAATTGGTGTGATAGCATGAAGTAAACAGCTATCAGTGCGAACGGTCAACCAAGCCGGTACAAATCCTTTACTTTTTACAATAAGTTTCTGTTAAAAAAAAAAATTTAGGTACAAGCTTTTATTGCGAACTGTTACAATATTTTTCGATTTATATACTCTTTGTTCTAATACACGGTTCTAATGAGCCCAAAGACGAGTTTATCTTGTGTAGTTTAAGAGTTGCTATGGCTAGCTTCTATCTTCCATAATCATATCAGTTCGGTGGTACCATAATATTGCTTTGTCACCAAACTACATACTTTTAATGTTGATTTCTTTTGTGAATTTATGGTGAGCAATAGAGAATGAACAATACAATACAAATTTGTATTGTATTGTATAAGTACCTATGCCAAATTGCATCTCAATCGGTTGAGGATAACTGGTCCAAAACAGGGAATACTAACAGGGAAAGTTAAATAAAACCATATAGAAATGAGCGCTGTCATGCCTTACCTTCCAAATGCACGTCTAAAGCTGTACAAATTTTATGATTATATCGTATTGAAATATTTTGGTACCAATGGCTAATTATATTGGTAAAGTTAAACAAAATGCTGTTCTCTAAACATAATTGGCGTTTATGTATGACACTTCACCAAAATATTGTAGCTAAATAAGCTTTTATTCACTTGACAAGGACCTCCTGTATTCGGTCGTTTCTAACAACGACACTACTTGTTAGTGCATATCGTGTTTAAAATTAGATTACTGCCGTAAATTCATAATTGTTAAAATTAATATTGCCCGTATTACGTCATGCAGAATAACGCAGAAACGTATTTGATAGTTTAAACTAACAGTACATAGGTTTATTTAGTGAATGTTTGTATAAAACTGATTGTCCTCAATGTAGTGTACTTATTTGTAACTGTAGTTAAAATGAATGATAACAAAGTAATATAAATAGATAACCGCAACATAACGATTTGTATGTAGTTTAAGGATCAACTAAAGATTTTAGTAGCATTTTATAGATTTAGATAGTTTTAATAACGTAAAGTCCAAAACGATAATGGGGATGTTCACTCAAAATTTATTAGTATCCAAATTATTATCCAAAAGAAAGAAGACATAAAACTATGCCAAGTGGTGAAAATCCCATTAAAATATCTCAATAAATAACGAAGCCACAACCGTTTGAGTTATTTTAATTAAGAAATCGCTACAAATCAGTGACGTCACTGACCATTGTAAATGACGATCGTTCAATACAGAACTTCATTTTGCGAAAAAGGGACAGGACATGGCCCCAGTTAAAAAATTTAACACTTATAATTAAATATGCTTTTGAGTTACTTTTCGCCATTTTATTGAGAATTTTATTACTTTTCGAGAAAATTTGAAGTTATTAATTTTCTTATTTGGTGTCAACATCACTATTCTGAACTCTTGGTTCACATTCAAGTGCAGCCTTTTGCGTTAACGCTTATAAAACACGCGTGAGCGCGGTGCAATAATAATCAGTTCAAAATCGAATTGAATTTTTAATACTATACAAGTATATAGTGTTGGGTTCCTGGAGGTGAGCAAGGTTGCCAGAGCTCCCGATGATGCTCTGTGTTGAGAGCGAGGGACCTAAGTTTGTCCCATCTGTTGTCAACACAGTGCATCCTCAAATTTTATAAAGGGTCGGTTAAACTTTCAGAACAGTATCTTAACTTATTGAATACACCGTTACTAAGCCTTCACTTGGTTAGCAATCAAATATGACGACAAGACGGCTCTTTCTTAAGGAATTTGAATCGAACAACCGTTAGCTAGTTTTTGTTAGGTAGAGGGCCGTCTAGTGGTCCACAAAACGGATATTATCCTAAATACTTATGTAAAAAAAAATACAATGAATAGTTCGTTATTTAAGCCATCAGTAAGTATCGCTCTTCATAACGGGCCTGTAGTACTGACTAATCTAAACCGTTTCAAATCCTTGGAACAAATCAGCGTTACATTTTCGTAGCATTTTTGTTTGTGCATTTTCCTAAATAGAATGTTGATATATTGATACGGTATCGTCTCTGGCTCTCGGGAGACGGCGCGGTTGAGTGAGAATGCATCCCGTTGCATTGCATATGAGAAGATGTGGCCTGCACGCTCTGGGACCGCGAGGTAATCACCTGCTGCGCGCCTCTTTGTATATTTTCAAGACTGAGTAGCAGATATTTAAGTTCTTTACTGGTTTTTCTTCTTGTGAAGTTGTTTGGAATGTGGTGGATGATTTTTAGTAAGTGTAACAAAAACAAAAGATACATTTTAACTGGTTCTACGATATGTTTAATAACAAATACTTTATGTCATTAGACTTTGTAATTTAACTGCTCAATCATCAAAAGAATCAACGTGCAAAAATAAAGATTTTTATTAAAAAATATATTTACTTGACGGTTGGCCAGTTCAACTGTTATTTGATGACATTTAAAAGTAGTATATTATGCTAAACCGTTTCCTCGTTTACCAATATTATTTTTGAATAAATGGTATACATTACGTAGTTAGTTTAAATACCCTGAAGGTATGATAGTCAAGTAGCCTGCGATACTTACGGACCCGGACAACGTAATCACTTCATATTCCAGTGTTCCAAACCACACGCGTGGCCGTGCCGGATGTTTTCCCCTGGATTTTCCCCAGACTACTCTCCAAAAAATAGCCTGCGATAACCCTGTAGTTGTAAATTTAACTTTAATCTTCGATCGCACACTTTAACTAGAATCAAATTCGGCCTGAAACCACTTCCAACCCACCTCAAAATACACAACAGCACACTTAAACTGTTATATACATTTCTATGGGCAACCATATCTCCCTGTTGCAACAAGTAACAAGTTCATTTACACGTTAGTGGTGGATTGAGATCCCAGCGGGGAGAAGTACCTACTATGGAAAATACTGCAGAATTTAGTTGGTCTGTTTTTCACTGGTCGGTAGGTATACCTACATAAGTGGTTTGTTCAACTACGTAGTTGGTGGTTTGCATATTTTACGCTGAGTTACAAAAAGTTTGCCGCCGATTTTACGGTGCAATACCGAACGATCAATACAAATCGCATAGGGAGTAAGTACTACATAGTCATAAAGTAAAAAGAGTACTATTGTTATTGATCCATATTAATGTTCCTTAATCCTTAGTAGTTAACACAGCCTGTCATTATATTTGTGTAAACCGACCAAAGAAATCACGTACGAGTTCAGTCTCTATCGTTCAATAATTCCTTTGGCTTGAACAACAATACCTCCTTAAGAAAGGATAGCAATAAATCGAAACCTCGAATTGTTCGTCAATGGAGCATTAAGGGCCCGACGCTTCGACAATGTACATTAGAAGTATGTTTTAGCAAATCATTTCCTACTGAAAAGGGATGGATATAAAAATAGTGAGTGCGGGAAATGACACAGTAGAAAGGCTATTGTAGACATCCTTACCAAGTCAAGGTAAATAAAGTGGTAGCAATTGAAAAGTCATCCATTCCGGGGCCGAGGAAAATTGACTACGACCTTCATAGTGTCAGGCGGAAGTACAAAAGGGGAACACTCATAAAACAACTAATAAATCTGATTTCATTTTGTATAGGTATCTCGGTTATCAGTGTTATTATCGCTAAATAAAATGCCTGTCATTAAGAGTACATCGTACCTATACTCCCACATGAATTTCTTAAGAGTAAACTTTAATTTACAATTTACACCTAAATTGTGTTTAACAGAGGGTAGAAACGCGAGTCTCTGTCGACCTTTCAGAACATCGATCGTCGTTTCCATTTGTCTCGACAACTACCTACAACCTAAATACTATTTATGGCTATTAGTGTTTGGGTGCTGTAGAGTTAGGAAAGACCCATTACTATTATACATTACATAAATAATTATGTGTAATGAGTTAACTTCGACCAAATGTAATAAATTTATTTATACTTATTTTGCGAAATACTTGTGCATTTCACACAACCAAGTTTTTTTGTAGTATTGTGTTTTGAAGTATTCACCATTGACACTTCATAGTTACTGCTGATTTGACGATTGGCAATAAAATAGTTTTTATACGAATATAACACGGTTGTTAGGTAATAAATGCGTTGTAATTTAGCTATCATATCATATCTATATCTTTCTTATTCTCTTATTAGTTTTCGGTACCTAACTATTTGTAAAGTTTACCTTTGTTACATAAATTATATACTTCTCCATAAGAACTTTCTTCATCATCAATTCATATGAAAAAGCGTCATTAGCGAACTATTTAGCCCCACTTCAAAAGACCGAAAGCAACTTAAACTTTATTGTCAACATGGGCCTTCAATAAAACTGTTGTCGAACTAAGGTGTTGACGATATTCGCGAGTCGCGTAATTATGCGACCTCCGCGACAACTTAGCCACTAAAGCATTACCCCAAGTCCTTCTGTCACATTAACAGGAACACTTTAGCGCGAGTTACTCGCGCTTGTTTTGGCTATATTAAAGGATTCCAGGCATATCTCAAAGCGACTTGCTACGCAGCCATTTATTAACCATCTTAATTACTAAGGCCAAGTTAATTATACCGGGTAAAACTTAACGCCTAAAGAGCGTTATCCCGTTAATTTAGTAGCAAGTCGCGTTCGCCGAAATCTCTTTATGTCATACCCTGTGGGATATCTTTGAAGTTGCTTCACGATTTCAAATCGCACCTTAAAATAATGACTTCGCCTCAACTTTTTTCATAATAAAATTATGGTAAAATCTTTTGATACTTGGAATGATTTAAGGCTGTTCTTTATTTATGGCCTCCAATATATTTTTTATATCTCGCTGAATAAAAAGTCAGCTGAATTTTTTGGTCCTGTATTAAGCACCGTAATTAAATCACAGTCCAATTCAGTAACAACATCATTACTGCAAATGTTTCCTATGCTTCTGAATACTTTGCGTAGTCCTAAAGCGAGCAAAACAAACTTACCTACATTAATGCACATCCATTTTCACACACTAAAGAAACATTCCATAACATTATAGCGGATGCAATGAAAACCTATTCCAATAAGCAAGAACGCTGGGTGCGGTCGGTTTACGTATGGCATGCACAATTGCAATCAGCCTAATATGTTGAACAGTAGGTTCATCTCATTATCACGAGCGACCACAGGTGAATGATGGCGCGGCGCCGGCGCCGCCGTTTTGTTTGCGGTCGATTTAACGCCGAGGACAAATTGCGTGTTTGCTGCCACAGCCGGGAGATCATTCCAGAACAGAGAATAAATTGACGAATTACTTTTGGACAATTTGGGATAAACATGAATTGTTTTGTACTCACTAGTGCTCTTTTGTATTGTTTTGTAATATGCAAATTATACCTGGACAGGCAGTGTGGCGACAGTCCATGTGTGATTTGTTAATGGTTCCCGCAGACCGCAGACATTAATACTAATTCTATGTAATCAATGCGCGACGTTGTTCTAGAACCAGTAACAATGTACTGGTTCTAGAACAACGTCACCCACAAAACTCAAAATTATTTGAAATTAGGTTAAATCTGACTGAAAATCAAATATGGATATCCCATTCCCGAATGTTAATGATACACAGGGCCTAATAATATTTTTGGAGTGTTTGTCTATCTGTTTTATACTTAACAGCTTTCTCGAGCACACGTATGGGGGTAAGCAGTCAAGCCGTCTGCCAAACATTGATATCAAGCCAGTGAATATCTAATATAAGTGACTAGATTGTCCTAATGGGAGTACTACAGCGGTGTCGACGAAATTTGGAACCTAAATTTGCATACAAGTACGTAACCTACAAAAAGTTTTCATTTTTGAACGTTACTTACGATACCTTCACTTAAAGGGCAAATATCAAATTGTCAAATGTCATCATTCATTAAAAGAAATGGCGAGACATGAATTACAATTAAATCATTAAATATATACGTTACTGAAAGAGCCCCTCAATTTAACTGATTCACTGAAAAACATCTTTTAAGATAAAGAACCTTTCTTATTTATTTCCTTGTCGAAAGTGAACTAACTCTTGTTTTCATCCTCTTAACAAGAAAGTAATCTGTCGACCTCCGTAGCGGTAACGGGATTTTTATGTAACAAACTCGAGTCGCGCCTACCCTCACCTAGCCCCGGGGTCTCTCAAGAAATCCCCGCATTATACTCGCCTGCCAGATTCTACTAAGGATTCGGAGTAATATACATTTTCCCGTGTCGGAATTACAGCTGTATTTTGCTCATGCAACATAAAATCGGCATAAAGGCGACGCCCATGAAAAGGCTCCAGCGAGAACCTACCCCCAGCCTTTATTTAGTTGGCTTCAATGTAACAATCCACTGAAAGTTTTACTGTCGACTGTTCTAGCCTCGCCGTTTCATAAGTGGGCACCGTAAAGTGTAACAGGGTACAACACAATGCACCGCGCGTAAGACTAATTCGACCGACATGCGATACACGGAACAAGGTTCTAAACCAATACACTAAGCTTCACTTGACTGCCAAGTGAGCAAACATTTTATTTTATGTCAAAACTCGCAAGTAAATTTCCAAGTTTCTCGCACCCTCTATATTATACGTTGAATAATAAACCGATCTAAACTTACCTATTGATAAAAGTATCTCAAATGTTTTAAATACATCAGCTCGCTTAGATTAATAGGTCAACCATTGCTTAACTTTTAAGGGGTTTCTAAAACTTACGGTACTTTTCACTTCTCAAGCTCTAAAAATGTGTGATATTAGACTTGTCAAGCGAGGCTAAAGTACTAAATTTAGCCCCTAGGAAAAATATGAATACATATACATGATTTACAATACATTTTAATTTGATCAGTCAAAATACTTCACCTATTAAATCCACCAATCACAGAACAATAATTTAACTCTTTTTAAATATTTCGTATTGGGTATCAACCAACCAGACACAGCTTTACTAAAATCAACCAATCAGGAAAGAATTAATTTGTCTAAAGATTAAGTTTGTAGTAGTCCTTATTGCAAAATAATTAAAAAAGTGATTAAATTGTTTGAGAAACGCTTTGAAGCGCTGAATGAAGGTCAGTAGCTTTTATCTGTCAAAGCAGTTTTGGAATTTATTGTTAATTTTGGATGGATGACCTTTGTTTATTTATTTTCTCGCAATCGAAGTGAAAAGTAGAGTGTATAACTCTGGTCTAAAAGCCATATTACCCCTCAAACTAATAACTATCTCGTGGTAATATGGCTCATTTTAAACCCTTGTCATAAGTAATATGTAAGTCACACATTATCTTATCGTTAATTGATACATTACCACGAGCAGGAATCATTACATTTTGTGCTTAGCGACACTGCGTACTTATGTTCTTGAAATAATATCCTTACATGAAGGTAGGTATTTATATGAGTCTACGAGGCGGACTTTCAACACGTATGCTTAGTCGGGCAACAGGTGCGAGGGACGACCCGCACCTCACTGCAAACTCATAATTATAATCACTAGCTATCCCATTCTCCACCGCCTTGAGCACAACTGAAAGAAAAACAGCCTATGCGTAATACAAGCGCGCCCCACTTATATTGCCAATCCAAGTTAATTAAAACATTAATTCAAAAACCGCAGAATATTAATGCCCCGTTTTAAATGACGCAGTGATTTACTGAATAAAACCGATTTAATTGGCTATGTCGATCGATACGAACACGAACGCAGATCCCTTTATAGGTGATCAATTTAATACATTTCAACTTGTCATTGACGGGTGGCGGAGTGCGCCAGGCGGGTGGCGGGTCACAACACTGCGACTGAAACTTTCTGGCGGCGACAACATCACTACATTTACACATTTTGTTCGCTTGTCAATTAAATGTCACACGTGATTCGTTGCGAATTTACTCACTCATTCGCGCATATCAACCGGCCAAATGGAAATTTGCATTAAAACACATTCTCATCGCACAGCCTCGCGCCCTGTCCATCATTGCGATTAAGTTTATTTTAACTGAAACAAATATCGGTAATTTTCTTTTAACTGATTAAATCAAATTAACCTTTAGGGAATTTATACAATTGACCGTCGCTGCACCTCAGACAAGAACGTCTGTCTCGACATTTATGGTCATTACTATTTTGCATGTGACTATCGGGTGACCTATTCCAACTGTACATATGTATAAATGCGAAGACTGCTTTGGCAAAATACAAACGGCTATTTCAGAGGACAGTACAAACGTAAATTTCGTTTGCAATTTTCTGACAACAAAATTGGAAAACAACAACGCCAATGGCCAACTATTTGGATGGAATATTAACTTTCGTATTAGCGACGAGTACGAAACTGCTTGATATTTTATGAACCCTGTCTGCCGTTGGCTATTACAGTTAGGGATGGTACAGTCAGGTAAATATTTTGCAAGCTTTGATGGAGCTGTAAGAGGTTTGGCCCATAAATCCGAGACAGACTGGAGCACGCAACGAATGTGTGCGACGAGCAGATTTATTCGTGTATCTTCTATGCCAGTGCACGCTCACCGCCGGAAAATATTAGCTACCTACGCGGAATACAGTATAATAATTTAACATTTACGCACTTTTTTGCATTTACATTTTAGGGTTGTTCTTTAAAATCCGCTAGAGTGTTTGGAAAGTGTTGATTAAAACTGAATTTACCTAAAGAATGGGTATTTGAAAGTGTGTCTTAGGGTAAATTAATGCATAATCTGTTACCTAAATTATTTATTAAGTGATAGGAGCACTCGTGGCCCAGCGGCGCCCACGTACCGCGAGCGGTATGCGAGGTTAAGCAACGTCGGGCCAGGTCGGTTCTTTGATGGGTGACCGATTTTAGTGGTTATTAACTGAGCGCTCCCGTGCTTTGGAAGCCCGTGCCGTTGATCGCTTCTGTAAAAACTAGTGCCTACGCCAAATCTTGGGATTAGGTAGCGGACCCCGGGCGAGGATGATGATTTTTAAGGGATATATAAAGCAACGTGTGTATTAAAAAACTGTTTGTACTTTGTAAGAAATCAATGTGAACATTTACCAACATAATAACTATGAGTCTCCATTGAAAATATTACAATAATTTGATTCCTTTCTTGATAGGTATTGAACATGTTAAAGTTAAGAACAAACTTCATAGATCCAAAGTTCAGATAATGAGGCAAAAAAAATCCCAGTTTCCCAACAAATGAAAAGGCGAAAGTTATAGACTATTAAGGTATTAAAAACCAGAGCATCGACGAGGTGCAGTGTGTCAATCTGGAATTAATTTTAACTTTGCTGGTCAAAGCGAACGTTGTATAGCCCAAGGGACCGAACGGGCATCAAATCGAATAGAAGGTTATAATTGACTGCTACCGAGTGCACAACAACCAAAACGCCGTAAAGAATTCAATCGAATTTAAACCGTACGATTTGCGCCTAAATCTCAAATTTCTTATGTATTTTAAGATTAAACATTTAAGTATTATTTGTATCGTGTATATTCTTAGCAGAATAACTAGTACGTTATTTTCAAAAACTCGTTGTCGAAAATGTAACATAATTAACGTTAACTGTCATCCTTTAACAAGAAGCACGCGTTGCTTGACAGAGTGTAAGTAGATTTTATTTGCTCCAGAATACGAAATTACGTGTATATTTTACGACAATTATTGTGTAAATTAGGATCGTTATTTTCACTTGCTTAACGAATCATAATTGTCCATTAAACTTGTTTTGTTTTTCTGATTCGATTGTATTATAGGTAGTTAGATATAGTTTTAACCATTTTAACTGAAACATACATATGAAGACCAATATAATAGCAATAGAAATCTGCAGATGCAACGGAGTTGAACGTCGGCAAAATTTGATATTCAATTCTCTGATCGCTAGCAGCAACTTGTTTAGTAAACCACGGAACTATCAGGGGTTTCGTGTAGCGAGCCCCGAGGAGCGGCCGGCTGTCTCGCCCCGACAGCTCAGCCACCTCCGAGACCTCAATTCACACTCGTGATGGCCTCAGGACAATAATAAGCTTGTTTGATGCGAATCCGTAATTAAACCACGGAAACTACTAACTATATTATTACGTTTATACGAGTCCTTAAGAATCCATTTTCATTAATACCCAATACGCATTTTTCTCTAATAACGTCAATAAACTATACTTACATATGAGTAGGTATAATAATGAAACCTTAAATATATAAAGGAGTACAGTCAAAAGCGGATCAACAAAGAAAAGTCCTTGCAACAAAGTTCTACAAAGCTCCTTTCCATAATACCTCAATAAGCGTATGCGAGCATTTGAATAATAAAAACCACATTCGTTCTATGAATGTCTTGTAATCTTTGTTCTCTGACAATGAACATTACTGTTGTTTGATGTCCACAGGTCGTTGATTAATGTCACCAAAATAACAGAGAGAGGTGGTCCATTTAAGAACAAGGAATTGCCCATACAATCGGGAATTTATTTGAGTCACATTAATTAAAGACAACGAAGCTAAAAAGAAACGGGGGAAACACCTAGTTCAGTTGATTTATTTAGTTTGTTACGAATTTATTAGACATATACAAATACCTACTATTAAAGTGTGGCTCTTGAGCGCTTTCGTAATTTACCGGTACCTGTCTAAGTGACTTGACTTGATAGTGTTTCTTTTAAGTGCTCAGAAGTTCACGACCTTAAGTAGCTATTTCCGTACCAGCTCCTAAAAGTCATCAGTTTAAAATCGGATCGAGATCTGCGCACGAACGCCCGAGTGGCTCGTGCCATTAAACATTTACGCGTTCGAGATAACGCCTGCTTTTTGTGTTGGACTACACATATTTTATAGGTCTTTTATTATTCCTTGATCCGATCGACGGCTTTCAAAGTTAAGTACACAGTTCATGCTCAAAGAAAAATATAGGTTAATTGCTGCGGGGCGTGGTCATGTTGAGCAATGTTTTAGTGTCAAATCAATCAAATGGGAATAGTTTATTCCACGATTATTTCTTATTTAGTTCTACCTAATTTGAGATTATCCTCTTCCATGCTTGGTTCAATCCAATCTCATCATAATGGTGTCGTTTTTATCACAACTGAATTACTTGTTCGTGAGTTTTATACAATTTTATTCGTTTTAACCGCCAAGTTCGATGTCCAGTCACATTTCAATCAATGTTTTGTCACTGCGGTAGCAGCACATAATTTTTATTTCACACAACCTTTTCCGAAAGCAATTACGTTCAAAAATAGAGGTTCGTTTTTTATCTAAACGCTAGCGACAAAAGCTATCACAGTCCGCTTTAACTTGTTGGAGCGCAACAAAAAGCAAATGTTTATTTTACCTGACTGAATTCCAGATTAAAGCCCTTTAAACTTCGTGTTACAAAAATGCGGTTGCTTGTGTCAATAAGGAGCAAAGTCGACATATGTTACGCGTGTCTATGTCGCCCGAGTAAGGGCAAGACTGGTCAGGATGACAAACAATAAAAAAGAAATAATGAATAGTCCAGAAAAACGGTCCGGCTCTCGTTACGAGCTACATGCATATATGATACGGCGAATATGACAAATGGCACGGCAGAGTATAACAAAGCTAGTGTGGCTCCAAGTGGCCCTTCAATTATGCAAATATACGCTGCGATGTTCGTCCGGTAACAATAAAACTGTTTAACAGCTGTCAAACGCGCCAGCCCGTGGAACATTTTTGTACGTAGTCTAGCCATAAATTCTGTCCCAACTTTTTCGCCATTTTAAATTTAATATTGGAACGTTCGATGTATTTTTGGTTCTTGATTATGCTTAAATAGACATTTGGCTGTCAGAAAAAGTATATTTGGCTCCAGGTATCGTTTCCCTGAAGATGGAGTGGGGCATCAAAGAGAATCGTGTCGCAGTGATAGCGTTATACAAGTATAACAAGCAAGTGAACAACATTTTCAAACTGCTGAAACCTTTGAATATAACAAAGAAATTTATCTATCGTACCATCAAGCGATACAACGACATCGGTTTAGTCGACGACCGGCCCTGGAGCGGTCGACCACGGCAAACAAGGACACCGGCAGCGATTAAAGCGGTAGCTGAGCGAATTCGGAGAAATCCGCTACGCAAGCAGAAAATCATGGCTAGGGAAATGAAAATTCCCCCTAGAACTATGTCCCGTATCATAAAACAAGACCTTAAGCTTGGGGCTTATCGACGGAGCACAGGTCAGCGATTGACAGCGGCCCTACGGAAAATAAGAGCGACGAGAGCTAAAGTGTTATGGTCGCGGCATGCAAAGGGCGGATATCGTAATATTCTGTTTACAGATGAAAAAATCTTTACTGTGGAGCAAAAATTCAACCGCCAAAATGATAAAATATATGCTCACAGTTCCCAAGAAGCTTCTGAAAAAGTTCCAAGGGTAGAAAGAGGCCACCATCCTGCATATGTCATGGTTTGGTGGGGAGTATCCTATGAAGGCGTCACAGAGCTTCATTTTTGTGAACAAGGGGTAAAAATACGTGCTACGAACTATCAAAAAGACATTTTGAAGAGAGTTGTTAAGCCGCTAAATGATACTTTATTTGCCGGTAAGCACTGGATATTTCAACAAGACTCTGCCCCTGCACATAAAGCTAAGACAACGCAACGGTGGTTAGCGACGCATTTACCCGAGTTTATTGCGGCTGAAGATTGGCCCTCAGGAAGCCCGGATCTCAACCCCTTGGACTATGGTCTGTGGAATATTTTGGAGGAGAAAGCCTGCTCTAAACCTCATCGCAATGTTGAGTCTCTGAAGTTAGATTTAGTGCGGGCAGCGGCTTCAATACCCATCGATACCGTCCGTGCCGTCATAGACGAGTGGCCGGACCGTTTAAAGAAGTGTGTTAAAGTAAAAGGTGGACATTTTGAATAAATATTTTATTTTATACAATCTGTATAGTATAATTAATAAAAATAACCCTAATTTATTTAAAAACTTTCTTGTATTTTCAAAATAAATGTCATTTCATATAGGACAGAATTTATGGCAAGACTACGTATTCCGGCTACCTTCTAAGCTATAAAATGAAAGCAGGTACATCAGCCGCATGACGGAACATGCAACGCTTATATTAAATTAGACCGCCTGGCCCGTGGTCATCCACTTTATTTTTATTTGAATCCCATGAAAATATGGAACGTGTTGGCTCGCTAACGTTCCAGAGTATACTCGCAACCGTTTTATTTGCGAGTCGATGTTTATGAATTTGCCAATAAACGCCCGAATGAAAGCTGTTACCTCTGCAATTTACCCTACACAAAATTGGTGACAAAGTTTACATTGCGGAGTATAAAACGCTAAAGCTAATTATCTGTAATGGCTATTTGGCTGAAATAAAAGTAATCCGTAAGTAATTTTGATAAAATAGTCTTGTTTTACGATATCTGCGGTCTTGATTGGTGTAAGTATCGCGGTCTTAAAGAGGGGTTATCATGCAATGAGCACATAAACGCTATCGCGAGGCGTGTGTCGCGCGTTGAAATGCTATCGGATCATTGCTTTGGAACAAAGTACTTACCATGAGTAGAGACAATTTTGTTTTCTTGAAAACTGTTTGTAAAAATAATACAGAGTTAACTATGTTGTAGATAGTTTTGTACACATTAGAATGCTCTAAATTGCTAGTAATTAAGCTGTAAAGATATTGTGTGTTCATTGATTGATTTTCCTTTAGAAAGTACATTGTTAATGACATCAAAATTACACTCGCTCCTTAGAAATTGATTAGATACAATTGAATTTAAGCTGTTAATAATGGAGTCGGGATGATGAATTTATTAATCAGGAGTAATTTTTCGCCGGTAGGTAACTCATTAAACTGATCCAGCACTGTAGGTGCTTCATCACTCAGTCAAATTGCGTTTTGCTTAATTTTCTTTCCCGGCAGGTGTGTTCGACAGAGCAATTATTTACACCGTCAGGGCCGACGGCTCCCCCTCCCTTACCCTTGCTACCAGTGCCTCACATCTGTGAGCACTTCCTCCTAGAACTGAGCTCCCTTGCTGTTGTCTCGATAGTTTGAAACTGTAAATTATTTCCGTTAACTTATTCTATTTCGCAAGACCACGAATTAAAATGTTGTATCATGGAAATCCTATAGTAAAATATGAAAATCAGTTTATTTTTTTAATTATCGTATGGCAATTATTTCGAACCGTGAGTTCTTCGAGAAGACAGTACGGTTGCCTGTTTTGTTGCACCATTTAGTACCACCCAGAGGTCATTTGTAGGGTACCGCTACCCTACAAATGACCTATACTCCATACGGACGCGGTGCAACTTCAGTCAAGCGAGTGGGCAACTTGACTGTTAGAAGTTCTCAAGCCGCCCGAAGGCTTCTAACTTGACTTACCGATTGCTATCATAGCCCGCAGCCAGGATCAACGGCATAACGTGCCTTCCAAAGCACAGGAGAACTCAGTTAATTACCACTTAAACCGGTCACCCAACCAAGAACTGATCTGGGCCGACGTTGCTTAACCTTTTGAAAAGGAGTAAGTTTCACGCAAATTTTATTCTGAACACCGTACGTAAGTTTTTTTTCCGCACCTCTTAGTATAATATTTTCCTATGTAATAAATTATATTCAGTTAATTCTCCTCAAAGATTTCAATAATGCGTTTTCCATGGAAAATTCTTAGTTTGAATAACTGCTAAAGAAACGTATTATCCTAATTTCCATTCATATATTTGTGCAAACTTTTATTCCCCTATAATCCCTTTTATTATATTGTCATTTAAGTGAAGGATGTTTTGCGCCTGAGTCAGCAACACAATCCAAAGTCGTAAATGATTGGAGATAACCCTTCTGCTTCCGTCATTATAATTAAGGTTGCTTAAATAGGTGCCTACTTACAGAATGTCAGATCCATATGTTTCCCTCCTATTTAGAAATGTCACTGCGGCTGATATGCCTATGGTTTAGTCAGTGACTGTAATGAGACAGTGACAACTGGATTAAAATAGAACATGCCGACGCGACGTCAGAATATGAGTTTGCACTTCGTACTGATTGAGCACATATTTTGGTAAACGAGTCGGGTCTCCGTCGTTTAGTTTTTTAGGTAAATAATCATTGTCGTATCATACAAGGGAGTTAAATATCATTCTATACCAGAATGTCACCTTAAGCGCCAATGTCTCTGTGAAGTGAAGACGTGAATGGCATTTAGGCTGAACTACATTTTGTGGAGCATGAAACTATTGATTAGTTCTATAATGACCTTTTACGCAGGCACTTGCCTAAAACGGTTCGTTTTAAGCACGCGATGCCTGTAATCGAGTGTGCAGCATAGGTATAAGATACTTTTAATTCATTTATTTTTTATAAAAAAAAACACAAATGAATTTTATCGACTAAAAAGATAAAATATAGTTTTCGCGTCAACCTTCTAGAATTCCCCTTAAAGAGACTAATATCATATGCTCCCATATCCTAATAATATTATACACGCGAAAGTTTGTGTCGAGGTATGGATGGATGTACAATACAATACAATACAAATACTCTTTATTACACACCTCAATCGCATGTATGTACGTTCCTCTTAATTTCAAGTAACGGCTGGACGAATTTGGCTAGAATGGAGGTAGCTTATACCTTTTATCCTCGGGTAACACCGCAGGGCGCTGCTAGTCTTAAGTTTCGAGTAAAATGTTATAAGAACTCGAACGCATGTTCCCGACCAAATAAACGAAGACTAAACATAAACATTTCATTCAGCCACATCGATAACCGAGCGAATGCACCGACCGGTATCGCACTAAAGCCTCCGACGAAACCGTTTTATAATAAATTCCACCGCTCCTACCCTGTGGGATTAATCTTCCTACTTTCTTCTCTCTGCCATAATCCTCACAGGGAATTGTGTGGGCAGAATCTACTGAAACCACTACTACTAGTACCTAGTAACAGGCAGTCATATTTCAGTTTCGATACGATTGAAGAAGAGAAAAATATTTAGTAGTTCGATCTACGGAAAATGTTTACGCAAATAAAAGCTAATTTTGCAGTTTCATGTACGAATTTTTATTCTGGATCGTGGTCTCCCGGCGAAAAAAATAAATAATAGCATTCTTTTGTAATGAGCCCGGGGATCCCCGGGACCGGTAGACCACCGGTTAAAAGTAAGTGCCCAGTCTTTTTTGGGCACATCCAAAGTTTTAAGATTTCAAATGTCTATAAAGATACCCAAAATAGTTTTGGGTTCCTAATTTTGACCGTTCTAAATAGGATGAAAATAACCAAAATATGAATGTGGTTATCCGATAGTAGGGGTTCAGGTTTCAGATTCGTAACAAGAGATAGTTGCGAAACGTACGTTCAGGATTTACCGCATCACTAGTTGCGCTCAAAATCTCAGATAAGTATCGTCAGTGACGCTCTAACTTATTAAATGGTCTCTTTGTGTTCTCTGCTACATCTTTGTTGAATGAATGCGAATAATTGCTTTCGGTCTGTCGGAGTATGGATCGCATAGTTTTAATGGATAGCGCAGTTTGTTTTCTTAGTTGACTTCGTAAAACAGTGAGTTCGTAATAATAAAAATAAATTTAAGTTACTTAACAAAAACTTTACAAATGGCACCTAACAATAAATACATCAATGACACTCTAACGGAACTCTTTATATATGTCATTTTATGTTGTAGTACTCAATGAAAATTGCCTTATTTCAGAAATATTTGCTGTACTTGGTAATAAACTAAAAGAGTAAAAACAATTTTAAATTATATGCCCTTCTACTGTAGTTCCGCCCTATCTGACGTAAGAACCTACATATGTATGCTTTCGTCAGATAGGCAATACACAATACCCACATATTAAAAAAATGGCTACTAGGAAACGGGGCGTTCATATTAAAAAAGTTTTTATTTTAACTTTTTAGCATTTTTTGTCCGAATCCAAGCTAAGCGAGTGCATTCGCAAACGAAGTGTGAGGTCGAGGGCTCGCAACGAACACCTGATGGGCTTACTGTTGGCAACAGGGTTTAGCGCGTGTCACAATCGGCCGCTGCTGCAGAATTAACCGCTCGGCCCGCTCCAAATGTCATTCTTATTATCATCTGACACTTTGGGATTACTCCGAATAAATTGTTTTAGCGTTTGGAAGCGGCCTTTTTAGCTTTCAGCTGTTATATTTGAGCAACGAAACTCTGTTGTCTCATTTAACTGGATCTAATAAAATATGTTTTGAAAGTCAAATCTGCCAATTTGATTCGGTGCCGTAGGACATCTCGGAATCAGTTTAGCTCCCGTTTGATTGGTTGCAACAATCATTTACGTGCGGC
Source organism: Epiblema foenella (assembly GCA_963556455.1). Classification (NCBI taxonomy): domain Eukaryota; kingdom Metazoa; phylum Arthropoda; class Insecta; order Lepidoptera; family Tortricidae; genus Epiblema; species Epiblema foenella. The sequence goes on along the minus strand of OY747104.1, from coordinate 8,258,716 downwards.
TGTGTCAACTCTGAAATAAGAATGAAGTTTAACGGCAGACTGGGCGGCTGTACGTCTGCTAATGCCATTTTCCGTTTGGCTAATAAGTTTAGCATGCGCTATTACCAATCTGCCTGCGAGCTCGGAGCTTTTCGAGCGCCTCCGCATGGCAATCAATTTGTTTCATGTTCGGACGTTTTGATTCTCTGATTTTCACGGGAACACGAGACTGACTAGATGCTCGTTGCGGCGTGTCTTCATTTGCAAGTTTATGTTGCTCCGCTGTCTTATTTACCTTTATGACCACAGTTGCATCAGACACAAATTTTAAATGTATTTACTTACTTAGGACTAATGTTCTGATCGCGAAATGGTTTTCCTACAGGAAGGTTTTCCATCTCGTTATCATTATCAATACAAAATCGCAATATGTAAATGGTAGGCAGGGTCGGCAGGCCCGAGTTCATTTGACATTCGGCTCACGGACTCCTCGAACGATGTCCCATCTCAGCTCACTCGCACCGATTACATTAATTTTATCATTTTATGAACGATTTAATAGACAATCTCCATATTCGACTATTTATTATAGAATGGTAATGTATTCAAAGCAAAATGGTAATACTCTAATTTAAGTATTCGAAGCAATGACACTAATAAATTGAATATAGCGGCACCCTTGATATTCAAGGAACAGAATTAAACTTCCACTTATATTTGACGGCGAGGCGTTTAATTTATTCATTGGTGACGCAATTTTCCAGATAAGCCTCGAAGAAATGTGATAAGAGTGCGGTGGTCATTTTGCGGCGTCCGCCGTCGATATATCCTCGAGAGTATTCAAATCAATCTCGGAACATTTTCAATTTATTTCAGTGTCCTTATCGTACAGGCGTTGGCGCGGAATTAATCTGAGAGTCCCGTCCGCCTCACCCCCCTCCGCTTATCACCCCGCCCCTCCATCTCACCGGAAATTAAACGAATTAACGCCATCCGAATGTACATTTTTCACTTTGGGAGTCGCGCATCCTATCGATGGATCTCCAGTCTTTTTCATCGGAAAGATCGCCAGATCTGTGCGTTTATCTGCCTTCGCTTAGATTGAACAATTGATACGTCAGTGACGTACGGAGAATCGTAAATTGAATTCGTTGTATTGATTCGTGTACACTCCATTTATTTCGAAAGCAATTTGACTAAACGCAGCAAATATTACCTATTATTTCAATCGAATGTCGCTCATATGAAACGCGTTTTTTGGTTTCCGACAATGAAGTAAGTCGTTGAAGTGGTATTGTTTTTTAGGGTTCCGTACCCGAAGGGTGCAAACTGAGCTTTATTGCTGTCACTCACGCGTCTGTCCATCTGTCCGTCGGCTGTCACACAAGTTTTACAGCCAAGCGCTTGGAACTATAGTCTAATCTTGTTGACAACATGCTTATACTGCGAAAATTTGAAGCCGTACAAATTGTCAATAAATATTTTTAAAGCCTTTTAAGGGGGGCGCGAAGAAAAATGTTTTACCTACTCCATCGAATGGTGGAGTGGTGTTTAGAGCTTGTTGACTATAAAAATACTGTATTTTTGTTTTAAAAATACTGGAAAACAAAGTAAGAGAAACCACCAAACCAAAGACAGCTTGTTTACAAAAACTTCTCCCAAAGAATTTTTAAACTGCCCATTACTTATAAACTATAAACTTGAAGTTTGGGGGTAACGTTTATTATTAAGTATATTTTACCAACAAACACCAATATTTATATTGGTTTATCAGATTTTTTTCTTTGAATTTCCTTCATTTACTTCTTTACAACTAACTTAACGTTTCGAATTAATAATAATATTTTTATTAAATTGAATTATTGCCAATTTTTACATAGTCCTTACGTATTAATACATGGTTCATACATTGTTACAAGTGCCTGAACTAGGCAATCCTGTATCTCAGGCAAAGAAAAAATATAATACTTAATCTCTCATTAAACTCAATTTGTGTACATGAAAGGTACTATGAATATTAAGTACGATTAAATGTTAGGTATATTGAATAATATAATAATATATAATAGTATCTGTCTATATTTCATCACTTCATATACACTCACGAGCAAAAATAACGGGTACACTCTGAATTGAATTTCCATAGAAAGTGTACCGTTTATTTTTGCTCGTGAGTATACATTATTGCAACTTATGTTTGGATAAGGACCAAATTCTTATCACATAGTCAAGGCATTTAATATAAATTAAAATGTAGGCGTATTACATGGTCCTCACCCGTTTATGTTAGGTATGCTTTACTATAGTGTCAGCATTTGCAATTGCGGTAGACTAGTCTAATTTTGCAAATAAATAATTGCTTGCATTGCGGCTTTCGTTGGTAGGGCGGTGTAAAAATATGACAAATTAGGTAATTAATAAAGTACGTGATGACAGTTTGATAAATCTAGATCATGGACAACTCTAGACTAATAAAATAAACCAAAACGTTAACTAAAGTAAACGAGGTGGTTGTCTTAGGCCCCTTCGTAATCAATTTAGTTGATGTATCGTTGCTCGGCCATTTTTTTAGCAGTTCATTGAAGTAAATGTACGAAGTCTGACACGTACTTGGCGAGTTTTTTGAATTAATGCTTACTAATAAAGTAAATCGACTAGGTAACTTCTTCACTAATATTGTAATTGACCGAGTAAAACGAAGGTCTCTGCTTCAGCTTCGACAAAAATGCTTCCGTATGTCCGGATTTCTGGATTTCCGTTTGTTCTCGTCTACAGGTCGCAATTCTCAACCGATTCTCGTGAAATTTCGTGAGCAGCAGGTTCGATAGTTATATAGAATTTTTTTGTCGAGACGGTTTTTGCAAAAACAATTTTTTTGTCAATGATTTTGTAAGTTTCTGCGGGCGAATTTCGGTTTGTTCTCCTCTACAGGTCGCATTTCTCAACCGATTCTCGTGAAATTTTGTAAGCAGGTTGGATAAATATACATTTTTTTTTGTCAAATAAGTTTTCAGAAATTAAAAAAATATATGTATATTTGTTCAACGGTTTGTTCTCCTCTACAGGTCGCATTTCACCTCTACTGGTCGCATTTTTCAACCGCTTCTCGTGAAATTTTGTTAGCAGGTTCGATATTCATAATTGATTTTTTTTATAATGTCAGATTTTGGAAATGATACAAAAACTCACTCACGATGTCTACAGCTCACAGAGCCACTAGTATTAGGTGGAATACTTAACAAGGAACGGGTATTGTTTTTTGGGTGTAGCATTTGCGTTTGAATAGGCCTGGGTGGGGGCGCATCAATCGGGCGGGCGCACTTAACGACGCCGTAAAGCCGCGCACACACCTGCCGCGCCCGATAATGAATTAACTAGCCGCCATTACTACGAATACGATACTGCGATTATCGCGAAACCTAAACTGCAGGTTTGATTCAACTGTTATTTCTCTTTTGGGTTATGTTCTTAAACAACGTCATTAAACGCCGCTACGACCGCGATTTTCAGATAGAGCCGTTCCACTAACTATCAGCAATTATAATCCACAGTAACTCTGTGAAACCTGTCAATTATTGCTATTAGTTAAATGTTTAAGAGCTAGAATGAGTTTTTTACGGAATGTTGTTTTGCGCGACGTGACGTGAACAACACGACGGTATGCAAACCACGCCGATTTAGATAGGTAGTTGTTTACATTCAGTGAAACACATCAAATGAAACACATAATTTAGGCGGAGAGCTTTAGCGCTCATCCTCTTAACGAGTTCAGACTGCCCAATAAATTGCTGCGAACTATGCACATTTTGATTAATAAACTGATTATGTTAACGGCACTGCGTAAAATTTAATTTTACTTGTATATTACGTGATTATAAATGTTATTTGTCAGCGTGTTAACGCTGGAATTTGTAACGAAACATCAAGTGAAAATTTGCTATACGCTCATTAATGGGCATACGTTCAACATGTGCCAATTAACAAGAAAATCATGAATGGATAAAGGCTAACGCTGATAAAAAATACCAAACAGAACGCGTTTGATTTTTCTATTATGAATGAGGTAGGTAGATATAGTTTTTCGAAACGGTCAAGCGGTTAACGGTTAAATGAACTATATCTCAGTGGGATGCGGGCAGAACTCGTGTTCAAGCCCGGAGCTGGCTGTCGGAGCGCCCCGTAAACCACCTTAAGTGTTATCGCGCCCCGGGAGCAGCTGCCCCGCTAACTAACCGTGATTGCCCCTTCCCCCTTCACCCCACGTGTATCATTTTTTCAACCCTCTCCCGAGGACCGGCTCACCGTCGTCTTGAAATTGCGATACTTAGCATTAAATTGTGAGGCTCCTAAAGGGCATTTCTCCAGGATTACTTGGGTGCTGCATTTTTTTCTCGTGTTCGGCTAGATTGCCCCCGTTTTGTAAATACCCTTAAATGTATCGGCGGTATAAAGTTTCCCAGCATCCGCGTTGACGGTAATGAGCGGCCTTTTATATTACGCCGCTTTTGAAACGCATGCTACTTTAAGCAGCTATAATCGTTCACCCTCTTTTTAAACGTTTTCCTGTCGTATTTTTTTCTCACAAATTAAGAAGATTCAGTTTCGTATTTGACAACATAATATCTTCTAATCAAGGAAAGTATGACTTTAATGTCATAAAAAGTTCAACGGAGAGTTTTTCTGACTTTTAAAGTTATCCGTCTCGCATTCAGCGCGCGGTGATTTATGAATAGTAGAAAATTCCGAAGACTAAGTATTTTTCATTGGTTTAATAACTTTGTTATCGTGTCTAAATGTACTTTGATTCATAGGTAATCTTTGTTTATGACATATGCGGTGCAATTCGCGTGCATTTGGTTGGATGTTTTGCTTGTGAAAATATTTGTATTTTGTGAATTCATTCGTTTCATAACAATGCTATTTTCGCAATTATCTAAATAATATTATAATAATCTGTAGTAATTTTCTGTTGTCTACAACTTTATGTGAACTATTTTTCATTAAATGTTTTACTATTAATTTATTAACTGCATCTGCATGCACAAACATTTTGTAAACACACTATATAAATTTACTATATTTAATTATTGAAATATTATTAAACATTACACGTGTTGTCACAGAACATGGATAATTGAATACATGTAACGTACATGTAAGTACGCAATAAAAATAAAAACGAAATCAATAATGACTAAGTCCCTTATTCACAAACGTCCATCAAACTTATTTTAGATAAATAAGTATCCGCTAAAATTCGTTTGTCCTTATCTGTCACTCTACCACATATGCTTATGAGACAGTGACAAAAGACATTATAGTTAACAAAGGTTTGAAATCAAAATCTAACATTTATTCTGCAAATAGGCCACAAGGGCACTTTTACATGTCAAAATATTAATTTACAATTTAAGAAAGTCTGACTATAATAAGTAATACATTTTTCATGTCAAAATATTTATTTACAGTTCAAGAAGGAATAATAATTTCGAGTTTACAATTATAACAAAATTAATGTCATACAGTGAAGATGATTTTGTGTAAGAGTACTCCTAAAAAAATCTGAAAAACCCAACCAAGAAAAGACAACGCAGACAACGTCTAGGTCTGCCTTTGCGGCATGGGGCCCACGTCAATTCACTTACTAGTCTTAGTTTGTTACTAGTAGTGTTTAAGTCCTCATAGTAACAACATTCAACTTAGAAATAAAGTAATCTAAAGATAAACAATGCTAAATAAATAATAATAGTAAAAGAAAAATCGTTAGGCGCGAGTTCAGCCCGTGTCTTAACAAACACACGGTTATCTATTCACCCGGCTGTTCTAAAGGCGATCACGTATTAATATCGGCCTATTCATTTCCTAAGGAGCACTTTAGACTTATTTACTCTCCCTAATGCTGTCTATTTGGGAAGATAAAAGAAGTTAATTTTATAAATGGGCCATTCCCGTATACGTCGGTAATCTTGCGTCGGCGGCGTTATCTGGGTCCAATCGGCCAAAGACAGATAGCGCGGTCGACACGCGAGCGTCGATTGATTAGCCGGGCCCGCAGTACCCTGACGGGTTAATAAAGCCTCCTGCTGCCCGCTGATTGCCTAGTAAGCTACCCATTCTGCCATTCACCCGAATTCTGCCAATTACTTTGCGAATCATATCACCGCTATTAGTGGCGATACAAATCGAAGGAAGGCTTTGAGTGCAAGTTCGGTACACGAACGATCGCAGACAGCGATTTAGTTCAAAGGGGCCCGTATTTGGGATCGTTACATTAATTGTTTATTTATCGCAAACAAACACCAGCCATTTACTAATTGATGAATGAATATAATTTCTCAAATATATTCAACATATCTACCACAACTCTTTTATCCCTCTATCAATTTCACTTATTGATCCCAAAATTATCTTACCAATTAATTAATAATATTATACATCCTACCAAGTTCACGTGTATTTTCTGAAATTGGTTCTGTGCTGTAATTATGATAAGTGCTCATTACAATCAATTATATAACAAGGCACATATGCACATATATGTATTCATTTACAACAACGACCCTGATTAAAGTAGGTACCTATCGGTTTCAGATTAACCATCAACTTTTACACCGGTCGCATTTATAAGGATTAGCGGGGAAACAACGGTTCTGTTTTAGTATACAAAAGTTTATGCCGGCTGCGGTATAAATTAATCAGAGAGTTTTGTATAGTGTGTAGCGATTATAAAGCGGTGACAAAGCGGGCGCTGCGAGAGGCGAGCCGGCAGAAGTTTCGGCTCGGCCGCGGATCGGATTAGAGGCCACCCGCGGTCACTTGCAGGTCTCGTGAACACGGTATACGTTTCAGAAACTTCTCCCCCGACGCCGGAATTAGAAAGTCACCCGCCAAAAACAAATCTGGATTTACTTGCCCTGCAAATGACATTTTTAAACTCGCGCCTCGCCTGAAACACTCGCATTATCCAAAGGCACAATGGACCGCGTGGCGTGGTATTATGTAGTAAAAAGGGGCTTTTAAAATAACCCTTTTTTTTTCAAGTCGATGTGACGTTAAGTTTCTTCCGCCGGGTCGCGCATTTAGAGCGTTCGCAGCCTAATTGTTTGACGAAAATAAATGATTCCGAAAATAATAATAAATGTGAGTTTTGCGTTTCGTTATAATTTTTGGCATTACGATGTTTTTTATACTCTACGCTTGTTATTAAAGTTAAAAAACGATACTTATTAGATTACTATAGAATGTAACTATCCGTTTTATTATGAAATAACAAAAATTTAACTATATCACAAACTAGTCATTAAAAACTACATTGATCAAACAATAGTAGTTTAGATAACCACATATTCAATGCATTTGCTTAATACACAAAATAACGATGTTCCATTAATGATGTAAATAAAAATGTAAAACAGCGGCTAATAGAGCGATAAGTTAGCGGTAGATAGGGGACGACAAATTATAATTATCATGTTTATGTGTAAACATTCTGGCTGGTTTAAGCGTGATTGTTGGCACGCACGGAACCGCACGCACGACGTATGTCACAATGACTCGACGACTAAAAGGCTGTTTCATTAATCCAGTTCTAGTTTGTAGGCTCACTAATTTTCAGTCAGCGTTTTAAGACACTATTGATACACATTTGACAATTTCTAGTTGCGTCGTTACTGAAATAGCACCTTATTGCCCCTTAAATAGAACAGATGCCTTCAGCTTTAGAAAAGTCTGCTAATTTGCTCATTGCTTCAAGTATCAATAACATTTCAGTGTATTTAGTGTGCTCGTTTCTGACACGTCGAACTAAGACAGAAACAAGCGCCAAAACATACAGAAATGTGACTGCGGGACATTAAGGGGATAGACAAAATTGGATAGACGATCCCTTTAACAATTGAAACCTTTAAGTCATAAGTATTTTCTCGTGTACTTACGTGTAAAATGTAAAAAATATGAAATATAAAGTCTTGCAGTTTATTACAACGCTCGCACAAGTACTTCAGTTAGTTAAAAGTACAGAAGCTTTGTGGAAAAAGCTACAATATGTGAGCTTTATTTTTTAAGCTCGTATGGCGTAATTTTTCTGCTTTAATTAACTCTCATACAAACAGAACAAACCGTTGTCGTAAATTGTATAAAACTGTACTAGGTATCTCACGCTTCAAGCATTAAATTTGTAATATTTCTGTCTATTTTATGTGTGACACGAATGTCGTTATCATGTATTATGGAATAAATGTTATTCTGAAATTCTAGGCTTTTATTGTATTTAGAAACTAAAATGAAAAAAACTTTAACCGTAGAGTAGTAAATTACACACAGAATAGTAATACTTCTTTACTATTCCGTGTGTAATTTACTACTCTGCAATTATCGGTAGATGAACTGAATAGTTATATCAATTTAACTAATTTCCTGTTTTGGGTTGGTAGATTGTTTTGAAGAATCAAAAATAGGGACTATGGCTAGACCAGCTTCGATATTGTAACTAAGATTATAAATATGTGGTCACTTAGACAAGAGAGCGCATGACTCTAGTTTAATCATAATACGTAATTTGAATACGGTAATAATGCTTTTCAGAATTAGGCCCTAGGGAAATAAATAACAACAATGGATTAACGAGCGCGCACACTTTATGTAATGCAAACATCAAATTATAACCAAAATAGTAGCGTATGCGTAATTTAGTTGCTACACGTTAATACGATAGGAATTTTAGTTTTTGTAAAAACAAACTTTTTTTTATGACTGACATCGATAGATTACATACCTAAGTGTTCTGTTCCTTTGGTACGAAACACTAAATAGCATTTTAGTACAAGCCTCACAATCACACACTTAATTCTGACTCCATCATCAGATCAACTTGATGATACTAAATTTACAAACACGTGCATGCAAACTTTCAAGTCGATAAGACTAATTTTAACTTTGTTAAAATTGACTTGCACGATTTAATTACGTTGTTAGAAGGTATCTACGTTCTCAAAGCTATGTGCAAATAATAATTTCGGGTGAACATTAAAGAGCATTTGTATTTTATTGTACGTTAATTAATACAAAGCGTGTATTTAAAAACAATCACAGTCAAACCATTGCGTAATTTTCATACAATTTAAATGCACGTTGTCCCAAGTTTGTGTATTTATTCATCGTCACAGGCGCGCAGTCACGCGATAATCTGTCTTCATTTCCTATCTATCGGAGTGGTCGAGCCGGAGGCAAAGCATTAGCCGCTATCAAGCGACTCTTGCGTGAAAAATGATTTCCACCACACCTTAAAATGTGTAAACTAGGTTGCGGAGGTTTCAGCGTGAGCGCTTTTAGCGAATAAATGGTAATCTTTTTTTTACTTTGTTATAGATGCGAAAAAGATTCGATCTGATTTACTATTTTGATATATTATTTATAGTATGTTTTTATATGTATAGACTGTCGCAGACGCCTAATGACACTTTTTACGTTATGAAATAATTTAATCAGAGAAACCTATGCATCTATGTGGCACCTACCTTAGTACGAGTTTTTATTCCTGATTAATTTTTGTACCAATAACAATAACTAAGGCCGGGTTTTATAAAGATCCGTTAGACCAAATGTAAGATCAAATTTCAGTAACTCGGTACATTTTTTGACATAACAAACCCACATAAGGTCTAACGGATCTTTATAAAACTGAGCCTAAAACAATATTTTTCTAGCTAATTTCGCTACTGAGAACCAACCATATTCTTTCTTTAACAATGAGGCCTCTGTTTTATGCGCTGCGCGTTAGTATTTCTGTTTGCCTTGTGTTTTTGAACGCTATCTATTGTTTCATTAAATGCCTCGCGTGCCCACGTTACGTGTAATCTGCGTTCTATTCATGAACTTTTGATTTCAGGAACGTATCTTTAGATAACGCCCCGTACAATGGAATGATGTTCTGACGGTTTCATTGTTCGCTTGAAGGCTTAAATGCATAATGTATGATAAGCGAAACTACGCAAAATGAATGCTTTTACGCATTAGTAATTAGGGTGTTGGTTTACTGAATTTAAACGAAAACTTAACCCCTCTTTATTAGTATTATTTTCAATCTCAATGTGGTGTGGTATGATTAGGCAATTTTGACATCCGCAAACAAAATGTTAAAGTAGATACGAGTATCTTGTACACGTCTTTTATTCTTTTCACAATCTTCAACCTACAAATGTGGAACTGGAAATAAAAATCATGTGCTCTGCCAACTCCTTTTGGGAATACAGCCGTGAGTTTATGTATTGACAGTAGACAAAGAAAAAGGGATTGTATATTTTATTTTTCAGAGGCATATCATTTAATTGCAGGTAATTTAGTAGCTTGAAATTATGGTCTATAAAATTAATAATTGTATGTAATAGTAGTCTATAAAATTAGTAATTGTAGTCTATAAAATTGCGGTATTACCGTTGTCTAATATAATATAATACTTAGCATATATTATTGCAGGTAATTTAGTAGATTGAAATTTATTAGATTGAAGTATTATAATATATTAGACAACAACGGTAATACCGCAATTTTATAGACTAATATTAGACGTAAGTTTTGCAGTCCCTGCCCGCGGCGATGCGGTCAATAGGTACGTGGAAATAGAACTGAATTATTGTCTTACTTTAACCTCATGCTCACATGCTATGTAATGTTGAAATGCTTCTAAATATTTGTCGATTCTTTTCTAAAACAGAGGCCACTTCTGTTTTTGTGTAAATTGTACCAGGTATTTTAATACTGGTTAGCTAATTTGCTCTTAATCGATTTCATATTTACAAAACCTTATTGGCTATTAAATTTTGTAGTCTTTTATTATTAAAAGACTACAAAATTTAATAGCCAATAAGGTTCAAGGTTCTTATGATTTTAAGACAATAAGTACCGTAATATTAAAAAGTGTGTAACCACAATAACGTTAATAAAATAGCTGTTGCTCAAGGGTGAATGTGGTCACCTATGTGGCGAGTTGGCTATATGTTTAGTTCCAGTGCCACCTCTCCACCCTCCAGCTCTCTGACCGGTGTTTCCCTTAAAGCCATTTTATAATGTCACTATTTCATAGGGGCCCAATCTAGCAGAGAGCAAGTCACCGTCTGCAGCAAATAAAGATCTGATACTGTTTTATTAGGCAGGCGTCCGTTGTCTCACCCAATAGCCCAGTCTTTAGTCCATCATTTTCACCCAATAACCCAGTTCATTTCTTAGACTCCATCAACCAACCATAGTCCTTGTACACCCTGGTGGATACTGTCTCTGTGTGCGTCACATGATACGGGCAGGTGTACTCTACGTGTTGGTTTTTTGTGGTACTCATTTGGTACTTCGGCTCCAAGTATGCCCCCCTAACGATCCGCGATACTTTGTCCTGTGAACCGGAAATACATTAATGCAACATTAATAAATTTAGAGTATATCTTTAGAGCGGTAATCCTCATACGCATAGACGGCAGAATTGTAAAAAATAATGGTTACTCTCTATGTGCAGACTTGTATTGTGTTTATAACACAAACAGGATAGTAATCTTCCTTGGTTCAACAAAATTTGAATGTGATTTTAATTTAAAAAATTACGATAGCAAAGCTGACGCGCTAAAGTATGTATGAAGGAAGGGCAGGGGCCCACCATTAGAACTTATGCATCCGGCGCGCGCATTCACAATGAGCCTTTTTCATCGCCATTGAGGCTCCGTGTATGCACATAATTTTTTATTACACATTTCTGGTTAAGTATTTAACTGATTATCCGAAACAAATAGACGACCAGCACTGCTACTCCATTCGCGTTATTCACATAGGTTAACCCATTTCGAGGTACCTATGGTACTTTAAGATATTACTTTCTAAATTTTTCAGTAATATGCAAATAATATAATCGAAATAAGTCATATGATTGTCGAAAGTCAATACTTGGTTTAGTGAAACATCGACACTCGTAAGACAGAATCGACACTCGTAGAATAGATCAACAGTCTTGGCAGTATACAAGTACGTACAAAAAATCTTAGAAATTCTTAACTCGAAGCAATATGCCATTGGCATACTTTTGGATATGACCAAAGCTTATGATAAGGTACAGTACGACATATTATTAAATAAAATTTATGGAATAGGAATTCGCGGAAATGCTTTCGGATGGCTAAAGTCTTACCTAAAGGATAGAAAGCAACTAGTTGAGATAGAACACTTTAACTTTGCAACTGGAGAAATACAAAATGTAAAATCGAATTCTGAAACTCTTAACACTTCTATACCGCAAGGAAGCGTTATTGGATGTTTACTATTCCTTAGTTACATCATTGACCTCCCCAAAATTACAAATGATCCCTGTGTGTTATTTGCCGATGATGTGTCACTAATTACAGCATGCCAAAACCCTGAAGATGTCAATGAGAAACTTACAGCTAATTTAAATGTGATCAGTTCCTGGATGAGAGACCATAACCTCGAAATTAACTATAAAAAACCAAAATAATTGCATTCTACCCATACCAGAAAGTGCCGCTAGATATAGAAACCTTCGAAAATACTCAGCTAGAAGTCGTGCAAAGCTTTACATTATTGGGTTTAGAAATAGACAGCCACATGAATTGGAAATCTCATATAGAAAAAATTAGGAAAAAAATATCTCAGTTCGTCTATGCGCTTCGGGAGGTTAAAATTACCACAAATTTGGAGACTGCCCTAACAACATACTACGCGTATGCATATGTCTGGCTAAATTACGGTATTATTTTGTGGGGTAACAGTACCAACGCTCTATTACTTTTTACCCTCCAGAAAAAGCTTGTTCGCATTTTAATAAACAAAACCCTTGACGAAATCGAAAGCCACAAACCTTATTTTTCTCAACTTGGACTGCTGACTCTTACATCTATATATATATATATATTAGAAATGTGTAAGTTCGTTCGAAAGCATAGGGAATTTTATACTAACCGAGGGGACCTATCTTCTACACGATCGATCCGTAACAAGAATAGAATAATCCCACCACCTTGTAAATTTAAACTACTGCCATCAGGCCCCCTAGTAATGTCCATAAAAATATATAATAAACTCCCGGACTCTATAAAAAAAGAAGAAAATTATAAGATATACATAAATAAAATTAAACAGTTGTTATTAGTTAAGTCATACTACACTTTAAGCGAATTCTTTAATGACAAATTAGGATCCAATAATATGTATAGATTCTTTGTTCTTGTTAATTAATAATTAATGTTTTTGAATCTTGTTAAAATAAAAATTTAATGTTTTGAATCATGACTGTAATAATTTAATGAATAATAACTGACAAATAACATTACATTTAAATCTTTTGACATATATATTTTATCCCATATTTTAAGAATATCATTCACAATCTGTATCTCTAACATTATTTGCTAATAAATCTAATAATTATTGTTTATTAAGATAATCAATCACAAATACAAATTCTCCTCTCCCTGGAATTGTAAATAATATTGCAGTGCCCATCAGGGTTCACAAAGCTCTACCTTATAAGTTTACCACCTGCGCAACTACTTTGTGAAATTGCAATAAAGTATTGAGTATTGAGGATTGACAACTACAATATCATTGTTATGTTGATGAAAAACTAACTCCTTGACTCGTTACTTACTCAAAATCTCTTATAGATAGGATTTTCATTTGAATACTCATCCTCTAAATCGAAACACAAACAATACTAAAAGCAGTTCGTTTAAGAGCGCTATTCAGTCGTCACGTTGTTTGTCCATCACGATTGCGTCTACATTATCCTGTTTGCACAGATTTCGACAATCCTGTTTTCCCCAAGAGATCGCATTATCTATTCCTAAGGTTTTGATTTAATTTATGATTCGCATGTATGAATTATTAAATTCTTCAACGGAACGTTCTAAAAGAAGATTTCTCGGAATTAAATATTTATGAGAGATAATCATCCGCGGACATTACTTTGAAAGCTACTAATGAGGCAAATAAAAGGAGACATTTTCAATTTACGCAAATGTAAATGTATTGAAATTGAGATATATAGTCAAAACACATGAGGTTATATCTCATAAATATTTTAGGCCATCGATGTCGGACGATTGACTAAAATGACATCGTCCCATATTTCACTTTAAGATATATAAGACGGCTGTAAAATCCGAGATTCCATGTGCAAGCGTCCGTTTATATCTTATTTCGCTCATCCGGTTTTATGTTCAGATGTTTTATGCCCACGGAGAGATGTATTGGCAATGCAAATAAGCGGTATTTTCTACTAAATCACCACGTTTTATGTGAGGATGACGGCACATGGACATTATTTTCCCTTTCATAACACAAAACACGAGATGGGCATTAATAAATCCAGATGTGGGCTTTAATCTAGCTATACTAAGTAATCCGTGATTTTTAATGGAATATAAAAATAGAATTAGCATCAAAATAAAATTTTGTTTGCTAAACCGACAAAAGGTTTAAAACCCACATCGACAATGAAACGTGGGTTGTCGTCATTCATAACTAAGCAGGCTTTCGTTACATTACGGATGTGTTTATGTGGTTTATATAGCCGCTTATCTAGAACATGCTTAGGAGATTTGGTGTATAAATAACTTGCACTGTGTATGTGGACAACATAAATCATTGATAGGCAGAAATCTCTTGCATCTGTTTTGTTTCGAATGGATTTCCACAACGAAGGGCAATTACATAAGCCCGAGGCGCACGGATATCAATATATTGACCGAGAAAAATTAGTATTCAAGCGGTGGGCCTGTTTTTGCTCGGTATTTTTTTCTAAAAAGGGAAATAATGATATCATAAGTCAGCGAGGGAGATAAGCCTAAGCTGGTGCCGTATTGTTTATCGCGTTTCCATTGAGATTTTTGTTTTCAATAGGCGCTTGAGGGCTTCATTATATTTGCGACATTAGCTTTTACCATTATTATGCTACAATTGATTACTTTATCTTCAAAACGGCCAATGTGACTGTGTTATAAAATGAATTTCGATTTTTTAGTAAAATGTCGCAGTATCAAACTTGTAAACATCATTTGTTTATAGGAAATATATTTGGAATTCGACTACAATAAAAGAATCAAATCTGGTAACTAACTCCTGCGGTTAAAAGTTTACTTTATTCTTGCAATACATTTAAAATAACTAATTAACACCAAGAGTCGAAATATTATTACGAATACCCATATCATTTTCTCCATCGTTATAAGTGACACTTATATTTTACACTATAGATTCATTAGGTATCGACATTACAATTGAGCTAATTAAAAGTCCGTAATATCCGAATGATACTAAGGTTTACTCTAAACTGTTTTTTGATGGTTACAATTTATACTTGGCTTTTAATGATGTAAATATTTATAAGTAGTCAGCAAAATTACTCTACTCTAGTATCTTTCTAGCCATCTTGACAACACAAGCTGCTAATTTAAGCACACGGCGTTTTTATCAGTGTAAAAATTGTTTTCTATCATTTACGTAAACGCAAATACTCGCATTATAGCCAAGCCCACTTACTAAACATTAGGTGCTCAACATGGAGATAACATTGGCGTTATGAATTTTCACCACGTAATCGGTTTACGGAGTCTCGCCAGTGGAGCGGGAAAGATCGCGGAGAAGTCAAAAGGGCATAGGAACAGTGATCATACTTTATTTACCACTTTATTAAACTTTATTGCACAAACAATATTTAAGTACAAAAGGCAGACTTAATGCTACGAGGCATTCTCTACCAGTCAACCATAGGGCCAAACAGAAACTTGCAAATTTTTATTTCAGTATTTGGGAGAAAATCTGATATATACGTTTCGTAGGTAACCAAATTAAATTCTTGCTCGTTCTTACGGTTTATCGACGCGTGAAAGCTAGTGAGCGAAACACGCAGTGCCATGTGGCATTAAATAAAACAAAATTTCCATTTCACTGGAAAAGTCTCTTATATATTTATAAATAAAAAATTGTGGAGACCTAGGCCACTCCGCTATTCAATTCGCCCTGTCCATACAGCACAATGAGGTTTCATAGTATGCGTACGACGACCGAATGCTGTGAGGATAGGACCTCTTCATACATAGTTGAGTGAGACGCCCTCGCAAATTTAAAATTCACCCCCTAATGAGAACCGCTGTTTGGTCGCAATTACTGTGATAATATGAAAAAGCCGGGAAAATTGCAAGTCATGTTTTTGCCGACAGAATATTGTCGGTTTTGGAAAATGTTACGTACATTCCAAATACGTGTATATTATTAAAGGTGCGTTTGTTATTATTGCACGTATTCAATTTTATGTGCTCTCAGTTTTTTTTTGTTATGTGAAGTATGATTTTGAACTATAATTATTTTGTCTCATTCTTAACGACAAACGCATTGACTTTTTTAATTGAGGTGAACAGATATGAAAAAAAAATCTGATGGTACGTAACCGACGACATTTCCTATCATTGATAGAATCGGCAAATTTTAAAGTGACACGCAATATTTCGAATTTCTAAATGCAATGCGTAAAATATTTTAATAAGCATGCATAATAAAATTGACGACCGCTTTAGCCTAGTTGGTAGTGACACTGCCTTTCAAGCTATAGGTCCCGGGTTCGAATCCCGGTCAGGGCATTTATTTGTGTGATGAACACGATTACTTGTTCCTAAGTCTTGGATGTTTTATATGTATTTAAGTATATATTTATCTATATAAGTATGTATATCGTCTCTTGTTACTCATAGTACAAGGTTTGCTTAGTTTGGAACTAGGTTGATTTGTGTAAGATTGTCATCAAATATTTATTTAATTATTTCAAGTGTGAAAAGTACCTTTTTTCGTATTTTATCTCATTTGGTAACGAGCCTCCATAGCGCAGTAATAATCTGCGTAACAGCGCTCCCGTTTATTTGAATGATATTCGTTGTTACAAAAACAATGGCACGAATGCGCCTCCAGCGCTTATGTTTGATACGACGTGATTGTGATATTACACATATTTTTTTGTAACATGCGAAGCATTTAGGGAATTGTTGCAATGTTTTGCGATATTGTTATTTTTTCCTATCTGTGTTTTATCCATTTTTATACCGTTTTGTGGTAATGTTTTTTAAACGTGTCATTCCGACACTTTGCTTAATATGCAATGTTTTTAAAATGAAAACACATTTTTATGCATGCAGTACAACAAAATGTAGTTATTTTAATATAAAGCTCCCGTGAGTTCAGACATATTGAAATATAATAAACGGGTCACTTACGTCTTTAAGTATAGCTCGCGTCGAGTATAGGTCGAGTATAGCGTAATGGTTGGCATATAAAGCTATACTCGACCTTAAAGACGTGAGTGAGTAGATTATGTTATTATAAGTGTTCCCACATGAGCAAATCGTTTTGTTTGAAAGATAATAAGGACGAAGAAAGTGAATATACGGTCGAGTTCATAAATATATGTACATTTCCAACGGTTCAAAAACATCTGAGAAATCTTATGCCCATAAGCATAAAGTCGTGTTTACATAATTTTGATTAATTTGTCCTTGCACATATTTTCGAGCTAACCTTTATGTGCCGATTAAAGCTTTTGGTCAGCGCCCAATTACAACCCGTACGATACGGGTTGTACGGGACCTTATCTTTTACTCGGCGAACGCTGCATTTGATCCAATTTGCCAATACAATCGTATCTGGAGTATTGCAATGGCATTATCACCGGCGAAGGCCGCACCGTCTCTAACGCGATCGTGGCTTCATTTGTATCTCAATCAATTTTACTTATATCTTGAACCTTGTCGGTATCGAAATAATTCATTATGAGCATTAATGGTTGCTACTGATTCTTTAAAAATGACTATATTCATAGTTTAGGCATAGTTTTTCACATGAAACACGAGCAAACATATTGAAATAAATTATGTATTTCCCTACTTTATTGAACGTCAAAAAAGGATAATGCTGAAATCTCACTAGTAAACCCACGCATATTCCCGATAAAGCGAAACAAAACAACGTTACGAATGGTAAAGCCCTCAAAGGTGAACTACACGCATAATTTGAAATAGTATCGATGCCCTCCTACCGCGTCAAGGGAAATCCTTCAAGGTGAGAGGGCGCCGGACACTGGAAAATCTTCCCTCCCTCCCCTCCCTGATAAGATTGTCGAGTGCAACTCCCAAAACGCAGAGGGATTGAAAACTTCCACCGAAACGAAACCGAACACACCATCCTAAGGGATCAATACATTGGGAAATATAATATCTGGACAGTTCCTGCTTGGAGATCTTGACTTTTCGAAAGATTTTTTCCTACTTTAGGAGTTTTGTAAACAATAGTTGGAATTTACTTCGTCTAAGCATTGATTGTATACAAAAAACAGTATAAAATCGGCAGTTTCAATGAAGTGTTTCGATCAAACTGATTTTATTAGATACGTCTTTTCTGGTAGACAAGACACGGAAATAGTTCGTAGTTTTCTTATGTAACAAAATATATAAGATTTATCTCATCACATCAAAGAACTCTGAAACGTATACGTTTTGTCGCTGTATACCTTGGAGACGTGAATAAGTGGGTTTGCGAATTTTTCTTGGTAAAGTTGAGTGGTTGTTTACACTGAAAGCGGAGTCGTTTACTTTGGGGGTGGGTGGGGATCACTAACGTAATTAGCGCAGTCGGTCGGTGGCGACCGTAGCGGAGTCACGTCGGTCTAACGAACACAAAGTATTCCAGAAATTAGCACGACGCCATCCTTTTTTTCTTTTAATCAAAACTGATTTCTGTTCTAACTGATGCACTGCAAATTATTTTCTATTTTGTAGTTTTATTTTAAATTTGCGTTGTAATTTTGATAGCCATTGTGCACAATTAAAATAATTTTTTTTCTAATTATTGGAATATAAAATCAAGTTAAGACATCATTTCGTAAATTAGGGCAGCTCTTGGTTTTTCTATTGAATTTTTATAAATCAATAATGGTACGGATCGCTTCCAAAACCGCAAGTTTTAATTTCCGTTTATAGTTTTAATATTTCACATATTCCTTTACCGAATTTGAAATATTCGTTTACCGATTAGATTTTTGTATGAACAAAATGACAGTGGCAACAAAGGTATTCCTATGCTAGAGAAGGCCATTCGATTACATCCTTCAACGTTTCTAATTTCCTGGTCCTCGAATGTGGCTAACACAATTTCCGAGACTGGATGTAGGAGGTACCTGGGGACGGCCGAGGCCCGCTTCTGGGACCATTATCGTAAAATCAAATAAGAGAATTTTGAGATTACACGATTGAGACGATTCCTCGATAAAAATGTTATATTGTTGAATTATGTTTAAATGTTTACTTTGTTCGCAATCTACAATATCGGCTGTGCTTTTATCATTTATTAACAGAAACCTTTGCAACGCAAAACGTCACCTTCTTATTGGCTGTAAAATCGTCGGCAATAATGCCGCTTCTTTAAGGAATAAATGGATTCCATTAGCCCATGAGCTAAATTGGTGGGGGCACATTTGACGGTAAACGTAAAATGTTTGTGATAATATCCGCCCAGATTATTTTTCGGTTCATCACTCACCCTTAATTTTGTCCTGACGTCAGAGATTATCCATGACGCAATATTGTTTTTGAGCGTCTTCGAAAGTTTTCATTTTCAAATTGACTATTGCGGCACTCTATGAATTCTTCGTCATTTATCATTGGCTTCATTTATTTTTGCGCCTCGATGAGATATGATTTATCACACCAAGGCCAGGAGTAGGTTTGTTTTTGCTGCGCCCGCAAAGATATTAATCGTTATCGTGCGCGTGCCGCCAGTCGTTTGTTTTCGTTACAGTGGCATCGCCCATTAATTATCAATGAACGTCCGGCCGCGCCGTATGATGAAGGTAGCGGTATGTCCCAGTGTTGCCAGGTGACAAGGCTACTCGCTGTCAACCCTTTTTAAGCCTCCGCATTTAACGCGAAGTGCCTGACATCATAAAAGCGTCTGATTTGGGCACGTCCCGTACAAATTAGCGCGCGTGATTAATTTTTTTCGAACTTTTTTGCATTTAATGCAAATAGGCTTTAAGGGTCATATTTACGATTACAGGATGTGTTGCACCAAAGACACTCGATTAAATGTTACAAAACGTTAGTCTATAGCGGACATTGCTATTGTAGTTAACTCATGCTGCATGCATGCGTAATTATTACAGTTTCGGAGTTACGGAACTTTAGGTATCCTACACATTCACCCATTTCGTTCTACCGAAACTAACATCAATATAGATCCAATTTAATTCTTTCTGAATTGGTCAATGTGTATATGTTTGTCTCCCAGTCTCTTTATACTAAATAAATCACAATGTAGGACGAGAGATGAATTTTATTTTCATAATTATTCAAGTTTCTTTTAAATTGTACTGAAATTAACAAATGACTTTCAGTGTTTTTTGCCATCCTACAAAATTTATTGTTCCAAAACATATTGCTTACGTGACACGTCATTACTGTAACAAATGTGTTTTGCCGCAGAATCGATTCTATGTTTTACTTTTTCTGAAACTGCAAACATTGTGTCACTATGTCGTTTTTCTTCGAAATAAAATTTGTAAACCTGAACTCAATTAAAATCGGATTGGAATTCAATACACATGCAACGTGTTTTGTGAACTTCATTGGCATTGTATAACGAAACGTTTGAAAAGCCACGAGTAATTACCGCAGGATGCCCCTAAGTACAGAGTGTACGTACTGTAATATCTTACGCCATATGATCCCCCGTATTATGTGACGTCTAAAGTCTCGATTTTCCTTAATATTTACATCCAATACGTTATTTAGAGGGGTTCTTATTCGATATATTACCTCAACGTTTAATCTACCTTAATAATGATTGTCAAGATTAACTTTCGTCTAGGTCCCCGTGGATTACGAAGGTCAACATTTATTACCACATAGTCATTTTTGTTCTATCGGGAACTACCTACCTACTGGGAAAGTTTGTACAAACGTATGTGAAAAATGTCTTATTAAGATTTTCTTAGTACATAAGTACATATATTACATGATTTGTAAGCAACGTATTTGTATACGGGGCCCGGGACATAAATACGTAGAAAAAATAAAATATTCCACTAGTTCCTGAACTTTAAGGCTTTTGGCGCCTACATTTGGTATGTTTGCTATTGTCCTACAACCAGGTTTAAAAAACTTATGTACGAAATATGAGTAGCTTTTTGATGAATTAAAACATCCTCTTCATCGGAATAATACCAGTGTAGTCTAGTTTTCTTGGTTAAAAGGTCTGATGGGACTCGCTTTCCTAAAACGAGTACGTGTGTCAAATCCAAAGCGAGAAAATGCTTGGAGGATGATGATGAAAGTAGGTAAAATTGTTTTCTAATTTCTCGTCAGTTAGCCATTTGGTGCGAAGCCCGTAGCGTGATAGATGAGCTAGCGAATCGGTTGATTGATCGCTGACGTCTGCACCATGCCGCCATTATGCACTGTGTGAGATACTTAAATAATTATTTATCTACCTTAAAATCATGTAGCATACAAGGATATTTGCGATTTCATGATTAATTTCTATCATATTCTTTTGCTATTCTAGAAGTATTTAACTCACTTCTAAGTACCTTCAATGAAAGAAAATAAAAGTCACCGATATACTCACTCGCATAGATCATCTGAAATGGACATATTGCACTGCCCATAAAATAAATGGAGCCATCTAGTTACTATGTGATGCCCTGGGGATGGCACCAAAGGACAGAGACGTCTAATAAGAAGATGGGAAGACGACATCATGCTAACCTTGGAACCACGTTGGACAAGAGTTGCATCTGACAGAACCCTGTGGAGACAATTGGAGGAGGCCTATGCCTTACTACACAATAAATTGCGTGATATTTTGTTAAAAAAAAAAGGAAAACAATGCTATTTAAGTACCCACCAATTCAGATTGAAAGGATAGTCTTTCAATCTTACCTTAAGTGCCTTCAAATGAAAGGGAACAAAATCGAAACATTTAGGCTCCGTGCAGGATTCGTACTTGAGATATCCTGGCATAGGTACGGTCCCTCTTACAAAAGAAGATGTACAGTGACATCTACCTAGAGGACTCAGGCTTCCTTAACCTTCAAATCGTGTAACACTATAAAGAACTATTTTTGAACAAACTACAACAGTAGAAAAAAAACAGCTTGTCTTTGCTATTGTAAAAGTATCTTACTTTTAAAACACTAAACGCTGGTGACGTGCGCTACTAAGCCATTGTGTATTCTTATTTTAATTTAACATTACTATACACACAATATAGGATAGTTTGTCACATTTACGTAGTTAATTTAAATTATTCTATCCAAGAAGCAGCTTTCTATCCCTACTTGCTCAATATAATAAACACAAACTTGTTTGCTATGCAATTCTTGCAGGCGTGGTTCTAATAATAGAAACTTCTACCTTCCATTTCATACCCGTTGGGCATAGTGTCCGGGATGAAAGTATCGTATGTCCTTCTCCGATAGTCTGAATATTTACCCTGTTTATTTACTCTGTGAGCTGTAGACCTCGCGAGCATTTTTTATATTTTCAAACCCCATGGCCCTGCGAATGTGATAAAATTCTAAAACTTAATCCTCAAAAAGTCTATTTAATTATCGAACCTGTTCATAAAATTTCACGAAAATCGGTTGAGAAATGGGTCCTGTAGAGGAGAACAGCCGAAAATTCTCTGGTCGTACGAAAACATTTTTTTGCCCAAGCTGAAACGGAGACCTTCGATGGCTTCGCTCGCTCGGTCAACTACCTACACCTACAAATTATCATCTCAATCGGTTCAGAGGTTTGAGTTTGAACATGAGACAGAGAGAGTCACTCATGTGTTAAATATTAATTATGATGTATAAGAAAAGGCTGTATTTACTGCCGAATATTGTAACGTGAATATATTACAAGTGCCCGCAATTAATAAGCGTCGTTATGATCAAAGTTCAAGTTAATTTCAAAGAAGATTAATTACCACGTATCGATTAAACACATAACACTCGAGTGAAGCTTCCACTTGGCTAACCATCGTAAGCAGGAGATAAAATCCATATATTAAGCGACAATCTTCGAAATAAATTACGAATCGGTGGGCGAATTATATTAGCCCACCGCCTAGGTATGATCGCATTTACGCCGGACATATAGCACTCGTCGCTGTCGCATTTATGTATATTGGCTAGAAAGAGACAAATGTTTTTGTCCATATCTAGCCAATATATATAACATATCGTATACTACGTATAAATATAAAATTAACATAATTACATATACGTTTTTCCAAAATTCGTTTTAAGAGTAGATAAAGCCAGGCTTATTACATATTGAGAAAAAAATATTAGACTCGTTTCTCCAAACATGTCCTGTCCTAACCGCATAGTTTTCAACAGACAGTGTGGACACACGCAGTCCTCGTATAGTTGAACCCTCACCGCGCCGAATAAATCACCTCAAATTTAACTCTTCATACGCATCAACTTAATAACGAAAGTTCGAGCATTGAGGAGATCGACGTATGAGAACGGTTCCCGTGGTACTCATCGGCCGCACTCCACAGTATATTTGAGACGTGCAGTATGCTGTTTCTGGAAAGCTGATAATCATTCGTATAACATACCTACATAAACTCACACCTGTATTCCCAAAAGGGGTAGGCAGATCACATGAAATTTAATCCAGTGCCATATTTAGTAATTGTAAGTTTAAAGATGGAGAAAATGTGATATTGCAGTAATATATTGCTAGCCCATCGTCCACAACACACTACAACCCGGTTCCCATAATCGAAGTGCTATTCTAACCCGGCACCACCCGGGGATTCATTCGTATAAACCGCGTTTATTTCCCAGATATTTATTTATTAATCAGCCACAAATGAGTAATCATTGTGTTTTAATTAATTTCATCTTTGAATTTTGATAATGAATAAATCGAGCAACAAGCATAATGATAAACGCTTAATTAGGGCAGTACAAATTGTTCTGTGTAACTGCTGGTGAGAGGACTTATTAACCGCCTTAAAAGAAAGCAGTTCTCAGTTTGACCCGTCTGTTTGTATGAGTTTATATTTGTCCGCGATTATTTCGCGTTTGGCTGAACTGAGTTTGATGCATTTTTCAGAAAAGTATTTGTTACATTCTGGAAAAAGCTTTGGTATACAACAAATGCATATCCCATGAAGGCGGTACCCTTTTAACAAGAAAAGAAATTATTATAAGTAGGTGCATATATATTATGCTATACTATTTTTTAATAATACAGATTTTGATATTTGCTTTTATGTAGGTGTACTTAAATTTCAGGTCTTTGAATTAATCTCTTAATCCGCATTAACGTCGTATCGTCTCAAATAATGCCCTGTGATATAAACATTACCAAGATATAGGTATATATTTTTTCCAACCCTGAACGATCATTTTTGTTAGTTACATGACAGTCTATCAAACTGTATGTTATTGCCATAGCAAACGGCAGCTACAGACACTAAGTCATTTTAGCGTGCGGCTATATGTAAGTGTGCGCTTGTAGTTGCCGCTGTGTGCATTCTTGGGCCTGTAATGACGATAGCCGTGTCATTGCACACTTATCAAATCTGCTGCTTGCGAAAAGATGAGTTGAACTATCTGTAACTGCCGTTCTTTCGAAATACAAAATACGGTAATATACGTTTGTTAGATACTATGTTGCAAACTGTCTTAAAGTGTCTACTGTAATAATCAGGGACCTGTGGGCCTGCTTAGTTGGATTAGGCTCGCACCATTAATCGCAGAAATTGCGTTCACGTGGCGGCCCTCCGTCGCGACCCTATCCGGGAATCTTTAATTAGAGGCAACTTTCCAATTTCAATTCCAATAGGTCGGCAGTTTGCGTACTGGCGGAACTTACTAAATTGCTGTTTCAGCATATTGATTTACCTCCTTTAGCTCAAGTTTAAGATCTTGCGTTCACGTCGGTTCCATTTTGAAGGTACAAATTGAATACAAACATAATAATGTGATTTAAAGAAGAAGTTGTTTCACATGCTTGACTTCGTGTCAACGAAAGAGAAAACGAAGGTATGCCCTAGAAAGTGCGTATATAAATTGGGCCTGTACATTTTACAAAAGAACGCTTCTAAAGGCCTCCAGTAAAATTTGCTTTCAGTGCGAGAACGCACCTACAAGTACAATTTTGTTCTACATTGTATAGGCACATACGCTAGTAGTACAAAGTAACTACGCATATGAAGACATCAAGTCTTTATTGTAAGGGAATAAGAGCTTTTGACCTCATCGAATGCCTAGTTACTTTTGATGCTGGCTGGATGACGTTATAAAATAGCGGCCTCTTTTTCGATAACAGCGAATAATAATTAACGGTATTTGCTATAAATTTGACTTAATGTAACTTTCAATATTATAACGTATTTCAAAAATTCATTGCCACTTTAGCTCTCATTAATGTAAAACAATAATTAATTTGTATATAGATCTATTAGACAAGTTAAAAAGAGAGATAGACAAGTTTTAATTAAAATATCATTCTAGTTTGTAAGTTGTAACTAAAAGTAATTTTAAAATAAATGAAATGAATCCAAAAATAAGTATTATTATTAGCAGTCTATTAGACTCCATTATGGAATACATATACATATAGTCTATTAGATTTGTAGTATATAATAAATAAATACGCTTCAGTACAATTCCATTACAAGACTAAGTTAGTTAAGCTAAGCGAGTTGTAACTTATCTGCAGTTAGTTAATATTTTTCTTTAAATTCCTTTGCAAAAACTCCAGTGCTTAGATCAGGCCTGTAAACAATCACGTAACGATTCGACCTTACTGGTTACGTCGTGTAACCGCACCGCAGGTAACTGTAGCACGATTAAAACACTAGAATATTAAATTATACAAACTTGCAGTTTACATAAAACAATCCATTCAGTTTTCATTTAGTGCTACTACTAAATGTCTGTCATCATTTTAATTCCATACTATTAGTGGTTCGACTCAAGTTGGTTGCAAATTATAGCCTCTACGGCATTCAACCGTTATAATCGAATCATTTTTAATAAAGTTGAGTATGAGAAGGCATCTATTTTGTATGTGCCGTATTAATTGAAACTGACTTACTACTATTGAGACCTTTTAAATATAATCCATTGCTGATATTCAAAATTTAGTCATAATATTTTGTACCTAAATATTGGTTTCTTGGTTATAGTACTTACCGAGATTGGAAATCTCAATTTATTTGACATAAGATAGCGGTGACAATTATTAAATAAAGGGTTCATATTTTCTACCTGTATAAAAATGGTTTAATTGCTTCTAAATCCTAGATTTAGTGTAGCAGCCTTAATTCAAATAAGGTTAGTACAATATATACGAAATAATTTTGTGCAAGTCACAACTTCAGATGCGATAATTCAATTGTGAAAACATCAACGTTATGCAAACGAAATTTTCCCCGTCCATTTACCGTAAAGCGTAACCGAGCGTAGGTGTCGATTTGAACCCCGTCCTGAGTACATAGACAAGGGGACATGTTGTGTTTTACAGGCATAATCACAATGATTAGTTCAATTTCGCAAAATATTAGAAAAGAACGATCATTATCCTCCTACTCCTAGCGTCATCCCAGTAGAGTTGCATCCTGAAGAATGCCCGGGGTCCCCTACTTAATCCTAATATTTGGCGTAGGCACTAGTTTTTAAGGAAGCGACTGCCACCTGACCTTCCGAGGCTAGAAAATAATCATCATTATCACAAATTTAAGAGTTAGGCTCTTGTCGGTGTAGCTTTCCCAGTCTGATTCTATTCCAGGACCACCTCCTGGACCTCCTTATAAACATAATAATAATACAACCATTAACCATCCATTGAAGGGTATCGACCAATATCTCAAGAGACTCGCTACATGGCTTAGTCAATGGTCAGATACAGAATGCGGTACCCTGGACACGGCGCGGATAGTCAGTAGGTTCCTCTATCTGTCGCCCTAACCACCGGTAGCGTATTAGGCCCCGCCTCGCTGCCGGTTGCACCCTGGGTTAGGTTTTAATAATGTTTATTATTTTTTGTAAGTGTATGTTTACATTTTACTTTATATAGAAATATTGTAAAAGCCCAACCTACGAGCAAGCCCTTAAATAAACTCAAACTCAAACTCAAAATATTCTTTATTCAAATAGGCCTAGCAACAAGCATTTTTGAATCAACATACAACATACAAGAATAAATAAAGATACAACCATAACTGGTAATGACTATTTCAACATCTTCCATGTTTGCGAAAGACATTTTTGGGTCAATCAACTTTTTCTTGTTGTTATTTTGTCCCGTCAGCGAGGAGACAACAGTAAAGGAGTTTCTTAGAAAAATGTTTATAATATGCACTTCAAGCATGCTCAAGAGATGACCCATGCCCAAATGGATTGTTGCTCATCGCTAAAACTCATGTTTGGTAGATTTAAACCCTATAAAATCACAGTTTAAAGAGTCACTCAGGAGACGTAACCATGGCAACGAGCAACAAAGAATAGTTGATCCACCCTTTTGCGATTACATTTGAGTTTTCTGGAATAAATAGCAAATACTTACGTAAGTGCAATACAATGATTTGCATTATTAAAGTTGAACAGTCGTTGTTGCGTATATTGCGTGTTTTTCCATCTTTTCCGCGCGTGCAGTTCAGAATATAAAAATATGGCCGTCGGTTGTGCACGGCCCATTAGGGATAAAACAAGTAGTTCAATTGCAATCTCACTGGTGCGCAGCTCGTAAAGTATTCCCGTGTTGAAACCGCTCGCGTGCCGGTCTCCTTTTTCCCAGGTTACTTTCCCACCACGTATTCCTATCCCTTTACCGAGTCCGAGCAAAAAGCCACAGTCAGGTCGAATAAAATTGACGGCTCATTTGCTCGGTTCAAGTGGCGCAAGCAACATTTGCCAGCAACTCTTGATGATGCTGAGTGATGATTATGTAGAGAGGTGAATAACATGCTTAGTTTTTTTTATTATTGGTGAGTTTAAAATATTTATTTGCGTGTTCTCGGGTGAAGGGAGGGTGGGAATATTAACTGCATGCAAATACCATAAAACTACCCAACTATATACCAGCCCTCCAAAATGTAGTCCAAATTAACTGGAACATTACTCGTTAATGTACATCAGTTATTACGGATAATCTGTAAGATGAGCAATTTAATTAAACAGATTAAAATTAAAATACGCAAGTAAGTACATCATCAACACTAAAATACCCGCAATTTATTTAACAAAATATTAAAGAATATTGTTATAAGATTTTATAATTTAGCGCCGCCTCCTAAGTAAAATGGTGATCGTAAAAACCAAATTAGCACCGCCTTTAAGGCCTCGTGGGAGAGTCCAGGTGGTGTTACTTTATTCGAATATATTACGTCTCAAATACTGTAATCTCCATACAAGCTTGCCGCGCGGCGCGAATAAGCCTGTATTTCATACCTTCCTCAGGTAATCCTTTTGTCATGTGTACGAATGTGCCTTGATAATGTATTTGTTAATTATATAAAGTGTTTTACTTTAGGGATTTTGTTATTTATATAATATAAAATTAAGCGCCCACTTACTCCTGGTTAGCTGTGAATATATATAAATACATTTGAATCTTTAGAGTGCGTTCAATTCACTCATTGGGGTATTTCTGATATTATTCATAATAGCCATAAATTTGTTTACATGTAACCGCAATCTGCCGCAACACTTAATCAAAACTGTCGGTGAGATATATACATATAAATATGTATAAACATTTAACAAAATTAAAGGGCGCCGTAATACAAGTGCTACGCTGGAGCGCTACGTAGGTCGTAGACGTTCTACGTGCTACAAACCTGAGAGGTTTCACGTCGCCTACGCATGGAATGTAAATCAAACTAAAATGCATTAAGTTTACATCGTATACATTTCAATTTAAACCTTAATATCATATATTAGAATCTATATTACTTTCTTACATGAGTGTTCTTTTAAATTTACGAGCTAAACAAAAGAAAACGAGTTTTACAAGATCGCTACACGAATAAAGTATTACATAACTTTAAATATCTTAAAATAAACTGGCTCCATAAAAGTTAAATGAAAATCTAAAGATATATTGTTTATGCTCGAACAATGATCTCATATGGTTGTCGATGCAATTGCAAGGGTGCAATGCGTTAAACTACACTTGTCTAAATCGTTCCCTATTTTATGAGCATGTATAGTCAACAGCAGAAATAAGAACCAAATTTTCACTTTATCACAATAGAATAAGGTGTAAAAGTTTTAAATCAAATTTGACGATGAGTGTACCATCGTTTTGTATACACAGGTACACAACTACGCTGATAGATGTGTTAAACTTATAACACTCCTCTTTTGCGTTGTGTGTTAGATGTTAAACATGCGTTGATGGGGA
Source organism: Epiblema foenella (assembly GCA_963556455.1). Classification (NCBI taxonomy): domain Eukaryota; kingdom Metazoa; phylum Arthropoda; class Insecta; order Lepidoptera; family Tortricidae; genus Epiblema; species Epiblema foenella. The sequence continues at coordinate 8,229,284 of OY747104.1, read as the reverse complement.
AACCCAGGTCGGGCCTAGCTGAGATTCCTGCTGGACTCTTCTCAGCTAGGCTTGGTTCACTACCAGCGAGAAAACTGCCAGTAGCTCGATTCCACTCACGCCTCAGATTTTGGAGCGCAAACTCTTAGAGTATTCCAGTATTTGAAACCGCGTGGCCGTGTCAAAGGTTTTCCCATGGATTTTCCCCAGGCTACTCTCCAATCGCACACTCCTATCGCTTTATTGGGCTCGGCCTATAAAGCCACAGTCAGATAAAAAAAAAATGTAAGACTTAAAAAGAAAATGTTTATTCTTATCACACAAATATTGCCTTCATCGTGTCTTGAATCAGCCATCAACTTCGCTGACATTGAGACTTTTCAACTAGACTGACGTTGACGTAACGTAGGTATAGTCGCGGAGTAAAAAGGTTCGCCAATTTCGTACTTCTTTATGAAATTAAGGTCCAAATGGACACGATTATTTCATTTCGCGACAGTACCAAAAGAAACATTTATCCAAAATGTTGTAGAAAACCGTTCAGGTTTTGTTTTTTTTTAGTTTACATTTTAATTAATAAGCTTCAAACACCTTTACACCTGACTATGCAAACTGTAATCATAATA